>CM070549.1:38361484-39782268 GCA_036346405.1 Phyllostachys edulis | reverse complement strand
AGGTATTGAATCGATTCAATACATTGGAGGGGTCGATTCCAACAAAAAAAAAAGCATAGAACCAGACTCTACTTAGGAATCGATTCAAAGCATTAAACAACTCATATGAACATTAAACAACTACATAGGAGAGAGTGTGGTTGAGAGAGGATATTATTATTTTATGGTTTTTTTAATGTAACATGTGTTCCAGTTATTAGTAGGAATCGGTTCAATACATTGGAGGAAAATAAGCTCAGTTCCTATAATACTTACGTGGCATGACTTTGAATTGACGTCGGTTCAATACACTAAAGATGCTCTAAAGGTCAGGGAGAGATATACCTATTACCTGGGATTGGTATGCACAACACAACCCATACCCAAACGGTCACATCGCATCAAAAGCCTACTGTCTCAGAATGATTCGGAGGGCGAAACCACAAGCACTAACATTTCCCAAGCAACGGTTTACGTCAAGCCGCCGGGCAAAACGGAGTCTCATCCATCAGATTAAGGTTTCTACTTCTTACAAGTTCACAATAGATCTATAGCACAACGTACCGGCCAGAATTCCAGGTACGCTCATGGCGATCGCGAAGAAAATTCACGCGCCCACGCACGTAACATCCGTCGAAACGGAGCCGTGGCATTGTGGGAGGCAACTGAACACAAGCAATCGAGGCCGATGATCACACGATTGTTGCGCTAGATATGCCTACAAATTAATATCCGCAAGTGTACGAATCGTCTGTAGCTTTTCACCGAGGAGTATTCTGTATTCCAAAGTATCGACATCGCGACGAATAGATTTACTACTTAGATTAATTTACTACTAACGAAAGCAATGATTATGAGATTATGAAAACAAGTAAAGAAATCTACCATAGCTAGGACGAGATAAACTAGGTTTAACCAAGATGTGAAAATTCCTACCCTAGGCTAGGCCCATTTACTATAACAAAAGACTAGATCGATCTAATAGCAAATAGCACCAAATAATACTATGTTACCTGTCACCCTAGAGTTCAATACCGACTCCTTCACTGTTCTCCCCTATCATGGGTCCATCGAGCTAATAAATACCGATGTGTCCTGCACAACTTGATATAGATCCACATGCTAGATCTAAACACCATGTCTACGTCCAGGGCTAAGCAATCGATAATCATGCATACCTAATTATCAACTAAGGAAGATGCTCAATATCAAGAAGACACAACCATAGCATAAAAGGTACTAAAATAGTAGATCAATCCATATGTCTTAAATTACAACAAGAGCCCCACACCCAGGGAAAAAGACACTACTCCATACGAGGATCAAAGTTACACATGATTATTGACGGAGAAGAATCAACGGGGAAGAAGCAGGACCGAGGTGGAAGCACAGAGCAGCGCACATGGAGCGCTGAGTGGCACTCGGGGAGCGCATGGGTAGTGCTCTCGGTGATTTGGCGACTTCTTCGACGGCTAACCCTAATCTTGTGTTTCCAATGATTTTTGGCGGATTTTCTCGATGGCTTGGCGTGGCAGGGCCTACTCTTTATATAGGGACCCCTCGGGAAGAGTACCAGTTGAAAATGGCAAGGAAAGGAGGTTGGCATGGGGCCGCATAGGGGGTAGCGCCATGCAACGCAAGGAGTAGTGCGGGGCCACGCTGGCTCTCCACTGACGTGAAGTTAGTTCCCAACCTTCTAGAATGTGTGTGGAGCCATGCTATGTCCTTCGGCTTCAATTTGGGCCAAAAAGGGTGCCTCGGGACCCTAGGCTTGCGTTGGGCTGCGCAGGCGCCTAGCAGGTCGGGCTCCAACGGTTTCCAAGCATCATAACTTTCACGTTCGGCCTCCGAGTTGGGAAAATAATATCTGCATTTCAATCGTTTTGATGAGGTGGACATCATGTTGTCCTTAAATTTGTCATTTGATGAAGTTCATTTTGGCACATTTTCCAATGAAGCTCTTTGTTGGATCTTTTCCGCTAAATATGACGTGTTTCAGCATATTCCCTGCACATTACTAAAATATCCAGCATCTTCGGGAATCGTTAGGGTTAGTTACCAAATGGAATAATTAAGCACAAAATATCACATAAAATGATGATAAATGGGGCAAGAAAAGTATATAAATCGAGCGTCAACAACTCCTCCACACTTAGACTTTTGCTCATCTTCGAGCAAATCTTGCCTCAAAAGGGTCATCATTGAAATTTGAGTTGATCAATGACTAAATATCTAATATCAAACTATACAGAAATCAAAGTCTTCAAGTTGAATTAGTTGAATCCCAATAAATCATAGTCAAGAATCCTAATGTTATAAATGAGGAACAAACAACCCGCAGAATTTCAACCCTTCCACCACAAGTCAATTGTCGAACTAACCTCGCAAGTCGTTCCTTTTTAAATTATTCGCTAGAGTTTTTCTTGCATATAAAACTACTGCCCAACATCAAGATTTACATCCGCCCTTCTTCAACAAAGAATCTCTCTCATTCGCTCAAATTATCTTTATCAACACCAAAGGCTCTCCTTACTTCTACAAGTCAATATGAGGCATATATGTGGAGTTTGGTAGGGTAATTTCTCATCTAAAAACCTAGATATTGCAAAGTCAAATATGGATTCACGCTGAATATCCAGAAGTCTTGTAAAAAAAAGGCCATTAGAACACAATGATGACAATCAAGGAGGGGGAAGAAACGAACACATGCTTTAGAAGGTGAACTTGTGCAAGTGGTAAAGAGTGATCCCAGGGTAAAGTTGAAGTCTCTGTTATCATATTGCACAAGGGGAAGACAAAATTTCAAGCCAAGATGAATGCACTTTGAAGACAACGAGCATGTCTGTTAGCCAACCGAAGAACTAGATCCTTTGCACTTTCTCCAATATCACAAGGGTACTTAGTATTCATGTTCCCTCAACTCATCCTCCTTTTATTTATTTATTTATTTTGCTATTTGGAGGATGAAACTTTGGAAACAATTCACTATTTTATTCTTTCATTCCCAAAATGACTGGCACAAGTTTTTTTTATGAACACAACCAGGCTGAATGCTCAAAATAGTGCAATGGCAAATGAAATTTGTTGATAGGTAGGTATGATGACACAAATGAATTGGTTTACAGATGGGAATATCCAGCGAATTTTGCTCAGAACACAAGGTAGGATCGGCAATGCTGAATATGATATGCTAGCAATTGGTAGAAGATGCACAAAAAGGATGCCCAGCTTCTAAGACTTCTTACTTTCAGGTGTGTAGGATCATTAATGGCAATCGGAGGAGGGGTGTGAATGATTGTGTAAGATTTTTCGCACCAAACAGGAAGAGCATGTCACCAAATCCTTGATGTTTTTACATGGAGATCACACAACGCAAGAAGAGTGTTTTGCTTCTACCGCGCATGCCAGACGCCAGTGCCGTGCATGAGCGCCCTCGCTCGCCGGTTGCCACGCAGCGCGTGCTTGTTCTATTTTCGCAAATCGGCTTGCTTGCTTGCCACTGCTAGCCGATTGCTTATCCAGGTGTTTGCTCACATGGAGTCTGTGTGTGTTTGTTCGCTTCCCGATGCCGGTGCCTCTATGCATGTCTTGCCTTTTTTTAGAACAATAATCACAATCGAAGAGCAGTAGAACAAAAACTGCAACAATCAAAGCTGACACAGAAGCCCCTTTATTTATTCTCCAAACGCAAAAGCGTTTTCCACTTCTACATGCTATTGATGACCTAACATCAAAAAGCCATCTGTTGCTCGTCTCACGTGACGCGCAGTAGAAGGTAAAACTTGAAGACACGCGAGGTAGCCAACCTCTGCCTCTTGTCATGCTCGGTAGCACAACTCCCTAGATCGGTTTTTCAGGAGATAATGCTAACAGCCATCGTAGCCCCCACATCGTTTTTTTAATCTTCTCTAGATCACGTGTACCAGCCAAATAACCAAAATGTGGCCTTATCTACAAGGTCATGAAAATCTATCCAATCCCAACAAACATGGGACCCAATACCCTTCCTAACATGGGTTTTCCAATTTATCTCAGCTTTCCAATTTTGGACCCCCCAAAATTGTTACGTGTTGTAGCCTCTGAATCGCACCTCCGTAGCTCCAACACGCATCATCCATCTTTGATCTCCACGCGCCCCAACTCGAGCTCGACCGTCTCCTTCAGTATTCTCAACCTTCTGGACCATGACTTCGCACCAAACCATCTCCTGGTTATCGCCGTAGACCACGACCGCCTCCGAGTTACCCTGCACATGCAAAAACCAAAGCAACATCTTTTTCCAGCACAAGTTCTTCCTAACTTGCCAGACATAAGTCCACACACACGCCACACGCCTCAATTAACATTAGTAACCAACATTGTCAATTATTCATCAGCAAAATTATTCTAGACCTAGCCACATGGTCTAACAAGGTGGATACAAGCTTGACAAAGCTCACCAAATCAACAGACGGCTATGTGGAACTTTCAAATGCCCTATATCTACTTTCTAGCTGTGGTTGGATGAAAATGCATCGACTCTTCATAAAAGGGTTCTGCAACTTAATCAATGTTTTTTATCATATATAAGTACCTTCAAAATATTTGGTTTCAAACTTTACTAAGGAACAACTATAGGATCAAGGATAACCGACTAAAGGGGGTGAATAAGCGGTTTTTAAACCTTTGGGCTAAAAACAGATTTTTAGCAAGTAAAGCTATGAAATTCAATTTCATAATTCAAGGCCTGAATAATCTAAGTCTTTCTAAGTGCACTACTTACTCTAGATCAAGCTAAACAACCTAATCAAGATACAATATTGCTACATAAATAAATACACTAAGAGAAGAGTAAAAGAGATAAACCACAATATGGAGACAAACGATGTTTTCCAGTGGTCTCGGAGACTTGCCGGCCTCCATTAATCCACGTTGAGGAAGCTTGATGAATCAAGCCGGCTCCACACGAGCGCGCCCCTCGATCACTAGAGATAGCTCTTCTCCACTTCGGAAAGGCGAGATCCAACCTTCACAAACACCCGGATCTTTTCACAAGCTTCTTGAGAAGATCACCGAATCACCTTCTTCAAACCGTCTAGAAGGCGACAACCTTCAAGAGTAATCAACCAATAACACTTCGCTTGAAGATGCTCAAGTGCTATAAGAATCAAACTCAACTCAATGTACTTGGAGAAACCACCTTTGCAAGATGGAACTTTTGCTCTCAAAGAGTAGAAGAAGAAGCAAAGGGCTCAAGAGTATTCAATTGAGGTTCTAAAGACACCCTTGTTGCAGTAGGTGAGGTATTTATAGCCTCCACCCACCTTACTAGCCTTACCACTCATGACTGTGCAAAAACAGCAAGTTCGGTCAGTCCGCAGGCACATGTCTAGTCAGTCCAAACTATAGTATAACGGTAAACTATGTAGTAATTAATGCTACAGAAACTATTCGTTATGCTAGGTCCGTTAGTCCACCCACTCAAGATCTGGTTAGACCGGGTTCAAAGATGTCCAAATCAAAAGATACATGCTACTGGAAAAAGCTGACCGCACCGGTCAATCCAGGGTTCCAGTCTGACCGGTGAAACTACTGTGGTTAGTCCGGCATGGAAAATTAAGTAGCAAGACCCAAAAACACTCTTCTCTGAAAAACCTAACCGCATCAATGACCTGGAGGTCTGGTCAGTCCGGCCCTCCAACTGTGGTCAGTCTAGATAGCAAAATAGAGAAGAGTTGAAGCCAAAAGAGAGTCTCTGGAAAAAGCTGACCGCCCTACTCAGACTGGGGGTCCCGCCAGTTCGGACTTATACTTGCGGTCAGTTTGGCCAGCAAAATTGCAAAACATGAGCTCTTTCTGGAAAAAGCTAACCACAAAGATGAACCAGGGGTCTGGTCAGTCCAGACCTCCACCTGCGGTCAGTCCGGCCAAGAAATAAAGATCAGATAAAATGAGGCCAAAAGATCACTAAGAATTCCAAGATTCAACCAAGTGAGTTTGAGCATTGTGGCACACTTCGCTATCAAGCTACTAGCTATTGATCTCTCTTCATAGTATGACTACCTACACTAGCAATCTGGTCTTTTATTCTTCATACTCCTAGACCAGTAAAACTATGAAAAGATCATATTCTACTAGATACCTTTTCCTTGAGCTAGACAATGTTGATATCCAATACTTGAGTACCTTCAGTGCTCTTTATCTTTATCCGAGTTTAATATTTTCAGTTGCTTAACAAAACAAGTTAGTTCACAACACATTGTTGTCTTTAATTACCAAAACACTAAAATGTGGTCTAGATTCTTCAACAACCCACAAAGAAAGCTAGAAATCTTTATTTAATCAAACAATGACTATGAGTGAAGGCATGCATCTCCAAGCGTTAGACCACCACTCATAAAAGAGACTCAAGACTAGAATTACCAACACAACATCATTAATTTTCAACTAGACAGTGAATAGCTTAAATAAAAGATAATATCACTCATCAAAATAAACTCAACTTTCATCACTTCCTAAACAATGATAGCTTAATCAAGTAAACTACACCTCCCCCACACTCAAATTTTACATTGTCTTGAATGTAAAGGAAATAAAAGAAAGGAAGAAATGTGGTTTACTTAATTGGAGTGCAGATAGTCTTCAGATCATGAGTGGTGTGATCATCCTGCAGGTTGCTCAATTTAACGTCAAGAGCTAGACCGATGATTTTTGCTTCGAATCTGCAACTGTTTCATAGATATTGAATTCTTTCATCTTTGGTCTATCAGGTTCCATATATACCTTGAGTCGGTGGCCATTTACTGTGATGAAATTGTCCTTTGAACCATTGATGACAACCACGTCAGATTGGATAACTTTGTGCACAATGTACAGGCCATTCCACTTGCTTTTCATTTTCCCTCTGCTAAATAGCTTGAATCATGAATTAAAGAGAAGAACTTTGTCTCCAACACTGAATTCCTTCTAGATTAGCCTCTTGTCATGCCACTGCTTCATTCTTTCCTTGTAAATGTTAGCATTGTGGTGGGCTCGGAGATGAAGTTCGGAAAGTTCACTTATCTGAATTTTTCTCTTTATTCCAACATATTGGAGGTTGAAATTCATCCCCTTGATTGCCCAATAAACTCTATCTTCCAATTCAACAGGAAGATGGCAGGATTTGCCATACACCATCAGATAGGGCGTCATTCCAATGGGTGTCTTGTGAATGGTTCGATATGTTCAGAGCACATCATTTAACTTTGAAGACCAATTCTTTCCTGAGTGATTGCCAGTCTTCTTGAGAATATCCTTGATTTGCTTGTTTGATGTTTCTGCTTGTCCATTCGTCTCTGGATGATATCCAGTAGCAATTTTTTTTGATGAAAACAGTAGGAGAGGCTCCTACTGTGTGTGTGTGTGTGCGTGCGTGTGTGCGTGTGTGTGTGTGTGTACAGGAAAAAAAAACAAGTTACAAAGTGGTTACATCCAATAGCAATTCGATGATCCACTCCACATTTCTGCAAGGAATTTTTTAAATGCTTCTCAATGAAGTGAGAACTACCATCGCTTATCACCACTCGTGGAACGCCAAATCTTGGAAATGTTATCTTAGAATACATCCTCTGAGCAGTAGTTGCATATGCTGCTTTGCATGGAATAACTTCAACCCACTTGGAGACGTAATATACAGCCACAAGAATATATTCACAGCCATTCGTGATGGGAACAGGCCCATGTAGTCTATTCCCCAAACATAAAAAAATGACTATATGAAGGTTATGGTTTCTGGGCATGGCCCTCTTGTCTCCAAGCTGCCCGTTCTTTGACACTCAGAACATCTTCTCATGGAATCGAGAGCATCTCCATGCATTGTTGCCCAATAGAATCCACAACTCCAAATTTTTGTCAAAGTTTGGTCTTTGCCATAGTGTCCTCCATATGGTGATGAGTGGCACTTTTGTAGAATCTCTGTATGCTCTTCCTTTGGCACTCATCGACGAAACAAACCATCTTCACTATATCGATAAAGGTATGGTGGATCCCAAAAGTAATTGTGTTTTTCCTTGAGCAGCTTTTGTCTCTCGTACTTTGGAAAATGTGTAAGTGGAATTCCCTTCATTGCCAAAACGATATATGTATACCACTGAACTTTTGAAGACACCTCGTACAAATAATCATCTCATAGGCAATCATTAATCGATTCTTCGCCTGAACTAGCTTTCTCGATGTACAACGTCGAGAGATGATCTGTAGCCAAATTTTCTGCTCCTTTCTTGTCTCTAATTTCAAGATCAAATTCTTGCAACATCAAATTCCACTAGATAAATCTTGGCTTGGCATCTTTCTAAATTAGCAAATACTTGATAGCAGCATGATCCGTGTAGACAATCACTTTTGAATCGATGATGTAGGATCAAAACTTCTCAAAAGTGAAGGCGATTGTGAGGAGCTCCTTGTCTATGGTGGCATAGTTAACTTGTGCATCATTCAGAGTCTAGATGGCATAGTAAATTGTGCGTAGCTTCCCATCCTTCCGTTGTCCAAGAACTGCTCCAACAGCATAGTCACTGGCATCACACATGATCTCATAGGAAAAGTTCCAGTCAGGGGGTTGGATGATTGGTGCCGAAATCCATGCTTTCTTTAGTGTGGTGAAGGCCGGCATGCAATCATCATCAAATATGAATGGTGTATCCTTCTACAGTAGGTTTGTCAGAGGCTTCATAATCTTCTAGAAGTCCTTGGTGAATCTTCTATAAAATCCAGCATGGCCATGAAAGCTTTTGATCGTCTTGATGTTGGTTGGAGGTGGAAGATTTTGAACAATCTCTATCTTCTCTTTGTCCACCTCAATTCCTCTATCAGATATGACATGGCCTAGAACAATTCTTTCATGCACCATGAAGTGGCATTTTTCCCAATTGAGCACTAAGTCGACTTCGCTGCAATGCTGTATTTTTTTTCAAGATTTGCTAAATAAGAATCGAAGCATTTTCCACAGACAAAAAAAATCGTCAATGAACACTTCCATAGTTTTTTTCAATAAAATCATAAAAATAGCCATCATACAACGTTGAAAAGAAGCGGGTGCATTGCATAAACCAAAAGGCATTCTCCTATATGCAAAGATAACTCATGAGGATTCAATAATCCTCAATTAATGAAACTAATTATCTATAATATTCATTATAGATAATGGTACTCCTAATAACCCTCGAAGATACCCCCGGTTGTTAGTATCTGCAACGACTAGGGAAGATTACGGCCACCTTATAGTTGTAAGGTCTATTAGGACCACCCCGTGGTCATAAGGTCTGCTACGGCCACCCTAGGATCGTAAGGTCTGCTACAACCAGGTCTACTCATGACCACATTATGGTTGATAAAATCCACAAACATCTGGACCTTATCGACTAAGGACTCATTCACGCGTGGTAGTTAATACCAGTGTTCCCCTAAGCAGGCGCCTAGGCTGCCTAGGCGTTGGGTGCGAGCTCCCTACCGCGACTTGGGCAAAGGCGTTCTCCTGGGCGCTCAGTCTACCTAGGCGGTCAACGTCGGTCCTAGGTGAACCTAGTCGGCGCCAGTGCATAAGGCGCAAAGAGTCAAGCGGACGAGGTGGAACTGGGTGGCACGAGGCGGCGCTGGGCGCTCGGGGGGAGAAAACAGAGACATATAAGGTAAGTGAACCCTACCCATTTGGTGATTTCATCCCCTTTTGCTCCCCTCTTGCGCTGGTCTGCGTCACGTGCCGCCGCCTCCTCTTTGGCCCCCCGTCGCGTGCCCTCGTTGCACCTCTCCTCCTCTCGGTGCCCCGTCGTGCGTCGCGCAGCTCCTCCCCGACTCCCTGTCACCATCGCGCCTTCGACCTCGTTGCCTCCCCCAGGTCAGCCGCCTCCTCTCCTCTGGCCCTCACCTCCCTCTGGCTTGCCTCCCTCTGCTCTTATGCGCAGAGTGTAGTTGAGCCGGGGAGGAGCTACAGAGCATAGAGCCCCCTCCTCTGGCCCTCGCCTCCGGCCTCCCTCTGGCCCTCACCTCATCTCTGCTTTGCTATTGCCTCTTGTCGCCTCTGATCTTCCAGTAGTACTAGTAGCACTTAGTAGCCCAGTGCGATGCCGATTTAGTACTTAGAGGTTAGTAGTACTAGTAGAAGTAGTACTGTAGTAGCCAATAGCCCTGCGCAATTTAGTAATTAGTAGTAGCACAGCAGTACTAGTAGCAGCCTCGCTTCCTCTCTGCTAGTCTGCTTTGCTCTTTGCACAGTAGAACTAGTAGTAGTGGCACTGTGGTAGTGTGATTACTGATTAGTGTTTACTGTTTAGTAGTCATCAGTCAATTACTGAATTAGGTCACCAAGGTAACATCTCTTCTTACATAATTACGCGTATACATACATACATACATGTAACATCTAATGCTTGCTATTCTGTGTTCATCCCGCTTGCTTGGACTGATGCTGGAGACGATTATGCTTGCAATTCTGTTCGACCACCTAGGCCCCGCCTAGGCGCCCTAGGCTCTAGGCGACCACCTACCGCCCGTCTAGCGCCTAGCGCCTAGGTGAACACTGGTTAATACACATGCAGTTTATCCCGGACATAACCACACGTAGTTCTCTTTGTCTCTGGCATAACTGTATGGCGAATGTGCAGGGGGTGTCTCTCTGATAATAACCGTAACCAACGTGCACATTCAGACAACCGTCAAGGTGACTCCTAACACACAACAACTGTCACCCCTTCAAAGGCTTTATAAGGGGTGATGCCAGTAGACAAAAGGAGATATTCTCGAAAGATCCAAGAGGTTCAATACACACATAAGCCATTAGACTTAGTTTCGGTGGCTTGTTTCATTCTATAAACTCATTCAATAGAAGAACAAAGTAGCATGGTTATTATTCTTTCCGGAGAAGGCTCGAGCCTGTCTAGAAAAACTCATGTCTCTTCTTGTGTGATCTCGAGTGTTGTGTCCCCAGCATTTATATCATAAGATCGATAGTAAAACATCGACAAACACAATGTAGTAGACTAACCCATTTGCTATCGGAGATAGGATAAATTATTCTAACATTAAGAAATCAAAGCACTTCTTTATTTATCAACTCCCTCATAGCATTGTTAAGCCTGTGTTGATGTTCTACACTAGGCTTATACGTACTTAGGCTCCATATGAATTCTATGTGCGAAAAAAGTAGGACGAATTCACTTAAGATCATCAATTGTATAGCCAATTACTTTCTTGTAATTTCTAAGCACGCTCAACTATTTCCTAGTTTCACTCTTAGGCGAGCTATCACTAATAATCACAAGATAAGTCTTATTGGGTCCAAGAAATTCACACCTTAGCCCTGGAGGGAGTGGGTTGAGTTCTACCTCTGGTGTTTTGTTGGGGGGATCCTCCATGAGTGGCATGGGTGGAGGGACTTCAGGCAATTCCAGCGCTTTCTCCAGTTCTTCCACAATGTCTTGTTCATCTTCATACCTGACGAGGATCTAATAATACTCAATTAAAAAAACTATTTATCTATAATACTTATTATGGATAATGGTATCCTTAACAACCATCAGAGACATCCCTTGTCGTTAGAGTCTACAATGACAAGGGAAGATTATGACCACTTTATAGTCATAATGTCTATCCCACCCACCTTATGGTTGTAAGATCTGCTACGACCATCTTATGGTCATAAAGTTTGCTACGATCAGGTCAACTACGATCACCATATGGTTGATAAAATCCACAGACATGTGGACCTAGTTGACTAGGGACTATCTACACTACGCTCATTCACATGTGGTAGTTAACACACGTGTTGTTTGTCTCTGACATAACCACACGTAGATCTCTTTATCTCTAGGGTAACCACATGACAAGCGCATAGGAGAGTGTCTCTCTGACAATAACTGCTGCCAACGTTCGCAATCGGCCAACCGTCAAGACGTCACCTAACGCACAGCAACTGCCACCCCTTCAAGAACTATATAAAGGGTGATGTCGGTGGATAAAGGGAGGAGGACGATCAAGTGATCAATTTAGAAACCATTATCCTTAGTTTCAGTGACTTGTTTCACTCTGTAAACACATTCAATACAAGAACATAGGAGCTAGGTTGTTAGTCTCTTCGGAGAAGGCCTAAACCTTAAAAAAATCCCCTGTCTCCTATTGCATTATCTCGATTATAGTGCCCCTCAGTATTTATTTCATAAGATCGATAGTAAAACATCGATAATCCCAATCTTCAATTGTGACGCTATCCTCCAAAACTCTTTGCAATGGGTCCTTGAAAGCATTCACATAAAGAAATTCTATGGCCTCCTTAGGTGGAGGCTCAATTAGGGAGTTTACAATATTTACAAAGTGACATTCCAATTTTTTCCCCCAATTTATGTGGTGATTTTGCCTTCTCCTATGTCTAGCATAGTTTTTACCAAGGTCAAAAGGGGGTTTCGCAGAATGATCCTATTGTCAGCATAATTTTCAGTTTCCAGGATGTACAAATCAATGGGCATAGTGTACTTTCCAATTCCTATTAGTGTATTTTGTAAAACACCTAAGGGTTTCTTAATAGAATCATAAGCTAATATGAGCAGTTTAGTCGAACACTACTACAGAAAAGGCCTTCATAGACGGTTCAAAAGCGTCATCACAGACGGTTTCATGAGCCGTCTGAGTTTATGGGTCAGTAATGACATAGGTCATCACTGACGGTTTTGAACCGTCAGAATACATATATCACGCAGACGGTTATTAACTCAAAACCGTGCATGATAATCATTAATCCGAGACGGTTTGTAGATGAAACCGCTGCGTGATAGTCGATAATCCTGACGGTTCGTAGATGAAACCGCTCAGGATAGCACTATCACGTATGGTTTCATCTACGAACCGCTCAGGATTGTCGATTATCACGCACGGTTTCATCTACAAACCGTCGTGATATTCTTTTGCATTGCTAAATCTATTTCTGTTTATTGGCTAGCCTCAGGAAATGCTAGCCATGCCCTCTGAAACAAGCACATCCAATTCGCATTCATTTCAGAAGCACATCAAATTTGCATTCATTTCAGAAACAAGCACATCCAATTCACAAATCAATTAACTAAAATTAACCATTAATGTACATTAATTTACACACATGTACTATTAAGTTCAATATATCCCAATCAAGTTCAATCTACACTGTGGAAACTCCCATCTGGATTTGTGACCTGACTGTTCAGGAATGACGCAAGGTGTGATTGAACTTTTACGAGCTCGCTCTGTTCCAACGTAGCTTCAGCGATGGTCGCAACCTGTCGATAGGAAGATTAAATTCGTGCTTATATAAATTCGTAAGTATATATGAAATAATTGTTGCAAGATTGACAAACCTGAGGATCATTGGTGATCGCGGAACCGATGAGTAGTTCCATGTTGTGGCAAACATAGTATCCACAGACGTTGCGGCTCGGCGGTTGCTGGTGGCACTGCAAAAATAGAATTGGTTAGTTCGAGAGGCATTACTACGAAGTGTTATATAGGATTTATGTGTGCTAGCTAGCGAGTACCGAGAAAGTTAGATAGTGTTGCAGCCACCTTCCCCTACAATTCCATCCTCTAGCATATAACATGTCGAACACCCTACGTGACTCCAAGAAGTTAGACTTAGCCATTGCAAAGGAAGGAAAGACTACAATAGAGTTTCTATGGAGGAAATGTGTTTACCTGTTGATTAAATTCTGGATAACTATGAAGTTGTGAGTGGAACTCTTTAGGGAATCTAGGTATAGTACCCATTTCCGTTTTGGTATAATTACAATTAGAATCCAGTGGAAGCTACACAGGTATGTCAGCATGGTCATTAAATCTAAGTTCATGTTGCTTATAAAGTACAAATCAACAAGTATAGCCAGTAGTGCAACACTTACTCCTGGTTGTAGGGCAAAAGTATGTATTCCTTGTTGCGGCAAGCCAAGAAAAAGTCTATAATGTAATTCTCGATGAATATTGCATTCGCCTTGATGGTTTGCTCGGAGACCACGTGTGGGTCGAGGAAACCTACCAGTGAATTCCTTCTTTCGACTTCAAACCTCATGTATCTATATACAAAAGCAAGGAGTTATATATAATATTTATCGGTATTACACGAACATTGACCGTGATTGTACACACTTACAGTGTCCAGCATCGTATGAGTGAGACGTCGAGCTCGTTGAGGTTGAAGAGACAGAACAAGTTGTGAGACCCCGGGGTATTTAACTTGTAATGCTTAGCCATCCACTTGATTCTAGCATCACAAACCAAATATCCCGCACCTCGATGTATAATGTACCTCCCAGAAGTGGCACACATACACCATCACAAACATCAATATCAATCCATACACAAGTGCTTACAATAACAAAACTTCATAATTTACAACATATGAACATACAAGGTTCAGTTTCGTACAAAGGGCCGACCGGTCAAATAACAAGATAAAATATCAAGTATGCAGTGGAAAGCAGTGAATAAACTAAAATAAAATCAGAGATTAACCATAATTAAAATCCCAATGGCTTGCCATAACCCGCAGGGCAACCGACTGGGGTTAAACCATAGCAAAACGACGTTCCTGCGCAATCTTTCCTTACCCAATTCGATCTCAATACCTGCTGTCCAGATTAGTAAATAAAAGCAAACAGTGAGTACATGAATGTACTCCGCAAGACTTACAAGTAACAAGCCTATACACTACATGCAAGCTGAAGCAAAGGAGAAGGCTATAGGGTTCATTTGACGCACAAAGCAATATTTCATTTGCAAATATGTAATAGATTGAAGGCAATTTTGACAAATCTGTTTTTATTTGTTTAAATAATAGAGAGACAACATTTATAAACATAAATAACATCCTGGAGATGACTTCCCAACAGCCACCACAACATAGCACGAATTACCCATTCGTACCACCCGAATTCAAGTTTTATCGAAAATGTTGTAGTCTAGTTCTTGCACGACCTAACCAAGCATGTCCATAACCTAGGACGAGGCTATTCGAATAGTTTATACCCTGCAGGGGTGTACCAATGTATCCACATGTCAGACCGCCTTTTCGCCAAGCTATTTAGCACACTTTCTTTGGTATGCCAGCACAGCTAAGTCCTACGAGACGTTTTCCAATATTGTGTATTAATTACGAGTCGCCCGTATGGGAATGGAAACCCCCATACGTTGTGACGGAGTCATCGAACTTAGAAAAGTCCGACGCTCCTCGGGGTACTTGGACTTAATACCAAAACCCATCCCGTTACGCCTAACACACACATGGATTAATTCTTTTTTCAACACAACACACACAACCACCTGCGACTCGGAGCTAACACATGCCAAAGTACTAAGTCAAGCGAGGTCTCATATCCCTCTCATGTGGTTAGCATGCAAAAACGCTTGGATCAGTGACACAAGTAACTCAGTCCTTGTTGACTTGGGCACCAAGTACACACCCGATAACCACACCATCCAACCAATGCGCCCAAGTCTAAAACATTTTATTTTTAGTTTTAGCTTCTCAATTACAATACATTCATGGGTACCCTGACCCAAGTAAGTAAAGTGATGATATAATAACTATCGCCGAAGCGATGATTCCCATTCTACCGTTCTAAGCAATTGCTAAGCGACAACAACTCGTAAACTACAGCAAAGTGACTAGAGCCCATCCATCGAGATCTAAACCACAGCGGATATAACCTAGGCTAAGTAGTAGAGGATGAACATTTACCTACAGTTTATGCAACTATAGGATCACTATTCGCTCGATAATTTAACATCAAAATAAAGCATGCATACATACGCTTTGCAAACAAGATAATAGAATTTGAAAGTAATGGGATCAACATGATCAAATGGAAACAACTGCTTGCCTTTACTTTCTGGTACTCTGTACATTCACATAATCATCTCCGTTGCACTCCCGAATCATCGTCATCTAGCGATAAGAACCGACAAAACGAAAACACCGAATTCCAAAAGTCTTCAAAAATTATGAAATTAATATAGTAGTTAGATTATGATTTAATATGAATTTAGAAACAAAAATTATTTGATTTTGAGTTTGTATGTGAGAGTTATAGTAGTTTAAAAATCAGATTTCTAGAAAATGCTGAGAAATTCACTACATTCGCTTCATCCGATTTTAATTATTTAGTGAAATGTTGTATGATAGTGGTGGATATAAAGATTACAAAAATGGATAGAGGATGAAATTATATGAACAACCCAATTGGATTCATCCCACTTGGAGTTCAAATGAAATTCTTACGAATTTTTGAAGTCAATTCAATTTCTAGTGTAAAAATAGTTCATTCCAGAACTTAATTCCAATTTCAAAATTTTCTGGGACAATAACATGATTCAAACCTATTCCAAGTTAAAGTACATTAATAAAGAAAACTAACAAAATTTATTTCACACAATTAGGTTTTAAAATTAGTTAGTTATGAATTTGTGAAGCTTAACCAAACTTCATGTTGTCAACAATTTACAGTGGATTTTTATCTGAGAGCCAGATCTTAAGACTTTATGCTACATTCATACTAATGATTTTTACTCTTTTAATTGCTTTACCAAAAAGGTATTATCTACCTTAATAACTTGGTACTATTGTTATGTGATGTGTAAATAACCTAACTCTTGCCTTCTAAATAACTTTACTCCTTTGGACTAAAAACTAATGGCTAGTCACTAAGAGGTTTACTTACCGATTTGTGCATTCAACAAAGTTTTACCTCCTATTTGTATTAGAAAAGCCATTAGCTCACTGTTGATTTTACTTCAACAAAGGTGTAGGTTGTTCTGTTGGTTTCAGAAAATGCAATCCATTACTGATTTTCAGATTTGGCTCTCCTGCTAGCTTAAGTGTGTGACAGCCCAAAACCTTTTTAACTACTAAATTTAGTAGAGTCATTAACCTAATGCCCATTTTTGCTATCTACAGATTACCGTGCAAACACCTACTGAGGAATTCAACAGACATCTCAAACTTTCCCTTAATCACCTTCTCTGCTCATCAGTTCATCTAACAGACTTTAGCAGTTTTTGATAACTAATCTTTCCACTAATCAGTCATTCACATATGCTTTCAGATTAGCTACTCCATCTACTGAATTAACCAAGTCAAGAGCCTATTTGACAACACTGAGTATTTTCAGGTTACTAAGCAGACAACCTACAACAGCAAACATTTTCAGAAATAAGATGCTATTGACTGGCTATAACTGAACTTCCTGTGATTTCAAACTTGCAGTTGCTAACTTAAAGAGTGACGCAAAGGATCTTTTCGATACTTGACAGTGTATAACAATTGAGTTCTATTTTCAGTTACAGAGAAGAGTTTTACAGAGATGGAGCTACAGGAACAGACAGAGGAGACTGGGCCAAGGCTTGTCGCCGGCAAGGGAGTGGCGGGGAGGTGAAAACGACTAGCAAAATGGATCGCCCGAGGTCTACTGGAGCTAGGGGAGGTGGATTTAGGGCTTAGGCTGCACTGTGGTGACGTGGACAAGGCGAGCGGCGGCCGACCGTGGAGAAGAACGGCGTGGCGACGCACGGGTGAGGTTGGGGCCTAATTAGGGGAAGCACGGGTACCAGCGGGTTACTTGGAGCACGTAGGGGTGGTCGTAGAAGATGGAGAGGCACCAAGGTGAGCTGGCGACGCAAGCTGGTGGCGGTGTGAGAAGGGCCAACGGCAGCTGCGACCTAGGGAGGAAAAGAGAGCAGGTGAGTGATGGAGGGAGGTAAAGAGATGTACAAGAATGCTCATGGCGGAGAGAATCGAGCTCAAGCTCGCTGGAGAAGATGCGGCGGTGATGGCGGCAGATTTTGCCAGACCCGAAGAAGATGGCGCACGCGCGGCTCCTCGGTGGCATGAACTCCGAATTGATGGAGGGGTTGGCATCCTTGTGGTGAGAGGCGCCGCGTGACGCGGTTGGGGCGGCCGGAGATCATCGGAGCGGCCGGAGAGCTTGGAGGCGGCGTGGCGAGTCTTGTGGCCAGCTCTAGAGCTCGGGTTTGTGGAGCTGAGATTGAGCCCAGGGTAGGGAATTGGTGCAGAGAAAGGCCGTCCAAGGGGCTCTAGGCTGCTGTTTAAAAGGGGAAAGGCCGGAGTGCACAATGTGGAGGCGACATGGGCGAGGGCGGGCGTGGCCTTGACGACAAGGTCAGAGCATGCAACAAAGAGCGTGGAGAGGGCAAGTCAAGCCTCGGGGTTGGTGATCAAAGTGCGATTGGGGGTGTAGGGGAAAACCGAGGGCGCTGGTCCAAGACCGGGGGCGGAGTTGGGCAAGCGCAGGGAAGAGCAGCCGCGTGGACATGGGCGGGCTGAGTTGCTGCGAGTCGTGGAAGAAGAAGACTACGGGCGGGGCCGGGTCGTCAGCGGAAGAAGAAAGGCAGTTCGGGCAAACACGTCTGGCTGAGCCAAAACGATTTGGTCTCGGTCGGTCCAAAAGTTCGGACTCGGTCGGATAAACAGTGCAAGTCTTGATTTTTGAGGAAAAAGCAGCTTAAGTGAATTTTTGAAGGTACATTCTTAGTTCCACAATTGCTAAAATTTTTAGGGAAGGTACCTGACACTAGTTAGTACAATAATTAATTTTTCTAGGGTTTTTCAATTTATAAAATTTTCTCTAAAATTATTTTAAGTTTCTATTTTGGTGTTTGACTTTTGATTTTCTTGGTTTGACTGGCTGTTTCAAAATAGCAAATAATTTCTAAAAATTGTGAAATTTTTAGTGTGAGTCTATAATATGTTCCAAAACCTAGGAAAATATTTCCAGACACTGTTCACTTGATTTGTTTGTATTTTAAATTCAAACTCAAATTCGAACATGCAAATTGACAAGAAACCAAACAAACTCCAATATTCCAAAAAATTCCAAATAAGCAAACCAGAGCATATAGAACTCAACTAAAATATTCCCAGCTATGGATATTACTATATTTTCAAAATAGAAGATAGTTTGTATTTTTGAGATAAAGAAAATATATTTGCAAATTGAATTTTTGATAGTTCTTTTGAAAGTGCCTCAAGCATTCTAGGAGCATATGAGGTTTTACTATTTTTAAGTTGAAACCAGAATACATTCCCTCACTTTAACCTTTTTAGTTTTGCCTCAAATTCAAATTGGACTTTTGAATTGGATAAGAAAGTATTGGATTAATAGGTTTCAAATCTAGTCTTCAACATCAAAGGATTTTCTATATAGGGTTTTATACCCTATTCTGAATTAAGTTTTCAAATTCTTGACAAACTTTTATTTTGTTTTAGAAATTTCATTTCTAGGTTTTCGAAAACCAGGTTGTAACCTATTTGCTTTGCAACAAAAAGTTTTAAAAAGGTCCAAAATTTCATAAATGCATAGTAGATGCATAACTAATCCAACTTAGGGATTTTGGGCTGTTACACAAGTCCTCGAAGGTCACCGTGAAGACACAGTCTTGATGCACGTGGTTAAAATGATCCTCCTTAAACTTGATGGTGACACCCGAGCGTTGTTGTCCAACTAGCTTTTTGGCCTGTTCCATGTACCATGTATGCAATGCCGTACAAGCCGATCCTAGGGTAGGGCTGTCTAACCTCTCGACCAACGGCTCGCCTAGCATGAATTTTTGGGCCAATGGCAAGAAGGGGATATCAGAACAGGAGTCGACCATCTTCGATTTGCCCTTGCTGCCTCATTTTGTATAGGTCGACTTCACAAGAGTTGACTGAGCACGAGGTGTAAATGCATCTGATGCACCGGGTCCTTGCCACGTCGGTGCAGGTAGCTTTGGTTCAGTCAGCTCCCGTGGACTTGATACCATTGCAGGACATTCCCGTGAAGTTGACACTGGAGCAGGTAGCTCCAGGCAGATGTCCCCCGTGGGCCACTACTTGAATGTTCTAACTGCTTGCTCTAGAGTCATGACCTTGTCGTTTGGGGGAATATGCAGTGGGACTGCTCTGAAATTGGCACAAACACCATCCACATTCACTTTTGCGAAACCCGGCGCTAGATTTGCACCGTGCACCAAAGCCCTGACACCAGATGGATATACCTGGCCCCAAGCAGCATCTAGGGCAACAGAGGCATATCTCACTTGGAGCTTGCACTTCATAGCCGCCTACATAACGATAGAAAATTAGCTACTCCAACAGGCCTATCAATGGATCGAGCATTCCAGAGATAATAATTATTACCTGGATGTCATCGACATGAAATCTGCCATCGCCTATTGGGGTAGGGTTAGACGCGCAGCTACTCGAAAGTTTGAGGGGGCTAGCTAGCACAGTAGGGGCAGGGGCTTGCAACTGATTTGAGATTTACAATTCCCTAATCCTTTCCTCAAACTGTTGCGACACAGCTTTGACGCAATCCTCGATCTCATCTCTGATGGATTCAGTGATCTCATCTTTGAGGGATTCACGAATCTCCTCTCGTAGCTTTGCATCGCGATCGACTTTGGCTCTCTTCCTACTCCGGTACGATCCGGAGTCCGCTTGGAACCATTCTGCCCATGTAACATAAACACCAGCGCCTCTCGTGCGACCCGGATGCACATTGTTTTCTAGAGCCGCGGAGAGTATATCTCTCTCCCTGTCTGCCTGGAATGAGCCTTGGGAAGATTGTGCACTCAGCGTTACCTGCAATAGCCCGACATGTCATTTCGCTTCCTATGAAGTTATGGAGTAATTACAAACTAGGTAGTTCGATATCTTACCAGGCGTTGGGATACTTCCTGGTCTGCGGGGTTTGGAAAGGAGACTTCCCCCGTAGGCAGGGTATGTAACCTCCCAAATAACCACTGTCGGGTGCGCACATTAGTGATCTCGAGAAATGGCGGAGAGACATTCGAACGGCTTGCCTGCTGGTCCTGATCCCTCCATATCAGGATTTTACCCGCATACCCAGCGGTGCCGAGTCTGTGGGGGTGCTTGTTTTTTGCCTGGAAGGCCGTGTGTGTCGCACTTTCACTCCTAAATTCATCTGTCGTCTTCTTCGCCACATACTCGGCCCAGGACTCTTCCAAGAACGGATACTTGTGGAAGGGCGTCAGATCCTTCTCCACATAGTTCTTGATAAGCGTGTTGTGACGACCCAATCCTAGGGCACCGAGAGGTCCTCCATGACCTCTGGAAAGTCCACCAGGACCTCCCAGGAGGTCCATAAAGGACCTCTCGGACAGTCCACCAAGACCTCCCAGGAGGTCCAGCAAGACCTCCTGGAGGTCCAGGAGGACATGACCCGAGAGAGAGTCTTAGAACCAGGGAGCACCCACGACCTGCCATAGCCACACTTAGGAACAAACGAGGAGGTCCGAGGGCTCACCAAGACCTCCCACAACCCTCCAGAGGAGGTCGTGGAGGTCTGGGACCACTCCAGAACCCCACATGTTCATCCCTTCATGAGGACATGGTGGACCGAGCCTGCTCCAAGGTCCTCTGTGAAACTCGAGCTAGTCCCAAGGATCATGGCTAGCTCTTCACAGCACAAACACATTGGTGGTGACATCCAGAACACACCTTTATTCCAACAAAGCATTTACAAAGTTGTTTACAAGGTGACCTTGGGCCAAACATAAATACATAAAAGCAAAAGAACTCAAAAGGGTCCATCAACACGCCACAGGCAGCTGACTGGAGGGCACAACCTAGCTGCTTTGATCTTCTTCACTGACAGTATCTTCTCCTAGCAAAGATTGCAATGAGCAAGAGTGAGCACTACCACTGTGCTCGCAAGTTACACCCGTGAAATAACAATATGACATGCATAAATGGATAAACAAAGGATGGCATAGTATGGTGATCTTGCACAAAGCCAATTTTCTTTTAATTACCATAATTGTGTTCCAAAGCAGGTCTTTTGTCAAATAAAAATTCTTTAAATCAAAACAATTTTTCAGTTGGATATCAATCAGCATAAATTTGTGAAGGATACCCTCCTGACATTTGGCTCCCAGCCCAAACCCATGGGATAAAATCCCAAAATCAGATTTGATAATTCTTTTGGAAAACCCCAAAATCAACATCTAACTCCAAGTGGCCTTTGCCAGCATGTCCTTGACAGTGGACACGGCTATTCGAATAGATTTAACTCTGCAGAGGTTGTGCACTTTACCCACACGACATGAAAAACTCTAGTTTGTCCGACATTCGTCAATGCCACCTCTCACTTCCAAAGGTGAGAGATCTAGAGCTCATGACAAGGCCTTTACAATGCATTGCTCCACCACAGCCTCTCCTTGCTAAGGTTTCACCCCCCTGTGGATAGCAATCCGGCGGGAAGCCCCCTCTTGCACCAGTGGGAACAGTAGGTTATAAAAGACCATTGGCCAAACAAGACCTCCCACACCTCCAATGGAGCAGCATATGGTAGAGTTTTGCAAATTAATCAGCCAGGTCCCACGCCCCATTCTGGAGACATGTGGTTGCACGATTGTGGCATAGCCCATTATAGGCATGGCATTGGTCGCTCAAAGACCGGTCCTCATATGACTAGGGCAACTTTCACAAACCCAAGGGCATCGATCTACCATAAAGGCACGATCCCGTGCATAAACTTGCACCAACCAAGCTAACCATTTTGCCCCGCCTAATCCATTTTATTTTCTTTGCTTTCCCAAAGAACATTTTCATATTCCCATGACAACCCAATGTCATGGTCAAAACATTTTAAACATTATTTGGTCCTTTTGGTAAAGATTTCCCCAAATCAATAATTTTGGTCTAGGCATGACTAAGCATATGTTTTTCAAATGTTCTTGGCTCATACTATCAGATTAGCCAAGCTTGACCTAATGGTGACAATAAGTGTTGTCCAAAGTCAACAGAGTCATACAAAGGAAATGGGTATAACTATGAAGTTAAAACTGGTATTGAACTATCTTGATAGAAATAGGCATGCAGTACATGTTAAAACAGGACATAAATAATTTGAATTACTGGGTGCAATATGATCAAAAGTGTAACTTGCCTTGCTCACTATCCTGTGAATCCTCCTCTTCAGTACACTCAGACTCCCTGGAGTCTTCACGATCTACACGTATGAAGGAGCAATTTCAAAGAAGGCTCAAATGAAGATCCAACAAAGATCCAAATAAAGAATCAAGAGAACTCCAGAGAAATCTCAAAAACCCAATTAACAGAAGAGTATTGTATTTAGATTAGGTTCTTTTGGAGAAGGTCTAGCTTACCAGAGGAAAAGGGGTCTTTAGAAAAAGGCCCCAAAGGTGTGACCTAAGCAAGCGAGAGAGTCTGAGGCAATGGTGCTTGCACACGGTCCAGAGAGGAGGTCCTCACCCGAGCACCATAGAAATCCCAAAAGAAGTGCACACGAGAAGGTCCTGTGAAGGACATGACCAGCTCAGTGTAGTGGTGAACTCAAGAGTGGAGGAGATCATCAAAGAACTTACCGAGGACCAGAAGCTATGGATGAAAGGGGAGGTCGTAAGAACCAAGCTCTCCTGAAGGCCTCGATCCAAAACCGAGAGGGTGAAAATGGAGAAGGTGGAGTGGTGGAATTTCTTGGTCTAATTGTAATCAAAATGGTGAAGAAAACTAGAAACATACGTGTCAAGGATAAGTATAGAAATAGGTCAAGGGTAGGTGAGTGGCAGGGCAGATGTCACTGCCACTCTGGACAAAAGGTACGAGGAAGGACAATGTATGTTGCTTGGGAAGGAACAAAGAAAAATATCAGGGTACGGTTAAGTGACCCAATTCAAAGTAAACACCACGTATGCGCATGCATTTAATGTGACAAGACACGCATTAAATGCCCCAAGATGTTTACGTGGCGGAGGAAATGAGAATGACCGGGACTGTCAAGTGGGGCCAGTCAATATAGGAATAGTCGGGTCAAAAATGGGGAGGTCTTGACCCACAATAGAGGTCCTCGAGGAGGTCTAAAGGTCAAGGAGGTCCAAACATGCAAAAGAAGTCTGGACATGGGGAGGTCCTGACGGTCAGGATCAACAAAGGAGATCCTGACGGTGAGGATCTCATCAAAGGAGGTCTGGCGAGGAGGTCCCAAGCCAGCTCTTTAAAAGCCACGGGAAGGTCTTGGACAGGAGGTCCAAGGAACTTCTAAGGAGGTCCCGTGGTTGAGATTAAAAGTGAGTTGAGGTCTGGGCGGTTGGATCTCCAAAAGGGAGGTCCACGGCCAAGATCAACGTGCAGAAGAGGTCCGCGGAGGAACATAACGCATGGGAGGTCTAGACCCTTGGATTGGAAATGGGAGGAGGTCCGGACCGCCAGATCAAATGCGAGAGAGGTCCATGCGAGTGGTTCCAAATGGAAACGCGAACGCCCAAGTAACTCAAGGAAGATCTTCACTCCGATGAGGTAAGGTCAAGATGAACCCACGAAAGTCCTTTCGACAGAAGAAATGTCGAGGTGGTTCATATGAACTCGGGAGGTCCGAAGACATACAAGAAGTTCATTGGAACACATGGAGGTCCAAATGAAAGGAGGTCTGGGCATTAAAAAGTGCCCAGATGACAAGAGGTCTAGACTTAAGAGAAGTCTGAACAGAAAAGAGGTTTGAACCTTAAGAGATTCAAACCAACAAAGAGGTCTAAATGACCAAAGTCAAAGAACAAGCCCGGACGTGGGATTACGCCCAAGAAGGAAAGATCAAGCCTCGGGGAGGCTTAGCCTCATGTGTCACTAATGGGGTCTAGGCCACAGAGGAGGTCTAAACCCACATATCCACAGGAGGTATGCTAGGGAAAGGTCTACATAGCATACCAAAAGAAAATCTCAACAGTTCAACCTCTCCAAACGAACCAACTCGGAACTTTTATTAAAATACAATAGTGTTAATTTATTTTACACATTTGAAAAGGATTTAGAAATTCAAGATGTTACACGTGCTCTTGAAGTTCTTCCACGCTTTGCACGCCTGTAGCAATGCGTGTCGTCGCACGGAGTCCTCCAAGTCATTTAAAAGGAATAATATGCTCAACACAAACATCATGTGAACAAATGAAATCAGCATAAAGCTAAGATTTAACATTTTGATATTGTTATCAGATGTAGAGTAAGCATTTCAATTAGAACTCAAGTTCAAACCCGATTATGAAAACAATTTAAGTACAAGACTATTATGACATCACAGAGCATTCATCTCAAGCCCACCACACCACATTGCAATATATTCCATGAGCGATGTCGATCAAAACAAATACCATATGAATAATGACTAGAACAAATAAAAATTCCTAAAACAAAGATGATGATTATTGATAGAAAGAGTGAGGAAAGGGCGTCTGGCCGACAACTTCGGCATTGGTTACCTTTGGGCGTCGAGAGAAGGACGAGGAGGAGCAAGATTCGAGTAGCAGGTGGCGTCAAAGGGGAGGCGCGCCGAGCTCGGGGGAGGGGAGGAGGCGGCGGGCTCGGGGGAGGAGGCGCGCCGGATTGGAGGATGAGGTGGCGATGAGGACGGCGTCGACGGGCTCGGGGCAGGAGTTGTACCGGGCTCGAGGAGGAGGCGGCGTCGACGGGCTCAGGGGAGGAGTCGCACCGGGCTCAGGGGAGGAGGGAGCGAGGAGTTGAGAAACTTAATTGTTTCAGTGGGCGCGGGCAAACCCTAGAGTCCGAATATAAATAGGGATGGACATCACAGACGGTTCTAAAGTAGAACCATCTGTGATACAATATATCACAGACAGTTCTAAAGTAGAACCGTCTGTGATATGTGATGTATCACAGACGGTTCTGACCAACAACCGTCTGTGATATATTGTACCACAGATGGTTTTTACCAAGGAACCGTTTGTGATATAGAATCACAGACATTTTGATCTACAAACCGTCTATGATATTATTTTGTATTGGTTAATATAGTTCTGTTTATTGGCTAGCCTCAGGAAATGATAGCCATGCCCTCTGAAACGAGCAGAAAACACAAGTACATATATACACATCCAATTCACATTCATTTCAGAAACAATCACATCCATTTCACAGTACAAATCAATTAACTAAAAATAACCATTCATCAGAACGTACATATACACACATTGTTCAATTAATCTTTAAAAATTAGCCCTTCATGATGATCGACACGTATGTAGCTAGTTTCGTCACGTTCTTCTTCCTCGACCCTTATGCTATTTCCGAAAGGTGGCAACTCGTCAAATTGATTGTATTCTTCCTTGTCCACTATATTCTCAACTCTGATAATCCTCCTTTTTCTATGAAGAACTACATGGCGCTTCTTATTTGCCGGGTCGGTTACATAGAAGACTTGAACAACTTGGTTAGCCAGTACGAATAGTTCGTCTTTGTATCTGACATATTCGAGGTCCACTGTAGTGACGCCGTACTTATCGACCTTCACCTGTAGGAGATGGACCCAACGGCACCGAAATAGGGGGATCTTGAAAAGCACGTAGTCGAGCTCCCATATCTCTTCTATTTGCCCATAGTAGGAGCTCCTCAGCCCATCGGTACTGAATGCATCTATGAGGACACCACTGTTCTGGTTAGTGCTCTTTATATCCTGAGCCTACGTATAGAATGTGTACCCATTTATGTCGTATCGTCGCCATGTCACAACTGTAAATGTTGGCCCTTTTGACAACCATATCAGCATATCACTTGACGAGCTCCTAGCGAGTCGCTCCTTTAACCATTGGTTGAACCATCTGTTGTGTTGTCTCGTGATCCAAACATCCGGACGCCCTGAATTCTGTTGCCAAAGCACGTCCTTGTGCTGGTCGATATAGGAGGATACTTCAGTCATATGTTGCAAGACCGTGAAATGGGCTTGAGCATACACATCCATATCTGGAGTGATTGCTTTCCTTCCGATGGTCCTGATACCCTCGAGCCTCCCCTCATGGCGAGATCGAGGCATACCTATCGGTTCGACCTGAGCCATGTAATCGACGTAGAACTCAATGACCTCTTCGGTTGCATAACCTTCGACGATGCTGCCCTCCGACCGAGATCGATTTCGTACATAGGACTAGAGAATTCCCATGAACCTCTCGAACGGGTACATGCTACGTAGGAACACGGACCCGCACATCTTTATCTCCCTCACAATGTGAACAATGAGATGGACCATGATATCGAAAAACGACGGAGGGAAACACATCTCAAGATCACATAGAGTCGTCACCACCTCGTCCTGCAGAGCATCTAGTCCTTCGGGATCGATGACCTTCAGAGCAATTGTGTTAAAGAAATAATACAGCCTCATGATTGTCTCTCGGACCTTGATCAGCAAAATACTTCTAATTGCAACAGGGAGCATTTGTGTCATTAGCACATGACAATCATGAGACTTCATGCCAATTAACTTTAAATCTTCCATCGAAACAAGTTTCTTCATGTTGGCGGAGTAACCGGACGGAACTTTCACACCATGTAAGCACCGGCACAGTTCAGTTCTCTCGGCCTTGGACAGAGTGTAACAAGCAGGGGGAAGGTACGTTCGTCCTTTATCGGTCTTTGTTGGTGCTAACTCAGGTCTGATGTCCATATCAACCAAGTCAAGCCGTGCGTTGACACCATCCTTTGTTTTGTCGCGAATGTTCAGTAAGAGACCAATCAAGCTGTCACAGACATTCTTCTCTACGTGCATGACGTTGATGTAGTGGCGAACTTCTCGGTGCTCCCAATAAGGTATGTCCCAAAATATTGATCTCTTCTTCCACATGTTCTTCTTACGGGTCCTCGATTTACATCCCTTTCCGAGCACAACATATAAATCCTTAACCATATCATAGACCTCTTTTCCGCTTAAATGCCTTGGAGCTGAACTATCCTCCTTCTCTCCGTTGAATTGTTTCTTCATCCTGCGGTATGGGTGAGCCCTCCAAAGGAACTTACAATGGCGCATTGTCGGGACCCAAAATTACAATTCTGGACCCTCTGTGTTTCATGCACTAGTCCAGGATCACGCTAGTGCACACAGTATCAACAAAGATGAGTATCGATCCACACAAGTGAATAGTAGCATAAACGAATAGTTTGATTAATAAATAATGGTTTGACCTTATGGTCGAGTTTACAATTATTAAGCCACGCAGGGCTAACAGAGAATTAAAGCAGCGGAAACAAAAATGACAGCGGTGTCCCATCGATTCACCACAGGCAACCGACTGGGATCTAGACCTCACGATTAGGCACCTTCGATAAACTCCTCCTCGAACGCTGGTGAAGACTCCTCCTCTTCTGCTTGATTTATTTTAAGGCAAGCGTAAGTACACACCGTACTCGCAAGTCACACCACAGAAATGCAGATATATATGCAAGCTTATTACAAGGGAATAGCATTTTGTGGTTCTTTTGCAGAAATGCAACATTTGCAGTTGAATACAATAATAGATTAAAAGCAGGTAAAACAAATAGACAGTAATAGTAATTTTAACAGTTGATTTCACAAAGACACACACAGCCTAACAGATTATTCACATAGCCATATGATTTAGATCACATAGCTCCCTTCCCACACAGTTTTAAAGATCTACCCCTCGTATGAAATCCCCGAGCATTGTCCCTAACCGAGGACGCGGCTATTCGAATAGATTGTTTACACTCTGCAGAGTTTGTACACTTTACCCACAATATACAACCAGTGTTGCAAGCACTAATCGTAACAAAGCATTTCAAAAACTTCATCTTAACATAGATGCTCCTGATGTGCTTATGTTATACCAAACCATACACAGTGTATGGTACAACACACACCGTTGGACAGGGAAGCGGCGAACCGTCCCGCGATGCGACTACATGGTAGCACACATCTCCACCCTATTCACATAGCCTAACCTACCGCTTTGAGCAACCAATGCCAAGAATTCATATCTTACTATGCTAGGCCCGTCCCCATAATGCATATGTGGTCGCACAGAGGGCTCAGCTCAATGGCACACAAAGTTCACTCCTTAAGTGACCGAGGCAAGACTTCCATTGTTCTAACTAAGGCACACAGATTAATATGACACACATATTCACAAGCCCATATCACATAGCCACCATGTCACACAGTTCCTTCCACTTACCTCAGTCTAAACCTTTTTCCCACCCAGTTGATTTAAGTGCAACACATGCCACAAAGACACATAGTGCACACAGATTATTACAAAATTACATAGTCACTTAGTCAAGTTAATACTTGCACTTTACATAAATAGGTGATTTGTGGCATGGCTAAGCAATCTAATCGCACTAACCAATCCACGTTGGTGCTATAATATTTACCAATTAAATATCAACTAGGGTGACAAAGGATCAAGGCATAACAAGTTACACAAGGGAGGCATAACAGATTGGATTTAATAGCTAATCCCAAGAGCATTTAAATAATTACTTGAAATAAAATGCAATACTTTGAATAAAAATAATATTTGGAAAACTAGGATTCAACATGGTCAAAGCATGACTTGCCTTGGAATAGATCTAGGAATTGATCTTGGTCTTGATGTGTTCCTTCTTCTTCAAATCTTCCAGAAGCGTCGAAGTCTACTCGCAAACGAACCAAACAAACAAAATAAATAAATAACAGAGGCAAAACAACTCCAAAAAAATAAAAAAAAATCTCCATTAAGTAGATCTTGATTTTAGACGAATTTAGAAATTTGAATAGGCAGATTTGGAGATAGGATGCAAAAGTTATGGGGTTTGAAAGTTTGAATCTAAAGAAAACCCTAAAATCAGAATTATATGAATTTCCCGAATTATTTCTCAACAGTAAAAATCGAATATTGCGCAAGCATAACATCAGATGACGTCACCCAGGAATTTCGGAAAAGATAAATAAAGAAAATCCTCGACGCAGGGGCCCACACGCCGCTGACCACGACCACGGTGCACCAAGTCCACCGAGCCTCGGATCTCGGTCGGGCCGAGGTGGCGCCCGCCACGCAGGCCGACGTGGCGCCCACGTGGTCGACACGCGCGCCACGAAGCTAGGGCGATGAGGTGGACGCCGACGTGGGCGGCGAGTGTGGCGGCGCTCAGATCCCAACGGCACGGCGAACGGCGGCGTCTCACCGGCGGCGGGTGGTACCGGGAGGTAGAGGGTGCGACGGGGGTCACACTGAGGTGCTCACGGGTGCTCGAGGACAACTGTGGCGTCCGGCGGCGAGGTTGGAGCGGCGGAGAGGCTTCGGGCTCGACGGCGACGGTGCTAGGGCGGTGCTCCAGCGAAACGAAGGTGACCAGGAGGAAGCCCTCGCTCTTGCGATGCTAGAGGTGTAGGCGTCGAGGCTCCAGCGGCTCTGGTGGCGGCGGAATCGCTCGCCGGAGTTGCGGCGAGGAGATTGAATCTCCGAGCTCTAGTGGCGGCTAGGGTGCGGCGCAGGCGAGGAGGCGGCTAGGGTTCGGGTGAGGGTGTCGAGGGCTGGCCTCCCCCTTAAATATGGAGGCGTGGGAGAGTCCAGAGCGCGGACGCCCAAAAACGGCTGTGCGGCGGTGCAACAACCTCCGCGACGAAATCGGAGACGAAGAACAGTAACAGGGCGGGGCCCACTTGTCAGAGGCTGGGACTCGGGCGAGCGCGAGTGAGAAAAGGCACAGGTGAGGCGCGCGAGTGCGGGCGAGGATCTGGCCGTCTAACTTAGATCGGACAGCCCAAAAACAAGATGATGTTCGGACCGCTCCAATCGGCCACCAAAATCGGGCCGTCCATTGGCGATCCAACGGCTGACATTGCCCGACGAAGAAAACACGCGGGAGGAGAGAGGTGACGGTGGGGTCCGCTTTGTCGATGGAAGCGGCAGCAGCGTGGGGCTGCAGTGTTGGGCCGGATGGGGAAAAGAGTGGGTTTAGGCCCAAGGATCATAGGAGATTTTAAATAGCTTTTCCATTTTAGAAAATAGCAGAAATTCCAAATGGCAATAGAAATTAGCAAATGATCTTGGAAAATTCTAGAAAATATATCCAAGCACATAGAATCCAAATAAAATAGTTTTGACCATTGTTCATGTTGAATTTAATCATATTAAATTGTTTTGTTACTCAAAGTCCAATATTAAGCTTTTGAATTAAATTCAAATAAATCCAAATGGTTAATTTTCTTCCTACCAACTATTCAAAGGATTTTTAAAGCTTAGAAAATTGGGATGTTACACGCATGTACACGGTTTTGCGCGAGTGATTCAGCCACACACTCTCGGTATCATCTAAGCAGTGAGTACAGGCTTTGGCCCCTTTTGTACTCTGGCTCGACAGATTAGCAAGGGCAGGATAATCATTTATGATGCAGAACAACAAGGAACATAAAGTGAAGTTCTCTCGTTTGTATGCATCCCATACCAGTACCCCTTCAATCCACAGTATTTTTAGATCTTCCATCAATGGTGCTAGGTACACATCAATATCATTCCCAGGTTGCTACGGCCCTTGGATAAGTATCGACAGCAAAATATATTTCCGCTTCATACACAACCAAGGAGGAAGGTTGTAGATACAGAGCGTCACGGGCCAAGTGCTATGTCAGCTGGTCATGTTACTGAAAGGATACATTCTATCTGTACTCAATCCAAACCTTATATTCCTCGGTTCCGCACCGAAGTCTGCAAACCTAATATCGATGTTTCTCCACTGGGCGGAATCAGCAGGGTGTCTTAGTTTAGAGTTAATTCCTTATTTGCCATTGGAAGTTGGCGAGCTCCCTAAAATGCCATCAAAAAATTGCTCATCCCTTTTTTGCCTCTCGTTCTCAGCTTTAATCCCTTTTTTGCCACTCCGGTCAGTTGACCATGGATTTGACCGTTGACTTGGAAGCGAAAAGACAATTTTGCCCCTAAGTATGCTGAGATCTTTAGAGGATTGTTTGACACGGTAATATAGTTCCAAAAATTATGAAATTTTTAGGGAAAGTTTCTAACATAGTGTAGATTATTCTATAATTTTTATCGGGTTTTATTTGCAACATGCTTTTATCTAAAAATCTTTCAAGTTACAACCGAAAATTTAAATATTTTTAGAGAAAAACATGTTGCAAATAAAACCCTATAAAAATTATAAAATAATCTACACTATATTAGAAACTTCTCCTAAAAATTTCATATTTTTAGAACTATATTACTATATCAAACAATTCCTTAAAGATCTCAAAGATACTTAGGGCAAAATCGCTTTTTCACGCCCAAGTCAATCATAAATCCACGGTCAACTGACCGGAGTGGCAAAAAAGGGATTCAAGTTGAGAAAGAGTGGCAAAAAAGGGATGAGCAATTTTTCGATGGCATTTTGAGGAGTTCGCCGACTTCCAATGGCAAATAAGGAATTAACCCCTTAGTTTTTCGTCATTCTTACGCTCCTCTGAGTGCCAATACAGTAGTTTTGCATTCTTTGGGTTCGCAAAAAACCACTTCAAACGGCGAATTACAGGAAGATACCACGCCACTTTAGCAGGAGGTCCTTTCTTCACCTCGATTCCCTCGTCGTCATCTGATTGATTCTTACGCTTGTATCGGGATGCGTTGCACACCGGACATACATGCATGTTTGTATTCTCGTTACGGTAGGGGATACAGTCGTTCGAACATGCATGTATTCTTTCTACTTCCATTCTCAATGGACAAAGAACCTTTTTGGCTTTGTAGGTGGTTTTGGGCAACTTGTTTCCCTTCGGAAGCATGTCCGCCAAGAGACCTAACAGCCCCGTGAAACTCTTGTCGGACCAACCGTTGCTTGTCTTCAATTTCAGCAGTTCAAGCACGGATGACAACCTTGTGTATTCCGGCTTGCAGCCCGGGAACAAAGGTTTCTCCAAGTCCTCCATCAAGCCCCGAATTGGACATACTCCTCTCATCACGGTTCCTTCGCATCGCGAAGCATCCGATCTAGATTGTCATCGTGCGGCCTATCCGAATCGAACCACAATCGACATCATCCGGCATATTGATATCGTTGACTTCTGATAATATGCTCTTCACCGTGGATCGGTCCAACGTGTATAACCCTTTTGAAACCCCTTCGAATCAAGTGTGCTTTGATCTGTGCTCGGTTCTTAGACATCTTCAGATTCTCGCAGTCAATGCATGGACAGTACATATATTCCGCCCCCTTATTCAACATATCCTCCTCGGCAGCTCTTGTAAAAGCACACACGCCATTATTGTACTCTTCACTCACGCGGTTCTCAGCGTACATCCAACTTCGGTCCATCACACGGTTCGTATTGAAAACCCTAGAAATAAATAAAAGGGTGTGACTTCGAAAGCGTATTTTCTGAGGCTTAATTACGCTTTCCAACAAAGAAAGCATATTTTTCTCTGAACTAAAGGTGGCTTTTTTCATTTTTACATTTTTCCAGATTTTATTAACTTACATGTGGGCCCTACTCGTTCGTGACTCATTTTTTATTTCATGATTTTATTTATAAAATCTATGGCGGTCCCACATATCATAGACTCGTTAGTTTATTAACTAAATGATTAAAAATAGTAGGATTTGAAGCTCAAATTGGGCTTAGGGTGACATCGCATTGCTAATTGTCGTGGCTCGGGGCCCTGAGGTCGCCTGAGGCGAACCGACGGTGATGTCCCATGGCAGCGCCATGGGCTTCACTAGCGATTTCGGCGTAAATGCCTGAAACTACTCAAATTAAAGGATGTTTATGCTCCAGTAGCTCACCTCGATCACGAGGAAGGTTTCCATGAAGTCGGGGAAGGTCCAAGTTGGCTGGTCGTCGATCGGTGAACATAGGCGACGGCGGCAAGCTCCTCGGCGACAATAGCTGAAATGGACCACATGAGCGGGCTCAGTGAGGTGAGGCGATACTCAAACCGGGCACAGAGTGGCGATGGACTCACCGGGCTTGGAGATCTCCCATGGTTACCGTAGCACCAGAGATGGAGATCAAGAAGACTATGTTGGGGAGCTATATATGTACACTGCACCATCTGTGATGAGTTAACTATCACGGACGGTTTTCAACAAAAACCGTCTGTGAAGAGGTCATATCATAGACGGTTCATATTTAAAACCATATGTGAAGAGGTCATATCACAGACGGTTCATGTTTAAAACCGTCTGTGAAGTATCACAGAGCAGTTACGGCCAAAACCGCTCGTGATATTACGACGGTTTTAAACATGAACCGCTCGTGATATGATTTCTTCACGATGGTTTTAAGCGCGAATAACACGCATTTATGGGTAAACCAAAACCGCTCGAGATTGTGTTTATCTGAGCGGTTTCGATGAACCGCTCTATGATCAAAGGCCCAAATTAGCATTTCTGTAGTAGTGGAAGGAACCAAAATAGGTGGATCAATTGGAAACAAGCGTTTAAAAATTAGTAAGGAAGTACACTTACCTCGACTCCCACATCACAAAGGGAGTTTTTGAACCTATGGCCCTTGATAGTGCGAGGAATGTATGGTGTCGCAGAGGCACATTGTTCTTCAGTCTCCAAAACTCCAATCTTGCATACACGTGCATATTTACCGTAGCGAAGAGGGTCTTCCGCTACGTCCAATATTTGTTTGACCACTGACACTTGAGCTATTGAAGGTACTTTCATATCTTCACATGAATTGAATAATTTCCTAGTGTCGTATGTGCTTAATTTTCACTTCTCATTGGTCTTTAGCACAGTGTATCTAGGTTGCTCTTCAGGCAATTATGACTCTACAGCTTCCTCAGAAGGATAGGCTTGCAGGTGAAAGTCTTGATCCGAGTTCAATGGGGATCCGATCCAGTTGCTCAAAGTCCGTCAGTGGGCATGTTTCAGGTTTTTCTTCAGGTGGAGGCAGTTTTCTTGCGGCTATATCCTCGACAATTGGATTAGCAAATGACTTTTCTTCCTACTTCAGGGTGACAACCATCTTCGATGTAACGAGTTAGGACTTTACTTCCTCTTCGTTTGGACAATCTTCTTCAAATTCGTCAAATGAATCGAACATTGTCTGAGCCTTCGCAATTTTGTTCAAAATCTCCTTGCATCCTGTTGCACTTTTGCCAAGAAATAGACCTCCTGCAATTGCATTAACATGTTCTACTGACGAATGAGACAAAACAATATAGAACGTTTGCAAAAGAACATGCTCAGGAATTACAAGATCAGGTCCCAAGGCTAACAAATCTTGAAATCTTTTCCATGCATTACTAACACGTTCTTCGCGCTGTTGACCAAACATCATGACTCCACTCGCTACTTCTGAATCTTAGGTAACAGAAAGAAATACATCCAGAATTGCTTAAAAAGTTCAGACCAGTTACCCTTGAACAATGATACATAGCAAGTATACCACTTCTTTGCTCTTCCATATAGTGAGAAAGGAAATATTAGCCATCGATACATCTTCGCTGGAATGCCTTGATGTTGAAACGTGTTGCAAAAATCCATGAAATTCTCCATGTGATGGCATGGATTCTCATCAGCTAACCCCATGAATGGTTTGGCTTGAACCATCTTTATGAGCGCTGGACTAAGCTTGGCATCAGACCTCGGTGAGTTGCAATGGCTCGGGCTTGGAGCTGAATAATCCCACAAGCTCTGGAAGAACCCGTGGAATTCATATTTACAAAAAGAGACAAAGAAAAACTAGCAAAGGGGTTATGAAAAGAGGTGTAATATCCCGTTTAGACTTTAGAGAATTAAAGTAATGAGAGAGGAAATGAAATAGAATTAAAAGGAGAAAATTTAGATTTTGAAGGGGAAATTAAAACTCGGACCTTCAGCCCACGGCCTCTTGGCACAAGGGGGGCTGGCCTGGGCCGGCTGACCCCTTAAGAGGAGCTAAGGGGGAGACAGTAGCCTCCCAAACCCTAAGCCGCCCCAACCCTGCCGCCCCTGCCAACAGCCGCCAAAGCCCTAGCCGAATGTGCCATTGCCTCCCAGCGCCAGCCGCTGCCTCCCTAGCCCTGCTAGCTTTGCTTTCCCCTTGGCCGCATGCATGCCCTATCGCAGTCCCTGCACGCACTGCTGCCCCTACGCCAGCTATATTACTATGATGCACGAGTACTGCTATTGCCACTAGTTTTCTTTTTGTTTGCTGCATGCTTGCCGACAGCATGCTACTGCTTCTAGCCTGTGCAAAGGTGCATGCATTGGATAGGTGTCGGGACCTAAAAATGCAATTCTGGACCCTTTGTGTATAATGCACTAATCCAGGATCACGCTAGTGCACCCAGTTTCAACATAGATGAATATCGATCCACACAAGGCGATTAATAGCATAAACGAGTAATTTGATTAACAAATAAGGGTTTTGACCTTAAGGTCGAGTTTACACTTATTAAGCCACGCAGGGCTAACAGAGAATTAAATAGCAATGAAATAGAAACAAAGAAGGCATCCCATCAATTCACCACAGCAACCGATCGATCAAGACCCTCGATCAGCACCTTCGATTTAACTCCTCCTCGAAAGTAGGCGATGACTCCTCCTCTTCTGTTGATTTGATTTAGCAAGAATGAGTACACAAACATACTCTCAAGTCACACCACAGAATGCAATGTATAGATGATGGCTTATTCCAAAAGAATGGATTCTGTGGTTCTTTTGCATAAATGCAACATTTGCAATTTGAATACAAATAATAGATTGAAAGCATAAAGTAAAACAAATAACAATAATAATTTAACAGTTTGATTTCACAAAGACACATAGCCTAAACAATTTATTCATATAGCCATATGACTTAGATCACATAGCTCCCTTCCCAAGGTTTTTATGAAAATATACCCCTTGTGTGAAATCATCGAGCATGTCCATAATCGCGGATGCGGCTATTCGAATAGATTGATTTAACACTCTGCAGATTTTATACACTTTACCCACAAGATACAACTAGTGTTGCAAGCACTAATAATAACAAAACGTTTCAGAAACTTCATCTCAAGCATTGATACTCCCAGTGTGCTTACAAACCGTCATACCAAGCCATACACAGCGATAGGTATGACACACACCGTTGGACAGGGACACGGCGAATCGCCCCGTAATGTAACTACTTGGTAGCACACCTCCACCCAATCATCATAGTCTAACCTACAACCTGAGTAGCAATGTCAAGATTCCATAACATACTAAGTTAGGCCCGTCCCATACCAGGCATGTGGTCGTACAGTAAGGCTCAGTTCAATGGCGCACAAAGTTAAGTCCTTAATTGACCAAGGCAAGACTTTCAATTTACTACAAATCTCTATGCACACAGATTTTTAAGCCTATGCACACAGATCCACAAAATCAATACACAATCCACTTGCCTCCGTCTAAATCCTTTTCCACCCTGTTGGTTAAGTGCAACATATGCCATCAACAAGTAATAGCACATAGTACACACAGTTTTATCACATAGTTCCATAATCACTTAGTCAAGTTCATAATAGCAACTTACATGAAATGATGACTCGTGGCATGGTTAAGCAGACTAATCGTATCTAACCAACTCACGTTGGTGCTATGATAATACCAACTAAATAAAGAACCAATCTAGGGCGACGAAAGATTAATACATAACAATTAGACAAGGTGGTTATAACAAATTGGATTAATAACTAAACCCAAAAACATTTAAATAAATACTTAAAGTAGATGCAATAATTTGAATCAATATAACTTTTGAAAACTAGGATTTAATATGATCAAATATATGACATGCCTTGAAATAGGTCTAGGTACTGATTTTGCTCTTGAGGTATTCCTTCTTCTTCAAATTTTCCCCAAGTATCAATGTCTACTCGCAAACGAAGCAAACAAACAAAACAAATAAATAATAGAGGCCAAACAAACTCCAAAAATTAAATAAAAATCTTAGATAACAAGATCTTGAATTTAGATGAATTTAGAAATTTGAATGGGCTCAATCGGAGTTCGGATACAAAAGATATGGGCTTTGGAAGTTTGAATCTAAAAGAAATCCTATTTTCAGAAATATCCGAATTATTTTCCAATTGAAAATACCGAAAAAGAAAGAAAAAGGAAATCACTGACGTGTGGGGCCCACACGTCAGCGACCTGGTTCACGGTAGACCAAGCCCACCGAACCAATTCAGATCTGGTTTGGCGAGGCTGCCACACGTGCATGCTGACACGACGCCACACACGTGACACGTGCGCACAAAAGCTGATGTGGCGCTGAGTTGTCACTGACGTGGCTCGATGGCGGCGCGGCGGCGCACTGGAACCAATGGCAACCGGCGAACAGCGGCGATTTACCGGCGGCGAGTGGTACCAGGATAAAGCTCAGATTATTACCAACCTAATGAGCCAACTCCGGGTGGTAGAGGACGATGGTGATGACCGGCGGCGAGCTTTAAGCGGTGAAGCTCCTCGGGTTTTGTCAAATCAAAGCTCCAGCGACGCTTCGACGATGAGGAAGGGCTCTAGAGGTAGCTTAGACGATGAGGAACACGACGGTGTGCTCCACGGAGGCAGTTCATCGACAATGGCGAATTGAAGTCTTAGGGTTTCGTGATCAAACCTAAATCTCCAATTCTTGGCGCGCTAAGGCTCTCGGTGAAATTGATGGCAGCTTTGGGTTGAGGACAAGATTGCGAACCCAGGGGTGCCTTTTATAGGGCCGGGGCTGCACGGATTTGGAAATCCCCAAATCGAGTCCGTGAAGAACACGAAACCTAATTTGGAAATCCCGGGGATAGAAAGGGATTTGGGCACGATTGAAACTAGATACGAGTGCGGGATAACAAGGGATAAGATTTGGTAAACAAATCTAGAAGGTTTTAGTTTGGAAATTGTTGTTATCGGATGAAGCTCGAAGTCCTTCAATGGCGACAGCGGCGTTGAACTCGCGAGGACAAAGCCGACTCAGAGACGAAGATGAAAACGGGCCCACCTAGCAGTGAGGCTAGCGAACGCAAACGAAAGGAAACGTTCGGACCACAAGTTCTAACCGTCAGATTTTAAATGGACGATCCAGATTGAGTGTGACATTCGGACCATCCGAACAACCCAACGAATCTTGACCATCTATTCTTGATTAGACGACTCACACCGAGTATGACGTTCGGACCGTCCGAACAGCATATCAATCTTGACCGTTCAAACAAGATCCAACGGCTAGGACTGAACGCGCTTACGCGAAGAGAAAAGGAAGGCTGAGACTGACACGCGGGACCGACTTGTCAGCGGAGACGGACGCGCGCGCGGGTGAGCTAGGCCGCACAGGAGTTGAGTCGAAATAGGAAAGGATTGGGTTTAGGCCCTAAGAGATTAGCTGAGATTTAAACATGTTTTTCTATTTTGTAAAATAGCAGAAAATTCAAATGGCAATTAGAAAATAACAAATGAACTTAGAAAAATTTAGAAAATATATCCAAGCACATAGAATCCAAATAAAATAGTTTTGACCATTGTTGAATTTGACTTTAATCATATTAAATTGTTTTGATGCACAAGGTTCAATATTAAGCTTTTCAATTAAACTCAAATAAATCCAAATGGTGAATTTTCTCCCTTCTAACTATTAAAGTATTTTTAAAACTCAGAAAATTGGGATGTTACAATAGGGGAGAGAGAGAGAGAGAGAGAGAGTAAGAGGAAAGCTGCTATTGCTGCATGCAATATCACGTGAGGCTGGTTTTCTGTGTTGCCAAGATCAGCATGGGAGGAAGAAAGGAAAGAGGAAGGAGAAAGTAGAAGAGGGGAAAGATCTCAAATTTGTAATTGTTGACATTGTTATTAAAGGGTAATGATCTGAAAGCCTTTAGTTGGTCGTAGATTAATTGTTGTTCAATTTGTAGATCGTTTGGTTCATGAGAAGTGTAGATTTCAGTAAGCTCTAGTTCGTCGAATTGCAAAACATTGCGGGGGCAATCAGGGTTTCGTCTAGTTAGAAAAGTTGTGGATAATTTCATTATTTTTTTCAGGAAGGTCTAGAACACTAGATTTAGAGTTGTGAGCGAAAAGTTATGGACTCGAGAAGGTCGCTGTCCAGAAAACAGACGTTAATGGTAGCTGTTGCGTAGATGAGCTGATTACACATAGTAAAATGAGTAATTTAATTATTGTCATAACTTTAATAAGCTAGGGAATTTTGAGTATATTCTAGAACTGCTATTGTTCATTACTTTGCAAGTTATATAAAAAAAATATACAAAATTGTGAAGTAGATTGTTCTCCTAGATTATGGGGTAATCTTCGGGGTTGGAAACAGGGAAGTAAACGGCGAATTCAGAGGTTCATTATAACTAGAAAGTTGCAGATAATTTTGTGGGGTTTCCATAAATTATATATTTTTCTATGTTTGGAGTTCATAGGAGAGAGTTATGGTCGTTTTACAGCTGGGATAGCAGGTAATTCGTCTGGTGAAATTGGGTTAAGGGCGGCGGTTTGGCATGTAGGTACGAGGGTGATTTATTTGATGTTTTGGTACTGTGGTAGTGTGTTTGAAGTGTGTTTTAATTGCTTGTCCAGGGAGTGTTGCCTCAAGCACTATGCCGCTGTTGCATCACCTGGTTCCTAGAGGTTAAAAGTCAAGTACATGATAGAGTGGTGAGCAACGGGTTGTTCGTCATTGTCATTGTTATTACTTATTATGCTATTTGTTATGCTTCCGTTAAGATTATTCATATACATGTTATTGATGATATTGAGTTAATGGGAATGAGATATTGAGTTAATGAGATGAGTTGTGCAAATGATTAATTATGATATTGCATCATTTACATTCATCATGACAAGTGTGCATGAGCTAAGTCGGTGAGAAAGTCATGGAACTATTCTGGTGAGGTCAGTGATAAAGATACATGACTAGTCCAGAGTGTTCTAGATAAAGTCTTGCATATGTAGGGACTAGTTAAAGTCCTACAATGTAGGGACTCCATCCTAACGAAGATGGAGTAAGAGTGTGTCATCGACGGGTGAACACTCTGCTATGCTGGTATCAACTGATGAGATGCATATGAGCATGAGCATGCTGGTGCATTCGCATATATGAGTAAATTGTTAAATTATGCAAATTTACCTATATGGAATGTGACTTGTTTATTTGAGTATGAGAATAGCATTAAATAGATAGATGATGATGGTAACATTGATTATGGTTGATAAATTGTTGTTTATGACTTTATTATGTACTTGCTGAGTCTTGAACTCACTCTTTCTTTGTTGCTAATTTTAGTTAACTATTGATGGTGACATGCATAGGAGGGAATAGATTACAAGTGCCACATGCGAAACAAATACACATTCAATATTGATTTAGAGTGATTCCATATAAATCTATTGGTTATTTTCTTTAATCGTTATTCATGAACTTATTTATTGCCTAGAATAATGCTCGAGGCTAGTTGGTAAACTGATTAGTTGATTAGGATCACTTTAAACATTCATCTTATGACCTGTGGATTGGTTTTAATCTTAATATGTTTGCTGGAATTTATTATAATATATTGTTTAAATTGGTAGCTAGTATAGCGTGGTGTCATTCTGGGCTTATTATTGAGTTGGAGTGTTACATGAGGGTTAGTAATAAAATAATCTAAGCAATAAATCTTGGTGGCACTTCCCTGTCAACGACACCAGAAAAGCGTGTTGATGCTGGATATGCGCACAAATTAAATCCACAAGAACACGGTCATCTATAGCTTTTCACCAAGGTGTATTCCAAGGAATCAAAATCCACATGGAAACGACGAATAGATTTACTACTTAGATTAACTAACAAAAGCAATGATTATGAGATTATGAAAGCAACTAAAGCAATCTACCAGAGATAAGATGAGAGAAACTAGGTTTAACCAAGATGTGAGACTAGGTTCACTTACTATAACGAAAGACTAGATTGCTCCAATAGCAAATGACACCAAATAATATTGTGTTGGCTCTCACTCTACAGCTCAATACCGGTCCCTTTATTGTACTCCCCTATCACGGGTGCATCGAGCTAATAAACACCGGCATTTCTTGCACAACTTGATATAAATCCGCATGCTATATCCACGCAGGGTACTAGCAGGCCGGGCTCTAATAACTTCCGGGCTTCATAACTACTTCTGGGCTTCATAACTTTCATGTCCGGCCTCTAATTTGGGCAAATAATATATGCATTTCAATCATTTCGACGAGACGAACGTCATGGTGTACTTAAATTTGTCATTTGATGAAATTTATTTTGGCACATTTCCCAAGGAAGCTCTTCGCTGGCTCTTTTCAACTAAATATGACGTGTTTCAACATATTCCGTGCATATTATTAAAATATCCAACATCTTCAGGAATCATCAGGGTTAGTTACCAAATAAAACAGTTAAGCACAAAGTATAGCATAAAATGATGATAAAAAGGACGAGAAAAGTATATAAATCGAGTGCCAAACGGAAAATACTTGGTAGCCTCCCTCTTATCTTAATTCTTTTCCTTGTACATGTCGTCGGGCGCCGTCGCGGCGAGGGCATGTAGGGTCGGCGCGCGAGACCGTGTGGAGCCCAAAACACATCCAATCACTCTCGATTACAAGGTGCAATTAGACAAAGTTATTAGGAGTCAGATGGTGAGATGAAATATATGGAGTCAATAAAGCTCTTTATGATCACGTAACGACGCCCATTAGCCACGCCAACGTACGCGGCGAGAGTCGACTTGACCACTTTATCTGGTTCGAATAATGTACTAGCACATGTCAATTAGCAGTTAGGAAAATGTACTATTACTCTATTTAATAGCCGGAGAAACGGCGTTCGTCCAATCAACTCCGGCCCCGTGCGCCCCGCATGGTCCGGCCGCCTACGCTACATGCCTTTTGCGCGCGCTCGCACGGCCACGTGTCTGCTGGGGCCAGGAGACACGCTCGCCTGCCCGCGCTCACCTTCCCACATCTGCCCACGCCGACGCAGCGCGCTTCGCTTGCCCTCCCCTCGCGGGTCCGCAGCCCACGCCGAAACGGCCCGCGGCAGGGGCGCGGGTGCCATTGTAGTAGTTTTCATTTCGCGAGAGCTAGCTGAGCCGGACGCGCTGACCGGTACGCCAAATTCTTTTTGCCAACCTGACCAGACACGGGTTAACACGTGATGTGGTCGGGCGCTCTCACCAGTCACCACTTACTCATCAGCAGCTGGTGTGACCAGCGCATTATCGTAACAAGTGAAGTTTAGATAGAGAAGCTCGATATATTTTCACGCACAGTGCCGACAGGAAATCCCAACGACGTACCTGGTCAAATCCTGCTGAAATTCAGTGGAAAACTGTAGATAAATTCTGCATGGTGCTGTACGTTTATCTTGCAAACGACGCGTAGTACTGGTAGCAGCATGTAGTGGGGGTAGGCACAGTAACCCACCAACTTATGCATGCAAAAGACAACGCGCATTATCGCAATGGGATGGATGTCACTGTAAAACACTGCGTTGACTCGACAAATCAGAAAGAAGCCGAGGCGAGGCGCGCTGCCCGGCTCCCGTCTCGACAGCGGTAAGACAAACTGAACAACCTTTCTGTTTTCTGTCCCCGACGCCTCGCCGTTCCAAAGAGCCGGTCTGCCCGTTTCGCATGGCCTATAGCTGTACGCCTCTAGTCCTGTAATAGCCGCGCACATCTTGATTTTTTAATAATGGAAGAGAAGAATCTCTTCCGAAATCTGTATCAAGGATGTGTATATCCTATTTTATTAAGAAGCAAAGTACCATAATGATCAAATATGGTTAAAAAGTAGTTGTAAGCCTTACAACCAAAAGACGATTGGAAATTAATCTTAATCATTACAAATCCTGAGACTAAACCGCTACCCATGAAGGCTTAAGATTTGCTTTGCCACAAACTCCAATCTGGCGCTTCCAGCTATCATTGCCTCCTTCTGAGGCGGTTTCTGTAAATTTGCCCAAGCACTCAGCTAGTGCCCGCTCAAAATGATGACCTGAATGGATTAGTGATAGTCTTTTTATCAAAAACATCATTCCGACATAATCAAATAGACCAACATAAGACACTAGTTCCCACAAGGAGTTATGACTTTAAAATCTTTGGAATACCGGCTAGCCAATTCCCAAACATGTGCGCTATACTCACAGGAGGGGATAAATTAAACGCACATTGAGCAGCCCACCATACAAGACGTGCAAAAAGGCAATCAATAAAGAGATGCTGAATTGTTTCATCTTTAATACAAAAACAACACTTTTTGTTTTCCCTCCAATTCCTTTTAAACATGTTATCTTTAGTTAATACCACCCCTCTTTTGAGGTACCATAAGAATATTTTTACTTTTAACGGAATTTTAATGAACAAAAAAAAATCCCTAATGGGAGCTTGATTAGTTCCAGTTAGTACCCCATAGAAAGATGGTACCGAGAAAAAACCAGACTTATTTAGATTCCACCTGAAAATATCTTTTTGAGAGTTCAATGTTAAATTAGCAATTCTCGAAATTAACTCATTCCAAGCATGTAACTTGGGTCCAATAATAGGTCTACGAAAAGAAATATGTAAAGGATCCGATGTTAGTATATTTGCCACTATATCATCCTTTCTTCACACCACATTATAAAGCATTGGATATTGATTTTTCAGAGTAGTGTCTCCTAACCATATATCTTCCCAAAACCTAGTTTGTATTCCATTTTTAACTTGGAATGAGCCAAATCGAAGAAATTGGTTTTTAATTTTCATAAGACCCAACCAAAACTGGGAAGTCCCGAGTTTACTAACCACCTGCGAGAGAATCTTATCACCCAAATATTTCCTTGTTAGCAAAGATTACCATAACCCTTCTTCATTAAGCAACTTAAACAACCATTTCCCTAGTAAACTTTTATTTTTTGTGTCTAAGTTCTGAATGCCTAAACCGCCTTGCTCTTTAGGTGTATACACTAAACTCTATTTAGCAAGCCTATATTTTCATTTATGACTGTCACTTTGCCAGTAAAATCTAGATCGATAGAAATCAAGCCTTTTAAGAACCACTCTGGGAACTTCAAAAAAAGATAGCACAAACATTGGCAGACTGCTGAGTACTGATTTAATAAGTACTAATCGTCCACCAACAGATAGATGTTTTTCTTTCCACCCGCTAAGTTTCTTTTCAACTCTATCCTCAACCCCTTTCCAATTGCAATTCCTTAATTTTCTGAAGTGAATTGGAATACCTAAGTACCTAAAAGGAAAGGTACCCACTTCACAACCAAATAACTGAGTATATTGCGATTCAACTTCTTTGGCATTACCAAAACAGAAAATCTCACTCTTGTGGAGATTAATCTTTAAACCTGATAATTGTTCAAAGACACATAGGATAAACTTGAGATTTTTTTGTCTGTTCTAGATCATTATTCAAGAAGAGGATAGTGTCATCAGCATATTGTAATATTGACAACTCATCATCAATCAAGTGAGAAACTACTCCTGATAACATCCCTTCTTCTTTAGCTCTTGATATAAAGATAGCGAGCATGTCCGCAACAAGATTAATAAGAATTGGGGATATCGGATCACCCTGTCTAAGACCTTTTTGAGTTTGAAAAAAGACTCAAGATCATCATTAACTTTTATTTTCACACTCCCTCCCTTAATGAAACTTTCTACCCAGGAGCACCATTTGGATGAAAAACCTTTCATCCTCAAGGTTTGAAGTAAAAAATGTAATTTTACTTTGTCATAAGCTTTCTCAAATCAACCATAAAAATTATTCCATCCAATTTTTGTTTATATAACTCATGGATGGTTTCATGAAGGATGACAACTCCATCAAGAATAAATCTATCCTGCATAAAAGCTAACTAGGATGATCTAACAACCTTTTGAGCTACACTAACAATTCTATTAGTAGCCACCTTAGTAAAAAATTTAAAACTAACATTTAGAAGACAAATCGGCCTATATTGTTGTATTTGCTTAACATCTGTTTTTTTTTGGATCAGTGTAATGATCCCAAAATTCAAGCTAAAAAGAAGTAGAAAGCATCTATGAAAATCATGAAACATGGCCATCAAATCAGTTTTAATGACTTCCCAGAACACCTGTTAAAACTCTGCTGGGAAGCCATCTGACCCAGGTGCTTTATTATGATCCATTTGAAAGATTGCCTCTTTCGCCTCCTTCTCAGTGAACGGTTTTGTAAGGAAATCATTTTCAGAATCTGAAACTTGAGGTATATCATTCCTAAAAGCATCAATCATTGATAAATGATTGACGTTGGATGGTCCAAACAGATCTTTGTAATAATTGTTGATATACTTTTTTAATTGTACATCACCCCGAATTATCCCCTCCTCTTGCTCAAGCTGAAAAATTCTTTGTCTTCTATATTTACCATTCGCAATCAAATGATAAAAACGTGTATTCTGATCTCCCTCCAAAAGAAAATTTGCTTTAGACCTTTGATACCATTTAATTTCTTTTTCTCTTAAAATATGTGCCAATCGTTCATTAGCACATTTTTTAAGATTAAGATCTTCATCAGACAGGCGCAAAAACTCAGCCTTTTTATCTAAAGTATCAATTATCAAATTGAGTTCTATTTTTTTCCTTTTTATAAGTCCCACTGCAGTTTTTAGCCTAACCGCGAAGAAATTGTCTAAGAGATCTATCCTTACATTGCCAAATTTGTAAGGAAGAATGACCTCTATTTTCCTTTTTCCACACATTAGTCACCATTTCCTTAAACCATTCCCTATACAACCAACCTAATTCAAATTTAAATAAAGGCTGATTCCCTTTATAAGAAGCCGCTCTCGTATTCAAAAGTAACGGCGTATGATGAGATAAAGACCTTTCAAGAGCGGTGACTATGACTAACGGGAATTTATGCTCCCAGTCTATACTCATTAAAACTCTATCCAGCTTTTCAAAGGTTGGATTAGCTAACGAACTAGCCAAAGTATATTGTCTACCTGATAAATCAATTTCCCTTAAGTCCAAATTATTAATCACAGCATTAAATAAAAAAGACCATCTATACTCAAAGTGATCATTATTTTTTCCACCCGAATGCCTAATAATATTAAAGTCACCCCCAACTAAAATGGGAAGGGGCTCTTTCTTGCAGGCATGAATGAGTTCATTAAGGAACTTCTCCTTGAATTAGGGTTGAACTGCACCGTAAACAGCCACAAGAACCCATTGAAAATCATCATCTCTATTTTTAAAATGAAACTTGACATAAAAATCACCAGCATCAATAGAACCAATATCGTAAACCAGAGGGTCCACAACTAAAAGTATACCCTCCGACCGTCCTTGTGGTGGAGAAAAGTGCCACAAGAACTCCCGTCCACCACAAAGTTGATTAAGACTAGACACCGAAAAGTTCTTTTTACCAGTTTCAAAAATAGCCAGAAAATCTAAATGCTGATCCTTAACCATTTCACAAATGTAGCAATGTTTAGCCAAGTCGCCTAGACCTCTGCTATTCCAAAAAAAACCTTTCACTTTAACTGTAATTGTATTAGCCTATTAAGAGAATTTTTTCCTTTCCTCTTTCCGGAGCTGGATGACCTCTTTTTGTTAGTAACCAAAGTAAAATCATCCTCCAACAAGGCATCATCGAAATCACTACAAAAATGATTGAGGGTTGAGATATCACTGCAATCCTGATTTTCGTCCTCCAACTCTTCAAAATGGACAATTCCTTTATTGTTTAATCTTTCTAGTTCAAGATTCTCAATACTTTTAATAGTACTAACAATCTCTGCGCTATCCTTGCCTAAAGAAATTAAAATGCTAGAAACTTTTTCAAGAACTTGCTCATTAGAAAAGGGCAAAAATAAAAATTTATCACCAGACTTACTTGGATCAAATTCGAGATTATGAACTTTAGCACGCTGCAAAGCTTTCTGGACCAAGTCTTCATCACTGGAATTCTGCATCTTGATACGTTCACTCTGCCTAGGTTCCACCGGTTCCCCCTCGGGGACCCTCACCGGTTGAAAAACCCAAGCCAGCTTTGAACTTCGCTTGACCACCTCACTGTTTCTTGTAGCAGATTCGGTAAGCAAAGAATCAACAACCTCAGCCTCTCTATTCGTCACATGATCAGCCAGTTGAGGAAGCACCACCAACTCCTTTGTTGTAACTAAAGTCTCAGGGACCACCACAACCTTGCCCGCATGGGCAACAAAGCCAGCATCCTCCTCGGGAACCCTTCCCACGACCTCTGTCTCAAACAAGGTGGCGACTCCATCCCTGGGAGCGTCACCCAACACCACAGCTGGCAAAGTAATGATCTGCCCCATGGCTCTTTCCTCAGCATCTACTGAATCTTCCTTTACGCCTACACTAGCTGCCGTCGCCGAACCAACACCCAAAACCTTCCCAGCAGTTTTTGTTACATCCTTCTAATCTGAGGGTACACTAGCCATGCCAGCCACCGAGCACTGTCCCTTAAAGTTCAAAACGGCACCATCTCCTGTTGCATCATTTTTTTATTCCTTTCTAACCGCTCTCGGTGTAACCCAGACGGTATCTGATGCCGACAGCCCCAAAACAGTCCCCCTATTAATTGAGGTAGACTGTCCCTTCCGGTTCTCAGACGTATTTGCTTTAACATCCATATTATTCTTCATTCTCTTAGCATCTCTATCTTCCATCTCAACATCTTTACCTCTGCCCGTTCTGTCCTCCCCCTCATGATCCTCACTCTGCTAAATACCTTCATGAATACTATCCACCGTAGCAACTTCAACTTTGAAAAAAAATGTCATAAGCATATTCTCCAACCACAATCTCGACACTAGAAGGTATTGCATCTATGTACAGAACTCCTACCAGCATACGAACCTCACCGTTCCTGCGAACCTTTTCCATGTCCACTCGCAAAGCTGTGCCAATGATACACCCTATAGCACAAAGACTAAAAAAGCCGCGAACTTCAAAAGGCACTCCTAAAACCTGGACCCATACCTTCTGAAGTTGGAACTTAGGTGCGGGTTTCAAATTTCATTCCGCAAATTGCAGCACCACCTTATGCTCCTTCACATGCACCTCACTAATAGCCGCCATACGAAGCATTTCAAGCCTTGTTGGAAAATGAACCAAAAATCCATTTTCCCCTTGAACCTCCACCTATGGTTGCCAATTTATTGGAATTAGCCTTCTCAGCTCGGCAATCAGAAGGTCTTCAGGCAACTGAGCACCAGTGATCCGAACAATCCCCGTCTTATTGTTCTCTTTCTTTAGCTTCTTCATCCCTGATGTTGGGATGTGATAAAATCCCAGACCATCAGCACCGAACCCACACAGATTGGCGATAGGTTTCAGCACCAACAACAACGGACACTTGTTTGTCAAATGATCATCGCCTTCACAGATATCACAATTTAAAATTGTTTTACAAGTGGCAATTCCATGCCCTTTCCCCTTACACCGAAAGCATATTAGGTTGGCACTACCTCCTGAGGAATCGGCGATGACATGAGAATTACCTCCACCGAACTGCCCACAGCCCCAACCTCTGAATCCATCCCCGAATCTCCCACGACCATTGATGGACGTTCGAGTCTGCCAAGGAATGGCGCCACCAGTCCCAGTAGACTTGTCACCTTCACCACCTTGCACAGCTAAGTGTCAAACGCCTCCATTGCCCGGCAATTGACAGCAATGAAGTAGCCAGAGTGCATCTTCATGTCGAGAGCACCTCCCTGCCTACCAAAAATGCCATGTCTGGAGGCCTGACTCTGGCCAGCGCCTCTCTTACCTTGAAGTTGTGCACTGCCAAAGACCGACAGAAGCTGTAATCACTACAAGATCTCCTCCCTGCTTTCCAAAAACACCACGAGGTCCAGCAGCTTGGCCACTAGTCCCACCATTGATGGAGAATTGTTGAGCGCCTCTGGTGTTCATGACTTGTCTGCCGCTGAAGCCAACTGAAGAAACATGCACACCGATATCCCTCCGTTGACCATCTGCACGCCCCCGCCTAGGCTTCATGCTACTGCTATGACGAAGAACTTCAGCATAAGAACGATGATCTCTACTTGACGTTGACGTTCCCAACCAGCCGCCACTAACCAAGTTAGGGATTGGCCGGACTATTCTCCAATTTTGGTGGAACACCCTACGTAACCAGGGTAGGCCTGTCTTGAAAGGTTGATCTGATCCTGTTAGAAGAAGTACAACCCGAAGACAAGTCCGACCCATTAGCCACAAAACCAGAGGAAGTTTGATTGACCAGAGAAACCGGCGAGATTTTCGAGTCATCCGAATTTTGAAACAACATCAAAGCCTGTGAAACAACCGCGCCATTATTACAACCCACCGGCCAGCTCCAAAGCTTTCGACGAGCTTGATCAATGGTGTCTCCCATCGTCACCAGAGGCGAAATGCGAGGAGGCGGCATTGGTCCCTGCCAGGGCCGACCAACACCAACGTGTTGCTTGCCCCGGCTTGACATAATCCTCGCCTCTCGGATCTCCGCTGGCGAGTACCCTGCAGCAATAGCATCACCAAAATGCAGATCACTTGAGATCTTCAAAGAAGACCCTTGTTCAATGCCTCTCCTACCTTCAACCTGCAAAGATCGAGATGAGAAAGGCAATTGAACTCTATTAGCTCGAAAAGATGTCGAAATGTCGACAGAGGATTTGGTAGGTCAATGTTCGGTTTTCTTTTCAACTGCCACTTCTACCAAGATAATATCTTCGTCATCGGAAGAACCACCCTCTTACAATTGCCAAAATCTTGATCCAATCGCATCGCTAACTACATGATGTACCTGCGAAAATGGAACAAAAACCTCACTGGCGTCGGTGGCACTTTCGACACCGACTTTCGACACGACTTTGTGCATGGTTTCGGTTCATGCATGGCGAGAGTCCGACAAAAGCATTTTATGCCATTGAAACCTCGCCAATTCTCCCATGAACTCGATTTGGCCACCCGCGCACATCTTGATGTGGCCCAACCAGAGACCCAACCCAAGGCACCAATGAGGCAATGAGCTCCCAGCCTCGGTCTCACCCCTGCTCCACAGCTTTTGTTTGTACCAACGGCGAATGGTCACTAATGCGACATGCTGCCAAAACCGACGAAGAAACGGCCCAAACATCACGGAGTAGGCATCTTTAATAGTGGTCACCTCAGTCGTCTAGTTGGAGGAGAGAGGATGTGAAGAGAGAGAATATGTCATCTCTTATATAAGAGACAAACTGGGCACGTAAATCATCGCAAATGATGAGTGTGTAAGGTCATGTACAATGGGCTTACATCAGCTGTCTATAGTCTCTGCCACGTAGGATTTAAGCTGATATGGATGAAAGAGAATAAAGAGAAAGAAATGTGATGTCTACAATCCTATAGCCGACTGTAGTATCAGAACCAAGAAAAGTATTAAAAGATTGTGTGTTGTCTACAATTCTGTAGCCGACTGTATCACTACAACCCATTGTATAAGCTGTCTTTAGTGCTGTCTACATGTGATAAGGAGAGTTGTATAGACAACAGCTGTCTGTACCATTGTACATACCCTAAGGAGAGAAGTTGTGTTGAAAATGAATGATTTTATAGATAAATTATTGGAGATGTTGTCTTTAAGGTTATCTGTAAATGAGTTGAAACCTTTAGAGACAACCCTAAGAGACAAGCTATTGTACATGCCCTAAACCATCTGAGCAAATGCAGCATTGACGTACATGGTACATCGTACACGCATTTGCACTGATGCAAATGTACGTGTCACCTTTTGTCCAGTGACCAAAGTAATAGGTAAAAGCGAGTGGATAAGAAAGAATCAACAAAGTAGTGCATGTACATTTGGACCTAAACGCGTCGTGCTGGCTCTGCTTGGGTCATGATCTCAGCCCAATGGCTCAGTTCGACCTGAGCCAAATAGTATTGGGTCTGACATAGCCCACTAGCCTATTTATTTTTTTAATATTTATATTATTTAATATTATATTTTTGAATTTTGCATAGTTTATTTTATATATTTTCTAGGAAATGTTTTACATTTCCTTCAAATTTTCATACCAAATGATAATAGGCTGACACAGGTCCAACGGGCTAATCGTGCCCGGACCGGTTTGGCATAGTCCGTGAGGCTATCGTACCATACTTGAGTCGATGCCTCAGCTCATGTATCGGCATGACACGGCCCATCCAAGTACTGAGCCAAACAGACTCGTGTCTATATGGGCACGACACTATCGTGTCGGACCATCTATTTGGCCATCTTTAGCTTGGACTATTCTGATCTTGGAACGGGTGGCTCGAATTGCACTGATATATCGACCATGATATATCATGAACGCGAGTTAGCTACCTGAGTGGGTCAGGTTGATTAGAGCCATTCATTTCCCAGATGTCCAAGTGCCATTCCTGGCTAGAAGCTTCTGACGCAATTTTTAACCTTCTGAAGTTAACACGATCAGTTATACGCCAAAGCAAAGCACATACCTGATGTAGGCATTATTATTGTTACTTTGTCGTTTCAGTAGTACTAGCATCAGCTCATCTAAAATGTGGCGCCGTTACGGCCACAAGTGAAGATAATGTTTGACCTAGTGAAATGTGAAGATTTAGCCCTTTACTAGCACACATCATTTCGTGTCATGTGACATAGTTCAAATGTCAGTTTGTGAAGGTTTAAGTAGCCAGACTGTTCAGCAGGTGTTAGATCAGAACGGCGACTAGAGCAGGTGAATAGAAGCACCACTCTTTTTTTACTCTAACGGTATGTAACATCTTCTCCACCTTAGTATCTATAGAAGCTACAAAGATCAGAAACACAAGCATAACGGAAGTATTGCGTTGAACCCGAGAATCCCCAAAGGCAAAGCCTGCCTGGTCGGTCTGACTGCCTGTGGCCGGTTTAACCACCGGTCGGAAGAACAACAGCCCGCAAAGATCACAAAATGACCTAATTTTCAATCCGTTGATCCAAATCCCCTGAGATTTCAACCATAACTTATCAAAAAGGTGAGGAACCTATTCCAATCGATGATCAAGACGATCGAAGCCAAGGTTCGATGAATTCCTTGGATGAGATCAAGAAGGCATAAGAACCGAGGAAATTCGAACTTTTATCCAAAATCTTGCTCGTGTGTGGATGATGGTCAAGATGGCCATAGATGGATTTCTACACATCCTGGCAAGCTAGATCACATAAAAAGACCCAAGGAAAACCAAAAGAACAACAAAATTCCAAAGGCATCAAAGAGAGAGTAAGAACAAGACAAAACATCATCATGGGGACAAACCTTGTTTGGATTGATTTAAGAGATTGTTGGTTTACGCCATTCTATCATAGAGGACAAAAACTCAACACAATTAGTCCATCTCTCTCCAACCCTAGCCTCCTCTATTTCCACTTTTCCTAAATCACCAATTAGGGTTTCTGCTTGGAAGGTAAGAGGTTGCAAATGCTGCACCTCTTCCTTTTATAACAGAGACTAAGTAAAGAGAGAAAACCTTATCGGATGCCCGTTAAGTCCACACACAAACGAGTCTACACTCATGCACGATTCTCAGAGCAGATGGCAAACTCGGTCTCTCGAATATGTCTCTTCGTAATCTTCATCTTCATTTGATCTAAACCGCCTCTCTTTATGCCATCTTGCGTCGCGGTTTCTCCAAAGGTTACCAACCCGGTATTTTAGCGAAGATACCAAAATACCCATTCTCGACCATTCTCTGAAGACCAAGTCCAATCGTCGTGAAGAAATCCTATGCTTCGTCACACGTAGGTTGATCAATGACTCTCTTAATGTCAGTAAGTCTCTCCCATCCGACTCCCACCGGAACCACCATGGCACTTGCACCGACCCCCGCGTTGCACTTGATGCGACCCATCACACCGAACCACACATTTGATGTTCTTGTCCATCTTACTCTATGATTGAGTGCAACGACTTCACCCGACATCTATGATCGTTATGGACCTCAACTCTCCTAGCCTAGGTTCGATCATCATCCTCGTTGACCGTCGTTGACTCTAAGCCATCTGTGCAACAATAGACCAACAAATCGATTCTGAGCATAAGTTTTTCGCAACTTGAACCACGTTAGCCAAAATATGCATCATGCAACACCCATGCGCTGAAACTCATGACTTCCAAACCCACAAAGTTTACCGTCTTCCCATCGCATGAATAGTACTGGGTAGTTTGGCCGCCCATTGGTCGGTCTTCCCAGGTTCCAATCTTACACTATCTTTGGAATTTTCAAACTTTATCTAGTTTTAGCTCGAAACTCCAATTCCAATGAGACCAAATACAAACCTTCCTACACATGTGATTTTTGGCCGGTTTCAAAAAATCACATTTAGAACTTTCACCCGATCAAACCGCCACAGGTGACCAGTCTGACCGCCGTACCCCTGGCCAATTTGACCACCACCCAAGGCCGATCATACCGCCAGCACTAGCCAATCTGACCGCCTATGCCTAACAACAGTCTGAAAACTTCCCGAAAATGAGTTTCTCCATACGCCTCAACGCTATTGCCAGTTGTTCAGCACTCAGCACATTAAGATTATGATCCATGATCTCTACGGCGAGCGTTTCTTTATTTTGTTTTTACCAACTCTGCTATTCTTATCTCAGGATACAACGTCCAATTACAAGTTACTGTAATTGTACAATGGGTTCCAACGATCCGAAATCATGTGGTCACAGCACAAGAACAACTATGCTTCTTAGTTCTAACAGAGTAGGCCTGGTCTTATAACTACTTCAGAGTATATGACATAAAACCTCACAGTAGCACCCAGGATTTCATAGGGTTCATGGCAAGCCTACATGCTAATAAGATCATCTAAAAGCAGACCTCACAATATAACATCCCTACAGACGTGTACAACATTAGTTCTTGCTTATATGCAACATTCATAAGAAAGAACGGACAACAGCTAAAACCTAGCGCTCCTTAGTGAAATGCAGGAGCTATGCAGCAGCCGGCTTCGTGCTCCTGGAGGGAGTTCGCTTTGGATGCTCCTGGTTCTGCAAGATGGCGCTGTCAGACGAATCCGAGCTGCTGCGCTCCCCAGCCTGCCCTTTGGTTGACATCATCTTCCCAAGAGCCTTCTTCAGTGTCGCAGCGTCTTTCACTTTGCCGTTGGTGCCCTTGTTGTTACCATGGCTCTTTTCTGCATCAGTACCGGCGGTATCGCATTTGTCTAGCTTTGTAGTCTTTGATAAGCTGAGGTCTTCCACCGCCATGACTCCGTCCCACTCATCTTCAGTGTTTGTTGTGGCGCCTGACCTTGAACTTTCGTAGGAGCCAATGCCGATGCTGTCAGCTCGGATAGTTGCTGCTGCAGTAGTCCTTGCCTGCTCATGGTATAGCACCTGTACCACAGTCCTCAGAGGTAGGCGCTCGTTCTGCACAGCATGAGCACATGCATTAGACGACAACTTCTTGCAGTCCATGAGGCTACAAAGCTTCCTTTTGTCATTTTTGCTCAAGCTTGGGTGCTCCTGCTCAAAATTTTGAAGGAAAAAAATGTTAATTCTCACACAATAATAGGACCATGAGAAATGAGGAATCTATATGGCATGTGTATTTTAAACATCACAACATATAATATCAATTTATGTAAAAGAAACTCATGAACTAAAACAAAACTGCCAACAATTGAAAATGCATTAGGAGTATATGCTGAAGCAAGCACAAGAAAGTGTTCCAGTATGCATATGAACATTCATCTCATAACTCGTGCCAATTTGATCGGTAGTTGTAAGAGTACCTTCAGATACATGTCAATTGCGCGATATAGCCCATCATGAACTGGCCTTGAATTGCCTGAAACTGTCTCAGCTAGATTAACAAACTTCAAAATGGGTGTATTTGGGTCCTTTGCAACCTCAGCGAGATACCCATCTACAACTTTTGCCACTGTAATCATTGATGCACTAGGTGCTTGGACATGACCGTTCACTTCATCACCATTATGTTTCTGAGCATTCTTACTATCTTGCCTGACAAATTCTTCAACTATACTAAGGATCATGCCAATGTCATAAGCAGTGGTCTCCCCGTCCACTGTAGGAATCAGAAGATCAGACACAGATGCTTCATCCAATTGTCGTCCAATACGCTTCATAAGCTCTTTCTTGCACATTTCTCCGCATTTCAGCAAATTTGTTGCCCTCAGAAGCTTTAAAAGGAAGCTGCAAGAAACTGAACCTTTCTCCGATGGCAACAGGCATGCGATGGTAACTAGCATTGCCCGAACTTTTGCATCACCATGGATCATTGAAACCTTACTTAACGAGGGGAACTTCTTGTATGTGTAGGCCTTAATTGCCTCTCCAATCACATCCTTGGGCACCATACCCTTGGCTTTGATTGCTGTAATGATTTGCTTGTAGGAATCAATGTCGAGATCAGTCAGATCCTCAACCCACCAATCCTTTGGCACAAACTGCTGCTTCTTGACTCCATTCCATTGCAAATCGAGGCCATTCTCAGTTGGGAGCTTCTTGCGGTTGTATGTATATGACCATTCAACCTTGGAAGTGTCAGTAGAGGCTTTCGAAGCAATGGAGTCGATGCAGTGGCTAACCAGCTTAAGATCCTCTGACCAAGGTAAATGAGCCTTTGTTGTCCCAAGAACAATAATAGAGTCTTTCCAGCTCCTGAATATGCTTGAGCTGAGGAAGATGCCAATCTTGTAAATGAGATTACCCTTGTCGACAGTTTCATGCATCTCCAAGTACTCAGCAGCACAGCGGGCAGCAATGACATTGTAGGCATTCAGTGTGACAATCATGCCGTAACAAAACTTGGCACAGATCTCAAAAGCCTTTGCACCACCAGGAATATCATGGATGTGGATGTCAATATTTTCATCACCAGTAGTTGGGATCAACTTCTGAAAGCGAGCACACTTGGATAGAAGTGGAAACTGCATGGTTGGAAAATGCAAATCAGAAAAGTATAGCTTAAACAAGAAAGAAGAACAGTACATTTAATAAAGAAACAAAAAAGAAAATGAGTACCATAAACTAAAATATTTATTAAAGAGTTTCATGCAACCAGCATAAAACAGCAGTCAAGTGATTTGACAATGCATCATGAGAACCAAGTACGTCAATAGTATAACGATTGGGTAAAGTGAAACCACAAGAGCAAACAAACCTGAACAAATGACGTGTGAGAAAAAAATTCTAAGCACTTGCTTTTGTGACAAGGGGTTTCATCGTGGAGACAGAAGAATATATTGGTAAGCAAATGTCAAACCACATACGAGGCCATGATCGTCTGAAGCACAAGTAATTTCTACTGTAGCAAGTCTTATGGAGGCAGTCCACAGAAGTTCAATGAATAGAAAGGAAGGGCATATTTACCTTGTGAAGGTAAAACTTTGTGGTCCCTATACGAACAGTGACATCGCTCACTAATTCAGTTGCCACAATACTGCAAGGATAAACAGTTCTCATAAGTAATAGAATGAAAAAGAACAAGCAACCAAACGCATTTGATATCTTGGAAGGAAAAGATAAGACTTCGACTCATATTTGTGCCTAAATGGATAATAGTCTTGTAAATTTAGCATTAAATTATACGCGTGGGTTATCATGAGACACGGAATACACAAAACGATAAAGCAGGGAACCTATAGACTATAAAGGTAAATCATGAACATTACTGGAAGAAAATTATTTTTCTATACATATATTATTTTTTTAAAAAAAAAGGATGCATCCATGGCTAGCAATTAAAATATAACGAGAAAGTTGACAAGAAACTCTAAATGAAGCGCCATTATAAAATTAGTTTCTAGCTCTCGCTCCCTCATCCCTTTATTCCTTTCTGTAGTTAAGAACTGTGTTTTATCCAAAAGTATGGAACATTTAAGTTCATGTTGGAGTATCCGTTTGAATCCCACAAAACAAACTATGCACAATCATGGCTAACATAGGGTACAACAAATACTCATAAGAGATTTCACTCGAAGAATTTTGAAGAAAAAAAAACAAATGTTAATTCTTCAGACTGATTTATCTGCTATATAACATCTCATGGTTCTAGAAGATCATGTACAACCTAAAATATGTATCACATATTTGATATTTCATACTTTCAACAACAGTACTTTCAGGGAAGGAGAACTGAAGAAAACTGCCACAAACCCAGTAACAGTTGAGATCATGTAGAAGTGAAAATTAATAAGCAGTGAGATCGTCGTATGATGATCAAAAGGCAGCAGCATGGAAACAACGTACAATAACAAGGTAAAAGAACAAGCAAGAGAAGCGATCAATCACCTGACTTCATTCCCATCATCCTGAAAGGTATCCGGATTCGATCCAAGCTTCATGAACTTCATCTTGAAATAAGAAAGGAAGAACAAATGTACACCTTGCAACTTCTCACTCCCCCAGTCCAATGCTCTCACACACAGACCACCACAAGCACCAGCACTACAAGAACACCACAATACAGCACTACTTCCCCATATTTGTCCACAACATGAACAGCAACGGCTCGGAGCAAAGAAGTACAAAGAAGAGAACCAACTTGACACTAGGCTGGTGGCTGCGCCGAAGACCGAATATTGCAACGTGCCCGGCCCGGCCCGGAGATCGTTCGTACAATGAAAACAAACAAACAATAAGATCGGTTCTGATGCAGCAGCAGCACTCCTGCTTCAAGCACACTCCACCCCAGCCTACTTATGCAGTTAGTGTTGCTGCTATCGTAGGCAGTGAGGCAAGAAGGGGAGGAGCACAAGCGCCTCAAGAGAAGTAAACTATATGGTGAGGGGGGCAAGGAACCAGGAGGGACACCCACAAAGCACAAAGCTGACACAACCCCACCTCCTCCAGCTATTTGTTAATTGCATGTCCTTGATCTGAGAAAAGATTTGTATAATTCCTTCCACCCCACTCCTATTTTCCTCACTACTGGTTTTAACAAATCAAGAATCACACAGGATCTTGTGTCCAATGCACCATCATAAACAACTAGTCCACATTCCTCTCCACACCCTTCCCCAAGCAGTAGCACAGGTGATCTCTCAACAAATCTCTGCAAAAACAACGGCAAAAACAAGAGTTAGTATTTTTAACACCTTGAAGCAGGAGACATTGAGCATCTTTTTTTAATGCAAGATGGGGAGGCAATGGAGAGACCAAGAACCACTTGCTCACTCTGGTCTCTGCTTGTGTGGGAATCTTATCAATATGCCAAGATCTCACAGTTTTGTGCTCAGATGACGAGAGATATGTAGTAGGAGGGAAAAAGAGAGAAAATTCCTAATTAAAAACCATCAGCCCACAGCAAGTGCATCCACAATGTGACAGCCATGAGGGAGCATGTGGGAGGCATCAAGATTTTATAGCAACACAGGGAAGGCAACAAAACAGGCTACCCAACAAAGCACACAAGAACAAAGGCAGCATCAGCCATGACCCGAGAAAGAGGAAGAGTGTGAGACCCACCCCAAGAAAAGACTCCCCCGAGTAATGGAGCCACAGCCATCCCCCTCCTGCCCCCAAGAACTGCTCAGGAAGAAGAGTGCATCCCAGATGCAGCCACACAAATGTGGATGCTTCTCCTTCCCCCCTCTCTCTCTTATCTACCAATGCACTAAGGTGAAGTGATACAACAGCAAAAGGGAAGAGAGAGAGAGAGAGAGAGAGAGAGATCAGAGGAGCAGAGAGGAAGAGGCTCACCACAAGAGTCCAAGAAACGGCAAGGGAGCACTGATGCTTGGATGCAAGGCTTTCCTGCCTCCTCGCCTTTGGGCTGCTTGCTTTTGGTTTGGTTTTCTTTGGTTCGTTGGGCGGTGTACTGCGCCACTGTGCGTGTGTGCGCGCGTCTCCCTGCTTTCAAGAGGGAATAGAAAGCTCTCCTCTCGCCCGCGGGCCTGCTCCTGCTGCAGGTTGGCTGGCTGGCCGGCCGTGCCTCCCAATGCCTTTCTCTCTCCGCTGCTTTTTTAGTATACTATACTACGTATTTATGGTGCAGTATGGGTAGTCTTTCCCGCTACAGCCCATGAAATACTGCAGCGCCTCCGTGCACTCGTCGTCTTTGCCTGTCTGACCCGTTACACCTTAGCATGTGCCGGGCCGGCCGGGCTGGGTCATGAAAAGCCCTGTTGATTTCGGGTCGAGCCAGGCAGGCCTGGCCCTGGCCCTAAGACTGTCGGTGGACATTTGTCGTGTCCAAATCGACCAGCTCACCCCGATGCGTGTTACCATGCTAATTCAATTTGTAACTTAGACCCCTGTTTAGAGCACAGAAATTTTTCCTAAATACTACGGGAATTGAACTCGTTTTGAAAAATGTAGAGACATGAAGGGGATGGGAATACGTTGCTGATCCCATAGTTTTTTTTTGCAAGTTCAAAGTAGAACAAGCGAATTAACCCTAGGATCAAAGGAGAAGGACCAAATTGGCATTTTACGTACCCATCGAACAGCAACAGCATATCCACTAGTAGCAATATTTGCATTATCGGCATTTGCTTGTACTAGTACTTCTACCACCTAGGATTCGTACAGACACGAAACATGGAGGGAAAGGAAGCTGTCACTAAAAAAACAACCTAAAAGCTAACCCTTTCCACACTTAATTAAGCTGGTCCCAGATCACACAAAACCAGGGACGTGAACGAATAATCAACCTCTGGTCGAAATGTGCTACGCCTCCGATCGATAAAGCTAACTCGCCTTTACGAGTCTGTTACCCGTGTCGCTTAATAGCATATTTATTGTCGTTTCTTAGTTATACCATATTATTAAAATTTTACGTGGAAGAAAGAGAGCACATGTTGTCTCTTTCTAAAGAGACTGTCGTGCACGCGAAACAAGACATGATACATTAATCTACTCTAGTTGATATGTAGACCTGTTTCAAAAAAATATTATAAAATATAGATATTAGAGAGTATGATAGAGACTATCTATTAAAGATATTGTCTGTAAAAATAATATAGTATATATTAGAGATAAAATTATCTTTAACTATTGAAGATGCCTTGTGCCCTATCCAGTGCTCCACTCATTTTAGGCCGAGATCTTTTGCGCGTGCACGCACGCACGCACTCTTGCGGCGGCCCATGCGGGTGTAAGCGGCAGCTCCTCTTCTCCTCGCATTTCGCCGCTTTGGAGCGACCCGATGGCGCGTGGCGTGCACCGTGCGCGGCTGCGCGCGCGTGGCGTGACGGCAGCCAGCCGGCGCGTCGTGCCGTGCGCGCGTATGCTTTTGCTTGGTGCGATTCAGTGGGCGATTGGGGGTGCGTTCCGTCCGTCCATATCCATCTACGTCGATCAATTGCACGTATACGCGTGATTTTCTTTAGGAGATGGTGCATATATACGTACAAGGCGAGATCGATGTTACCGGCCAAATATGAAAAAGGGTTCTGCTCGTATGTACTCACTTAAGCAATGCATGTATTGTTACTACCGTAGAAGTAGCACGTACTCTGAATCATGGCCTGGTTAGGCTTAGGAGTTAGGACAGGTCACACGCACTAGCTTAGTCACTAAACGGCCACCTTTAAAAGACGGCAGCCTTGCGCCTAACTTGTGTCGCTGTCTCACTGATCGCTCACACCCGTCTCCATCTAGCTAGGTTAGATGTACCTAAACCCATCACGCATGGTTTTCCTTTGGCCTATAATCTACACACACACACAAAATGTAGGAGTGGATTAGGTGTAGCATTATTAGCCATTAGGAGTAGCATACGAAGCGGATGGGTGCATGGCTGCATGCATATATACAGGGATACCGAAGGGTATCTTTAATAGTGCTAATTTAGCTGCCTCTAAGTTTGTTACATAGGTTTTCAAGAGAGAATAAGATTGTTTTCTCACGAAGCAACAGACGTATCACGCGAAACAAAGCATTAGTGACGAAACTTTTTCTGTTGGAGCGCAATCATCATTTATTCATGTGAAATAAGACACTTAATTCATGTAAAACTTAAATACATAAGGCTGTCCCAATGCTCCACCTTAGCAAGTTTCTTAAGGCTGCCACATAGACAAAAGTATGATGTGGTACTGTAATTAAGGAAGAGATAGAGCAGACTGGTATCTTATTTAGATACCACTCATACACAGTATCCTAGGTAGAAATACTAGTAAATACTCTATATCAAAGGCCTAGGATACCACACTCTAGGATACCATGCATTGGGAATGTGGTATCTAAATGTTTTTCATGCAATAAGAAACTGTAGTAAGAAACCACTATTGAGACCAGCCTAAGGTTGTCCTCTCACGAAGCAATGGGCTCATCACGCAAAACAAAGCATTAGTGACGAAACTTTTTCTGTTGGAGCGCAGTCATCGTTTATTCATGTGAAATAAGACGCTTAATTCATGTAAAGCTTAAATGCTTATGAGGTTTTTAAAAAACAGTTCAAGAGATAATATATTAGAATAATAATCTCTAAAATTGTCTCAAAATAATATAAAAGATGTAGACAACTAAAAATCTGTTGAACATGCGTAAGGTGAGGTCAAGTCAAGAGAACTTGCAGTAGAGCTCGGGTAGGGATTGGGGTTGCATGCGATGAAATGCGACGCGAGTCCGTATTTACTGCGCGCGTCTGCTGGTCTAAGCTCATGATAGTTTCAGCGCGCGGTTCTTTCGAGGCGTGCCTTGCCTGCTCTGACCGCGACAACGTATTATGATGTTGTTCTTCACGAAGCACAGCTGCTCTTCTCTCTCTCTCTTCCCTACTCGCTATCTCCGCCTCACACACACACACGTCCAACACCTTCTTCTCCTTTTCCCGTGCGTACGTAGGTGAACTCGAGAGCAGCAGCAGCACACACTATACCCATCCTGTACTTTGTTCCTTTTCTATCGTTTGTTTCTCTCTCCATCCACTCGCACGCATACAGAGGTGGAGGAGGAATTACAGTAGCATAGGAGGAAGACAGGGTACACGCATAATGAAAAAGTCATACGCCGAACACCATTTCGTCGCTCCGCTCCACTACGGTGCTTCCCATTGGTATTTCTAGTCTAGCTACGGGTTTTGGGGTTTGGGAGGCAAGGGCAAGGGCAAGGGCAAGGGCAAGCTCGTAATTAAACCCCGTTTTCCATACTGTTGCTAGTGCTAGCACAGTAGCACTGGGTCGATCGCCCATGGTTTGGTGGTGGGGCGTAACGAGCATCATTAGCTCGTACGTGTTTGATCCCCGCAACATCAATCATGTCTCCACATTCTAATCCTACGGCAAGATCCGGATCCAACTTTCTAAGAGTACGGCATTGGATGTTTTTTTTTAATCTTATGCTAAAACTAAAAAAGAATGCACGTATCTATTATCTATTAAAAGTCGATAGCAAGCATTTTATAAACTGTTTTAGTCCAAAACTTTCTCCTGTTAATTAAAGTTGTAGCCACCCTGCCTACAAGTTTTAAAAGAGATAGCAAGCATTTTACAACTGCTAAGAAAAAAGAGAAAAATGTTAGCAATTCTAAAAAAAGGAAAAATTCAGACCATTAAATTGGTGGACCCTACTTTTAAAGGCTAATATTTGATAGTTGTTTTAGAGATATATTAGTTTGAAAAAGATAAAAAAAAAATATAACCCTTAATTTGGTGGACCATAATTTTACAGGCTTAGGTTCAAAAGTTCATTTAAAGATATATTAATTTGAAAGAAAAGAAATAGGTAGCTCTACGCTTAATCCAAAGATTGAGTGTGTAAATTTCTTCCTTGATGGACCCATCTCTCAATCCTCCCTTTCACACATCAGGAGAGAGATCTGAAAATATTTTTTGCTAATTAAATATGAAATCAAATCTTCCAAATTCAAATTTAGATTACAAAATATATATTTTGAAATTTGGAATTGTGTAAATCTATACTATACTACACTAAAACGTGCAATTGTGCGGGTCAACCGGATAGTTTCATTAGAATTTGGAATTTTCATTGGAGTTTGATGGTAAGCGATTAGGGTTGTCAAACGAATCTGGATAATCCGTTTTATCCGCTATCCGTATTCGGATGGTAGCAAATGTGGTAAGTAAAAATGCATTCGTATTGTAAAATGAATATGAATCCAGATAGTATCTAGATTTTTTTTTTGCTGGATACGAATATGAATATGGTATACCAAATAGGTGTCGAATCGAATACGAATACGGACAATATTCGGATTCAATGCACATATCAGTAACTAACAACTACGTATCTTATGCATCTGACTTCCAAATTGAGCATATTATATATGCATTTCGATTGTCTTGACGAGGCCATTGTCATGGACTCCAATTTGGTGTTTGATGTTGTTCATTTTGGCGCACACCCCAATAAAGCTCTATGCGAGCTCTTTTTAGTCGAATTTGATATGTTCATTTTGGCACAAGTACTAATGATCAATGGTTATGTGATAAACCAGAGGAAAAGGGGCATAATATTACTATAAAACCAATGTCAACAAACTCTTTTTGTTAAATTTCATTATTTCGTAGGATATTCGTATCCGACTGAATTAAGTAGGTATTCTATTTGTATCCGTATTCGTTACAACATTCAATTCGTATTCGTATTCGAGCATATTCAAATCCAAATTCGTATTCGCTTAAAAAATACGAATGTGAATGTGTGAATACCACTATTTGATTTGTATTCGATCCGTTGACACCCTTATAAGTGATGGTGGAGCCAGAACTTGAGATTGCAGGGTCCATTGTACAGTCATAACTCATAAATTCTTGTGTGGGCTATAGAATTGAAAATCGTCTCTATTGTAAGCGATTTTCTACTTATAGACCCCATCTAAAATTGCAGATCGTCGGATCTATACGAGAAATTCTAATGTGCAAACATATTGTACAATCAAACCCTGTTAAGAACTAATGAATTTCATAAGATTTTTTTGCAGGAAATTAAGTTTCCGTGTGTTTTTAGAAAAATTCTGGCATTCCAAACAGGGGCCCCTTTGGAAATTGCATATTGTGATATCTATATCATAAATTCTAATGTGCAAAAATCTTATACAATTAGGCCCCCATTTCGAACTCGGGAATTTCACAGAAATTTGGTAGGAAGTTTACATGAAACATTCCAACTCCTGTAGTTTTTAGAAAGAGAAAAAATCCCTATGTTCCAAACAGGGCTTTAGTTTTTAAAAAAAAATTAAAAACAAGGCTTTAGCTTTATTCCAAACCACTCCCAACCCAAGCATTGATTTTTCAATGCAAGACAGGTCACAGAGGACGAATAACGCCAACACGGTGCCTTGCTTTTCTTCCACGGAGAGGATCCGAATTCCATCATGCGCTGCCTGAATCAGAGAAGTGTGCATTGAAAGTTTGGCAACAACCGTGAGTATATGCATCGAAAAATCAACACAAGTATATACATGTGGTCGCATGCACTATCCTCACCATTGAAATGATCTAAGATTCGTGCAGTGGGGAGAGGAATACACATCCATATAGTGTTGAAAATAATTCTTGTATTTGAGTGACAATTGGAGAGAGAATGAGTTGAAGGGGTGAGTTTGAAATGTTTTGGAGGAAGGGAAAATTTGTGAATATGTGTTTGCTCCAGCTTTCGTTCAAGTTTTGAGCATTTTTATGATCATGTTTTTGGTTCAAGAGTTTGAGAATTTTTCTGTCAAAGTTTCAAAAATGTTTGTGAACATGGTTTTTAGTTCTTTTTTTCAAACATTGAGCATTTTTTCGATTCATTTGTTCAAATTTCTGGTTTCATTTTTTCATCAAATCTTAAATATTTTCCAGTTCATTTTTGTCAAGTTTTGAATATTTTTTGTTCATTTTTTAGTTCAAAATTTTTACCCTTTTTCAATTTAGTTTTCCTGTAGGTTCATTTTATTTTCAAAATTTAAACATTTTTCTTCCAAATTTTAAACAATTTTTCACTAATAAGATTCATGTTATGCCAATTTGAACTTGCTCGGTCTATTCAATTGCGGCCTTATAATACAATTTCATTCTCTGCTCCAATCGATGTTTTTGTTTCCGTATTCCTTATTTATCCACTAGGGCAATCTAGTTGGTTCTTTGTGTCGAGTTTTGGCGTAGCAGCAATATTTCAATTCATCCTCTTTTTCTAAGGATTTCGGCGATCATAGAAAACACTCTATTTGAGGATGGTGGTGCTGCAAATACTTTCTGCACTTTTAACCCGAAAACTATGAAGTAAAGGATTTGATTACTCAATATTTGACTGGAATGGATTCATAATAATTCTAAAAAAACCAAAAAAAATTTATTTCATAATCATTCCAAATTTCATTCTAAAAAAGAATAAAGAACCTATATTATGATATGGGCTATGTGTAAGATCGAGGTGGCCGACTAGAGGGGGGGTGAATAGGCGTTTTAAAAACTTTAGGCTCTAAAACTGATTTCTAATGCGGAAGCTAGTACAAATACGGTTTTACACAATTAAAGCCTAAATCAACTAGGTTCACCTAAGTGCACCAACAATACAAGTCAATTGATAAAAAGCAATTAAGCAAGGACTTGTAAGCTATTCAATATGAACAATGTAAATAGCACAAGGTATGGCAAGCATTCATACACAATGAATAAGCAATTTAATACAAGGAATATAAATTGCAATATGTAAAGCACAAGAATGCAAACCACAAATGACACGGTGATGTTTTACCGTGGTGATCGGAGACTTGCTGGTCTCCCCTAATCCACGTTGAGGGAAACCCAAACCAATTGGGCCGGCTCCACGAATTAAGCCTTCCTCCGAGGTAAGTCCAACCACTTGGACCGGTTCCAAACCGAACCAACACCTCGCTCCACTAGGGTTGCTCTTTTCTCCACTCCGGAGATGGCGAGCACCACACCACTCACAAACCGCTCGGGTCTTCTCACAAGCTTCTTTGAGAAGATCACCGACGCACGACGCCTCCACGCCGTCTAGGTGTCGGCAAACACCAAGAGTAACAAGACTCCAACTTTCACTTGAACCAATCAAGTGTCTAAGCTCAAATGGATACTCAATCCACTACCTAAGGCAACACATGCACTTAGGGTTTGCTCTCTAACCTCACTAAGTGCAACACATGCACAAAAGAGAATGAGAGGCTTGCACTAGCTCAATAGAATGAATGGGAACACCAGCAACCAACCAGCAACCTCCCTCACACGGCCAAGGTGGGTATTTATAGCCCACACATAAAAACTAGTCGTTGGGAGAAGTTTGCTAAAAAATCACCGAGGTCGGATCGATCAGCATAAGCCGGTCGATCAAGATTCTTCCAACGGCTATAAACTAGCCGTTGATCAAGTCCGACTAACCGCAAGTATAATGCCGCCATCCAAGATTTCGCCGGCGATCCGCAGAGAACACTTGGTCGGTCTGGGTCTGAAAAACCGAAATAGCGCTCGAAAAAGTCGATCGCGCTATTTATCCGCGACTCGGCCATCCGCCACAAAACATCGGTCATCCGACGGCCAATATTTCGAAAACATACTCTCTGAAAAACTTGACTGCGCCTATGGTCCGAAATCCGGCCATCCGGCCCATACCGCTTGTCCACCCGCCACGAACAAAACAGATTTTGCATTTCTTTTCAATACAAACTTGCAAAACATATTTGCAAAAGGTATGAAATGCAAACAAGGCATGTAGGTGAGATCCTCAACAAGTTGCAAAACACATTTGCTAACTTTTAGAATCACACCACAAATTGCACTACGCTTCAACTCAATTTGGAAAACACATTTGCCAAATTGACGCGCGATGCAAACAAGGATTCAAATGAGATTCTCAACAAGTTGCAAAACGCATTTGCCAACTTTTAGAATCACACTACAAGGAATAAGGTACATGGACTTACACTATTTGCAAAACACATTCGCAAACTTAAGTCACATGCTACAAGGATTATCCATGAGCCACAACTATTTGCAAAACGCATTCGCAAATATTGGCAACATGTTAAGGTGAGCTAGAGCAAACACAATGAGCTATCAACACATGACTAACTCAAACTACTAGTCAAAGACCCCTCTTAATAGTACGGCAACCTATACTAGCAATCCGGTCTCCCAACCAAACACCGAGACCGGTAAAAGACTAGGAACACATCCTTAGCCCTAGCTAGTCATACCTTTGCCTTTAGCAACTTCTTGAAGCTTGATGATGTACATCCTTGCTTCAACTCCGGGTTCCTGACTTGATATGCATCAACTCATGATGCATCCTTCACTTCAAGTCCGGGTCCTTGACTTGATATGCATCAACTCATAATGCATCCTTCACTTCAAGTCCGAGTCCTTGACTTTGACAAACATCAACACATGATGATTTCCTCACTTGACCTTCATCAACACATGATGAAGCTTCACTTCGGGATCTTGACTTGATGCTCATCAACACATGATGACATCCTCCATCCCGAGTCTTCGCATGCATCAACACATGATGCACTCTTCACTTGACATCCATCAACTCATGATGGGTCTTCACTTGACTTGATGATCAACTCATGATCATTTCTTCATCTTGAACATCATCGACACACGGTGATTTCCTTCACTTGACTTCCACCAATCATGATGGAACTCCTCTTGACTTAATGACTATCAACACATGATGTCATCCCAAGTCGTCAACCATATGGAACCTAACCTGCTTATCCAACTCATGGAAAATGTTAGTTCCACAATATGATTATCATTAATTACCACAACATACCATTAACTCATAATGGCGGACAAGATACCACAATCTTTCCTCTTTGGTAATTGATGATAATAACTTCAATAACAATTAATTGAATAGAGATTGATATGAGTATATACAAACTACACAAGTTGTATATACTCAAGGATATATGAGTACACATGCCTCATATACACACATGAATATACTAACTACATGAGTTATATATATTCAAGGATATGAGCATATATGAACTACACAAGTTATATATACTCACATGAATATATTAACTACACAAGTTAAATATATTCAAGAATATATGAACTACACAAGTCTCATATACTCATATGAATATATTAACTACGTAAGTTAAATATATTCAAAGGATATGTGAGTACACATGAACTACATAGTTATGTTATACTCACATATAAGTATATATAGACTACACAAGTCTTATATACTCATATGAATATACTAACTACATAAGTTAAATATATTCAAGGATATGTGAGTACACATAAACTACACAAGTTATGTTATACTCACATATAAGTATATTTAGACTACATAAGTCTTATATACTCATATGAATATATTAACTACGCAAGTTAAATATATTCAAGGGATATGTTTCAAAGTAAAGATCCCAATTATATATGGACAAGGAAATATGGATCAATACTAATGAAACCACAAAACATAGATTGAGCTCCCTAAATGTGTGCATACACAAATGTGTAATGAAAACATATGCACATATTCAAGTTAGACTTTTGGTGGAGTTCAACCTATATTTTGGATCCGAGAAATGCAATAGTATGTAAGAATACAAAGTAGAATGCATACCTCTTTTGTTCTTTATATCCAAACGAGACTAATCATAAGATAAGGCAAATAGAAATGTTAGTCTCACAAATAGATTTGTCATTATAAATGCGTACCTATTTGGATTTTCCTTTTGTTTATCCAATGAATTGGATTTGTTATTAATCACATGCATGCCTTCATGGTTTTCACCTTTATATCCAAATAAGACTACACAATATGTATATCAATAAAAGTGTTAGTCTCACAATTAGATTTGTCATTAATCACCAAAACCCCATTAACACATAATGGTAGGTCTAGATTCTTCACTATGTGATTAATTGTTTATTGTCAGTATCTATACGTGTGTATTAGATGTATAAAGCCCTTACTTTCTCTAAATTTAGAGAGAGTTCCACTACCAACACAGTGTATATAGGAAAGAAGGCAATGCTATCTTGTTTTTATTCTTATTTTCTTTTTTGATATGTAAATTAAGTTGTTAATGAATCTACTTCATTCGGTGACTCTATTTCATTTGTTGACTCTATATGATATTTCTTTTTATTTCAAGTAAAAATTATATAACGAGGTTTTGAGACCTTGTATATATTCCTCTTTTTTTGTATACTAGTGGAATTTTATTTCTTAGATCTAGATGGAGTGGAATAAAGAAATAGAATAAAACAGCGCTTTCGGATGAAAATGGAAGAATATTATGCCATATATCTCACTTGGACAAAACAAATTGGAAGCAATTTTCTGTTATGCTTGCTTGTTCTCATATTTTTGTTCATATTTTCACTATTTTCTATTCTTTTTTTTTGTTGGTACATTTTCTCGTCAAACTTTAAACATTTTTCATTCAAATTTCAAACAATTTTTGTGGATCGAGAATTTTTTTCCCCATAAATTTGTCACACAACTTCCACCATCTACACGGATTCATCACAAAACTTCAAGAACCAACCGACAGCTCCTCCTAGATTCTAATGCATCTTTCAACATCCGTTTTGATGTGCTACAAGATTTACTTAATTTCTTCAGGCAATTTGTATTGCCTAGATTTGTATGATCGTATTCCATTGTTAGTATGTTTCTTGTTAGCATGCTTTTAGAGTTCAGTCTGAGTAATTTGTTACATGGATTTTTTTTATTCATCTCTATCAAACAGATGAGTCTCTGTTGGCTGTTGCACAATATTTAGTTTTTGATGGTCTCCCACACAGTCTGTTGCTTTGTTCTCCAATGGTAAACATGCTCGTAGATGCTGATAAATGACAAAAAAAAACTTACACGAGTGCACAACCGCATGAGTACAAGGACAGAATGCAACAATAAGTTGCTACATCAAAACCTGTTAATGCCCAACCTCAGTACATCATAAGCTCCAGTCTTCGTCTTCTGAACACCTTCAATATTTTGCTTTGGGGCCATGGAGGGATTGCATGTTCCAATTAGTGAGCAAAGTGACATTGCCCCTCCCACCTCGTAAGTTTTGTTTGTGATCGGGTATGTTGGGCTACACGGTTAATGTATTCGAAGCCACAAGTTCCAGATTCGTATGGATGACTTCCATGTGGTCGGTGGTCACTCAAAGAATACCGGTGCCTCACCACGTCAAACATCACTCGAACAGACTTACCTATCATCACCACCACCAACCTATTCAACTTTAGTCATAGCTTCATTTTTACATGACATTTCGCTTTCGATTGGCGTGAATGTTGTACTTGATACAACGTGAAACTCAAACTACGTTGCTTTATGCATTGTTCAAAGTTCTCATCCTTTTGATATCTCGCTACTCTGCAGATCTAAATCTTCCTTGTGTCTCTGTTTCCTTTACTTGGTATGTCAGATAATTGATAGTAATTATTTTTGTAGGGACTTGCATTGCCATCATCTTGGTTATGACAACAAGAAATTACCTAAAGCATCCCGTGCACTTTATCATGTCAATAAGATGAATGCTGGTAGTTCCCAACCAGAATCCCGCATCGCCATCGGTCACGATATTCGACAAGCGTGATGAGTTATATCCATCTTTTAGGTTCATTCTCACAAATGTCACTGTGTTGTTAATGCTTTTCTGACTCCTAACAGAGACGGGAGTGAAGAGAAATTTTGATGCCCTTGGAGCCATGTCAGACAATGCTAACCGAGATAGGCTAGATCACATGGATGGAGTTGTAAATAATCACCACATAGAGGCAAGGAAGACTAATAATAGCTGATGATTTATGGACTGCCTAAAATTTACTCTATCAACTACTCGAGAAGCAACCTTTTTTTTTAAATGATAGAAGCACATTGTGTGGTACTAAATGTCTTTAAAATACTAAAAGTATTCTTACATGACCAGTTTGTTGTTCTTGGTTGACAGTATCGGGATGTTTCTCAATAGAAACGGTTTAATGAACACAAGACTTTGACCCTAGAGAATGACAAGTTGCGTGACGAGTAAGTGCAATACCACCACTTCCTTGTTTTCTAAGGAACAACTACCGAGTTCAAAGCAATTTACAGTGCCTTTTCCCATGTGCAATTCATCTCTTACTGTTGATGTAGTTAATGAGGAATATGAATGGTTTTTGCTGATAAGAGAGTTATCAATAGCACATTTGTCTGGGGTGCTGGGCTTCCATTAGCAATGTCATGGTAGTTTGCAAACAAATGGAAAGTTTACATACGAATAAAAAGATAAGGCTTCTTCAAAGTACAATATGCTAATGTGGCTCACTTTAGGGCGTTAGGCACACAAACACATAGTCATCTGGTTCTATTATAATACCAGTTTAATTACCACCTTAATTGCACTGTGCCTTGTTTGCCAGCTGTGTGCTTACAATGTGCAGTTGTATACTTTTGTTCTGTTGTGCTATTGAAGTTCAAATACTTGCTATTATTTAATGCTTGGGTTTCAGGAGAAATGTTTGAGTAATAACAATGCTGCAAATTCTAATTGGCAATTTTAGTATTAACATCTTTTTTTTTGAATTTTCAGATGCTTACAATATGAGGAATCAGAGAAACAACTTGTCCTGAAGGTATTACCTTTTGTTCAAGTAAACAATACTCACTGTTGTTTCGCCTATGCAAAACATAAGCTCATGTACCTTAAATTTTACTGTACATGGCTAGACCGGTCTCATTACCATATATTCTCAGATTGCTTCTATCAGGTGCAATCGTGGTTTCTTTTGCCATTGTTTTTGGTTAAAATTTTAGGTTTTTGAAGATTCGAAGTTTGGGATATATACTAGAAGTAATTTGGAGTATTTTACTATAGAAGTTGATTTGAAAGAGGAATATTAGAGGGTTGAACTGGAGGTGTTTATACCAGGTTAACCAAATCAGGTGTTTATACATGACTGGTAACTGGCGGATTATGGAACCATGGGTGCAATTTCTCAATGGCCAGCACTTCCTTGAATACAAAAGTTTTGCAAATTTGGAACATGGGATTTTTTTCGATTTCTGCAAGAATTGAACAATTTCCTGCAAAATTCATGTGAAATTCATGTGTTCCAAACAGGCTTTTAAGTTGGATTTTAAAAATCCGAACTTGTTTTCCAAGCTTAATGGTGGCATTGGGCCCTTTTCTGAATGGGACAGTATGGTTACTTTAATATTGCGAAATTCCTGTGTTCCAAACGATGCTCCTTTAAGTTTTGTTACTTTAATATTGTGATTTTGTTTCTTCCCAATTGTGCATTACTGGACTCAAATTTTTCATTGTAGGTTGATAATATAAATGGATGATGCTATGGATGACATGTCGAATGCAAGGTGGAGAATGGTGACATAGACAGATGATCTCCATTATGTTTAGATTTCATTCTGTTAGGAAATGATGTTCAACTAAAATATTTATATCATGTCTTATATGGATGGTTCTCTATGTAATGCAACGATTTGTTTTTAATATATGAGTGTTCTTTTTAACCATGCTACGACCGATAATGATTTTTTTTACTTTGGTTTCTACACGCTTATAATCGTTGCTACAACCAAATTATATCTGTTGCCAAAATAGCAAAAGTTATCTGTATGGTAAATACCAACGCTTTTGGACTTCTACCAACGCATATATGCGTTGTTAAAGGGGTGTTCATGTTGTAGTGAGATTAAAGAATATATACCAATTGGCGGCTTGGCACATACATGAATCTCGCTAGTTGTTGCCTGCTACCTCAACTGGCCAGGCCAACCCCACGGCCCCACCAAAATACGCTATTCCATAGGCTCCAGGCCTGCAGCAGCGCAGCTCCGGCCACGGCCAAGCGGCCACTAGGAGCTCCCCTCCATCCGGCTTCTCTGCGCTCGGCGCGCCATCGCCCTGGCTTCTCTGTGTGCCCGACTCCCAAGCCTTATCGCTCTACGCCGCCGCCTCACCTATGGTTTCTCCTCGCGTCTTCACGGCTCCTCAGGTGCATAGCTCATCATCCTCTCGTTCCTCCTGGTCTTGGGGCTTGTTTCGATCGGGTGGGCTGGTGGGGAGTCTAGCGAGTGGGGACGTGGGGTGGATGTGAGGGTGAAGCCGATGTTGGGCCTTTTGGGCTTCGTTAAAGTCCCAAATGATGCCATGTGTTCTCTGTTCTTCCTCCTCCTCCTCTGTCCTCTATTATTCGCTTCTTCCTCCCTCCATTCTTCCATGGCTACCGGTGGAGGGTAGGATCGAGCCTAACAAATCCTCCCCGTTGGATTCACCCCTAGCTGGATCCGCTCGATCTCACCGCCGTACGCTGGGAGAGAGAGAGATCGGAGCGAACGAGAGAGGAGGGAGACAATGAGGGAGAGAGAGCGCGAACGGGAGGATTTTCATGCTATGCATACGATACTCAATATGTATAGATATACTTATTTGATCCTCTCTCCAAAAAGTTGCACGAATCTCAAAATATTTCGTTAGAATTTGGCCCATTAGTGTAAAGGCCCATTTGACGAGGATTAAAATCTCTATGTATTACTTTAATACACAATAAAAGACCATATGTCTTCGTGGTCGTAACCCCTAAGGCTAACGACCTCTATGGTCGTAAGGATTCCAGAGATTACATAATGGAAACCCTGGTCGGATGAGGTCCTGTGCCCAATCCCCGACCAGATGACTGCTCATAGAAGCGATGAAATGGCATCTGGATTTAACTCCAAGTATATTCCTTATTATGTGATGAATGGAACACATGTCATAATTGCTCCATGCCACGCGATATTTCATGGTCCTAAGACACTCACAACAACCACCATATAGTTCAATGTCTCACAGACATCAACCGACGATTAGTTATTGTTTTACTAACTGTAACCGACCCTCTGACCAGACGTGACACTTTCAACAGGCGCCTACTCTAGGAACAACTGCCACCTCTTCGATGGTTATTTAAAGATGAAGCACGGAGGAACAAGGGAATCAGATTAAATCACAGCAATCGGCATTAGACTCATGTTTCAAGCCTAATTCAATAGTATAGCAATGTCGGGACCCCGAGTAGCACCCCCGGGACCCTCTGTGCTCACTGGACCAGTCCCATGATCAGTGGCTGGTCCACATAGTGATCAACAACGATGCGCGCCATCATAACCATACAACAAACTAAAGATGAAGCAGACAAATTAACAATAATAACAGCAAAAGACCGTATGGTCAAGCTTTTTACAGAGGTCTGTCGCACAGGGCTACAACAAAAAGCTCATAGCGAACACAAAAGAACACGTGGAAGCCATTCGACATGCCCACAGGCAATCGAGTGGAGGACATCCTAGCACACAGGGTCTTCAAAGACCTCCTCTTCAAAGAGGTCGAAGCACCCTGAGAAGTCTTCTTTAGCTGCTGATCAACCTGAGGGCACAAGCCATGAGTACTTTGAATGTACTCAGCAAGCCGTAGAGAAATATATGCAAATATAATTCATGCAAGTCTCAACAAGGAACAACTTTATGGTTACTTTGCAGAAAGCAATATTGAATGGAAATACAGTAAATAGATTGTAAGGCTCAAGTTGAAAGATTAATACATAAGTAAACAAGTTCTTTCTGAAACAACTCGTGACCACCCTGGTCACTTCCCAGACCACTCACGACCACCCTGGTCATGAGCTAGACCACTCACGAAGTTTTGAGAAAGTCTACCTCTTGCGTGAAATCTCCAGGCATGTCCATAACAGGGGGACACGGCTATTCGAATAAATTTACACTCTGTAGAGGTTGTACAACTTTACCCACAAGACACGAATTCTCTAGTTCATCCGTCGATACCACCGCTCACTACCATAGGTAAGCGGTCTAGAGCACGTGACAAGGCCTTTACAAAGCTCCATTTTGACTTGGTTCTGCCTACTAAGGTTTCGTCATTCTGGACCCCCTCTTACGCCATGTGATTTCATCCGGTAACTCGGGGATCATACCACCATGACAGAATCAAACCAAAACATCTGCTAATTAGTCGGCCAGGTCCACCCCATCCTGGACATGTGGTTGCACGCTATGGTCCGGATCGAACGCTTACAAGGTTAAGTCCTTAGTGGGTGCTTAGCTGAGACCTCCTCATCCCAATGTGCTTCCTGCACCCCCTTTACTACACGATCACTCGCTGAGCAAAAATATTTGGGTTCAACCCGACCAATGACCACCCTAGTCATGGAACCACAAATTTTATTAGCGGCCACGCAGGCCAGGGCAATGCTTGCCAAGACAACACATGCCAAGACAACACAATGCCACAATTCCATATTCACTTTGTTAAGTTTAACATCTTTGAGACAAGTGATTGAGAGACATCGCATAACTAAGCAGGTCTAAGCAATATACACACCCATGTTGGTTATCACAAAGAAGGCCAACTAAGAATACCCAACCTATGGTGGTCCAAAGGTACATGACAACATGTCCAGCACAATTATCCAAGGGGTCATACTGCCAAGTAGGGGTTTAGCTACTTCCCAAAACCATTTTTATACAAATAGTCATGCATGTTGATATAAAACAAAGTAATTTTGCCAACTAGATTCAACATGATCAAAGGTCTACGACTTGCCTTCGATGAAGAGCTGAGGTTCCTCGGTAGAGGTTGCTGGGTCCATGAACCCTTCAGTGAATCCAGAATCTACACGTGCGAAAAGAGCTAAATAAATACCACGAATTCAAATAAAAACCAAAACTACCAAATAAGAACCAAAAGAGAAACATTGAAACAGAAATGGATTCTCGGGAGGAGGTCCTGAGGAGGAGGTCCACAAGAGGTCCAAGGAAGGAGGTCCTGAGGAGGAGGTCCTGAGGAGGGGGTCCACAGGAGGTCCAAAGGAGGATACGACTACCCACGTGGTTGTAAAGAGATGCAACCACACAACGTGGTCGTGAGAGCAAAAGAGAACAAGGCGCGGAGGAACTCACCTAGACACACACACAGAGAGAGAACAGATGGGAGGAGGATGGCGAACGGCGCGGGTGCTCTGGTGAATTCTGCGGCAGCGAGAAGTTCGAAGACAGCGCAAGCTCCGGCGGGCTCCTTGGCAACGAGGAGGGCTCCAGCGAACTCCTTGGCGAAAACTCCAAGCACGGAAACTGGGTGAGAGCAAGAAAGAGTTGAGAGCTGGATGAGGAAAAAGGGGATGAAAGAAGGCTGCTCAGCCTTTTATAGCCAGGGAAAACAGGAAGAGCAACTGAGAGACTCAAAGACACACGCGTTCAAGGGTAGGTGAAGGAGAAGATGAGAGCAGGTCTGGGAGGAGACAAGAGGGGAAAACGGGTATTGCAAAAAAGCAGCAGCATTTAATGCGACACAACAACATTTAATACGCCCGAACCTTTGCGTCAGAAGTGACGCAATGGATGGAAGGAGAAGGTAAACAGAACTGACAAGTGGGGCTAGTCATAACTTGAAAAGGTGGTCCAACAAAAGGGGAGGTCGTGACCCAAGGGGTGGTCTTTGCAAAAAGACCAAGAGGGTGGTCTTGACACAAGGGGAGGTCACGCCCCAAGGGGAGGTTGCGGCCCAAGGGGTGGTCGCAACACATGGGGAGGTCGCGGCTCAAAGGGGAGGTCGCGGCCCAAGGGGTGGTCTTTGCAAAAAGACCAAGAGGATGGTCGTGGCAAGTCTCTAGGACCACCCGAAGGTCTTGGACTAAGAGGGAGGTCCAACGAGAGGGAGGTCTAAACAAGAGGTGCGGGGCGAAGAGAAACGCGATGAAGCGGGGCCGTTCGATTTTGATCGGGCGGTTCAAAAAGGATTAGACGTTCGGACCGGTTGAACGCGCCAACAAGATCGGGCCATCCAACACGGATCGGATGGTTCAAAACGAAGTGGACGTTCGGACTAGCCAAACGTGCCAACAGGATCGGACCGTCTAACACAAATCGGACGGTTAGCGACGAAGGAGGCGCGGAGCTGAGCCGCGCGAGGAGAATGGAACAAACAGAGAAGGGGAAAATAACACCAGAGAACTCTAACAACCCAAAGCAACCAAACTCAAATTAATTGAAGTTTGATTTAGTTATTTTAAACAATTTAAACTCCAAAACCTCCAGTTAAGCTTTAGAATTTCAACAAAACCTAATGGTTATTTTTATTTTGAAAATCTCAGAAACCCGAAAAAAACTTAGGACGTTACAAGCAAGCCTTACGCTCAGTGTAATTACGATTAGTCCACTACCTTGTCGAGGGCACCCCTTGTAAAGAATCCAGTTCATAGCAATAAAGAGTAGTCACATTCTCTCCCAAGAACTCTTTGCTATTTTCCTTTGTTTATTTCGTAAGATCAGCGACTCGATCGTCGACACCATTCATTCATGAAATTCCAAAGCATGCATGATTTAGTCCCGTATTGTCTAGTCAAGTAGTGGGAGAGCAATTTATAAGGTGGAGTCATTGCCACCTCTTTATACATGTGTCACATAGCATGAAGTGACATGAGGAGGACTATAGCTAAAGTCACATACGTACACACGCGCGTATATTACCGTGGCAATTGCGTGACTTGTGTCTTGCGACGCGCGACCGTGAACGTGTCATGATCCTAACCGTGCATTTATCTCTCTCGAAATAATGTGGTTGAAATACAGTGGTTGAAATAATATGGCCGAAACACTGTAGTCGAAATAAAGTGGTCGAAACCATAGACCAGTGTGGTCAAAACATCGTGGTCGAAATAATGTGGTCGAAACACAGTGGTCGAAGCCATAGACCAGTGTGGTCGAAACACTGTGGTCGAAAAATAGTGGTCAAATCCATAGGCCAGTGTGGTTGAAATAATTAATGTGGTCAAAATACACTGGTCGAAAATGTAGACCAATGTGTGATGAGGATCAATAAACATTGCTTAATTACAATTAATTGGTTTTGAATTAGAAGTTACCGTGGTTTAATATGTGCTTTATTATGTAGTTACTAGAGAGTAATTGACTCGACCTTAACAAGATCTGGAGACGTCCAAACCAGATACGATTCGAAAACACTTCCATTTTTCATCTTCTTCCTCTCTATTCTTTTGTGCTGGAAAGTTGTGTTGTTGAACCAAGCTGTCTCTTCTCCTCGACGTGCACTAGGAAGGAGGGTGAGCAGGTATCTCTGAACCATTGTCGTAGAGTTCACCTGAGCGGTGCGGCAATAAGGTTTCTAGGCAGCGCATCTGCGCGACCGCTTGCTGCGTTGTTACATCTATGATCTGCACTGTTTCGAGTCTACACCGTTTCCTATTCTTCATCAAGCTTGACTGTAATTTGGTTGTATGGCCAAATCATTCTACAATAATCCTTTTATTGTGTATGTTTAGAAGCGCAATGAGTTGCCTGTTGTTAGTATTGCTTTATGCATTACTAGTTTTATACGATCTTTGCTTCACAATAAAATCTAGAATTAAAATATTGTCCACATTTTCAACATATTTTACATGTGAGGATAGCGCATGCTTGCATACTTACACATGTGGTAAAACCAGAATTTTTGGCGGTATTGGCAAGTTTTGAGCTCGTATTTACAGAAATGGTCGTAGCCAAACGTCAATTGCAAAAATAGCTAGCCCTCGTCTGCATGGTCAGCCGTCATGACACCCTTCCCCGCCGCCACGTGCCCTCTCCGCGACAAATTGCGTAGGCGGTGTCGCTGTGCATGGTCACTGTCGCGTTGGCGCCACCGTGACCACATGCCCTGGAATGCGTAGGAAAAAGGAAAAAAAATGCCACATGGACCGTTTCCGTACGGTGGCCGTGCGGTGACACTATAGCGGCTGTTGCCGCAAGGCGGCCGTATGGTGACACTGTAGCAAAAAATACTTTTTTAAAAAAATCATTTATGTACTTTTTTGTATGAATATTTAAATATAGAAAAGGAGCCCCAAAAATTATGAATTTTTTGTAGAGCCTCCTGACCTAGTGTACTTGATTGTGTAATTTTTTGAAAATTTATTCGTTTGGAATTTTTTTTGGAAAATTCATTTAAGTATATTGTTTGTAGGAAATTTTTAATATAGAAAATGAGGTCCAAACATTATGAATTTTTTAAAAAGGATCCTTACACAATGCACTTGATTGTGTAATGTTTTCTTAGAGTTTCATATGTTTTGAAAATGTCACAAAAATTAAGTGTTTAGGTCTCGAAAATTAGGGTTTTAGGTTTCGAAAATTAGGGTCTCATGATTTGATGTGACTTAAAATGTGCGAAGTTTAGTACCACATGAACCACTCTAGGTAAGAGATACTCTTAAGATAGTGGCATCCACGTTCCCACCTCTTGTGATTGTCCTACCGCACCTTGCGGTGTTTGCCGGTGTATTTTGGGGCACATGGCGACCAATGGTGCACCACCGTATAGCGGCCGTGCGGCAGCGTCACCATATGATAACCGTGCGGAGAGAGACACGTGGCGGTCGGAAAAAGGTTACCGCACGATAGCCTATAGCCCTACGGACCTGAACTATTTCTGCAATTGATGTTTTCTGTAAATATGAGCTTAAAACTTGCCAAAACCATACTCGTACATATCTGGTAAAACCGTACTCGTATACGCATAGTTTTCTTGCACGGGAGAATCATGCACACACAACACAGGCAGCCCAGTGTCAGACAGATCAGAGCCGTGTTTTTCTCCCCAGCTAAGCAAACGACACCTCAGTACCCAGAGAGGAGCGTCGGGATGGGAGTTAGAATCATCGCATCACATCTATAGTTCATCACGACGCATCATTCTCTGTGTTGAAATGATCGCTCGCAGGGTGCAGTGCAGCTGCACTGGCGAACGCCATGTATCCATCATGCCATGGGGCATGCAAGCTCTGCCATGCTCTGCCCATGGCGTGGTCATCCATGCATGCCCTTGAGCCCTTCCCTCCTTGCTCGGAGAAAATCGACGCAATGAAATGCGGTGATGCAGATGCACACCGCAGGTGAATAATTCGGTGGACAAGTACCTACCACCACCTGCAATAACGAGACAGGGTGCTTGGTGGGGCCCGCGGACCAGAGCCCAGAGCTAATGAGGTGACGACAGCTTGGGGTGTATGGGAGAGGAGACAACAGAACAGTGACTACAGCGAGCATGCCAGGCTCTGGTTAGTATGTGATCTGCTGAAACCAGGCAATGGCAATCACTCAAAGTTGCACACTTGCGGTCACGATCACCTTGTTTCTAATCCTTGTGGAGTTCGAATTGAGCTAGAATTCAAGATGATATCACGAGGTAGCTTGGTTTTATTTGACGACTTATTAGCTCAAGCGAGCCAAATCTGTGACAGATTATCTGTCAGTCACGGCATGTATCGGTCTAACTAAACTCGGCAGTCTCGTTGAGGTGCATGTATCATGAAGAATAGGACGGGGGACTGAATTGTATCCCTTGACTGCGTCGTGAAGATAGCGTCGATCAGTCGATAGCCAAGGCCCCATGGCAGCTGGGAGCATCATGGACCGCCTCTGCATTCCTTGCGCTACATGAATAAAGCCATTTCCATCATACGATTTGATTGCATTGCACGTAGTCTATCAATCAATTGCGTATCTTCACTTCAGAAGCAAGACGATCGCATTAGATATTCAGAACGGATCGACCCACTACTCGCAGAACAGATGATCATGATGTAGCTGGTGCTTTTTGAATCTGATTGCTGTTAGTAGTCTTGCAATGAGTAGGCACGGACAATTTGCATGAACAAGGGAAGACAAGTGTACATTCTACTTCACTTTGCAAGAATTAGACAGATGATCACACCCTTCGTACACCACTTGCCCTGGCTTGTCGAGCTCCTCTTGCTGGAAACAGGCACACCGTTGGCTAACTTGTCCGGTCAGAGCTATGTCACCCGGCCTCCTAACTAATCTTGGATAGCCTGTTTCGCACCAAACCTAACACAAGTAGTACAATCTTATGAAGGCTTTCATAGAAATGGTCATATTAAGCAAAATGGGTGATTTAAACTGATTTGTTCAGACTTTGTTGTGGAGTAACCTCCTCAAAATAGACACATTTTAGTCCAACTCAATATATCAGTTATGCAGAAATGCTTCACGCACTAACAAATTCTGGCCAAAATTTGATTCTTATATCGAATTTATGGGCATAGCACGCCCCCAGGAAAGCCACAGCCCGTACGTATGAATATTTACATACTGCTGCCACCTCAGAGGGTGACCAGGAGTACCAACACTACTATTCATCACATGTGGCTGGAATACCACTGCCAAGCACCCATCAAAGATATGATTCCTACAGTAGGTCTAAGCAAGGACGAGAAAAGTGAAGAAAAAGATCAGTAGACGCTAGACAGTAGCCCATAGGCACTGGGTTTGGGAGCAATCTCACCAAGTTACACAAAGTTATTGCTGATTCTCATTAATGCCTTTTTTTATTCGACGACTCATTAATGTTAGACTAACTCCTTTTCTATTTTCTCTCCTTCGTATATATATATATATATATATATATATATATATATATATATATATATATATATATATATATATATATATATATATATATATATATATATATATTCATTGTGTCCTCTTAAATATACGCATAATATTCATAACATAGTATCGAGCTAGGGTACTAACCTAGCTCGTCCCTTCCACTACCATCCCGCCGCCGCTATCGTCCCCAACCGCCGCCGCTAGATTCTTTGGTCTGACGCCGTCCTTTCCGATCCGAGGTCGCGCGTCGACACGAGGTGCCCGCCCTGACCTCCGCCGCCGCCAAATTGCCGACGCCGTCCTTCCCGAGCCGTAGCACGTCGACCCGAGGTGACTCGGCCGTGCACCGCCTCCTCCGCCCGTGCGTTGTCGCCCAGAGGTCGCCATCGCCGGCGCCGAGGCCGCACCTCTGCCGCCCGTGCGCTCGATCGATCCCGAAGCTGCCGATCTATCCAGCGCCGTCTGACCGAACGACGACGTGGACCGAGACCGCCGCCTGCCACCGCCAGCAGGGAGAACCCTAGTTCCCCCCGCGCGTGCTTCTTCCCGAATGCGGGCCTTCAATTGAGGGCCTTCAGTTGTAGGCTATTTTAGCCGGCGCGCAAAGAAAAAAAAAGCAAAAAAAAAATCAGTACGTCAATCTAATCGCCGCTCCGTCCAACTCCAACGCCACCTGTTAGACTTCGTTGTCTTAGTCGCCACGCCGTCCAGCGCCGCCTATCAATGGCTTCCGTTCCATCAGCTGTGATTCCATTCTCGAGAACAAAGCTTAATGGGACGAACTACAGGTTGTGGTCTTCACTCATGGAGATCACACTCGATGATCTCCGCCTCTGAGGATATGTTACTGGTGTCCGACCTTGTTCGCCGTTGCCAGTTCATACTTCTCTCAGACAACCTACTTCTGCACTTCCTGTAGAAGATTAGGCCACCAAGAAGGAGGCAGAGGCCGCGATTGCTTTTGCTGAAGAGGCTTTTCAGTATGCCATAGATGCTTCTGAGCGCTGGTGTGCTGATGAGGCCTGTGTTCGAGCCATCTTGGTGGTCAGCGTTGACGACTCTATCCAGCCAGACATTGTTGTTCTGCATGCCACTCGTCAGATCTGGGAGTACTTGCGCGAGCGATACCAGTAGAGCGGCGATGCTCAGTTTTTTTCGCTTCAACATGAGTTGGAGACGCTCCGTCAGGAGGACTCTTCCGTCGATAACTTCTTTCGAGCCCTGGCCAGTCTCTGGCGCTAGTTGGATGAGTTGGTTTCTCCGCTCTGCTAGGAGTGTCATAAAGTGCAAAATGTGGATCGTGATCGTCTTCACCTTTATGACATCATATGTCGTCTTTGCCTAGAATTTGAGCCTGTCAGGGCTCAACTGCTGAGCCGCTCACCATGACCGACAGTCACCGATGCTCTTTCGCTGCTTTGTGCTGAGGAGCTTCGCCGCGGGTTAGCAGCACACACTACTAGGGAAAACCTCATCATAGACGGTTCGGAACCGTCATCACAGACGGTTTCTGAACCGTCTGAATTTGTTCGTCTGTGATGATATGAGGCCATCACAGATGGTTTTTGAACCATCTGTGAAAACTCATCGCAGACGGTTCTGAACAAGAACCGTATGTGATGATTTTTCACAGACGGTTCTTGTTTAGAACTGTCTATGATTGCCTTTTCTGTTGCAAAAAAAAAACCGAAAACGGCTGCTAAAACTTCGGAGGCTGTTTTGAGACCCTAAACGACCTTTTTTGGGGGTTTTCACTTTGTCTGGAGTCTCCTGAGCCTCGTGAATGAATATAATATGGGCTTATGGATTTTCGGATTGAACTTTTCGTTAGCTTTCCAACGAGCCAAAAACGTGCAATCCGAAGTTTGTATGCAAAAGTTATGGCGCTTTCTGCGACAAAGGCGCGATCTACCATCTATATTTTTGCCCAAACCAAATAACTCAACATGAACTACACATGCACAGAGAGCCTCCAACAATAAACCACAACATCACCAACATCACAGTAGCATCAACTCAATCCATTTACAGAGCACTAACACTATCTCTCAGTAATCCACATCACAGAGCAAAAAGGGGAGTAGAGAGAGTGAGGTCGTGGGAGGCCGGGGCGACGAAGTGGAGGAGGACGAGGGCGACGTGGTTGTGGGAGACCAGTGACGACGAGGCCGGGGTGAGGTGGAGGAGGCCGGGGGCGATGGTTCGGAGGAGGCCGGTGACGATGAGGCCGGGGCGAGTTGGAGGAGGTCGCGGGTGACAAGCTCGGGGGAGGCCGGGGCGCAAGGTGTGAGGAGGAGAGACGGCAGAGGAGGAGATGGAGGTATGAGGTGTGAGGAGGAGAGACGGCAGAGGCGCAAGGTTATATAAAGCGAGTTTCGGCAGCCCGCCCATTATGTCCAAATTTTCATTTCCCGCCCAACAATCAGAGACGGTTCTTGTTAAGAACCATCTGTGATACGTAACTATCACAAACGGTTTGTAACTAGAACCGTATGTGTTAATTCATAGACGGTTGTTAATTCACTTACGATGATTATCACAGACGATTTTTTAATAGAACTGTCTGTGATCATTCACAGACGGTTCTAGTTACAAACTGTCTATGATAACGGTGATTATTACAGATGGTTTTTTAATAAAACCGTCTGTGAATGATCACAAACGGTTCTATTAAAAAACTGTGTGATAGGTGCGTATCACAGACGGTTCATAATAAGAACTGTCTGTGATAGGCTATGCCCGGTCCCGATAGACCCAACACAGACGGTTCCTTTTGAACCGTCTGTGATGAGACGTCTGCTATTGTATGTTTTGTAGTAGTGACAGTTTGTTCCTACTGTGCTTGCTACCCCTTCTTCTTCGACTACATCGACGGTTTTTGGTTTGACTACAGTCCTTCCTCAGGTATCTGTTTCTGCTCATGTTTTTGCATCAACTGGGGTTCAGTGCAATTATTGCAAGAACTTCGGGCACGACTATCAGCGTTGTGCGGTGCGAAAAAAGCAGAACAAGACATGTGGGGCTGGACGATCCAAGGGGGCAGGGAGGCCCTTCCTCGACGGAAGGATGAGACCAAAGATGTCGTAACCTTCTCAACAGGTGACTCTGCTTCAGCCAGCTCGCGAGTTCTACTTCAGCAGCTCTCTCACAACTCAGTAGGTTCTGCTAGTCTAGCTCAAACATCTCCTCCAAGTACTTCTTGGGTTATGGATTATGGTGCCTCTTTCCACATGACACCAGACTCCACATCTCTCAGTTCTGTAGGACCACCTGTTTTTTCTATCTCTGTTCAGGCAGCTGACGTTACTTCTCTGTCTATCAGCTATCAGGGCACTCTTTTATCCACTGACTTTTCTATTCCAGCTGTTCCCCATGTTCCCCAGCTTAATATACAGCTTCTCTCGGTGGGTAAGCTCACCGATCTTGGCTGCAGGGTTGGTTTTGACTCTCACACCTGTTTCATCTAGGATCGACAAACAGGGAAGGTACTTGGGACTGGCTGGGCCGTAGGGATCGTCAGGGTCTCTACATCCTTGATCGCCTCCACCTTCCGTCCACTTCAGTTGCTCCTGTCACCTCTACGTCTACTTCCACTGCCACTGCTGCCACCACCTCTGGGGTTTTTGCGCAGTAGCATCACCATTTAGGTCACTTGTGCGGGTCCCGTCTTTCTTCATTAGTTCGTCAGGGTGTTCTTGGACGTGTTACTGTTGACACGTCCATGTTTTGTCAGGGTTGTAAGCTGGGCGAGTAGCTACAACTTCCTTATCATTCTAGTGAGTTCTTGTCTTCTCGCCCTTTTAATTTAGTTCATTCAGATGTATAGGGACCTGCGCCTATTATCTCTAAAGGTGGGCATAAATCTTATATGATCTTCATTGATGATTATTCTCGTTTTATATGGATTTTCCCTATGTCTAATCATGGTTAGTTTCTTGTGATCTATCGTAGCTTTGCAACGATGGTTTGTACTCAATTTGATTCTTCCATCTGTACTTTTTACTGTGATTCTGTTGGCGAGTACTGTTCTGGTGCTTTTAGACAGTTTCTTTTTGAGTAGAGCACTCTTTACCAGTCTTCTTGTCCTAGTGCCCATGCTCAGAATGGGGTTGTTGAGCGCAAACATCGTTATCTAATTGAAATTGCCTGCACTCTTCTCCTTGCCTCTCACGTTCCACCACAGTTCTGGGCTAAGGTTGTTTTTATGGCTGCATATCTCATCAATATGCAGCCTTCCACTGCTCTTAAGGATGTTAGTCCTATAGAGCGTCTCTACTCTCGAGCCCTCTAGTACACTCACCTTCGTGTTTTTGGTTGTACTTGTTTTGTTCTGCTGCAGCATCGTGAGCGCACTAACTATTGGCTCAGTCAGTTGAATGTGTGTTTCTTGGTTATAGTTCTGAGTATAAGTGTTATCGCTGCTGGGATCCTTCTGCTCGACGGATCGGGATTTCATGAGGCATTGTCTTTGATGAATCTCGACCTTTCTTCTATCGAGATTCAACTCCTTCTCCTATTTCCACCGTTGAGTCAATTTCATGGTTGTCTCTTTCTGACTCTTCACCTAGTCTGTCTCCGGTGGTTCCTTCTGTACCTCCGCCTCCGATGCTGCCTCCTGCAGCACTATCTCTTGTTCCTGTAGCACCACCATCTCATTTCTCTGGTATTCACGACACCAGGCGTCCTTCATTAGTCTCCTCTCCTGGTATCTTTCCAACACTCACATCTGATCCTCCTGATGATGCTCCTCGCTACGTCCTTCGTGACAGGACATCCATTCGACCTCCTAATCGTCTTGGATTTGCTCCGACAGCTCATGCTCTCTCTGTCATTGAGCCTAGTTCTTATCATGGGGCTACTCATTCTGAGTGGCAGCTCGCTATGGCAGAGGAGCTTGATGCTCTTCAACATACGAAGACTTGGGATGTTGTACCGACACCTGTGCATGCTCGTCCGATCACGTGCAAGTGGGTGTACAAGATTAAGACTCAGTCTGATGGTACTATCGAGCGCTACAAGGCTCGTCTTGTGGCTCACGGCTTTCAGCAGGAGTACGGTCATGACTACGATGAGACTTTTGCCCCTGTTGCCCATATGACCACTGTTCGCACTCTTGTTGCGGTTGCTTCTGTTCACCGGTGGTCTATCTCTCAGCTGGATGTTAAGAATGTCTTTCTTAATGATGTTTTGCATAAGGAGGTCTATATGCAGCCACCATCTAGGTATTCTGTTCCCGATGGGCACGTCTGTCGTCTTCGTCGTGCTCTTTATGGCCTCAAACAGGCACCACATGCCTGGTTTGCGCTGCTTTACCTCGCTGATCATTCTTTGTCGGTTTCACCGCCGGGTTCCCATGATCCCGCTTTTTATTCATGTCTTATCTCGGTAGGACACCGCTTTTACAGATGTTGATGATATGCTCATCACTGGTGATGACTCCTCATTCATCACGTATGTGAAGAAGCATCTTACTGAACAGTTTTTGATGGCTGATCTTGGTTCTCTTACGTACTTTCTTGGGATTGAGGTCTCTTCTATGCCTGAGGGCTACTACCTCTCCCAGCAAAAGTATGTCCAAGATCTTCTTGATCGGTCTGGTCTAACTAACACTCGCACTGCTAAGACTCCCATGGAGCTAGCCCTACAGCTTCGTGCCACTGATGGTGATCTTCTTGAGGATCCTACTTGATATCACCATCTTATTGGTAGTTTGTTGTATCTTATGAGCACTCGTCCTGATATTACTTATGTTGTTCATATTTTGAGTCAGTTCATGGCTCGTCCTGCCCATCTTCACTACAGTCACCTTCTTCGTGTTCTTCGCTACTTGCGTGGGACTAACTCTCGTCGTTTGTTTTTCCCTAGCTCTACCTCACTACAGCTTCAGGCGTACTCCGATGTGACCTGGGCTATGTTGTAGGATCAAGGATAACCGACTAGAGGGGGGTGAATAGGAGTTTTTTTTTACTTTTTGATTAATTAATAAATTATGCTAATTAAGATTTAAGTCTAAACTAGATACAATTCTAGCTAAGCAATTCAACACAAGATAAATGTTAGAATTGTAAATGCGAAATAAGTAAAGACAAGAAATAACCACAATTGAGACAAGGAAGTTTTTCCCGTGGTATCGAAGACTTGCAGGTCTTCACTAGTCTACGTTGAGAAAGCTTGACAACTCAAGCCGGCTCCATGACTTGAGCCTTCCCTCGATCACTATTGGTAGTTCTTCCTCCGCTCTAGAAATGGCGAACTCCAAGCCACTCACAACCTTGGCACTGGGCCTCTTCACAAGCTTCTTGAAGAGATCACCGTGCGATCACCGCCAAGCCGTCTAGGAGTTCAGCAAAACTCCAAGAGTAATAAATCAACGATCTTCGCTTGACAGCACTCAAGTGCAAAAGGATCAACTAGAATGAGTGAAGGCACTTGAATGAACTCAACAACCTCACAATGAATGCACAAGAGTGTTTTAGGTGTTGACAGGTTGCTAAAGGCTCTATAGATGATAAATGAACTCTAGCACTCTGTCCTTAAGCAGGTGGAGGGGTATTTATAACCCCTACCAACAAATACAACCGTTGGGGAGGAAATCCCCAACTTTCAGCGAAATGCGGTATGACTGCCAACCACGGAGTGGTACTACCGCACCCATGTCAAAGCACTGTAACAGCTAGAACAGTAGCATTAACTACTTTGACATAGCCGTTAAAAATCCCAGAGCGGTACGACCGCCAACAAAGTTGCGGTACTACCGCTTGATCCGATCATACCGCACAGAGGAGCGGTACGACCGTTTGTAGGGTTTCCAACTTGACCGAAAAGAAGTGCTCTCTGAAAAAAACGTACCGCCACAAGAAAAACGGTGCAACCACAGAGCGGTACTACCGCTACGAGAGCGCGATACTACCGATTGTCAAGGAGAGGCACCGAACCAAAAATGCAGCTTACTGTTTTAAACGTACCGCCAACTAGAAATCGGAACGACCGACGTGCGGTAGTACCGCACCATAATTGGGTTGTACCGCTGAGCGGTAGTACCGCAGACTTAATGTCGGTACTACCGTTTTCTTTGAAAAACAAAGTTGGCTTTCCAAAACCAAATTCAAATGCATGCATGATCCTAAATTGATCCAATTTGCACAAGAACAAGCTATCAAGCTACTTGTCGGTGTTTTAGAACCGAACTTACGTAAAGATTGTTTGATTCGGGGGGTCTCCTAGAATGGAATCACGCAGAGAGATTGACACGGGGATTTTTATACAGGTTCAGGCCTTGTCCGGAGAGAATAATAACCCTACTTCTGTGTGTGTATGGTATTGAGTGTATTCTCAACAATCGGAGAAAAAGCTAAGACTATTACGTATGATAGTGCTAAACCGTCTTCCGATGGCGATTCGATTCGCCCTTCCTTCTCGATTGCCGCCTTTATATAGTACGTGAAGGAGCGGCTTCTCCGGTGAAGCGGCGCCTCATTACATCCCGTAACGGTGCACATTAGTAGTAATCACCGCGTATAACTCCTTCACGCCGCCTAACAACAATATACCGTAGATAATGGAGCATTACGTGCTATTACTTCAGTGAAATGTGATGTGATGATCGTTGAATTCCTTAATCAATTGGGCCCACTTGTGCAGTAGGTTTAATTGATCATAAGGTGGTCGAGGTGACCTAGTTGTAGAAGAACTTACGACCATGAGGTAGTCGTAGCAAGACTTACGACTATGGGGTAGTCGTAGCATAACTTACGACTATGGGGGTGGTCGAGAAGAACTTACGACCACCCAAGAGGCTCTTCCCTTATAACATTAAGGGTATACTCGAGGACCATATGACGTCATATTTACCTTTAATAAGAAATATAGATAAAAGATAAAGTGAGGATTATTATATCCTCGTCATCTAGCCCCCCAGCTTCAAGTGAAAGCAACTTACTTGGTAAAGGGGTTATAGATGGTCTTACGACCACGAGAGGGTCGAGAAAGATAGTTGAAGGAAAAACTCTTCGTCATTAGTGTACTACTTTGACCGAAATATGCTTGGTCAAGGAAATTGCTTACGGCTATCAAATAGTCGTAGAACATTTCTCGATCACAAGGTGGTCGTAGCATGGTGATCGGAAGAAAAACCTTTCCGATTAACATTTCCTTTGGTTAAAAAGAATCTAACCAAGGAAGTAATTTCGCTTGAGGTGTAAAAGCAAACCTGATTTTCTCGAACGGACACGTTGGGGAATTTCAAACGACACCCGTTAGCCTGTCCGTTGGAGCGGTTCCCGAGACGGTGGCAACCTTTGGAATACCACGCCTCCGGCCCAAGGCACGCGGTTATAAATACTTACCGGGGGTAAGACTTAGAGTTCACACTTTTCCCCAAATCATCCCACTGTTCATCAAGTTCTTGTCTTCTCCGCCACCAACTCAATCAAGAATCTCCCCCTTCTGAGAGAAATGGCCGGGAGGGTCTCCGAGTGGGCCGAGTCGGAGATGGATACGGCGAAGATGCAAGCCCTTGTCAACGCTGGGAAGATTCCAGAGAGAGTTCTCGTGGAGTGGTTCCCGCATGCAGCAAAGAATGGCCGTCGGGGGAGGATGAACAAATCCCCGTCTTCCAGGCGTACTGTGAGTGTGGTCTTCGATTGCCGGCTCACCCCTTTCTCACACTTATACTTGAGTATTTTGGAGTGGAATTGGTGAACCTTGGTCCCAATTCCATCACAATGCTGAGCGTATTTGTGTATCTCTGTGAGGCGTACCTGGGAATTCCAGCGGACCTTGAGCTCTTCAAGATTTCTACTAATGGCTCGACAAATTTGGAATAGCCTAAGTCATGGATCAAGCTCCATGACGGGAAGTCGAGGAGTACATTCAGATGTTTACAGTCTTCGTGGCCGTCGTGGAGGAAGAGGTGGTTTCTTTGGAAAGTCACCTCCGAATCTGCCTTTACCTTCGAGGAAAGTCGCAAAAAAGCTTCACAGGATTCGATTCCCGGGATATTAGTCGGATTGCCCCTATATTCAAGCCATCAAGGATTTGAAAGCGAGAGGGTTAACCGGATGGCATGTGGTGAAGGATTTCATCACACGTCGAATCAGCCCCTTGAAGAAACGAGTACCTCCTATGTGGAGGTACACGGGGCCAAAAGACCCGACCAGGGACTATGAGGAGGGTAGGTAGTTTTTCGACTTAACTCTTAGTTTGGTCTTCTTGAGAATTGTCTAGCGAGTATCTTTATCTGTTTTTATCTTGATCTTTCCTGAGCGAGATTGACGTTAAGTCAAACTTCGTTTGTGAAAACCCGCCACGGAATAGCAGTTCCTCAAATCCTTACAGTTTTGTCCGCAGAGAAAAAGGTTGAGCGCCTAAAGGTAATCAAAAGTTGATTTTATCCTTAGGACTTCATAGTCGTAGAAAGAACTTATGACTAGGTAGTGATCGTAGAAAATCTTACGATCAGGGATATGTCGTAGAAGAGCTTACGATTGGATACTGGTCGTAGAAAAACTTACGACTGGTCATTGATTCTTCTTTTTCTGTTTTTCTTTACAGAAAGTAGGCATGGAAAACCATGGAATGACGAAGAGGTCGAACTGGTGACCATTGGCGCAGGGGCGACAGTGGACAAGGGCTCATCTCCTCCGACGAAAAAGCGTCGACTTACAAGGGTCGCCGACAAGGGAGGACCGAGCTCAAGTTCCTTTGTTTCGACCAGGTCCTCGGCAAGGTCTGCAGCACGCACGCTCTCAACAATAGCCGAGGTCGAAACAGCTAAAGTTGAGGAGGATGAAGAACCTCTTGTCGCAAGGCGTAAGTAAGGGTAAGGGCACGCCCAATGAAGGTTTGGCCCGAAGCGAGCCGCAATGAGGAGATCGAGGAGGTCAAGAACCTCCCGGTAAAAGTCCACAAGGCCAAGGTACCTTTTATTATGACAAGAAAGCTTTCCACGGTTTACGCCACTTCTAGCTTTATCAAGCAACTAGAAAAGGAGAACTGGAAGGAATTTATGTCTTTGTGAAGGACAACGCTGATCGGTAAATGAGCCTACCGTTGAGGGTAGGGCTACTCTTAGAGTGGTCGAGACCGATTTGGCCCTCCGGAAAGTCGGGGACCAGAGAGATGGTCCTGCTCAAGATCTCGACCGGGCGTGGTGCGTGGCGAGACTATTCCTCAACGAGCTACGACCGGGCGTGGTCGTAGTAAAGAAGTCGAGAACCCTTCCATCGGGAAGATGGCTTCAAAGTTTCGATCAAGTCCGGATGCGAGAGGTATGTGAAACAAGCTAAAGTGTAAGAACAACATTTACCTTTTGCTTTCCACAATTTGACTTGCTATCCTTTGTTTGTTTTAGCTCGACTTCTTCAATCCAGAGGTGGCTTCTATCGAGAAGCCCATTTATGCCTCTCCGAAGAATTGGAGAGCGGCAATGAGTGGTTGAAGGATCATCCTCGGCAGGCGGTGGAAGAAGTCGTGGCTCCCGGCGGCGTTATCTGGCAACCGAAGTTGTAGCCATGGCCACCGAGGTAGCAACCACAAGCTGAGGTGGCGGCTATAACCACTCGGTAGCGGCTACAACCAGAGTAGCCACCATGACCCCGAGGTTGCAGCTCGACTCTCGAGGTAGCCGCCATGACCACCGAGGTGGTCGTGGGACAGCGAGGCGATCATGAAGCCTCTGCCCAAGGTGGAGATATACGACCACCGTGCGAGGAAAGAAATTGTTGCGAGACCTCCTTCACGGAACCCAAGGAGATCTTGCAATTTGAGAATCGGAAGATGAGGAATACTTCAACCATTACGATTTCTTTGGCCCTGCTTCCATAGTAGGGTCTTCGCTTTTAGATCTCGCCATCGAGTCCCTCATCCCAAAGACATTCCTAATAGAGGGACACTTTTGACAATGGCGTCTTAAGAAGGTTTGGTGGGATCAGTCGATAGAGTAGACAAGTCAAGCATCGAGTGGTTTACTCGATATTTGCTCGATCAACCATGAGTGTAAGTATTTAAGAATACTTATATATGTGATCTTCCTTGTTTCTTCTTGTCTTTCCTTTTGTAGAAAGCTCTAGAGCAAATTGCGTTGTCGGTGAATATCACCGACAACTTCTAAAGTGAGGAAAAAGAGGAACTCTGCAAGCAGTAGAGAGGTGGTAAGTCACTATTTTTCATAGTCGCTTTCGACTTGACTACTTATATAGTGCTTACGAGGGTTTGTCATGGAAAAACTCACGACTAGGTACTAGTCGTAAAAGGCTTACGACCGATGCTTAGTCGTAGGAGAACTTACGACTAGATCCATAGTCGTAGAAGAACTTACGACTGGATCAATGGTTGTAGGAGAACTTACAACCAATTTAATAATGTTCATGTCCACTTTTAACGACGAAAAGACTCTGGCCGACTCGCTCGATTATCAAAAAGAGGACTCGAGAAAGCTATGGGACAAAGTAGAATTTCTCACGAGGAAGCTTAAAGAAGCTAATTCTGCAACTGAAAAAGTGCAGGAAAGGATAAACACTAAGTGCTGAACTTAAGACTGCTTATGTTGTTGATCTTTACCTGACTGTTACTTCTTTTAGGAAAAGAAGATGATATGAGAAAGCTCCAGAATGAAGTCCAAGATAAAACTTTGGTCATTCGCGAGATTTCTCGTATCTCCAGAGAGAAAGATGAAGAAATTACGCGGTTAAAATCCCTACAATCAGGTAAGTAACTCTTTACCTGCAGTCTTTTACGAGTTCTTTCCCTTTTTTCACTCTTATTTCTTTTCTAGAAATAGACCGTGAACTGGGAAGGGTAAAAAATGAGCTTAGGGATAAAACCATGATTTATGCCGAGACTGTCCGCATTGCTAAAGCAAATGCGGAGGACATTAGATCATGGGAGAAGAAGCATGCTGAGACCGTTGCCTCCCATGAGGAAGAAATCAAGAAGTTGGATTCTCGATTAGCAGGTAAGGAAATCTTTTACCTGTGATTATTTTTGTTTTCTTTTCCTCTAGAAGTTTATTTTTGTTTGACCGATCTTATTCTTTTTGAGCAAGCGATCGAAAACAAACAACTCCGCGAGCTTCGACTGCACTACCAACAGAGATGGAGACAATGAAGATTAATATTCAAAGCGATGTCACGCTCTGAACAATGTACTTGGTGAGCTACATACTGAGGGAAAAGCTCCTCAAGATGATACGATGACTGCTCACGTAAGTACAATTGGGGAACATGTCGGGACTTTGCAAGAACTGATGACCACCCTAAAGGTCAACCAAGCTGAATCGATAAAGGAGGTCGAAGTTGCGATAAGTTATGCATTGGCAAAACTTAAAGCTCATGACCCCAAATTTTAATGTTCAACCAATCGAAGCCGACTTCGATCAAGAAAGCGAAGCAAGTCGTCGATTGAAGAAATGCAATTAGTTGGCTGGAAGGTTTCGGAGGAGATGCGACTTGTTGGGCTCTCCTTCTTCAGAGTAGTTTGTAACAAACCTGTGGAAAAAACCAGCTTTTGTCGATGTATTATATAATCCATCTTTTTTCCTGCAAATCATCTTGTCGAGTAGTTAGTAACTCAAAAGATAATTAACGAATGAAAGACTAAGAAATGAAGTCAAATTAATAACTTTATCCTAGCCCCCGACTATTTGCTTAGTTTGTTTAGACAAACTAAGTAAATAGTGTTAAAAAGAGTTTCTGAAAGCAGAGAGTTTGGTTAACTTGTAGTTTTTGGTCACGATTGTCATGCAATTTGGTCGAAAAAATTAGTAACTAATCGACACTAGGAAGTTCCTTCTAGTGGGCAGGACCACGTGCAGAGAGGAAAGTCTTCGACTAGGTGATGTCACCATCTCCGACTAGATTAATTAAATCGAGAACAGCAACTTGAGTTAAACAAACATCCAGAGGACTTCAAAAAATTCGTTCGCCCTTCTTTGGAGGACTCGATAAGTCTCCTGGTATCAAGAGTAGGAAGCGCATGATGCTAGGAAGTTCCTTCTAGTGGGCGGGACCACGTGCGAGAGAGGAGAGACTTGACTAGATTTGTTTCTTCCTCCGACTTAGTTGAGACGAATCGAATACACCAAAGGCAGCTGAATAAATCTAAAAAAGTGCACTCTGCTTAGAATATTTTTCAAAAAAACTAAAGAAATAATCTAAGGTGAAAGGAGTAGGCTTTCAAAAATATTTCGACTAAATAGAACCCGAGCTCTTTATGTTGGCGGCAAAAGTGAGTAACGAGTCAATACTACGAAGCTCCTTTTAGTGGGCAGGACCACATGCAAGAGAGGAGAGGCTTCGACAGGTGATGTTACCTGCCTTTTCGACAGTGTAAAGGAAACTGGGTGTTTGGAATATAGTCGAAAGATTATGAAAGCACTACTCAAAAGTAAGACAATAGAGATAGAAAACTGAGTCTTTATTATGCGAATGATTGGTTACACATAAAACTTGCGTGGCGGTCGATGTTCCAAGAATTCGAGAGAACTCCGCCGTCTTCCATTGCCAATCGTCACAGACCACGACGAGTAACCGACCATCGTGTAAGGACCTTCTCATTTGGGAGAAAGTTTGTTCGATTAGACTTGGATTGGCGAGCCTCAATACCAAGTCACCTCTGTGAGGTCTGCGAGGTTGGACCTTCTGATTGTTGTATCTTCGCAGGCTTGTTGGTAGACTATTTGAGCGAATTAGGGCTGGTTTCTCCTTTCTTCAAGTAGATTAATATCATCTGCTTTCGAAGTTGTTCTTGGTTGGAGTCTGTGAAAGTTTCGACTTCGTGTTGACCGTATCTTTAGTTCCGGAGGAAGCATGGCTTCACTCAAGACTAGAAAGAATGGTGTTTCACCTATAGCCCGACTGGTAGTCGTACTTTAACAGCCCATAATACAGAGGGTAGCTCTTGTACCCAAGCCCCGGCGTTTGATGAGCTGGTCAAGACTCGAGTCTTAATTCCTCTCATTATTTGGCCGCTTGCACGTTCGACTGCCCCATTACTTTGGGGATAGGCTCTGAAGCATAACACAACTTGGTACCCAACTCGTCATAAAATTCACGAAATTTTGCGCTCGAAAATTGCTTACCATTATCGTAATTATTCGACTCGGTACTCTAAATCGAGTAATTACGATCTCATCATAAACCATTTTGCCGCTTCGTTGTTATCCAGTCACATGTTCGGCTTCAATCCATTTTGTGAACGTATCAATAGCCACAAAAAGGAACTCGAAACCTCCTGGAGCTTTGGGGAACGGTCCTAGGATATCGAGACCCCAGGTCGCAAAAGGCCAAGATAGAGGTATTGTTTGTAATGCCTGAGCTGGTTGGTGTATCTGCCTGCTATGAAACCGCATCGACACACTTTTAACCAACTCTTTAGCATCGTAAAGGGTCATTGGCGAAGAAAACCTTGTCGAAAGGCCTTCTGGCCAGCGTTACTCAGGAAGCATGATTTCCACAGATGCCACCATGTATGTCGTGAAGGAGTGTTAATCCTTCGCTCTGCGGAATGCATCGCGTGAGCACCCCTTGAGTACCTCGTTTATAGAGGACTCCTTCAACCAAAGTATACATTTTGGCTTTTCGGGATAAGCGATCTGCCTCGAGATCGTCTTCGGGTACAGAACCCTTCTGAAGATATTCATAGATGGGTGACATCCATGTATCCTCGTATTCTAGAGAGGCTGTCTCAATAGGAGGTGTCTCTGGTTCGTCGACCAGAGACGGCTTCTGGAGTTGTTCAAAGAAGACTCCTTTTGGTACTTCAGATCGGGAAGAAGCTATTCGAGCAAGCCGGTTCATGCGAGAAATTATCCTTTCGAGGGATGAATTGTGCCTCGAAACCTAAAAATACTTTTCTAGCTTACGCACTTCCGATAAATACCGAGACATTGTCGGGTTAGAAACCTTTGGTACTCTTTTCCGACTTGATTCACGACTAGTTGAGAGTCTCCTCTCACGATTAGTCGGCGAATCGAGCGCTTTCCTTTGCCGTATGCCGACTAGCAAACCTTCAGATTCTCGCCACGTTGTTAGTGGCCCGAACGTTTAATTGTATGGCATACTTTAAGGTCTCTCCGTAGGAGATACCAGACCACCCCACCCGAGCCGCTTAAAGTGGCGACCCGTCAAAGTACATCGCCCACCGGTCGTGGGAATCGTCTTGGGATCTGAACAGTTCAGATTTGTCCATTCGGCGACAAAGTCCGCCAAGATCTGGATTTAACGGCCGTTCGGGACACGAAATGGATGTCGAACTCCCCAAGTTCGACCGACCATTTTGCCATGCGTCCCATTGTTTCCCTATTGTGGAGGATCGCTCTAAGGGAAACTCGGACGACATGCCTAGTTTGTGCGCTGAAAATAATGCCGCAGCTTTCCTTGAAGACATGAGGAGGGCATATAGAAGCTTTTGGACACGAGGGTAACGCTCCTTAGGCCGTGTAAACTTCACTCACGTAGTAAATCGGTCGTTATGCGTTTTCGTTCTACAACGATCTTTGCGCTTCTCGCTGTGGCGTGGTAGCTAGGTAAATTAAGGCGTTTCTTACGCTTCGGGCGACCGTAATAGGAGCACTCGTAAGGTACCTCTTGACATCCTCAAAGGCGGTGTTTGCCTCTTTGACCACTCAAAACCTTCGTGTTTCCTTAGAAGTTTAAAGAAAAGTAGTCATTTTCTCCCGATCGTGCGATGAAAGCGACTTAAAACCGCCATGCACCCAAAGCGTTTAGAACTTCTTTCCTTGTGGTTGAAGGGCATTTGGAGAATGGCCTTGATCTTTCGGGATTTGCTTGATTCCTCGTATAGATACTAGGAATCCAAGCAATTTTCTGAAGAGATTCGAACACACACTTCTTAGGATTGAGTTTTAAGCGATGTTTTCTGAGATTGTCGAATGTTTCTTGCAGGTCAGTAATATGATTAAGTCTCTTGATGCTTTTAACAACTAGATCATCAACATAGGCTTCTAGATTTCGGCCTAATTGAGATGAAAAAGTTGCTTGCATCAAGCGTTGAAAAGAAGCGCCAACATTTTTTAGACCAAATGGCATTTTGACATAGCAAAATATACCAAATGGTGTAATAAATGCGGTCTTTTCTTCATCGTCTAGACACATATTGATCTGGTGGTATCCAGAATATGCATCTAAAAAACTTAACATTTCACAACCTGCAGTAGAATCAACCAACTGATCGATACGAGGTAAAGGAAAATCGTCTTTTGGACAAGCTTTATTAAGATCAGTAAAGTCTACGCACATACGCTATTTTCCGTTTGACTTTCTAACCATTACAGGATTAACCAACCACTCTGGGTGGTTGACCTCTCTTATAAAGCCTGCTTTAAGTAGCTTATCAATTACGATTTAATAGCATCTCGTCGATCGAGGGCAAATCTCCGTAATTTTTTTACGGGTACTTTGTCGGTAGTAAAAAGCTCGCTTTGTGCTCGATCACCTCCACAGGACTCGGGCATGTCGGATGCTTGCCACGCGAAGACATCTGCGTTAGCTCGGAGAAAGGCGATGAGGCATCTTCCTATTTGGGGTCGGAAGTATCCTCGATCTGAGCGATCTTGAGGGCTCCCTGCGTCGGAGGAACCTCTTTGACTTTGTCGTTCGGCTTTGGTGCGACTTTGAAGCTTCGACTTGCTAGTCGAAGATCGACTTTCTTCTCGAGTTGGTATTTGTCCAACCATCTCGAGGATCGGCGATCGCGGTATCGCCATCTTCTTGTCACAATGGATTGTGATTACTCCTTTGGGACTGGCATCTTAATACATTGATATCCATAATGAGTAGCCATTAGGAATTTTGCCAAAGTTAGTCGTCCGAGTATGGCGTTATATCTTGTGTCGAAATCGACCACATCAAAGGAGATTTTCTTTGTCTGAAATTACTTGGTGAACCAAATGTTAAAGGAAGAAAACTTGGCCAATTGGTTTAGCCGAAGATCGATGCGATTCCATGGAAAGAGTATCGTAACCGGTCTTACCTTGGTCCGGGTACTTGCATGTCATCCAGGGCACTCGTAAATAAAATATTTAACGAGTGCCACCATCAACCAAAACTTCGATTGACCCGACAATTATTGATGGTGGGTTCGACCACGATTGGATATCGACCTGGTCAAGTCGAAGGAGTCGGGCAGTCACCCTTCTCGAAAGAGATGGTGACTTCCGACTACTTCGGTAATTTATTGACGAGAGGAGGATCTATGGAGTTTACCTCACGTTCGGCAGCCTTAAGCTATCGCTTTGATTCATATCTGCGATGATCCCCCGTAGATGTGCTCGACGGTGTGTTGCGGATCTGGAACGGCATCTCCTCCTCGTCATCGATGACTTATGACCACTCGTTTGCCCTACCGCCGAGAGTGGGAAGTGGTCCTTCTTGGTTGTAGTAGTCTTCAAGCTTTCGTTGGAAGACGGCGATTATGAAGGTCATGTCCTTCCTTTTTATGGAAAGGACACCACCTAGGCTTATCATTTTTCCGATTGGGCGCTTACCTTTGCCTCGGTCGAGTGCGGCTTGGAGGTGCGTGGCTCTTTATCATTCACGGCCAAAACCTCCTTGGAACCGGCGGCTTGGAGTTTTTGACCCTTCGCCTTGTTCTTGGACTTTTTGCTTTCTTATCTTTCTTCTTACTAATGTCAACTCGGCTCTCGAGAGGTATTGTCTTCTCGATCTATTGTGTTGTTCCACTCGACCGCCTCGAGGCGATTGCATATCGATCGACCATCTCAAAGAGTTCAGCGACAGAAGTAGGAGGATTCAAAGCAATGTCTTCTGTTATCCTTCTACTGCGGACTCCTTGCTTGAAAGCCCTGATGATAGATGAATCAAAACTTCCTAATTGAGTTCTGAACTTTGGATCAAGCGCATGATGAATTGGCACAAGGTCTCGTTGTCGTTCTGTCTCATCCGGTGCAAGTCGTCCTCCTTCCCGTGGCGATTGTAAGTGCCTTGGAAATTTGCCAATAGAAGGTCGCAGAGGTGTTGCCAAGAGTAAATCGACTCGAGTGGTTGGTTCAGTAACCACGATCGAGCAGATCCTTCGAGCACAGTTGGAAGGTAATTTGCCATTACATGCTCTCCTCCTCCTGCTTTGCTCGGACGGTGCTAGTAGATTTGAAGGAATTCGATGGGATTTTGGGAACCATCAAACTTCTCCATGTTCCTTTGGTCGAAAACGAGGTGGCAATGAGCGGCTCGGAGATCGGTGAGAATGCGGAGACATCGAAGAATGACTTCTTGACGTCTCCTTTGTAGGAAAGAAGGGTTGATATCATCGGTGGTCGTACTTTCGGCGATACCCGATAATAGGTTGACCGGACCTATGATAGATCTCGATCCTCGAGGAATACTCCTCGTAGTTCATCTCTTCTTCAGATTCCCATGTCGGAATGGTGGCGATCACCTCTCAGGGGTTTCTTGACCATCGATCGTTCGAAAGACATTTCTTGAGTAGGAGATCGTCGACTTCTTGCTGCGTCGATTCCTCCGTGGTGATATGTTCGATCGACTGGTAGCGAAGAAGTCGTATTGCTATGACTTCTGAATGATGTCGGCGAGGTGCTTCCATCCTTGCCATCGTGTTCCAAAGCCTTTGTGCGATCTCTTCAACGAAGAGGTCGTAGCCTGGCGCTCGGGCTAGCTCTTGAGTTGGATTCTCGAGCAAGTCATTGATGTACTGGAGTTCTCGAGCTTCCTCTGATTGATATTGGATGCGCCCAGGCAAATTCTTCTGTGCTTCAATTTTCTTCCGTCGGATAGCCTCAAGAGCTTCCATGTCGGACTCTTGAGACTGCCTCAATGGAGTGCGAGAATGTCGAGGATTTCCTTCGCGTTCATGAAGGTGTTGGTCGTGTCACTTGGTGATGGGTGTCCTTGCCAATCACGAGGGGGCGCAGTGCGTGATCTTTGGGAAGGGTCTCCATCTCGGTCTCTAGGAGAGTGACCTTGATCCGAGGGAAGGACAAAGACCTCCCGTTGATGATTCTCACTTGCGCTCGAGGCCTCCCCGCTTGAGGAGATGTCGAGAGACACCATCTGGCGACTTGGAGTAATCCCCTCTAGGTAGGGGAAGTTCGGGTTATAACCGTCTCCGTCGGCAGATATGATCTGCGGAGAGATGGTCGAATTTGTAGGAAAAGCATGCTTGATCCCGCTCTCTCTGGCGTTATCCGGAGAGAGAGGATCACCAGATCTTTAGTAAAGTCGAAATTGTGGCTTCGAGCTTGCCTCACCAAGTCGGACCGCCTTAGGGGACTCGGACGCCGAGGAAAAACTCTCGTCGTGTTGTGAGTCCACCTGGGTGTGGTCCTGGTCAGATTGACCCTTGTCCTTTGAGAGGGTAGATCCCTCTCTCGGACGTACTGTTGTGGGAGATAAGGATCCATCCTCAACTCCTCCAGCGGCACTGTCTCCTGGATCTGTGGGAAGATCACCGGAGCCAGCAGTACCATCGGATGAGTCATCACTCGGCTCGTAATCGAAATCGGCATCCATGTCGACGTCTGCGTAATCTGCCAAGTCGAACCAGTTCTCCTCGTTCCATTCTCTGCCATGAGTGCATGAGATTTGGAAAACGGAGAGTATGTTGACAAGAGATTACCGGAAGATCCCCACGGTCGGCACGAACTGTCGGTGTTTTAGAACCGAACTTACGTAAAGATTGTTTGATTAGGGGTCTCCTAGAATGGAATCACGCAGAGATTGACACGGGATTTTATACGAGTTCGGGCCTTCTCCGGAGAGAATAATAACCCTACTCCTGTGTGTGTATGGTATTGAGTGTATTCTGAACAATCAGGAGAAAAAGCTAAGACTATTACAGATGATAGTGCTAAACTGTCTTCCTGATGGCCCGATTCGATTCGCCCTTCCTTCTCTGATTGCCGCCTTTATATAGTACGTGAAGGAGCGGCAGTTTCTTCAGGTGAAGCGGCGCCTCATTACATCCCGTAACGGGCGCACATTAGTAGTAATCACCGGCGTATTAACTCCTTCACGTCGCCTAACAGCAATATACCAGAGATAATGGAGCATTACGTGCTATTACTTCGTGAAATAACGGATGATGATTTGAATTCCTTAATCAATTGGGCCCACTTATGCAGTAGGTTTAATTGATCATAAGGTGGTCGAGGTGACCTAGTTGTAGAAGAACTTACGACCATGAGGTAGTCATAGCAAGACTTACGACTATGGGGTAGTCGTAGCATAACTTACGACTATGGGGGTGGTGCGTAGAAGAACTTCGACCACCCGATGGGCTCTTCCTTATAACATTAAGGGTATACTCGGGGACCATATGACGTCATATTTACCTTTAATAAGAAATATAGATAAAAGATAAAGTGAGGATTATTATATCCTCGTCACTACTAGTCATGATCCCTCTTAATAGTACGACATTTAACCTATAATCCGGTATTCCAACCAATTCTTCTAAGACCGGTAAAACATAAAAAGATCCTAGACTACTTGTACCTTGCCTTTGAGCCATGTAGATCTTCATGTTGTCCTTTAGCATGCATCTTCAAGTCATCAAACTCACCAATGGGACTTAACCTTGTAAATACTCAATAAACATGTTAATCCCATGTTCACATATTATCATTAATTACCAAAACAATTTTAGGCGCCTAGATGCTTTCAATCTCCCCCTTTTTGGTAATTGATGACAACACCACTAATATGTGAGAAATATTGTTTTGAATATACTATGGGTGTATATTCTTTTGATGACTTAACAACAAAATAATTCTTGCAATGAGCTCAAAAGAGTTTTGAGAATTATTTTCTTGTTAAATCCAATTTAAAGAAAGCTCCCCCTAAACATGTGCATATAAATGATAGAAAATCTTTGCAAGCACATGAAGAGATTTTTTTAAATTTTGGCGGAGTTTCTTTAGCATGCTAGAACTTGAGGGAAATGCAATATTGTAAAAAAGACTATAATTGAGGAATATCATAAGCATAATCATTATCCAACAAGTTCAACAATATAAACAACAAGGTTTTAAACTATTACAAGCACATAGGTTCAATAATAACACATTACAAAACACATAAGCATATATATAATAATATAACAAAAGTCTTGCTCCCCCTAAAACTTTCTCTTCTTGCTTCTCTTTTCACTTCTCCCCTTTTGGCATCAAGGTACCAAAAACATCTCAAACTGTTGGGTCCTGAGGAGGAAGAGTAGCTGGGTCCTGAGAAGCTGGAACGGAAGCTGAGGATGAAGAAGCTGGAGCTGGAGCTGGAGCTGGAGGAGCTGAGGACGGATCCTGAGGAAGAACAAGTGCTGGATCCTGAGGAGCTGGATCCTAAAGAGCTGGGGCTGGAGAAGCTGTAGTTGGGGCCACGAAAGGAATAGCTAGAGCAGAAGAAGTAGAGACCCCTGAAGATGGAGGAGGACGACGAGTGTACCGTTGAGGGGTCCTTAAAATCTGCTCCATAGAGTAAATGCTCTCTGTCATGGCAACTATCCTGTTAAGAGTCTCATTCTGGAAATCATGTTGAACTAACTCCATGTCAGCAAGCTTGTTGTGGGTCTCATTTTGAAACTCAATCTGGGTCGTCTTCATTTCTTGCAAAGAGTTGAGAATCAACTGCTAATTTTGGAGAATCCGTGCAAGAGTACCTTCAGCAGGAGCACTCTCCTGAGCAGCAGCAGCAGCAGTGGAAGAATCATCCTGACGAACAGGAGGGCCGTCTCGAGGCTTGTAAGCCTCATGAGGTGATCCTAATCCTCCCTGATACTCAATCTTCTTGAGTATCAAAGCCATGATGTAGGGAGCATAGTAGATCCTTTTTACCCTATCATTCTTTGAAGAAACTATACCCTTTAGAATGACATCCACTGCATCAAATCTTCTCCCACGCATAATATTGTCAATGATATTCCAAGCATATCCTCTTACTGCATCAAAATTCCCACTCTTGGGATAAAAGGTATGATTAATGATCCTATTAATCATACTTGGAATAGGCTTAAGACCATGAATCTTTCCTGGGGTAGACCTGACAGCAGGATCATAAAAGTTAGTCCAAGCAGGAGGAAGTAATGTAGGACTGTCAAAGAGCTTCTCCCAAGTGCCAGACGGTGTTCTCAAGACACGCTCAAAATCCTCTTTAGTGCTCTCCACATATCTAGTTACTGTAACCCATTTCTTCATTGTCAAGTTTGGAGAAACATCCACTGTGGCATAAAATTGCCTGATAATCTCATCATCATAATTCTGCCTTAGAGCCACAAGGTCATGAAGATCGACTTGCTGAAAGAGCCGGCATACACCACTGTACTTGTCCAAGGAGTTTATGTGAGGCCACTTAATCCACTTATGATCTGCAAAATTTCTATGATTTCCATACAGCTGCTCATAAGCTTGCTCTTCAAATATTGTATGGAATCTTGGATTGACGGAGTTGGACTTAAAGAGATATTGATTGACATGACGCTTGATGGCATACTCATCAGCTGTAATGAGTCTCAAATCAATTGGAGGCTCTAGAGGCTCTCCCATCTCCTCATCTGACTGAACTTGCACTTTTGGTTCTGACTCAGTTTCAGACTTAGAATCTGACAATGCATGGGAGGAGCTTTCCCCACTTTCTTCAGACTCAGGATCATCAACTGCTGGCCTTTTGCCCTTGCCATGCACGACCTTTGTCGAACTAATCGAGTTCTTTGAGTTGGAGCTACAGGAGGTTGAGATGAAGATTGCCCTCCTGGTGGTCCATGCGACTTTCGAGTCGCAATTCTTGTCCTAGGCATCTTCACACAGATAGAATGGGTTACAAGGATTTCAATTGATCAATCAAAATAGAATTAATTGTGAAAGGAAATGAATTTTCCGTTTCTATCAGGACAATCGATATTATGCATTTGTTATATGGTCATGCGATCAAGATAACTGTTGTCTGCGCTCAAGCGGTAATCTTGATTTTCTTGACCGAGTTCTAGGGCATGGAACCGATTGAAATTTTTGATGTTTCTCATGGAGTGAATCCATGGTATGGATGCGCAAGCAACACGAGACATCAAATTGGTAACTTTGCCCAACTAGAACCACAGAAATCATCTACATTTTCAATTAACCCTAAAATGAAGACCTAGGGTTCAAAACTTTGGTAAAACTATAATCAAAGGAGGTTTTACCTTGAGAATTGACGGTGATGAACCCTAGAGATGTAGGAATCAACAATAAAACAAAGAATCACCGAAGGTTTTGGAGATTTGCGAGGAGATTTTTGGGTGTCTTCGAGTTGGAGAGAGAGAGGTCGAAAGGGAAATGAGACTACGATCCAATCGCTTAAAGGTAATAAGGGCAAAGAGGTAAAACCGCACGGCGGTTACAACCCAAATTCCAACTGATGTGGTCGTACCACCTTGATACCGTCGGTAGTACCGCCCAGCGATAATACCGTAGTTAAAATGCCGGTCGTACCGCGCTTAACCCGCCGGTAGTTCTGATTTTCCTGGAACTTCAAGGAATTGACTTTGGATTTGAGATTTCATGCAAATGATCCTTTGTTTTGCACTCAAATAAATATCATTTAGGATCATTATGCATTGAATAGACTAATGTCTATCTAAGAATATAATTTTTATGAACATAATAAATGTTTTGAAAATACTTTCATAAAAGATCTCAAATAACATCAAATGAAGTACAATACATGAGGCAAGAGTTCAACCAACATTTGAATAGTCTATGACATTTAACTCATTCCTCAATCTGCAAAAGTGGCATTCATCTAATGGTTTGGTGAAAATGTCCGCTAATTGATCTTCAGTTCAAATGTGGCTAATTTTAATATCTCCCTTGCTCACATGATCTCTTAAGAAATGGTGGCGAATATCTATATGCTTGGTTCTTGAGTGTTGTATAGGGTTATTGGCTATTTTCACTGCACTATCATTGTCACACAAAAGAGCCATTTTATCAAATTTAATTCCATAATCCATCAATGTTTGCCTCATCCATAGCAATTGAGCACAACAACTTCCCGCGGAAACATATTCGGATTCGGCGGTGGATAATGATAAGGAGTTTTGTTTCTTGGATGACCATGATACTAAAGATATTCCTAAGAATTGACAACTACCCGAGGTGATTTTTTATCCACTTTACAACCCGCATAATCGGAATCCAAATATCTAATTAAATCAAATTTAGCACCTTTGGGGAACCATAGGCCAATGCTAGAGGAATGCTTTAAATATCCTAGTATTCTTTTAACGGCCATCAAATGACACTCTTTTGGAGTTGCTTGAAAACGTGCCCACATGCAAATACTAAACATGATATCGGGCCTAGATGCGGTAAGATAAAGCAAGCTACCAATATACACCTATAAAGCTTTAAATCTACCAATTTACCTCCCTCATTTAGGTCGAGATGACCGTTGGTTGCTATGGGAGTCTTGATGGGTTTTGCATCCTCCATGCTAAATTTCTTTATCAAATCTTTTGCATACTTGGTTTGGCTCACGAAGGTTCCATCTTTGAGTTGCTTGACTTGAAGTCCAAGGAAATAGCTCAATTCTCCAATCATGGACATTTCAAATTCCCTAGACATCATATCACCAAACTCTTCGCAAAAATCTTGATTAGTAGACCCAAAAATGATATCATCAGCATAAATTTGACAAAGAAAGAAATCATCATTTCAAACTTTAGTAAATAGAGTTGAATCAATTTTCCCGATTTTGAATCCTTTTGAGACTAGAAAATCTCTAAGGCGTTCATACCAGACTCTAGGATCTTGTTTAAGACCATAGAGTGCCTTGGAGAGTTTATAGACATGATTTAGATTTTTAGGATCTTCAAAACCGGGAGGTTGTTCAATAAATACAAGTTCAGATATTTTACCATTTAAGAAAGCACTTTTAACATCTATTTGAAATAATTTTATATCAAAACATGATGCAAAAGCAAGTAATATCCGAATTGACTCAAGCCTAGCTACGGGAGCAAAGGTTTCATCAAAATCCAAACATTCGACTTGTGAATAACCTTGAGTGATCAATCTTACTTTGTTTCTAACAACCATACCATTCTCATCTTGCTTGTTCCTAAAAATCCATTTTGTACCAAAAACGTTGTGTTCCTTGGGTCGATCCACCAATGTCCAAACTTCAGTTCGGGTGAAGTTATTGAGTTCTTCATGCATAGCATTCACCCAATCTGGATCATCAAGCGCTTTTTCTACATGCTTTGGCTCAATAGAAGAGACAAAAGAGTAATGTTCACAAAAATAAGCGACACGAGAGCGAGTTTGGACACCCTTACTTACGTCACCCAATATTTGGTCTATTGGATGATCCTTTGTAATTGCATTGTGAATTCTTGGTGATAAGTTGGATGGTTGATCATCTTCCTTTTGTTCTGTTCATCAATTTGTACTTGATTTGTGGAAGATGTAGGAGGTTCAATTTGAACGGAAGATGATGGATTGTCTTCGGGCCTGATGTCGCCTATTTGTATAAACTCAATTGCTTTTCTTAAGACTTCATCACCTACATCATCCAAATTATCATACTCTTCTTGCGAGCCATTAGTTTCATCAAATTGTACATCGTGCCTTTCTTCAACTAAACCGGAGTTTTGGTTAAAGACACGATAAGCTTTGCTATTTGAAGAATAACCAAGCAGGAAACCAACATCACAACGACTATCAAATTTTGAAAGACGAACACCCTTTTTCAAAATATAACATTTGCAACCAAATACACGAAAATAAGAGATGTTCGGTTTTCTTCATACAAGAAGCTCATAGGAAGTCTTTTTCAAAAGACGATGCAAATAAATTAAAGACGATTTATGGCATGACAAGTAGTGTTAATCGCTTCCGCCCAAAAGCTATCGGAAGTATTATACTCATCAAGCATTGTCCTAGCCATTTCAATTAATATACGATTTTTCCTTTCTACAACTCCATTTTGCTCCGGAGTGTAGGTTGTGGAAAGTTCATGCTTTATTCCAAGTTCATCACAAAAGTCTTCAACTTTAGTATTCTTGAACTCAGAACCATTATCACTACGGATTTTCTTTATTTTGAAATCAAATTCATTTTGAGCCCTTTTTGCAAAACTTTTGAAAATACCAGAGGTTTCACCCTTGTCATCTAGGAAGAATACCCATGTGTATCTAGAGTAATCATCCAAAATGACTTAACAATAGCTATTACCTCCCGATACTCTTCTAGGTTGTTAGCCCAAACAAATCCATATGTAAGAGTTCCAACGGCCTAGAAGTTGACATGATACTCTTGGAAGGATGAGAATTAGCGACTTGTTTACCGGCTTGAGAAGCACTACAAAGTCTATTTTTCTCAAACTTCACATCTTTCAAGCCAAGAACTAAATTATGTTTGAAAAGTTTTTTGAGTTGAATCATTCCAACATGAGCTAGCCTTCTATGCCAAAGCCAACCTAATGAGGTTTTTGCAATTAAACAAGTTTTTAAACAAGATTCATTTGAACTAAAATCAACCAAATAAATATTTTCAAATCTAAAGTCTTTGAAAACTAAAGAGCTATCTTTTGCATGTGAAATAGTTACACCTTCATTAGAGAATGAGCAAATTAATCCAAGATCGCATATTTGAGCAACGGATAGCAAGTTAAAATTTAATGATTCTACTAAAGATACATTGGAAATGGAAAGGTCATTTGAGATAGCAATTTTACCCAATCCTATTACCTTTCCTTTGCTATTATCGCCAAATGTGATCTTGTCTACTCCTTTTCCATTCTCAAATGTGGTGAACATCTTTCTATCACCGGTCATGTGTTGAATGCATCCACTATCAAGCACCCAATGTTTTCCACCGGTTTTATAGTTCACCTACAAAACAAGAATCAAGTTCTTTTATGTACCCAAATTTGTTTGGGTCCTTGGAGGTTAGTAACCAAGGATTTAGGCACCCAAATACATTCTTTTTAGCACCTAAAATTAAAGTTCCAACAAATTTAGCAATTACTTTACCATTCTTAGTCTTTCTAAGCATATAACATGAATCATAGATACCAAGGGATGGAGTCTTACCAATAGGACAAGCTTGTTGCACATGTCCTATTTCCCGACACTTATAGCAATACTTATCATTTTGCTTCACAAACCTTATGAGCTTGTTTACCAGTTTCTTACCCTTCTTGGGCACATACCCAAGTCCTTCTTTGTTGAATGAGCACCTTTGCTCACTCCAAGCTTGTCAAGGGCGGCCTTACCCTTGAAGCACCTTTCCAAGCTTTTGCTTAGCTTGGTCACTTATTCTTTTAGCTCATTGTTTTCAACAACAAGCTTTACTTCATTATGCTCAACATTATCATGATTAGCATTAATACTAGAGCAACATGGTATAGCAATAGGATCATTACATGAAATAGATGCAATAGTTTTAGCAATTTCTATACTAGGCATTTCATCAATAAAATTACATATAATTGCTACACTAGAGCAAGACTTGCTTGAATTTTCTTGGATAAGCAAGTCATGAGCTTTCTTTAGCTCCTCATAAGAATCTTTTAAAGAAATATGCTCTCTCTTCAAGACTTTATATTTTGACACTTCTTTTTCAAGATATTCATTTAAGTCTTCAAGCATATTCATTAATTCATCATAAGTTGGTTCATCATTATTAAGAGATTTTACCTTATCTCCTTTTGCCATGAGGCAAGTAGGAGTGGAGAATAGCGACGGAGCTTCCTTGATGGCGATGCCAACGAGTCCCTTCTTCTTGGAGGACTCATCCTCATCGGAGTCGGAGTCGCTTGACTCCTCATTGGAATCTCACTCTCCAATGTGGGCTTCATTCTTGCCATATTTGTGAAGCTTCTTAAAGAGCTTCTTCTTGCCACTATACTCCTTCTTCTTGAATGACTTGCCCTTGTCATCCTTCTTTGTGGGGCAATGGGAAGCAATGTACCCCTTCTCTTCGCAATTATAGCATCGAATGTTGCTATAACGATTGTTGTCACTTGAGGATTGTCCTTTCTTGTTTTTGTCGAAGTTGAAACTTCTATGTGGGCGTCTCTTCATGAACTTCTTCATTCTTCTCACAAGAAATGTAAACTCCTCTTCGGAGTTTCCTTCTTTATCCTCATCATCACTTGATTCCGCTTTGGCCTTGAAAGCGGTAATCTTCTTCTTTGAGGAAGACGACTCCAAGATCTCTTCCTTGTCTTTCTTGAACAACTCATTGGTGATGAGGTTGCCCAAAAGTCCCGTTGGCGTCATTATTGGCAACTCGGGAGAGTTGAGAAATAGCGTCACCAACGTCTCATATTTGTCTGGAAGGGCCCTAAGAATCTTGCGCACAATGTCAACATCAAGAAGGTTAGTCCCAAGGCCTTTGAGTTCATTCTGAGAGACCATGTGGAGGTCGTCCCGTGTGAGTGATGAGTAATTGACAAAGGTTTTAGGTCGATCGAGTTTGGTTTGTGTGGTCGGACCTTGTCGTTCTGCCGATTCACGCGTTTTCGTGAAATCAATCGAAATTTGTCGGGATAATCGAACGACCGGCGTGTTATGGGCGATGCGGCCATGAGCGGTTGTACCGATTGGTAAATGGCGGTTGAAGAATTCGGAGAAGTTGTTTTTGAGTTCGGTCTTCATTGGAAATCGGAGCGACCGCGAGTATTGGGCGATCGGCCGGTCGCGGTTGATCCGTTGGTAACATAAGCGGTTGTCTGGATTGTATTGTGAGGTTGACCATTTTGGTGATTTGAGTTTTGGGATAGGTCATATCCAAGTGTGTTCATGCATATGTGTTGCATATTGCATGTTTGAGCTAACGTTAGGTCAAGTTGTGAAGAACTTGTTCCGGTTTCGTGTTTCTTATGCGTGTGGCTGCGGGGCGTCGAGTGGAGTCGTGGCGAGACACGATGGATTGGACTAAGCGCGGTGGCGCCGAGGTCGAACAGTCGGGATGTGTCGAAGGCAGCGTGGACTCGAGGTGGTTGCGGGCGTCTTGAGACAAGGAGCGTGAAGCTTCGGAAGGTGCGAAGGCGAATCGGAAGTCGCAAAATTTGCACTGGCGAGGCGGGCTCCGTTGGACTTAGCGGGCATAGCAGGCGGAGACCCGTTAGCCAGCGCTATAAAAGGAGAGGAGGGCTGCATGCCCTCTGGAGCACTTAGGTGGAATTAGGGTTTTAGAGTCAAAAGAGGCTTTGTGAGGTTGTTTCTCTTTTGCTCTTTAGTTGTTGAGAGTGGAGGTGTAGGCGAGTAGTGCTCCTGCTTGTCCCTTCTTGGCTTTGTGTTCATCTCCCTCAGAATGGATGAGTGTTTGTTCTTGAGTTGTGAGAGTGAGGAGATGGATTGAGCTTACATGTAATCATCCCTCTGGTTCTAATGTCCATGCGTATGGGGATGTATCTATGTGTTTTTAAGCTTTTGATTCAATGAATGAAATCTGAAGTTTGTCTCTCGAACTCTTGTTCTGTTCTTCGTGACTCCCATTTGATGATTTCTTGATTTTGTGAGTCTCTTGGTGTTTCTTGTTGGGAAGCCTCAAAACGAGTTGTTCTATGGGTTAGTGCCACAAGATCATTTGATCGATTTCCCGAAGAGCAAACTTGGTTTAAATCTAAGATTTCAGTTTTGGGTTGTCTCTGTTCTTCGTTCTTCCATTTTTGGTTGATTCCTGAGATTTTGTGGATGGATCTACTCAATCTTTTCTTGGAATAGGTTCCTAACATCCTTAGGAAGGTGTGTTCCAATTTTGGTCAAGTTTGGCGCGTAGATCAAAAGTTCGTTGATTTTCGTTTTGAAACCCGGCGGATTTTGCTGTTCGGGACAATCGGATGAACAAGACTTAACTGCTGCGGTTGTCTGGGACTGCGGTACAACCGCCGTTTGTTAACGGTTGTCTTGGGATCGTGGTACAACCGCCCATTTACTGTGGTTGTACCGATTGTCTGATTTGTTCGGCTCTTCCTCGTTTTTGTTTCTTTGAGCTTTGGGGGTGAGGTGGATTCAACATAAGACTTCCTCTGTGGCTTAATCATTGATCTTCATAGCTCTCATAGCTATTGGAGTGATTTATAAGTTGAATCCATTCTTTGCGAAAAAGATTCGGTGCTCTATTCACCCCCTCTAGTCGCCTTCCGGTCCTTCAATTGGTATCGAGCGGTTAGCTCTTTTCAATAGATCTTAACGGTCTCAAGAGCCGTGGCGATGGACAAGTACTCGACCAAGCACTTTGTTTTCGATGGCATCGATTACCCTTCGGAAGAGCGAATGGAGACATACATCGAGCCGGGGTATGCCATCTGGCGAAAGGTCAAGGTTCGATTATTTGTTCTGCCGATGAGAACATCAATCCGGAACATGGTTGATGTTGAGGCGAATGCAAAACAAGAACATCATCATCCGGGGTTTGAGTCGTAGTGAGTTTGACGGATATCTCACTGTCGTCGCCTCGATATCTGGGTGACCCTCGGCGCATACCATGAGGCACCACCGGATCAAGGCGGTTCGGCAGGACCGGTTCAAGCGAGAATACAACAAATTTGAGATGCTTCTTTGGTGAGTCCCTAGATGAGTGCCGCATGCGTTTTCACAAGATCTTGAGCAACCTCCGGCGGTCGGTCTCACATACCCGACTTCGGACAATGCTCGTCGGATGCTCACGGCACTTTCGTCTGCGTGTTTGGGAGATGAAAGTGACCACCATCAAAGACACGACAGACCTCTCGACCTTGACTCTTGATGCGGCTGTACTCGCGCCTCAAGACTCACGAGATTAGCGTTGTCTCGTCGTCGGTCGAAGTCACGATCGATGGCCTTAGTCACCAATCCGTTTCTTCTTAGGGCTTTCTTGATTCTTCTTGCGGTTTCTCCTTGCTTTCTCTCGTGACATAGCGATGATCGGTTAGAGCAACTTCGGATGAGCGACTTGCCCTCCTTGCTCGAAGATTCTCCCACGCTTACAAAGGGAGGAGGGATGAGAAGAGAGAGGACCGTGATTTGCTTCGAGTGTGGTGGCCCCAACCACATCCGAGCAAAAGCCGCCTAAATTTGGAGAAGGGCAAAAACGACTACGGCGGTTCGGGCAAAAACGACTACACCGACAAGAACGCAACAAGAAGCCTCCAGCTCGGGCGCCCGGCAAGAAGAAGTTCCGCAACTTTGGCAAAGCCAAGAAGCTCTTCCACAAGGCCTCACCGCCTTGACGACCTCGACCTCGGCGAGGTGGAGGGATGGAAGCGACGATGACGGACGGGTGACCAAGAGCCCAAGGATGGCGGCGACGACTTCTCGGCATGTGCTTCATGGCCCTCGAGGCGAACTTCGTGACAATGGTGTACTCCGACACAGACGAGGTAGATCCCACCTCTGAACAGCTCAATCATGCTTTTCTTAAGCTAGGAGGTTTTCATGCTAAAGCTAAGGCTAGGTGTCTTTGAGTTAGAGAAGGAAATAGATAGTGTCACTAGAGATTATTGCTCTTACATCTGCTCCTTCTAGTGATGATTGTGATACATGCTCTGCTTTCTTTGGTTGATATGGAGAAGTTAAGGACCTCACATGATAGTGTGTCCTCCAAACTTGATAGTGTTAAGGTGGAGAATGTTAGTCTACTTCTTTGAGTTAGAGTTATGTAGGATGGTCATTACCCTACTTATTCTTGATGAGACTACTTCTCCCACCTCATGTGAGGTAAGGACATTCTTTGCTAGAGGATCTTATGCCATGCTTCTTGATCTGCTGAGTCTTGTGAAAATTGCAATAACTTGAAGATGAACTTAAAGCAGGCGAGATCATAAAATTCTTTGAACTACAAGCTTCTTTACTTGAGCCGATTGTTTCATGCTTGAACTGTCCTAAGTTAAGCTTCTTGAACTTGAGGTTTGTCTCCAACATTTCAAGATATGATTGATCATGAAAGGAAGTTGGCTCGGTTTGCTTCTAAGGACCTGTTAGCTCACCATGCATTAAGTGTAACAAACTAAAATCGACTTGATTGCTTTGGATGAGAAATGTGTGAAGCTAACTAAGGACCTTCTAGAGAAGTCACATTGTGCTTGCAATATGATTGTGGAGAAGGGGAGAAGCCCGGGGTAAGGATGAGGCAGCTTAGCAACGTGAACCAAGCGGCTAGCGATGGGGTGTCCCTTGAGTCGGTTTGTGCTTGCACAAGCCATTCTTCCCTCTCTTTGGTTCTTCTTTTGCTCCCTTACCTTCTGCTGTTTCTTCTTCCCCTGCTCTTCTTGCACCTCTCTCTTTAGGAGTGTCGGTGCCTTATGAACACTCTCGAGAGATTTGTAGGAGGCAAGAAGAAGCTCAATCTTATTCTAGACCAATCTAAGATCGTGATTTAATCGGGGTCTAGGATATGACTTCTTTGAGGACATGAGGAAGCATCCACTGCCGTGCTCGGACCCATAGCACCGTGTGTGATCGAGATGAGCCAGGGACCGAAAAGTCCATTTCAAGTCGGCGGGCTATGTCGAGGATTCTGACGATAAGGTAATTTCACATCTTTGCTTCTACCTCTCGAAGGTAAAGTATCACCGCACCACCTTACATCGGAAGATGGACACACATCGTCGATGCTTGGTAGCGCCAAGATCGCGTAGAGACCATGTTGAGTCTCTTAGGCGCATTGAAGTCGGCCCCGGACCTTGAGTGCACCTAAGACCAACACGAGGTCTAGGCTTGTTTCTTCGATGGGTTTGTGCGACATCGAGGACTTGGTTTTCGAGTTTTACGGTTTTCGTCCTCAAAATTGCTTTCGATCGTGACTTCCGCCGTCGAGGGTAGATCTCGTTTTCCCCATCGAGATAGCTACCATGGCGTGTTCGACATGTTGCGGGTGCTCGACTCGCTCCTTCGTAGCGATCGGACCCGACAACGACTTGGGTCTACTCTTAGACCTTACGCTTTGAGTTCTGAAGGCGTAGGGTAGATAGAGGTCGATCGTGCTTGACTACTTCATCCTTTCGGCGTGTTATTCATATTGGGTGCCAAAATCATTGTTGATTTATCGATCTTGAGACTTTACTCTCTGTTTGACTTCGGGTTAGCGGGTAGGGAAGGAGAAGGTTTGGCTTGTAGACTCGGTTGTTCTCGTCATATGACCGGAGACTCCGTTGGTTCTCTTCCTAGCCCGTGCTCCGGTGATGAGGCGATCACCTTGGAGGCGCTTCGTCTGGGCGTCATCGCCAAAGGTCTTGTCGCGTATTAATGCTTCTTTTTTCTTAAGGATGTTGCCTTGGTTAGTAAGGCTGCGGTACAATTTGCTTTCCGTTTCTCGACTTCTGATGACGGTTTGAGGTGAGCTTCAAAAAAACGCTTGCAAAATTCTTGACTCTTGGTGTAGTCGGTTTGGGATTTCTCGTTATGGGAGGATCTTTCGTGCTGATTTTTCCGATTCTTCCGGTGATCCTCTCCGGTGTTTGGTTGCTACGAGTCCCGCGATCTCTCTTACGGCATAGGAGACTTGGTCATATTGGAGTTGACCATTTGACCCGAGAGTTAGCGACCATGATCTCATTAAGTAGTCTGCGAAACTCAAGATGGTCAAAGATCTTGTTTGCACTCCATCTTAAACACGGCAAGATGGTTCCCGCTTCTCATCCTCGGTCCACAGATTACTATGACCGATGCACGGACAATTGCTCCACATGGACACAGTTGGACGGCTCGAGTCTTGATCGGCGGAGAGGAAGTGGTATGTTCTTGTTGTGGTCGATGACTTCTCGAGGTACTCTTGGGTGTTTTCTTAGCCTCGAAGGGCAGAGACATTTACACATTTCGAGGTCTTTTTAGTAGGTTTGTCTGTTGAGCTCCGGGTGCCTTCTGAGCGATCCGCGATGACAATGTACGGAGTTCAAAATTCCTACTTTGAGAGTTTGCGGTGAGGCAGTGTAGAGCACCGCCTCTCTTCTCCATCGTCCCTCGGCAAAATGGCGTTGTGGAGAGGAAGAACCGTACCTTAGTCGAGATGGCGGGGCGATGCTTGATGAGTACTCTACAGAGAAGTTTTGGGTGAGGCCATTGCGACCGCGTGCCATGTTTGAATCGAGTTTTCTTGGGCACTCCTACACGCACTTCTTATGAGTTTGAGATACTGGGCGAAAGCCAGCGTCTCTCATTTTCGTGTGTTTGGTTGCAAGTGCTTTATCTTGAAGTCAGGAACCTAGACAAGTTCGAGTCACGTTCTGTGGCGGTATCTTTCTAGGCTACTCGACTTCTTGGCGGGCTTATAAGTGCAGGCTGAGTCTAGCAAAATGGTAGAAACACGTGAGGTGACCTTTGGCGAGGCGGTCAGGGGACTAGGCGAGATATCTCGAGTTCTTTAGAGCGATCCGAGACCATCTTTGTGGATGATGAGGGCGAGGAGACGATGGTTGTTTACGATCCACTCCTCTTCCTCCCCTTGAGATGCCTTCTTCCACGGCACCTCAAGGTGATCGACCTGCCTTAGTTCCCTCTGGAGCTAGTGGCTTTGTCCTGCCTCGTCTGCACACGAGGTAGAGGCCACTTCTTCTTCTCATCCAGGACCTCCCAGACATATCCGGAAAAGTCATCCTTGAGGCGAGATGATTGGAGACCTTTTGGCGTGTCACACGCTCTAAGTCGCTTTTCTCATTTCTGTCTCCATTCTCGCCTTTGTTGCCTCCTTTGAGCCCAATGATGTTTGTCACGCCCTTTACGATGAGTCTTGGGTCAATGCCATGCATGAGGAGCTAGAAAACTTTGAGAGAAACAAGGTGCAGTAAACTTGTTGAGCCCCCACGAGGCCACAATATCATTGGAACCAAGTGGGTGTTCAAGAACAAGCAGTGAGGATGGGGTAATCATCAAAACAAAGGCGAGATTAGTAGCTCGGGGTTTTCCTGGTTGAGGTCTAGACTTTGAGGAGACCTTTGCCCTGTAGCTCGACTTGAAGCCATTAGAATCCCTTGCCTTTGCGGCTTCTAAGGGTTTCAAGCTTTACCAGATGGGCGTGAAGAGTGCCTTCCTCAATGGCCTTATTGAGGAGAAGTCTCGTCCGACTGACCTCAGTTTGAGAACCCCAAATACCTAACCATGTCTTCAAGCTTTCCAAAGCTGTATGGACTTAAGCGGGCTCCCGAGCTTGGTATGAGAGGCTTAAGTCCTACTTGATAAGTCATGGTTTTGAGATGGGTAAAGTTGACAAGACCTTGTTCATCCGTAGGCATGGCATTGACCTTCTCTTCGTCGGATCTATGTCGATGACATTATCTTTGGCGGCTCTTCCCATACTCTGGTTTCCCGGTTCTCGGATGTCATGAGCACCGAGTTTGAGATGAGTATGATGGGTGAGTTGACCTTCTTCCTTGGCTTCCAAATCAAGCGGACTCGGGAAGGTACATTTCTTCATCAAGGAAAGTACACTCGTGACCTCTGAAGCGCTTGACATGAGTGATGGGAAGCTTGTGTCGACTCCATGGCTTCTCTGACCTATCTTGACCCGAGATGAGGATGGCGAGCGATTGATCGAAGGAGTTGAAGTATGATCGGCTCCCTTCTTTACCTCATCCTCGAGACCGGACATACACTTCTCCGTGTATACGTGTGCTCGATTCGAGCTTCTCCTCGCGTATCCCACCGCCAAAGGTTAAGCGCATCTTCCGTACCTTGAGCGACCATTGACTATGGTATCTGGTACTCTTCCTCATCTGTCTTTTCTTGAGAGCCTTTTCGGATCACGAACTTATTTGTCAGGGATAGATAGGAAGACACTTCGCACTGCCAATTTCTTGGCACTTCTCTTGTTTCTGGTCTTCAAGGAAGCGATGCAGTGTTACCTGATCCACCGCAGAGGTCGAGTATGTTCTTTGCGGCCGATTCTTTGTAGTCAAGTGCTCTGGATGGCCGACCTGCGGGACTTTGGGTTAGTTATCGGCAGTGTTCCACTCTTTTGTGATAACACTTCTGCGATTAATATTGCCAGAACCGGTCAAACATTCCGGACCAAGCACATCGATATTCGTTTCCACTTCCTTAGAGACCATGTAGAGAAGGGCGATATAGTGCTCCAGTTTGTGGAGAGTGACCACCAGTTGGCTGACATTTTCACCAAGCCATTGGATTGTTCGAGGTTTTCAGCTCTGCGGGGAGAGCTTGGGGTGGTTTGTCCTTATGGACTGTAGTGAGGGGGAGCTTTGGGTTTCTTGCTTTACTATATTATTTATGCTCTTGCTCCTTACTATTGCATTGCATTTTGGGTGCATTTGGGATTAGTCCTCCTAGCATAGATTAGAGTGCTTCTTTTGTCTAGTTGTTTAGATTTCTGCTCTTATCTTGTGATTCTAGGATCTTTGCTTATTAGTTGTCTCTTCTCACTAGGTTGAGCTTACTCACTTCTTATAGGTTCTAGCAAGGTTGGGCCACCCTTGGGTAGACAGGAACGTGTTTGCTCCTTAGTGTGTTAGCCAGGCGGCTTGATAGTCCTAGAGTCATATGGGGTAGATGAGAGTCGATCTGAGCCATAGTATTCTCTATATCTTATCTATGCTTTAAGGATACTTTGTTTTATGTTTTCCTTGCCGACTTCTCGATTTATTGTTTTGGTTCAAGGAGTTCTTTTGGGAGCTTACGGAGCTTAATTTTGAGTTAACTCAACTTGAACTAAAAGTTGCATCTAATGTTGAGGGAGCTGGATCTTACCTTTTCTAGCATTACGCATTGTCATATAACTACATTGAGCCTTGATTATTATCCTGCTATGATATGTTTACAATGCTTTACACCTTGTCATGACTTGTGCTTATTTGCTAGATTTATCATGACTTCATATGTGTAGCCTAGCTTTTGCCATGATAAGTTAATTAAAATTGCTCAACTTAAACTAAAACTTGTCATGTTAGCACTTTTCGAGATTAGTCTTTCTTGAGATATCTTTTTATGATTCATGCCATGTCAAATAGGTTTGGGTAGAGTGATGAATCTATATTGAGCCTTAGATTGAGCTTTGTTTTAGTCTCTTGATGATGCATGAGTTAGTACAACTTGTTAAAAGGCAAAAGATCTCTTTTGTGCGAAAAACCGATCTCACCAATTCTCTCCTATGAGGCGGCTTGCCATTGCACTTGGCATGAACTTAGGGGAGTTTTGGGTGACCTAGACTATCTTCTTAAGCTTCTCGCTTGGAGTAGTCGCATAAGGCTTGAGACCTAGCACATGATAAAACAAAAATCTGGTTGGAAACCACCATGAATTTCAAAAGAAAATATGTTTCATGTGTTCAATGTGCTTAAAGCCACAAAAAGTATCATGTACTTTAACCAATGTTTCAATCTTGAGCATAGCACTCTATTTGGTCTCAATTTAAGCTTCTTAGTTCCGCTTAGCTTATTGACATGGCTGCATCATCCTTGGATATCTCTAGCTAGACTTTGCTCATTGATGACTTGACTTGCTCACATAATGTACCTCATTTTCAGATTGTCATCTATGTGTTCTAGCTAGCTTATACATATCTTGTCATGATCTAGATAGCCTTTTTATTAAGTTATGGCTTGGTGTATTACATTATGGTCATTACGGATAATTCTCATGGCTCTAATTGCTTAGAATAATCAAACTTGACCATTTCATCCATTGACATGTCATTTTCTCTCTTGAGCATTCTTGATGTGTTTATTGCCAAAAGGGGAGAATAGAGAAGAAAAGTCTGTTGGGAGCAGTTTAGAGCTTTGGAGAACAATTTGCTCTTTTAGTTGTTGCTCTAATGTTCCTTACATCGACATGGTCATTGTTTCACTCTTCTTCTTTGGACCATGTTGGATTCTTCAAACTCAAACTCAACTTTGCTCTTTTGGAGTTTGTCAATATACTCATCAAGGGGAGATTGAGAGACCATGTGGAGGTCGTCCGTGTGAGTGATGAGTAATTGACAAAGGTTTTAGGTCGATCGAGTTTGGTTTGTGTGGTCGGACCTTGTCGTTCTTGCGCGGTTCCGCGCGTTTTCGTGAAGTCAATCGAAATTTGTCGGGATAATCGGACGACCGGCGTGTTATGGGCGATACGACCATGAGGCGGTTGTACCGATTGGTAAATGGCGGTTGAAGAATTCGAGAGAAGTTGTTTTTTCGAGTTCGGTCTTCATTGGAAATCGGAACGACCGCGGTATTGGAGCGGATCGACCGAGTCGCGGTTGATCCGCTGGTAACATAAGCGGTTGTCTGATTGTATTGTGAGGTTCGCCATTTTGGTGATTTGAGTTTTGGGATAGGTCATATCCAAGTGTGTTCATGCATATGTGTTGCATATTGCATGTTTGAGCTAACGTTAGGTCAAGTTGTGAAGAACTTGTTCCGGTTTCGTGTTTCTTATCCGTGTGTGGTCTGCGGGGCGTCGAGTGGAGTCGTGGCGAGACACGGTGGATCGGACTAAGCGCAGTGGCGCCGAGGTCGAACAGTCGATGTGTCGAAGGCAGCGTGGACTCGAGGTGGTTGCGGGCGTCTTGAGACAAGGCGCTGAAGCTTCCGGAAGGTGCTGAGAAAGGCGAATCGGAAGTCGCAAAATTTTGGCGGGGCGGGCTCCGTTGGACTTAGCGGGCATAGCAGGCGGAGACCCGTTAGCCAGCGCTATAAAAGGAGAGGAGGGCTGCATGCCCTCTGGAGCACTTGGGTGGAATTAGGGTTTTAGAGTCAAAAGAGGCTTTGTGAGGTTGTTTCTCTTTTGCTCTTTAGTTGTTGAGAGTGGAGGTGTAGGCGAGTAGTGCTCCTGCTTGTCCCCTTCTTGGCTTTGTGTTCATCTCCCTCAAGAATGGATGAGTGTTTGTTCTTGAGTTGTGAGAGTGAGGAGATGGATTGAGCTTACATGTAATCATCCCTCTGGTTCTAATGTCCATGCGTATGGGGATGTATCTATGTGTTTTTCGCTTTTGATTCAATGAATGAAATCTGAAGTTTGTCTCTCGAACTCTTGTTCTGTTCTTCGTGACTCCCATTTGATGATTTCTTGATTTTGTGAGTCTCTTGGTGTTTCTTGTTGGGAAGCCTCAAAACGAGTTGTTCTATGATGGGTTAGTGCCACAAGATCATTTGATCGATTTCCCGAAGAGCAAACTTGGTTTAAATCTAAGATTTCAGTTTTGGGTTGTCTCTGTTCTTCGTTCTTCCATTTTTGGTTGATTCCTGAGATTTTGTGATGGATCTACTCAATCTTTTCTTGGAATAGGTTCCTAACATCCTTAGGAAGGTGTGTTCCAATTTTGGTCAAGTTTGGCCGCGTAGATCAAAAGTTACGTTGATTTTCGTTTTGAAACCGGCGGATTTTGCTGTTCGGGACAATCGGATGAACAAGGCTTAACTTCTGCGGTTGTCTGCGGACTGCGGTACAACCGGCCGTTTACTCTTGGTTGTCTGGGACTCATGACCTACAACCGCCATTTGCTGTGGTTGTACCGATTGTCTGATTTGTTCGGCTCTTCCTCGTTTTTGTTTTTGAGCTTTGGGGGTGAGGAGTGGATTCAACATAAGACTTCCTCTGTGGCTTAATCATTGATCTTCATAGCTCTCATAGCTATTGGAGTGATTTATAAGTTGAATCCATTCTTTGCGAAAAAGATTCGGTGCTCCTATTCACCCCCCCTCTAGTCGCCTTTCCGGTCCTTCACATTCACAATGTTGTTGAGTCTTGAATACATCGCATTGATATTTTCATGAGGCAACATTATGAAGTTCTCATATTTAATCTGAAGCCTATGCAATTTGGCTTCTTTGACTGTGGATGTTCCCTCATGGATTTCCGAGAGGGTGGTCCAAATGTCATGAGCGGTTTCTAAATTGCTCACTCTATTGAACTCATCCGTGTTCAAAGCACCAAAGAGAGCGTTCATAGCTTGGGCATCTAAATGAGCATTACGCGCTTCTTGATCCGTGGGAATTAGTGGATTAAGAGGCATGACGTAACCCTCATTTACGATTTTCCAAATACTTGGACTCATGGCTTTTAAATAAATTGATATTCTAATTTTCCAATAAGCATAATTAGAGCTATCAAACAAATGAGTCTTTCCTATAGCAATTCCCTCACTAGCCATCCTTTTCTCTCTTAGACGGTTAAGTCTAAATCAATGAGAGACCAAACTCTGATACCATTTGTAGGATCAAGGATAACCGACTAGAGGGGGGTGAATATGAGATTTTTAAACTTTTTGACTAATTAATAAATTAAGCTAATTAAGACCCAAGTCTAAACTAGATATAATTCTAACTAAGCAATTCAACACAAGATAAATACTAGAATTGTAAATGCGGAATAAGTACAGACAAGAAATAACCACAATTGAGACAAGGAAGTTTTTCCCGTGGTATCGAAGACTTGCCGGTCTTCATTAGTCCGCGTTGAGAAAGCTTGACAACTCAAACCAGCTCCACGAATTGAGCCTTCCTCCACTCCGGAGATGGCGAACTCCAAGCCACTCACAACCTTGGCACCGGGCCTCTTCACAAGCTTCTTGAAGAGATCACCGTGCGATCACCGCCAAGCCGTCTAGGAGTTCAGCAAAACTCCAAGAGTAATAAATCAACGATCTTCGCTTGACGGCACTCAAGTGCAAAAGGATCAACTAGAATGAGTGAATACACTTGAATGAATTCAACAACCTCACAATGAATGCACAAGAGTATTTTAGGTGTTGAGAGGTTGCTCAAGGCTCTATAGACGATAAATAAACTCTAGCACTCTGTCCTTGAGCAGGTGGAGGGGTATTTATAATCCCCACCAACAAATACGACCGTTGGGGAGGAAATCCCCAACTTTCAGCGAAATACGGTATGACCGCCAACCACGGAGCGGTACTATCGCACCCATGTTAGAGCACTGTAACGGCTAGAATAGTAGCATTAACTACTTTGACATAGCCGTTGAAAATCCCAGAGCGGTACGACCGCCAACTAAGTTCTTGATACTCTGCTTGATCGATCATACCGCCGGAGAGCGATGCGACCGTTTGTAGGGTTTCCAACTTGGCCGAAAAGAAGTGCTCTCTGGAAAAAAACGTACCACCACAAGAAAAACAGTGCAACCGCAGGGCGGTACTACCGCTACGAGAGCGCGGTACTACCGATTGTCATTAGAGGCACCGAACCAAAAATGCAGCTTACTGTTTTAAACATACCGCCAACTAGAAATCGGAACGACCGACATGCGGTAGTTCCGCACCACAATCCGGTTGTACCGCTGAGTATTAGTACTGCAGACTTAACGTCGGTACTACCGTTTTCTTTGAAAAATAAAGTTGGCTTTCCAAAACCAAATTCAAATGCATGCATGATCCTAAATTGATCCAATTTGCACAAGAACAAGCTATCAAGCTACTAGTCATGATCCCTCTTAATAGTACGGCATTTAACCTATAATCCGGTCTTCCAACCAATTCTCCTAAGACTAATAAAATATAAAAGGATCCTAGACTACTTGTACCTTGCCTTTGAGCCATGTAGATCTTCATATTTTCCTTTAGCATGCATCTTCAAGTCATCAAACTCACCAATGGGAGTTAACCTTGTAAATACTCAATAAACACGTTAATCCCATGTTCACATATTATTATTAATTACCAAAACAATTTTTAGGGGCCTAGATGCTTTCACTAGTGATCCTTCTGATCATCGTTCTCTTTTTGCTTACTGCGTTTTTCTTGGCTACTCCCTGATTGCCTGGAAGACTAAGAAGCAAACTACAGTTTCCTGTTCGAGTGCAGAGGCTGAGTTGAGAGCTATAGCAGCAATGACAGCAGAGGTGACTTGGTTGAGGTAACTACTTGCAGATTTTGAAGTGCATGTGATGGGGTCTACGACTCTTTTGTTTGACAGTATAGCTGTCCGGGACCTAGTAAAGCATAAGCTCACCAAGCACATTGGTGTGGATACTTCATACACTCGCTCATAGGTGCAGGAGGGAGTACTTGCTTTACAGTTTGTGCCATCGGAGTTACAGGTTGCTGACTTCTTCACTAAGCCGTTTGTATTTTCTCTCTAAACTCAGTGTGTGTGATCCACCATGAGTTTAATGGAGAGTGTTAGAATATGACTCCTTTTCTATTTCTTTATTTGTATATGGCAACCTCCTTTGTACTCCCTATATATATTGTCCATTGGGCCCTCTTGAATATACACGCAATATTCATAACAATTAACACCGGTTGTATCGTATGTTTTTTCAATCGAAATATATTGCTCCCTGACTTAATTTGTTGCCAGCTTATTTCTTCGCGACTGCCAAGAATCAACACAAAGTCACAACCAACCCAAAAAATCAAAATGAGTGCTTGGAAAGGTTGTAGCCCACCAGAGGCACGATAAATCCTAAATAGTACCCTATTGCGCTACCAAGCGGTAATATGAAGTTTGTAGAGTGCAGGTCAGAATATTTTTTGGTGTGTGAATTGGAAACTTGGTAAGATGAACTTTAGTTCAATCAGTAAATTCATGAGGTATTTTAAGAAAAAACAAGATAAACTGGGAACAACAGCAATAGGGTACTTACTTCTCCACCCTCTTGCTACTCCATTTTGAATTGCAGTTGGGTATTTTCGCTTCCTCGCTCTTCTGCTTCTCAAGAAGCTGGGCACCTCTTTTTGCCTTTACCTCTACACACTTCAGATATTTGGGTTAATTCCTTATTTGTCATTGAAAGTTGACCGACTCCCCAAAATACCATCGTCAATTTGTTTATCCCTTTTTTGCCACTCATTCTCAACTTCGCTCCCTTTTTTGCCACTCCCGTGAACTTGGCCGCGACAAGACGATTTTGCCCCTAAGTGCATTATTTAGGGCTGATATATTTAGAGAATTATTTGACATAGTAATATAGTTCCAAAAATTATGAAACTTTTAGGGGAAGTTTCTAACATAGTGTAGATTATTGTGTAATTTTTATAGAGTTTTATTTGCAACATGTTATTCTCTAAAAATCTTTCAATTTTTGGTTTTATGCATTTTTATTATTCTATTTGAGAAAAGTTGGTAAAAACATGTTTTAAATAATTCCCATTTTGTTGAAAGTGTCATTATATCAACTTTGGATTTTAAAACATGTTTTTACCAACTTTTCTTAAATAGAATAATAAAAATGCATAAACTAAATTTAAAAGATGTTTAGAGAAAATGTGTTATAAATAAAACCTATAAAAATTACACAATAATCTACACTATGTCATAAATTTCTCCTAAAAATTTTATGATTTTTGAAACTATATTACTATGTCAAATAATTCTGTAAAGGTCTCAGCCCTAAATAATCTACTTAGGGGCAAAATCGTCTTTTCGTGGCTAAGTCAACGGCCAAGTTCACGGTTAACTGACAGGAGTGGCAAAAAAGGGAGAGAAGTTGAGAACGAGTGGCAAAAAAGGGATGAGCAATTTAACGATGGCATTTTGGGGAGTCGGTCAACTTCTAATGGCAAATAAAGAATTAACCCCACATATTTTGTAGGATTGCCTTGACTATCGTAGTAGCGTCCAATAATTTTACCAGCAAATCTGCATCACACGTTGGAATATTACTACACTACAGGTATACCCTCAAGGCATCAATCAAGTAAAGCTTTTAGGGTATGTTTGGATTGAGACCTGAAGAGAGCAGGCCTGGCTAGAGTGCTCCAGATGACTGCCTGGGCGTCGCTTAGATGAAGGCCTGGCGACCAGGCGTAGAAATTGAACGCCTGGTAGACAAGCCTGGCAGATAGCTATCTGTTGCTTCTTTCTTTAGTTCTTTCTCTCTCTTTTCTATCTCCAGGCACGAATCATCAACCAAACACTATATCTCCTGGTTTGCCTGACCAGATAAAAATCATCTGCTTTTCAGGCTACTCTCAAGCACCATTTTTTCCCAGGCACAACTCTCCGGCTTCAAAACAAACATGCCCTTATTACATGACCCAGTACTTCCACAATAACTTTAACATGTTTCACATGGCATATGCATCTACATTATTATTTTTTTGGAGGGAATAGGCATATAAGTTATAACATCAACAATACCAAATAAGTAATGGATTTGAAAACATTACAAACATTGAACAGAACAGAGAGATCGTATGAATCTCTGATGCTTTATTGTTGACCAGAGTGAAAGGAAAAATAACATCGCGAGCATGACGATGCCCTCTTAAATAAATTCCTCGTATTCAGAAAGAAATCATATGAAAAGAAAGTAACTTTGATCAACCAATGGAGAAAGAAGCTCACATGTATCGCTCAAAGTAAAATTTCCTCCAGTCCACTATGCTATTTACCTGAAAGGACATTACAAACCTAAATATTGAATAATTCAGCAACAAGAAAAGGGAAAAATGAAAACTTTGTACATGATATTAAGCTACAAAAGTATGCAAATGTAAGAAACACCTCCAAAATAAATATGGATGTTTACATTAAGTTTCCGGTTTCCATCAGCACTTCATAAAATATACATATACCAAGATTGAGGTGACCTTTTCATATCTTTGACAGTGTTAGCGATTTATTGTGTCAGCGCAAATATTTTCTACACATGTTCGCACCTATGTCCATGCAAGCTAGAAGCACATAACTACATAAGAAGAAAGGTTTAATTACTATTAGCTTTCACATAAGAATAAGATGGGTAATTGGTATGTCGATCAAGTAATATGTCAACTAGGACTTTGCAGAAGACTTGGAGCAGGAGGCCAAACAACATATTATAATTGAAGTTAACAATATTTTTACCCCTAGACTTTTTAACTATAGTCCTCTCTAACAATTTCTGTTAAGCATAAGAGAATTTGATAGGTTGTACAAGAATTATGAATATAAATAAACCATGCGTAGTGTGTTCTGGTAGATAAGCCCTTAAAGAATTTGTCAACCCATCACCTGTTGAACCACACCTATAGCAATATCATTGTACAACCCCCCCCCTCCCGCGTCATCACATAGGGGCCAGGTCTGACCAACATAATTAACCCTTATACATTCCTAGAAGAAAGCGTGTCATCACCGAGAAAACGAATGTCGTCCGATCGCCTCCCGCCCGCCTCCGCGCCACCTGATCGCCCCAGTGCGCGCACTAGGAACGCTTGGTCTCACGCCAGCCACGTTGCCCGCCCCCCGTCTCCCCATTGGTCACCCTAGGGTTGCCCCTGATCCCCCCGTAGCACTCGCCGCCTCCTCGCCCTCGCCATCTTCGCCGCGTTGGCGGATCGTGCCCACGTGTCGCCCTCGCTTCCTCCCCTTCCTCCTTGCACGCCCGTACCGCCTCGAGCCCCCGCCTTCACCTCACCCCGCCGCAGCCACGGCTTAGATGGGGCTGGATCCAAGCCTTCTCCTCCCCGTGAGTCCCCCCCCCCCCGACTCCTCTCTGCCGTACGTGTGCGGCCCCCTCGCGAACCCCCGTTCCCCTCCCTCTCCCTCTCCCTCTCCAAAGCTGTCGCCCCTGCCGCCCGATCGTCCTCGGCCTCCCCTCGCGGCGGCGTCCCCGCCCATCGGCGGTGCAAGCTGCGCCTACCAATGGGCGTGCCAATTGTAGTGGTGAACGGCAGCCTTGCATCGCGCCATCTAGCTTCCGGCCTTCTCGATGCCTCCTCTCTGCCGTGCGCATCCGCTCTACCTCTCCAGAGCTCTCGCCCCCATCCAGTCGCCTGTTGTCCTCGCCCTCCCCCTCGCAGTGGCGGCGTCCCTGACGTCCTAAGGCGTTCATGGTACTACACAACATTTTTTTTGCCACTGTGCGAACAAGCTGACACCTACTTCCCTATGTGAGCTTTTCATATATCAGATCGATGTATTGCTTGAGCATGTTAGAGCAGTGGGTAAACAGATAGAATGCAAAGAATTCTACTATTGAGCATAGAATCCTCCAATCGGACACTGCTATTTGTTGTACAAATAATGTTTATGTGCTAGGTTTGCTTTCTTCTAAAAAATAGCCGACATCATATATCACAGTTGTTCCAGTGATACTATGTTTCTCTTATGATGACAATAATTACGTTAGAAGCAATCTCTGGGCTATGGATACTTCGAAAACCTGTTATCTATTGTTGTTTGGTGGAGTAAAAAAGTAGCTTATCTGATATAAGAAACTTGCATGTCCTATTGATTCATTTGCTTGACAGGTACTGCTTTAGAATACCCGATGGCTACCCTTTGGCGGAGGCAGCACCTCTACTTTGTGCTGGAATTACTATGTATACTCCAATTATGCATCATAGCATGAACCATCGGGAAAGTAGTTGTGCATCGTTGGACTTGGTGGCCTCTATCACATGGCATTGAAATCTTAAAAAGCCTTTGGACTAAAGGTCACAGTTTTTAGTACAAGTGAATCACAGAGAAAAGAGACTGGCAGCCTTCTTGCTGCATATTGTTTTTTGATATCATCAGACAAAAAAAAAGAGGTACTTCTTATTATGCAGTTTGTTTTACCATTTCATATGCTTCGATTATCTCCTGAATAAGCGTTCGATATATTTTTTTTATAGCGAATACCTTTTGAAACAAATAGTTTAGACTTTTTATTCTTATGCTCCTTGCTTTCACAAACCATTTCATCAGGTTTCTTTTTTCATTGGAACTTGAGCGTGCTACTTGGTGTTTGTAGTGTCATCGGTGTCCATTTGACAAGCTCAGAGTCATTGGTTGGCATCACTGGGGTAATATCATAGATTCAGCAGGAAAAAAAGGTCAGTATGTAGTCTATTCGTTTCCCAGGTATTTAAAGCAGCTTTTTAGTGATTCTTGAGTGATATCCACATGCCATTGGTGTAGACCTAACAGACTGCATTCATATATTACCCAAGTCTTTGCTGATAGCTTGATGTGCATAGTGACAAATTGATAATGATCAATTAGGTGCCCTGATTTTATTTAGTAACAGTGCAGGAAAATACTAAACCATTTCATAGTTTCTTACCCGTTCAGTAAGACATGTATCGTGTTTAGTTCATTTGTTTTTTACTAAGCACATTTAGTCATTGAGTGATTGAGATCATAGAAATTAAAACAATATGAGTAATATGTCCGCTTTATTTGGTATAGTGATGTTTGCCGTATTTCATAAATCCTTATAGGGTTAAAAAATGTTGCAAAATCTTTATTCATTGTCGCTTTCTTTGAGTATGCCCTTCCATTCTTGACTACTATTGTTATGTATCCCTTTTGGTACCCATTTCATAGTTTTTTTCATGTTCAGTAGGACATGTATCATGTTTAGTTCATTTATTTTTTTACTAATCACATTGAGCCATTGAATGATTGAAATCATAGAACTTAAAACAATATGAATAATATGTCTGCTTCTCAACTGGTGTAGTGATGTTTGACGTATTTCATACTGTTTCATACCATATCATTCGGTCTTATGCTGTAAATTTTGCTTTGTATGGAATTTTATTATCCACAAAATCAATTGTTTCTTTGGAGTGAGTTTTCCTATTTCAACTAGACCAAAACATACACTCAACTAAATTGATTTAAACTCTCTTTGGAGAAATATAAAAAAAATTCTACTATCCTAGATAGCAAAGTGGTGCATCACATGTAGATTAGTTTCTGCTTATTCTATTTCTAATCTTTTTAATCTGCCAGTGTTTTCTGTCTTATGGTCATACAGATGGCCATATGGGGATTCTCCATGTTAATACCAATGCACTAATTATCAGAGAGCATTGTGTAAGATAAGTATTCTTCAGCATATTAACAGCTCACCAAACACCTTTTTTGACATTGGGAAGTGCTGAAATTTTGCATAGTAGTATGCCTGGTTTAGTTTTACTTTCTGTGTTTGGAGATTCAAGCACCAAAATTCTCACTTTTAGGATACAGTCCTTGCTGTGTTCTTGATTTAGCTTTCTGATCCAGATAAAAAAAAGTGGTCCAAAGGGACAGTTGGTCTTGAAACAAAGTGGTCATATTTGCAGTTGTCTTTCTACTAAATTTGTTCTAAAATGGTACAATTCAACTTTAATATACTATGTTCTCTAAAAAAACTTTTTATACATTATGTGCTTGCCTTCTTAAAAGAAGTATGTATATGCAGTTTGTTACTTAAAAGAGGGTCCCCCCCCCATTTTCAGTCAAGGCAGTGCAACGTTGGACAATAGAGCCGGTGGCAACATCAAGGTAATGGTATTTTTGTTTGCTTATTTGTAAGGTCATTGTGGTAATGTGTTACAAGAATCTTTTACTTTAATTCCGTGGTTTACCTTTTTTGTCGGCATTTTTCCCTTTTGTTCTCTGTCTAGGTCAGGGTGGCAGTGGAATAAGTCTGATATGAAATATGCAGGACTACCTCCAAACTACGTACATATTCATGCAGATGTCGTCACATGTGCTAATTCCAGTGCATGGAAGAATCAGCCTATGACCAAGGCATATGCTTTGTGGCTACGTAAGGTATGAAACTAATCACTTCTGCAAACTTTATCTACACATTACATATTCTATGGTTGAAAATGTTTATTCTTGGACTTTGTACTTTGGGATTTGTTGAGTCAATTCAAATGCCCGCTTTTGTGCTTTTCAATTACTGTATGCATATGCTTTTCTCAGGCTGATCGGTAGATTGGTGCTCTAATTCTGACATGAGTTTGTATCTCTTTATGCTAGGTTGGTAATTCATGAGTCTGTCTCAATATTTATGTCCACGTGTTGATATTTATAAGTTACGAATCCCCATCTAATAGAATCATAATGCCTTTTTAATAATTAGTAACGTAAATCATATCGGACAGAATAGATGCTCTAATATCTGCTGGAATTTAGTCTCATCTATTAAATTGGTTTAGGTGTTACCTTCCCGACGATTGGATGTCACTGACCAAATTTTCCCATGTAAATGACTTTGAGTTAAATCATGACAAGATTTATTACAATCATTAATGATAGGAAATGATCAAAATGCAACAAAATGAAGTGGGTTGATTAAATTTTTTGCATTTTTTAAATATGGGCTTGCTACACCCCTTCATATTTTTTTCCCAGTACACTGCCTTAATGCAGACCTAAAGTGTATATGGGAGCATAATGTCATAGATAGTAGCATGTTGGCCAAATTATTCCAAATATTGTTTTTTGTGGTCTATTTTTTCCCCATTGTAAATTGCGATTATATCCGAACTAACATGTGCATTAGCACATCCTTTGTATGATGTTTCCCTCTTATAACATCACTTTTGTGTACAAATAGCAATCTGCTGGATCCATTCCATAAAAACCAAATGCCATTGTCCTAGCAAAAACAGAGTCTGTGATATAGAAGTACAGCATGAGATATGTTCTTTATTGTGCTTTTCTACAACTAAATTTCGTTCATGCAACACTTACCTTATTGTGCTGGCTTTTTTTAAAGCTCCTTCCTCTTTTTTGCTTTTGAACACTCACCTGACGAGTTACGAAAAAAAAATCTGGTATCATTGCAACCCATCGATCCATTGTCACTAATATAGACTCTGTCTGTACCCAACAGTGTTTTCTTTGTTCAGTTTCTATTGATATTGCTCAGGACAGAGGTAACAAACCCCACGTTTGAAAAAATGATCTACACAGTAAGTTTAGCACCTACGCACGACAGGCACAGCCACGCCGGTTGGCGTGAAAAAAAATCTGGTATCATTGAAACCCATCGATCAGTTGTTACTAATATAGAATTTGTCTGTACCCAACAGTGTTTTCTTTGTTCAGTTTCTATCAATATTGCTCAGAACAGAGGTAACAAGCTCCACGTTTCAAAAAATGTTCTACATAGTAAGTTCAGCACCTACGTACGACAACCACAGTCATGCCGGTTGGCGCAGGTTGACTTCTACACATGAAGTCGCATATATACCTGGGTTACCATCCTAGCTGTCACATTACCCAACGATGCTTGAGGTAACCTATGATTCAATTGCTTTTATATTCTGTGCTTAAAAATTCTTTCATTTGTTGTGAGATAGACCTGCTCCAATATTTTAGTATTTGAGCATCCTTCATCAGCACACCTACTGCCTTTCTCAAATATATACCTATGTAATCATTCATGCCCAGATTTTTGTATTACATACAAAGATTCTATCACCCATCAGAAAAAACAACCCTCACTTTTTTTTGGATATGTTAGAGCTATCACTTCAGCCAAGTATAAATCTCTAGTAGTTTCGATAACAAGTTTTTTGGTGAATCTAATTGTTGCTATATGCATTGTGTAATCCCTATATGCTAGAGGAGCCATTATATGGTTTGTACAGCTCATCAAGTTGGTCAATTGAGATATAGAGCTCATGTCTGTTAAGAGGTCCAGGGCAAAAGTTATTGTCGCTAGAATCTTTATGGTACATAACATAGGAAAGTGATTAGAGAATTTCTGTAATGAGCGTATAGGGTCGATTTATGAATTGCTTTACTGCTGTGCATTTGCCACTTATTATCTGTACGTTGTTTGCCAGCCCTAAAGGAGGCCACATCTACTTACGGTCATCCTCTGCTATATGCATTGTGTAATCCCTATATGCTAGAGGAACCATTATATGGTTTGTACAGCTCATCGAGTTGATCAATTGAGGTATAGAGCTCATGTCTATTAAGAGGTCCAGGGCAAAAGTTATTGCTGCTAGAATCTTTATGGTACATAACCTAGGGAAAGTGATTAGAGAATTTCTGTAATGAGCGTATATGGTCGATTTATGGATTGCTTTATTGATGTGCATTTGCCACTTATTATCTGTAGGTTGTTTGCCAGCCCTAAAGGAGGCCACATCTGCGTGAAAGAGATTCATTAATGGTAATTTCTTTGCTACTACATTTGTTCCCTTTTGTACACATCATTGCCTGTTGCAGCATTATATTCGTATATAATAAGTAACATTTGTCCATTCAACTATAGATATATAACAATTCGGTTACATGATTTTGTTATACTTAGCTTGACAGTTTGATTAATTAGGTAGTGTGCTTTGTTTACAATCTGTACAATAAAACAGGTTTTTGTTCTATCTAAAAAACCTCTTTTATGTGGTAAAAAAATACACATGGTTTTAAAAATGACATAAAAGCATTTTGATGCATCCATTTCTAGGGGGTGTTCACATGATCTATAGCTTATGCCCTGGGCTAGAGAAACACAAATTTCACCCGTCATCTTCGTGGATATGTTGCTTCTCGAATCTGAAGGTGCAGATACTACCATGATTGTTTATCATAACAGATTGGATTACGTGAGATCGATCAGTCCAAAATATGTTTTTATGTGCTTAATTAATTGGGAAGAGAACAAACAAGATGCAATTAGGGCGAGTGTTAGCCCTCAAGTCCTTATTGTTTACGGTGAGCTTTGTTCTGGCAAAAAGCCAGCCCGTGACAATCCTAACTGCATCATCATCACATTGCTTCTTGGTTGGTTATTGCAATATATAAGTGAATTAAGTTTAATTTAATTCTTGAAACCAAATCTGGTACTATAATTTCCTGTTTTAAGTCCCAGGTTTGGGTGAAGATCTTAATTTGTAAGTATTGCTACGTACTCTTTTATTCTTGCGCTACAAATAAGCATAGAAATGGTGGACTGTGGTTGCAATGATGAACTGTGCTAATCTTTTGGTACAAGCTTTTGCACCTGATGCTTTAGCTCACAGTTTATCATACCCATTTGCTTTGCATTGTTTGTTTTTAGAATACGGATTTCGGCTAAAAATCCTATATTTGCTTCTTCCTTACCATGGTATTCTCTCTTGATGTTTCCTGGGTTTTTTTTTTGCAGGTTTATCGGCCTCTAGGCTAACTGGAGCTACCTCCGTCTGCTACTTCTTTGTGAGCTACCTTTTGTTTTGAGATTAATTCACAGGAAAATAAACATTTCTGGAAAGAATCGTAGTCAGCAAGTGAGCATTCATGGAACAAATCGAGTTCAATGAGAGACGGGTAGAGAGAGAAAGTTTTGGTATTACATTCTTCTATGGTTTGGTTTTTTGTTAGAAACTGTACTTCACTTTCAGCTCACCATATCAAATTCTAAAATCGTGTTGTAGTGAAGTAATGCCTCTTGGATTACATGGTTCGGTTATAATCTAACTTATATTAGCACCTGACCTCTTGCTTGCATATGATTGAAACTACTTAGCTTGACTACTTGCAGTTATAATTGCAATATTGATTGTGACTGCAGTATGGGAAAATTGGTTTGGGAAACGATGCTACCACTTGATCAGCCTATGCACCCTCTTCCACCTAACAGGTTCACCCCATCCATCCCTAATCTCGCAGCTTCAGTTGTTAACAATGCGTATAATTATTATGTATAGCGTTGTTTCATCGAATTATTCAACTTTTGCATGTACTAAAAGACCACCAGAAGAGGTTGGTATTGCTACTATGCGAGTTTGTCGTACCCATTTGCTTTGCATTGTTTGTTTCTAAAATACGGATTTCTGTTGAAAACCCTACGTTTGCTTCTTCCTTACCATGGTATTCTCTCTTGGTGTTTTTTATTTTAATATAGCTGCTTATTACTATCTAGCTTCCATAATAAAATGTACTATCTTTTGCTGCCTGTGCTACTGCTCTTCAAAACCTTTATGTAAATATTATCCTTCCGCCTATACTTTTGACTTCTTCCAGCACAGCAATATGGTCGCTCTGATAGTCTAATCTTTGCGCTATATTATATAAACCCAACATATATAGATCATAGGCCCTATTTGTTGTGTAGACCCCACCCTTTTGTTGTATATATACTCCAATGTTTACACGCAGTCGCTATTTACACCGTGTTTTTATCGTTCTGCGCTACACCGTGGTAGTTACACATGCACTTGCAACAAGCCCCTTCTTCTGCATAGGCCCTGCTCCCATGTCATAGCCGCATGTTCGACGGTGGCGCAACATCCCGGTTAGTACCTCTCTGACTATTTCACCAAGGAGGCGGTGATGCAAACCTGGACCGCGGAGATGTATGATTATGCTGTGGTTGGCCATTTCAGTGGCCATCCGACCTGGGAGCAACTAATCTGGGCCACGAACATTGATAGGCTCAAGGGAAAGGTGGGCCGGCGACAGGTACGACGCATCAGGAACGACATGGATGAAGTAGAAACCGGACGTCGTACGAAGAATTGCTCCATTTGTAGGGAGTCTGGGCACACCTTCAAGAAATGTCCCACGAGAAATCCTCAGGACGAAGGAGACATCGGCACTCCGGACGTTGCCGCAGGGACCTCATCCGGTCACCCAACTCGAGACAGTCCACATGGGGGACGTTGAGGCTGCGACCAATGTTATTGCCAATGTTCTGAATTATGTTATTACACGAACATTAGTAATATGTTATTGCCAATGTTCTGAATTATCATTTTGATTAAGTGTTATGATGTTTTGCTGAATGTTATGTAATTTCAGTGTGATTTATCGTAGTTTTGATAGTAATGGCAAGTTCACATTTTTCCTTACATAATATGCAGTGCATGTACATGAGCAAGTGTATGAATTCCCAGGCGCATCGCAATATCACTTACCTTCCTACTTACGAATCATTCATACCTCAATCTTTCTCGTAAAATTCTTCAGAAATTCACCGCACTAGAACAACATACGACGATCACAAAATGTTATTGCGAGTCTAACAGATTTCGTACCGTTCAAAATGTATGAAAACCAAAAGGCGGCAAAGTTGATTAGGGTTTTAGGTACCTGTCGTCAATTGAACTGGCGACACCTATCGCTAGTTCAACTAGCGACAGGTAGCTGGACCGGCGACAGGAGGGGGAGAGGGTCCCTATCGCTAGTTGAACTGGCGATAGGTTCCTGTCACCAGTTCAACTGGCGACAGGGACACATTTTTGTAATTTTTTTGGGGAGACTATATATTTTTGTAATTATCTTTTTAAAAAAATATTATTTTAAAAAAAAATCGCCAAGCATCATTGTTTTCTTGTAACATTTTCGTTTAGCAAACATTGAATGTTTCTGTTTCCTTTGTTTTCGGCTGACTGGCAGCCAAGTCTTGATGCAGCACGTCGTGAGGCAATCAAGTCTTTAGTTACTTGTTGCTAGTAAGAATAAAAAGAGAAGAAAAAAAAAACTGGAAAACGCTGTGACATTTGGAAGCACAAAAAAACGTCTTTGTGTTCACCTCTGTTGATTGGTGTACCAGGCGAGTGTGTGTGTTCTATGTTCCAGGCGTCTCGTGTGCGTAGACATCGGCTAGTGGGCTAACAATTGGTATCAGAGCTTCGTGCTCTCCTGCCTGTGAAGATGTCGCGCGATGGTTCACGTTCTCCTACCAGGTCACCTCCGGTGTAAGGCGACGGCAACACTACTCACACGATCAATCTCGGTGGCAATGTCGATCGCGAGATTGGATCCAGCAGCAACGACGGCCAAGAATGTGTGGTGCAACGGGTGGTAAGGGAGACGACGGGATCAATGGTCTACCCAACGCTGAAGCAAACGAACTACACCGACTGGGCCCTCGTGATGAGGGTGAACCTACAGGCACAAGGCTTGTGGGAGGCGTCGAACTCAACAACGCCGCCTACATGACGACAGATGGCGCATCCACCATCCTCCGTGCAAGTGTCACGGACATGCCGCTGTTGGCGGTGAAAGACACGGCCAAGCAAGCGTGGGACGCCATGAAGACGATGAGGATGGATGTCGAGCGCGTTCGCGAGGCGAATGCACAGAAGCTTCGCAAGGAGTTCGAGGATATCGAATTCATGGATGGTGGGTTGGTGGATGACTTCTCCATGAGGATCACGGGACACGTCAACAATCTCCGGATCCTAGGTGACACGTTGGAAGAAGAAAAGATAGTCAAGAAATTTCTTCGTGTTGTGCCACCCAGGTATACACAGGTGGCAATCTCAATCGAGACACTACTTGACTTGAGCACGTTGTCGATTGAAGAGCTCACTGGCCGGCTTTGATCAGTGGAGTAGCGCTACGCGTGCGACGACTTGAGCGACTCAGGTGGGCGTTTGCTCCTCACTAAAGAGGAATGGCTCGCACGCGCCAAGAAGAGGGAGCAAGGCGATAGCTCCTTCGGCGGTGATAACCGTTATCGTGGCAACCCACGTGACCATGGGCACGGCAACGGCGGGTACGACGGCAAGGACGATGGCTCGTCCAGTGTAAGCCGTGACATGTCGTTTATTCAGTGCTACAACTGCGACAAGTACGGCCATTACTCCGGGGACTGCCGTAAGCCTAAGCGCACCGAGCAAGTTAATCTGACGCAGGTTGATGACGACGATGACGAACCTACGCTTCTCATGGCGTAGGTGTGCGCGCTCACCGAGGCTTCCGTGGGCGCAGGCACTAACATGGTGCTCAACAAGGTGCATGCGTAGGTGCATCTAGGGCGCGATGAGGATGCCCATGACGACGCTTGGTACCTGGACACTGATACCAGCAATCACATGTTCGGGTGCCAGGCAAGCTTCGTGGAGATGGATGAGGGCATCACTGGCTCCGTCAATTTCGGCGACGGCTCAGTAGTAGATATACGTAGGCGCGGCACCGTCCTATTCACCTACCGGAACGGGGAGCACCTTACGCTGACAGGGGTGTACTACATCCCACAACTACGCAGCAACATAGTGAGCCTCAGGGAGCTCGACGGGAATGGCTACCAGACGCTCATCCAAGGCGATGTGCTCACTATTCGTGACCGGCAGCATCGCATACTTGCTCAGGTAAACCGCACTTGCAACTAGCTCTATGTGCTCACCCTCAGCATTACATGGCCGGTCTCGCTTCTTCTGCTGCAGATGCTATGGCGGCGCGGGCAACGCAGACGGCATCGAGAGCGGCGGCGGCGTCTTGGCGGCGACGGAGTCTGAAAGTCAAAAGAAGGGGCACGCGAGTAGCGGCAAGCGGCAGCGCATCAAGATGCGATGGTGCGTATGAGCACGTCGCGGAGGTGGCCGTGCACGCGACGGTCTCGCAAAGACGTCGGCGCGGCGCGCAGCAGAGCACACAACGACGGCGCAGAGGGTGACGACGGCTCAAGCACGCTCTTCGGCGGCGCTCAACGGCCAGCGAGATTGACAGCGGCTGCTGGAGGTTCACGCAGAGGCCCTGCGGAACGGCGGCACGCGGTGGGTAGTGGGGCCGACAGTGGCGACTTCGGCCCGAGGCGGCAAGATGATGGCGGCTTCGGCCCGTGGCTCGCATGGCGAGCTCCGAACAACAGCAACGTTAGCACGACCTAGAGCGCCAGACGCGAGGCGCAGCCAGGCAAAAAACATGGCGTCGGCCAGTGACGGCGCAGCCAAAGATGATGTGGCGCGAAGGGCACGACAAGCGATGCAACGAGCGGCGTGGGAAGCCTTGCAGCGGCGCAGTTGGCGCGGGCGGCCTGCAAGGGGCAACGGGTGACGTGGCGAGCGTCAGCGTCAGGTCGGCATGGCTGCACACGGGAGCGCACGCATGGCGTGCGGCTCAGTGCCCGATGGCACGGCATAGCCGACGCACAGTGTTGCCACGGTCTGGGTGCAACACTAGGCAACGCGCGGCAGTCAAACATATACTTCGGTATATTGCTGGTACATGGAGCTATAGCTGTCATTATGCGAAGAAGTTGGAGGAGCCACGGTTTGTCGGCTACAGTGATAGCGACATGGCCGGTGACATTCTGACAAAAGCGTCGGGCCGTGTCAAGTTCCAGGAGCTGCGCACAAGGATCGGCATCGTAAAAAGAGCATCAAGGATTAGTGGGCGTTTGTTGAATAATCCTTGATGCTAGTTATTGCTGCTATTGTTTTCTTGTAACGTTTTCGTTTAGCAGACATTGAATGTTTCCGTTTCCTTTGTTTTCGGCTGACTGGCAGCCAAGTCTTGATGCTGCATGTCGTGAGGCAATCAAGTCTTCAGTTACTTGTTGCTAGTAAGAATAAAAGAGAAGAAAAAACTGGAAAACGTTGTGGCATTTGGCAGCACAAAAATGTCTTTGTGTTCACTTGTTCACCTTTGTTGATTGGTGTATCAGGCGAGTGTGTGTGTTCTGTGTTCTAGGCGTCTCGTGTGCGTAGACACCAGCGAGTGGGCTAACAGTGGTGGCCAGATGGGCCGGCCGGCCCAGCCCGTGCCAGTCTAGGCATGATTAGACCCAACACGGTCGGCCTAACTAACTAATCGGGTTGTGTTATGCCAGTCCGTGGGCCGGGATGCCTACCCAGGTAAGGTACGTCAGCTTATCGACCCGTGTCGGCCCACCTGGGCATGTTTAGTCTGATGGGCTGAGTTGGCCCATGTAGCTCATCTTAGCTTGAAAGTTTTAAAAAATTCTAAGAAATCCAGAAAAATATATAATAAAAAATAAGGATTAAAATTGTAAAAAAAAAGAGTTCTATACCCATAAAAAGAGACAAATATATTCAAAATGTAATAAAGAGCTTTATTAATGTTTATATGGCTGCCTCGTTAAAACCTTTACCAAGTAAAAACTCAACATGAGAAAACATTAGCAAAGGAAAATGAGTACAACCTATAGTTCTGCATACATCTATGTTCTAAGTGTCGTTGTCTACATACAGATTTTCGAACATATCCACCAACTCTAGATTATCTACTGAGTGTTGTGTTCATGCATCAGCTTGTTTCCAATCCTTCACAATTAGAAGTATCTGCACTATCTCACTCGTGAGACGTGTTTTTCTCTCCTCTAATATTCTTCCATAAAGACTAAAAGCATACTCGGAGGAAACCATGGAGACATGAACAATTAACACATCACGTGCTAATATGCATAGCACAAGATATGTCATCACGTGGTTATGTCACCATTGCAAAATTTTGAAGCCATCTGTGTTGAAACCACCATATCGGTGTCCAGATAGGAGGATAGTTTCCCACTCTTTGGGTGGGAGATTGGTCTTACTTGAGGTGGTGGTGTAGAATCTGAACCCCTGGACCTGGAGGAAGAACCTGCACCTCAGATCTTGCCCCCACACATTTATCTTGTTCACTATGGTGGGTGCTACTAGAGGTCGTTGTAAGCGAACTCTCTGAAACTTATGTCTATACCTTTGAAAAATCTCAAAAAAATTTAGGACAAACATCTGCAAAATAGTTAGAATAGTCTAGACCTGTAGCATCACTAAGATGTTCAAGGACATTAGCAAATCCTTGAATTTTAGCTCTAAGATCTCCTAAAACTATTTTATTTTCATGTCTTCAAATGATTAGCAATCCGTAGAATATTATCCACAATTATAGGAGATGTTGGATAATGCACAACAGATAAAGCAACAGTGAAGTCATAACAAAGTCCAAAAACTGAAGTATCTTCTTAGCAACAAACCAATACTTCTCAGTCAGTAGTACACTACCGTCAGGTCTATGAAAGTGTGTTTGAATAAAAACAGAAAAAGTGCTCTTATATGGTAAAAAGGCTCTTAAGCATAAAGTAAGTAGAGTTTCATCATACCGGCATGTCCAAACCAATTTTCTTGGACATACGCTCATTGCACTACAGAAGTTCTTATATGCTGCAATTCGTTGGTTAGAATGATTTAAGAAATATATCGCATCGCGAAGAGCTTTAATGTATTGATTCAACCTCTTCAACCCATATTTTACTATAGGTTGCCACTGAATAACTTCGTTTGTTCCTTATATGTCACTGATGTGTGGGTTTGGGGTCCACATGTCAGTCTCACAATAAGTGACATATAAGGAATCATGTAGTTTATCAGTAGCATGTAGGGAATTAATCCTTTACTATAAGGTTAATAATATAACAAGCGCATTGCTGATGTAGCAAGAAAGATTCAACGTATGTACTCAACAATGGAGTGAGAATATCTATTGCCCTAGAGTTTGCAGCAGCATTGTCTAAAGTTATTGAGAAAATTTTGTTTGTAAGACCAGAGTTTTTCCCGACTTTGATAATACAATATGCAATATTCTCAACCGTGTGTGCTACATCAATAAGTTTGAACTATGTAATTCTTTTTTTCTATTTTCCGGTTGTCATTAACATAATGGGAAACTACACTAAGGTAATTCTCTCTGACCCGACCACTCCATATGTCCGAAGTCAAAGCCATCGAAAACGTACATGTACTAAATAGTTCTTTTTAATTTGTCATGATGTTCATTATAGTATTTAACTAGATCATTAGTTGTGGTCTGTCTAGAAACGGTAGAAAATCTAGGATTATTCGTAGTTTTTATGTAATTTTCAAAAGATTTTGACTCCTCAAAGTTTAAAGGTAAATCTTCCGAAGCAATTAAATGACAAAGAGATTGACAAGGTACCTCAGGACTGTAGTCCCAGTTATATACCATACTGTCAAGGTTGTAATGAAATTGCGTCTGCCTCATCACTAATCCTTACCTTGTTTTGCATCTTGCAACATATCTAAGCAAGTGTCTCGTTCCACCTGAAGACCTTGCAGACAATTTATGTTTATAAATTTTACAAACATCATATCTTACCAGTGCTCATTGTGTGTCTTCCTTAGTTGTCCTATCGAAATCGCCCCAAACTACCGTTTGAAACACGAGATTTTTTCCCGTACCACGTAGAAATTAAACCGTTCCTCGTAATTTTTCTACAAAATTATATGAAATTCCTATATTCCAAAACAAACGTAGAATATAGGTTCCAAAGGAATTGATGTCTAGACGTGTTTTTTTAATGTCCGGAGTTTTAGTGCGAACGCAGAACTTGTAGTTTTGTGCTATTTAAATATGATTGTGAAGCATTTTATCCTTCGCCGCAATTATTGATTAGAGGATCCCCTGGCAGTGCACCTAAGTATTAGTCAATGCCTCAGTGCCTCAGTGGGACTGGAAAATGTTGCATGTTCCGAAAAAGTACGGGTCTAGGGGATTAAAAAAAAACTGCTTTGCTGATGCCAGCACCAAATATGACTTTTGCCTTACAGTTAAATGATCGTGGGAATAGAACAACAGATGTATGATGTACACATCTGAATGTTTACCGCAACGAATATACATGGATACCTATGATGGCTGTAAGCCTGTAGCTAGCAAAACGATCTACTGAAACAATTCTCACCAGCATTTTAGTATTCACGAACTGACCTACAAAACAGTGTAGCAACCGCATGATCTACAAGGTTGCTGAACAAAATGCTAATGCGAAATACACGCAGCACTTGAATGAAGCACGCCAAAATGGCGTTCAAGGCATGATACATTTGCAAATATCTCATGGTTTTCTCCTACGCTTTGTAAGCGTAGGCATGGCACTTAAACCACGGTTGGCATTACGTCTCTGCGATGAAGATGATGCACCTCGGCCTTCCATACTCGCATTCTCTGTACGCTCTCCAGTCGTCGACAAGCTCATACTTGTACCACTGTCTGAAACCCCACCGAAATCCTCACAGGCATCACTTTTTCCATCCTCCATTTGTGCACCAGATCGATCATCTGCTGTATCTTGTTCGTCACCCCCTTCCATACAAAATCCACCTCCACTGAAAAGGTAGTCTTTCGGTGCAGAATCCGTCCGATGATCCTCGCATAACTCAAAGCTCGAGGGATCTTCATTCATATCTTCGGCAGTCTGATGATCCTCGCATAACTGAAAGCTCGAGGGATCTTCATTCATATCTTCGGCAATGCCTGGATCTGTTTGCATCTGATCGCTATTCAGTTCAGTTGTATCCTGATGGACCAGATTAGGTTCTCTCTCTTGTCCAGGCATGTCCCCCTCCGCAGCAGCTTGGCTTTGGTCATTTTCATCAATTTGGTGCGTGGGAACATCATTGTCATCAGCTTCATGACCATCTTCCACGTATGTTACCTGTTTCCGCTTCCTATTTGACTGCAGAAACAACATCAGCATGTAGATATAATGAGTCTTGTTTCTAATGCAAATATCACTGCTCTTCATATGGAGAACAGAAGAAAGGCATCCACACACCAATTCCGGTTCTCAAAGAAACACACATTTGTGACTGCAAGCAGAGGACTAAAAGCAGATGTAACCAGCCAATAACAAATGGTAACTGGTTTTTCTAGGCCAAAACAGTTTTTTATAACATTTTCTATGGATCATCAATATGAATATTGGATAAGTTTCACATTTTCCATGCACTTAGCATTAGTTGGCAATATTCCAGTACATATACTCTCTATAGCTCCCTCATTGTAAAGCGTGATAGCGAGAAATACCAAAAATATGAACAAACACTGAGAAACTGAAGCATTCCAAAAATCTGGCAACACTGAACTATAACTTTAGTATGCAAGGAGATCTAATGTTAACAACTTTTAGAGAGTTTGCATCACACAATCATGACACAAGATAGTCCATCAGACCATGACAGAAGTTTTCTGGTGCACAGTGCAGCGGTGTTAAAGACTACACTTAGAAACATGAGATAAGCACCATACAATAGAAAAGGCACAACACGAGGGGAACTTACTCTACGTAATGCCGATCCTGTTGAGTTGTAGTTATTATGTTTTTCATGTGAATCCTCATCTGAAACTAAAGTAGAAATTTTGACTTCAGAATCTTCCTGACTTCCCGTTGTCACATGTCCAACATTCATCCTTCTCCGTCCTCTTCCTCTAGAATGACCAGAGGGGCTTGCAATTTTTTTCTTACTGGCATTGCTATTTTCTTTCGTAAGTTCATCCATATCTGCAAAGCTATCAGGATCAGCAATTTTATGATTTTCTTGACTTCCCATGTTTCTGGGTCCAGCATTGTTGCTCCTTTTCCCTCTAGCTCTGGCACCGCTAGAGGAGCTTGTTCCTTTCTTCTTGGTGGCATTACTAGTACTGGGACTATCCTGATCAAGATCATCCGTTTCTGCGAAGCTTTTCCCTGTAATACCCTTGATAGCTTTCTTAATCCTCTTGCTACGAATTTTTGCAAACCTCTCGTTGAATGAATAAAATGCCTCCAAGCGTAGCTGAGTCTGTATGTGAGTAAAAACATTTCACATTAAAATGCAAGAATTTTAAATAACCAATTACCGATGTTTTGCTTTGGACCTTGGATCACCCTCATTCCAGTTAAACCGTCCTACTCTTAGCTAAATGAATTCGAAGCACATGAGACTATAACTATTCTATTTTGAAAAGGCAGAGATTTCCTAAATGCTATAACAGATAAGATGAAAGGCAATGAATTTCCAAACACCTGGATTTTTTAATTGACAAATGTCTAAATGGCAATGTTGCAAAACAAGGTCTAAACCACTATCAGCAGATCCAAAATTACAAAACATAAAGGTGAAATGCTAACATGTTAATACTTCATGATTGTACAGTTTTCTTTTCAAACTTTGGTGACATTCTTCTGAAATAACACGGCAGCAAGTAAATTTCAGAACTCAACATTATGCATAGACATTCCATATCCATAACATCATATCATCCTAGAATGCAGTAGATATAATTGATAATTTGCTAGAGTAGTACCTCGTGCTTATTATACTCTCTCAAAACAGGAATTAGCAGTTCATCAGCTTTCTCCTTGCTCCACCCAAACCTTTCCCAACATAACCTGAAGGAACTCGACATTAGATCTTCATTTGTGGCACCAAAGATGCAGAAGAAATAGGGCCTGTATACTTTTCAATATCATCGATTCATTATTCTTGCTCTTTGAAAAAAATAATAATAACCCACACAGATCCCCTTGTGCAGGATAAAGCTCATGAACAAGATGTCAGTATAAAATACAAGAAAACTACAATCTACACATTAGCTTCCATTCCTCACTGCTCTCCAGTGCAAGACTTTCAAATTTTTAGTAGTACATAACTTCAGTTTACTTGCACTGTGCATAGTGTTGCACAGATAAAATTAATCTTGCACAGGAAACTTAACATTATTTCCATGTTGACTTCTGAATGGGCATAATGGTCTCAAAACAAAAACACCATTTGAATTAATCGTTGGTTCAATTTTATTAGATAAACCTTCTTACCTCAAGTATACCTTCTATTAGAACCAAAGAGTCAAAACATGATGTTACATAAGAGTACAAGAAGCACATAGTGTAAGCATCATTCCAGTTATGTTGCCAAGAGAATAACCATAATGCTAATGCTGATATATAAGTACTTTAGTCAACTGTATCCACACATGCCCACGAGCGCACACACCAGGCCAATACTACTTTCAAACCGATAATGATGAACAATGGATGACTTAAAAAATCAAACAAATGACATCTTTAAGATTTTTGAGCCAATAAAAAACATCATTTCTCAAAAGGGAGAAAATAGGCATTCCACATTATAAAAACGAATTGATTATAAATCTCAGAGAGCTAAAAGAAAAGAAAATGCTCTGCTTGCAATTATGAATTTACTCAGGGTTTTCCCTACCAGTCTGTGAGCACAACCAGCATACTAAGCTGGCATATGGGCATAGTTTAGATATTTGAGCTGCTAAGGCCCGATTGCCAGTATGTCAGACAGTATATTGTCAATAAACTGAGAGCAATACCAGCAAGAAAAACACTGCTCCCCTTACAAATGATTTGATCATAAAAAATGCAGGGAAAGGAACGTAAAGCACAGGATGATATGTTTGATTGCTTATTTGTATTCATAGAAAAATAAAAAATTAGGTCTCTCTTCAAGACAACTTACTTGCGTAGTAAGCCTGAATCTGGTCTTCCCCAGGAGAAAGGATTTGTTGATTCGTCAACTTGTGGAGAAATGTATGCATTTTTTACTAACTCACTGGGAAAAGTTGAAGGAATATGCCAGTTCTTGCTCACGTTCCTCTGATATATAAATAAAGAATAACAAGTACAGAATAAATATTAGTAAAGCACTTATCTAACATACTCAAACAATTACAGCAGTACACAAGATGTTCCATAAAAGAAAACATACTTACATGCTTACTCATAAATATTTCCTTGATCTGCTGGGTCTCATTAGAAGATTGTTTATCATAAGAACCTTCAACAGATTCAGGTTCCTGGTTATTTCCCTTTCCATCTGAATTATTTCCATCAGGTTCCCTTTTGTTTGAGCTGCTACCGGTTTCCATGTCAAGCTTCCCCAATATTGTTGGGTCCGGTGACTCAATCCATTCTCTGAACTTCTGGAGTCCATCTTCCTCAGGAAATGCATGCATAACTTCAATAGCATTCACAATGCCAATACCACTGCAGCACCATTATTAGTATATAAAATAATAAGCAGGACAAACCAGAACAAATTGACTAGATGAAATGTTGCATCACAGCTGGCTTATTTAGTTATTTATAAAACAGTAAGTATCATGAAAGTAGAAAAGACAATCCAGTAAACTGCTATTGCCGCAAAATTTATTTAATTCATCATAAGCTAAATAAGCTTGACTTGAAAATGTTAAAACTAAAACGTAATGACTAAACTACAAAGTTTTGTAAATTGAAATTTAGACAGGCTTTCGAAATGCAATTACTTACAGAATAAAAATATGGCAACCCTTTCCTAGAAAACAAAACCAGCACTCAACACTCAATTTTTGGATAAGAAAATTTGAGCTGCACTTCTTACATAAGAATATCCAACAATACAACTAAACAAATGAAATTTTGATTTCATTTTAATAGATGCAATTGTCATCAAATTGTTAGCTTGCAAGACATTGGACAATTGTCACTAAGAAATAATGTACATTTGCAAAACTGTTTTAAGATCTAACAAAAATACGAGAAATTTCTGCTAGCATATATTACCTAATTCCTTCAGTGTAGTCACTCCCAAGGAGCATAGCTATACGTATTAATTGTTCTCTTGTTAGCCCAAGCTCAGATTCAATGTCCTGAAAACAAATTACAACACCAACTGAAAAAGAACATGTATACTTCCCTTATTGCTTCAGCTAGAAAAAGAATGAAAAGAGAAGTAAAACAAGATGCAGAAAGAGGACAAACCTTCATAAAGTATGTTTCCACATACTTCCTATCATCAAATATGTTCTTGTAAACATTCCTTGCTCCAAACAGGAACACATCTGAATCATCAGTAACAACTCCATCAACAAGGTTATTCATTTCCATGTATGCACATTGAGCTTCAGCTTCCATGGGTGCAATTATATACGGCAAACCAAACATTTGGAGCAACTCCTGTATCATGCAAAGGTATCAAAGTTAGTGATTTGTACTAGTAAACTAAATCATTTACTGTTATTTCCCGTTTCAATGGACCTCAATTCAGAGATAAACCCCACCTCAAGAATCTTAAGTTATTCAGATGGGAGAAAAAGGGATTGTAGCAAACCTGACATTCAGCAAACATCTCACTGCTGACAGACTCTGCATGACTTTCAAGCTTTCGCCTTTCATTACCTAGATCTATCTGTTCTTGTCTAAGAAGAGATATCTCCTTTTCTAGATTAGCTGCTGACATCCTATGGCTATCACCATTGTCACTCAACTTTGTATAGTTTATCTCAGAAGTGGAAAAGTTCATATCTCCCTGGATAAGATTTTCTTTGTGTATGGCAGTATCAACTACCAGTTCATCCATCAATAGATCCTTTTGGGGTGATTTGGAGGATTCTCCAATATAAGCATCATCAGTGTTGCATTTTGAATTATTAGAATCTGTTCCGTTATGCTTGAAAATTTTGTCACTGTCATCCTTGGGCCCTTCAAGAGTTCTGATTGTATATACCATCGCATCACTGTCCTGAACTTTTGAGCTGTTGGATGGTTTTGCAGCAAAAGTACTGGTGGAAATATTACAAGGAGGAAGAAAATCCAGAGAATAGGCTTTGTTCATATCAGCCTGTCCATCATTATTCTCCAGTTGAACTCGGTTTTCATTTTCTTCTCTATCAGCTTCAGGCACCCCAGGGTCATGCATTACATCATTCTCATCAGCATTGATTTCTATTCCAATTTCTTCAACAGTCTCTTTCACAAGAGCAGCTTCACTATGGGAATGAGTTTTGCCTGGAGATCCAGATGGTTTAGGAACATCATCATTGGATTGCAAAGATTTATTTTCAACAGATGCATGTGAATCTTCATGGATCACAGTTTCAGATTCCTGCTTCTCAAAATCCTCTAAACTTCTCCTTATTGCTTCCTGTATGAGAGCTTCTTCTTCCAGATCCCCTTTTGGTAGTTCACATTGATTATTTTCACTACTGGAAGGAACTCCAGGAACATCACAACCACCTTCCTCCCATTCCACCTCATCATCGGTACAGTAGTCATTCGGCAGAGATTGTTGATGGTCCTTCTCATCAATTTTCACAGGAAGTGTTTCTCTTTCAATAACACCTTCTTCCCAAATGCACTCACAGTCATCAGAATCTGCTGGTTTTTTGGCCAAACAATCATCGTCAGCAAATAAGTTGGATGAACTTCCAGAAACTAAATGCAAAAATATCTGGTCATCATTATCTTTCACTTCAGTTTGATCATCCACAAAAGATATCTCTATTGTTTCTTTGCTTCCATGACAGGAACTCTCAGAAATGTTACCAGATCCTCCTGCTAGTGATGATGAGTTATGGTTGTCATTGAGAGTTTCAGCAAAATCTTCACTAAGCCCAAGAGAACTCTGTAGTCCATTAATTTCAAAAAGATGTTTGGGAAAATATGGGGGCTCATCGTTGCTAGTTGATCCTTTGCCTACATTGGTTTGTCGCCTACTTTTGACCTGCTCATGCTCTTTGATAAAATCCAAATTCCTTTGAATATCACGAGTCATACGAACTCCCATTGCTCTGACCCTACTTACTCTAATCCGCCCTCTCTCATCACGATAAGTCTCAACATCAGGCCCAAAATCCCTCAAAGCTTCACTGTTATGAGGCTTAATTGTTCTAGAACTACTTGTGGAGTTGGATTTGAAGACAGCGGAACTAATGACCTTTTTTGATTTAACAGAATCAGCAATCTGCTCCTTACGACCGCTTTGCGCCAAAGTCCTGATATAGAGAAGAAATTATAATCAACTAACTGATATTACAATGGAATATCACAAACAGATATGTAGGAATTGGAAATTTCGAAATGGCCAGCCCCTGAATGTGATGTTTATATACACTTTAATTGACGCACACATCCAAAGACACAAAGTAACACATCACTTACTGTCTATCGCCGGTGAATGATGAAGAGAAAATGAACTCTCTGTTAGCTTCTGATGCTATTTTCGATGTCTGGACGCCTCCAACACCCTTACCTGCAGCACATCTCTGAACTTCATCTATCTCTTTACGGAAAGCAACCGTTTTCAGATAGGACTGTATTTGAAGCTCTGAAAATTTTGCAGGTTCCTGCAAGGAGAAAAGGCATTATAAGACCATATATGCCACCCTTTCATTACTAAAACTGGCACAAGTTCTGTAAAATCATATAAAGGGGTGCAAGGACTGTTAGCCATCCAAAACAAATAATTTACTAAAGGAGACAGCGGCCCCTAGAATTACAATACACGAGATTTTATAGTTAAAATGTAGCAACATTAATGATATATTTAACCATGCAGATAATCCAAAAGTAAGTATAGTACCTTTTTTATTTTCTGGTACTTCTGCCTGTTTTCAGCCATCACCCTCTCCCTCATCTAAAGAGAACACAAAAAAGAAAGAAGTTATCTCCCTCATTAGTTTGTAAACATATGCAGTTGAAGGTACCAAGGACAAACAAAAGAACCACTAATTTGGCCTCTTTACCTGAACAAGAAGATCCAACTGCATTGATGGAGGGAGAGAAGCTAATACTGCAGGGTCAATGTCACCAGTTGTCATAGGCTGCAATTGCAACAGAAAATCAAGTATCTTTTAAACACACTAACAAATGCAGCAAACAATCGATGTACCAAAAAAAATAGACTAAGCACTTTTGTGAAATACAAGAACAAGAAAGCCAATAAAAGAGGATATTTCATTGACTTAGATGGGACAGTACGTTCGACCAAGAAATAAAAGCCAGGCACTTACGAAGATCATCTCTCCGTCATCGTCGTCATCATCCTCATCAATGCCAGCTCCTTCTTGCAATAGAACACTTGCAGAATGGTGTTTCCCTTTGTCAGTCAAATCTGCCTCCTCCTCTGCAGCAAGTGACGCGGCCAGCCTTAACACATGCAATAGAAATATCAAATTACTGACCTTAACCAGTAAGAAAGATGTGGAAATTACAGGAAGGCACTCACAGTTCATCCAGTTTTTCCTGGTTGATTGGTGCAACAGTTCCTCCACTGTTCTCACCATCATCATTTTGGTTTTGATCTCCATTTGTTTTCTCGGTTTCTTCTCCTCTACTGCTCTCAACTTGCTTGCCCTTAGCGTCATGCTTAACTCTGTCACTTTTGATTTGTGCTGCCAACTCTTCAAGCTTCCTCACCTTGAGCTGACAACCACAGGTTCAAAACCATCAATATCTTGATCTTGCCTTGCTCAACAAACTTACAAGACTAGTACACCTAAAAACTGACATACTGTTGCTAAAAGAATAATCATTGAACAGTATGTTTTTATAGGAAGAAAAGGCACACTTATCATGAATTGATGATGGACTATCCATGACAAGAAACTAGAAGGGTTAAAATAGAAACTTCCTGCAAGTAAAGTATACCCTCAGCAATAAATTTTATAGGCCAAAACGACTCTCCATTATGCCTACTGCACTTTCAAGATAAGTTGCTTTCTGCATTACAGATCAACCTTGTGATAGGATTGTCGGACTATCCAGGACAAGAAACTAAAAGGGTTAAAACAGAAACTTACTGCAAGTAAAGTATACCCTCACCAATAATTTTTATAGGCCAAAACAACTCTCCATTATGCCTACTATACTTTCAAGATAAGTCACTTTCTGCATTACAGATCAACCTTGCAATAGGATTGTCTCCGTGGTTGGAGGCGAATAGGAAGGAATTCGGTGATATAAACTGGCCCCTTAACTTCTGGCAAATGCTGAATTAACTTAGTTAACCATGCTATTAAAAAAAACACAAGTTGAATCACACATTTATGCCTAGAAATGCAAGGAAACATCCTCCAAAAGTAGTACATGGACCCCAGTAGAGCATCGTCTTGTTCACATGATCAAAGCATACTAAGTTCTTTTGTACTTAGATCGAAATAGGGTGTGTTGTGCAAATACTGCGTCCACTACTAGTCAATATGTATTGCACGATTCGGAATAGCGGTTAATTTCCCTCTAAATCTACCATCATCCGCATCATCAACGGTGGGGGATACCTAAATTACGCACGGACGCATGCAGAGGGGGGAGGGAGGGAGAGGTGACTTACGTGGGAGAGCAGGAGCTTCTCGGCGGTCTTGCGGACCTTGGCCTGGGCGGCGTCACGGTGGCGACGGCGGGCGGCGAGGGTTCGGCGCTTGAGGGCCGGGGTGGCACCGTCGAAGACGAAGACGGGGCGGGCGCGGAGGAAGAGGAGTTTGCAGATGCGGCGAAGAAAGCCGAGGAGGTGGGCGTCGCGGATCATGTCACCCTTGTCGTCCCGCATCGCCCGCATGAACTGCACCATCCAGATGCTCGCGTCCACCGCCAGCCGCTTCCCCGCCAGGGTCTCCACCGACACCCGCCGCCCCACCGGGGCCAGCAGCTCCCACAGCCCGTGCACGCCCATCTCCCGACCCGCGGCTGCGGACGAAGATGCAGGTCACGGCTCGGCCTCGGCGGTCGGCGGGGCGTGCGCGGTGGCCCCGAGGAGACGAGAGGGGGCTCACGGTTTGGGAGTTTACGACTTACGACTCGCCAGGTCGAGAGGCCGGAATTGGGAGAGGCCGTGGCAGGAAAAGGTCAAAGGCGGTTTGTGTTGTTTCGCTTTGGGCCGGGCGGACTCGATGGAGAGCAACCTCTTGCATTCGAGAGGCGGTTTCGCTTCACGGCTCGGCGGCGCCGGGCGACCAGACCAGCAGCGGAGGCGGCGACCGGCGCCGGAGACTGTCAACCGGAGGCAGATGCGGCGCCAAATGGGCGCAACCGCGTGACGGCTGCAGGAGAGGCCTCGGCTCGGAGGCTGAGGCAGAGGCGCGCAGCCGGCCCAAAGGGCTGGGATTCTTCATGCAGATTTGTAGTGTTGCTTATTTTTACTCGTTAACTGTTATTCCAATTCTGATTTCTTGCAAATGTAGGATAACCTTTGAATCTGATTTCTTAGTGTGATTCATTCAGCTAAAATAAGCAATTGGCATGCATCAATTTTGAGTGGGCCGCTGCTTATGCCACTGTTGACAGGCTAAGCTGGTGGTCATCATTACCGATTGTGATCATTGACTGCAAAAGTTCATAATGCAATATGGACTATCACTAATATAGAACAATCGAGATAATATACACATTTTTTTAGATAATAGAAGAGAAAAACTCTGTTCTGACTTCTGCATTAAAGATACACACAACTATTAAAGAAATTAAAAGTACCAAAAGAACCAACACCGTTAATAGTGGCTTAAAGCCTTACAACCAAAAGTCGAAAGTAAATTAACCTCAATCATTACAAATCCTGTAACTAAACCGCCACTCATGGGAAGTTAATATACACATGCCAAGTACACTAAATAAATAAGGAACTCGCAGCGGTGGTTGTTCCTTTGGATGGCAAATACAAAAATAAACAAAATTCAATGGCAGATCCAAATGTGAGGCAGTTGTGAATTTGTGATGGCATATACAAATTCCCATTTTGGGCCAAAAAGCTTAGCCTTTTGGGCATTTGGTCTAAAATTATACAAATTCCCATGTTTCTTTTGGTGGTATCCATGGAAATATGTAATTTGCTCATGGTTCCAGTTTGATAATTATCTTCTTTCTTTTTGGGGTTGGAATTCGTAATAATTCACATGGAAAATTTTTATATTACTGCAGGGCATGTACAGCAACCATGGGAATTCTCAATTATCGTTTAGCACAGCGTAATTTTGTTGAAAACTTAATGGAGGAGGAGCATCAGTAGGTATTCTGCAAATTTTCTGTCTTGATGGCTTTTACCGTATTACTTTCCTGCAGATTCAAAGGCTCTGTACCCTTCTTGTATTCTTTAATCCTTTTTTAGCACACAGGGAGTGAGGTGTGGTTTTTGGTTACGTGAGTTATACATCTACTTGACTGTTGCTAATTGCTATATGCTGATTCATTGACATGTATATGTAATTTTTGTGTTATACATCTTCTTTCTTATCTGTACCTGATGGGAAATCAAAGCTAGTTCATACCTGATAAAAAAAATGCAAGTTACAGGTTGAACTTAATACTTTTCTGCTTGTTTTTGGCAACTGACGATAAACGGCTAGAGATTCATCTGAAATTGAGCTTCGTTGTTGAAGCGCGTGTAGTGTAGCCACTTCCTGCTGCTTCTGCTATGGTTGCCATTTTGTGTTTAGGAGACGGTTTTATCCGCTGATGGAGCAACTTCGCCATTTGCCGCACAAGAAGGAAGTTTTCTTGGATGCACCTCTCCTTGATAAATGTATTCTGAGAAATTGGGACCAAGCTGCTTAGCTTCCATGCAAGACGGATCGACAATAGCTACGAAAAGAGCTTCGCAAAGCTACGGAACACTGATAGGCCGGAAGTCCTTTATGGCCGCCGCATCTGCCCTCTTCGGCAAAAAGGAATGGCGTTCTCGAGAGTTGTAATGCAAATGATTTCTCAGTAGTAGAGATGTGTGGATCGATTCAGCAAGTGACCGGTCAGTGAAAATCCCCAACCTACAGGCTTGGGCGCTTGGCCTCATCAAGTTGCGACTTGCGAGTCATGCATGCCTCGCGACCACGGTTGGTAGGGACTAGCACCATGGGGCTTGGTGCGGTGGTGCCTCCAAAGAAGTGACTCGGTGACTATCCCTTACGGCGTGTATTAGCCCAAAAGCCCGATCTCATTGTGGCATGCACCACGTCCTGGCGGGCTCACGAGTCGTCCGCGGGCCATTCGCACCAACCCTGGGCACACGGGAGTAGACCTGGGAGTCAGGCCGTGCCCGGGGCCGGGCACGACGAGCTCCGGGTCATGTCGGGTTGTGCCGGTCTGGTGCGGCCACCTTGCCGTGTTGTACCGTATCAGCACAAGTCGTCTCCGGTGAGGCTCAGACACGGTCCAGGGCATGACGGGCCAAGGGCCACCACGACGGACCGAAGGCCACTACGTCGCCCGGGAGGACAACGATCTTCGTCACCTAGGAAGATGAAGACAATGGCGGGGACCAGATCCAGCCAGATCGACACGATAGACGGGGAGGCGGCCACAGACTAGTCCTTGTCCTTGTCCTCCTCCTCCTCGTCACCGTCCTTCTTCTTGTCCCCCCCCCCCCCTCGGGCGTCCGTTGGCAGCCTGACACCCTTATCCTTCTTATCATCGTTGTCTTCTTCTTGTCACCGCGCCGCCGTCGCCAGGACCTCCTCCTCCTTTTCCTTGGGGAATGGGGATTGGAGATTGGGCAAGGCAGAGCTGGAGCCTGAGCTGAGGCCTCCTCCTCCTTTTGCTTAGGGAATGAGGAATAGGGATTGGGGAAGAACTGAAGAAGAGGAGTGCAAGCATGAATGCATGATACGAGTGAGTGATAGTGAGCCAGTGAGGTGAGATGAGGATGGGGAAAAAGGAAAAGGTTGCGGTGATGATCACCTTCTACATTGATGATGGAAAATAATGCAGTAAACTGTAGAAACACAAATATTTGGGGGAAATATACTAAATTTTATTCATCATTGGGTACAGATCCATAGTTACTGTCTCTTTTAAAACCTTACACCCAGTGTGAGGTACCCCCGGTAAGAAAAGGAGTACATTAATTACATGTATACACACGAACTACTCCCCCAATGTCGAGATCGTTCATGCGTTCCGGATCGATTATGCGCTGCGATCTCGGGATCCTCTAGTTGATGTCATTCGCTTCTTTGTCAATTCCCCATCCTTGACGCAGGTGACGAGGATTAAAATCTCTATGTATTACTTTAATACATAATAAAAAAAACCATATGTCTCTGTGATCGTAACCCCTAAGGCTAACGACCTCCATGGTCGTAAGGATTCCAGAGGTTACATCGTGGGTACCCTGGTTGGAGAGGTCCTGTACTAACTACCCGACCAGGTAACTGCTCATAGAAACAATGAACTGGCACATGGACTCAATTCCAAGTATATACCTTCCGTGTGATGAATGGAACATGTGCCTAATCACTCCAAACCACACGACGTTTCATGGTTCTAAGTCTGTAGGACCGAATAGGCGACTAGAGGGGGGTGAATAGGAGTACGCTCACTTTTTCACTTTGATTGGATACAACACCAATATCACTCCATTAGCTATGGAAGCTATAAAGATCAACATACAAGTACTGCAGAAGACTTATGTTGAATCTAATCTACCCCAAAGCAAAAGACCAAAACTGGAGCTCAAAACCCTCGGGTGCGGTCTGACCGACGTATATAGCGCGGACTGAGCGAGGTGCGGACTGACCGACGGCTTAAGTTAAGCGTGGTTTGACCAGACCACGGACTGACCGACGGCTTAAGCGCGGTCTGGCCGCGCCAAGGACTGACTGGCGACGAAGGTACGGACTGACCGCAAGCACGATGAACAGAACAGACAGTCTGAAAAATCAAACTCAAATCGGTCTAACTTTTGATCTACACGACCAAACTCCACAAAACTTGAAAGACACCTTCTCTAAGATATTAGGAACCTATTTCAATCAAGAATCGTGAGGATCCATGCCAAAGTTCATACCTAGAGTTTTCATACCCTCTCAATCTCAAATCAATCAATGCATGATTTCTCAAAATGACCAAGCTAGCTCTAGAATAGCATAGGCAAGAGAGATAAGGCAAAAGAAAGCAAGAAAGCTTCAATTTCTAGAAAATTTCAAAATCTCACTTAAGGTCCGTATGAAGGAACAAATGTTCAAATTGACCTTTGATCATTGTGAGAATGCAAAAATTGCAATTCAAGTTCAGAAATGGCAATAAGATCACAAAAATGCATATGAGATGCTCCCCCTCACTAAGATCATCAAGTTTCGTGAAAATTTTATTTTCTCTCTATTTTTCCATTTTTACCATTTCTCCCACTTTGACAATGGATTCATTAAGGTGCATAGAGGAAGATAGAGCATGAATGACATAGAATGGCTGCAATTTATTTAATTTTTAGCAAAGGGAGCCATAAGAATTATCGAAGAGGACTGTACAAGTATTACACCAAGCCATATTATGTGAAGAAGCTATTGTAAATCATGGCAAATCATATATAGCAAAGCTAAAGCCAAAAGAGCAATAATCTGTGATTAAATGAAAGTTTAGCATGTTAAGGAGCGCAAGATCATAGTTCAGCCAAAGGTATCCAAAAATGAGTCAAGCCATGTCAATAAACTAAATAGAACCAAGAAGCTATAAAAGAGTCAATTTAGAGCGCTATGAGTTCAATGTTGAATCAATTTGTTCAAGCACTTTGAAATTTAGCACATTAAGCACTTGCTAAAAAAAATTTATTGGTTTTATCTTAGCAAAGCAAGTCCTGGACTAGGAGCCATCCACAACTGCCTCCTAAGCTTCAACCAATTGTCACAATTTGTTTTGTTTTTAGTCATGTTTTAGATCTCAAGCCTTGCCGCGGTCATCCCAAGCAAGAAACTTAAAAGAGTGGTCTAGGTCATCCAAAACTCCCTCTGAGTTTATGCCTAGTGCAATGGTAAGCCGTCTCATGAGAAAGAATTGGTGAGATCAGTTTTTTCGCACATAAAAGATCATTTTTTATTTGCTTGACTCAGGAAATAGTATAGCTCAATCTAAAACTCAAATTAGATTCAAGACTCAACTTAGCCTATTTGACATGGCATGAATCATAAGAGGATCACTATGACAAAACTAGTCACAAGATCCAACAAATCATGTTTTGATTCAAGTTTCTCATATTTAATAGAGCTAGCATGGCAAAAGCTAAGCTACACATGGAAATTCATGATAAACCTAGCAAACTAGCACAAGACATGGCAATGTATAAAGAATGAAATCATGTCACACAAGGATAATAATCAAGGCTCCGTGATTTTATATTACAATGCAAGTTGCTGATTTACAATGAATGCAAAAGAGCCAACTCCCCCTCAAAACAGGCCAAGAGGACTAATAACTCCCAACTCTCCCCGCAAAGAAGCAAAACGAGAAGAATCAATAGCCTTAGTGAAAATATCCGCAACCTGCTGCTCAGACTCTACAAAGTAAAGCACAACATCACCCTTCTCTACAAGGTCTCTAAGGAAATGATATCGAATGTCAATGTGCTTGGTCCTAGAGTGTTGCACTAGGTTTTTGGCAATGTTTATGGCACTAGTGTTGTCACAGAAAAGAGGGACACTATTCAAAAATAACCCATAATCCCGTAGAGTAGACAAGATCCAAAGAACCTGAAAGCAACTACTGGCTGCAGCTACATACTCAGCCTCGGTGGTGGACTGTGCAATAGAGGACTGCTTCCTAGAAAACCAAGAGATAAGAGATGTGCCTAAGAAATGACAAGTGCTAGAAGTACTCTTCCTATCCACTCTACACCCCGCAAAATCAGCATCAGAAAAAGCCTGAATGGAGATAGCAGAATCAGAAGAATACTAGAGTCCAAAATCAAGAGTGTCCTGGAGGTACCTGAAGATACGACTCACTGCTTGACGATGTGAGGCACGAGGGGAAGCCTGAAATCGAGTGCACAGACACACAGCAAACTGTATGTCCGGCCTCGATGTCGTGAGGTCGAGGAGTGAGCCGATCATGCTATGGTACTCCTTCTGGTCCACAGGCTCTCCATCCTCATCAGGATCCAGCACGGTAGAAGTGGCAATGGGAGTAGACATTGGCTCGCTGCTTCCCATGTCGAAGCGCCGAAGAAGGTCCTTTGTGTACTTGCTTTGATGAATGAAGGTACCTTCTTTGAGTTGCTTGACTTGAAGACCAAGGAAGAAAGTTAGTTCGCCCATCATGCTCATCTCGAATTCTCTGCTCATAGAATCTAAAAATCTGGACACCAAAGCATGAGAAGAACCACCGAATATGATGTCATCCACATAAATCTAAACTAGTAAGAAATCACTACCATGCCTGAGAGTGAACAAGGTTTTATCTACCTTTCCCATTTTGAATTCATTTTTAAGCAAAAAAACTCTTAAGCCTATCATACCAAGATTTAGGGGCTTGCTTCAATCCATACAAGGCTTTGGAAAGCTTAAACATATGGTTTGGGAATTTGGGATTTTCAAAACGATGGGGTTGCTTGACATAGACCTCTTCTTCAATAAACCCATTAAGGAAAGCACTCTTGACATCCATTTGAAAAAGCTTAAACCCGTTAGATGTCGCGAAAGCTAGCAATATGCGAATGACTTCTAATCTAGCTACAAGAGCAAAGGTCTCTTCAAAGTCTAAGCCTTCTACCTAAGAAAAACCTTGAGCTACAAGCCTAGCCTTATTGCGCACTACCAACCCATCCTCACTTTGCTTATTTTTGAAAATCCATTTTGTTCCAATAACATTTTGATTAGGTGGAGGTCCAACTAAGGTCCAGACTTTGTTTCTTTCAAAATTTTCAAGCTCTTCATGCATGACATTGACCCAAGAGGAATCAGATAAAGCATGGGTGACATCTCGGGGTTCAAAAGACGCAACAAAAGCAGAATGTGCATGAGAATCTGGAGAGATAAACCTAGAGCGAGTAACTCGCTCATGGAGATCCCCAATTGTCTGCTCAGTTGGGTGTTGTCGCTGAATATGAAGAGGAGGTCCTGATGAAGATGTGACATCTACCTCATGGGCTGTGGATGTAGCAGCAGAGTCACTCGAATCGTTGGTGAAAATAAGAGGAGGCTGCTCAACTGAAGCTGGAGAAGTAGAAGCAGACTCTCCAACCATCTCAGAGATCATTGGAGGATGGATTGGACCTTCATCCTCTATGTTAGAGTCATCATCGATGAAGATGCTTTCTCGAATATCAGGAACCTATGTACCTGCAGTATCGGGTCTAGTACCAGGACTAGCCTCATCAAAAGTGACTTCACAAGTCTCAACAATTTTGCTAGTATCCAAATTAAATACTCGATAGCCACGAGAATGAGCAAGATATCCAAGAAAAATGCCATCATAACATCTTGATTCAAATTTGTCCAAGTTTCCATGTTTAAGAATGAAGCACTTGCAACCAAAAATCTTGAAATGAGAGACTTTAGGCCTATGACCAAATCTAAGCTCAAAAGAAGTCTTTCCTATGACAGATCTCAAGAACACCCTGTTGGACACATAACAAGCAGTAGAAATCGCATCAGCCCAAAACCTCCTAGATGTACTATGCTCATCTAGCATGGTCCTAGCCATCTCTACAAGAGTCATATTCTTCCTCTCTACAACCCTATTCTGCTGGGGAACTCTAGGTGAAGAGAACTGGTGCTCAAGTCCTCTCTCAATGCAGAAAGTGGCAAAGGAAGAGTTCTTGAATTCTGTGCCATTGTCACTTTTAATGGTCCTCAAAGCTCCAGGAAGGTCAACAGCTAGTCTAAGGGCCAACTCTCTAAAACAGCCAAAAGCCTCATCCTTAGAAACCAGAAAATATACCCATGAATACCTAGAGAAGTCATCCACAATCACAAGCATATACCACTTCCCTCCTGCAGACTGAACTCTAAAGGGGCCAACCGTGTCTAAGTGCAAGAGCTGACTAGGTCCATCAGTCATCACTAAAGTAAGAGGTGGATGAGAAGCAGAAACCATCTTACCATGTCTACAGGGAGTGCACACAAGGTCTCTAACATTCTTAAGCTTAGGCAAACCTCTAATCAAATCTTTGCTACTGATTCTGGTCAAATGGTCGAAGCCTATATGTCCAAACCTACAGTGCCACAACACTAGATCATGAGAGTCTGAAGCCACAAGACACCTAGGGCTGGATGAAGAAGAAATACTGAAATCAGCACAAAAGATCTTCTCAAACCTAGAGATCCCAAAGACACGCTCACCCGAGAAGTCTAGAACTCTACACTCACCACTCTTGAACCTCACTTCTAGACCCTCATCAAGAAGCTGACAAACAGATAGCAAATTATACCTCAGCTTACTTACCAAAGCGACGTCCTTAAACATGAAGTTGTTGTTGACGCGCACTATACCCTTGGCTGTCACGGTCCCGGTAGAAGCATCCCCAAACGTGATCAACTCGTTGCTGGATGCACGTGTGAGGGAGGAGAACTATCTAGAATCTCCAGTCATGTGTCGAGAACACCCAGAGTCAACAAGCCATATGTCCTCCTTTCTCGCACGACGGACCTACAGGGCATATGCAGGGAACATCTGTGCCTCAGTACTGGGGTTAGTGATAAAAGACTTGGGAATCCAGTACTGAGCCACACGATGCTTAGGAACAGCAGAAGAAGTAGCAATAAAATGGTTAAAGGGATAATCACAAGAATGCACACGTGAAACACCTAGACCTCTCCGAGTCGACCTACCAAAAGATCGGTACTCCCCCTGTCTAGATGCTACCCGTGGTCTCTCCTCATGATATCCTAACCCAAAATATTGCCTAGATCCACCAAAAGTGTCAAAGAAGTCATTTACGAACCTAAGCCTATGTCTAGCAAGAAAGACAGACTGTCTGGCTCTAGAGATAGTAGAAGGTGAATGAACTCCTCTAATGGATCTCAAAGCACGCACTCTCTCCTTCCTCTCACTCTTAGCTCTACGGAAGCAGAGCTCAACTATGTGGCCATCTTTTTTGCAGAAGATGCAATGATACTTGACCTTTTGAGGGGTCTGATCTGCTGAATTAGAAGCATCTGTCTTGCTAGAAAGGGTTTAGGCAAAACCTGCAGATCGAAAGACTATCTTAGATGGCTCAGGGGGTTCTACCTCAAACAAGCCACTCTTAACAGCTCTCACAACCTTAGGTGGGTGATTTTTAGAGTTCTCTAAAGAATTAAATCCTAGGCCACTATTTTTCACACTCACTTTAGATTGATCAAGGATCATGTTAAGATTCTTCTTCCCACTAGAAAATTTCTCAAGAGTCTTTTTGAGGTAATCATTTTCTTTGGCTAGGTCCTTACAGGTGACACACCTATTCGACTTGATTGTCTTAGCAAGCTTTTCTTTAACAAGAGCTACCTCAACCTTTAAGGCCTCACAAGACACACAAGGAGCATTTTTAATCCTACTCACTTGTTCTTTGAATTTGACTCTAAACTCCTCTTGTATCTCATCTAAATTTGTCTCAATTTCAGTACAAAAAGCACAAGAAGCAGAATCAACAACTTTCTTGGATGCAGTCATGAACATAGATTGTTCCATTTTAGATTTCTCCTCTAGAGTCTTATTCAAAGCATCATTCTTAACTGTGAGTTTAAGACAGTTTTCACATGAAGCAATCTTAGAATAAAGAAACATTTCAGACATTTCCTTCATTTTAATCGTGTTATCCTCACAATGAGAGCAAGTTTGACTAGGATCAAATTTCAGCAATTCCTTAATAGCACTATCCAATTTCAATTCAAGCAAAGTACAATTTGAGCAAGGTGAAAGAATAGCATCTACAGCAGTCATATCTAGAGCAATAGCATCCATGCAAGCAGGACTAGATTTGAGAGATTCTAGTTCATCTAGAGCATCTTTAAGTTGATTTGTAATAGAGGAATGAGCATATTTTAGTTTAGTCAATTCATCATGCAAGCTAGAGCAAGAATCATAATCATCAGCAGGATTAATGGATTTGAGCCTAACCACTTCTAGGTTCAAGTTGTCAATCATGATATCCTATTTCTTAATCATTTTAGCTTGCCTTTTCAGATTTCGTTCAGCAACAACTAAAGCACGTTTCATCTCATCTGGTAAGGGGCATACCTCATCGGTATCGCTGAAAAGCTCATTGTCGTTGGAGGAGTCGATGTCGTGGCTGTTCTTGGCCATGAAACACATGCCGGTGAAGTCCTGGGCCTTCTTCTTGCCATGGAAATCATCGTCGTCGTCCTCTATCCCTGAGTCCACATCGCTCATATCAACATTCTCAAGAGCGGCAAGGACCCGGTTGACGAACTTCCTGTAGTTGGGCTTCTTGGCTTTTGCATCCCGAGCTTGAGGATGCCTCCGGAAGTCCTTCTCCTCCTTGCCCTTCAGCTTGGGGCATTTAGCCCGAATGTGGTTTGGCTCACCACACTCAAAGCAGGTAACATGGCCACCTCTCGTTCTACTCCTCACCTTGTTGTAGACTCTCGTGAATTTTGTGGATAGGAGGGCTAAGTCATCCTCAGGTAGCTTCTCTAGCCGCTCATCGCTCAAAGAATGTAAAGCGGACAATGAAAACCCAGATGAGCCAAAATCCAAAGAATCAGAAGAACTATCCTTAAATGGGTCAACCACTAAAGCCATCGACTCTGTCTTGGGGAGACGCGAGATGAAGTCAATCTCATACGTCTTCGACCTTGATTAGAGCTTATCCATGGTAAGCTCACTCATGACAGTGTTGTCATTGATGGAAGTGATTTTCATCCCTCAGACTTTCACATCAAGAGCACCCAAGAGCGAACGTGCATTTTCAGATTCAGTGAACACAAGATCCACAACACGTAAGTCATGAATGATTTTTGAGAATCTTCCCCACAACTCATCCAAAGATTTACCGGGCCTTTGTTCGATCTTTTAGTATTCTTTCTTGAGTTGGTTCTGTCTCACTTCCTTGATCGCAGTAGAGCCCTCGTGGTAATCACAGAGGGTCTTCCAGATCTCATGAGCAGACCTCAAATGAGCGACACGCTCAAACTCAGATCGACTAAGTCCTTGAATCAAGAAGTTTCGAGTCTTGCTATTTGTCTCCACATCTGGAGTGATCACATCGTCATTGGCTGGCACAACATAAGGATTTTTGACATTAAGCTAAATTGTGTGCCCTTGAGCCTCGATGTAGGCATGCATGCGAGCCTTCTAGTAAACAAAATTGACTCCATCAAACACAGGTGGTTTGGTGGAATACTTGTCAGTCGCCATGGCTCCAAAGACCAGTTAAGATCTATGAGAAGAGTTAACCGGGCTCTGATACCAATTGTAGGACCGAATAGGCGACTAGAGGGGGGTGAATAGGAACACGCTCACTTTGTCACTTTGATTGGATACAACACCAATATCACTCCATTAACTATGAAAGCTATGAAGATCAACATACAAGTACCGCAGAAGACTTGTGTTGAATCTAATCTACCCCAAAGCAAAAGACCAAAACTGGAGCTCAAAACCCTCGGGTGCGGTCTGACCGACGTATATGGCGCGGACTGACCGAGGTATGGACTGACCGACGGCTTAAGTGTGGTCTGATCGGACCACGGACTGACCGACGGCTTAAGACGGCTCGCGCGCCAAGGACCGATTAGCGGAGAGTGCGGTGACGATAAGCACGATGAATGTAATGCATGTACCAAAAATCAAACTCAAATCGGTCTAACTTTTGATCTACACGACCAAACTCCACAAAACTTGAAAGACACCTTCTCTAAGATATTAGGAACCTATTTCAATCAAGGATAGTGAGGATCCATGCCAAAGTTCCTACCTTTTTCAGTTTGAATGAAAGGTGCCTCAAAACCAAGTCAAAATCGAAATAAGATCTAACGTCTTACTCGTGGGTGATTGATGATCAAGATGATTCTAGATGTATTCCCACATGTCACAGCAAGCTACATCATGATAAGAAACCAATAGAAAACTCTTGGATCAAAGAAAGCCTCAAAATCACAAAAGAGAGAGAAGGAACACAAGGAGACTCTTCTTTGAGAAATCATGCATTGATTGATTTGAGATTGAGAGGGTTTATAGCCACTCCATCCAGGAGGACAAAAGCTCAATCCATGAGCACACACTCAACTCATCTCTCTAGAACCCTAAGCCTCTCCTTTCCTCTCTAAGTCCCTAAAACCAAACTAGGGTTTTCCAAATGAAGTCATTAAGGGTGCTGGCAGCAACCACCCTTATTTATAGTGTAGGCCTAGCTTCTAGAAGAGTAAACACTATTGGGCTCCCGTTAAGCCCACACACAAACGGGTTACACACGTACGCATTTTAAAGCGTCGTCTTCAACTCCTCTTGACCTAAACCACTTCTCCATGCGTTGTCTCGCGCCGTGGTTTAGCCAGAAGGTTACCAAGGTGGTATTTGGTGAAATTACCAAAATACCCCTTCTCGATCCTTCTCTGAAGACGAGTCCAATCTTGGTGAAGCAAACGCCTGCTTCGCTACATGTAGGTTGATCAACAGCTCTCATTATGTCGGCAAGTCTCTCCCGTCCGACTCCCGCCGAAACCACCAAGGCACTTGCACCAACCCCCACGCCGCTTGATCCAACCCGTCGCACCAAACTACCTGTTCGGTCACCTTTGTCCAATTTGCGTCATGCTTGAATCCATTGACCTCACCCGGCCTTCTTGATCGTTCTGAACCTCAGCTCTCCAAGCTTAGTCCCGATCATCCTCGCCGTTGACCGTCGTTGACCTTCAAGCGTCCTGCACGACAATAGATAAAGAAATCGATTCCGAGAACAAGTTCTTCACAACTTGACCCACGTTAGTGAAAACATGCATTATGCAACACATATGCACTGAAGCCAAATAACTTGACCTAACCCAAAAAAGGTCGCCACCTTTTGGCCGAAGAACAGTACAAATCCGGTCAAACCGTCATTCATTGGTCGGTCTGACCGCTCTCAACACGCTGGTCTAACCGCACCTATTCTGACAGCACTTTTAACTTCGCCAAAAACGCACAATTCGATTGCCAATTGTAACATCATCCTAAGATCATGAGTATATCCCCATGATATCCACAAAGTCACTGACAATAACCATCATGTGGTTACGTCATTCCCTGATATCAACCATTGAGCAGTTGATAGTTCACCAACTGTCGCCTCGCTCCGATCAGTCGCGACACTTTCAACAGGCGTCTCTTCAAGAAGTAACTATCACTACTTCATCGACTACTTAAAGGAGACTACGAACGGTAGAAAAGGGATGAGTCGCATTCCATCAGATTGAAGCACAGCGACCGGCATTAGATTCATGTTTCAAGCCTAATTCAATAGCATAGCAAGCCTTACGCTCAGTGTAATTAGGATTAGTCCACCACCTTGTCGAGGGCACCCCCTGTAAAGGATCTAGTTCACATCAATAAAGATCAGTCTCATTCTCTTCCAAGAACTCTTTGTCATTTTCCTTTGTTTATTTTGTAAGATCGGCGACTTGATCGTCGACAGCTAGCACCGTTCGTGGGAAACGAGATGTTGAGTTCTTCAAGATTACTTCGCTCAAACATTCCTCATCCACTTCCTTCTCCCCATCATCGCTCATGAGAACATGGTAGAGACATGGGATGAGGAAAACTGGTTCGACCTGACGGACTACTCCAACCTCTACATGGACGCGTGCATCCGCGCCATGGAAGAAAATGGGATGTCATCCTCCTCCTCCTCTGCCGGCTCACCATTCACAAAGATTAGCGAAAACGACTGCATGGATGAGGATTCACCGCCACCATCAATAGCGCTATCAAAGGAACCGCTCGTTCCGACCAGTTCAGAACGTCTGAACGCCTCTACAAGCCCGGTCGATTCGACCGACAAAAACGGCAACAGAAACCCAACGCTACAATCAGAGAGTCCATGTACCCTCGATATTGTCATGGGCGACCAGTATTCGCCAAAGGCTCCTACGTATTTCAGGGGCCAACCGACATCTGGTAAGGGTATTAATGGAGTTATCACCAATTGTAGGCCAAGTGGATATGGTGAAACTCAGCATGCGATCGGCAATCCGCTAGATCAGGCTAAGTCCACCACAAAGCCCACCAGAGGTGGTAATCTCCAACCGCTCCCCGTCGTGGAGGCTCCTTGCTGAAGCTCGGAAAGGCTCTCCCTTAGCTACGATGGGAGCTCATCGGAAGATCACTGTTGGTGCTACGAAGTTAACACAATCGGAGATACCAGTCCGGATGCCATGCAAGATCCTCTATGGGTTAACTCACCACCACTTGCTGGTGGAAATGGTACAGACGCTTAAGCATCAACTACTGGAGGCAACTGAGCTGACGAACGTGCATAAGTTAATTCATCTGTTCCTACCCCACCATGAGTAAGGGGTCGGACAGGGCCGATCGGAAGGTCGAGGAAAAACTCAACTTATCGAACACCCACTATAAACGGGAATCTTCCATGACCTTCGGTAACAATACAAAACCTGCAACGAGTCCAGGATATTCTGAATAATCTAGATCCTACTTTAGCAGGAACTCCAGGTTATGCTCAGCTTGTAGGTCAGGTGTCGAAAATCCTCCAACAAACCATGCAACATACAGAAATGTACTGGGAGCAAAGGAATTTGCAAAGTCACACAATGACTTTGTCCCAGCGCTCCTCTCTCCGTAGGGGACAATATAGTCGAGCGGAGGAATGATCGATACCAAGACCCCCTCGTAGGTTCCGACCAGGAAATCATGAGGGAATACGGCTCTTCACGACAGTCACTCCTCATCCTCGTCAAAAGAAATGAACACTTGATTCAGGCGATCTCAGGCATCATTTGAACCAAGCAGGTGGTCAAAGACATCATCATAATGTCCACGACTAGAATGGGACACCGGATCTTAGGTATGCAAATCTGAGGAACCGATCCCTAACTAACTATAATCCGGCTCCTTTTCAGAGAAGGCACCACGGCTCCATTACGGGCTGCCGAGCGTTTTTGGCAGGTCTCCAAGCTTTTCATTGGCCGGACAGGTTCCGACCAGCCAACATAGAGAAGTTCAATTGGACTCATAACCCATTAGAATTTCTTCAAATTTATACTACCGCCATCAAGGCTACTGGTGGTAATGACAACGTGATGGCAAATTACTTGCCCACGATCCTTGAAGGGTCTGTCCGATCGTGGTTGCTCAACCTACCGGTTGGATCTATCAACACTTGGGAGCCGCTCTGCGATACTATGATCGCCAACTTCCAAAGGGCGTATGACCGTCTCGGGAATGAGGATGATCTTCATCTGATGAAGTAGAAAACCAATAAAACTCTTCGACAATATGTCAAGAGATTCAGTCAGATTCGAAACTCTATCCCAGAGATCGCAAAGTCTTCTGTCATCTAGGCTTTTAAAGTAGGGATGAGGAATTGCCGGTTTACGGAGGATGTTGCAATAAATCTTCCATGAACGACCGTCGAACTTTTCAACATGGTAGACAAGTATGCAGCCGCTAGTGAAGCGGTCAATTGGTGTAAAGCTATTGATTGAAAAGATAAAAATCCCCAACCAGACTTGGAGAAGCAAGAGAAGAAAAGCAAGAAGTCTCTCAAGGGTAAAAAGAATCGCAAGCCCGACAATAAGGAAGTCCTTGCGATTTTTGAAAAATTTACCAAGGGCAAGAAAGACTTCACTGGTCTGAACAAACCTAAGGCTCCGACCAGTGACTACAAGAAAAATAAGAAGTGGTGTCCGCTTCATTAGGCAGCAGGGCATGATCTGCGCACATGTCGAGCCTGACAAAAGAAACTGGTGGATTACTACTCGGGTAAAGGTCCTTTCCCCTCCGTAACAGAACTTGGAGAACCTAGCTCCAAGAAGGATAAAGATGGCAACGAAGAGACAGAGTACCAAGAGCCACAACACACTGTGGATATGATCGTCAGAGGATCTTCTTTGTACGACTCAAGACAACATCTGAAAGCCGTGGAGCGAGAGGTCATCCTTGCCAAGTCTCTGATCATCGTCAAGCTATCCAGGTGGTCGGAAACTGTAATCTCCTTCAGCAAAGAAGACTGCCCCATGCCGTCGACTCGACCAGGTAGGTTTTCTATGGTAGTCGAACCTACTATTAACAATTGTAAAGTTAATCGAGTCTTAATAGATGGAGGTAGCTCTTTAAACATTTTATTTATGGGAGCATTGGAAGAGATGCAGATTCCCAAGTCTAAGGTAAAACCTGTGAAATATGCCTGCCACGACATAGTTCCTAGTTCTACCGCCAAACCGATAAGACAATTGTCCCTGCCGATTACGTTCGGAAGACCCGACAACTTCCGAACATAAAATGTTCCATTTAATGTGGTGGATTTCGAAACTGCATACAATGGAATCCTCGGCCGTCAGGTTTTAGCAAAATTCCTAATAGTCACGCATTACGGTTATCAGAGTTTAAAAATGTCAGGACTGAAAGGAGTCATCACGGTTCGAGGAGATCGAAAAATGGCTTATGCATGTGATCGGAAGTCCTTAGAATTGGTCGATGAGCTTTCGACCAGGGAAACTAATCCACCTACCATGCAGGTCAAGCACTCGAGGCCAAAGATGACGCCAAAACCTTCTGACCAGACCAAGGAGGTACCACTCGGCAAAGATGCTCCTTTGGAAAGCGCTAATACACAGTATGGGTTCGAAAACGCTAATGCGTCTGTCCAAAAGGTATTTGTCGGGGCAAGACTCGGCCCCAAATAGGAAGAGTCGCTCGTCCCCTTCCTCCGAGAAAACCAGGACATATTCTCTTGGCAGGCGTTCGACATGCCCGGAGTCCTCAGGGAGGTGATCGAGCACAGACTAGCTCTCCAGCCTAACAAAAAACTAGTCAAGCAGAGGCTAAGGCGCTTCGCACCTGACCAGAAGGAGGCAATCCAGTCAAAAATCGACAAGCTCCTCAAGACTAGATTTATTCGTGAAGTCGACCACCCAGAGTGGCTCGCCAACCCTGTAATGGTTAGAAAAAGCAATGGAAAATGGTGAATGTGTATTGACTTCATAGGTCTTAATAAAGTCTGTCTAAAAGATGAATTTTCCCTTACACACATTGATCAATTTGTAGAATCTACTTCCGGGTGTGAGTGGTTAAGTTTTTTAGATGCGTACTCAGGGTACCACCAAATTAATATGAGTAAAGATGACGAAGAGAAAACTTCCTTCATCACTCCATATGGTACTTACTGCTATGTTAAGATGTCATTTGATCTCAAAAATGCTAGTGCAACTTTTCAAAGGTTGATGCAAAAAAACATTTAATCCTCAGAAGCCTACGTTGATGACTTGGTCGTGAAAAGTGTCAATGCTGGCGACCACATTTTCGACCTACACAAGACTTTCAATAACTTAAGAAGGCATAACCTTAAGTTAAATCCAGAGAAGTGTGTGTTCGGAGTTTCTTCTAGAAAGCTTCTTGGATTCCTAGTTTCGACTAGAGGAATTGAAGCAAACCCAGCAAAAATATTGGCCATCGACCAAATGCGCCCTCCAACCACAAAGAAGGAAGTTCAAAAACTAACCTGCTGTGTGGCAACGCTAAGTTGTCTCATAGCATGGTTAGGTGAAGAAGGACTCCCTTTTTTCAAACTTCTTCAAAAGCCTGGAAGTTTCGAGTGAACTAAAGTGGCAAACGATGCCTTCGAAGAACTTAAGAAGTACCTTACGAATGCCCCGATCTTAGCTTCTCCAAGATCGGGAGAAACATTGCTGATTTACATGGCTGCAATGCCACAAGCAGTCAGCGGTGTACTAGATGTAGAACGTGACAATGTTCAACGGTCGGTATATTACGTAAGCGAAGTATTACATGGACCTAAGGAAAGATATCCACAGGTACAAAAGTTGCTCTATGGCCTCCTTATGGCTTCAAGAAAACTAAGACATTACTTTCAGGCCCATAATGTGGTCGTACCTACCGGATATCCCTTTGGTCAAGTTCTCGGAAATAGGGAATTATTAGGATGAATAGAAAAAGGCGGTCGAGCTTGGGGCGTTCGACCTCCATTTCATCTCACGAACAACAATCAAGTCCCAGGCAATGGCAGAATTCATTGCCAAATGGACAAACCCTGAACCCACCCAAGGGCCCGAGTACTAACACCACGACGAGAGGACAATGTACTTTGACGGTTCCTTGATGCTCAAAGGCTCGAGAGCTGGAGTCGTCTTAATATCCCCTACTAGAGAACACATCAAATCCGTCATTCAGTTAAACTTTCCTGCTACAAATAATGTGACAGAATACGAAGGTTTACTAGCAGGACTTCGAGCATCCAGAGCGCTCGGGATTCATAGATTACTAGTGAAAGGCGATTCTCAACTAGTAGCGAATCAAGTCGGGAAAGATTATTAATGCTCAAGTACCAAGATGCTATCTTATTTGGCGGAAGTACAAAAAATCAAAAAGTACTTCTTCGGTTTTTAGATCCAACATATTCCTAGAAAGGAAAACTTTCTGGCAGACCAGTTGGCACGGATGGCCTCCACAAGGTCGCCTGTCCCGCCTAGAGTTTTTCTCGAGCAACTCAATTCACCCTCGGTGGTCGAGCATTCCGAGGATATAGATGTTCCACTGTAGGTCGTACAAATCGATCCTGCGAACATGGATGCTCCACAGGAGGTCGTCAAGCATGATCCCGGTAGAGATTGGATGACATCGATCTACTATTATCTTCAGCGTGGCATTATTCCTGAAGATGATGTAGAGGCTGATCATATAGCTCGAAAAGCCAAATCACACACTCTAATCGAAAGTTGTATAAACGAGGATCACACGAAGTGTTGATGAGATGCATATATCAAATAGATGACATTAAGTTGCTAACCGATATTCATAGAGGAGTCTATGGAGCACATCATTCCTACAGAACACTGGTCGGTAAAGCCTTCAGACAAGGATACTACTGGCCAACTGCCCTTCATGATGCAAAAGAGCTCGTAATGAAGTACGTACATTGTTAATTTCATAGTCGACAAGTACATCAATCGGCACAAGCTTTGCAAACCATACCTCTTTATTGGCCTTTTGCAACCTGGGGACTAGACATTCTGGGACTTTTCCCAAGAGCACCCGGGGGCTTCGAATTCCTTTTCGTCATGATTGACACGTTTACAAAATAGATAGAAGCCGAGCCTGTTGTTAAAATAACAACTGAATCCGCTAAGAGGTTCCTAACAAAAAATGTGATCACATGATTTGGTGTACCCGGTCGTATAATCACAAATAACGGTACCCAATTCTCTAGCGGAAGTTTTCAGGAATTCTACGAGGATCTAGGTATAAATATACAATTCGCTTCTGTCACTCATCCGCAGAGCAATGGAGCAATCGAGCGAGCTAATGGTATCATAATGCAAGGAATGAAACGCCGAATGTTCGACCAGTTAACAAAATGGTCAGGAGCTTGGGTTCAAGAACTTCCTTCTATATTATGGGCCGTTCGAACCATGACTAGTCGTGCGATTGGTGAAACACCATTCTTTCTGGTTTACGGTGCTGAAGCCATGCTTCCTATTGAACTGAAAATTGGCTCCACTCGAACTAATTGTTTCAATTAGAACAATCAGATAGAACGAAGGCTCAACGGCATCAATTTCCTTGAAGAACTACGAAACCAAGCCCTTATACGATCGATGGTTTATCAACAAGATATGCGAAGGTACCACAGTCGTAAGGTGCAACCTCGCAGCCTAGCTGTAGGTGATCTGGTTCTATGAAAAATTCAGAACCAGGCTAATCGCAATAAACTTTCTCCAAAATGGGAAGGTCCATACACTGTGGTCAAAGTCACCAGACCTGGTTCGGTACGACTAGCTTTGTCAGACGGGCGTGTTTTGTCAAACTCTTGGAATATTGACCAATTGCGTAAGCTCTTTGTATAAATGTATTTTACATTTTTTAATTTCAATAAAGATTTATCATTTCTTTACTTTCTTCGATGAGTGATATTGTTTATATGACTGTACTCATACTCTGGTTACCTACTATTATTGTCTAATTGGTCAGAGAAGACCAAATTCTCTTCGATATCCTTTTAAAGGATCTCTGTTACTCTCTAGCTCAGACATAAGTCAATTGCCGTAAGGGTTCTAGTCGTGACCATTAAGTCAATGGTTCTCACGCGCGACCACACTCTTTTCTCAAAGAAACATGCGAGTAAAAGGAGCATAACACAGACAACTTGATATAGTTACTTACATGTTATAGAACTTATGGACTTCATTTTATCATTTCAACATTCTGTTCTACTCTTATTTTGGCTACTGGTCGGGACACGGAAAGCCTCCTAGTCGAAGTCTCTCCTCTCCACATGTGGTCCTGCCCACTGGAAGGAGCTTCCTAGCGACGGTCCTTTTCCTACGATCTTCGCTGCCAGTCGGAACTTGAGCATGAGCATGTTTCGCGGAGTGTTTTTTATGTCTTTGGTTCTTAGCAACCCTTATGACCAGTTTGGATAATAAGTATAAATAAGGTCACTTATCATTTTTTTTTGCATACATTCTTTGCATGGTTCCTTATCATCAAGCTGAGTCTAAAAAACATCTTCCGGCCACTTAGTGTACTATACAGTATTTCGATTATGGAAAGGATCTAAAGCTAATCGAAGTCATACACTGGTTCCAACCATATTGATTTCCTAGTGCTACTTAGATCATTTTATTACATAATCATCACATACTTTGTACCATGGTGGTAGCTTATGCTCTTTTTTCTGGTTTACTGCTTATTTAGTAAAGTTCTTCTACTAATAAAAGCAGTCGGGGGCTAGGAAATATATGAGTACTTAGCAAAATAAAGAGATAAAACACAGACTTTATTGATGGTAAAAAGTAAGTTTTTACAATTCTTATATTACAACCATCTATTTAGAATCACTAGACTGGTCGTTGTGCGCTGGAGATCCGACTTCTATTTCCTCCACAATCTTGTTTCCGAGAGGCATTATTTCCTCAATAAGCTTGGTTGCTTCATCTCCCAAGCAGTTGAAATCTTGTTCAATAGATTGGAGATGCACGGAGGGGTCAGAGGCCTTCAGTTTTGCCAAAGCAAAGCTGACTCCATTAGCGACAACTTTCCTTATCATCTATCCATAGTTATCCCAGGTAGCTTTAAGCAGACCTCGGAGATCTTCGAGTTGTTGGGCCAGGAAGTTAATTTTCTCTACAGGATCCTTCAAGAGAGGTAGTTGCGATCCTAATCTCATATCGAAAAGCATCTTATTCAGAGCCTTAACCTTTTCATCAAGGCCCCGATCAAGTTCTGCCCCCTGGTCATGCTCAAACTCAAGAGCTTTCTTCGCTCTGGTTATTTCTTGAGTTTGCTCTGCACGAGTGAACCAAAGACAAATAATTATAATCAGAATAGATAGTACCCTGGTTAAGCTTACGACTAATTACATTGACTTTTCTTCTCACAAGTGTCGATAATTCCCTTGTTCCTGGTCGTAAATAATACGATCGACCGGTCCTTAGCTTGGTATTCACCTTCAAGCTTTGTTATTACGGCTTCCTTGGCCACGATCTTTTCTTTAATTTTCTTCGAATCTATCAAATATGATAAGGTGGGAAGTTAATTAATAGAAGAGAAACAAGATAGCAAAGAAGGAAAGGAGAATACAAGAGGAATGTTCTTACTTTCTAATTTAGAGTTTCTTGTCTCCAAGAGTTTTATTCGCTGAGTCAGTCCTTCGACCACAGCGAAGTTCTCCACGATATGCTACAGATATGGCAAACTCTTTTAGTTTTTTTTAACTTTAGGGGAAAAGACTATGGAAGTGGTCGTGGATACTTACCCGGATTGCCATATCATTATACTCGACAAAAATAATATCAGGACTCATCTCTGCTTGACTGTCCGATATTCTCTCCCAGGCCTCGTCGAGTTCTTCATCGTAGAAGATTCGATGACGATGGGGGAAGCTGGTAGGATGAGGGGCCTTTGGAGAAATTCCCTGAAAGACCCCAGTAGTGGTTGGAACCTGCTGGGATCCTTTTGGAACTTCTGCCTCCTTAGGCGGATAGGTGGAGTTGGAGCCGCCACAAGTTACTGAGCAAGCACTGCCACCTGCTCGGGGGCTGGCTCAACCTCTTTTTCCTTAGGAACCTTCTCCTGAGGAGTGCTCTGGTCGGAGGTGACTGGAACACCAGAGGACCTTTGAAAAATCAAGATCTTAAGGACATCAGAAGCATTAATGGTATGTATTTACATAATTCTCTTTCATGTAGACATACCTGGCCTTCTTCTTTGTCTTGACCTTGAAGTGCGCTGGAGAAAAGTCCGTAGCGTCAACCTTCCTTTTCTTGTCAACCGATTTCACCGGTTCTGAATCGGTAGAGTTGGTTGCACCCATGACATCCCCTGATCTCTAGTCGGAAGTGGTATCCTCAACCAGTTGGTCGAGTCCCTGACCAGCTGGTCGGAAATGGTGTCTTCGTTGGTTCCTGGGACAATTGCTTTGGTAGCAACTGTCAGATCGTGAACAATCGCCCTGGGGCCAAAGACCTCTGCAGCTCCAGTCTGCAGATCTTCTTTCTCTCCCGTCTGAATTACAACTCAAGTTTAATCAGGCGATGCATTTTTTCATCTAAATTATATATTCCTTTCTACAAATGCTCTTTTTTACCTCTAGGAGACCATCATCTTGTGTGGTCTCTGATTAGAAATCGGACGGAACAACGATAGAAGTAGAATACTCGCCGGATTTGATAATCCTCAGCCCAACCGCCTACATATTAGAGCAAAATCATATACAGATCGGAGGATCTATAGAAGATAAAGAAAAAGTGGTTACTTACCTTGAGTCTTCTTAGTTTCTCTTCTTTAGAGACGATGGCCAAAATACCCGGGAATGCGACTTTGATATCAGGCTCCCCTGTGCAGATCATTTTGATCTGCTTTCTGACTTCATCAGAGGAAAGGACTTCAAAAAGACAAAGAGATTTCAAGGTCATAAGATAATCAACTAAATAGGCCATACTGGTCGGAGTTTTTCAAAGACTTACCTTCCTCTAAGTCCTTGATCGCTTCGTCACAACGAATATACCAGAGCAAGGAATGCTCTTAGAGTTTCAAGGGACTAATTCGGTGCATGGAAAAGTCCCTAACCACGTGCCAAGTAGTCAATCCCTTGTCACTGAGGTCTCGAATGGCATCGACCACCCTTCCGACCCATCCTTTCTTCTTCTTGATGGATCGCCAGTTGAGGTTCTCGCTCGCCACTTTGCCGGCGAAATAGAGGCCGTCCTCTTTCGTGACATGTAGAACCAGCTTTTCTTCCATGACGACCACGAAGACTTCAGGAACATCCGGATGTACTCGTCGGCCTTCCCGTCGTGGAGTCGCAGCGAGCACTCCCCAGGTTTGACAGCCGATTTCCTTGACCTCGCCATCTTGTAGAAATACTTGAAGACCTTCAGGTTTGGTCGGATCCCCAAGTATGCCTCGCAAATGTAGACGAAGATACTGAGGTTGGCGATGGAGTTTGGGGCCAGATTCACCAGCTCAACTTCATAGTGCTCTAGAACCTTTGGGAGGAACTTGTGCACTAGAAATCTGAGCCCGCACTCAACGTAGGCGAGGAAGATAGGAATCTCTCCTTCTTCACAGCTCGGAAAGTGTTGTCCGGCTGCTGATATCCATTTGATTAGATTCTTGTTAGGAAGCATCCCAGCCTCCTCCAGAGCCTTGAGCTTCTTCCCACTCAGATCTGAAACCAACCACTTGGTGATCGAGTCTGACATGACAAGATCTTCGAGTGGATGAACAGAGGTCGGAGGGAGCTCTCGATGGAAGAGTGAAAGGAGGTCGGAGAAGATTCTTCACGAGAATATGGAGAGGGATTCAAGGAAATTTGAGAGCGTAAAAACCCTAAAGCCAAGCGCAATGGGGATTTTATAGCCGCAGTTCTTTAACTGCAAAGAGGAGTTACCCAAAAAGTCCAACGAACACAACCTTTTGTCCAACGGACACGTGACACTTCGGTTCCTAAGGCAGTTTCTCAACTTTAAAATGAATAGAGACCATCTCGTATATCACGACATTAAATAAGGGTCTACCCAATACGACTTCATCGAGAGAGAGTGTTCACACAACCAATTCATTTAAAGTTCGGGGGCTAGCTGACGATGATTAAAATCTCTATGTATTACTTTAATACATAATAAAAAACAATATGTCTTCGTGGTTGTAACCCCTAAGGCTAACGACCTCCGTGGTCGTAAGGATTCCAGAGGTTACATCGTGGGTACCTTGGTCGGAGAGGTCCTGTACCAACCACCGACCGTAGTAGTCAGAGAAACAATGAACTGGCACTTGGACTCGATTCCAAGTATATACCTTCCGTGTGATGAATGGAACATGTGCCTAATCACTCCAAACCACACGACGCTTCATGGCTCTAAGTCACTAACAATAACCAGCATTTGGTTATGTCATTCCCTGATATCAACCGCCGAACGGTTGATACTTCACCAACTATCGCCTCGCTTCGACCAGTCGCGACACTTCCAACAGGCGTCTCTTCAAGAAGTAACTGCCACTACTTCATCGACTACTTAAAGGAGACTACAAACGGTAGAAAAGGGATGAGTCGCATTCCATCAAATTGAAGCACAGCGATCGGCATTAGATTCATGTTTTAAGCCTAATTCAATAGCATAGCGAGCCTTACGCTCAGTGTAATTAGGATTAGTCCACCGCCTTATCGAGGACACCCCTATAAAGGATCCAGTTCACAACAATAAAGAGTAGTCTCGTTCTCTCCCAAGAACTCTTTGTTATTTTCCTCTGTTTATTTCATAAGATCGACGACTTGATCGTCGACAGCAGGTGATTGGCTTCGCCATCTTGGGTGTGAGGGATAACTTTCTTTCTTCAATTATTCTTCCTACCATGTTGAACGTCGCTTCTGAAGAGACTGTGGATACCAGAACCAGTAGAACATTTCGTGCCAAATGGCACAACACAGAGAATATTCGCTTGTTGTTCTTTCACCATTTGTGCAAGTCTACCTTGCCTATGCCAGAAAGATCAGGATCGATGTTTCCAAAATCATGTGTCAGGTAGTGGTTCAGCTCTAAGACAGAATTCCACTTGGGGGTGTCTGAGACTGAGAGGATGAAGAACTAGATTTGCCCTTCAGTTTCTTCCTCAAGTGGTTGTCACGCTTGTATTGCCGTGATGCGTCTGCTGTGAGGCCTTCGATCTAGTGTTGCCGCCAAGCTTTTCATGATACAAGCGAAAAACACGAACAAACTTCTTTTTGACATGTTCGAAAGTTTCAGAGAAATCAAGACCGAGGCACTCACTTATTCCCTTCATAACAATTTGCAAACCTACTAACTTTTTTGTAGGATCCAAAATGATAGCAAAACAATATAGGTGTGAAATAGATCCAAAATGTTTAACATTTTTCCCTCCATTACTGCAACAGCATGGCCTAGAAGGGGACCCCTAGATTTAGCGAACTTGTCTGCAATTAGCCAAATATAATCTATAACTAAGTAAGATGGTGGGTAGTAAATATCGGATAGAGCCTTAGTTGCTTTGTAAAAATATCTTAAAAACACTTGAAAATGACTAACAATTTTCCAATCTGAGTTATTAACTATCAACTTATTACTCTGAGAGTTAGCATTGACAAAGATAGATATAATATATTCATACACGTGTACCTTCTTCAGTATGATGTATGTCGAGTTCCACCTCACCTTCATGTCAAGACCTAATTTTCTTGGGGTCTTGTCGTTGACTATGCAGTACTCCGCGAACCTGACTATCACTTGTGCTGAACTTGTGAGGTAACGAAGGGCATCACGGATATTGTTCAAATAAACGTCAATCTTCTCCATACCGTTTTGCACAACAAGGTTCAAGATATGACATACGCATCTCTAGTGGAGAACATATCCACCGATATATGTCTGTAACCTTGGGGTGATGATGTTCATAGCCGTCATATTCGCCAATGCGTTATCAAGAGTTATAGAAACAATCTTATTTTCTATTTAAAAATCATCAATTACCCCTAGTATGCGCTTGGCAATAGCCTCTCCCATGTGTGATTAAGTAATTAACTTAAATCATATGACTCTCTTGTTTAGCTTCTACTCAACACCTAAATAATGAACTACAACACTAAGGTAGGCAATTCTCTGGTGCATTGATGTCCAAATATCCGAAGTTAAAGCAAAAAAGAACTGAACTTGTAGGACTAATTCCTTTAGTGTTGTTAGCTCCCTACTATACATCCCTAAAATATCAGATGAGGTAGTTCTCCCACTGACATGTTGGTACTGTAGATAAAAGCTGTGTTGGATCAGTCTTTCGAACAAGCGACTTTCACCCTTCCTAATCGGTTGATCTTTGAAAATAATGTATCTAGCAATTTCCTCACGAACAGAAAGAGGGTTTTATGCCCAAATACTTATATAGCCATCGTCCTCGAAGTTCAAATGCATCTGGATTCCTCCACCCTCACGTGTGTGCCCCATCTTTTTCAAGCATGCTTTGTAGCGCTGATTCAAGTGCTCTATCCCTCCACCTATACGAGCAATTAATTGAGTTTTGTAATAATTACAAGTTGTGATCTCTACCGTTTGGCCATCTCAAATTTCCTCACTCTAGGTCATGTGCTTCTAGCACTCTACCCTTAGCCCAGTGATGTCGGTGTTGGGCCCAGACCCACCAACATTGCCTTCCATGGACGGGGGAGAGAAGTTTGGCATCCCCATCGGCTCTGGACTGCGTCTGTCCATATGACGTCCTCCATGCTGTAGTCTCCCATGCTTGGGGAGAGCTGACGAACATCAATGGGAGCGGCGGCGGGAGTGTCCGTGGCTACACCCCGCTGCTGCTTTCATGTTGCGACTCCTTGATATCATAGCACTACCAAGTGTGGCCACTCCCTCTGCTTTTTTCATGCTTCGACTCCTTGTTAGCATACCTGGTACCACTACCGAGTTTTCTACTGAGTAAAGCAAAGAGAGAATAAGATAAGAGAAGTTGTGCTTCGGTTAGTGATGAAGACATGAGAAAAGAGAGAATCAGAAAAGAGAAGTTGTGCCTCAGTGGTGAAGGAATGAGCAAACGAGTTCGGTTTTATAGGCACGGAGAGGAAGAATCTTGCTTCTGCCCGTTACCTTCTTTCTCTACTCCATCTTGTCACCGGAATGGGCAGACAGCTATTGCTGAGTGTGTAGACAAGTCCTCTCCGCTCATTGCCTCTCTCCCTCCTCGCCCGTTGCTTCTCTACAGGTACTACTGTAGCAAGTCTTATCATCGGTTACCTCTGCCTCCCTACTCGACTCATCAATCAACCTCCCCAGACCCCATCCCCAGTTCCCACCGCCCCCACTGCCCACAGCATCCACCTCTACCCATCGCTTCTGCCTCCCCAGTCCCTACTCCCACAACACCCACGACATCGACCTCTATCGGTCTTCCCTTCGCCTCTGCCTCCCCACTTCCCCGACGCTAATGGCCTCCATGGCTCCACCTCTATGGCTCTGCCCTTCGCCTTTGCCTGCCCATCCCCACTCCCCCACCATCCTTGGCGCCCATGGCCTCCACTCCACCTTTACCTTCCCATCCCCACTCCCCGACCGCCCACGGCCTCAACCTCTGCTCCCCATCCCCAGTCACCCATCGCCCCCGTTGTTGACAGCCTCCACGGATCCACCTCTGCCCTTCACCTCTGCCTCCCCCCACCATCCCCGCCACCCACGGCTTCCACTCCACCTTTGCCTCCCCATCCCTAGTCCCCCACTGCCCCTGGTGCCCACGGCCTCCACCTCTGCTCCCCATCCCCATCCCCCATCGTCACCACCACCCCTAGCGCCCATGGCCTCCACCTCTGCCTCCCCATCCCCAGTCCCCCACCGCCCACAGCCTCCACCTCTGCCTCCCCACTCCCCAGGCGCCGATGAAGGAAACGAGATAGGTGCGCATGACCCCGAGGTGGAGGAAGAGGAGCGGGTACGCAGAGAGGTCATCGGTGCAGAGGCCTCAGCAGAGGAGGAAGTCGAGGCACTCCTGGGGCATGTCGAGGAAGGAGGGGAGCTCGACGGCCTCCAGCTCACCTGTCGGGTCAGAGATGCGGCAGAGTAGAGGAAGTCGAGCACGAGCATGTGGCGAGGTGGGGCACGCAGGGGCGCTGTGGAAAAGGTGGATGGAGAGATCGTGGGGGTGGGCTGTGGGGAGTTGGTAGAGGTGGCGGTGGAGGTGGGTGCGTAGATGGGGGCGGCAAGGCAAAGGACACAGGTAGGGCGGGGCGAGGGCGATGACCACAGTGAGGTGCATTCTCCCTCCCTCTCTTCGTCTACTCTTAGTCTCCCACATCCCGTCGCCATGCCTACGTGTCGCCCGGCCCGCCGTGCCGCTACCGTGTTGTGCCGACTGACAGGCCCCATCCTCACCTGGCCGTTTGTGCCATGCTAGCCCGACCCAGCATGTGTCGTGTCGTGTTGTGCTTGGGTTGTGCTGTGCCCGTCGGGTCTCGGGCTGACTCAGAAAAGCACAACCCAACTCCCAGGTCTACACGGGACATTCGCGCCATTGCAGGATGGGTCTTTGCTCATGCGCGTCGCGGGATGCGTGCGCCTACCGCGGTCATTCACGTTGCCTTCGAGGCATGAGTCCCTGGTACATACGTGCTACCCGCCGTCGGACCGTGGAGCGGGGTACTGGCTGGCTAGACTTCATGGATCGGTCAGACGGTTACTACTTCGGAGTTTTTGGCTAAAATAGCACTCTTTCGCGATGAAATAGCAAAAATAACCCATTATGAGCGAAATGGCAAAAATGACATTCGTTCTACGCTCAAACATCGCGTCAGGTGACCTATCGTGGTCTCAATGCATGGTAGGACATGTTGCGGGCACACAGGGTCGGCAAACTGGGTTCGCTGTAGTGGTCAGCGCACGTCAGCTACCGCGAACCCAGTTAGTGGCAGGTGACCTGCCGCGATCTAGGTGCGCAGCAGGTCACTTGCAGACTCCGTGCGCCCGCCACGTGTACTACCACACACTAGGGGTGTGGTAGGTCACCTGCTGCGACATTTGAGCGCAAAATGGGTGTCATTTTTGCCATTTCTTTCACGGGGGAGGGGGCTATTTTTTCTATTTCTATTAAGAAAAGTGTCATTTTAGCAAAAACTCACCGACACGTTCCGTTTCACGGAAGTACAACAACGAGCTTGATCAAGGGTGCGCTGTTTTCCCTGTCGCCCATACGTACGTGTCTGCAGATGGCTAGCACACGCGTGTAACGCGCGTAGCCTACTAACCAGTGGCAGAGCTAGGAATTTTGTGTTGGGGTGCACCATTGATGCTGAAAAATAGGGTAAAAGGACGACTGTTAAGCGATTATTAGCCGATTGAGTGTTAGCGTCTGGTAAACCATGTGACGAGGATTCAATAATCCTTAATTAATGAAACTAATTATCTGTAATATTTATTATGGATAACGGTATTCTTAATAGCCCTCTAAGATACCCCCTCAGGTCGTTCATATCGACAAGGGCCAGTGAAGATTATGATCAATTTATGGTAGGTCTATTACGATCGCCCTATGGTCATTAGAACTATTACTACCACCCTATGGTCATAAGGTCTATTACGACCACATTATGGTCGTAACGTTTGCTACAACCAGGTCTACTTGCGACCACCTTATGGTTGATAAAACCCACATTCATGTGGACCTTATCGACCAAGGACTCTGTACACTACGCTTATTCACGTGTGGTAGTTAATACACGTACAATTTATGTATGACATAACCGCACGTAGTTCTCTTTGTCTTTGGTATAACCGCATAACGAACGTGCATGAGGATGTCTCTCTAACAACAACCGTAATCAACGTGCGCATTCAAGCAATCGTCAAGGCGCATCCTGACAACACAGTAACTACCACCCCTTTAGAGGCTATATAAGAAGCAGTACCAGCATACAAAGAAGAGGATCTGAGAGATTCAACACACACTGAAGCCATTAGACTTAATCTCGGTGGCTTGTTTTATTCTGTAAACTCATTCATTACAATAACATAGGAGTAGGGTTATTATTATCTCCGGAGAAGGACTGAACCTGTCTAAAAAAGCTCATGTCTCTTCTTGTGTGATCTCGAGTGTCGTGTCCCCACCATTTATTTCATAAGATCGATGTTAACATCGACACCATACATTATGAATATTGTATTCATATGGTACTTAACATTCCTATATACTTATTTGGGCTTCATTTCCAATTAATTGGTTAGTTTACACAATTAGTTGTGAAAACAACTTATTATATGGGCGATAACGACAACAAATATTAATATTGATAAACAAAAATTAAATTTATATGAATATATCATTAAAAATGTATAGTCATTCCATAATTTTTTTATTAGTATGCCACATGGCCCATATGACACTTCACGTACCTTACACATATATACTAATATACTTAGTATGCTAGTATTGATACAACTTATCTACGTCACATATGACATAAAAAATTGTTAGTAAAAATACACAATATTAGTTTTGAATTATTGTACTCATCGTGATGGTTGCAATGACGCAAACAGATATAGAATCAAACACTTGGTTTTTGAGTTAGAAAATAAAGTAGTTCCTAATAGCTAAATAAATAAAATACTTTCCTACCATCACACAGGGCGACACCTCATGTTTTAACGGCTAAATGATGAAAATTTGAAGAAAAAAATTGATTTAGAGAGTCGGATTTTCACCGGATGGTCCAGATTGAGGCATACGTCCTCCACCACTTAATCGCTAGTTTTGTAGAAAGTCCCCGTCTGTTGGTGCGAAATTGTGCAAAAATCCCCTCAGCCAGTGCCTTTCTTGTTGCCCTCACGCACGCTCCACCTCAATCACACCATGGAAGATGCGGAGTGAAAATCGTAGATCAGCCTCCACCATGAAGCTGTCATTATTCATGTGTCCTCCTGTGCCCATTCTTTGCCACCAGCGGTTCCCCATTGTCCCGCACCATCTTATCGTTGTCCATGCATTCGAGCCATACTCCGCCCTATCACTGCAAGGGCCCAAAGCAGTAGGAACATCAATTGTGTTCAGCGACGCCCCAAAGCGACAACATGTTCAGTTCCAAGAAAGGATTTGTGTTCAGTTCTACGTACCCCAAAAAATTGTTAGACTTCCTCTAGAGAAAATGTGGTAGACTGTTTACGAAATCTGAGCATGGACATAAAATACAATTTGTATCTAACTCCTTCAACTATTATCAAATTGCAAGGAAGTCCAAATTCAATGAAACATATAGCTAATAAGGGTATGTACATAATTTTTTTTAAAAAAAATATGATATCCGTGCATATCGGGCACCCTAGCCGGTACTAGCCTTCCGCGCGGTGTGACGGCTTTCGGGCTTGTTCGGACTAAAATCCCTGTACATCCCTACGAATATACCAGAATTTTAGTTCAAATTTCCGACCTACCTATATAGATCTCGGTCGGGAATAGACTTCTCAAACAAAATCTTCAGATGTAGTCGGGCGCCACGGCCGGTCGTGGCCCCGCGCACTGCCCGACCCCCTGACGCCACGCCACGTACATGAACGCGTATCATGCATATGTGCAGTGTTCGAAAAGTACGTGTATTTGCAACAGAGGTGCACCACGCCCGATCGCCGGTAGACTAACAAGATCCCCTACTCCTAGTCTTTAATCTCCGCGCAACAAACAGTACGATACATAGCTGTTTGTCTTCTCGGCATTCCGTGCAGTACTAAAAATTTCTGATATATATATATATATACACACACGTAATCTTCCATTACGTGATAACGAGTTAGTTCAGAAACCTGCCTACGCTAGCTTCTCTGCAGGTCGTAACCTACAGACAGGATACGCGTACGTGAAAGTGCAACTGTGCAAAGTGGATATTTTTCTGCGCTACACAAGAATATTGTTGGAAAGTAGACCAAATATATGGCTTCAATTTTCTCTGTACTTGTTTTCTTTTGGTTGTTGGACGTGGCTATAACGTGGCTTTAATTTGACGATATCTGATGCGGCCTTCTCCTGAAATTAAACGTGGCTTTAATAGTCCTGAGCCAATCTCTCTCTCTCTGTCTCGTTTGAGACTATTGTCCAACTTTCTTTAACAAATTAATTATCACGAGATTGGGGATGCAATGCTAACTTGCTAAAGCAGCTGTCTCGTGATAATTGGCTCAGGACCTACAGAAAATTTTAGCCAAAAACAAAATAAAAATAAATAAATCAACCGCTAACAAATGGTGACGAAGCACAGATTTGCTGAACGAGAAAGGCATATATATGAAGTATGAAGTACAAGGTTTGTTAAAATAAATCCCGGCCTCGTAGTAGCTGAATGTCCGGATTAAAAAATACATATTAACTCTAGCACGTCGAGTCGGCATCGTAGCACGTCGAGTCGTCATTGTTGGGATCGGCTTGCCCGGTCCACGCTCTCAACTCCACGGAACAGCTTTGTTTTTTTTTTGTCTTTTTCTTGTTAGAGAATTTTTAGGGAGATATAATTTGTTTGTTGGTATATTGTTTTTCATGTATTTGTTATAGATTTTTTAGGGAGGTGTGAAAGGGAGATGGGAGTGGAGAATGTACCACCATCACCACCATTACGTTCTTTTTTTTTAAAGAAAGGAAGTATCAACTCCTGGCCTCTGTACCAACTAAGGATGCACATAGCCAAATAGGCACTCAAATTCGCCTAGAAGTGGACTAGAACCTGGGTGGTGGGCGTGTACACCCACACATTCCCACCAATTGAGTTAGGCTCAGTTCCTTAAGTGGTAAAGATAAGACAACCTTGGTATATCACTCAACTAGTTGTACATCGATCTGTTTCTGAGATTCAATTATGTGTGGACACTTTACCTAAACAAAGACTCATTATGGGGTTGTCGACCCACAAGGCTCATTAGTTAGTTTAGTCCTATGTTGCTTATTCATGCATGAAGGAAACCCTCCTCCTCCTATATAAAGGAGAACATGGAGCTCTCATTATACACATAAACCTATAAGCAAAGAGATCAATAAAGAGAGAAGGTTGTGACTACATCCTTATATTCTTGTCTATTGTTTATTATATGAAAGTTGAGAGCTTTGTTCATCGGCAACACGATCTCGATTATACAACAAGTTATCAGTACGATAACAGTCTAAGCTAAGGCTTTCTGGTACGTTACTTTGATCTAAGTTTTCAATTCTAGTGGTAATGTTTTTTTAGTAGATTAATTTTTATTATATTGTTCATTGTCATCGATCCCATCGGCCGGCCTAGCGCACGCCTCTGCGTGTGCACCGACTGAGCCTTCCCCGAGTGGCACAGGCTGTACGCCTCCACATACACATCGGCGCGCCGGTGCCAACACCGATCGGGCGCCTCAACCGGTCGTGTGCCTCCGTGCACCTGTCACCGAACTCCACCGAGATTAGTTCAGGTACACCTTCGCGTACCTTCGACGATCGCCGCCAACTGGACGTCCGACCGTGTGCCTACGCACACGCGTTGCTGGCAACCACCGTCTAGGCAACGACAGCTTGTCTCCGCTTGCACACCGCCGCCGTGAACCGAGCACCGAGCACCGCCTCTACGGTGCACCATCGCTGGATGGATCTCTCCATCCCGACAGGCCTTGGCACTTTTGCAGAAAAGTCCTTCAGTGTTTTTGGAATTAAGCGCAAGTCCTTGGTTTATTAAAATTGAGTCCTTCTTGACTGAAATTTTGCAAAAGAGTATTCTTGAACTTTTGGAATAAAGTATGAGGGCTTCCACTTGGTGGAACTTTACAAATTAAACCTCTAAAGTTTTTGGTTCTTTTGTTTAAGTCTCTTGAGATTTATTTAAATACCAGAAAATGTTTTTCTATTAATTTGTGAGTATAGTAATTATTCTATGCCTAGAAAATTAATAGAAAATTGATAGAAAATTACTGGAAATCTGTAAATTTGATATTTACTACTCACGCAAGTCATTTTATTGTTGTAACATATGTTTTGACTCATGTGATACATGATGTACCTATTCATTACCTTTATGGTAATTGTCCATGGTTGCTTTACAATGTGTAGGCGAGATAATCAAGAGACACTTTCACCTATTGGAGCCATTAGACACTTTCACCTATTGGAGCCTAATGGCAGTAATTATCCAACATGGCGAGAGGATGTTGTAGGCTACATCGACTTCCATGGACTCAGAGAAGCCATCCCTAAGGGTGCTAGAAGAACTGATGCTCCAAAGAAGATGGCTCGGGAGTACCTCTTTCATACAGTACATTGGAGATTACATGATTGGTTCATATACAAGAATGACCCATTAGGGATGTGGGAGCTTCTGTGGATGACTTTTAGAAAGTCGAGATGGGTGAAGCTCAACGTCTTTGATCTCAAACCAAAATTCCCAATAATGGACACTACTCTGCTCCGAGGAAAAGGGAAAAAGAAAAAGATAGCTGAGAAGACACCTAAGAAGGAGGTCACAATGGTCAGACACTTAAGTGTCAAATGCCCCAGGTGTGATTGCTATGGACATACCACTAGTAGGTCCAAAGCCCCCAAGCACCTGGTGGATGCATACCACAAGATGAAAAGGGTGGATTCATCTGTCGAAGAACTTGTGACTTTCTTGTCAAAGGGAGATGACAGCCACCAAAGTGATACAAGTGTAGTATCAAATGATGAAGTGTCAAGGGAGATTGACGAATATATTCCCCGATGGTCTCTCAGTGAACTTGACATATCAATAGAAGAAGTGACTAGTCTTAATTATGAATGTTTTCCTCAAATCGAATAAGAAGTTTATCTTCCTGAGGATGATATTGTTCACCCAAGGGAAGATTAGAGTAAATACTACGAAATCTATACCCCCTTAAATTTAGAAGTCAATTCATTGTGGGTTTCGGGTGGTGTCACTAAATTGAACAACAAAAATTGCCAATCCTGAATTAGTCAGCAATATTACTATTAGGAATTAAAATCACTTCTTGTAATCTTTAGTTCATGAAATAAATAAAGTATTTCCAGTTCATTTGCATGTCTGTAAAATAATCGGTTTTTGCTACGTCAACTAATAATGCTGAGATCATTGCACTATATAAGACAACTCGAGAGTGCATATAGCTTAGAAGACTAATTCAGCATATCAAAGAGACTTGTGGTGTAGTGGTGGGTAAAACTTTTACAGTCCTCCATGAGAATAATGCAACTTGCAATTCACAAATGAAGAATAGCTATGTCAAGACGCATATGACAAAGCACATACTCTCTAAATATTTATACCCATATTTGTAGCAGGAAAATGGGAATATAGAAATACAGAAAATCCAATCAAGTGATAATCTTGCGGATTTGTTTACTAAGGCATTGGTAGGGCTAAGTTTTGAGAAACTTGTCCGTGGTATTAGTACAAGAAGATACAAAGAGTTGTTGTCTTTAGGGGGAGATATATGATTTTCATATATGTTCATCATTGGATGAATAGATGTTGTACTCTTTTTTTCTTGTTTGGGTTTTGTCTCAATGGATTTTCTCAATCGAATGTTTTTAATGAGTCAGCATGTGCGATGGCAAGAACGCTAGCTATGTACACTTTTCTTCTTACCATTTTTCTCATTGAGTTTTCAAAAAAGTTTTTAAAGAGGTATAAGCATGGCGTTGGCAAAGTGTCAAGGAGGAGTGTTGTATATCGGCCCGTTTCCAAGGCCTGAGTATGTGTGGGCACTTTAATTATACAAAGACCCATTAGGGGGGGGCCGTCGACCCACAAGGCTTATTGGTTAGTTTAGATTCATATTGTTTATTCACCCCTGCTATATAGGGATATGGAGCTGTACAAACAAATCTACAAGCAAAGAGATTAATAAAAAGAGAAGAATACGACTATTTTATTGTGTTATTATCTATTATCTATTATTTGTGAGTTAAGAGCTTCATTCGTCGGCAACGCGATCTCGATTATACAACACTAGTCACCTAATCATGAGCTTATTTACTCCAATTATTCATATGTACTATTAGGCTCACTCATTGCATTGGTCCCAATCGCCCCACAGACGAAATCGTGTATTTTATCTGCATTTCGCTTCTCATTTTTCTATTCCATCGTTGCGCGAAATTTAGCGGTCTCGATTAGCTGTCTAGCATCTCCGACTGGAATGAATTTCCCCCAAGTGCTTCGTGTTAAACAATGCACCAAGCTGGTGTTGAAAGGGCAATGGTCAGATGTCTTTGTACGCGCGAACATTCCCTTTCTGAACCGAAAACTAAGAGTAGTACTAGTACTATAAATACTGACACGTATCGCCAATTGCAAGATACTACTTAGCCATTAGCGTCTAGTACCAAAAGATGGAGTCCTCCGAGGCGGGCTGGCACTCGTTTGATCCGTCAGTCACCGTGGAGGACTCCGAAGCGATGGTGAAGCTGCTCGGAGTGCAGTACTTCGGCAATGAGCAGGAGCAGCAGAAGCAGCCGGCGCCACCGTCCATGTACTGGCCTGGCCATGAGGCTGACCGATACTACAGTTCAACACCATACTACATGCAGCAACGCAACGAATCTGGTGCAAGCTGCTACCATGGGTACTATCATAGTAGCACGATGGCTGGTGACTTCTTCGTGCCGGAGGAGCAGATGGCCGATCCGAGCTTCGTGGCTGATCTGAACCTCGAGTTTGAGGACCAGGACGGCGCCGGCAAGACGTCGGCGTGCAAGAGCAAGTTTGAGGATCAGGACGAGAGCACCACGGACACCATTCCAAGGAAGAAAGCGCGCTCTAACGCAACGACAGTAAGTCTCATGAAATCACAATCAAAGGATAGCAAAATATTTATCTTTAGTGAATCAGATTAAGATACCTGACGATATATGTGGGTGTTTGTCTGATGCAGGTGCGGAAGAAGGGTAAGAATGGGCCGTCCAAGAAGGCGCAGAAGGGCGCGTGTAGCCGAGGCAACGAGGAGGAGAGCGACGGCGACGGCAATGTGCAGAGCTCGAGCAACTACCTATCAGACGATGACTCGCTGGAGATGACCGCGTGCAGCAACGTGAGCTCCGCGCCCAAGAAGTTGTCGTCGGGAGGTGAGCGCGGTGCGAAGGCGAGGGCTGGACGCGGGGCGGCCATCGATCCGCAAAGCCTCTATGCCAGGGTAACTAGAACTGTCAGCAATTACAATGTTGTCAGTTTGAGTACTTACCTGTTGCTGTTCTGAATCTGAAGTTTGTTCTGCTTTTGGTACAACAGAAAAGAAGAGAACGGATCAATGAGCGGCTAAGGATTCTGCAGAACCTTGTCCCTAATGGAACCAAGGCAAGTTATTAAAATCATCCGACCGAAACAAAATTGGTAGAAATATCTAGGAAAAGATGTTGTTCTAATGCATGGAAGACGTGATTTTCAGGTGGACATCAGCACAATGCTCGAAGAAGCAGTTCACTACGTCAAGTTCTTGCAGCTCCAAATCAAGGTTGGCACTTGCAAAGTTCCAATTATACTTCAAGAAGATATGAGTACTTTTTCATGTCTACGCATTTTTCTTCAAAAGATTATTTTCTCTGTACATTACAGTGACCATCGACCATCAGGAACTGCACCTGAGTTGTGTAAACTGCAGACTATTACCATGTTCTGAACAATTAGATCCTGACCGTTTCTCGTTCTACACAGCTTTTGAGCTCGGACGATATGTGGATGTTCGCGCCGATCGCTTACAACGGAGTCAACGTCGGCCTCGACCTCAAGATCTCTCCACCGCAACAATGATCGGAGTCTGGAGCCGACGCTGGAGCAATGCTTCTTGGCACTTCGCAGTGCACATACACACACATTGATTCTTCTTCGTCTATAATTTTTCCCCCTTCTTGGATTCATTTGATTCATCACCGAAGGATAGCCTATTCATATCTTATTGATCGATTTGTACCGTCTCCCCACTTGCCTCGTCGACTTGAACAGTAGAAATCCTGTAACGAGATGAATTATGTTTCGGCAATGGAATGGGACAACGGGAGCTCTTTGTCATTTGTTTCTGCAGTTTACACAACTCCAGGCCCGGATGGCAAGGGTGCGCAGCTTGATCAACTGCACAGGGCCCCATTTTCGGACTAATTTTTTTTTAAAGGAAACCGGCAAGAGAGTTGCCCGTTTATATTAATAGAGAAAGATGAAACAGTACAGAGGAGCGGAAAAATAAAAGGGGCCTAAATTACAGGGGAGAAAAAAGCTCCAAACTCTTGGCCCCCGCAAGGGACCAGGATCTACCCTCCTCCTTAATTTTCGTTATGAGTTGCTGAGGTGAAGAGACTTTATTGTTGAATATTCTAGAGTTACGTTCCTTCCAGAGCTCCTACGTGATTAGAATTAGGGTCGTGCTAGTAGCCTTCGCAGGGGATCATTTTCTCTCCACAACATTGGACCACCACCCGTGATGCTCATCTGAGGGTCCAGTGGAAGGTCAGAGGCTCACATAGCCAAGCAGGTTTGCCATCTCTTCTTCAGATTCTCAAGCGAGAAACGACAAGGCTTAAAAGGTGGAGGGTCGATTCCTGAGTGTGTCTACAGAGAGGGCGTAAGTGCCGTTTGGCCATCCTCGTGCTTGCAATTGTCTCATGTCCAGAGCTTATTTTGGATTGCGAGCCAGTAAGAATTTGCATTTTGGGGGCGGATTTCCAAATGAGGGATTGGAAATTAGTCCTCGTAGAACCTAGGAAGAGCAAAGCGTAGGCGGATTTGGAGGAGTAGACACCATCAGTGGTTAATTTCCAAACGATCTCATCCGGGGAGCCAAGGTCCAGGCGAATTTGGTTGATTTTGGACCAGAGTCCAACGAACTGATGGATATAGTCAACCGAGAGTCCCCACAGAATATTGAAGTTGCGCACCCAACGTCCGTTCTGGAGGCCCGAAGCCACTGTCTGGTCTCTCCTTTTGAAGATTTCAAAGATCTTGGGGGCCAGGTCTTTTGGAGTCTCACCATTGAGCCAAGCCGAGTGCCAGAAAGAAGCTGTTTGACCGTCCCCGAGGGAAGTCCTAGTTGCGGCCGCAAAGAGGCTGCGGTCCCCTTTAGCACAGGGTGTTTCCATACCGACCCAGGGTTTGGAAGGGGTCTTCCATTGTTGCCATTGCCATCTAAGTCTTAAGGCTGCGGAGTATTTGGTGAGGTTGAGGATACCTAGACCGCCAAGCTTGATCGGGCGACACACATTTTCCCAGTTGATTTTACATTTGCCCCCCGAGAGGTAATCGTGGCCCGCCCAAAGGAAACGGCACCTTAAGCAGTCGAGGGCACTGAGAACTGACTGGGGAATTTTGAAGACCGTGAGGTAGTAAATAGGAATCGAGGAGAGGACAGATTTGACTAGGATGGCTCGCCCTGCAGGAGTAAAAAACGCCCCTTCTAGCTTGCTAGTCTGCCGCCCACTTTGCCGAGAAGGGGCTGAAAGTCCACTTTGCGCAATCTTTTATGGGTGAGTGGAAGACCTAGGTATTTGATTGGGAAGGACGCTCTGATTGCAGGGAATCCTTGAAGGATGGAGTTCAGGTCAATGTGATCGCAACTGATCGGGAGCACCGTGCTTTTTTGAAAATTGGTACGAAGGCCTGAGGCCTCACCGAAATTGAGAATAATCTGGGTGGTTGTTTGGAGTTCAGAGTCTATTGGATTGATGAAAATAGCTGCATCGTCTGCATAAATGGATGTTCTGAGGGTGGCGAAGTGGTCCCTTGTGCGAGCCAGGAATCCCAGATCTGTAGCCAACTCTAGCAGACGTTGAATAGGATCGATCGCCAGAATGAAGAGGAAGGGTGAGAGAGGATCCCCTTGCCGAAGCCCTCTACCATGGTTGATGACCTTTCCAGGGATACCATTGAGAAGGACTTTGGGCGAGGCGGATCTAAGAAGGGCGGCTACCCAATTTGTCCATCTAAATGGGAACCCTTTTTTTCCGAAGAAGGTCGAGGAGATAGTCCCAACGGACCGAGTAGAAAGCCTTTACAATGTCCAGCTTGAGGAAGAGTGTGGGGGCGTTAGAAAGGTGAAGTCTTCTGATCAAATTCCGGACATAAAGGAAGTTATCGTGGATGCTCCTTGTCTTGATGAAGGCACTTTGGGCTTGAGAAACCAAGGTATTTAGGAAAGGCAACACCCGAAGTGCAAGCGTTTTCGCGATCCACTTCCCAAGGCCGTGGATGAGACTGATTGGTCTAAAGTCTTGCACTTTATCTGCCCCTTCCTTTTTGGGAATTAGCGAGATGTTGGCTGTATTAAGAAGGTGTAGGTGTGACGTCCGGAGAGAGTGGAAGCTGTGGAAGACTGCCATGATGTCCGCCTTGATGATTGGCCAACAGGACTTGTAGAAATTTGTGGTGAAACCCTCTGGCCCCGGTGCTTTGTCCCCCGGCAGTTGGTTTAAGGCGGAGAGAACTTCAGGCTCTGTGAAAGCGGCCTGAAGGCTGACAAGGTCTAGCGAAGGGAGGTTGATGGTCTCCCAATTGAGGTCCAAGCTGCGAGCAACGGGTGGGCCCAGCATCTCTTGAAAGTGCTGATGAATTAAGGCCTCTTTCTCTGTGTGCGCAATCGCCCACCCCAGGCCGTTTCGAAGCTTGTGGATGTGGTTTTTTCGCCTTCGACCGTTTACTTTGAGGTGGAAGAACTTGGTGTTAGCGTCGCTTTCTCTAAGGTTTGTGATGCGGGAACTTTGGCGTTTCCTGGTGCGGTCGATCACTGCCAGCCCCAAAACTCTCTTCTTGAGACTAGTCCTTAGGGCTGATTCCTGAGGCGAAAGTGCCCTGAAGTCTTGCGCCACATCGAGCCAGAGAATGAGCTCTAAAGCCATGTGGAGGAGAAGCTTAGGTCGAGGGAAGAGGTGTCGACTCTAGGATTTTAGAGCTGATGCCGTGGAAGTTAGCTTGTGGTTCAGGCGATGCATTGGCTCTGGGTGCCAGCACTGGGCCAGCCACGATTTTTGTATCATTTCGAAGAAACCTGGCATCTTGATCCAGAAGTTTTCAAAGCGGAAGGTTCTAGGCCGGCAGATCATGGATGTTGGAAAGCAAAGCGGGCAAAGGGTCGAGACGAGGAGGACAATGCAAGCAGAAGAGGTTTTCAAAAGTGTATCCCAAATTTCAGCGAAGACCTTGTCCAAGCTGACCAGGGTAGGACTCCGACGCTCATTGCTCCACGTGAATTTTCTGTTCTGCAGGTGAATTTCTTTTAGTTCACAGGTGTTGAGAGTGTTGCGGAATTGAGCCAAGCGTCGTGGGTTGATGTTAGAGTTGCTTTTGTCAGCGGCGCGATAGATGAGGTTGAAATCGCCCAGTACCAACCAGTTGGTTCCGAAGGTCGGTTTTAGGGAGGTGATTTCTTGGAGAAAGGCCCGCTTTTCAGAGCTTCGGGAGGGACCATACACTATCGTAAGATGAAAAGCCGAGTTGCACTCTCTGAGGGTCACTGAAGCCGAGAGGTTGTACGTCGATTGGTGCACGTTTGTGACCTCAGTGTATCCTTCATTCCAGAGGAGAAGGATCCCCCCTCGTGCCCTCTGCTGGTTTAAGAGCGAAGTTCCGGAGGTTGTAGCCCCCGAGGTAATCAGCTAGGTTTTGGTCGACTTGACTTAACTTGGTTTCCTGGAGGCAGGCGAGGTGACAAGAAGTTGAGATGAGGGTCTCACGCACCGAATCTTTCCTGGCTTGAGTGTTGAGGCCGCACACATTCCAACTAATAATGTTAAGGTTAAGGCCGTTCATTGTAGATTAATCCGCCAAGGAGTAACGCAGGGGGGTGTGTAGGTGTAGAGCCAGGTGAAGCTAGCGCGGCCGCAGGAGTTGGTCCCGTGGGAGGAGGCGACCTTGGCGGCACCGGCACCAGCCTGGAGAAACAGGCTAGCCGCAGACAACGCCCGGAAACAGGCTAGCCACATACAACGACCGGGAGAAGCGTTAGGAGCGTGTGCGCAGAGGAGAGACACCTAGGAGAAAAGCAGGAAGAAGCAGAGGCTGGGGCCGGGGAGACTGGTGGGCTCTATCTAGGGTTCCGCCCTAAAGACAGAGCAAGATCGGGTTGAAGGAATGGTGAAAACAACTTCGACATCAGCAGTCTTGCAGCCTTCAGCAACAGCTTCCTAGCAATGGCTGCCTTCAAGAGCAGCAGTCGGTGGACATTCCCCAGCAGCAGTCTTGCAAATTGCAGTACAAAGACAGAGGACAGCGGCAATGCAACAGGAGCAACAGAAGCAGCAGTCATATAATCATCCATAGCAGTAGTCTTACAGATTCCAGAAGATAAAAAGGGCGACGACATTGCAGCAAAAGCAGTAGGAGTAGCAGAAATACAATCTTCCACGGCAGTAGTTTTACAGATTGCAGTAGGGAAGTAGAAGGACGACAACAAAACAGCAAAAGCAGCAGGAGCAGCATTTGTGTTGGGCATGATCCTGACTGGGTTGTCTGCAGCAAGTGGGAAGAGCCGGCTCTAAGCTGCTACCACCAGCGCTCCAGGAGCGGCAGTAGGGGTGTCCTCAGAAGAGCTCAAGGAACCTTGGCCGACGGTGCCAGGCTGTCCTCCAAGCTCTGCGAGGGCTTCGTCTGCAGCCGCGGTTAGTTGACAGTCCAACTTGAAGAGTTGCGAGAGGGCAGCGATGGTGTCTTGCGGGAGAGGTGCCTGGAGGGAATCCAAGTAGACCTTAAGCGCCTCATCCGTCAGAGGATGTTCCTTTGGGAGGGTACCTAGTTTGTGTGCAAGAGCCTCCTGAGCCCGGTGCAACATTGAGCCTGTCCTACGTTTGACAGCGAGGCGTGCACTCCGCCTAAGCTTGACGCTTCGGGCCGGGCGGCTGCACGAATGGTGAACAGTCTAGGCGGGGGCAGCAAGTATAGGCGAGGCTAGCTTGGAGAACAGCACCCGCATGAGGTCGACTTGCTGGCTGGGCACAGAGTCTTGCCTTGGTGAAGTTGGTGCTGACTAGCGATGCAGTGTGAGACCTTCAGATCCCTGCTCGATTGGTTGAAACTGGGTCGGGCAGGCAGGTTGTGTGGCAGGCCTGCTCTCGAGAGGATCTACAAGAGAGTGAACAGCAGCAGACAACAACATCTTGGCTGTCCCCAGACCTGGGACAGAAGGGGAGCCCTGCACCACAGACACCTGGTTCAAGAGATCCAAGTCGGACTAATCTTTGATTATTAATTGGCTAATCTTAGTATTAGTGAGAGTTAAGTGGGCAAAACTTAGAATCCATCCATGCCCCTAACTTTTCTCTTTCTCTCTTCACTTCCTTATGTTGTCTAACAAAGACAACTGCCGATGTCTCCTAATTCTCACAATCAAAATTAACTCTTCATTTCTTAATTATCATCTGGACGTTGGTGTCAATTACTTTGGGTTTCTTTGTGAGGTCAATACCTCAAGCGCACAATTATTCCTCTTAATCTTGTGTTGATGTCTCGTACTTTTGATATTTGTGCATCACAATCGTTGGGCTTTGATACTATGCCGCTTCGTCACTGTAGTGGTCCTTTCATGCCGCTTTAGGGCATCTGGGAGCCATATGTGTCCAGTTGCGATTATGCTAGCTGTTGTTCCTAAATTTTAACACCACTCCACTTATTGTTGCAATTCTTTCTTGTATTTGTGCATTTATGTGGTGTTCTATTTTTCAACCATGTTTTATATAAATTAACTTTGATAATAATGTTGATGAGTATGTTGAATAGGCTAGCTAAACTTAGCGGTAACATTAACAGCACTGATGTTGACTTTTTTATTTATAAGGTCTCGTATTTTTTTAGCACAAGATCCCTAAAATATCAGGTACGACCATGGTTAATTTGCGGCGAAAAGATGAGAGTAATTTGACGTGTATGGTGTAAGATAGGGAGAATAGACACACCCGATGGCCTTCCATTGATACAATATATATAGTACGAAGAGTACACATGAGTTTTCATCTATTACATGAATACACAAAAGGAAACTCTACCAATCAAAGAATATTCCAATTATACATTACCATGCAAGGCATATACATTGTCATGCAAGACAAGTATACCATATATGCTAACACTCCCCCGCAGTCGCAACGATAGCCGCACGAACATTTAGACTGGCCCAAAAGTCGAGGAAGAGCGACAACAGCAGCCCTTTAGTGAACATGTCTGCGAACTGTGATGACGAGGGAACATGCGGAACCCGGACTTCTCCCATGGCAACCCGGTCACGCACAAAGTGGAAATCGATCTCAATGTGCTTCGTGCGTCGATGTTGAACCGGGTTGGTTGACATGTACACAACACTAACATTGTCATAGAAGACAACGATAGCTGTGTCGAGAGGCCGTTGAAGATCATGTAGAAGTTGTCACACTCAGCTGGCTTCAGCCACGACGCGATACTCGGCCTCCATTCTAGAATGGGAGATGATGTGCTGGCATTTAGAGGACCAAGACACCAAATTCTCGCTTAGAAAGAGATAGTAGCCAAAGATACATTGCCCCCAGTCAGCATCGGTGTTGGTAACGATAGCGGTCGACTTGCATCGGTTGAGCTGGAGACCATAGTGGAGGGTGCCTTTGATGTACCACAGCACACGTTTGACCAGGTTGAGGTGGTGCTCGTGCGGGTCGTGCATACGAAGACAAATCTGTTGCATCGCGTACATGATGTCGGGACGTGTGAAGGTGAGGTATTGTAGGGCCCCCGCCATGCTCCGATACACAGTAGGGTCGACCACGCCAGCTCCGTGTTGAGAGGAAAGTTTAGGAGATGTACCAATGGGGGTGTCTGAAGGCTTGTAGGAAGACATGCTCGCATGGTCCAAGAGTTCAGAGTAGGGGTGAAAATGGATCGAATACGAATCAAATAGTAGTGAAACCATATTTGTATTCGTATTTTTAAACGAATACGAATATGAAATAGAATATGCTCGAATACAAATACGAATTGAATGTCATAACGAATACGTATTTGAATCAAATATGTACTCAGTTCGGTCGGATCCGGATATCCTCGTAACTTATGTAATGTGAAGATATTGGTGATGTTTTATCGTTGTATAGTCACACTTAATCATTCTAATCTATTTATTCCACATAAGGGAACATGAATTCACAATGAATCTAAAAAACTTGTCCAACTAATTAGGTATATTGCAATAAAATACTTATATTGCTTCATCAAATCTGAATTCGAATAGTTCGGACAAAATAACAATTCAGTTGGGAAAATTTCATACCATATTCATATCCATATTTTTTGTGCTAATTCAAATATGAATACAAATAGGAGAGAAATTATTAAACGAATGGGAAAATATATACCGTATTCATATCTTATTGAATATAGTAGTAAAATAATACAGATAATTTGTATTCGCTTTTGATCCCTAGTTCGAAGGCATATTTGGACTAAGAAAAAAAACATGCCCGATGAAGTGTGAGTGACGGAGATGTCAAGGAAGTAGTGGAGAGCTCCAAGGTCGATCATGGCAAACTCTGACCGCAGTGCACAAATGATGCGCTGGAGAAGAGTGTCGGACGATGTTGTAAGAATAATGTCATTGACATAGAGCAAGAGGTAGGATATGTCATATGCACTATGTAGAATGATAGAGACATATCGGTCTTAGAGGAAGTGAACACAAGTGAGGACGCATAAGACACATACCTTTGATACCACGCATGAGGTGCTTGCTTGAGACCGTAGAGAGAATGGTTTAGGCGACATACATCGTTCGGTTGGGAGGGATCCTCAAAGTCAGTGGGTTGGCAACAGTAAACCACCTCAGAAAGAGTGTCATGTACGAAAGAATTCTAAACATCGAGTTGATGAACCGACCAGTTGGAAGAGAGAGCCAAGGAGAGGATAATGCAAATAGACCTGTTCAAACGTCAGGCCGGGCCTAAAAAGCTCATTCGCAAACAGACAAGCCTGAGTCTGGCCCGTCCGAAATTTGTTTTTTTTCTGATTTAAAACTATTATTTTAATTCCTTTTAAGAATAAAAGGTAATATTTAATTCATTTGAGAATAAAAAAGGGTTTCTTTATTTTTTAATTACATTCATCAGGCTTTTGGGCCAGAAATCCAGTCCCAAGCCCGACCTGGACCGGGTCAGGCTCGGGCCGAGTTGCCCATGAACAGGTCTAAACACAAATGGTGGCTGGATTGACCACCGGGGAGAAGGTTTCATCAAAGTCAATGTTGGTCTCCTGAGAGAAAACATGAAGGAGCCAGTGAGCTTTGTAATGCTCGAGAGATCCATCGGGTTTGAATTTATGTCGAAAAATCCATTTGTTAGAGACGATGTTGGCATTGGATGAAGGAGAGACAAGATCCTAAGTATTGTTTGAGAGAAGTGCTTGAAACTCGTCGATCATGGCAGCGTGCGACTAAGGATCTTTGAGTGCTCTACGAACAGTTTTGGGAATGGGAGAAATGGAGGTGGAGGTGGTGACATGGAGGTTGAGTTTTACCCGGGGACCAAATTTTAGGCCGGAGCGGCAATGAGTGTGAATATAGTTGGTAGGAGGAGGTACCGCGGTAGGAGGAATAGTTGTCGTGGTAGGAGGAAGTTGCACCATGGCAGGGGGTGTGGCAACAAGTGGCGCTACCGTGACAGGGGGCACGATAGCGAGAGGGGCTGTTGCGACAGGTGGAATGGCTACCGCAGTAGGGAAAAAGTGCATTGCGGCGGGCAGGTCATCGGCCTCGACAAGGGGTGGGGGCACAGTTGTATCCATCGCAGCTAACGGGGTGACGGCGGTAGGACATGGGACCGTGGGGAAGGGAATAAAAGGAATGGCATTCAAAAAATCATAGGTGTCCGCAGATGGATGACTTGATTGATTGGATGCAAAAGGAAAGGTGGATTCGTCAAAAATCACATGTCGGGATGTGATTATGCACCAAGTAAGGAGATCCATGCATGCATCGATATCCTTTATGATTAGGAGGATATCCGAGAAACATGCATGGAGTAGAACGTGGAGCAAGTTTGTGGGGGCATGGTGGCAGATGTATTTGGGTAGCATAGGAACCTGGATACTTTGAGGTGGGAGTATGTTGGCGTGGTGTGAAAAAGGGATTGCTAGGGGTGAAAAACTTGAGAGTTTTGCTAGGGAGGAGATTAAGAAGATAGGTAGCTGCATGTAATGCCTCTACCCAGAACTAAAGTGGCAAGTTGGCTTAAAAAAAGGAGGGAGCAAACAATGTCGTTTACTTTACAGATTATACGCTTGTCCGTGCCGTTTTTTTAGATGTGTGGGGACATGAAAAACACAAGAGAATGTCGTGTGTATCAGTGAAAGTACGGAGGGTGTTGTTGTCGAATTCTCTGCCATTATCACATTGAATAGTGTGAATGATGCATGAGAATTGTGTGGCAACGAGAGCATGGAAATTGGATAATTTTTTTTATAAGTCTCATATTTGAACCAAAGTGGAAACGTCCATAGATAATGTGTAAAATCATCCAAGATTACAAAAAATATTTGATGCTAGAGATACTCATTAAAGGAGACACCCAAAGATCGCAGTGAATTAATTCAAAAGGTCAAGTCGTGCGACTCGTTGGTAAACTGAAAGGAAGTTTAACATGACACCCTAATTGACAAGCATGTCACAATGTGTGGTCTTTTATTGTTCTTTGGCTTCGGATTTCGAACAATACTTTCCTATTGTTCAATATGCAGATGATACATTCATGTTTATGCCTGCAGATGCTCTTCAACTCTTTAAGCTAAAAGGGCTTCTCCGTGCTTTTGCTGACTCTACGGACTTAACAGTTAATTTCCATAAATCCTCTATGATTCCAGTTAATGTGGAGGCAACGAAAATGCTTCATTTGGCGAACACTTTTGGGTGTCAGGTTGGGTCAACTCCTTTTACTTATTTGGGGTTGCCTTTGGGCTCATCGAAGCCTAAGTTCGAGAGTTTTTTGCCATTACTTGATAGAATTAGTCGACGTTTGTCAGGATTGTCTTCTTTTCTGTCTTATGGTGGTCGGCTGGTATTGATCAATTCAGTTTTTTCCTCGCAAGCAATCTATCACATGGCTTCCTTAAAACTTCTAGCCAAGGTAATCAAGCATATTGATAAGTTAAGAATGCATGCCTTGTGGCATGGCTCGGATATCAATAGGAAAGGTGGTTATTTAGTGGCTTGGAAGCATGTTTGTCGGCCTAAACAACAAGGTGGTCTTGGGATTCTAAATCTTCGCATGCAAAATAAGGCCATGCTGATGAAGCACCTGCATAAGTTTCTTAACAAGGTGGATGTTCCTTGGGTCCACTTAACCTGGCAAGCTTTTTATCATATCCGATTGGCTTTCAGGCCGAACAGAGTGTGCGGTTCCTTTTGGTGGAAGGATTTGCTGCATTTGTTGGATGAGTTCAAGGGCTTGTCACTTTGCGTAGTTTTTTTATGGGCATTCTTGTCTTTTCTGGAAGGATTTGTGGAATATTGGTTATCCAACTTTAAATTGGTCACATCTGTTTTCTTTTGCTAAGCATCAAGATATATCGGTGGCTCAATTTGTGGACAGCACAAATTTGCTGAGGCACTTAAAGCTCCCACTCTCTCCGACTGCCTTGTTGCAATTTAAATGCCTCCGTGACTCAAGTAGTTATTTTGCATCGCTTCAAGATCAACCAGATGAGTGGTCTTATATTTGGGGTTCCTCTATCTTTTCCCCTAAACAGGCTTATGGTCATCTGATGGGTCAAACTTCCACTCCTCCTCCTTTTGTTTGGCTCTGGAAGTCTCATTGTTTGAGTAAGCAAAATTTCTTTTTTTGGTTGCTCTTGAGGGACAGGCTAAATACCAGAGCACTCCAACAACGCTAGAAGTTTTTTCTTGGGAGCTATGAGTGTGTTCTTTGCTCTGGACACCATTCTGAAACTTTGAAGCACCTCTTTTTCAGTTGTTCTTTCAGCCAATGGTGTTGAAAGTTTATTGGTTTCACTTGGGACTTGTCACTTCCAATCATTGATCTCATTCAAGTCAGCAAGAACACCTTTTATCTCAAGTGCTTCAAGGAGATAGTCATTATTGTGTGCTGGTCTATCTGGATTCTTAGGAATAGGGTCATTTTCAACAATGGCATTGTGTCGTTGTTCGCTTGGAAGTGGGAGTTTTGAGAAGTCTTTGCCATGGTTATCCATCGAGTCAAGCCTTCTCTTCGGTCAAATTTTATCGCTTGGCTGAGAGATTTTTGTTGAAGTTTAGCTAGCTCTTTTGTATTTTTCTCCCCCACCTCTTTGTACATATTTTTTTTGCCTATTATAATATATGTAAAGTAGGGGTCAATCCCCTCCTATTTTCAGTCAAAAAAAATGTTTTGTCTTTTATTGGAGTGAAAAAAACAATAGAAGAGCTGACAAGTCGATGAAGTGCATGACTGCTGGGATGACCAAGATGATGGTGCCAGTGGGTTGTGCTGTTGGTGGAGGTGTCTAGAGTGTGTGGCGCGGCAAGTTGGAGAGGGTAGAGGTCTCCTGAACTATTGCACCACATAATTTCGTTCTTGGTCTGAAAATCTTTCACAAAACAAACCACAAGGGGCAAATTCAACAACACAATTACTGTCAGTGGTAGATTGACGAACCAAAATTAAGTTCTTGATGATGCGAGGAGTCACAAGAACATTTTGTAGGTGTACAGGATGAGTGGAAGAAGGAATAGAGGCATTGTCATACTGTGTCATGGGGAGAGAGGAACCATCACTAACGACAATATGGGAGGACAGGGGAGGGTAGGATGAGAGGGAGGACAAGTTACTGGAGCTGAAAGATATGTGGGCGAAGGCGCCCATGCCAATGGACCAGTCATGGGATGGTTGTTGCAGTGTCATGGAATTGAGGGCGTTGATGAGGCCGGCGGTATCCCATGTTAGAGCGCCAGTGTAGTGGTGGTCGGGCACAACATTGTGAGACACCAGTACGGTAGGGAACACATCGTGTGGAGTGGGGAAGTGTGGCATGCTCGGGACAACAAAGAAAAGGCCAAGATGGAGAGGAGCCCCTAGGGCGCTGCTATGCATGGCGGCTAGAACTGCTTAAGTCACAGAGGTAGCGAGACGGACGCAGCTTGACAGGATGCCATGGAGGGCCATATGGTGAATGCGCCAGTCCAGGGGGTGTAGAAGGTGGACATTTGTGGCGGTTGGCCACCGAAGCTACCCTTGCCACCCTTTCCTTTGCCGCCCTTTCCCCTGTTGCGGTTACCATTGCCGCTGTTGGGGACTAGTGCCTGGGCCTTCGAATTGTCAGTGACTAGAGTAGTGGCATGGGAGAGTTGGTCGCCGTGGGCCTCCTTCAGCTTGTCAAGGAGTAGGAGCGAGCAGGATTGGATGAAGCTTGGGAACGATGACATCATGGGAAGGAGGGACGACATGTGTCATTGCTTGGAGTTCATCCCTTTGATCATCGTGAGAACGAGGTTCTAATCGCTGACCATGTTGCCGACGTTGCGCAAGGCGTCGGACAAAGTCTTGAGTTTGTGGGCAATAGTCCGTAGTGGACATATCGCCTTGGGCCAAGTTTCTAAACTCAACCTAAAGGTAGATGGCCTTGGTCATCTTGTTGTTCTTGAAAAGGTTCTTGATCGACATCAAGACGATGGCAACGGTGGTGGAGGGAGACAAGACGATGTCCAAAATCTCTGAGGAAATGGATCCGCAAATCCATGAGAGAACAGTGGAGTGGAGTCTCTTCCATTGGGGATCGGTGGGAGTGGCAGAGGCGTTGTCCGCCTTGAGGTGATCCTCAAGAGCGAACTTGTCGACAGTGACCTCAAAGAGAGACCACCATTTGGTGTAGTTCAAGTTAGAGAGCTCAAGAGTCGCTGACACCAAGGTCTTTATGTTGGTGATGTTGATCGCATGTGCCCAAAGTCGCACTGGATAGTAGCAGGGAGGGCGAGGGCATTCTGGTCGCCGTCGTTATCACCCATGGAGCAGGAGAGAAGGAGGCGAGAGAGGTGGCATGTGCTGTTGAAGGAGACGCACAGGGAGGGAGAGAGGGCACACAAGGGCGTGCGACAACGAAAGGGGTGGATGGATTCAGGGGACCGAATTCGCGCCTGATACCATGTAAGATAGGGAGAATGGCCACATCGGATGGCCTTCCGCTGATATGGTATATATAGTACAAAGAGTACACATGAGTTTCCATCTATACATGAATACACAAAACGAAACTATACCGATCAAACATATCTTAATTATACTTACCATACAATGCATATACATTGCCAAGGCAAGTATACCATATATGCTAACATATGGATCAAACCAGAATTGTAAGAAGACTAACAAAAAGGCAAAGATTTGACAATGCCAGCTGATTGTAAGGAGTCGTGATCCTGGTGGAGTGTGTGGTTGATCAGTTAACCAAAAGCGCTATAGTAAACGTAAGCAGGTTTAGTACCACATCACTTATCAAGTAATTCTAAAACCTGTATATAAGGAGAGCTACTTGCCATCGTAGCGCCCAAAAGAGGCACCAAAAATGGTGGGTCGTAAGTAGGCCTGTTAATGGGTTGAAACCCAACCCAAACCCACCCCAACCCACTTCAATGCAGCACATCAACCCAACCCAGACCAGCCCACTGCTCCACCTCCAAAACCCAACCCAACCCATATGCAACTCCAACCCAAACCAACCCAATCCAATTTTCTCAATATGGGTTCAACCCATTTCTCACCCATCTCATCCATCCAACCCAAGTTGGTCTTGTTCTTCCTCGTCGTGTGCAAACTGAAGCACAAGCTGTGGAGGAGCTAGAATGGCCATGGGATGAACTCTTGCTTGCACATATCATATGCTTAATGGAATGCTGTGATGTGATGCGAGAAGAAGATTGTTCCTCTGTCTCTCAATCAAACCACTAGTACAAGAAAGCAAGCTAGGGAAAGTACAAGTACAATTGCAAATCTATCTGCTTGAGACGGCCTTCTTCTATGGTGACAACGGAGGAGTAGTTAGCGCCGGTGGTGGAGGCGAACGCGGAGGTCGCGAATTCGTGGTGCTATGAGTGCTCTGTGGTCAAGAAACATTTGCTTGCATCGGTGGTGACAATGATGACGATGTAGTCGCTAGAGCAGCTCAAGGCGGCGGTGAACCGAGGGCGCTGGTGGTGGAGCATGGCGAAAACGCGTCGCGAGTTCCCAGCGTGAGGTGCAGGGGAGGGAGGCTTGCGGGGGTCCCGCTTAATGTGGACTTTCGCGATGTCACCGGCACTTCAACGGCTCCCTGCCATACTCTGTGTGCGTGCTAGCCGAGCTCGAGACGCTCGATCTGAGCTTCAACGCGCTCACCGGTTGCTATACCAGTGTCACTGTGCCCAGACAATGGCTCCAAGCTGCAGGTGATCTACTTGCAGAACAACTACCTTACCGGCGTAGATCGAGGGAGGAGGGGAGCCACCAAACCCATGGAGCGAACCCTATTACAACACCCACAGGTTCAACCTATTCTTAACCCAACCCACCCCACCCCAACCCTTTCTACGAGGAAACCCAACCGGACCCAATCCATTGGCTCTTCCAACCCATTGTCACCCATCCAAAGCCAATCCAATCAAGGACCCAACCCGTTTAACCCAACCCATTAGCACCCCTAGTCGTAAGATCTAGCATGTGACATACATGCTCAACGCTCTTGCCAATCAAACAATATTTGCAATGTGTGCATGACATGTGCACTGGGCCATCCCCCTCCCCTCTTCTACCATACCCTACTAGTGTGCAATTGATAGTACCATTTTTTTTATCAAATACCACTCGTCTAGATAGGATATCACCTAGACACCTACTGTCAATCCGGTATATGTTCATGTTACTTAGTTTTTTTTAGAGAGAGGACCATATGAGTAGGCTGGTAATGGGTTATGTTGAAACGGGTGAAATGGATTGGGTTTCACTTTGGGTTGGCTTTGAGTGGGTGGAAATGGGTTGAGACGACTAATAGATTGGTTTGGTTTGGATTTGCACTGAAAATGAGTTGGTTTGATTTGGTGTGGGTTCAAAAAGTTCAGGCTGCTATGAGTTCAATCCATGAGTTTGTATGGTTTGGGTGGGCATGGATTGAACTTTGGAGAGGGATATACTGCCGACTCTACACGCCTAGTAGGCTTTTTACATTCCCTCTCGGGCTTCTCGAGCTGGCGCCCACTCAACAACGAGTCCACGACCCACACCGCCATCTCCAATCCCCCATCCATTACTCCCCACACGCCGATGCCCCACACCAGTAGCCTTGCACGGTGCCGAGTCCGAGTGAGTTGGAGTCTTGGAGAGGGGTGAGGACAAGAGGGGCTAGGGCTCCAGCGTCCAGCCTCCAGCATGCCGCCAACACCATGGACTCCCTTCTCGCCGCCAACCACCGCATACCACCGCCACCGGATCTCCTCCCCTGCATCTCCACCACCGCGTGCCCCTCTGACTCCGAATATCCGTGCAGCGTCGTGTCACTCAAATCCTCTGCATCTCTATCATTTGCCGTCGTCGTCTTCTCCATCTAGTGCGCGATAAGCCGTTCTCCAAAGATCAAGGTAAGAAGAACAAACCCATATGATTTCAAATATTTTTGCAATTTTTCATCCTGTTTCTTTTTCTTAAGATTGTTGCTTGTGTTGTTTAGAGTTGGAAAGACCAGCTTCCTCAAAGCATGAAAGGGAGGGCAGTGAGCAAAAATTGGTAAGATTAAAGAGAGGAACGCGAGGATTTCCTTTAATTACTGAAGCTCGTGAATTCCTCGGAGCATTGTGTTGTGCCGGTTCGGTTTAGTGTAGTGAGGTTATGGAGCTAATCCGAACCATACTTTGCAATGATCGGATGACCTAAATAAAATGCAGCCCATTTCCTCTGAAAAAAGACATTCACACCAAATAATTACGTACCGGTTTTCTAGAGAAGGTCTCAACCGGTTTTTTAGGCATGTACAATGGTATAGACTGTTAAGAAACCAGGCTCAGGCCAGAGAGTCCTGGCCTAGGTGGACTCCTCATCCATCCAGTAGCCTATATAAAGGAGAGGGAACCCCCTCATTGTAATCAATCTTTTGGAAGAGCAATAAAGAGAAGCCTGAAGTCCCCTCATATCTCTGTGTTCAATCTATTATTTTGTTCTTATGTTCTTGCATCGTTCTTACGATTCTGAGTTTGTCTACGAGGTAATCGCTCGGACTGGACTCGCCAGCAACGGTTCCTCAACACATTATTAGAATGATCGACTCTCCTCGGATCGAAAAGGTAATCGTTGACGAACGACACTCGTAAATTGAATCGTTTTTTTCTATATCGCTTTCAATTCCGCAAATTCGCTTTCTAGATTGGTTTTCTACGGTGTAAATTCACTCTAATCTGCCGCGAGCCGACTTGAAGTCGCCGGCACAATGTCGATCGGTAGATTGCATGAAAGATTGGATGTCGATTGTACCGTAGATTGAAAGTTGCAAATCCGTTCTAACCTATCGTGAACCGACTTGAAGTCGCCGGCCAAGCTGATCAGTGGCTATACAAAAGAACCGATGCTCTGCTTTGCACAGAATTTGTACCAATCTTCAGCTCTGTGGTAAGGCAATCATGAACGAGGAGAAGATTGAGAAAAGCCTCTCTACCTTTCACCTGAATGCGGTGCAATCCGCACGCAACTACCGTCAAGATGGCTACATGGAGTATGCCGAACTGATTGATATTATGCAAGTTGTGGAAGCTCAAGATGAGGTTCTAAGAAAGAACTACATCTCACAGCCACCTAGTAGCAAAGTTAGCCATGAAGTCAACGCTAGCAGCTACAAGGTGAGGAAGCCTCACTCAAAAGAAAGAGGCAAGAAGGGTAAGGGTCGCAAGACTAAGCAGAATGATCAAGCCAAGAAGGATGGAGAAAAGAAGCGTGATGAGAAGCTCTATGGTCAGCAGGACCAAAGTTGCTACAAATGTGGCACTTGGGGACATTGGTCACGTGTTTGCCGTGAGCCGCAGCACGTGATTGATGCTTTCAAGGCTAAGAAGAAGGGCAAAGCACAGCATGAGGCACACCTCGCCATTGTAGGCACAGATGATCCATAGTCATTGGTTGCACCCATGGATGTGGACAGCCTAGAAGCAGCCCCCATCACACCCTCTTTGGACATCGCAGCGGCAGCGGCTGTAGTTGTCGAAGAAGAAAATATAGACATGGAGCAGATTCAGTCCGAAGTTTCTTCATACTTCACTGATTCGATCTAGTGCACGCATTGCACTTAGATTTTTATAGTCATTTGCAGTTAGTGGTTGTAATAGAACATTGAATTATGGAATAATGGTTGTAAGCTCTCGGAGAGCAAAGAATTACATTCTTATAATGAGTCCTGCAAGACTTTTCCCGTATTAATAATAGCAAGTTATGTTCTGTTTTGGAGTATTTTATTTATGTGTAGATTGCTTTCTACCGCATATTAATAAATACTTTATATATCAGAACGTGTGTGGTGCCCTATGGAGAAAGTGTGTTTAGCGGATAGTGGCACAACGAATACCATATTGAGAGAGACAAAAAATTTCCAGTCAATCAGTAAGAATGCTGACAGTCTTACGACAATCACAGGTAGCGATACTTGTATAATAGGCTCAGGAAGAGCCACAATTATACTCCCGATGGGCACAACATTGGTCATTAAAGAAGCCTTGTTGTACCCAGAATCGACTAGACCTCTCTTCATCTTTAAGGATATTCACGCTAACGATCTCCATGTAGAGACTAAAAAAGAGTATGGTAAGAAATACCTGCTCATTACAAAGCATGAAGAACATAGAAAAAGGGTATTAGAACGACTTTCTTCATATGAATCTGGGCTATACTACACTAATATTAAGGCACCTGCAGCCTATATTGTCTTGAAAACAACATTTAGAAGCTCTGAACTTTTCTGTCTCTGGCATGATAGATTAGGCCACCCCAGTCTTAGGATGATGAGAAATATAATTACCAATTCTCAGGGACATAATATTAATGTAAAGAATTTCCCGAATAAAGAAGATTTTGTGTGCCCCGCATGTGCCACTGGGAAATTAATTACTAGACCTTCTGCTCTGAAAGTAAAGGATGAAATCCCTGCTTTCCTGGATCGTATCTCGAAAGATATTTGTGGTCCTATACAGCCCCTGTTAAGGCTATTTAGGTACTTTATGGTGCTCATCGATGCTTAATCAAAATGGCCGCATGTATGCTTATTGTCTACGAGAAACCATGCTTTTGCAAAGCTGATCTCGCAGATAATTAAAATTAAGAATAATTTCCCTGATCATCATGTGAAGTCCATCAGAATGGACAATGCTGGAGAATTTACTTCAAAGGCTTTTGATGATTATTGCATGGCAATGGGAATTACCGTTGAGCATTCAGTACCGCATGTCCACACCCAGAATGGACTAGCAGAGGCATTAATTAAAAGAATTAAATTTATTGTCCGACCGCTTTTGCACAATTATAATTTACCAACTACATGTTGGGGACACGCAGTCCTGCACGCAGCAACTCTCATCAATTTTAGACCGTCAGCATATAACATACATTCACCTATGCAACTAGCGCAAGGGTCAGCACAAAAAATCTCTTATCTCCACAGGTTTGGTTGCAAGGTTTATGTACCTATACCACCACCGCAGCGAACTGCAATGGGACCTCTCCAAAAGTCTGGGATATACGTTGGTTGTGAGACAACATCCATAATCAGGTATCTGGACCATATGACTGGAGACTTGCATACAGCCCGCTTTGCTGATAGCATATTTGATAATGATAGTTTCCCGTCATTAGGGGGAGGGAATCAACCTCTTGATGAACAATGTCGGGAAATAACGTGGCAAGCCATGGGAATCCATGCACATGACCCGCGCACTAATAAAGCAAATAGAGAAGTCTAGAAGATAATTGATTTGCAAGCTTTAGCGAATCAACTGCCTGACCACTTTAGTGATTTGAAGAGCGTGACCAAGTCGCATGTGCCTACACGCAATGCACCAGAGAGGGTTGAAATACCAAAGAAAATTGAAGGTATCCCTAATCCCGTCCAGAGGCCCCAGAATAAAAGGACGAGAATTCCGGCCCCTCGAATCCCAAGTAACGGGGGACACCTGGCAAAAAAGGATAAGAAGGACTTGACACAACCGATCACTGAAGTTCCCCAGAATAAGAAGGGGAGCCAGTTGAGACCTAGCACCAGTATGGAACCTTCAGTAAAAGGCATACCGGATTTGAATATTCCCACGGAGGGAGACATCAGCATGGATGTGTGCGCATACGTTGGAGCTGAAAAACTAAAGGGACTTGCCCCCCCCCCATTGGAAGCAGCGGTGAGCGAGTAGAAGCATTAGAAAAATCACCCTATAAAGAAATAGCTTTAAATTATATGACTACAGGAGAATCTATGAATAGAACAACAGTCAATGTCGATATTTATTTTGCAAAGAAAATTGCCACAATCATTGATCTTGATCCAAAGCCTGCATCACTCGCTGAATGTAAGAAAAGATCAGATTGGAAAGATTGGAAGAAGGCAATAGAAGCAGAATTATTATCTTTGAATAAAAGAGAAGTGTTTGGGCCTGTAAGCTGCACGCCTCCCCATATGTATCCCGTAGGGCATAAGTGGGTATTTGTTCGAAAGAGAAATGAAAACAATGAAGTTGTAAGACATAAAGTAAGGCATGTTACACAAGGTTTCACTCAACGACATGTTACACAAGGTTTCACTCAACCACCAGGAGTTGATTATGAAGAAACCTATTCCCCGGTCATGGGCGGAACTACCTTTAGATATTTAATCTCAATGGCAGTAAACCTGAATTTAGAAATGAAATTGATGGAAGTGGTAACTGCATACGTTTATGGAAACTTGGATTCAGACATTTAGATGAAGGTACCTGAAGGTATCCCGGTCCCAAACCAAGACAGAGCAAATAGAAATCTGTACAGTGTGCAACTCAGAAAATCATTGTATGGACTGAAGCAATCGGGCAGAATGTGGTATAATCTCTTAAGCGACTTTCTCTGCAAGAAAGGCTACACGAACAATGAGGATTGTCCCTGTGTATTTATACAAAGATCCTAGGATGGATTTTGTATAATCTCGGTATATGTAGATGATCTGAATATCATCGAGACCCTGGAAGATATTAAGAAAGCAAGCTCTTACCTGGTGTCGGAGTTCGAAATAAAAGATTTGGGTAAAACCAAATATTTCCTAGGCTTGCAGCTTGAGCATACCTCTAAAGAGATTTTAGTACATCAGTCAACCTACACTCAGAAAGTGTTACAAAGGTTTCGATTTGAAAAGGCATACCCTTCAAAAGTGCCGATGGTCGGGAGATCCTTGCAGCAAGACAATAACTCGTTCAGACCTAAAGAAGAGGGGGAGGAAGTCCTGGGACCAGAATTCCCATACTTGAGCGCAGTTGGAGCACTCATGTATTTAGCAAACTGTACTAGCCCGGACATTGCTTTTGCAATGAACCTACTAGCAAGGTATAGTGTAGAACCTACCAAAAGGCATTGGCATGGAATAAAGGACATCTTCCAATACCTCCAAGGAAGCAAAGATCTTGGACTATTCTACATAAAGAATCAAGACCTAACTATGACTGGCTATGCAGATGCCGGATACCTGACAGACCCACACATAGCTAAGTCGCAAACAGGCTATGTATTCCTGTGTGGTGGAACTGCAATTTCATAGAAATCGTCTAAGCGAAGTCTTGTATCGACTTCGACGAACCACTCAAAAATTATAGCACTGTACAATGCCACACGAGAATGTTCTTGGCTTCGATGGATGATCCACCACATCTAGCAGTTGTGTGGATTAAACACCGTGCAAACCCCCACTATTATCTATGAAGATAAAACAGCTTGTGTTGCACAAGTGCAGATGGGTTATGTGAAGAGTCCTCTCACTAAGCATATCAACTCTAAGTTCATCTATGCTCATGAATTGCAAAAGATGGACGAAATTAAAGTACTGCATACTAAGTCATGTAAAAATCTTGTAGATTTATTCACTAAGTCACTTCCAGCGTCTAGCTTTGAAAGATGCATACGTGGAATTGGAAAGATGAGACTTAGAGAAGTGCATAATCCAGGGGGAGAACCTTCACCAACTCTTTATTAAAGCTTGATCATGAAGATCGAGTACCCAAAGAATAAATCCTTGAGATTAAATGAAATTGGGTGGATTGTACTCTTTTTCCCTTGACGAGTTTTTCTGAAGTTTCTTGGCTAAGGTTTTTGATGAGGCAATTCGTGCAACACAACAGAACTGTTAGACCATGTGGCTAGGTCTAGTTTATTTTAGTTGATGAATAATTGACAATATTGGCGTGTGGTGTGTGTGGACTAATGTCGGTCAAGTTGGAAAGAACTTGTGCCCAGAAAAATATGTTGGTTTGGTCTATGCATGTGCAGGGTAACTCGGAGGCGATCGTGGTCTACGGCGGTGACCGGGAGATGGCTTGGTGCGAAGTCATGATCCAGAGGGTCGGGGATGCTGGTGGAGACGGTCGAGCTCGAGTCGGGGCGCGTGGAGATCAAAGATGGATGATGCGTGTTGGAGCTATGGAGATGCGGTCCGGAGGCTTCGATATGTGACAATTTTGGAAGTGTCTAAAATTGGAAAGCTAAGAGAAATTAGGAAATCCTTGTTTGTTAGGATTGGATTAGAATTATGAAACTGTGTCGGATGAGGACACGTTTAGGGGCTAGGTGTATATGTATACAGGCTGCGCTAAAAGGGCGAGGTGTGTATTGGGAGACAGGAGAAAATAGGGCGGTGGCAGAAAAGTTGGCTCGGCTTTTGGGGCGGTACAGAGAAAATCAGGCGGCAGGTGAATAGGGCTTTCAGCTACAAGGATTGCTAGTACAGGGCTAAAGGTGATTAGAAAAAGGTACGGCTGTATAGAAAGATGATTGGCTTCTAGGGGCTTTTGAATCTTTGGATTTGTTTATTGCTGATAGTCACAACTTCTGTGGTTTCGGTACCCTGTAGTGCATGTGATCCTATAGAAAAACAATCTTGCTTGCTGTGCGTGGATTTGATTGCTTGCTTGAGCTGTGAGGGACGGCTGTGCATGCATATTGACTTTTTCTCATCAGGTGAGAACACCACTGAAAGCTGTCTCTCGGTTCTGCAACTTTGCTACAGTAGCGTACTGTAGCTACAGTACCTAACCTGCTACAGTGCACGTCCGCTTGCTACAGTGCCAGAAAAATATTGTTTCCTGTCTTCTTTCTTTTTGTTCTTACTATATTAGAAGGTTGAAAAAGCAAGAGACAATAGATTTGAGGAAAAAGCTTCCGCTACGGGTTACAATCATTCACCCCCCCTCTGATTGCCGTTAACGATCCTACAAGTGGTATCAGAGCCAAGTTGCTATGGCGTCAGAGAGGTATGTGAATCGTCCCCCCATGCTAGATGGTACTGATTTTGCTTTTTGGAAGTGTCGTATGCAAGCATATATTGAGGCTCAAGGTAGTGATGTATGGAATAAGGTTTCTAGTCCTTATGTGGTTCCTGCTATTGTTACTAATTTAAATAAAGCAGATGTTGATTTAAATGCTCAAGCTCGTAACTTGTTGTTTCAAGGAATCTCTACAAAGAATTTGATCGTGTAGCTCATATTACTTCGCTCACTTAATATGGAAGACTCTTTGTGATTATCATGAGGAACTACTAAAATTAAGAAAGTGCGTAAAAATCTTTATCAAAAAGAGTATTCGATTTTGCTATGAAACCCGGTGAATCTATTGATGATCTGTTTGCTCGTTTTGAAAAGATCTTGAGTAGTTTGCGTGGTGTTGGTGTTATTCCAACCGATGAAGATAACGCAACTAAGATATTGAGATCTTTAGGTTCTGAGTGGTTGATGGTTGTCACAACTATCAATCAAACTATCGATCTAGATACTTTAACCATGGATGATCTTTACTCTAGATTGAAAACCTATGAGATGGAAGTTGTGCCATCTAAGATTGATAAATCTTCATCTTTAGCTCTTATGACTAAACCCATGCAAGATGTTTCTTGAGTTCTTGTCTTGTGTCCTTTGTCTTCTTTCTCGGATGAGCAGTTAGAGGAGATTCGGAAGAGCGACTTGTACTCATCTCCAACAGAGTGACCAAGGCAATTAACAACATCGTAACAAAGGCGGAGAGGAGGTCCAATCGGATGCTATGAATGTGGTGAGCTAAATCACATAAAGATGAATTGTCCCAAACTGAGGAGTAAGGATGTTAAAGATGACAAAGTACCCACTTGTCGCTCTAAATCCAAGATTGACTCAAGCAAGAAGCACAATTATCGTAAGGCAGTCAAAAAGATACTCTCGGCACTTGATGAGATTGAATTAAGTGATGTTGATTCGAAGGCGGCGATGAGGACAACGGCAAGAAGGCAAAGGAGGCGGACTTCACAGGGATGTGTTTTATGGCAAGTAGTGAGGAGCTTAACAATGATGATCTCTCAAAGGATCCCGATGAGGTAAAACCTTCTTATCTGATTTATCTCGTCTTTGTGCTTAGGTTGTGACAGATGAGCTCAAAAAGTATAAAAAGAAAATAAAGAAACATGATATTGTTGTTGAGAACTTAAATTCTGAAATTGATAGACTTAAAGCTTCTATTCCCGATGATGAATCTTGTGAGTCTTGCCAAGTTTTATTTTCTGAATTGGAGGTCGCTAGGTCAATACATACTAAATTTGATGAATTAAGACTAGCACATAACTCTTGTGATGAAAAGTTAAAACTTACATATGATGAAATTAAAAAGCTCAAGTCCAGTTCTACTTGTTTAGAGTCAAGTATGTTAAATGCTCAAACTAAAACTTGCTCTAATTGTGAATTGTTAGAAGCTAGACTCAATTCTTCTCAGGAAACAATTCAACAGATGCTTTATCATGAAGTAGCTTCTTGCTCTAACTGTCCTAAACTTACAATAGAGATAGAAGCTTTGACCGGACAATTAAATGAGTTTGTTTGAAAAAGAAAGATTGGCTCGATCTAGTGCTTCTAAGAAAGCGTGAATGAATCATTAAGTGCACAACTTGTCCTACTCTAGCTAAAGAAAATGAGTACCTTAAGGACACTTTAGAGAGATTTTCTTTTGGCAAGAAAAACTTGAATATGATCCTAGACAAGTCAAAAGTGAGTGTTAAAAGTCAAGGTCTAGGATTTAATTTTATTGAGCATGCCAAGAACCATCCTCCTAAGGTTGTTAAGCCTCTTGAACCTGGAAAATTTGAAGCAAAATATGAACCAAAACAAACTGTGTTTAAATCTGCTGGTTTTGTGCAAAGCTCTTCTACTAATGTTGTAGGTGCTAGCTCATCATCTCAAAAGAAATCTACTTATGTTAAATTTCATTGCACCTATTGTGGTAGAGATGGGCACTTGCATGAATTTTGCTTTAGGCGTGTTAAGAAAGAGAAAAAGGAAAGATTTAATGCCTTAAGACAAAAACGTGCAACCTCTTTTATTGTCCCTAGAACTAATGTGAAAGCTAGGTTTTTAGAGGACTTTTATGATGGCTTTAAATCTGCTTCACGTACTGGTTTGCGATTTAATTCACATAATTCGCGTTTTGATCGCGCACGCACACGTGGTTCTGGTTCTAGTTTTGCTGCTGTTCCTCCATATCGTGTATCTCAGTACTGGATTCCTAGATCTTATTTGCAAAATGAGTTGGGTGTGTTGCATCCCACGGGATTATTCTGAGGGGGAGCTTGTTGTTTAAAATTTCAGAAGCTTTGATTATTATTCGTGTCAAAAAAAAAATCATCAAGTCCAAGCCATTGAAATCAACTGAGTTGTATAGCTTTCTTTATCATATTTATTCATGTGCTGTGTAGCTTTGATCTTGACTGGTTATAATTAACTTGCTATATTTAGAACTAAAGCATGGCATGGCTGAACACTTTGACTAGATTGATTATTGTTATCACTTTGAGATGTCCATGGAAAAGGATGAGCTTGTTTGTGAGTCTTTTTAAATCTTGGATTTGCAGCAAGTATGTCTCTTATTGCAATCCTGTTATGCTCACTCAATTTGGCATGTTATATATAAAAAAAATAAAGGGTTGATAAAAGAAAAATGAAAAGATGTATGCTTCAAGCATGCCATACATAGCTGTGTATTCAAAAGAACAAAAATATGCACACCAAAGTGCTCAAATGAAAAGAAGTATGTTTCAAGCATGCCATACATAGCTATGTATATTCAAAAGGAAAAATATGCACATAAAAGTGCTAAAAGGAAAAGAAGTATGCTTCAAGCATGCCACCCTTGAAAAGAAGTATGCTCCAAGCATGCCACATGCAAATAAGAATTGAAAGTGAAGCAATGGGGTATTATATGAGACTGCTAGCTCATCTAGATTTAACTTGTGTCTCACTGTTAGGCTCTCACTTTTCTTGGTGATATTTTTTTTTGGTGCTTATGATCGGTTTAGTCATTGTTGAGATGCTTGTCATCAAGTTAAAATTGCATAATCATCCTTCAAATGGTACTGACTTGTCTTATCTTTGCTACATGATACATGATTTTATATGATCCGGTTAAGCTCTACTCAACAAGATGGCTTGGTTACTTCATTAAATTGATTTGCATAATCTACAAAGCTTCTTGATTTTTACTCTCCTTGCTCCCTTGTTTTAGAATTATTCCTTCTCTGAAGTTCTTGATGATTCCATTGCCAAAGGGGGAGAAAATGGGAGAATTTGAAAAGAAAAAATTAGAGAAATTTGCTTCCCTTTTGTTGAGGGGGAGTTTTTCAGGGTTTTTCACTGTGGTTTTAAAGTGTTTGCTTTGCAGCTTTGAAACTTTCTTTTTGCTAATTTCTTTTCTTTCAAAATTCAAATTTTGAAGTATTGTCAATGTATTCATCAAGGGGGAGATTGTTAGACCATGTGGCTAGGTCTAGTTTATTTTAGTTGATGAATAATTGACAATATTGGCGTGTGGTGTGTGTGGACTAATGTCGGTCAAGTTGGAAAGAACTTGTGCCCGGAAAAATATGTTGGTTTGGTCTATGCATGTGCAGGGTAACTCGGAGGCGATCGTGGTCTACGGCGGTGACCGGGAGATGGCTTGGTGCGAAGTCATGATCCAGAGGGTCGGGGATGCTTTGGTGGAGGCAGTCGAGCTCGAGTCGGGGCGCGTGGAGATCAAAGATGGATGATGCGTGTTGGAGCTATGGAGATGCGGTCCGGAGGCTTCGATATGTGACAATTTTGGAAGTGTCTAAAATTGGAAAGCTAAGAGAAATTAGGAAATCCTTGTTTGTTAGGATTGGATTAGAATTATGAAACCGTGTCGGATGAGGACACGTTTAGGGGCTAGGTGTATATATATACAGGCTGCGCTAAAAGGGCGAGGTGTGTATTGGGAGACAGGAGAAAATAGGGCGGTGGCAGAAAAGTTGGCTCGGCTTTTGGGGCGGTACTGAGAAAATCAAAGCGCGGTGAATAGGGCTTTCACTACAAGGATTGCTAGTCTGAGGCTAAAGGTGATTAGAAAAAGGTACTACCAGTATAGAAAGATGATTGGCTTCTAGGGCTTTTGAATCTTTGGATTTGTTTATTCTTGATAGTCACAACTTCGTGGTTTCGGTACCTGTAGTGCATGTGATCCTATAGAAAAACAATCTTGCTTGTCAGTGTCGTGGATTTGATTGCTTGCTTGAGCTGTGAGGGACTACATTTGTGCATGCATATTGACTTTTCTCATCGGTGAGAACACCACCAAAAGTCGCTCTCGGTTACGCAACTTTGCTTACTGATGGCGTCTTTGTAGCTACAGATACCTAACCTGCTACAGATACCGTCCACTTGCTACATGCGGAGAAATATTGTTTCTGTCTTCTTTCTTTTTGTTCTTACTATATTAGAAGGTTGAAAAAGCAAGAGACAATAGATTTGAGGAAAAAGCTTCCGCTACGGGTTACAATCATTTACCCCCCCTCTGATTGCCATTAACGATCCTACAAGAACGCATGACATGTACTCTTTCTCCAAATTTTTCCTACTAGGTTTTTATAGAGTTTTGATGAGACATGAACATGTCGGATGAGTGTCCAAGGAGGAGTGTTAAGAAACCGGGCCCAGGCCAGAGAGTCCTAGCCCATGTGGACTCCTTATCCATCCAGTAGCCTATATAAAGGAGAGGGGACACCCTCATTGTAATCGATCTTTTGGAAGAGCAATAAAGAGAAGTCTAAAGTCCCCTCATATCTCTGTGTTCAATCTATTATTTTGTTCTTGTGTTCTTACATTGTTCTTATGATTCTGAGTTTGTCTATGAGGTAATCGCTCGGACTGGACTCGCCAACGACGGTTCCTCAACATAGACAGCTGTTGTCTATAGTATCCTTCCATGTCATCTATAGACAGCACTAGAGACAACTTCTACAATGGATTGTCTCTTTACATGTCTCTATAGATAGCTCCTCCATGTATAATATGTCTTGTTTCTCATGTTACAGTCGACTACTGCATGAGATACGGCCCAATTTTCTATGTTCCCCCTCTCTTCTCCACATTATCTTATATCCTATGTGTCAAGGCTTACAGACAGCTGACGTCACACCATTGTATATGCTCTTAATAGAATCAATGAAACTGACTCAAAAATAACGTTGATGACTTGATGTCGACTTCAACTTGGCTGAGTTGGATGTCTTCATGGTGTGTTGCACGACTCAAACTCTGAAACCAAAATGATCTCCTTCATCTCTAGGCTGATGGGAAGTGTCTTAAATGCCTTGGACACCTCAATGGATTCATTGGACACAAAATCCATCTCGGTTTCATTTGAAAGTCCTCTACTCAAGGCAAGTTTGTCTGATTCAATATCTTAAATCAGATCGGAGGTGCTCTGATAGGATCGCATTCTAGGGTCGAATCGTAGAATCTAATATCCTACTTGATTATACCAAATAGTATATTTTCTTCAATCCACCACATCTTTCGATTGAGATTTTGACATTTATTTAGTCATTTGGCAACTAATTAGATTTATAGTTGCCTGTGTTATCGCCGTTATATAATAATTAACACAAGTTGGCTATATAATGCATATTTTTGTGTACATATTATATATGTTTGAGATCCTACATTTTTTTGCTAGAATCGTAATGATATTAAGATTCTGCCAATGATCGGATCTTTCCACTCATTCTAGGATCGTAAAGTCTTAAGACTTTAAGACTCGGATCGAGATTCTGACAACCTTGCCTCTACTCACGGTTTTGTTTGGAAATCCGGACGCAGCACAAGTTTGTACCACAATCCTAGATTCCTAGTTGATCTAATATGTATTTGTTGTATGCACTTTTTATTAAAGAATACCGAGCTCATGAGTTTTTGGCTCATTTAGCCTCTTTTAAAAATAAAAATAGCAAATGTAGACCTCCGCATCCGAAATGACAAAATTGACACCCCTACCGTGCTCCTAGTCTACGTTAGGGCACCTGTTGTGCTCCTAGTCTGCAGTAGGCCACCTGTCACACTCCCAGTCCGTGGTAGGATGGCATGCGTACGTGCCTACCGTGGACTAGTTGCGTGGGAGGTGGACTGTCGCGGACTGGGGGAGCAGTAGGTAGGGGTGCAAACGGAATGAATAGTTCCCGACCGACTGAATTAATTCAGATACAATTCGGAGCGTTTTTTTATATCCATTTTTTTGTTGGATTCGAACTCGGTTTTTTTGGTCGGATACAAATTCGGATTCGGGAAGAGGCTGTCCGGCTGATGCGGGGCTATCCGGGAAAATACCCGAGCGCTATCCGAACGAACTACCTGCTTGCCTACCTAGCTATTGGCCCGACGCCCTAACTGCAAGTCTCAGTCTCCCTTCCCCTCCCGCATCTCCCAAATCCCCTAACCCTCGCCACCGCCACCGCCGCCACTGCCATGTTCCTCCTCCCTCGTCACCATCGCCGCCTCCCTTCCCCTTCACCTCCCTAGGTCCCTTGGAGTCTCTCTCCACATCATCGAGCGGGACCCAGCCACATCCCCCGCCGTGGTCTCTCCCGGCGCCTCGGGCGCGCCGCCCGCGTAGCTGCCAAGGAGGCACCACGTGACATTCTCCGTGGCAGACTACGACGGGTTCGTCGCTGGGTTGAAAGGCGCGTGGCATGGACGTGTTCGAGAAGACGCAGCCCGACGGCCGCACACGCCAGGTCTTCTTCTTTGACCCCGACGATGAGCGATTCTCGGATGCTTATTCCATTCATTGTCTCCCAAAATTCGCAACATTGTTCTACTTGTTAACTGTTCTTGCTATCATGTGTTCTCGAAAAGACTGTGCTTGCTATCACAGTGAGGTCTTTATGTTGCTTCTGATTGTGTCTTTGATAGCATAATGACATGCAAAGGTTTTACTAAGTGAAGCTGTTACTTGTTAGTTCATAATTTAGTAGCACCGTCAAACTTACAGTCTTCGGGAATTCAGTTTTGAAGCCTATATTAAAAAGCGGTTTAGTTCTGCGTATTCTCGAGATTGCAAGTCGTGAAGTTTCAGACTATTTTCGGAGATCAAGGATTGATTGTAAAACTAATTTTGAAAAAGTTGCACTTGTTGGTGACGACTTGTAGTTAGTCTGAATAGCACATCGTTTACAATTACCAAACTACATAAGGAGGGGATTTGAGTGTTCGGAATAGACCTATAAAACAAAATTTGAAATTTTAGGCCTTGCTTGAAATAGGCGCCAGAACTCGATGGAGTGCCTAACGCTTGTTTAGTTCACAAGGCTCTTTGTACACCTTGCATCCTTGTGAAGTTCTTGAGCAGAGAGCGAGTTGTTTGGTTTCGTGCATGTTTTATGGCCTTAGGCCTACTACTAATAGAACAATAGTGTTGTCAACCCGCCTTTATCGACTTATCATGTTAAGTTATTGGAATGTGGTTAGTTCAAATTTATGCATTTTCTTTACGTGCATATGCATAGAATCTCTTTATTATTGACCAACTAAGCTTATCATTATCCGATATGTGTGTTACATTCTTGATTATGATCAAAGTAAGATAGTTGTTCAGTAAATTCTTATATGCAATACACACTGTAATTGGGTTCTGAAAACTAGTTCCAAACTGGTGTCTGTTCTAGAGAATTAGTAGAGATTACTTATCCATAAATCACCAACAGATAGCAAGCCATCCAGCGGCACAAATATTGAGCTTTCAATGTTGTCTGCACCAGCAACTTTTGTTTTGGACGATTCAACTTCCACACGAAGAGAAGTCCTATAACTTTTGGGTTCTAGGACAACAGTTGCAGCAGCTTGAGAATTGTTCTTATCTGTAGATTTTCTATTATGACTAGTCTGAGAGCAATCCTCACTAACATTAGCATCCTGAGCTTTATGAAGTTCCTCCCTATTCAACTTTTCCTTCCTTTGCAACATAAACTTCAGCTCCATTATCTAGCCTAGGATTAGAAAAATGGTGGATCGCATTCATCTTTATGACCTTATCTCCAATGGGCTATCTGGCATTTAAAGGAACTGCAACAAGGAAGGCGTCATTGAAGTTGAACAAGTAACACAGTAAGAATCTTATGTATCATGCATAATGTTACAATATTGTTTAGGATTTTTAACATGTAACATGTATTGAAGGCTAGAGCTAATAACTTAAGAACTGAAAATGCATCACACCTCATCCAGCGAAACAAGTCCCCAATTATTAATATTATTTAACTTAGAATTTACAGTTCTCGTTCTCCTATTTTGGTGATGGTTCTCATTTGATAGTTCCCTAATCCCTACTAATGATGACTAGTAACAGTTTAACACAGTGTACTAGAACTAGTGGTAATCAGATTAGGATATACAAGTGTTAGTTGTTGTCTGTGTTAACATATTGTCTTACATTTCTAGTTTCGAAGAAACTTTGTAGGATGCCTGTCCTATAGCATCCAAACTATAGGATTAAGCAACTTAAAGGTCACAAAAAAGACAAATATGTATAAGAAAGTTCAGAATTGATGAAACTATGCTCAACACTATTGTTTCAAATAATTACAGTACTATCAGAAAAAAAGAAACAGAAATGCCTAAATTCAGCCAATTGCAAGTGGATTTGGACCAACTAAGTTCTCAGGTTTACGAAAGTGACCTAAAATTGCACAGTAGTGTACATAAGTATGTACTGATGGAAACCATCCTTCCGTTCCCAACGGAACTACCTTGGTAAATCAGCCAACATGAGAGCTAATATGGCCACAAATCAAGCCATAGAAGCTGGGCTTTGCTTAGATGATGAGGGTCAATGCATGCCAGCTTTTAGCTAATATAATAATATTTGACAGTTGTACTGCTTCTCAAAAAACATTAAGTGCAAAGGTATTATTGTAGCACCACTAGTTAGCTGGTGCATTTACTCACGATCAAATAAACATATCATACATGGAGGCACTGGCAATTTTTTTACAAGTAATCCATAATACTAGAGTACCCCCACAATTAATTCAGCATACAGGGGTACTTTTTTTTTAAAAAAAAAAGGTTTTCTGCCAATGCAAACTACTTAGCCAAAAGGAATTAATTAAGAAATAGATTTATGCAAATGTGAGTATGCACATAAAATATATATTGTGTAATTCTTGTCACTGGTAAGTGGTAACCACATTTCAGAGACAATTTTCTTGCACATGGTTTAAAAATACATCTACAGATGCTGCCCATAGATGTTGCCACCCATTAGAACATTTGTGCTTTGTGATAGGATACATCTTGCAACAAATCAATGCCAGTAATATCCATGACAACAGGTAACACATTGTACCATGAAAATGATATCATGCTCATCCAGAAAACATCTGAATCGCCATGGGATGGCGTAAGATGGCTAATAGCCTAACGCAGGTTGTGGCCTATGTCGGTTGATAAAAAACAACAAACTAATATAGGTGTTTGAAACCGATAGGTAGACAACTTGATATCATGTGTTGTATCTAAATTTGCTTGTTAAACTACTAATCTAGTTGCATTTTGGACATGTAGTATGATTGATTCATCTTTATTTGTGCGACATATATGGTTTTTGTTTTCGCGCAATATCCGAATAAGTATTCGTGAACGAGACAATCCGTATTCGGTTCGGCATGTATTCGCTCCGTATTTGTGACCGAGACTATCCACATTTGTATTCGTATCCAGCACTGTCCGTGTCCGATTCCGAATCCGAGAAAAAAATATGGAAAAAGGATACGAGATGGGCGATATCCATCTGTATCCGCTCCATTTGCACCCCTAGTGGTAGTTGCCTTCCGCAAACTGAGAGTGCGGCAGGTGGCCTATTGTGGTACTATTTTTTCAATTTCGTACGAACAAGACTGTTTTTGCTATTATAAATAATAAACGTGTCAATTTAGCGCAAGACACCCGAACTCACTTCTCTCTTTTTTAACGCAGCTGCGGCTCCTTTATTTCTCCCCTCGAGCCTATAAGGTCATGTACAATAGGCTTACATTAGCTGTTTATAGCCTCTGCCACGTATGATTTAAGATAATGCAGATGAAAAAGAATAAAGAGAGAGAAATGTGCTGTCTATAATCCTGTAGTCGACTGTAGCACCAGAACCAAGAAAAGTATTAAAAGATTGTGTGTTGTCTACAATCCTGTAGCTGACTGTATCACCACAACTCATTATATGAGCTGTCTATAGATAACATGAAGAGTTGATATAGACAGCAGATGTCTGTACCATTGTACATAGGGGTGAAAACGGATCGGATAGTTTTCGACCGACCCGGACGGAAATGGATTTGGATTATCTCAGATCGGATTTTTCTCGGATAATTTCCGGATCGGAAACGAATTCGGATTTTTTTTGTCGGAAACGGAAACGAATACGGTAGGCATGCTATCCGGTGGATACGAATACAGATACGGATTATCCGGATAAGACGAAGTCCGGATATCCGGATTTCGGCCCAAAAGAGAAAAGGATATTTTAATTGATTTTCGAATTTCAGAAAATGCAACAAATCAAATAGCCTTTTAGAAAATAGCAAATAGAGTTAAAAAAAAATTCTAGAACAAATCACAAAAAATCCATGAATTATCTTGAACTTAATAAAATTAATTCCAACTTAAAGTTGGTTTTTATTTTTGCACATAAATTATTTTTAATTTCTAAAAAAAGGAAAAACCTTTTTAAAATCCAGAAAATTCAAGAAATTAATTAAAAATTCCTTTTCACTTTAAATCCAATAAAATCCCGAAAAACTCAATAAATTTTATTTTTGACATTAAAACTAGGGAATTATTTATTAGTTTTTCTTTTAACTAAGAAAACTCTTTTAAATCTCGTAAAATCCAATAAAATAATAACGTTATTAATTTTATTTTTGGTAACATACTTTGGGATGTTACCGTCATTTGCGTATAGATTAAACTTTTAGCCTGATCAATGTTAGTGTGAATTAAGTTTTATGTATGTGATAATCTAAGTGTGAATGCGTGATAACTTGTGACTTTGTAAGTTATGACTTATGAGCTAAATATAGTAAACTAAGTGTTATGTTTGTGATAAACTGGTTAATGCAGCATGCTAGTGCCAATATTATGTGTGGTTACTGAAAATATGAACAATTCATGAATATTTGCATCGAATAAACTAGTTATATGTTTTCGTTAATTTCTGGCATATAATTTAAGGGTTTTCATGTTCCGAAAAATATCCGCGATCGTATTCGTTTCGATTCGTATTCACTATATATTCGTATTCGATATTATTTATATTCGTATTCGTATCCAGAGTACTCGTATTCATATCTAGATCCAAAAAAATATAAAAATAAATATAACATAGTTATTATCTGCCCGTATTCGATCCGTTTTCGCTACATACCGAAGGGTACGCAAACAACACTTCTTTGGTTCTTCCTCCCTATTCCCCACCCTCGCTCCCTCACCTTCCCACCGCCGCCGCTACTATTCTCAGCGCCGCCGCCGCTACCCTGGTCTCGCACGAGCCCAGTCATCGCCGCCCTCGCGTCGCCCGAGTCGGTCGTCATCGACCTCGCGTCGCCTTAGCCAGCCGACGTCATCCTCACCTCGTCCGTATCCGGCCGCTGTCAACCTCCCCTCGCCGGATCCGACCGCCGCCGACCTCCCTCGCCTCACCGCCGTGTCGTCTTCGTCAACACCGGGTCGCCGTCGCCGCCCTCGACTCGCCCAAGTCGACCGCTGTCTTCCTCGCCTCGCCCATATCCGAAGTGCCCTACCCTCTCTCTCTTTAGTCTTTCCCTTCCTTTCTACCCTGGACCACTCAAGCCACCGCCTCCTTTGCAGTCTGCTCTAACTGACCTGTGACGCTTCCCTGCTCCTCGCCGGCTCATCGCGACGCCTCCCCCCCCCCCTCCGCCGCCTCCCTCCCCCCTTCCACTACTGTGCGGTCTCCGCAGCGGCCTGCTCGGCTCCGCAGCCGCGCTGCCTGAGTCCCGCGAGCTCGCCACGAGAGGGGTGCACAGACGCCAGGACCCAGGAGGGTGTTGTACTACGCGCTAGAAGCCTAGAACTGACTGGGGATCTGTACGACGGGTCTGTGCAGCCGGAGTTCGCCACCGTGGTGGTCGGTGCAGTGAAGGGTCCGGCTCGGATATCCTCGTGAAGGTAATTGCTAGGTCTTGTAGAGTTGTAGTTGCAGAGTTTGCTTTCTGTTATGTGATATTGTTAGTGTTGAATCGCCTGATTGGACCGCTACTATGGATACCTGTTGCTGCAAAGGCTCGATTTCTGAAGCCGGTGAGGGAATTTGTTAGGACCTAAGCATTTGTTTTTTAGGTCGTCACATGTTGGAGGTTGAGTTAACCCGTCCCTGAGTTTTAATAACATTTTAGCCCCCTATAATGGATTGTGTCATGATGAGGTCGTTAAATTCCAAGGGAATCCGATAAGATCATGTCAGAATTGCTCCCTTAGGAAAATGCCTTTATCAAAAAAAAGGGGGGAAAGAATTGCCCCCTTAGGATGTAACTTGTATGTGTGGGATTGCTGGAGTTTATGTTGTATAGTTGCTAGGGGAATATGTAATTTATTGATGATTACTCAGTCGAGGGGTTGTGGCTGAGTGATAGCATGGTACTCAACATTGAGCGACACAATTTGGTACTACTTTGAGTCTGTCATAGTGTCATATGTCAGCCCTGGCCATCCTCAATTTTTAGTTCCACTACTGTAGGTATGGTTAAAGTGAGATAATCGATTAATCCATGTTGTTGTTGGTTGCTGTTCGTGTGAGATGTGAAGCTCCACCCATGTTTCATCATTAAATCAGTGTAGTTCAAGTAGCGAGTTTTATGTGTTGTGCAGTCAACAATTTAATCTGATAAAGTCTTCCTAACTGAGGAATTTGGGCGTAATTTTACTTCTACTTAATACTTGAATCGCTTTGTTTACTTAATACTAGAATGTCTTTGGCACATCAAACTATAGCGGCATGGCCAAGAAAATTTCCAATTTCTTCAGTCTTGTTCAACTTCACAGTCAATTCTTTGTAAGTTTTATTATACAAAAAATGGTTGCCTGTCTTGTATGTCACTAGAAAATACACTTGCCAAATCTTTGTAGTTGAATTGGCATTAACACAACACTAGCTCTAATTTTATTGGTCATTTGATCACTTGTTAATCGAAAATTTGAAATACTTCCTTTCTTTGCGTAGTCATGTTTCTCCCAAATCTCAATTGAGCTGTAAAATATCTGCAACCATGGACAGTCTGCTAGCTTGATTCAGGGTGATTGTTATTAGATAACACAAAGAACGTATTACATGGCATTAGTGTATTTGATAATTGTACAACAGATGAACAGATGGAGCTACATTTCTAGCTTGATTTGAAATGTTTGTCTAATAGACCATGTCTAACTTGATTTGAAATGATTGTCTAATAGACCATGTAATTTGCAGGGAGCAGTATCAAGTTTTTTTGGTGATAATGGAACCAAAGCATTCAGCTGAAATGTCCAAGTACAATTTCTTTACTATTCTTTAGCATTAAATTAATCATCATTTCAATTCATTATGTAACATAAAAGGGATCTGCAGGCATTTGGACAAGCAAAATCATGCCCTAATGGAAACATACCGAGCAATGTCACATGAGTTACATAAACTTCAGGTGAGCCTTAGATAGTATAATCTTTTGTGTTGAGAGTGCACCTTGGGGTAATGTTTTTAGATAGTAATTTGTTGCTATCATTTTACGCAGGTAGAAGAAGAAACAATTATGCGCAAATTATATGAGCTGATGTCTGCAGAAGGCCTTCTTCCAAAGGTTCATTGCTCAACTACCTGCAAATGATTTGGAATGGATACACTGTTGGTGCCACTGCTCTGAGTCTCTGACCTTTCAGTCAGAGCTGTTGAGCTCAGCATCATTCTAGTGTTAAGCCAACCAATGATATTTTGTTGAAAACTAAAAGATATAGTGCGGAAAATAATAGATAAAAGAACGAGGAATTTGGAAAGATAAGAGGAACTTAATTTATCATACTGCTGAAAGTGCTAAGTTTCCCTGTTATTTGCAAATGGTAGTCTTTACTGGTTTCCCTATTGCCTAGATATCTTAATCCTTCTATTTTAGGTTGAACAAATGACAGGCAAAATAGCAGTCTTTGCTGAGAACCGCTCATATGAAAAACACAATTTATTCTTACTGAACATTCTAGAGCTTGCATCCTCTTCTACTGTTCAAGTAATTTATCATGCATGTCTAAAGACCAAAAGGAGATGCTGACAGAAGTAGCATGCTTTCATAAAACAGTTGCACCTCAGGATTGAGCTAAAGTAGCTTGTTTCGAGCAACCATTCTTCATTTAAATTGGGCTAATCTCAAACCTATATGCACATATGTATGTTGACACTTTCAGAATTAATTGCAGATTTGATAAACGGACACCCACTCCCTCCCCTTTTAACTCTGTGCTTGTATGAACCGACTCCATTAGATGCTTCTTTTCAATTAAATTGCTTCTTATGTTTATGTTGCTTATATACTCCACTTTCTGTCTTCTACATTTAGACGCAATTATCAAATGACTACTGCTTTGCTGCCTGCCTCTTCTAACCAGTTCTCTAATAATTAATGCAGCGCAAGAAAGAAAGACAACTGGAGAAAGCTGGGGAATCAACTCAGGAAAACAAAGAACGGGAACAATAGAAAGTTTACTGTGAATTTGCAATAAGATACAATAAGATATTACATGGGGATACGATTTCAGCTGAAGAGCTAGATATATGGCTGTTATATTCTCCATTGCAATTTTCTACCATCACAGCTTCACTGCTTTTAAATTTCCACAGTGATGGTTTTAAAGTGCAGAAATTTGGTCTCAACTCCAGATGTTAGCATGTTCTAAGAGTTATCCAAACTGCACAATTGAATCTTGAATCTGACTATTGTCCACCAGAATCAGTTTTTCCTTTTCGCGCTTATGTTTAATCTGAAATTTCTATATCTTGAGATAAGTTTGCTGTAGAGCTAGTAGTTCCCAGACGCTTTGGAAACTTAGTGTGAGTACACATGATTTTTGTAAAGTTTGTTAGTTACCCGTTAGCACTTAGCAGTGTGAATGTTTAACCTGCCAAAGCACTGTATCATTGTTCTATATTCTTTTCGCTTTACTCGGAGTGTTTCGCTTCTGTAAAATCCCTGCGAGATAGCATTGACTGCTACTCTACTGTACTCTACGTTGCAAGCTTGAACGCAATTACTACTCACTAGACAGTCGAAAAAATTGTCAATTTGTTTATACAATACTATGTGAAACTCGGGTCTCGGGAGCGATCAGTGGACGAATTACATTGCCATCTAGAGAATCATGGAGGTGGAGAAGTTGTCACCCATAATTATTGCCTTCAAATATAATATCAGTGAGATGTTGGACAACAAAATCAGAGTGGCGCAGCGGAAGCGTGGTGGGCCCATAACCCACAGGTCCCAGGATCGAAACCTGGCTCTGATAGTTTTCGCTTTTAGGTGGGCGTCCGAATTGTGTTATTTATTGGTGGGTTTACTCTTTTTGTTCCTATAGAGTATACAACCGGTTGGGATTTTTTTTATTTAATTATTTTTTATTAATATTTTAAATTTAGCCTTTCACTAACTTTATTTTCAATTCTGATCCCTCTTATCACGCTATTACTCGTGGCATGACCATACTGTTCTGTCACGCCAGCTATAACGGCGTGAATCAAAACCTTACTTTGATAGTTTTCACTTTTTGGTGGGCGTCCGAATTGTGTTATTTATAGGTGGGTTTATTCGTTTTGTTTCTATAGACCAACTAACTTTATTTCCAATTCTGATTCCTTTGGTCACGCTATTACCAGTGGCGTGACCAAACTATTCTGTTGTGCCATCTATCGTGGTGTGGCTAAAGCTGCCACGTAAGCCCTTGTCCGTGCGCCGTGCCAACGTGGAGGACTTACGTGGCTAATGAGTTGGCTTGTCACGTCATATCTAGTAGCGTGACAGCGGCGACTTAGGGCTGTCGACCCAAACAGTTCTTCATTTTTTCCCCATCTTCCCTATCGCACTCTTCTCGCTCCCATGCGCTCTCTCCTCCCGTTCGCAACCCAACCTCTTCCGTTCTCCCGCTGCCGGCTGTCCTCTTCACGCTGGCCGTCCTCCACCCGCCGACAATCCTTCCCGGTGCGATCATCCCCCATCGACCGTCCTTCCCGTGACGAATCCTCCCTCCGCGTCTGACCACCTCCTGCCCGTCCCCTCGCGCGCTCCCCACCGTGAAGGTAACCGCCGTTGCTATTTAGCAAAATTGGCATTGCACAGGGTTTGAAGTATTGGTGGTCACCATGTTAATTAGGAACATTGTTCATCCGATTCAATATGTATATAATTAGTCAAGTAAAATTTGAGAACTCATTTTTCGTAACAAACCTATTTTTCCTGATGATCCAAACATGCATGCATGCAAAGACTCAATGCGATTTAGAACGTGAGATCGATTTGGTCGTTTGGTCTGATTTTAGAGGGCGACAACTAACTAAAGGAGAGCTAGCGATCGGTTTTCCCAAGACTTCAATATGTATATAATTTGCTTATAAATTTTGAGAACTCATTTTTCGTTCTTGTTTTTATGGTCGCCTTTGTTGTTTTACCAGCCGGTTGTACTGGATTGGGTACAGACTCAGTTGGTGAATTTTCTGCAGTTCACATAGAATGAAGTGCACCATGACATTACTATGAGATGACCGCAAAGAATAATAAACACAGTTTGGGACAACTGTCTTCTTGAGGAGTGCAATCGCAATGAAACCGGAAGCTCTGTGAAGTTAGGCCAAATTAAGCGGGAACATATATGATGCACAATGCATATGGGGGTTTTGGTGGACATATACACATACGTGATCCGCCTCTCGATTCACAAATCTACGGCCGAGATGAACGATGCAATCCCACCTCCCACTTAAACGCACTTTTGCGAACCCCCCCCCCCCCCCCCCCCCGCCAGGTTGAAACACACTCAGTTTAAGTGGGAGGTTGAATTGCATCATCGATCTCAGTCGTATATTTGTGAATCGAGGGGCCAGATCGCATATGTGCATATGTCCACCAAAACCTCTATGTGCACCAGATATGTTCCCAAATTAAGCAGCACCTACAGCAAGTAAATGAAGTAAAAACATGAATGATGATTGCATGGAATAATGGGTTCTAACATATAAAACATTGATAACTCACTTACATACTATAAATCTCTGGATTGAACGAGTTGTGATTTTTTTTCCTGTGCTTCACAATTATGTACCATAAGGTTTTTTTTTGGATGTGTGTGCATGTAATTTGCAAGGGAATAAATCAAAGCCAGCACAGCATATTCATTCCATTCACAAACATGACGTGTGCTTCATACTAAGTTTGCTTGAACATAGTATGAATCCTAATAACAATTTGCACTCATTCATATAGTATCACATAACGGTGAGTTAACATTTTTCCAATTTCCAAGATAGGTGACTTCTTCTAAATGTCATTTACATCGGTATCCAATTCTGAAACTGACTTTGCAATGTTGTGTTCACATTGTTGGATGTAAATGGGTAAAGTTGTACGTGTTTGTATTGATGGGCCGATTTGCCAAATGGGTAGTGGTCCGGACTTTGGTGGCATAGAAGTGATTGTTCTTGTGTTTTAAGAATCACCAGGCTTTCAAACTCTTCTGACGAGGATTAAGTTGACATTTGGATGGGATGAGCCCGGGGCCGTAGTTGGAATGCAAGGATGATATGATGCTGGGTTGGGCTCTAAGGTGCACGCCTTTTTTATGCCAATCTCGTCCGACGATGATTGGGACACCTACAAGGAGGTTGTGCTCGAATCTCAGGTCCGGTCGTTGGAGGTTGTGGCGGAGAGGACAATTGTGGTTGAGGATTTGCGGAACAATTTGGATGTGGTCGATGGCAACATGGCGGAACTAGAATCTACCCTCGATCTTTCACAAGGCCACCCAATGTTGGAGCAACCTTCCCAAGAGTTGGTTGGCGTCGGTCTTAACAATGATGCCCCCGTTGGTGGATCTGTCATATGTGTCTGTTTCTTCCCCACACCATGTTAGTGACCCTGTGATTGATTTCAATTGCGCTGTAATGAACAACGAGCTTGTCGAGGAGGTGTTCCGAGATTGAACAACCGGTGACCTTGAGTCCGACCAAGGCTGGAGCTCAACCGAAAATGATGCTCCCGCTCCGCTGTTCTCCTCTAAGGAAGGTCGGGTTCTTCACAGTGTAATGGGTGAGGTCCCGTCGGTGCATGCATTCGATGATGTCAGAATGACTAATAACGCAGTTTGTGCTAATGGGTTGAGGAGTAGGAATGGCGCTGCGGACCCAGAGAATGACCTAATACGTAAGAACGTGTTGTTTCCAAGCATAAAGGATATGAAGGTTTGGCTGCAAGAATACTCAGTGCATCATTATCATCCGTTTGTAGTGCAACACTCTGATGTGAACAAAAGGTATACTGTGAGGTGTGAAAGGGGGTGCAGTTGGAAGGTATGGGAGCGCAAAACTAGGGACAAGCAATGAAAAACTAGACAACCACTAATTTCATTGCAAGGCGTATTACCGGGTAGTGGCTGTCAATCCAGATGTTACCGTCGCCACCCTCATTGAGGTTATATTTGGGTTCATTAAGTACCGTGCGAAGTACGGGAAAGCTTAGAGGGCAAAGCAGAGAGCGATGCAGTTACTGTGGGGTGATTGGAACGATTCGCCTTTTGCACTTTATGGCACTCTTGGCAGAGCGAAGAAGCCAGCTCGTCCAGTTGGCGCCAGAGACTGGCCAGGGCTCAGAAGAAGTTGTCGACAGAAGAGTCCTCCTGACGAAGCATCTCCAACTCACGCTGAAGCAAAAAGAACTAAGCATCGCTACTCTGCTGGTATCGCTCGCGTAAATATTCCCAGACCTGGTGAGTAGAACACAGATCAACAATGTCTGGCCGGATGGAGTCGTCGACGTTGACCACCAGGATGGCTCGAACACAGGCCTCATCTGCATACCAGAGCTCAAAAGTGTCTATGGCGTACTGAAAGGCCTCATCAGCAGCATCAGCAGTAGCAACAGTGGCCTCTGCCTCCTTAGCGGCCTCATCTTCTGTAGGAGGTGCAGAAGTAGGCTGTTTGGGAGAAGGTTGAAGCGGCGACGGCGGACAAGGTCGAACACCAGTGACATGTCCCCAGAGGCGGAGATCATCAAGTGTGATCTCCATGAGTGAAGACCACAACTCATAGTTCGTCCCATGAAGCTTTGTTCTCGAGAATGGGATCGCAGCGGAAGGAACAGAAGCCATCGGTAGGTGGCGTTGGACGGCGCAGTGACCAAGGCAACAAAGTCTAATAGGCAGCGCTGGACGACACGGCGGTTAGATCGACGCACTGTTTTTTTCTTCGAGCCGGGCTAAAAAGGCAAGCCTCTTGCTACGGCCCGTGTGAAGAAACACACAAGAATACACACGGGGAACTAGGGTTCCCCGCCAGGCGACGGCTTTGAAGCGGCGGCGTGACGGCGAAGCTCCTCGTCGGCACAAATGGATGCGTCGGGCTCCCGGTCAGCGACGCGTCGGGCTCCTAGTCGACGGAGCAGCGGCGGCGGTGGCGGCGTCCTTGCGGCGGCGTCCAACGAGCGGCGGGCTCCCGGTCGACAGAGATGGGCTCAAGCGGCGTCGTCCTCGCCTCGGGCTCCCGATCAGCGGAGCAGCGGCGGCGGAGACCAGACGGGTGACAGCAGCGTCAGGCGGCTCGTGCACGCGATGGCTTTAGGCTTGGCGGCGACGCAGCTCCAGGAGTAGCGACTCGCGGTGGTGTTCGAGCCGGACGGTGACCGGGCAGGTGACGGTGTCGAGATAGCAGCGGAAGGAGAGCTAGGTTAGTGCCTTAGCTCTGATACCATGTTATGAATATTGTATGTATATTCAAGATGGCCCCCATATGCAGATAAGAAAACGCATAAGGAGTCCTATTCTAACATCACTAACAAAAAAGCACTGGGCTACGAGCTAGTTTTGCTTGCTCATTTAGTTATAATGTAGTTAATGCTCACATATCTCGTGGTTGTGTAAGGAATGTCATCTTATAAGACCACAGTAATGCCCTGCACTCTTCCCGAGCTTCCAAGAAGCCTAGAACACCTTAATAATAAAAATAAAATAAAATAAAAAGAGGTACAAAAATCATAAGATTCACTGCAGTAGTCTTGCTAGTTTCATGTACTGCCGAAAAATTGTGAAAATTCAGGAGTTGAGCTGAGCTGTAACAGGAGACACATGTATTTTTGCTCACGTTTTGCAGGATGGCATTCACAAAGATCTCTATTCGAAAAGTTGTATTTGCAGATTTAAAATGGGGACATTCTTGCACTGCAGCACTATTGATTGACCTATCATTGCTTGACTTATCAAACTATGCTTAGGAAACATTATTGTACTCGTGATTTGATCTACATTTTTGTACTTGAAAGTTTAGTGAGATTTAGATCTAATTTGTGAAGGAAATATTTTGTACTGGTTGAAAATTCACTCGCCATGCGACTTGTATCTAATTTCTGTTCTCAAGGGTTAGGTTTCATGTTCCAATTGTTGGTGTGTAGTGCATGTTTCATGGTTCAAGTGAGTTTCAGTGGTTCAAGTGAAAACAGTTATCATCCTATTTTCAATGAATTTCATGTGTATAGCGTCTAGCTTCGTCTTGGTTTAAGGTTTTTTGGATACTTGCTTAAATCATGAAACCCAAACAAAACTAGCCTAAAATATGAAACCTCCATTCGTGTTGGTTGATGAAACTTACTTGAAACCCAGTTCAAACTTGACCAAAATATGAAACTTTTTTTTTATTGTTCCAATGGTTGGGTGTGATGCTTCATGTCTCAAAATTTGAATTATTTGTGAGACTTAGATGAAACTCACTACTACAGAAAATGTCTTCACAGACGGTTTAAAAATGTCATTACGATGCTTTACGAGTCGTTTGAGTTTATGGGTCAATGATGACATGAGGTCATCACAGGCAGTTTTGAAACCGCTCAGGATGCATGATATCACTGACGGTTATTAACTCGAAACTGCTCATGATATATATATATATATATATATATATATATATATATATATATATATATATATATATATATATATCGCTTGTAATCCCTACCACTTTCGGGGTCGTGAGGGAGGATGACACAGCTGCCACAGGCAACCTCATTGAGCCCTTGCAAATTCAAGAAGTAAGGCTGCAAGAGAAAGCGCGTGGACATACAATTATCTGGATATCGTCGATAGGTAATTGGACTTGATATCAAGGAATGGTTGGTCGCGATACATGAAGCCATACCGTGGCATTGTTTCATCCTCCTCACGACCCAATCGAAAGGGTTAGGGACTACAAACGATATATATATATATATATATATATATATATATATATATAAGAAGAAAGCGTGGACACACAATTACTGGCGTCGATAGGTAATTGTACTTGACGATAAGGAATGGTTGGTCGCCGATACATGAAGCCACTTCGATCGGCTAGAAGTGGCTTCATGTATCGACATCAACCATTCATTGATGTCAAGTCCAATTACCTATCGACGACATCCAGATAATTGTATGTCCATACGCTTCCCTTGCACCTGCATTCTTAAACTTGCAGTGCTCAATAAGATTACCCGTGGCATTGTCTCATCCTCCTCACGACCCAATCGAAAGGGTGGGGACTACAAGCGATACATATATATATATATATATATATATATATATATATATATATATATATATATATATATATATATATATATATATATATATATATATATATAAAGCCGTTTTAAAGGCACAAGCAACCACCGCTTGGAGGTTTTATAGAGAAGAGATCAGAATAGAATGGTAGGACATATACGCATCTAGGATACAAATCAAAAGTTAATTACAGCCAAGCTCCATCCGAACTACATTGATCCCATGTAAGCTAACCAAGCGTAAAGAAGCGGCATCAAAAACCCTCGGTACCCATCGAGAGCATTAACCAAACCCACCATTTTGCCCTCCTTCATTTTTGTCAATCAACCCACAAAGATGAACTAAGCAAGATGCATGTAATTAATGCACATACACCAATAGCCCTCGCTTTACATCACGAGCAAGGGACTATTAATATGAACTAATTATCAATTCAATTTCAGCATAAGACTATTAACATCATTACATCACGAGCAAGGGACTATTAATATGAACTAATTATCAATTCAATTTCAAAGATAAGACTATTAACATCATTGAGCGCTTCAACAAAGAAGACAACAAGACCAAGGGTGTCCAAACCCACCACACCAAGAATAGACCTCGGCATCCATTGCGAGCACTAGCCATTTTCATCACAGAGCAAGGGGGTAGAGAGAGGGAGTAAGGTAGGGTGATACCTCAAGATAACGCAACCACGGCGACCCCACCACCAAAGACAACCTCATTCATCTCCTTCACCTTGCATAAATCACACAAACATCGAGGACATAACTTAAGGCTCAAGCATAAAAATCAAACTCAACAAAAAAGACATTAAGCTAACAGATCTAGAGGAGAATAGAGGGAGGATGGGGAAAGCAAAGCTAGGGAGCTAGGGCCCGAGCGCAGGAGGTTGAGCAGGAGAACCAAGCCATGGCGGCGCAGGCGACACGCGGGGCCAAACCCAGTGGCTTGGGTGGCGACGTCACCGTAGTTGTGGCACGACCCTAACACTACATAAGACACTCCTATCGTACGAGTGTCTTGTGCAGTGCAGAGTGGTGTCACAACCAGCGGCGACGACGACGGGGGCAGCGTCAAGGTGGGGAGAGCAACAGACGAGAGTAAGTGCGCTAGGGAGTGACGAGTTAGGGCGGGCGCAAACCCTAGCGGCGCTGGGGAGTGATGAGTTAGGGCGGGCGAAAACCCTAGCGGCCGGGCTTCTACTAATAAAGAGACTTATCATAGACGGTTCTATTATGGAACCGTCAGTGATAGTTATCTTGGACGGTTCTATTATGGAACCGTCTGTGAAATGGTTTTTTTTCTCAAGTATATATTATCTTGTATATACACTTACATGACATGAAGAAATTACATGTTTATATGTCAATTATGTCATTTAAATACTGCTGAAAATTTGCTTTAACTATATATATCTGTGTGTGTGTGTCAATAATTCAACATATAATTAATATTGTAACTTCACCTCCAAACTAGATTTTTTTTTTCATTTCGGAATTTTCATATGTTCAAACAACGCTTCTTACAAAAAGATTTAAAAAAAGTAGAAACCTATAAATAAACAAAGTTTTTCTAGTGACGGAGGTAGGCTGCTATCTCCGTCTTCAATACTTCGTAGGCGGCGGCGGCGGCGGACGGTTCGTGATTGAACGAAGCTCGAATACGCCCACCACGGCGCTTGTTCGAAAGTGTCTCGAAGACCCTTGGACTATTGAACCAAGAAGAATTGAGCCCATAGGCACTTTTCCCTTGCTTGAGGGGTCTCGGCCTGGTCGACTCGGTCGCCTGCCGCCTCGATTAAGCAGTCCAACTGACGACAAGCCTCCTGGAGACATGCAACGTCGTTCTAGAGGACCACGTCAATGACGCGGTAAACTCGCCGAAAGTGGGAGATCACCCGGAAGACGCGGCGGAGGAGGATGTCAAGACGACCGAAGGTGGCCGTCACCTGCTCCGGCAAATTCTCGGACAGAGGAGTGAAGACACTGTTGAAACAGTGTTCTTCCGCAAAGACGGTTCAACGATAGCGAGAGAGGTGCTCAGACAAAGTCGCGCGGTGTAGGCCATCAATGCCAGCGACAACGAAATAGAAGAGGCAGCCATTTCTGTTTTTTTAATAAGTACTAGATCTATATGTGGGGATGATCATCTTTGATGGCGGATGATCCTTTTTATAAAACAAGGAATAAATTCGGAGCGTGAGATGAAGAGACACATCGGGGAGCCAAAGCGGCATTGATGCGACGAAGAGACGCATCGGCGACAAAGAAACTCATCGGACTTCAACTGGGAGCTGTAGCGATATTATCACAGACGGTTATTGTTAAGAACCGTTTGTGAAGTTTCACAGACGATTCTTTGTTGAAAACCGTCTGTGATATGTAGAATTATCACAGACGGTTATTAACAATAACCGTCTGTGATAATTTACAGACAGTTTTAGTTATGAACCGTTGTAAGATCGAGGAGGCCGACTAGAGGGGGGTGAATAGGTGTTTTAAAAACTTCTTTGGCTAAAACCGATTTCTAATGCGGAAGCTAATACAAATACGGTTTTGCACAATTAAGGCCTAAATCAACTAGGTTTAACTAAGTGCACCAACAATGCAAGTCTATTGAAGAATATAACTATTGAGCATATGACTTGAGCAGATCAATTCTAGCAATGGTGAATAGCACAATGAACTAATGCAATCATACACAATGAATAAGCAATTTACTAGAAGGAATATAAATTGCACAATGTAAAGCACAAGTAATCAAACCACAATGACACGGCGATGTTTTCCCGTGGTGATCGGAGACTTGTCGGTCTCCCCTAATCCACGTTGAGGGAAACCCAAACCAATTGGGCCGGCTTCACGAATTAAGCCTTCCTCCGAGGTAAGTCCAACCACTTGGACCGGTTCCAAACCGAACCAACACCTCGCTCCACTAGGGTTGCTCTTTCCTCCACTCCGGAGATGGCGAGCACCACACCACTCACAAACCGCCCGGGTCTTCTCACAATCTTCTTTGAGAAGCTCACCGGCGCAACAACGTCACCACGCCGTCTAGGTGTCGGCAAACACTAAGAGTAACAAATCTCCAACTTTCACTTGAACCAATCAAGTGTCAAAGCTCTATGGATATGAAATCCACAACCTAAGGCAACACATGCACTTAGGGTTTTCTCTCAATCACTCACTAAGTGCAACACATGCACACAAGAGTAGAGAGGGCTTGCTCTTAGCTCAAAGAGTGTCTAGCACACAGCCAAAACACTTGGATATGACTATCATACAACCAGCAACCTTCCACACATGGCCAAGGTGGGTATTTATAGCCCACACAACCAAACTAGCCGTTGGAAGCAAAGTCCCTGAAAATAACGGGACAATCGGTAGTACCGCCAACCAATGGCCGATACTACCGCGAGCGCAGTAAAGGCTATAAAACTAGCCATTGCAAAGGGCTCCGGTACTACTGCCAACACATACGCGGTAGTTCCGCCCATCGGTAATACCGCACAAAGCACTGCGGTACTACCGCTCAACCGAGAGAGCAACTCATGCTCACGAAATCGGCTAAGGACCAAAATGCATCGGTTCTGGAAAATACGTGAACGGTAGTTCCGCGAGCCGGTCGTACCGCGCACGAAGCGCCGGTACTACCGCGCTCCATCAGAGCAAACCAAGTCCAAAATGCAACGCTACTGGAATTTTCATACCGCTCCAACACGCCGGACCTACCGTCGTGCGGTAGTACCGCACACACAGAGCCGGTACTACCTCACCACAGTAGTTCCGCGATATCCACGCCGGTACTACCGCACCACCTCAGAACAACACATGCTCAGCAAGTGCAGTAGTTCCGCCAAGGAACCACCGGTTATACCGAGCGGTAGTTCCGCGCAACATATGCCGGTACTACCGTTTTTCAACAGAAAGCAAAGTTTGCATATGTTTCAACTCAATTTTGCAAAACACATTTGCCAAATTGATACGTGATGCAAACACAAGTTCAAGGCATGATTCTCAACAAGTTGCAAAACACATTTGCCAACTTTTAGAATCAATACCACAAGGAATAAGGTACATGGACTTAAACCATTTGCAAAACACATTCGCAAACTAAGTCACATGCTACAAGGAATATCCATGAGCCACACCTATTTGCAAAACACATTTGCAAATATTGGCAACATGTTAAGATGAGCTAGAGCAAACACAATGAGCCATCAACACATGACTAACTCAAGCTACTAGTCAAAGACCCCTCTTAATAGTACGACGACCTATACTAGCAATCCGGTCTCCCAACCAAACACCGAGACCGGTAAAAGACTAGGAATACATCCTTAGCCCTAGCTAGCCATACCTTTGCCTTTAGCATCTTCTTGAAGCTTGATGATGCACATCCTTGCTTCAACTCCGGGTTCTTGACTTGATGCTCATCAACACATGATGACATCCTTTGCTTGCCCTTCATCAACACATGATGAATCTTCTTTTGACTTGATCAACACATGATCATATCTTCTTCATGAACATCATTGACACACGATGATTTCCTTCATCTTGAACTTGATACGCATCAACACATGATGCATCCTTTACACCAAGCTCTTGACTTGATGACCATCAACACATGATGTCATCCCAAACTGTCAACCTTATGGAACATAACATATTTCATCCAACTCATAGAAAATGTTAGTTCTAACAATATGATTATCATTATTTACCACACCATACCATTAACTCATAATGGTTAGGACAAGATACCACAATCTTTCCCAAATTGGTAATTGATGATGATCACTTCAATTGCAAGTAATTGAATATAGAATGGTATGAGTATATGACCACTACACAAGTTATATATACTCAAAGAACATATGAGCACACAAGTCGCATATACACACATGAATATATTAACTACACAAGTTAGATATATTCAAGGATATGTGAGTGCACATGAACTACACAAGTTATGTTATACTCACATATAAGTATACTTAGACTACACAAGTCTCATATGCTCATATGAATATATTAAATATGCAAGTTAAATATATTCACAGGATATGTTTCAAAGTAAGGATCCTTAATTATGTGGAAAGAGAATAATATGGATCATTACTAATGAAACCACAAAATATAGAATGAACTCCCCCTAAATGTGTGCATACACAAATGTGTAATGGGATCATATGCACATATTCAAATTAACCTTTTGGTGGAGTTTAACCTATATTTTGGATCCGAGAATCTTGACTAAATATGTAAGAATTATGATGTCGAAAGCATACCTCTTTGATTTTCACCTTTATATCCAAATGAGACTAAGCATTATATATAACAATGGAAATGTTAGTCTTGCAATTTAGATTTGTCATTAATCATCAAAACTCCATTAACATATAATGGCGGGTCTAGATCCTTCAACCGTCTGTGATATTACATCTTCACAGACGATTTTTAGCGCAGACAGTAACACAGACGGTCTCTAAACCAAAACCGTCTGTGATTGCATGTAATACAGATGGTTTTGGTCAACTGTTTGTGATGAGGCGTCCAGCATTAGCCTTTCTGTAGTAGTGACTCCTCGAAACAATAAAACCATATGAAACTAATCCGGGTTGGTCAATGGCACTTACTTGAAAAATCGTTGAAACATGAAACTTGTTTTCCAAAGGTTACGCGTTGTGTTTGTTGTCTCAAAATTTAAAGCGTGTGTGAAACTTACTTGAAAGTTTCTTGAAACAATGAACCCAAATGAGACTAGCCTGAAACCTCCATGAATTTCGATCAATTAATATAAATTTGCTTCAAACTTGTCAAAATTTGTAAGTTGTACATGTTCCAACAGGATCAGGTGTTGTGTTTCATGTCAAACTTATTCGAAACATGAAACCCAAACGAAACTAGCCTGATACCCAATATCACTATCCGCATCGGTCAATGAAACTTTGTTGAAACTTGACAAAAACTTGTTTGAAACTTGAAATATGAACCGTGAAACAGTTGTAGCTTGAAACATAAATCTTGAAGCTTGAAATATTGGACCATCACACTCATTTATTAATTTGAAAAAAATCAAGGTTGACAGAATCACGATTCTGAATCGGATCGGAGGTTCTTCAGTAGGATCGCGAATCGTAGGATCGAAGTCCTATCTAACTCTACCATAAAAATATTTTTTAGAATATATGTTGTATTTAAACACCTCTACCTTTTTTAAAACTATATTTTTAGAACTTTTGTTTACCGAAGTGTAGTGAAAGGAAAGATCATCCGTTATTTATGCAAACAATAATGGACATGAAGAAATAAAAAAAAGTAAAAAATTACAACGAAAGAAACATATTTAAATAATTATTTATAATAAATCACTAGAATCAGCAGAATTGAGTAGGATCGTATGAACATTTTGATCGCAATCCTATAATTTTTTTTTGTTAGAATCGTAATAATATTAAGACTCTACTATAGAATCAGATTGGTCTAGTCAATCTGGGTCGTAAAAACATGGGACTGTATGACTAGAATCAATATTCCAACGAACTTGGAAAAATTTATTGAAACGTATAGAGCCCATTTCACATAGTTATTAAGGTTGATTGAGACATGCAGTTAACAACCTAACAACAAACCCTACTCAGACGTTTCATCGACACGTGTGAAATGCATATCAACAACCTACAAATCCGGCTTGGCATTACATCAAACACGTAGCTTTCACCGCAGCAAATTAACTTTGAAGCTTCCAGTTGCCAGCATGCTAGGAACCCAACTACGTTTGAAACAACTTGAACCAATATACATGGGAAATTTTTGTGTATCCCCCTCCTCCTTACATGTATTGGATCAGAGGTGGTGGAAGATTCATTGGAGGAAGTCGACCAGGCTTCACGCAAGTACGCAACGTGCTCGACGGAAGACGGCGAGCTTTCATGGACGTGCGCAGAGGTCGGCGACGAGCATTCACGAACGAGCGCGGAGGTCGACGACGTTTGCGGGGCGTGTAGGATGGCTGCCACCTATAGCGTCATATGTTCATTGGACGGTGTAGCTGCGTCCAGATTCTGACGGGCCAGCAGCCCATCCCATTTCCCAGCCTATATATGTACGACGATCCCTCACCTCACACCTCACCGCTCTCTCCAAGGCGCCCCGAAAAACCCTGGCCTCCGCCGCAAAAAGAATCGTCCGCCGCGACGAGCCGTCGCCCTCCATCCTCCGCATCATGATCCGCCCGTACGATTTTTTTTCCTCATCCTTAGTCGCTGGGTTTAAGGTTCGGTGGTAATCCGTGAGTCGTTGGCTGGGTTTAAGGGTCGGTGGTGGTGGAGGTAGCTGGGCCGACGCCGCCGGTCCGGGAGCCTAGATAGATTTTGGGGACGGCGTTTCGGGACTGTGGTAGTCCGGAAGTTGTTGGGTTTCGGGGGCAGTGCCGCCGCCGACGATCCGGGAGCCTAGATAGGTTTTGGGGACGGCGATTCGGGGTCGGTGGCAGGGGTTTTTTTATCGTCCGATTATCGGCAATATTACCGATTTTTCGTTTCTATCGGCCCCCCGTTTGATATTCAAACCGGTTCCGAAATTTGAAGTTTGGATAAAATTTATCCAAAAAAAATCAAATTTGGTTGAATTTTGTTCACTTGATGAATGAGTGAAGTAATACAAACCCATCTAAATCTTGCTACCATGCTAACTAGCTCAATTGATGATTTTTGTTCGATTTTGATTTTTTTGAATTTAAAATCCGAAAAATTCAAAAAAAAAATTGAAATTTTCGGCCGAAATTGGCTGAAAATTTCCGATAACCGGATGTATCGGGGTACCCGGTAAAAAAAAATTACCGATTAAAAAAACCCTGGTCGGTGGCAGTGTTTTCTTTATCGTGATTTTTTTATAGGAGAACACCGAGAAGGCCAGATAACAAAAAATCGGAAATTTTGGCCGAAATTTTCAAATTTTTTTTTGTAATTTTGGGATTTAAAATTTTAAAAAATCAAATTCAAACAAAATTCAAGCAAATTCGAATTTTTTTGGACAAATTTCATCAAACCCGAATTTTTTTTTGGGTTTTAATTTCTCTGACTATCACGGTAATAACACGTTATCTGGCGGTAACAAGCGAAATTTCGCCGAGAGAAATTTCACTGGTCGGTGGTAATCCGGGAATAGTTGGGTTTCCGGGACGGTGGAGGCGGGCGGTGCTGAGCCTAGATTGGTTTTGGGGCCGGCGACCGGCGGCCGGCGGCGGTTGATCCGGCCGTCCGGTGAACTTTTTACTAACACCTCCCTGTTATTTTAGATCATCGTTCATTCGTTCGGGAAGACTCGTCGGAAGGGTTACCAAGACCAAGACAAGAGTAAGATGGCGATCGGGCTCTGTGATGAGGACGAGGAGCTCACCAACGGCGAGCGCGCCATCTCACCAGCCAAAGCTCTCAGAGATGCCGCCTGGGCACAGAAGATCGAGGAGGTAGCCCGCTCCAAGCTCTCCGCCTACACTAAGGCCCGTACCACGCCCACCACCACAGCCCTGGCGACCGCGCCCGCCACTACCACCGCCCCGGCGACTACCTATAAGTTTTTTTCTCTGTATTTGGTCAGTTGCAATGTAGCACTTACTTGCTTTGCTGTATTCTTGATAATGTGGTATGCACTCATGACTCATTGTTCCAATTTGGCTTCTTGAATGCTTTTAATTGCTTACTTCAAGTTGCTGAGTTGAGAAGGAAATGGTTGTATCGAAAGAATTTCTTTTTTGAAGTCAATTCTTAACATAGGACAATATGAATATTATACCATGTTCCATTAAAACAAGGGGTTATAGTATACTCTTGGTGATGCATTGCCTATTAATTGGATTTGTTAATTGGGTGTAGATCTATTAAGTGGATAGATAGATAGATAGATAGACAGATAGATAGGACTTTGCATATCTTATTTGCCTGCATCTGATAACTTTACTGGCATCAGTTTTGATTCTATTTCCTTCTTTTTTGTTGTATTTTCACTGTTAGCATCGAGTTCTCCTATACATGCATGAGAATTTGCATACGAGATGTTTTACTATTTGCTTGTGTTATTCTTCAGTTGATGTAACGCAAAGTGTGTTGATTGTGAAGAAGAATGTGAATGTCAGGCGTCAAAAGTACCTAGGCCTGTGAGTGTCAATCGTTAGAAGCTACTACGACCGGTGAATGTGGATGAATGTTTTTAAAAGAATTGAATCGTCTTAAGGACCGTATGATGTACTCCCTCCGTTCTACTCTATTTGACGTCCGGTTAGTTTGTTTAGAGGTAAGGGAACGTCCTATATATTAGAACGGAGGGAGTAACTAATTAACGGCGGCTTCTATCTATGTGCCGTTCTATCTCATGTAGCTTCTGGAACTTACCGCCATATCTCATTTTGCTTCTGGAACTTACTGCTATATCCCCTCACCGGATCCGGCCGCCGCCGACCTCCCTTGCCTCGCCGCCGCCGTGTCGTCTTCATCAACACCGGGTCGCCGTCGCCGCCCTCGACTCACCCAAGTCGGCCGCTGTCGTCCTCGCCTCACCCGTATTCGAAGTGCCCTGCTCTCTCTCTTTCCCTTCCTTTCTCCCCTGGACCGCTCAAGCCACCGCCTCCTCTGCAGTCTGCTCTAACATGCTCAAGCACTCACCTCGCCTCTATGGTGGCATCCGAGCGTACCTGGACCTGCGGGGCACCTGGCTGGGGGCGACGCATTGTACATGCCCTAACTTCCATGAAAAAAATATGCATACTTGCCAATGCAATGTATTTGTTCCAAACCGATATTGTTTCGGTGGTATGTTTGGTTTTTTCCCATCAGTACCCTTGATTTGTTCTTTCATTTGTTCAATCTCTAATTTATTCATTTTGTTCCGATAGAATGTATTATCGCCAAAAATATGCCAGAATATATGCCATATGGGCATCATTTGGTAGATCCCATCGTAAGAAAAACAATTATTCTATAAGATCGCAAATTGAATGCTCGGTTTACCAGACATAGCCCATCGAATTTTGCAACACAAAAGAATCTTACGTCTGGACGATTTGGGCCTTAGCCCAAACCGCGCGGGCGATAAATTTCTTCACATCGCATGAAGCAGTGGATAGGATAAGGCCATAAGGGGCTCCCCGTTGGCTGACTACCGATTTGTTGTGGCCTCATGGGCTGGCCTAGTTAGTTTGCTTATGGTTGTGGGCCTCAGCCCTTAGGGCGTAACACGGCCCAGTAGGAGGGACAGAGGAATGCAACTATGCAAGTAGCCAGCGGAATGCGGTAGTTTCTTGCCGATTGGAGCCCCTGGTCCGTCTAAGTGCATCCAACTTTAAGTCCGAGCAGCTTACGGTCCACTTTTATAAATTTGAGTTCCATGAACGAGCAACACAACAAATAGAAAGGTGCATGGTCTCCCATACAAGACTAAATTACAAAATCAATTAGATGCATAATCTTTTCTCTAACAAAAAATTAGATGCATAATCTTTTCTCTAAAAAAAGAAGCATAATCTCACCATTTTTTTTTTTGCGAATGCATGATCTGTATAATCTTGCTTCCATCACCGGAAAATTACTTGAACATGGCGGGAGGCCCCATCTCTAAGTCGCTCCACTATGATGTCCTTGTCATCCTTGTTCTTCGGAAACAAGGATCGCATTGAAGAACAAGTTGGGGTGTCCAGTGCTTCACAGTCTTGGCATGTTTCTCTGTCCTCCAAAACAACGGCCTCCAAGTTGGGAGCACACTCCATGACAACCCTTATAAAATCCAGATGCTCCTTTACCGGCTTGAAGCCCCCAAATTCGAGCTCTTTTAATTGCAAAAAACGTGTAGCGCCATCAAACTTCTTGGCAATCCCACGAATCATTTGTTCTTTCAGAATATGTTCTTCTGCTATCGGTATCCTCGTCACACGCATGCTTCCATACCTGCGTCACCATCCATGAGCAAATTTTATTATTATACATCATTTGCACTTGTCATAGCAAGAGTTTGGCTTGCACACAAAGAACATTAGCTCAGAACACACCATGAAGAATGAAAATGCATAAAAACATTCCGATGTAATTTGCCCTACAAAAAGCACGAAAGGATAGGAAACGCAGCCAGGTACCTTGACACCAAATATCTTGATCAATGGTGCGGCTTCAAGGAGAATCAGTGTCCATAAGAGATCAAATTCCACATAGATGCCATGTGGAAATAACTTCGATAACTTATTGAAGGAGGTGCAGAGTTCTTTTCCTTCCGGTGTAATCCAAATCTGGGGCAAAATTCATGGGGAATGATTTGTATGTGCCATAATTGCTTAATCAGGTCAATCATTTTGTAACAATAACCCTCATAGTGATGATAGTACGTCAATGCTACTCTAAATAAATAATGCAAGAGCATAGATTAAGTGCTTAAAATTAGATAAACATAGCAGCTGTCATCTATATCTCATCGTATAGACAAAACTGCTTTTAGAATTTATACAAAAATTGCATAGAAAAATATGACCAACACCACCACCATAATGATAATGATGATGATGATGATGCATACACTAAAATGCTTACCTTCTCTCCTTGAAAATCCAAAGTAAGAGCCTGAATGTTTGCAGTGTCACGTAGAATATCAGTCAACTTGAATCCTGGCTGAACACATGTCGCAGCACAAACAAGGCGTAGTTCCTCAAGGCAAAGCACTAAATCAAAAGATAAGGGGGCATTCAGGCAGGTCCAAGACTCACAGTGTAGCTGCACAAGTTTTGGAAGGCAGAGCAACTCAACCCTCTCAAAATCGCACCAATGGAGTTCAAGAAGGCAGAGCTTTGAGGTTGGCATATCCACCCTGCGTATTGATTCATCCCAGGTTTCGCATTTGGTGAGAATTAGATGCTGCAGTTGCTCGCAGCTAATTAGAAGTCGATGCATTTCTGGTTCAGAAAATCTAGCACTATACACAGAGAGTTTTGTGAGGCAACAAAACAAGCTAGGAGAAGTATCAAAAACGCACACCAGGATCTTCGCATTCACTAGCATAACTTCAGTATCATAATCCAAACTGCACTTCTCAGTCACGATCTCAAACTCCACGCTCTTCACTTTACCACTATCAATAGCATCGCAAACTAGATTGCGGATGTCACACAAGTAATCTACTGATGTCATCCAATCAATGAACAAGCAGAACCTAAGGCTCAACCTTGTGATTGTATATTCTCTTTCAGGGGAAGCCAATAAGTTGCTCATCAGTTTTATTAGAGCTGTCATTGCCTCATTTACCAATATGTGTTTGTCCACTGTGGTGTGATTTGGGCAGATGAAGTCATCAAATTCTAAGTCAAGGTGAGAGAGCAACAAAGGGAGGTTCCTCCACCGTGTCGCCAGGATGCTGGTCCTTATAACTGTGCGTATGTTAACTCTTTCCAAGATGGAGAGTAAGATATCATCTGTCAATTGGCTGAATCTGTCTTGATCCTGCACGGAGATGACATTTTAGTTGGAATACCCAGATTCTGAGGTTTGCATCATTTTACAGGTGGTATTACAAGGGCCAAATAGTTTTTGTTACAATAAAACAGTAAGACCAAAATGGTCCTACTGTGAATATATTAAAAAAGTTAAAAAGGAGTTAAATTAGTTACAAGAAGAAAAGCGACAAGACGTACAAGGATAAAAAATCAGAAGATATTATCTAGCCATTATTGAATTTGCGGATAATATTTCTTCTTCGCACAATAGATAACCATAGCAAAGTCTGCTTTGAACCGAGCCTTCCAACCGGCCACTGATGAAACACCTGCAAAAAAATTTCAAAATTCAAAAATTCAATTTGAGTTCAAGTTTGAGTTTCATTTTCAAATCCAAATCATCAATTTCGGCAAAAATTCGTCAAATCAAAAACCCTAACCCTAATTTCGCCTTCCCTTCTCCTCGCTTTCCTCCCGATCGCGCCTTTGCGAAGCCGCCTCCACCCGTTCGGACGTCACATTTCGGCCCCATGCCGCCATCATCATCCGCCACCTCCGCGCCACGCATCACCTCGGCGCCTTCCACCACCTTCGCCTCCACTCACGCCCGCCACTCTCGCCCTCTCAAGCGCGCTGTCGCCCTCGCCCCTATCCTCTTGCTCCCGCCTCCTTTGCCCTATAAAAGGCCACCCGGCCCCACTTCCTCTCCATCCTCACCACCGCCTCCCCACCCACCTCCTCCTCCTAGCGCCGGCCAGGCCGCCGCCACCCTCAAGCCCCACCCAAAACCCTAGGTAAGAGGACTCACTTTGGTTTGCGCCTCCAGCGCCACTCCCGCCGTCGCCGTCTCCGTCATGGAAGCGTCGCCAACCTCTTCCCTTCCTCCTGTGAGCGCCGCCCTGCCCAGCGCCTTCTCCTCCATGGCGCTTGCCGCCGCCCGCTCTTCCATGCAAGCCTTGCATGAGGCGCTGCCTTTGCCGTGTTGCCTTAAGGCAGCGTCGTGGGCGATTGGGCCCGGCCGAGTTAGGCGTGGGCAAGACAAAGAATGGGCGGAGCCCATTACTGTTCATCTAATTTTGGCCTGTCACTATTCCCTGCACAGTAAAATCATTTACTGTTCATTCCGAAAAATAGAAAATCACTATTCCAAATACACATTATTCTGTAGCCAAAAATAGTAAACCCTAGCTACAGTCCGATTCAGCTAAACACTAATTTCAATCGCTTTTCACTGATCCATTGTCATGTATGAATAGTATTTTAATACTATTCATTATCTGGCAATTTTCGCCCGAAACCCTAATTTGACATTTTATATCATTTTCGACCGTCTCGAGCCCAGAAAGCCTATTCTTGACTCCGTTCAGCTATACCAAGCTCCAAACAAATATTCCCACCTTCCTTTAGATTTCTTTAATCCTTTACAATATTTTTGTTGTAGTTGGATCCGAATCTCAAACCTCGTTCAGTCCAAACAAACACCAGATAAATCCCACCAACCCGCACCACCCTTCCTTTAAGTCTCTCTTTTGGTTTTATTTTCTTGCTTGTTGTTCCCAGCTCATTCCTTGTTGAGCTAGTTTTTATTTGGTTTCTTTTTATTGCATTGCTTCTCGTTAGGTTACGATCTAGACGACCAGACACCAGAAGACGTCGGACAAGACCAGCATCCACAGGACTTTGTGCAAGAAGGCAAGTTGCATTCCTTGAACATTTTGAACCCATATGTCATATATTTATATTGTTACTTCCATTATCATATTTGAGCCAATTACTTTAATTACTGAAATAATACTTTTGAATGACATGATAATTAGATAACTCCCATAACCCCACATACAAACCTACCCAGTACTTGTAGGCCATATTCACCTTGACAAGTTCACATAAAATGTTATCTATATAGTAGCTTTGTCACTCAAATTGTGATCATCAATCAAAAGCAGTATTAGCGGTTCGCCAATGGTTTTGATGGAGAGTTGAGGGTTGTGTCCATTAAGTTGGACAACCCAATAGACTTGGGGGTAAAAGTAAGTCATCAGTGAGATCTAGAGGTGGACAACATGGGTTGGGCCATCGCCTCACTTGGGTGACAAGTAAGGACAAGAACCTTGTGCCAAATAATGAACCGATAAACCGCTCAACCACATGTGTGGTCATTACTCCCTGGCTTAGTACACTGCTCTTCCAATTGAATATCTGCAATATCAAAGGCGAGACAGGGGTGGGCCTTTAGGGACACTCGCTGGGCTACGCAACGGTATGGGCCCGTCAGCATCGGGGCACAAAGTCCACTACTGGCCGGTGGTCTCCCGAGGGCTGTATGGATTTAGACCTACCAGGTAGAGGCTAAAAAGGATAAGCAGTGAAAAGGCTTTGTTATCCTTACTCAGTTGTGCGCAAACATGTTGCGTGGCAATGTGAGTTTGTGATATCGTGTGGGTAAAGTTGGGCAACTCTGCAGAGTGAAAATCAATGTTATTCGAATACGTCGTGCTTCCGGTTAATGAAGCTGTGTTAATGGGTGATTCCAGTACATAAGGCATATGTAGAGTTTTGGAGATGGTAAGTTGGTAATTGTGGTTTGTTGAGAAACCCCGATGTTATTATGTATTATCGTTTCTTGTTTTGTAAACCGCTTTAAGCGCAAACCTGCATCCACATATGCTGTTAAGGTAAAACCTAACCTTCCTTTAAACTCCTTGCATGTAATTATTTAGCCTTTCCATGTGGCTTGTTGAGTACGGTAGTTGTACTCATTCTTGCATAATCTGCAAACAATCTCTGAAGAAACACAGGAAAATCACAGAGGATCCGGTTGAACAGATTTTGGTGGACCCACGGTTGACAACGACTCATCATTATTAGGTCTCACCAGTACTCAAGTGTGCTGTGGTTAGAAGTTCTTTTGTCTTGTATTATATTAACTTTGGGCTTGGATGCGTGTCGATGTCAAAAGCGGGTACATTAAGCCTTAATCTTATGTAATAAAAGGTTGGCTTTTGTTGAGATCGAAAGCTTGCTTGAGACATCTTCATTTCATAATCGCACATCACGGGCGGTTGTGAAGAGTTTAACGTTCCCAGAATTTGGGGGCGTTACAACTGAAGGATATACATTTTGGAATATTTTGTTATTCCCATTAATCCAAATACTCCAGTAGGCAAGAATGATTATTTCCATACTGAACGGCAAATTGAGGACACCTTTAATGAACTCCAAAGCTTGAAAAGTTGACAATCCAACTTGCCTGGCAGGGCGGAGCAAATCCCAACAAGCTTGTGCAATATCACACACGAAAAACAGGTGGTGCAGAGTTTCCTCTGCTTGGTGACTACACAGAACATAGAGATAGCTTTGCAAAGAACATTGTTTCCTACTAAGCAGGTTTCTGGTGTTCAGGTGATCTTTCAATAATAACCAGAAAAATACTTTGTGGCGGGACTGGCATGAAGATTTCCAAATCCAAGCAAACAAAGAATGGCATTGTTATTGACCCATAAGAACCTTATATGCCTTAACTGAGAAATAGGGCCAAATAGTTTTAGTGTAAAATAATAACACAGAGATTTGGGCAGATTTTACTTATAAAGAAAATGTCATAGATACATACTTAAAATAGGCATGGGGTTTAGTTACAATGATATACATCATATGCCCATAACAAACTTCTAGTGCTTTTGTTATATGTTTAAATTGGGATTTCAGTATTACTAATAAAATTATTACTGTAAGGGCCTGTATGAAAGGGGGGATTTGGATCCAAATCCTTAGGACTTAGTTCAAATTCCTAGAACAATCCCCCTCTTCCAAACAGGCCCTAAGTATGCTAATATTACATTCAGCGTAACTGAAATATTCCGGCAGTTTTAGGAACATTGTACAATACAGAAACTACAATTTCACAGGTTAGATTGCACGGTTTAGCAAATATCATGGTATACCCAGTGTTACTGTAGGCTATAGCCATTCATTCTGGTTTATGTCATTTGACGTTGTGGCAAAAAAAAATCTATTCTATTGCTTTCGCCTTTTAGAAATGTTGTAACAGCTTTCTATATTTTAATTCTGGACGGTCATTTCACAGGCAACATCCCATGCCTCGCGTCGTCCCCCTCGGGCGACTCCCCTGCGCCGCCTAGCACCCTCGCCAAGCCCCCTGGCCGCCCATCGTCGTAAATCTGCCCGTGATGGCCCCCCCTCTCTCTTCCCCTTTTTCTCCTCTCCTCCTCCTTCCTCCTTCCTGCTTGGTGGGTTTCTCCGTCGTGAGGTGCTCGCCGGGCCGTCGCGTCCTCACCGGATCCGCCTGGCTGGCCGGATCGGACCTCCGCCATTTGGATCCGTGACATGGTGGCTTCGCTTCGCTGAGATCCGCGCCTCTCCGGTGCTACTGGCCTTGTGGTGGCCGGCAGCCGCCGCCGGCGCTGAATCGGCGCCCTCAGGCTGAATCGAGCCTGGCGGCGTTCGGCGCCCTCCCTTGTCGGGTGACGGCCCTTCTTCGCGACGTCGATGGTGGCGTCGGTGGGGATTCTTGGCCGTCTGGGTCCTCGAGCGGCGGCTTCGCCCGACAGTAGCCGGCACGGATGGCGGCGGCGACCGTCGGGCGGCGGCGGCAGCTCCATCGGCCTTGCGAGTTCACGCTCTCGCCGCCACATGGCGGCCGCGGTCAAGGAGAACCTCCGCCACGCCTTCCGGTCTTCGACGCCGACAACGACACCTCCCCGCCGTCGAGCTCGCGCCGTGCTCCACGGCCTCGGGAATCGGTATCTTAAATCACTTGCGGGGCGTTGCGGTCTTGACACGACGTGGAGTCCGCCGGTGGTGGCGCCCCGGTGGTTCGCGGTGCGACGCGTTGCGATGTCGGTGGTGCCGTTCTTTGGTCTTTGATGCGACTAAGCGAGGTTGTTTGGCATGTTCCTCCTTTTGTGCGAGTTTCGGGCTCGGGCTGCGGCGCTTCTGCCCGGCTTCTTTGGTGCAAGGTCGGCCGACGCCTCGGCGCCATACCCTCTCTGGAGGCGACTCTTTCGCGTCTCCACCCTTGTTGCTTCTCCGGGTGAAAACCTCCGGACGGGTGACGGCGGCTTTGTGGTCGTTCCTTCCTGAAGGCGTTGCTTCGAGAAGCCCCTGCTCTCTTCGTTTCTTTCTGTAGGTTTACCCCAACGTCCTCGATTCACGGCGGCTCTTCTTTCTGGTTTGGCGCTTCACGATAGCTTACCGGTCCAATGCGCACTCCTCCGAAACGACGTGCTGCCGACTTGTGTGACAAGAGAGGAGCGGCGTGGGAGCTGGGCTCCGCCGACAGAGAGGTGCGACGTGGGAGCAGGGCTCCGTCGACCGTGTTGTGTGTCAGTGAGGAGCGGCGTGGGAGCAGGGTTCTGCCGATAGAGAGGAGCGGTGTGGGAGCGGGGCTCCGTCGATAGAGAGGTGTGGCGTGGGAGCAGGGCTCCGCCAACCGAGTTGTTGGGTTGGTTGGTTAGCGCGCGAGTTGAGTTGGGTTGGTCTTGCCTGCTGTCTGGTTGTGCCTTTTCCAGTGTGAGTGTCGTTTTGTTCGAGTTGGGGTCGTTTTGTCGTCTCGGGGTTGCTGCCGGTTTTTCTCTCTGAAACCGCGTATCTGTTAAGGTTTTTGAGCCCGGTTTTCCTTATAAACTGGATCAATTCTCTTCTTCTTTATAAATATGCTCAGTGGAGCTCCATTCAAAAAAAAAGCTTTCTATATTTTTTAAACAAAGTGAAATAAAGCAAATTTATTTTGGCACGTGTTCCAAACAAGTGTTTCTATTAATTTTCAGTAAACATCTTATGCACCATAAGATTTATATATGACAACTGTTCTGAATATTATATATGACATCTTATTCACCATATTACTATAATTTTGCAACATTATTGAAAACTATCCCACTGTTCTGAATATTATATTCTACGGTCGTTTGTATCTCAGATTTTGCTAATAGGTTTGGCTAAAACTCATTTTTATGTTAGTATTAGCGATACTAATTTTAAGTTGTTATTCGGTTAGGATCATTTAGTGAAGACATTATTTTGGCCAAAACAAACTTTCAGTTATTCTACATTTATTTTTTTGAGTTTAGTGAAACAGGTGGGAGTAGTTTTTCATAAAACCTATAATTTGAATTCTAGCGAAAGAAGGCCTTAGGGCGCGATAAATTTTGCCATAAAAAAACAGTGTCTCGTAACACAAAAGGAAACAAAATGTGTTAATTCTGTTGGACAATTGGCAATAGTATTTTTTTTAAAAAAAAGGATCATGGTGTAAAAAATAACAAAGGAAAGAAGAGACTAAACAAAAAGGTGAACTAAGAAACTTACATGGCTTTGGAGTTGGACATTATTGGACTCCATGAATATCTGACGGGCCTTTTACACCTGCAGCGCTATGATGCAAATATGCGACGAACGTGATGTTTGTGGTTATTTATAAAAGGTGCGCCCAGCCCTGGCCTCCGATCCGATTCGAACTAGGAGTTTTATTTGCTCAGTTATTGTTTCCGATTCAATTTGAACAATAAAGTCAACCCTTATTGTTTCCGGTTCAAATTGAACAACAAAACCAACCTTTATTGTTTCCGATTGAAATTGAACAACAAAATCAACCTGGTTTGAACCTATATACATCGAAGGTTTTACTTTCGGGTAGCAATTAACAAATCAGAAATAAACCCATCCTCTATCGGTGTTGGGTTTCACTTTCACGGACTCAATAGGGATTGGGCAAGCAAGCTGTTTGTTTATTTGATCTTACCCGGTTGTGAGATGGGACGTAGATTAAAACTGCATATCGCACGGAGAGGGGAAACGAAACCTGAAAATCAACCAGACACAATATACAATCCTAAATAGAGCGAAACTAGACGCGCAGCAGAGGGGACACGTCGCCCCTATTTTGTTTCCCCGTCGGATCAAACAGGTGATGCCTTCCCATCCGTGCGATTTTATTTTTGGTTTGCGTGTCTGCAGTTGTCTTCGCACTCCAGAGCTCGTTTGCTTCGGTGTCCGTCCGATCCTGCACCCGCGTTGATTTCATCCGTTCGATCGCTCGGCTGCCTTCGTTCCTTCGATGTTACGCGTGCGCTCGGCGCCATTGGATCGAACCGAGCGATCAGTTCGCGTGCGCCTTTTCTGTCTCGGCGCGTGTGCGGTTTTATTGCTGTGCGCGACGGGCTTTTCCGCCTCCTCTGCTACGTGCCCAAGGGCGCGCCTGGGAAACTAGTTAAAATATGAGTCGAGAGCGAAAATGAAGACGCAGAAGAGACGGCGAGCCTCTTACCGTGTGCGGTGGTGGCTAGGGCATCCGGCGAGTGGAGACAGGAAGAGAGAGAGTGAGAGACGAATAGCGTTGGAACAGGAGGCCTCTCGCACTCGGCGCCGGCGGGATGCTAGAACCGGCCTGGTGTCATCATGGGCTAGGTGGTGGCTGAGTCGGGCCTGCTCTAAGCCGGAGCCCGATGTAATTAGGCTAAACAAAGCGACCCCGGCCCGACGAAATTCCACTAACCGAATGACGGAACGCGTGCAGGCAGAACGGTGGCCCTCGGCCCCTGTACGTGCGTGCACGCTTAGTCCCGTTCGGCCGCATGCCGTGTGCAGATGCGCCGACTCCGCGCGTTAGCGCGGCTCGCTTGCGCGCCACCGCAGCGGCTAACCTCCTTTCCCTCGTCGTCAGCCGCCTGATGTGTAACAGCTCCAAAATTTGCAACCGTTAAACCCTTCGTAACTGTTTAAGGTGTGCAATTGTAAAGTAGTAGTATTTCAAGCGAGCTGTAACACCTCTAAATTCTGGGACCGTTAAACTCTTTACAACCACCCAAGATGTACAATTGCGAAGTAAGCAGTATCTCAAGTAAGCTTTCGATTACAACAAAATCCAACATTTTATTACATAAGATTAAGGCTTAACAGCCAGTTTTAACACTGACACGGGCATCCAAACCCAAAATTAATATAATATAAGATAAAAGAACTTCAAATCACAGGCCCGCTTGAGCGCAGTCGAGACCTAATAATAGTAGTAGCCGTCATCCGTGGGTTCATCAAAATCCTGTTCAACAAGATCCTCTGTATTTTCCCAGGTTTTCTCTGTAGATGATTTTGCAGATTATGTAAGAATGGGTACAACTTCCGTACTCAACAAGCCACATGGAAAAGCTAAATAATTACATGCAAAGAGTTCAATGAATGGTTAGGGTTTACCTTAACAGACATATGTGGATGCATTTTGTAGTTAAAGCAGTTTATCTTTAAAACAGTAAAACAATAATAAATAATAACATCAAGGGTTTCTCAACAAATATAATTACCAACTTACCATCTCAAAAACTCTACTTATGCCTCGTATACTGGAATCACCTATAACACAGCTTCATTAACCGGAGGCACGGCGTATTCGAATACCTTTTTATACACTCTACAGAGTTGCCCAACTTTACCCACAAGATATCTCAAACTCATACTGTCAAATCATAGACACGCAACCCGTTAGTGTGAGCTGAGCTAAGATAACAAAGCATTTTCACTGCTCAACCTTTCTAGCCTCTACTCGGTAGGTGTATGGACCATTCAGCCCTTGGGAGACTCCACTGGTCACAATGGATCTTGCACCCCAATGCTGACAACACCTACCGTTGTGTAGACCAGCGAGTGTCCCTCCAGCCCCACCCCTGTCCCATTCTCAATACTATAGATATTCAATCGGAAAAGCAGTGTACTAAGCTAGGGAGTAATGACCACGCATGTGGTTGAGCGGTTTTCTGTGTCTGTCACTTGGCACAAGGTTCTTGTCCTTACTTGTCATCCAGTGAGGCAATGGCCTAACACCAACTCGTGGCTGTCCACCTCTAGATCTCACTGATGACTCACTTTTAACACCAGTCTATTGGGTTGTCCAACTTCCTGGACACAATCCCCAACTCTCCACAAAAACCATTGGCGACCCGCCAACACTCTCTTCAGGATTATACGCATTTGTGATAAAAGCTATTTATATAGCTAATATTTTATGTGAACTTGTCGAGGTGAATATGGCCTACAAGTGTTAGATGGGTTCGTATGTAGGGTAATAGGATTTATCTAATTATCATGGCATTCAAAAGTATTATTTGAATATTTAAAGTAATTGGCACAAATACAATAATAAAATTAATAATAAATATATGAAATGTGGGTTCAAAATGTTCAAGGAATGCGACTTGCCTTCTTGCACAAAGTCCTATTGATACTGGTCTTGCTCGATGTCTTCTGGAATCTGGTCGTCAAAATCGTGACCTAACGAGAAGCAATACGATAAAATAAACCAAGTAAAATCTGACTCGACAAGGAATGAGCTGAGAACAACATGCAAGTAAATAAAATCGAAAAAGAAACATAAAGAAAGCTGGTGTGGAGTGGTGGAGATTTATTTGGTGTTTAATTGGACTGAACGGAGTTGTGAGATTTGGATCCAACTACAACAAAAATACAGAAAGGAGGTAATGAATCCTACAGAAAGGTGTGAAGATTTATTGGGAGCTTGGTATAGCTGCGGAGTCAAGAATGGGCTTTCTGGGCTTGAGATGGTCAAAATGGGTATAAAATATCAATTAGGGTTTCAGTGAATAGTGCCAATTGACTGTTCATACCTAAAAATAGATTATGAATAGTAATTAACCACTAATCTAGGTTTAGGAACAATAATCAATTTTACTGTTTGAACATTTGATTGGATGAACAGTGTTTGGCTGGTAAAAAGTAGTGGCTACACTATTTGGGCTGAGCCCATTCGACTCGGTGGCGAAAGGCCGTCGGCCGACCTTTAAGGCCTTGGTGACCTTGACCAGCGCCTCTGCATGTGTGCAAGCGGGGCGGAGGGGAGGCGAAAGGGGATCCGGCGGCGATGGCGGCCAGCGGCGGAGGGAAGGGCGGTGTGGGGAGAGCTCTACCCAGGTAGGTTCTCATCCCTCTAGGGTTTTTGCTTGGGTTGGATTTTTGGGTGGGAGAGGAAGAGGACAGGGAGGGTGAGATTTGGCTTACGGGGAAGGGAACCGAGGCGGCGGTGCACTCAGCCGGCCTTGGGGACGAAGGAGGGTGGGGAATGGTGTGGGGGAGGAAGAGTGAGCGGGGGCAGCTTTTATAGCCGGACGGAGGCGGTGGGAGCAGGGCGCGGTGTGGGCGGCGGCATGGACGGCGGGGCGAGGTGGCGCTAGGGACGCGTGCCACATTGAAGACGAGCGATGACGTGTGCGGCGGGGAGCGCTTGGGCGGTGCCGGCGGGGAGAGGTGGCGGCATGGTCGGGCGTGGGTGGTGTCGTGGTGGCGGTGGGGGCACGAGCCGGCTTTGATGGCGAGGCCAGGTGGCCTGGGAGGTGGCGGTGGTGGCGAAGGCCGGGCGGTGACGTCCGGACGTGTGTGGGAGGATGACGAGTGAAGGCGCCGGAAGTAGAAACCGCCTCCGGAGAAGACAAAGCAGATTTCCAAAAGGGGAAAGCGGGAAGGGGAGGGAAAAGGCCAATTTGGGAAAGATTTCGAATTTCAACAAAAAGATTCAAAAATTTTGAAATCTCTGGATTTCGGTTTGTTTCACAAGCTTCCGATTACAACAAAAACCAGACTTTTATTACACAAGATTAAGGCTTAACAGTCGGGTTTTACCTAACACGGGCATCCAAGCCCAAAGTTAAAATAATACAAGACAAAAGATCTTCCAAACCACAGGCACGTTTGAGCGCAGTTGAGACCTAGTAACAGTAATCACTGTCGTCCAGGGGTCCACCAAAATCTTCCTCATAAAGATCTTTAGTATTTTTCCAAGTTCCTTCTGTAGATGATATTGCAAGATTGAGTACACAACCGTACTCAGCAAGCCATATGGAAAAGCTAAATAATTACTTGTAAAGAGTTCAATGAATTGGTTAGGGTTTACCATATCAGATATATGTGGATGCATTTGGAGTTTAAAGCAATTTAACTTTAAAACAGTAATAAATATAACATTAGGGGTTTACTCAACAACTGTAATTATCAACTTAACATCTCAAAATCTCTACTTATGCCTCATGTACTGGAATCGCCCATGAACACAGCTTCATTAACCGGAAGCACGACGTATTCAAATACTTTTAATTATACTCTGTAGAGTTGCCCAACTTTACCCGCAAGATATCTCAAACTCATATTGTTACGCAATATACACGTAACACGATAGCGTGCGACTGAGTTGAGATAACAAGACTGTTTCCACTGTTCAACCTTTCTAGCTTCTACCCAGTAAGTCCATACCGTTATGTAGACCAACGAGTGTCCCTTTAGGCCCACTCCTGTCCCACCCCTGTTCCGCGCTGCTCTATCACACAAGAGCACACGTCTTTCCTGTAGATATTCAATCGAGAGAGCAGTGTATTAAGTCAGGGAGAAATGACCACACCAGTAGTTGAGCGGTTTTTGTATCTGTTACTTGGCACAAGGTTCTTGTCCTTACTTGTCTCCAGTGCGAAAATAGACCAACACCAACTCGTGGTTGTCCACCTGCTTGATCTCACCTTTGACTCACTTTTATCAAGTCTATCGGGTTATCCAATTTCCTGGTCTCAACCCTCAACTCTCTATTAAAACTATTGGCGACTAGCCAATACTCTTTTGATGATTTTATAAACGCATTGTGTGACAAAGCTAATTATATAGCTATCATTTTATGTAAACTTGTCAAGGTGAACATGGCCTATAAGAGCTAGGTGGGTTTGTATGTGGGGTGACAGGATTTATCTATTTATCATGGTATTCAAAAGTATTATTTCAATATTTAAAGTAATTAGCACAAATACAGTAGTGAAAGTAATAATATAAATACATGAAGTATAGGCTCAAAAATGATCAAAGGAATACGATTTGCTTCCTTGCACAAAGTCTTCTAGTAATTCGTCCTGTCTAGTGCTCTCCGGAGCTTGGTCGTCGAAGTCATGACTTAACGCGAATTAGAATAAAATAAATCAAATAAAAAATTCGGCTCGACAAAGAATGATATGGGAACAACATTTAAGTAAAACAATTCGGAAAAGAAACATAAAGGAATGTGGTGTGGGACGGTGGGGATTTATCTGGTGCTTAATTTGACTGAACGGAGTTGAGATTTGGATTCACGAGCTCGAAACGGAAACGGTCGAAATGAGTATAAAATGTCAAATTAGGGTTTGGGGGTGAATAGTGTCTTCTAATGAATAGTGTTGCGGTTACTGTTTTGGTTAATGGACAGTAATCGGGGTTTAATGTTTTCTGAAAATGAACAGTGATCAGATTTACTGTTTTCGGGTGGTGAACAGTAAATGAGTTTACTGTGTTGTGAACAATGTTTGGGCTGGTTCTAAATAGTATTGGGCCAAATAGTAATGGGCTTAGCCCATTAGCTGGCCAAGCCCAAAGGTCATTTAGGCCTTAAAGGCCCAGCCCCTAGGTGCGGCTTGAGCCGCGCGGCCGAAGGACAGCATGCTCACCCGAGCCGAGCAAGAGGAGACCAGCGGCGCTCCGGCGGCTTCGGTGACCGGCGGCGACAAGGAATGGCACGATGAGCACCAGGGTGGCGTGGGGATTCCATTTTGGGGTGTTTTGCAGGCAGAGGAGGTGTGGAGGTAGGGCGACAGCGACAATGGCGCTCGGCTGAGACAGAGGAGCGACGCGGTGGCGCTCCGGCCAAGACGGCCAGTGCTTGATCACCAGTGGAGTGAGAGGGACTCGGGAGTGGCTTTGGTGGAGCGGGGGGAGGCTCTGTGGTGGCTTGGCGGCGGTGGCCGTGGGTGGCGCGAAGGAGGAGCTCTTCGTCAGCGAGCTAGAGGCTAGGAGAGGGGTGGGGTGTTAAGGGAAAGACTCGGGGGTGGTGAGGCGGAGCTTACCGTGGGACCAATTTAGTGGTTGTGTGGATGGAGGCGGCGAATCGGCATTGGGCTCGCCGAGGAAGAAGCACTGTGGCGGCGGGAAATCTTGGAATTGGTCGGCTCCGGAGAGGAAGGGGGCTAAGGGGAGGTGCTAGAGGGTGGGGTGATGAGTGAGGTGCGCTTTGGAGGGGCTTTTATAGCCGGGGCATGGCGGTGGCGCTAGGAACTGAGCGAATGCGGGCGCGGCATGTGGGCGGCGACGTGGTTGGGCGCGCGTGAGGGGCGCCGGGCGGGGCAAGGTGGCAATGTGGTGGCGGGGTGAGGTGGCACTGGTGGAGGTGAGGAAGCGTAGAGGCGGTGCGGAGAAGGGGAAGAAGCGCCCGAGGAAGAGGGCGTTTTCAGATGAAGAAAACGGGAAGGCCCGAAAAGGAAAGCAGTAAAGAGAGGAGAATTGCCGAATTGGGAAAGAAATTCGAAAACAGGCCAAAAATTCAAAAAGTTTCAAATTTTGGCAAATTTTGGGTTGTTTCATGATGCTTCCTTCCTCGTCGACCTGTCACACTCGATCCGCAAGGTGCGCCTGACGTAGGCATTGCGGCAATGCAACCGCGCACGCACGGTGATATCATCTAGCTCCACCATTTAGGTAGTGTTTGACCAACATGTTAAAAGACATCGTACAAGTCCTATCTCAAGGAAATACGTGTGATATCAGACGAAAATAAAAAACACTGCGTTGTAACGGCACATGTCAAATGTGGCGCACCCGAGCTTCGTAATTACCGCCTAGGCGGCCCTAGCCCCTAAGGGTGCGTTTGGTACGTATAATCTCATATTTCCCTGTAATCTAATATTCCTCTCAATCTAGTTACTGGTAAACACATTACAAGTAATCTAAGATTCCAATATTTTGTTGATTTGAAGGAAATTACATATTAGTCTTTATCAAATTTCAAATATTTCATAACTCAAACCACCAAGTCCACAAAGTTAAATTACAAGATTTGAAATTTCAAACCATGAAGGTTAACATATATAAATTTTGAATTTGCAATTTAAAATTCCAACATTCCAAATTCATTTTTAATTATTCAAAAGTTCAAATTTTGTATTTTAAAATTTCAAAATTTGAGTTCTGGAGTTTAAATTCTAAGATTTAAATTCTTGAAATTTGAATATCTAGAATCCCGAATTCAAAAATTTTAAAAAATGATTTCCGAAATCCAACCTTGAAATATTGATTTTTCAAATTTGTCCGAATTTAAGATTCCAAAATTTAGGGATCAAATTTTGGTTTTGAAATTCATATTTTGAAAAAAAAATATTTTAAAATTCCATACATTGGATTTTGAATTTTGAAAGTTTAATATTTGACTTTGATGAATCAAAAGCGTATGATAAAAATGCAATAACAAAGATTCATTTCCCTTGGTAATCTAAGATAGATGCCATTTTCTACAGGAAACAGGTTTCTGAAATTGATGGTAATCTATTTCACAATATAATCTTAGATTCCTAATTCAGATTACTGGATGTTTTACCAAACAAGATAATCTCATAGGATTACTAAATGATTCCTGATAATCCTCGAAGAATTTCGCCAACCAAACGCACCCTAAAGTACTTACTATGCCATGGTACCAACCGAACGCAGCACAAGGTGGTGGAAGGAGAGGTGTTCGGAATCATTACTGGAGAGATCTGGCGAGGAAGAACAGAAGAAGCACATGCAAGGGATGATAGGGCTTTAGCAGGTAGCAGCATCATCGTTGGAAGGCGCGGGAACCGAAAATGTGACAAAGTTTTTGAGAGACTTATGCAATAGATGACTCAGCTAATTAAGTTTGCATACGAAGAAAAAAATCCCAATTTTTTTTGGATTTTTACTCCTACAGCCAAGGATTACGTCCTAGTCATTAGATAAGAATCCAAAGATAAAGAGGGGTTGTTCCATTTGAACTCATACGGTGCCATGAAGCACCTTCATAGTTTGTCGCTTATATTGTTGAAGACAGAAAGGTGATTTTTTTTGTAACACTAAATCTTAGAGTATTTGTGTGTCATGCGTTGGATGGGATGGATGGTGTGAGTTTTTCGAAAGCTCGGTATATACTTTTTGCCCTCCGCACCAAATCATAATATTAATGCAAATTTATAATCTCCTTACAATTTGGACATGTCTTCGCTGCATTTGAATGTGGATCTACGCGGCAATTCGCTAACCTTTCATGAGCATGTTATGTTCCTCTTTGGTTTCACGAGCATTCACGAGCAGATTATGTTGCTATTTGGATTCACGAGCAGGTTCATCTTGCGAGTTGCACATCGGGCGCTTCTTCTGAAATTTTCTAATGGAAAAATGCTACCACATCTGATTAGCACATCCCACTGTACCACAAATACCCACCCAAAATGCAAGCAAAGCAGACACGCTGTAATGGGATAGTACAGATTAGAGAGCAGTCAAAACCAACAAACGACTGATTAGCACACCATCACAATTACACATGGTCGTTATCAACTAGAATAGAGTCAACCTAGGTAGGGCACGCTTGGACAAATCCTCAGATCATCATCATCATCCACATCTATTATTTGCACACATCCACATTAGCTTAATTTAATTAACTTAACCTTCTTAGCTTAGCTTACAAGAACACCAGCAGCAGCAAATATTACAGTCTACGGGTATGAGAGAAAAAGGTTCACATATATAATTTACATACATATAATACAAATTTTACATAATTTGAGTTTTGTATTTTTAGTACCTATAGCACGTAAAAAAAGGGTATAGGGTATGTAGCTTATGTAGAAGTCTGGTGAGGGACGGGAGGATATACAATCTAGTTACATGCTCCTCCCAGGACGTTTTGAAATTAGCATCCTGAGCATGTAGGAAAATAAAAATAGGTGACCTTTTTGAAAGAAAAAGAAAAGCTACAACAACAAAAAAATACATCTTACAAAATAAGAAAGGTATTGACATGTATAAAAACGGGAAATCCAGATTGTAAACAAAATTAGCTATTCACAATGCGATTTCTCATAGCTACTTGGAACGGGGGAATGTCCTCGTACGCTGAATCGAACAATACAAATTTTCAGTCGATGATATCAACAATGAAAAGGAAACAGTGCTCGCTAACACAAATTAGGGAGTACAACTGCACAAATTCATGTTCCTCTTGTTATCAGACACACTTAGGTAAAGGCCAACGCCGCTGGCAGTGTCGATGTAGTAGTCATCGTCGTCATTGTCAACAACATGCTGAATAGGTGGAGCTGAACCCCTCCTACTAGAACTCCCTTGCCTACTACCAACCTTCTTGCCCCTCCTATCATTGAATGAATTGTCTAAAAAACAAAAGCAAGCTAATTACCATATTTTGATGGAAGAGACTACCTACATCTAAATATACAAATTGATTCATATTGTATATACCGATGATTTGCACCGTTAGAGACATACTTTTGGTCTAGTGAAAAATTAGTACCTAGTCCTTTAATTACAGAGCCAAATTCCAGTCTTAAGAAAGTCTTAAAATGAGTAGCTTGTAGACTTAGGACACAGCTGCTTAACAGAGTAAGCAAGTAAAATAAGCGGGAATAGTTCTACACAAGTCCGGCTAGCTCCAAGATCAACCCAAAGGTACATAATAGGCTATGCACCAATTTATTAGTAAGCTCACAGAACACAATAATCGATGATTGTCTCCTAAGTTAGCTCCCCGTATGTGTATTACTAAAACGTACATATGCTCGTTGTACTTTAGAGGTTAGCTATTGAGCTTTAGAGATCGCTATGGCACTATCAGGCATCTTCAGACAAAAAAAGGTATTCCCACTGCTAGCCAACACGGTTGGTTGGCAATTTTATTCACTCAAATGCCTTCTTTTACCTTTGACATGTTTATTCTATGACATGAAATTGAATGATATTTTAAAAAAAAAACTGCTCCCCTCTAAACCAAATTGGTGCATGCACAAAATGGAATGGAGTCTTACTGAATGGACTTAGTGGTACCACTAGCACAAAATGAGACGGATTAGAATACACATCACAAATGTTTGAAATTAGAAAACGATCGCATTTATAGATTTGATGAAATTCCTAACTGGACTTGCGTGTATCACTAAGAAAAATGTATGCATCTGATCTGGGAATACACCACACCTAGTTTTGATGATCAGAAATGGTCCCCTATCTCGCTCAACGAAGCCAAAACCTGTACATATCAGAAAAATAACAACAAAAATCAAGCCCTAATTTAGAAAAATCAAACCCTGTGATCGCTTATGAGTTGATGAAAGGTATCTGCACAACAACAACAAAAATCGCGCACATACAAGTCGGAAATCATTTACCCCCGAAAAAATCAGTCAATCGTTGGATAAAAACTGCAGAAAAAGCCAAAACCAAACTGCAACAAACAAGACCACACATCTGAATACAAATCAAACTCAAATCTAAGGCTTATGCAAAAAAAAAAAGGTGAAAACTAAAACAGTTTCACCTTCTGCTCTGTACCCCCTCCAAATTAAATAGTAAAAAAATTGCACAAATGCGTCAGATGAAATACCGACAGGTGCCACGTGGACGGTGACAACACCCTATCGCCATTACATCGAGTGATACTCCACTTGGACAAGGGTTCGTTGCGTTAAGGTCGTGGACAACCCACCACGCCACAAGGCTGCGACGACCAACATGTACCCCATCCAGCCGAATTTCGCATTCCATCATACGGTTCGTATTGACCGGTCCATACTTCTTATTTTCTATGCATGTTTTCAACTTCTAACTTGCTAATTATGTGTACAGAACGATCTCGCATGAGAGATGCATGAGATAGCGACCTTCGTGCGTGCTCGGACACTCGGAGAGCACTTCAACATGATGGTGCAGGAGATTAGAGAGTTCATGGACCGGTTCCTAGAGTGGACATGACGAGCCATCCAGCTTACGTTGTTGTATATTCTCGTGTTTCGATACTATTTGTTCTTGTTTTGTGTATAGGTAACCGTGTGAAAGAGTTAGCATCGTGACACCCCATACCATCCTAGTTCTAGCTTTTTTCGTACGTGAAATGACTGCACCTTGTTCGCAAAGTACGCACCATATTTTTCATATTGCATAGCCAATACTATTTTAAAAAATCTGAAGTAAAATAGAGGGGACAGATAGGCGCGGGATGCTATGTAAATAGTGTTCAAACTTAACCGATTTCACACTCCAAACGGGTTTTACTTTATTGGTGCTGGTACGCTGAAACTGCAGTTGCACGCCCAACTGATTAAAAAGTCGCAACACAAATCTCAAACTGCATGGATGGCTACAAAAGTCGAGTACCACTAAACAAAATAGTACGGGTACCATTTAGCAATTCCTGCTATGGTACATTGATCAATCCAAAGCGCTATTTTCCGCGACATGATGGTTAAGAGAGGTAATAGCACGGTACTATTGCGATATCTTCTGCTATTATATTCTGCGCAATCAGACTGCTATACTTGAGATTGCTTCATATTATTTTTTAGGAATGAGATTTAACATATAAACCCCTCCAATCCATTACTCCGACTGATACAACTCAAAAGAGAACTATGAACTCAACACTCAAGGGTAATCATGCCGCCACTATGGACCCATCAACCCTTCATTATGTCGTCTTTCTCCCATTGCTCATTGCTTCTCTTTGCTGCAGAGTGACATTCTTCCTTGTTTGCCGTTCTCACATGTTGCAGCTCACTTCATCTACAGACACGAACTGGAGAGGAATTCATGAAGCTTGGAATCATTCATTCGCCTGAGAAAAAGGTTAGAGGGATACTTTCTCCGTAGCTATGCTGCCCCCATGCTTTCTTTACCTCTACGCAAAGATGGTATGCTCAAGTAATCACTTATCACCTTCGCAGAGGAAATGCGGCGACAGCGACGAAGAAGGCTGCTGCTGGCGACAGAGTAGATTGTGATGGTGGCTTTGCTGGCAGTTATTCTTGCCCATCCTTAGAGTTACGGTTATCACAAACATAGTGATAGTTCCTTTTCATTCACATTTACTTTATTATTCGAAAAATACCTTTATTTTGCTTTGCAAATATCTGGAAGGATGGATGTGCTATGTAGTAGTACTTTTGTAGTGATATAAAGCATTCATCCACTAAGGTATGATCTGAAGATGACAGTGTTGTAGGTGTAAAAACCAAACACAAGTGAGGGGGTGGACGTCAGCCGTCTGACGGGTCATCGCCCACGAGGGTAAAAAATGACATAAGGGTTTATACAGGTTCGGGGGTCCGAGAGGACCACCCTACTCCTGTCGGTGAGCAAACGGAGGTTACCTCCGGGGAGGGAGCCCCCGAGGGCTCACCGGTTTTAATATACTCCTTTATTACTCAAGAGAGCTCTCCCTGAAAATGAGGGATACAAGGGGTATTTATAGGCTCCTAAGCCTGTACAAATGACCAAAATACCCCTTGAGGGATAGCTATACTTAGGAGTACAAGCAAGGGGTATTACGGTCTTTTATGAGTACAACAGTATTTCTTGGGTCTATATGAGTATCTTCTGCAAGGCAGGCCCCGTCAGTGTGAAGGATGATTTATTCTTACAACAGACAGATTTGCTGTTTGTCCCAGAATAAGGTGTGACAAGCTATTTTAAAAATAAATTAGTTACGAATTATTTCCAGATTACGGGCACAGACCAAAATTTACCAACTGGGAATGATTTCCAGGTTATACTACTAGTCCGCAACTAGAACATAATTACATAACGAAAGTGTACCGTCTACCAAGAAACTGCAAGATATTACTGAAGCGAGTCTCTTTTTTAAGCCTCAGTTTTGCTGATTACCCAACAAAAAGAGAGAGAACTTGCTATAATTATTCTTCTTTTGTACAGAAAAAATTCCACATAATCCAAACTTATACACCCTGATGTCCTAACCTTGGTCTTCCCAAGATTAAATATGTGTTTCGTTGTCATTGTCATAGTAACATTTGCTGCAGCTGCTGCAGCAGTCAAAGTTCATGTGGCTATGTTCATTCCAAAATTCAGTCTGTTCCTTGATCTCCCTGTCCTATGACGATGAACTATCATCGTCGGAGTTGTTCTCCCTTCGTTGACCGTACAGGCTTAGAACTGGCAATGAGGTCGTTGCTGAAATACGGAATGACCTCGCCGACCCGGGGACGGTTCTGTCCTGCTGCATCCGACTAACCTCCTTGCAGACATGATCCAACGTCGAGAGGAAGTCCCTCACCACCATGAAAATCCTCAGAGGGTGTGCTTCCTCTTTCGCGGCGTCACTGTGGAAATACTCAGTGATGTCTTTTACTCTCCCCAGAGCCCTCTTCTCCTCACCTCGGACTCGCTCGATCTCCTTTTCAGCTTCCTTCAGAAAGCCTTGCATTGTCATAAAGAATCTCTGGCCTTGCGTGCATTGCCTCTCGAGCTGCAAGACCGACTTGATCTTTTCAAGACCCGTTTCGAGCTTATTGACATAACCATGCAGAACGTCAAAGTCCATGGTAGCTGCTTTCTTGACGTTTCCTAGCTCGCTGCTCAGCCCAGACACAACTTTAAGGCCTTGCTTACGAAAATGCTCATCTTTAGAGCTAGTAATCATGACACTTTCTTTTTCAGATTTTGCATCTTCTGATCGAATGATTTCTTGGACAACAAAATGCAGAAGCGTGGTTTTACCATCGGCGCCCTTGACATCTGCGAGCTTTAGGAGAGTATCAAGCTTGAAAGCTTTTGCCTCACCCCGGTTTGTGCCAACATTCATCCTGTTCCCGGTTCTCAGCACTGCTTCAAGAAGTTTTAGGAATAACCTACTGCCTCTAAGATCCTCACAAGCTGCCTGAAAAAAAAATGACAACTAACTATAAGTGAAATAGCTGGAAATGGGGATTGGTACCCAAGCCAATAATGGTATGGTAGTAAGGGCACATGAACGAAAATGGGGGCAGGAATGACAGCAACTTAGGACCAGCAGTTTATAGCACTAAAAAAGGACGAAAATTGAATTTTCATGGTAAACAGATTAATGCAGTATGGATTAAATATTTAGCATACCTCTAGTGTTTCAAAAGATTTCCTTAGGTAATTTATCTCAGTCTCAAAATTGGCTTGGTATAGCATAGCATCAACTCTTTTGAAGGCAAAAGGTATATCCAACACGGCTTTGAGAAAGCGTTCTGCAGAACCAAGCTTCGATAAGTCACTGTTGTAGTCTCGTAGTTTGAGTTCTTCCTCTTTAGTAGGTGCCATCTTGACTAACGTTTCCAAAAGTTCAGTCCCCAAACATTCAGCATTGCCTGTCCAAAAGTACAGTAGAAATAACTTATAGTCAGTGAACTCTCTTGTATAGAAATACTCTATACAAAACAGTAGTACGCCCCAGTAAAAAAACATTAGAGGGTGGTTCTGGGAAAGAGTTTGATTCAGACGAATTATGACTGTTTGGAAAGATGAATTGCTATGATAATAGTAGCTTAATGATCAAGATGGAATATGAGGACAACACTAATGGCTTAAGGCAAATTGGGATTCACCAAACACATCAACTTCAGTTTCCGTAATGTGAACTGAGAAAACAGACACAAGTCTAGATAAGCAATATTTTCGAGGTAACTTTATCCCTCATTGTCAACATTATGACCAGATAAGTGATACCACCCTCTATAATAGCAGAAAGGAAAAAAGTTCAGTGTAACAATTGATGGGTGTTTGTTTCATAAGGATGCTCACAACCTTCCTGCTAGAAAAAGATTGGTCGAGCCATCTTCTCCCCTTAAAGATTTCAAGTCCTTGTAATTTCTGTTGAGGTCTTATTATCAAGAACCAGAATTCTCTGTTAATTCAACACTTCTTAAGTGCCTGTCACTATTGAACGGCATGCCCACCAAGCTCCAAAAACAAAATCTCATTGAAAGCAAAAACACGAGTCACAGAATTTGAAAAGAACGTCCTACCAAAGCATCCTTATGCTAAATGGCTAATAGCGATCAAACACAACTAATCCAATTTAAAAATTGCACAAAAAAACATCTTTTTTGAGTTAAAGAATAGTAGAAGATGGTTCAATATAATGGATATCAAATCAGGTCAAGGATTTACTGTTAGCAAGAAAAATGTGCTGATAATTTCATCCAAGTACGCAAAATTGTCACGGCAATCGCACAAGCAGCGATGTACTAACACTCACCATCCAACAGCGCATCCGAGACCTCCTCACGCGTAACATTCAACGCGCGAAGCAGGATGGCAATGTTCTGCGCTTTCTTGGGATCGAGCACCCTCTCCTCCTGCCGGAACGGCGGAACGCCGGCTTTCCTCCCGACCACCCTCGGCGGTGCGGCTGGCGTCGAGTTGTTCATGAACAACGCCTCGATCATGTCCTCATCCAACCTGGAAGAAACGCCTCAACATCACGCATAATTCAGAAACCAACCTACAGCAATCACGCATTTAGTATGAACCAAGTCTCAACTGGAATGAGCTTGACTTCAGCTGGTCCCAGACCATGGCGCGGTCGGAGGTCGCCCGCACCTTGTCCCAGTGCAGCGGCTTCAGCTTCGGCCGCGGCTCCCCGCTGCCCAAGTGACCATCGGCTTCGTCGTACGTGCTCCCGTTGTTATCCACCGTCGTCGCCGCTGTGATCGGCATCGGCATGGCAATGCGGGGCCCTTCCGGCGGCAACGGCTTGAGCAACCGGCGCCTCGATGTCGGTCCGGACGACGGCTCCGCCGGTTTTGGGATGTTATTACTTGACGGGATCGGTGGCGGTGGAGGAGGAGGTCTTGGAGCTGCGTTAGACTTCGGCGGTGGTGGTGGGGGAGGAGGCGGAGGTGGCGGTGGAGGTGGGTTGGAGGGTTGCACCGGCCGCGGGGACGGCGAGATAACCTGTTTGATGTCGGGGGCGGAGCCGGCGGAGAAGCGCGTGCGCGGGGGCGTGCGGCGGGACCGCGCAGGGGGCGGGGGTAGTGCGGCGATGGCCGCGACCGGGGGGAAGAAATCGCTGGTGAGGCTGGGGAGGCTGCGGCGGGAGGCCGTGGTGGTGGTGGGCGGGCTGGACGCGCTCGCCTCGCTCCACGCTTCGCCGCCCGCACCGCCGCCGGAGGCCCCCGAGCGCTGCCTCGGCGTGTAGTACGCGTCCTCGTCGGAGGAGCCCAGCGTGGTCGCGCGCCGCAGCGGCGGGAGCGGCCGGAGCTCCGGGCTCGGGTGGTCTGTGGCCTCGTCGCGGCTCACCCCGCGCCGCGCGCGCTCGCTTCGCAGCTTGCGGTACGGGGACCCAACGAGATCGGCGGTGGTGGGCCCGTGGTGGTGCGCGGGGGTGGTGGGCTCCACCGTGCCGACGTAGAGGAAGTCGGTGGCGGAGGGGCCTCCGCGTTGGTGCGCCGGCCCGCGGTCTGGGCCGAGTAGCTTCTGCGAATCGCCACGGCGGCGGGCGCGGCCGGTTATGAGGAACGCGCAGGCGAAGCCGAGCAGCGCCACCGCGGCAGCCGCGGCCGCCCCAGCCGCGATTATGGTCGCCTTCGTGGGACCGCCTCCGTGGCGGCCAGCATCGGGGCCGGACGGGGTGTTGGAGACGTCGGAGGCTACGGTGGTGGGGGAGGACGTCGTACCATCACCACCACCAGCAGCGGGCGTCGGCGGTGCCTGAGGGAAGAAGTCGCCGGGAGGTTCGTCAGGCGACGCCGGAGGGCTGGGGTCGGAAGTAAAGTTCGGCGGCGACGGGGGCGGCGTCCACTCAATGGGGAAGAGCGGCTGGTGCAGCACCCGCCGCGCGCCGCCGCCGCCGACATCGCCGGACGCGGCCGGTGAGAAACGACTGCACAGAAACAGCGTCGGGAGCGCGAGGAGCAGCGTGATGGCGGGAGACATTGGCGTTGCAAGTTGAAGGGGGAGAAAAATTAAAATGAGCAGCTGCAGTTTCTGCTTTCTAGAGTGAGAGAAAGAGATGGAGAGAGAGTGGGAAGGACAGAGGCACCCGCCATTTTTTTTTGTTTCGGAGTAGTATCAGACTATCTCCAACGTTGTGTTTTAACCGGTTCAAATAAGAAGAGAGAATGTATTAAATCGATTTAATATATCGGAGGGGTCGATTCCAACAAAAAAAAATGCATGAAACCAGACATGTACAATGGTATAGACAGCTGCTGTCTATAACAACTATCCATGTTACTTGTAGACATCACTAAAGACAGCTCATACAATGGTATAGACGGCTACTATCTTTTTAGTTGTCTTTATAGAACACATAATCTTTTAATGATTTTTTGTTTCTTGTGCTATAGTCGATTACAGGATTATAGACAACATCTTTCTTTCTCTTCATTTTTTTTATCCACATTAGCAAAAATCCTACGTGGCAATGGTTATAGACGGCTGACATAAGCCCATTGTACATACTCTTAGGAATCGATTCAAAGTATTAAACAACTCATATGAGTATTAAACCATCTCCAATGTTGTGTTTTAGCCGATTCAAATGAGGAGAGAGAATGCATTGAATCAATTCAACACATTGGAAGGGTCGATTCCAACAAAAAAAAATGCATAGAACCGAACTTTACTTAGGAATCGACTCAAAGCATTAAACAACTACATAGAAGAGAGTGCGTTTGAGAGAGGATATTATTATTTTGTGGTTTTTTAATGTAACGTGGGTCCCAATTATTAGTAGGAATCGATTCAATACATTAAAGAAAAACAAGCTCAGTTCCTAGAATACTTACGTGGCATAACTTTGTATCGGCGTCGATTCAATACACTAAAGATGCTCTTAAACAACTACATAGAAGAGAGTGCGTTTGAGAGAGAATATTATTATTTTGTGGTTTTTTAATGTAACGTGGGTCCCAGTTATTAGTAGGAATCGGTTCAATACATTAAAGAAAACACAAACTTAGTTCCTAGAATACTTACGTGACATGATTTTAAATTGACGTCGGTTCAATATACTAAAGATGCTCTCATATGCCATTAGCGTAGAGATCAACAATCTCCCTCACAAGTGGCATGGGAATCTGCTTTCCGTTTGCTTCTTTTTCCTCTTTTCCCCTCGTCTTTTATTCTTCCTTTCCTTTTCTTTGCTTCTGAGCTTTAGGATCCCACTTATGAAAGAACACGTAGATCCAATTAGTGCATAACCTTTTTTCTTTCAGAAAATTTGGATACTATTATACAACTGGTACTGTTCAAGACTTAGATCGGAATGGGGATTTCGTGTTTGCATTTGGAGAATTGGAATGGGTGTAATGGGTTAAAATATGGCTTATGGCCGGTTGGTACATAGACATAGTGTAGGGAAGAAAATATTCCACACTAAACACATGATGAACTGGAACCCGATACTTTGCGTACAGACAAGCTCAATATGAACAATGGTTTTGCTGGCTAAAATATCCATCGTGGGGCATGTATTCTGCATAAACGAGTACTATCTGTGATTGTACGACCATGCGAGCCTGGCTGATTTTATTTATTTTTGCATGGGGCCTTGCTGTTTTTTTTTCTTTTTTGCGAGGGCCTTGCTGATTAACATACCAGTATTTGGCTTAATTAATTTAGCCTGTTTGACTGAGAGTCTGAGAGGCCCATTTTTTCTGGAGGTGTCTGTGATTACAGGGAACTTTTTTTTATTAATGAACTCTTTTAAAATTTTTATTTTAAAGTTAACCCCAGCGCTCTTTATTTTCAATTCTGACCCTTTTGGTCACGCCACCATCCGTAGCGTGACAAAACAACGCTGTCACATGGTAGAATAAGTCCGCTAAATAGTACTTTTTGTCACGCCACTGGTCGTGGCATAACCAAACAACACTGTCACGTCACAGTTAGTGGCGTGACAAGAGATACGGGTTGCGTGACAGCGTTGTTTTGTTACGCCACGGGTGATAGCGTGATCAAAGGGGTCAAAATTGGAAATAAAGTACGCCGGAGGTTAACTTTAAAATAAAAATTAAAAAATGATTAATTAATAAAAAAAAATCGATTACAAGTTCGGATCAACAATCTCGCAACATGTACATGCGACGTGAAGTCGAGAACCGTACTATCATGGAGCCATGTGTTGGAAATATGCCCTAGAGGCAATTATAGAGATGACTATATTTCATTATATTCATAATATTGGATAATATGTTATCTTGTTCCTGGAATAATATCGTTAATATTAATTATCAAGTATGTGACTTGATTGTAAAACTCTGTATTTCAGCGATGATTATTCTTAAACGTTCCCTAGTCGGAAACATATGAGGACACATATGAATAGACTAGCATATGTATTGGTTGATGGCTATGTTTCACAAGTCATTGATATGGAGATATTAAACCAATAATATTGACGCATGTTAGAGAACATGGTGTTGGATAAGACCCACCTTGAGACACTGTTGAGATTATTATGATTTCATGTGTCATCAATTGGTCTCAAGCAATGATAATGTATAATCCTTAGACCTGAGATCAGCATGGTTTCCTACATGTGTAATAGCACTCTTAGGGGTTGCCAAACGTTACTCGTAACTAGGTAGTTACAAAGGTAGCTTTCAGGTATACTATGAAACATGCAGATAAATGTGACTGGTCGAATATGAGATTTTGTTCCTCTTAACATAACAGAAGAGATGTCTCTGGGCCCCTCGTTGTGGTCAAATAAAGAAAGTGCATGGCCATACTACTAGTGGTCGAAGTGTCGACCACATGATGTTATTCGACACTTGATCAAGAAAGTATTGAACAGTCCATGAATGACACAACATCTCACCTGGAGTTCAACCAGATATCGTGAGGCACAAGAAGAATACACGAGAAGGTCTTTTAGTTCGATTAGATACGGACTAGTCATATGGAGATACGAGCTGGTCGTAGGCTGGTCGAACATGGTCACTAAGTGGTCGAAACCTGGTCATAAGGAGTTACGAATTGGTCGAGATCAAATATGAACTGGTCGTATAGAGATACGAGCTGGTCGTTAGTGATATAGACATGATCGTAGATCATATTGCATTAAGGTCTGTCCGATATATTCTATGTGCGTTTGGGAATCGTTATGTACTGCTAGGTACCGCTAACGACTCGTGGTCGGAAAAGAGTTTCCGAGTCACAACCGATTACACATGAACCTATAGGGTCGCACACTTGAAGGGCTAGGATTTGATTTGGATAGTGATCCGAATTCTTGTAGGCCTCGAGTTCCTAATGGGCTTCAAGTTCGAGATCCATTATGGATGCCTATATATAGAGAGAGGGGTGGTGGCATGGGGTGTGACAAATCATATTTTGAAGAACTCCCGAAACCCTATTAGCCACGCCTTCCTCAACCACGCCGCAGGCGCTAACACTCCAGCGCGTGGTGTCCCTGCCCCGTATGTGTGGATACATTGGAGGTGTTGTTGTGAAGCATCAGCACTAGAACGATCCGTAACTCGTGACGTGCAAAGGTTGCTGGAGGAGACGATCGACTTACGAGGGCACTGGATGATCGACTACATTGACATGCTCGACGTTGGACGATCGACTACGACCACTTCATCGACGCGCTCTACGTTGAATCAGGCTTCTCCAACTCTTCTTCCATTGCACTGCGCGTCTAGTGGTAACGATCTGTGATCTTCTACTTGCATGACTTTCTGGTTTACGTGATAGAATTTTTAGATTGTTAGCTAACGTAGTCTACCCGTATTCATTCACCGTGGAGCCAGATTTCTTGCGCGCCGGGGCCACGGTGGCAACTGGTGTTGCCCGCATACTAGCAACCGTTTCGACAGTGTTGCAGACGCACTGGCTCGCACGTACATTTGCACCGTCGCTGAAGCAAGAATCTTAAGTAGCTGCACCTAGTATTGTTATATCAAAAGTAATGTGTCGTTGGATGCCGCCCTGCTGCCTTTGTGCTGTTTCTTTTCCCCCCCTCTTTACAAACTTTCTGATGTATCTATCATTCGCCCATTCCCTCTAGCTGGGCTGGGATCTTGAAATACCTTGCTTTGCTCGGGTTTGCTTTCCTAGTGCTCTCTTAGCTTTAGTCGAAAGCGTTTGACGGTGGGGATGCATGCCTGACGCCTCCTGCTGTGTGTATGCAATGAATCATCACGTACATGGGATGCGAGAGGGGGGTTGTTCTGGTGTTGGGCCCCACGTGTATGGCCTGGTCCGCTTTAAGTCGGCACGTGGATTTCTATAATTCGCACGTAAAGCATCTGCTTCGGCTCGTATCACGGAGAAATGGTGAGGTCGTGCGAAAGATTAGAAATGGAGAAATCACGGCTGAAGATCGTGGGCAAGAGCCAAGAGACCCGATTATATAATGACACGCTGGCATGCGCGCGGTGGGGGCGGCGTACTTAAGTTGGTTGGTGGCTAGGAGAGACACGTAGGCCCGGTTAATCCCGTTTTTATACTGCGGCGGCTACCTAGGCCTCTGATGATGTCCAAGGATAAATGAAGAATGCACGTTTGTTTGGGAAGTCTATTTTCGGTTAGGATCTATATAGATGAACCGAAAATTTAAACTAAAATCCTAGTATATCCATGAGGATGAGCAGAGATTTTAGTCGTGTTTGCCTGCCTGGCTGAATTACCGGGACCATCGATCGATCTAAACCTTATCTCTTTATGCAGAATTTTGTTGGTCCATGAATTTGGCAACGATGGAGCTGCTCTTACAAAACGGCATATATATTGTACCTCTCTAAGAGATGGCCCAGGCCGGGCTAGGGCCCGGATGTGGCCGACGGTCATCCTCTTGGTGCCGCCGCGCGCGTCTCATTGCTGCTTTTTATTTTGTCCATGGTGGCACACACCTCTGTGCTCTGTGTGCACACTTGGTGACGTTCTGTTCAGAGGAGCAATGCTATGCCCGATCTTTCCTGAATTTCTCTTGCATCCTCGCTACCGACGCGCGCTGCATGCCAAACCACGCGTCGCGGTAGGCCCAAAAGGAGTAGTATATGTACAGTACAGAGATGCCGGTGACCAGGTGTGCTTTGGCCTGTACTCGTGCTCGTACTCTCCACAGAGCAAACAAAGCCTGACTGACACAAACGTGGCAGCCTGTGCACTCCAACTCGAGCAAGCTTGCATGCAGGATTGCAGCCGCATCGATCGTGCTGGATATTACGTCGCTGGCGCGGAAATCCACGCATTTAATATGGCGATCCAAGACCAACCTGACACTCTGACGCCAGTGCGCGCGTGTGTAGAGCCTCGTGGTTAGATGCCAAGTCACTGTCTCACTGTCTGCTGGTCCTCGCGTCTAAAAGCCTTGTGCTTGGGTCGGATGTGTTTAGGAGATTGTTGGACGCTAAAGTACAGGCATATAGACTACTTGGGTGATGCTGTAGCCTTTTTGTTCTTATTTTTCTACCCGAGTGCTTCGAGGGACCATTTCTGGGCGGCCTAGCTAAACGGTGTGAAGTTCTCTATCATCGTTATTGGCAGCTCCTCAAACGCTAAAACTAACCCCAGTCCAGTCAACACAGGCACAGGACTGGCACAGTACTTCAGCATACTAAGTAGCAACAGTATTTTCGATCTTCTGGGCTCTCTGGTGCCGAGGCTTTTAATGGGAAAGGTGCATAATGTGCAAGAACAATCTGCACTGCACTGCACTGCTAAAAAGCCCAGCCCAGCCTACGCATTACCAAAAACCAGATAAAAGTGGACCGGTCCAGGCTCGCCAACCTCTCGCCCAGGAACGTGATGGCATGATGTATACTGATCTGCGTAATCTGAAGACTTAACCACAAGAATCACAATCCATTAAGGCAGGCAGAGACAGATTGCTACTAACAGTCTTAACATGCTTGTACATTTCCTGCTCGTGCAGGTACAGTGGGCAGCTCATGCGGAGACAGTACACTGTGCTTCTCTATCTGCATGTGCTTCAAGTGCGCACTATATGACACGCACTGATCCAAGAAGTCAAGAACGTACGTACTCCCTAATGAGTAAAACACGGCACGGCATCAACAAACGTTTGACATTCCCTGCAAGAAACATCTGTGGAGCACAGGACATATACCTCGCGACGCATACGGGCTACGTATCTCTTGCCAGCTACTAGCTTCTACACTACACGAGCAGCTGCTGCTTCGCTTCACGTACAAGCGTACAACCGATCGAACAGCGGAACAGGTAGATTCGTTTGACTACTTGGGATGTACTACCAGTACAACCATCGCACGCACACGACTAGTGCCTGTACGTACGTACTCGGAGAAGAATCGCGCCTGTATCGAATTCGGCATTTTTGTTCAGCGAAGGTCAGCAGCTGCGTAGCCTGCGTTGCATATATGCATGGTACACTTTCTCTCGATGGGCTTTGCCCTTACATGGGCCTACTACTGTTTGAGGAAAGGCAAGGAATTGAAGTAGATCTTTGCATTTTCCCCATTGCAGATGCACAAACAAAAATGATGGGAATCACATAATTAGATGACTGTACCTGTTGAAGCCAGCAGCAATATTGTCCGTTCAAATCCGGCCGAAAACTTTGAATACTCCCCGCAAAACCTCAGATCTCCCCAGCCGATCATGATACTGTTCGCACGTCGAGTCACAACTCACAAACTGACATTGGCACATCGCATGCACCCCCCAGTCGGTCTACTCGCTTATAATACCCATTCGTACGGGGAAAACGCCGCATCGGGATCAAACCACGCACAAACGTAGCTAAGCCACCCATGCGTCGTGTAACCCTCTGAATATTCTTCGGAATCACGCACGCGCTGGCACAGCCCACGACAAAGTAACTCGGGGCCGAGACGCGTCGCGTCACGTACGTAGTGAGGTCGTGCCTGCCGCGGCCGGCCGGCCTCGCGATCGATTGGCGACGTCGTACGCCCGCGCTCGCCCGCACGTACGTTACGTATGTAGCTCGCTGCGCAGCGGCCAGTGATCTCGTGAATCCGATCTATCGCTCGCTCGTTTTCCCCCCAAGTGGCTGGCTGGTCGCTGCTCACAAGATGCTAGTACATGCCGGTACGCGATCGAGGCCTACCTAGCTAGTCTCGTTTTGGCCGTGATGCACGCATGCCCCGACGAGATTTGTTTCGTGCATATACAAAGAGTTTTTTTATTTTGTTTGTTTGTTTTTTTTTGGCTCATTTGACTTGTTTTTAGAGGAATTAGCAAATCTAACATCCTTTCTGCTGAAATAGCAAAAATGGCTAGATAGCCGACACGTGTCCCGTTCCCGGACCGCTGCACTAACCCGGAGCACTATAGGCCACGTACCGCGCATTGGAACCGCCTCAGCCCCCTGCTGCACACCCGGTTAGCAGCAAGCGACCTGTCGCTGACTTGGAGCACTGGACGCGGGCCATCGAGCGTGCGACGTGCCCAGTCCAATCGCCCCGTCACCTCACCGCGTCACGTCTTCCCCTACCGCGCACTGGGTGCGCTGCACCCTGCTATCGCGCACCCCGTGCACTGCACATTCTTGTTTGCCGTTGTAGGGATTTAGGGTTCAATGGACCCGCGTTGTCTGTTACCGAGTGTAGTGTTCTCGTAGCTGATTATTTTTAAAAAAGAGAGAACGAAATATTAAATAAAGAATAATTAGGAAATTAAACTTTAAAGATGATATTTCAACTCCAACAAAAAAACTTTATAATGCAGGTGTGAATTACATGGCGTCTAGAGTTTGGTTACGTGCTTATGTTTGCCACGCTACTCCTACGATACAAATGACAACATACACGAATCATCAACTCGATCTACACGTCAGATACATGTACGCCTTTTGGAATCAATCGAAAAAAACTAGGGGATCGAAAAGCGGTTAGACTTGCGAGCATACTTCCTATGCATCTGGGCCCATCGGTGTCTTTCCCTTGTCTCCTAAAGCACTATGGGCATAGGCCTTCACGAGGGCAACCCAGTACTCGGCTTCCAGGACCTCCGCGGGCGTATCACAATCCAAAGTAACCACCCGCTCAACAGGAGCATCGGGACCATGTTTGCCATTCCTTTGTCAACCCCGCGCTCGGCCCGGGCCCTCGTCAGGGCGTCTTCAGCGAGGGCACTTTTGGTCTTCCACCGCCACTTTGGTTCCGCAGGGACCATCCCCGCTCTTGGTTGAGTGAGGTTTCCAATGGTAAAGTCTTCGGACGCCACCGCATAGTTTTGCATGTACTTCTGTTGAATGAATGCCTTGTCGTACTTATCCAGACCGTCGATCCATTGGAAGAAGTCGTAATGCGTCGGCGACTGTCATTATGCATGGATGAAGTTAGCAATATGTGAAATGCAACGTGCAATATGAAAAATCGATTTGTGTGAGAGATTCTCTTACGCGGATATCCCCGCACGTGTAGTGCACCCGGGCGATGGTCTTCGGGTGTGTGGACTGAATGATATGTGCTGGGTTACCACAGTTACACTACAGGCGTGAAAACTCCAGTGGTGTAGATGCATCCTTGCAAGAACAATCCGGGTAGGTTCCCGCCTTCCCGGTAAGCCAATTCCGCATACACATCATCTCCTCATAGCCTGACATCTCCAAGACCGACATACTGGTCTCCTCTACCTCCCTTCTCCCTCTTTTTCCCCTGTTTTGCTAAATTGGTTCGAGTGGAGTGTTGGTTGTGGTGGTGGGTTGTACCCTAGTTTTATAAGCAGATAGGGTGTAGTGTTGAGGGGGTAAATTATGGCGAATGGCAGTGAACTCACGTATGCGAAGGAATCTTTTAGCACAACTAAGCTAGTGAGTGATCTCTATTCACCGAGCAAAGCTTGTGCGGGTTGTCATTTCAGTCCGAAAACGTGGCATGGCATACTGTGGTCAATTCGGTCCAAAAAGTTAGGATGGCTAGTGAGTGATGTCTACTCATTGAAAAAAGCTCGTGCGGCTTGTTATTTTAGTCTGAAAAGGTGACATAGCATACTATGGTCAATTCAGTCCGAAAAGGTGGGATGACTGTTAAGTTTTGTCTACTCACTGAGAAAAGCTAGTGCGGGTTGTCATTTCAATATAAAAAGATGGCATGGTGTGGTTGGCCAATTAGGTCCGAAAAGGTGGGATGGCCGGTGAGTGATGTCTACTCACTGAGAAAAACTCATTCGGCTTGTTATTTCAGTCTGAAAAGGTGGGATGACTGGTGAGTGATGTCTATTCACTGAGAAAAGCTGGTGCAGTTTGTCATTTCAGTATGGAAATGTGGCATGGTGTGGTCAATTCGATATGAAAAGGTGGGATGGCTGGTGAGTGATGTTTATTCACAGAGAAAAGCTGATGCGAGTTGCCATTTTAGTCCAAAAAGGTGACATGGCATGGTGTGGTCATTTCGGTCCGAAAAGGTGGGGTGACTGATGTGTGATGTCTATTCACCAAGAAAAGCTGGTGCGATTTGTCATTTCAGTCTGAAAAAGTGGCATGGAATGGTGTGGTCAATTCGGTTTGAAAAGGTGGGGTGACTGATGTGTGATGTCTATTCACCAAGAAAAGCTGGTGCGATTTGTCATTTTAGTCTAAAAAGGTAGCATGATGTGGTCATTTTGGTCCAAAAAGGTGCGATGACTGGTGACTATTCACTAAGAAAAGCTAGTATGGGTTGTCATTTGAATATGAAAAGGTGGCACGACGTGGTGTGGTCATTTTAGTCTAAAAGGTGGGATAACTCATGAGTGATGACTATTCACTGAGAAAAGCTGGTGCGGGTTGTCATGTCAATCCAAAAAGGTGGCACGACATGGTGTGATCATTTCAGTCTGCAAATGTGGCATGGATTGGTATTGTCTCTTCAATCTGGGAAGGTTTGGTCCACTGGCTTCATACGCGATACAAAGAATATGCAAAAATGGAAAGTTCATACATACTGCTTAAAACAACGTACAACCTAGATATTGGATACAATCTAAGTACATATAGAGTGATACAAACTGAGTACTTGCGCGATACAAAGAAGTACAATGCTACATTACTGGATACAATTTGGATCACTCGTCTGAGCCGCCTTGTGGTCTCTGTGTGCGTGGCCTGGTCATGTGTACAATTTGACTCATGGGGTACTTCAACTGGTCCGGTGAGCACGTCTCCATGCGAAGAATGTAGGGAGATTGTTAAGTGGGCTGAGGTGCTCTAGCAAGCCGACTCTGGCCAATTTTGTTTGGGAACTGTTGCCTAACTAATAGGATGTCATCATCAAACCCCCGTTGGGACTCGTGGTCCTGTGGCAATACAAGTGACCACATTGCAGGTTCATCTAGTCTCAGTAACACGTAAGCCACCCCCGTTGACATAATTCCGCCCACCGGACCAGCACCCCCTACACCCTCAGGTGTGTCCTCTTCGCTACCATCCGACCCTGGGTCAGCGTCCTCATCGAATTCCAACTCATCCAACTGGTTTGGTAGAAACGCATAGCAGTCAATACAAGCCGACCACCATTCTCCCACCCTCTCATTTTCAACAAAATTCTCCACAAGTCTTCTATTAAAGTTTTCCTCCGAATCAACACATTTCGTGCACCCATCATCACCAACTGCCCGCACTTCCCCGCTCCCACTGGCACCAGCCTCATCGATGTTTGATGACACCCTTTGTATGAACTGCACATACACCATCGATCTCCCGTATGCCGCCGCTTCGGGATTTGTAGCAATCTGCATGTACTGGCCCTATGCAACGCTATCCTTCACCTTGTGTAACTCTCATACGCCCTGCGTTGACCTCACCTATTTGTGCATGTTACCGCCTCGATTACAAGCTTATTCCTTGTTGTCTTCCTGTTGAACTCTCTACGGATGCAACTCCTCAGCTCGTCGATACCCATCTCATTCAGGCCCTTCGCACGTATGACCTTACACTGGCATCTTGACATGTTCAACCCACCCAGTCCACCCCATACGACACCATCACCTAAAAACACAAGCAAGTCTTGCATGTTGGACATTACTTACGACCAAAAAACTCAATGCACTTAATATTGATGTTTCCGGAAATTCACCATTTTACTACCTACGAATTAAACTTACTACCCAGCAATTCACATATTTTTCCTACATAGCCAATAATCTTGCTAAACACATTCGCAACATTTACCAGTTTTTTTCCATACGCAGTACAACACTATTTGCACACAATATGTGCTAAACAATTTATTTCTATACAACCACCTGAGTAGTTTGCACTACTTAATCTAAATTTTCGTACATCCCCAAAGCAACTAAACTTTGCTAATCCTAACCTAATTACGTTACCTAATCAATGGCTAATTAATATACTAGTAAATTAATAATGACTATTTTCTTATCACGCATGTCAAAAAAAAACCATAACCATCAATGGCCTTGTTTAAATATTTTTTCGATATAGCCAATAATCTTTCAAAACACGTTCACCACATTTACCAGATTTTTTTTAATATACGCAACAAACAATTATGTGTGCACAATATGTGCTAAACATTTTATTTGTAGACAATTACCTAAATAGATTGCACTATTTAATCTACATTTTCTTACATTGCCAAAGCAACTAAACTTTTCTAACCCTTACCTAATCACATTACCTAATCAGTGGCTAGTTAACATACTAGTAAATTAATAACGACTATTTTCCTAATCACGCCAGTCCAAAAATGCCATAACCATCAATGATCATATTCAAATATTTTCCCTACTTAGCCAATAATCATGACAAACATGTTCACAACTTTTACCATAATTTTTTTCATACGCGCTGCAACATTATTTGTACACAATATGTGCTAAATATTTTATTTTTAGATATTCACCTAAATAATTTGCATATTTCATCTACATTTTCCTACATCGCAAAAGCAACTACACTTTGCTAATCCTTATCTAATTATGTTACCTAATCGGTGGTTAGCTAACATACTAGTAATTAATGGCGACTATCTTCCTAATCAGGCGCGTCAAAAAATGACATAACCATCAATGACCATGTTTAAGCAACCGTAACATTGTCAAAAAGCTAATCAAACACTAATCACACAATAAATATACAATATGCATGCAGAAAAAATACCTCTTCTCGAAAATCTTCGCTTGATCTAGAACTTTTCCTTACCAACTAATACAACAGCTAAACAACACTCCAAATTCTCTCAAATTGGCAACGAAATCAGAAATTCTCGTGCATCACGCTCTGTTTCTCTCGCTACTCCTCTCTACCCATCTACGTTGAGCAAATGGCTGCTGGGGGGGGGCGATGGGCGCGCGATAGCTACCACCCACACTGCAGATTAGTGGCAAGGACAACGACGCGGCGTGAGGGACAGCGAGGGGGCACAAAGAAGTGATGGGAGAATGGACTGAGCGTGTGGCACACGCGGCAGCCCAGGTCCAGTGCTTCGGGTTAGCAGCAGGTCGCCTGCTACTAACCGGGTGCGCGACAGGGAGACGATGGGACACGACGACATGATGGGCGACTGGACCGGGCACGCAGCATGAGCGGCAGCCGATGTCCAGTGCCCTGGGTTAGCGTCAGGTTGTATGCTACTAACCGGGTGAGTGGCAGGGGCTGAGGCAGTTCGGGTGCGCGACATGTGGCCTACAGTGCTCCAGGTTAGTGTTAGGAAGCTGCAGTGGTCCGAGAGCGCAGAACGGGAGCCGTGTCACCTGCCTAATGAAATGTGGTGCTATTTTTGCCATTTCAGCAAAGAGAGGGTTAGATCTGCTAATTCATCTAAAAAATATGTCAAATAAAGAGAGAGAAAACACTCCGCGTACACCAAGTTACAACTAAGAGGCGAGTGGCCAAAAGGCAATACCGGTACGTAGTACATTGCGCAGCGTAGCATGGAGACCTTGGAGAGTTGTCCTTTAGCTGCTCATGTGTCTGGCAGTTTGTTCAGACTGGTTTTGGCGTGATCCGCTGCATCCAGTCGTACTAGCACAATCAGCACGGTAGTAATTAGGGGCCGTACGTGTGATCGAACGATTGACAGTTGATCTGGAGCTTTTCCTTCGGGATGGTTGATCTGGAGCGTTGATTTCCAATCCAACGACACGCGTGCCATATATGCATGCACCATTACTGCTGATTTAGGCCATGGTGCATACACCGAGCAACTAGGAGAAATCGAGAGGTCTTCCATCACGTGCAGAATGGATCGAGTGAGTGAAGTAGCCAAGCATTAAGTTAAGGCCGTATTGTTGTGCAACGTCGACGCAAGATCCAATGACCAACCAAACCTTGCAGGTTTGCATGGCGTTGTTGGCTAGTTGTATTAATATTTCTACATCATTGGAGTGCAATTGATGGAGGATTGACTTGGTGGTGCGTGCATGCATGCTGCTCCTGTACTACTCGACTAATCGGTTTCTGACCTCAACTCTGCGCGCAGTTGATTGGCGCTATCAACTGCAGTAGATAGATAGATCACTGGTTACATCTTCGGAAGTTTAACAAGTATCTGAACTGAAGTATAGATATTATGGGGATCGACTAATCAGAATTCAGAGCTAAATATTCTGTTATGCTTCTTCAACATTGGAGAGCCTACGAACCTTTTTACAATGTACCGGCATGTACACTAGCTACACTAGGATAGGCTTTAGACCAACAGGAAGAAAAGAGTAAGGACACACCAATGGTCCCTAGTTACTAACAAGATGGTCACAGGATGCATATACTAAGTTTGCCGATCTGTATGATTTTGATGCTTGGACCAATTCATTACTGAGCAGTCAGCAGATTATTACACTGACTACACGACTGCAAGTCTCTGCAGCAACTTCTACAATTGTACTTTCTGTTTCTTTAGCAATTAATTTAACCATAGGTCCACGGCGAGATGTTGGGTAGGATCTGATCGATGGAGAGATACTACTGTAGTACGTTAGTACACTACTGAGATGGTTTCTATGGTTTCTCTTTCCTGTGTGTTGTGCTATAAACCAAACAGTTCAAAATAGAGTACCTTGATCACTGCTCGCTGCGAATAGGAGTCTCTAGGTCCTAAATCGTGGGGAACAATAGAGAGACTAAGGTTATCTTTATTTGTGTTAAATTCACTAAAGTCCTCCATTGCTTATACGCAAGATGGTCTATTTATAACATTACAAATTAGAAGATATAAGATTACATCAGTGCCCCTATAAAGGCTCTAAGGCTACAGGGGCTTCATGATCTTTTCTTCATTCGCTGGTAGCTTCGGTGCATGGTGGACTCCTATGAGTGATGTCCACCACGTCGTCTTCCTTGCTCCATTGTGGGGCTTCGACCTATCCCTTTGCCCGAAGACCCCCTTTAGACCGGGAACCCCTTCGAGCAAAGGCCGAGGGGTGAGCCAATTAGCCAAGGCATCGAGGTGGCATCCTTCCCCCTTCACGTATGCCGAATGTGCTAATTCCTTTGGATCTTCGCTGAACCATTGGGGGTGGTGGGTTGTCTCTACAACAGAAGCCCCTCGCAGTCGAGGGTTTGCTTCTCCTTGGCTGAAACTGCGCCCTTTTCGATTGCGAAGGCTTTAGGCACTCCGTCCCCTTCGGCCTTGCAAAGTCCCCTAAACCCGGTAGGTGAAGGTTGGCTTCGCATGGGTTTTTGGCGCATCTGTTTTAGAAATTGAAGAGGCGCAACAGTTTCCGTGCTCGTCTTTTCGATTTTTGAAAAGGGCGCTATTGCGCTCCTTGTCCCGCGTGCTGTAGACGGCCGTGGGCAGGGTCACACCAGTTTGTGTGCCATAGTGGGGCACGTGTCGCGTTGTGGTTGGCTCGGCTTCTGTCGGTTGGTATACCCGCGCAGTGTCGTTACCCTATATAAAGAGGGGCCACGATGTGTTTTGTTTTTATTTGCTCATGAGTCCTCAGTGTCCTGTCGCTTTTGCTTTCTTTGTTGACTTGGTGCGTGCATGTGCTTTTGCTTCGCTCCCGGTTGTGCTTCGCTTGGTTCGTGATGACCAAACGGGGCAAGCGTGCGGCCAAAACTGCGGAGGAGGTGTCTTATTCCTGCGAGCTCGGGCAATCGAAGGCGACAGACGGGATTCTCGCAACCCTTGTCTTCGTGGGGCAGCTTCCGAGCATGGGGTCATCTGGTCCCTTGGCTCGAAGATAACGCCCACTTCATGCAGCGATGAGATTGTGGTCTTCTCCACAGTCTTCAATGCGGGCTTCGCATCCCCTCGATGCCTGTCATGGCGGAGGTGTTGGGGATATACCAGGCGAAGCTTGCCCAGTTGATGCCTAACTCCATCACCCACTTGAGCATCTGTAGGTGGGCGATGCGGTCACTCGGTGCGGAAGGGAATGGGAGGTTGTTCACATTTCTCCACAATGCGTGACTTCAATCAAAGAAGAAGAAGGGCACCAACATCGTGGTGAACTTAGGGAGTGTAAACTTCCAAGTGAAGCTCTCCTGGCAACAATATATGCCGACACCTACCTCGAAGAACCTATGGGAAACCCACTGGATTAAGAAGTTGTTGCTGATCGAGGGAGAGGAGGCGCGACTGTTGTTGTTGAGGGGGCTGACTACGCGGATGAGTATGCGGGACTTGGCAGAGGAGTTATGCATGATGTGCATCTGGAACCTATCGGCGGGTTGGGGCTTGGAGTTTGACGAGCCGGTTGAGGGCCTTCACCCGATTAGGATGGAGGGGTGGAAGGTGAGGTGTCTATTATTTGTGGTGGCGGCTTGTCAGGGTTGTTTTTTTACTTGTAGTACTTTTGTTGGTGTAGTTTTTGTCAATAGATGAGGTTGCATGGGTGGCAGAGGAATTTATGGGACTTTACACAGTAGAGGAGCATGGTAAACGGGAGAATATTGTGCGCAGTCCTCGCGTGAACCGGGTGTGCTCCGAGCGCGGTGTAAGGCTATCCGAGCACAAGGAACCCAGTGACGAGAGGAGGAGGAAGAAACACTAACGTCATGTGGACGACGAGTCACCGGAGCCTATTCTGGGTGTGCCTTTGCGGGCGGTTGCTCTTGGTGCGTCGGGGTCGAGAGGTGTGACTGGGCTAGTGAAGGATAGCCCCCCTCCCCCAAAGCGCAGGGTGCATTCAATGACTCCCTCTTGCCTAGTGGTACTACCGCCCTAAGGAAGACAATGCCCTCTAGCAAGGAATGTTGACAATGTTGAACATGATGCTTTTTGTTCGAGCTGAAGGGCCTTCCCTGAATGTGACCGTGTGGATATCATGGGGATATGCCTGAGATCTTAGGATGATGTTACAATTGGCAATGTCGTTCTCGGTTTGTCGAAACAAATTTTGACAAGTGTCGGGACAATCGGTCGTACCGGCGTGTGTGCCGTGAATGCGACCGCGATCTTGATAGTACCGTGCCTTGGTTGTTTGTGAGTACCGCATCGCGGAATGACCGCATGTGTGCGGTATGGTTTTTCCAGAACGAGTGTAATTTGAGAAGTTTTGGTTTTCTCTGGGTTGCGATGCGACCAAGATTATGGGTCTTGATTACTACCATGATCTTGAGTACTGCCATAACATGGCGGTAATACCGATTTTGTCCGATTGTCATTTCAATTGGAAAATTGCTTTTGGGTTAGGTCAAGTTCATGGGTTTCATGGCATATGTGTTGCATGATGCATGTTTTGACTAACGTGGGTCAAGTTGTGAAGAACTTGTTCCGGATTCGTTTTCTTTGTCTATTGATGTGCGAGGTTGCTTGGAGGCCAACGACGGTCAATGGCGAAGATGACCGGGACTAGGCTTGGAGAGCCGAGGTCGAAACGATCGGGGATGCGGGTGAGGTCAATGGAGTCAAGCATTGCGCAAGAGGACAAAGGTGACCGAATCAGGCGATTCGGTCTGACGGGTTCGATCAAGCGGCGGGGTCGGTGCAAGTGCCATGGTGGTTTCGGTGGGAGCGGATGGGAGAGACTTGCCGACATGAAGAGAGCCGCCGGATCAACCTACGCGTGGCGAAGCATGGAGGTGCTTCACGAAGTTGGGACTCGGTCTTTGCAAAAGATCGAGAAGGGGTATTTGGTAATTTCACCAAATCGCCTTGGTGACCTAATGCCAACCGCATGGCGCAAAGATGGCGCAAGGTGAAGTGGATTAGGTCAAAAGATGAAAACGGCGCTTTAAAATGCGTGCGTGTGTGACCCGTTTGTTTTGGGCCTTAACGGAGCCCATTAGGGTTACTCTTCTAGAAGGTCTAAGCCTCCACTATAAATAGGGGTGTCTTTGGGCCACCCCAACTCTTTCATTGTGTTTGAAACCCTAGTTTGCTTAGGGAGAGGATTAGTGGAGGTTAGGGTTCTAGAGAGTTGGATTTGATTTCGTGCTCATGTATTGAGTCTTTGTCCTCCTTGATGGAGTGGTCAGAAACCAATACCATATCAAATCAATCCAAAGAAAGTTCTCTCAAAGATGAGTTCATTTGCTTTCTTTCTCTCTATTTGGTGATTTGAGGTCTTTCTTTGATCCGTGAGTTTTTGCTTGGTTTTTCTTCTTGATCCTGCTTGCTAGGATATGTGGGAACCCATCTAAGGTCATCTTGATCATCATCCACCCACGAGCAAGTTTTGGATCAAGTTTTACGTTTTTTGCTCGGTTTTGAACCCTCCTTCGGTAAAATGCAAAAGATCAAAACTTTGACGTGGATCTTCTCGATCGTTGCTTGGAATAGGTTCCCGACATCATTAGGAAGATGCGTTTCAAATTTGGTGGAGTTTGGCCAAGCGGATCAAAAGTTACGTCGATTTTTGTTTTCGTTTTTCAGTTGTTTCTTGTTCATTCGCCGATTTTCTTGTTCATGCGGACGACCGACATTTGTTCATCCGGTTCGACCGGACTACGATCACGACCGCCATCGTTCATCCGGTTCGATCGTTCTCGCTTCATCAAGACTGCTTCATAAGGCTGATTTTTGTGTTTTTGGTCGTTTCTTTTGGGGATTTGAAGGATTAAGTACAAGTCTTCCGCTATGCTTAGATATATTGATCTTCATAGTTCTCATAGCTATTGGAGTCAATATCATGTTTGAATCGGATCAAAGCAAAAATTAGATAGTGCTCCTATTCACCCCCCCTCTAGTCGCCTTTTCGGTCCAACAGACCGACATGTCAACTTGGCCAAGGGGCGACCACCAGCTTGCCTTCGAAGCTTTGGGAATGCCCGGGGGTGATAGCCTTCTTCGAGGGATCATCATTTTGTCAAATGCCTTGGCGAAGAGTACATCAACGGAGCTTCCCTCGTGTACTAGAACGCGCTTCACTTCAAAGTCCACAACGGCAAGGTAGTGAGAGTCGAGATCCCGAGTCGGATCGATTTGCCTCCGGTAGGATCGAATCGTAGTATCGAATCGTAGAATCGGCGATTCTACGGATTTGTAAAAATACACATATTTAACATCTATACTATAAGTTTGTATGATTGTTATATGGTTTACCACTTGCATGTTCCTAAAAGTAGCTAGACATACTCCAGAATAAAAATAGCTTATCATTATCAAGCTCAAGATTGCTCATGCCATAATATAGATATTTGTACTAGCATTACCATCTTGATACAATATTTTGCATACTCCTTGTTTATTTATAGTTTCATTCTCGAAATTAATATCAACAAATTTTGCTCTAAAACAAAATATCGACAAAGCCCGCCCCTAAAAAAATTGCCCTAAGTCTCTACGAGTAGGATCGACAAGGAGATTTGGATCGACAGTCGTCGTGGGTTCAGAGAACCGTAAGACTCTAAGAGTAGGATCGCGATCCTACCTACCTTGAGTAGGATCGGATCGGCAGTAAGACTTGGATCGACAGGCTGTCGTGGGTTCGTAGAGTCGTAAGACTTTAAGACTTGGATCGCGATCCTAACTACCTTGCACAACGGGCACTGAAAATGACGAGAGGATCTTAGTGTGGGAAGAATAGCCCCTTTGCGTCTTTGGAGCCAAAAGAGATGAGCACTTCAAAGTATTTTGCAGGTATGTTGGCAGGGTAAGATGCGACATGGTGAATTTGGCGAGTGTAGGCACACCGCTGCCTCTTGGATACTAGATCTAGGGAGGAACACTCGGTTATGGTGCTGATGGCCCTTCGGGAACGATTCCCTTCGGGGGCTTTAATGCACAACTATTGATGTGCTGGGAGCCGTGGATTATCACGACGCCGGTCTTCCCCTGGATCCCGAATCGGCCCGTTGTTCATGTAATCCCTCGTGGCCGCAATAGTGCGGCATTCTTTGCTGGGGTGGGACCCTTCTCCATGCAAGTCACACCACTGTGATGTTATATCAGTGCCATGCTTTGTGTCCTGGCCACGGCCTCGTCCACCACGGTCGCCTCGCCGTCCCCTTCGCCTCGAGCAGTTTGGAAGATCGTTGTTGACGTAGGCTGCGGGGCGCCCTCCACCTCGTTTGGCAACTGTCGGTCCACCTTTACCGAGGTGGCGGCCTTGCCCACCATGGCCACGGACGTCTTGTCTACTCTGCGCACGTTATCTTCATTCGCGCGTCCGTACTCCTCTATTTCGTCGAACGATTTCTCGACTGTGTGGATGGGCTTCCGAGCCATCCTCTCCGCCATGGGGACCGCTCTGAGCCCACACCTAGCGGCATTAATGATGGTACTATCGATGATGCCCTTCAGCTGGTACTTGACTTATGTGAACCTCTTAAAGAAGTCTCGCAGAGACTCGTTTGGCCCCTGCCTCCCGGTGAACATATGCCCCTCGTCTTTCAGCTCCGTGTAGTTGCCCTAAAAGTTATTGCAGAGCTGGTTCCGAAGCTGGTCCCATGCATATATGGATCTCACGTGGGGGGGGGGGGATCATGTCAATGCCACCCCCCGTGAGAGCGAGGGCAATGCTTTTTGCCTTGGTGGTGCATGTCGTCCCCTCCGGTTGCCTCAATGGTTGCCTCATACACCCAAAGAAATTCCATGGACTCGTTGTCCCCCCATAGTTTTTTATGGTCGGCATTTTAAAGTCTCTGGGCCATCGTGCATCTTCGAGGCTTGTGATTAACGGGGATCTCGGGTCTCCTATGAAGATTTGTCCTGGTCTTGTGGCGAGTGGCACGACCATCAGCAGTGGCATGACTGAGGATGCCGCTATTGGAGGTAGCGCGATGGGACTATGCTGTCGCAAGCTTTGCGGCTCTTGGCGAAGGTCTATTAGCTCCTTTTCATGGCCTCATAGGCTTTCCTATTCGCACCTGAGTTTGTGGGTAGAGGGTTGTCGGGACCCAAAATATGCAATTCTGGACCCTCTGTGTATACTGCACTAGTCCAGGATCATGCTAGTGCACACAGTGGCAACATCAGTGAAATATCATTTCCATATACAAAGATAACTAATAAATAGGCAAATAACAATAAACATCAGAGTAGAGACCTTATGGTCAAAGCTTACAATTAATGCTCCAGAGGGCAAATAGCTCAATGAAGCTGCAGCGGAATGAAACAGAATAACTTCAGTGAAGCCCATCCATATGCCTACAGGCAATCGGCTGGGGTGCGCGACCTAGTTCTCCACGATCCTTGAAGTAGACCTTGTTGACTGGCGATCCCTTCACTTTTGCGTGTTTTAATAAAGCAAGCATGAGTACACACCGTACTCGCAAGTCATACCATAGAAATGCAATTATAGATGCAGGCTTATTCCAAAGGAATGGCTTCTGTGGTTCTTTTGCAGAAATGCAACATTTGCAATTTGAATATGAATAATAGATTGAAAGCATAAGTAAAACAAATAGACAATAGTAATTTTATCAGTTGTTTCCCAAAGACACATGTCCTAAACAAGTTATTCACATAGCCATATGACTTAAGTCACACAGCTCCCTTCCCAAGGTTTTTATGAAAATCTACCCCTCGTGTGAAATCCCGAGCATGTCCATGATCATGACGCTGCTATTCGAATAGATTGATTAACACTCTGCAGAGGTTGTACACTTTACCCACAAGATACAACTAGTGTAGCTAGCACTAGCCGTAACAAAATAGTTCAGAAACTTCATCTCGACATTAACACTCCCGGTATGCTTAGCCGCCACAGACGCACACCACTGGACAGGGACACGGCGAACCGCCCCGTGATGCGACTACTTGGTAGTACACACCTCCACCCAATCCGACACAGCTAACCTACAACCTGAGTAATCAATGTCAAGACTCCATAAATTACTAAGTTAGGTCCGTCCCATCAGGCATGTGGTTGTACGAAAGGCCAAGTTCAATGGTGCACAAGGTTAAGTCCTTAACTGACCGAGGCAAGACTTTCAAATTCTAATCTATCATTCCCGCCAACATAGATCCACCATAAAAGTATACCAAACCACTTGCCTCCGTCCAAAACCTTTTCCCACCCTATTGGTTAAGTGCAACATATGCCATCAACAAGTAATAGCACATAGTACACACAATTTTATCAAACGGTTCCATAGTCACTTAGTCAAGTTTATAATTGCGCCTTACATGAAATGATGACTCGTAGCATGGCTAAGCAAACTAATCACATCTAACCATCCCACGTTGGTAATACAATAGTACCAACTAAATGAACCAAACTAGGGTGACAGAAGATTATGGCATACAATTAGACAAGGAGGTCATAACAAATTGGATATTAACTAGTCCCAAAAGCATTGAAATAAATAATAAAAGTAAATGCAATACTTTGAATCAAAATAATTTTAGAAAACTGGGTTCAATATGATCAAAGGTATAACTTGCCTTGCTATAGCAATAATGATCTTTATTTATCTTTAATCTTCTACTGTCTTGATCTTCAGCTCCTTCTTGATCAGCACTTCTCGTAGTATCCACGTCTACTCGCAAATAAGCAAATAAACCAAAACAAATAAATAACAGAAAGCAAACTAACTCCAAAAATAAACTAAAAATCTCAGATAAATATATCTTGAATTTAGATGAATTTAGAAATTTGAATGGGCTTAATCGGAGTTTGGATGCAAAAGATATGAGCTTTAGAAGATTGAAACCCTAAAGAAAAAGAGAAAGGAACTGTTTATGATTTTCCCGAATTAATTTTCTATTGAAAATCCCAATTAATGCGCCAGCATGACGTCAGCGCATCAATTCGGAATTAAAAATAAATTCGGAAAAACTCCACAGTGGTTGACATGCGGGCCCGTGGTCCATAGACCAGGTCCACTCAAAGGCTCAAGGGTCTACGGTGTATGGCTCACGGAATAGTGGCTCTGACCAGTGGGGACCACATGGTAGAGAAAGGGTTCATGGTAAACTAAGTTCACCCAAGATCGGATCTGGGATTGAGAGATGAGGTGGCACACGGCTGTGGAGTTGGCGCTGACTGGACCGCCACACGGATGACACACACGCACGGCCGCTGAGATGGCATACCACGTCAACTGGTGATGTCAGCGACGGCGAGATTTGTCGGCCGCGTATGACAACGGCAGACGGCGGCGTCTCGCTGGCGGCGGATACGCGCACTGGGTCGGGGAGGTTATTGCGAACCTGAAGACACTTGGTTTGGCTCAATTGGATGACAGTGACGATCGGAATCGGCGCCGGAGCGGAGGACTAAGGTGGCTATTGTCGGCGACGAGCTCCAGGGGCGGTTCGGGGTTGCGGATGAGTGCTTGAGGTCGTCTCGGTGATGGCGAAGACAACAACGTAGTCCCCGGAGGCGGAGCGCTACTGGCGGCGGTGGAATTCGAAGATTGGGGTTGCGGCACAAAAACCCTAAAACTCCAAATTGTGACGGCGACAGAGCTTTAGGAGAGGAATGAGGTGGGGATTCGGGATGAGGAAGCATGGGCGATCCTTGGGGCCCCTTTTATAGGGGATCAGTGCGCCGGGATAAGGAAATCCCCAAAAGAGTCCGAAGCGGCTACGAGTTGGTTTTAGAGATAGAAGAGGATAAAGGATGGGATTTGATCTGATTCTGGTGCGGAGAGATAAGGAAACGGATTCCACGCGTCTTCCAGTTGTACTTTAGTTGGAGATTCGTCCCTTGTCGTTACGAGCTCGAGCTCTTTCCATGGCGGCCATTGGAGCGAAGCTCGGCAAAGAAAGAACGGAGAAGGACGACCTTGTACGAGCCCACCCGGCAACGGACAAGGAAAAGGAGCACGCGAGAAGGAGAGGGCCGAGCGGAAGTGGGCCGAAGCAAGGAAAACGGGCCGCACAGGAGCAGGCCGCGCGGGAAAGGAAATTGATTTCGGCCCAGCTACTATTCTGAGATTTTTAATAGTTTTTCTTTTTTAGAAAATAGCTGAAAATCCAAATAAGACTTAGAAAATAGCAAATGAACTTGAAAAAATTCTAGAAAAATCTAGAATATATATCCAAGCTCAAAGAACCCAAATAAAATAGTTTTGACCATTGTTGATGTTGACTTTAATCATATTAAATTGTTTTGATGTACAAAGTCCATATTAAGCTTTTGATTTAAATTCAAATAAAATCAAATGGTGAATTTTATCCTACTAACTATTCAAAGGATTTTTAAAGCTCATAAAATTGGGATGTTACAAAGGTGCCACGCGCAGTGTCCCCTAGGTAGCGATGCTTTGGTTCACGCTCCCCGTCCGTCCTCTCCAACGATCCCCCCATGGGCGGAGTTTGCCTCGAGAGCGGCCGCCACCACCGCAGCTGGCTCGGCGACTGCAGACGTCTTGCTTCCCTTCGCTCGGGGTATTTTGGGCTGCCGCCAGACCTTGGACGCTTCCTTCCTTCTAGGTGCCATCTCGATGCTACTTCTCTGCCGGTCCCCATGGACGATACCAACTATTGTGGCTACAAACCAAACAGTAGAAAACGGAAGGCCTTGGGTCACTACCCGCTGAGACGGGACAGGGGGTAGGGGTCTTGGGGTCTCTGAAGTGTGGGGAACAACATAGTAGGATGAACGGTATATTTATTTGTGTTAAATTCACCAAAAGTCCTCCCCTACTTGATACACAAGAGAGCCTATTTATAGCATTACAAGTTAGGAGCAATAATGCCCCTATAAAGGTCTTACGACTATAGGAGTCTTATGGTCTTTTCCTCATTCGCTGGTGCCTTCGATGCACGATGGACTCTAGTAGGCGATGTCCACCGTATCGCCTTCCTTGGTCCATCGCAAGGCCTTGACCTCCCCCTTAGTTCTTCCCCATCGGGCTAGGGACCCATTAGGGCAAAAGCTGAGGGGTCGACCGATTGACCAAGGCATCGAGATGACGTCCTTTCCCCTTCGCGAATGCCTAATGAGCTAATTCTTTTGCCTCTTCGTCGGGCTATTGGGAGCGGTGGGCCGCCCTACTACAGTGTGTGATCTTCTTTCAAGTTGCGGATTGCTTTGCTTGCGTAAGTCAAAATCAGGCTCTTATGATAATCTTGGACCAAATCTTAGAGATTGTACATCAACAAATGTTTATAATTTAGAGCAACTGAAATGCAAGTGGTCCTAGCTGGCAACCACAAACAAATCTGCAACCACCGCAAGTTCTACTACTCAGGCAACATTTGGCATGCATGCAATGGCATTTTGGTCGGTGGACATTAGACGGTGGTCGTCCAAGTCCAAGATTATACTGCACCTCGTTATTCATAGTTTTCCTAGTATTTTTGTAACATTGGACTGCACACTGTCATATAACATTTTCATGACTTCATTTTTACTACTATCATAGCGGGATGGCCAGCTTGGCATTTCCGAGCAATGGCCAGTAACAACAGTTTTTTTTTTTTTTAAAAAAAAAATTCACTTTGCACCACCACCACTATTTCTTACCAAAGTTCCACTTTGCACCACCTTTTGCAATTCTTCTCAATTAACACCACCTTTTCATACCTCTTGTTTCACTTTGTACCAGGAGAACACCCTATCAGTGAGAGGGAAACAGGGGAGCCACACGGGCTCCTCTGTGAAGCTCGTTGGCGGCAAGATACGGCCGGCGAGGTGGCAGCGACCCGAAAAATACAGAGAGGGAACAGAGTGGAGGATATAGGTGGTGGTGGCGTCAATGGAGACACACGGTCGTGCCTTCGCGGTGGGCGGCAGATAGGAAAGGGCAGAGGTGACAGTGACAGCTTGCCGGCGAGTAATCAAGGAAGGTGACATGCTCAATTCGGAGGAAGAGCTCACTACAGCGTAAACTCAACACCTCATACTAGCGCGAAGTGAAACAAAAGGTAAGAAATGGTAGTGTTAAGTGAGAAGAACTGCAAAGAGTGATGCAAAATGACTTTTATAAGAAAGGGTAGTGCAAAGTAAAATTTACTCTTATCGTTTTTTTAAGACTCATGCCAACAGGGTTTTTAAGCACTGAAACCACCCATTCAGCCAGAGCGCCACGGAGAAGATCTTCTCTAGAGGCCTTTGTGCTAATTTAAACCTGCTTATTAAATGGTTGTGATGAACATGAATTGCCGGGAAATCTGTGTTGCAAGCCAATTTTGGCAAAGATTAATGCTTGACTTCTTTATGACCAAATTCACACCTTCTAATGTATATGCTAGACAAATATAGTAAAATGAGAATCATGATCTTTACGCTTCTATCCTCCAAATGAATTACTATTAAAGATCACACTCGCGACATACGCGGCAAAATACTTGGTTAACGCAATGGGTCACAGAATTAAATCCTAGAAAAATAATTGATAATGCATCCAACAAACAAACGAGTGGGTGGCAGATGTATGTCACTCAACCGGAGAGACAAATATCGAAATCTAAAAATAAACCAACTCGAAAGACCATAGCCCGACACTCGAATTCAGGATTATGATTTTCAGGGTACTTTTACTTCATACGAATACCGGAACGGAGTACATACAGGCTACAGCCATGCGTACGTGCACCGAGACGAGAGCCGGTGAGTGACACGAGCGTTGCCATCAGTAGGCAGGTACGTATAGCATAGCACGGCTCCCCGCAAGCGCACAGGCCAGCGGGGCAAAGCAAAGCAGGCAGCAGAGGCCACGCCACTCCTCGTCGTCTACTAAACCCTTTCTCCACTCTCCACTCGCGCAAACGCCCGCACGCATCCATCCATTCCAACCCACGCGGCCACGCCACCACGCCCACGCCCCAACAGCTCAACTTCCCTCCCAGTCCCCATTTCTCTCTCCAATCCATCGCTCATCTCTCTCTCTCTCTTCTCTCGCTTCCCCACGCACATTTCCCTCCCCTTTCGGCTTTCACCGCGCGCGGGTGGGGAGAGGGAGGGAGGAGGGAATCCTTTTCTGTTCCGCCCGCCCAACTCACCCGCTTGCCTGCTTTTCCTCCGCCCTCTTGCTCCCACTCCCACTGGATCTTTTTTCTTTCCTTTTTCTTCGCGTTTCTCCACGCATCGCATGCACGGGCTTTGACGCCGCCATGGGGGACGCCGCCGCCGCCTCCACCCCCGCTCCCGCCACGCCCACCTCCACCCTCATCTGCCGGGAGGACGGCAACGACCTCTTCGCCGACGCCGACGATGGCGGCGGCGACTTCTCCGTCGCCGGCGACGACCACCTGCTGCTCTTGGATCGGGACGAGGAGTACGTCGCGCTGATGCTGTCCAAGGAAGGCGTTGCCGCCTCCGGCGGCGGCGTCAGCGCGCCGGGGGAGGAGATGGAGGAGTGGATGAAGGCCGCGCGCGCCGGGTGCGTCGGCTGGATTGTTAAGGTCGTTCGCGCGTTCTTTTTCCCTTTCGCCTGTCCCAAGTTTTTGCAAAGATCGGATCTTTTTTATGGTTTTTTTTTGTGTGTTTGCAGACGAACGCGAGGTTCCGGTTCAGCGGGAAGACGGCGTACGTCGCGGTGACATATCTCGATCGGTTCTTGGCGCACCGGCGAGTCCATGTAATGATGACCCCGCACCGCCCTCTTGTTGTCTTGCGTCGCCGAGTGTTTAATGTAATGCCTGACTCCGCATTGCCGTTTTTGGTGGGGTTCAGAGGGGCAAAGAGTGGGCCCTGCAGCTCCTCTCGGTGGCGTGCCTCTCGCTGGCGGCGAAGGTGGAGGAGCGCTGGGCGCCGCGGCTGCCGGAGTTCCGGCTGGACAAGTACGACTTCGACAGCGCGTCCATACTGCGGATGGAGCTCCTCGTCCTGGGCACACTCAAGTGGCAGATGATCACCGGGACCCCGTTCTCGTACTTGAGCTGCTTCGCGGCGAGGTTCCGGCACGACGAGCGCAAGGCGATCATCCTGCGTGCCGTACAGTGCATCTTCGCCTCGATCAAAGGTCTAACATTTATCCCTCCTCTGCTTCCGCTCCACCGAATTGGACCACGAAAACTCATCTTTCTCGTGTCCATTTGCAGCGATGAACTCAATAGAGTACCGGCCGTCGACCATTGCTCTAGCATCAATCCTTGTCGCACGCAACAAGGAGGCAGCATCTCCCAACCTAGACGAGCTCAAGGTGATCTTGGGCTCATCATGGCAGCAATTAGACACCGTAAGTCCTCCCGCTCTGTTGTTGCGATCCCTTTGGGAAAGCTGTTGGTGGAAAGGGCAATGATGAGTAAATGCGGCGCTGTTGTTCTCTGGCAGGGGCATGTGTATTCCTGCTACAGCGTGATGATTCAAGAGGACAGGTCCATGCAATCAAGGGAGGTGGCTTCCTCCAGTGTCTCTGTTGCCCACATTGCGAGCTCGGAGAGCTCCATGGGCGCCAATAATGCCACCACCTCGGCGGCAAACCCGGACAATAAGAGGAAGAGGTTGCATTCACCTCAGCGCCAGTAGGAACTGCAGCTGGACAGGATGTTGGTTGGAGTCCAGCTCTGCATTCTAGTTCATTTCACCATTTTCTTTTGTTTCAACAGTGTTTCCCAGGGGTGGCCGAATGGGGGCAAGAGTTAATTCGTCTGATTGTGCAATTGTTACAGCTGATTGATAAGTTAGCATTGGAAAGATTTTGGTTTTGAGGAGATCTTTCCCAGGCTCAAAAGGTCGTGTAAAGAGGGGGTTAAAAAGAGAGATGAAAAGGGCTAAAAACTGAAAAGAGCTCTTGCTCAGAGTGAGAAAGTCCTCATCACTGAAGTGAAATGAGAGAAGCATAAGTAGGCGTGGGGAGTCATTTTTTGTGTGAATACTGTACCAGCTAGCCTATATCCTCCTTGAGTGTCTTTTTTTGGTTAATAGCCTGTCACTCCATAAGTGGCAGATACTTAACTGGATATTCATATGATTATTTGTTCCCCTCTGTTGAGTCATGCTATTTTGGCTCATTATCATGTTGTTTAGATGTTAAGCCAAACAGCACTGTTCCATAATCCATACCCAGGGTGTTGGACCGTGTTCGTGATTAGAGGGGTGAACAGGAGCTCACCTTCCGGAATTCACTCCCTTTTCAAAGAGAATTTTTTTTATTTAATCATTTTTTATTAATATTTTAAAGTTAACCTCTCGCCAACTTTATTTCCAAATCTGACCCTTTTGGTCACACCACCTTCCGTGACATGACTAAATAAAACTGTCACGCCATCAGTGGCGGCGTGGCCAAAGGTGCCACGCAAACCCTCGGCCGCATGCCGCGCCAACGTGGAGGGTTTGCGTGGCATCTATCACGCTATTGGGGGGGGGGGGTTGGCGTGACAAAGTGCGTTTGTAATGCCAAAGTGGGTGGCGTGACAGTGACTACATAAATGTCGCCTCCTTCCTAGGTCTTTACTTTTTCGCTAGCTCGTTTCTTCGTCCTGACTGCTCCCCTCCCAGATCCGTCTTCGCCGCGACCTCCTCGCCTCCCGCCGGTCTCATCCCAGCGCCAGCGTCCTCCCCGGCATCCTCCTCCTCCCCGTGGCCACCCCCCTGCGCCGATGTCCTCCCCCACGTCGTCCTCCTTCCCGCGGCGGCCTCCTCTCCCCCGTGCTGGCCTCTCCCCTGCGCCGTCGTCTCCCACACCAGCGTCGTCCCCGCGCCATTGTCTCCTGCACCGGCCTTGTCCCCACGCCGGCGTCATCCCCGCGCCGGCCTCGTCCCCACATCGGCGTCGTCCCCACGCCGGCCACCTCCCCACGCCACGCCGGCCTCGTCCCCACGAGGAGGCCCCGCCGGCCTCCTCCCCATGCCACGCCGGCCTCGTCCCCACGCCGCCGGCCTTCTCCCCAAACCGTGAAGGTAAATAACTTTGTGCCATTTTGTGAAATTTGGAGAGGACATGATCATATTATTATCGCCATCAACAGATTAGAACAATTGGTTAATTATCCCAGTGTGGCAGTGGATCCAATGGCATGCTCTTAAAAATTTACTGTGTTGTCCAATTCAATCTAGCTATATGTAATTGTGCTCTATATAGAGGTTTACGCTAACTTTGGTGATCCGAAATAGCTTGGTACACAATCTTTAATCTTGTAGGATTGCAAGAGTATTTCGTGCACATAACTACCTTCGCTGTTTGGTGTAGTTAATTCCGGCTTCAGAGCTTCTTGTCTAGCTTGTCAAGCTGAAACAAAGCAAAGGCTACACAGTTAACTCGAGAGTTATTACGAAGCTGCGACATGGAGCACAGGCCTAGCTAGCTTAGTCATAGTGATAGACATGACTTGATATTCGATTTCGATCCTTTGTACGTTGGAAGGACATACATAGTTCCAATATTAATGTGTAACTAGTAGAGTGCGTGTGTGTTGTAACGAAACCCTAAAAGAGAGAGATACTTCTCTTCTAGTATTATCTTTTTGTGAATTATTAGCTATTTATTAGCAAATAATATTTTAGTTTGGTGCTGGCTTTGAGTGAAGGGGCTAATTTAGCATGTACTTAGAACTTATATGGTAAAACTAAGTACTTCCTCGTTAAGCTCATATTCTGTCGTTTCAATTCATTTATGATATTATCATTTTCCATGTCTTTTAAATTATTCTATAGTATAGAGAACCCATTGGGTAACAAAAACTGCAATACTTGAATTAATTATCACAATATCTAAATTTGGATGTTCTATTAATTGCTGTACCTTTCCATGTTCATCTTATTGGAAATTCTGCATACTTGAATTGTCTTAGCTGAATTTGTGATATAACTTATGTATGACCACTAGACAATGGCAGTGAAAAGAAGTAATCCGTATTTTGCTGAAGCTCTCACCTTATGCTGTGCAGAATTAGTTAACTGAAAAAATTATGAAAGGACCTGTATAGAAGAAGTGAAATAAATGTTGACTTACCTCCTTTCTGCATATAAGATTTCCTGAACGAGTAGTTCGTGGCACTCCAAGCGTGTAGCTCTGACATACCCAAGAGCGAAGTCCTGGACGTACTCAGGAATGAGCCCTGAGCGGTCCCAAACACGTGGTTTGGGCGGTCTCGAGAACAGGATCTCGAGCGTACCTGGGCACGTGGATCCAGGGTAGTGTAGGTCGCACTCAGAGGTAAACTCTGAGCGGTCCCAAACACGTGGTTTGGGCGGTCTCAAGAACGGGATCTTGAGCGTGACTGAGCACGAGAGACTCAAGTAGTGTAGGTTTTGGATCTTCTTGCATCTCCTTGTTTCTTGGTGTTATTCGTCCACTGTGTATGGCCTAACACACCTTAATTCATTGTGAAACGATCTGTGAATTACGCATATGTTTGTACCGTCAAAGTGCTAGCATGTCTCAGGAAACTGAGCTTTTCTTATGTCCAATGTTGATTGTGATATTTCGTACTTGAGGTATTTCGTTCATATGGCATGCAGTATTGACTTTGTAATGTTTTGTTGGATGTAGATGGACAAAGTTGTACGTGTATTTACTAGTGGGGCCATTAGCCAAACTGAAGGTTCTGTCAACTTCGACGGCATGGAAGCGATCATCCTTTTCTTTCGCGAATCACCGGACTTTAAAACTTTTTTGACTAGGATTAAGTCGACATTTGGATGGGATGAGCCCGGGGTCATTGTCGGAATGCAAGGACGATATGGCACAGGGGTGGGTTCTAAGGTGTACGCCTTTTTGGTGCCAATCCTGTCCGCCGATGATTGAGATATGTATAAGGAAATTGTGCTCGCATCTCAGAAGCACAAGTGGCTTGCGCAAAAGAGGAAACATTTACAATACCCAGATTTTTCAATGAAAGATGCTCCAGTACCACCACGTTTTTCGATCCCACAGTGTGTGTGTGGCGAACCGGCAGAAATCATTCAGTCCACATACCTGCACACCGCCGCCGGCGTCTACACATGCGCACCACTTCAGTAGCGTTTCTTTTCGCGCAAGACGATTTTCCTCTCCCAAATATTGAATTCCTTTAATTTTTAACTTCATCCCCACGTAATGGCAGCCCGAGATGCACTGTCACTTCTTCCAGTGGATCGACGGCCCGGAGATGTACGACAGAGCATTCATCCAGCACAAGTACATGCTGAACTACTCGGTGTGGGCCAAGAACTTCGTGCGGTGGAAACCTTACGTACCGGACCCTGTTCAGGAGGCACTGAAGGAGCCTAGTACTCGCCCGGACATGGACAACTTCGACATACCAGCCCGACGTGGATAGTTCTGCGACAAGGGCAAGGGAAAGGCTCATGCGGCTGAGCCCGGCCGTCACAGCGTATCTGGTCGCCCGGGCGTAATCCGTATCGACGACGTGAGTTATGAAGAATTTACATCCTTCTAACGATTTTCACTATACGGTGCACTTACATTATGGAATCGCAAGACATGGACGACTTCGACATACCAGCCCGACGTAGATATTCCCGCGACAAGGGCAATGGAAAGGCTCCTGCGGCTGAGCTTGGCCGCCACAGCGTATCTGGTCGTCCGGGCGTAATCTGTATCGACGGCGACGTGAGTTATAAAGATTTTACATCCTTCTAACGATTTTCACTATACTGTGCACTTACATCATGGAATCGCAGGACATGGACGACTTCGACATACCAGCCCGACGTGGACAGTCCCGCGACAAGGGTAAGGGAAAGGCTCATGCGGCTGAGCCCGGCCGCCACAGCGTACCTGGTCGCCCGGGTGTAATCCGTATCGACGACGTGAGTTATGAAGAATTTACATCCTTCTTACGATTTTCACTATACGATGCACTTACATCATGGAATCGCAGAACATGAACGACTTCGACACACCAGCCCGACATGGAGAGTATGGCGACAAGGGGAAGGGGAAGGCTCCTTTGACCGACACCGGCCGACGTCGTTAAATAGGACACTCTTTGTCAAATTATCAGTTTGTCGTGCATGATCTGTATTGTACGACAGGTCATTCCGTAGTAGTCCCCTGTCCTACCCGCCATGTTTTTTACTATCTCCTAAAGGCATGTATACTTATATGGTCCGGATGCTTGTGTCACAGTGTACCGTAGTAGTAGCGAGGATGACTGAAGCAATTAGCCGAACCATCATGCCATGTGACTACGTGTAACGTTCTTCTATCCGCGGACTCTAATGTAGTTTTGGTTCCATGTCTCCGCTAAGCCATCGAAGCAAGTTTATATTGCAAGTATGCCTCTTCTAGTGGAATATCAGAAAGAACCATTCGCACCGACATCGAATGCTCCATGTTTTAGGGCATCTTCATAATCACAACGAGCGTTCTCAGCCCCTTCAATCATATTCTGTATAAGCTTCATAAAGCACTTCATCGACTGCCTTGCTATGTACGTGTATATGTTCAGACGACTTCATCGAGGAGAGACTCCATGTTTTGGGGCATCTTCATCATCACAACAAGCGTTCTCAGCCCCTTCAATCATATTCTATATAAGCTTCAAAAAGTACTTCATCGACTGCCTGGCTATATACGCGTATACGTTCAGACGACTTCATCGAGGAGAGACTCCAATAGTACTGATGCCTTTTTATCCCACTTCTGAAACACAACAAGTGTTTCAGCAGACAAAGTTTGCTTGGACGACATCCTCAAGGTTATACCTCATCTGATATGCTTATCAATCATCCTTTCTCTGAGCGAATAAAATTATACAAAAATTACAGAAGCAACAGCACTATGACGAGAGGCTTATCAATCATCCTTTCTCTGAACGAATGTCACTTACCTTTATACTTACAACTCATTACAGATCGACTGGACAACCCTGACCCTCGCCAGGTTTTCAAATCGACGTGATAACACTCTACGTCTTTCTTTGCAGAGTCATGTCTTTTCGTTCTGAAAAGCTGGCGAGGAGATCAGGGTTATCACTGCGCAAAGCTGTCCCATCTTGTCTTGTCATTGCGCAAGGCTGTCTCCTTTGGCCTTGTCACTGCGCAAACCTGCACCGTGTGGTCTTGTCACTGCGCAAAAGTTGCCCCGTCTGGTCTTGTCACTGCGCAAAGCTGTCTCTTTTGGTGTTGTCACTATGCAAAGCTGTCTCGTTTGGTCTTATCTCTGCACAAAACAGACAGCCCCGTCAAGTCTTGTCGTCTACAACCTAACACATTACCCCGTCAGGTCTTGGCCTTCCCCGCGGGCTATAAAATGTGCGCCCCACGCTCCGAAAGGACCACTTGATCCTTCAAATCGTAGGAAGAAGAACTTTCTTCGTCATACACTAACATACCATGGCAGACGCCTAGGGACCAGTCTAACCGGGGTCGCTGAAGCAAGACCTTCACCTGGAAAGGAGGGAGGACTTCAGCACTAACTACCGGTTGATGCCGAACAAGCGTGCTCAACCTAAGTGGCCAAAATGCAGGCACGGGGAGGACGCTATCGTGCAGGTCATAGACGACCCTTTCGATAGTGGACGACGTTTCTTCCGATGCCCATACTCTGGGGTAAATAGTTTTGTTTATGTTACTGTTAATACATCCTCCACACTAACCGTCTCTTACAGTAGATGGCGAAATGTAACTTTACCCGCTGTATCGATCCTCCCCATGAACGACATGTTGCGATGCACGTGGATATATTGTGGAACCAAATATTTGATTTGGAGACGCAAATTGACGATCTCAAGGAGCAAAGTGATGACCTCCGCCAACAGATGCAGCGCGAGAGGGGCAACGAGGAGGTCGTGAACATAGGAAGTTCCTATGACCCCACATGCTGCTGCGCCAACCCTAACTACATATGTGCGTGCCATTACAACGACGACCAGCCACGTCCGAGGTGCCCAGCTGGAGAACACTCTATGTGGGTAGTGCGAGGCACCTTTCCGTACTAGTTCCCGGAAGGTCTAATTTATTTACATTCAAAAAAGGCGCATATGTATCGTAGGAGAACTTCGGTTTATTGCATCGTGCATGATGTTGTTACTTATGCATGTAACCAAACCCTATGCGCCACGTTATTCCAAGCTTTGTTATGAAGTATATTTTAATTCACAACTTTAAATCTCGTCGTCTTTTCACATGCAATTCTTCGCGTAGTAAGGCATCCAACAACATGACAAAAACGAGTTCTGAAAGTTTACGGTTTGGTCTACGACCACAAACCTATGATTCTAGTAGGATGTCTACGCACCACCTATCATTCCACTAGGATGTCTACACATCTTTCATCAGCGGTACTGTCTAGCATATGTGCATAATTGTGCCTCATGTTGTACCACACAATCCACATATTACTCATTTTTTTCTCAGGATGCATTATTTATCACTTCTGGGACACGCCCTGGAAATATTGTAAAGTGTCAAAGGGTTTCAAAGCACAAAAAGATTACATGTCCATATATCTATTTACTCTCAGTTAAAAAGGATGGTGTTATATTTGGTTACATAGAGAGGTCTCTATTTTCAAGTTGTGAATTGTTAAATGTTAAATGTTCATGGTGTTATGTATCACCGTATCTTCAATTATTTTTGATCTTTTAAAACGAAGTCCTTTTGTTGGCTCCAAATCTATAAATCCAAATGGAATACAAACAAGTTGGAATTAGTCCCTGTCACGCTGTCATAAATGGCGTGACAATTGGGCTCTATCACGCCAAACAAAAAGGCGTGACAAGTGCCACGCAAGCCTTCCACGCTGGCGCGGCGCGCGGCCGAGGGTTTGCATGGCGCCTTTGGCCACGCCGCCACTGGTGGCGTGACAGTTTTATTTGGTCACGCCACGGGAGGTGGCGTGACCAAAATGGTCAGATTTGGAAATAAAGTTGGCGAGGGGTTAACTTTAAAATATTAATAAAAATGGATTAAATAATAATAAAAATTCTTTCAAAGATCTACGTCTCAAAATCACAGCGGAAAAATAGAGTTGAAACCTAGAAAATTAAACTTCAACACTGCTTAGCCAGTCTGACCGCGAAGCAATCGGCGGTCTGACCACCACTCCCTCCGCGCTGATAAAAAAACAATATGATTTTGGATACACAAAATGATCAAACCTTTGATATAGAGATCCAAATTCTTCGAGATTTCAGACATAGCTCAACAAGAAGGTCAGGAATCTATTCCAATTGAAGATCAAGACGATCATAACCAAGGTTTCATGAATTTCTTGATTTAGAGCAAGAGGGCTCAAAACCGGGTGAAAACCTAAACTGATGTAAAGACTTGCCCATGGATGGAAGATGGTCAAGATGACCTTAGATCAACTTTCACAAGTCCTAGAAGGCAGATCACAACAAAAGACCAAGACAAAACTCCTAAAACCCAATATCACAAGAACTTGATTGGATTGGTATCGAGGAATTGATGGTTTACAAGCACTCAACCATGGAGGACAAAAGCTCACTCATGAGCACTCAATCACACAATTTTTCTCTCAATACATCTCTCAAACCCTAACCTCCTCTATTCTCTCAATTTTCCCAAAATCTCAAATTATGGTATTTAGGCTTGGTTGGTGTGCAAATCCTGCACCACCCCTTATATAGTGGAGGCTATGTCTAGAGAAAAACCCTAACGAGCACCCATTCTGTTAAGCCTACAAACAAACGAGTCTCACACTCATGCACGATTCTTAAAGCGAATGACGATATGACACTCTTGAATCTATCTCTTCGTGATCTTGTCCCCCTCATGACCTAAACTGCTTCTCCTTTGCGTTGTCATACGTCACGCGGTTTCTCCAAGGTTACCAACCCAGTATTTTGGTGAAGATACCAAAATAAATATTATTGATCTTTCCACCCTTGACTAAGTCCAATCTTGTGAATCAATCTCATGTTTCGACACGCGTAGGTTCATCAATGGCTTTCCTCATAACGTCGGCAAGTCCCTCCCATCCAGCCCCCATTGAATAGACTCAACACTTGCACCGGCTCAAGTCACTTGATGCAACCCGTTGCACCAAACTTTCCATTCTTGCTGTTCTTATCCATATTATGCTTTGCTTGAGACCAACCACTTTATCCAGCATCCTTGATCGTTCTGGAACTTGATTTCACCAAACCAAGTCCTTATCATCCTTGTCGTTGACCGTAGTTGACTCCAAGCTTCTCTGCACAAAAATAGACCAAGAAATAAATTTCGGATACAAGTCCTTCGCATTTTGACCCACGTTAGCCAAAACATACATCATGCAACACATATGACCTAATCCCATGACTTTGCCCAATGCATAAAATTTAACACGACTCACTACACTAAAATCATCATGGCCAGTTAGACCACCGCCACTAGGCCGGTCTGACCGCACTCCCTAGTAAGAGGGGATCGGTCTGACCATTGTAAGGTTGAGGAGGCCGACTAGAAGGGCTTGAATAAGCGATTTTAAAATTCTCTTTGGTCAAAACTGGCTTGATATGGAGAAGCATAAATCAAATCGATTTTGCACAATTAAAGCCTAAATCAACTAGTCTTAATTAAGTGCACCAATAACCTAGGTCGACAAGGTTTGCAATCCTAATGTGACAAGCAAACAATTTAATTCTATAAATGTAAATTGCAATAATATAAAGCATGAGAAAGCAAAACACAATGACACTTGATCTTTTTCTCATGGAGTTCGGAGACTTGCCAGTCTCCCATAATCCACATTAAGGTAAGCCTAAAAGAATTAGACCGGCTCTACGAATTAAGCAAAACACCTCAATCCACTAATGGTAGCTCTCCCCCCTAGGTAGGTGAGCTTCAACCTTCACAACACGCCGGACCTTCTCACAAGCTTTTTGAGAAGATCTCCGGATCACAGTGTCTCTATGCCATCTAGGTGTCAGCAAACACCAAGAGTAATAAGCCAAACCGCTCGCTTGACTCCCACAAAGTGCAACACATGCACAAGCGGATACACAATCCACCTCCAGATGCAACATATACAACTGGATCCCTCTATCCTTACTCATAAGGTGCAACACGTGTACAATTAAGAGTGGAAGCTTACACTGGATCAAGAGAGACAAATGGATGCCAAGAGTTACCTCTCAACCAGCCATGATAGGTATTTATAGCCTACACACACACAAAAAAAAAACTAGCCGTCTGGCCCAAAAAATACAAATTTCAGCAAGGGGCTAATGGCCGGTCAGACCGCCAATTAACGGCCGGTCAAACCGGCCTCATGTTCCAACGGCTATAAAACCAGCCATTAGACACATTCTTAGTCAGACCGCCCTGACAGGACCAGTCAAAACGGCCTGAGCGGTGAGACTGGCCTTACTTTTTAGCACTGCCAACTCTCGAAAAAACGGTCATAACTTTTGACTCCGATGTTAGAATTGCGTGATCTTGGACTCTATAGAAAGCTTATTCAGAGTAATACACAGACCATCTATTTGATTGATATCAAACATATTTTATCAAATCAAGAACCATAACTCTAAAGAGCCAACACATGGTCTATGTCAAAGAAAAAGAACAACGAGCAATCTTAGACCATGCCAAGGAAGGATGTATGATATTCAACAATTTGAAAAACACATTTGCAAACTTTAGTATCATGCCACAACGAGTAGGTGCATGGACTTCAGCCATTTGCAAAATACATTTACAAATTATAGTTTTATGCTATAAAGAGTGAATGAATGAGCTTCAACTATTTGCAAAACACATTCGCAAACAATAACATCGTGCCTAGAAGAGCTAGAGCAAGCGGGATTGAGCTATCAACACACGCTTAGACTCAAGCTACTAGGCAAAATCCCTCTTAATAGTACGACAACCTATACTAGCAATCCAGTCTTCCAACCAAACACCGAGACCGGTAAAAGATTAGGAACACATCCTTAGCCTACGCTAGTTATACATTTATCTTGCGCATCCACTTAGAGCTTTCACTTGATGACTTACATATCCTCTCTAAGATCGGGTCTTGACTTAAGCATCAACACATGATGCCGGTCACTTGACTTGATGACTTTCAACACATAGAGCTATCCAAAGTTTTCATCGTCATGGGACTCGACCTATTTCATCAACTCATAGAAAATATTAGTCCCACAAAATGCTTATCATTAATTACAAAAAAACTCCATTAACTCATAATGATGTGTCTAGATTCTTCAATCTTCCCCTTTTTTAGTGATCGATGACAATCCAGTTGCAAAATAATTGAATTTAAATTAACATAAGTATATTTCAACTACAAAAGTTTCATATACTTAAGAATGCGTTTTAAAGTAGAGATCATCAATATAAATGGATGGAAGAAATAAATCAATACTAGTGAAACCACAAAACATAGAGTGGCCCCCTAAATGTGTGCATACATAGATGTATGAGTTGAAATAATATGCATATATCTAACTTAGACTTTTGGTGGAGTTCAACCTATATTTTGATCCGAGTAAAACAACAAGATATAAAAATATGTCATCAAATACATACATTTAAAGATTTTTATTTTTCGATCCAAATAAGACTAAACAATAGTATATAAAAATGCTAGTATCACATATAGATTTGTCATTTATCACTAAAACCAAATTAATAGAGCTTGAACTTACGGCTGTCATGTAATGGCCGGTCAGACCGCTTTCCAAAACCATAAAACATCCATCTCTAGACGTTTCCGTTAATCTATATCTAGTTTCGCGTCAATTTTTATTTTTAATAGCATCTGGTGCAAACACATCCTCAGACACTCTCATATAAATGTTTGATGTCTATTTGGCGCAATCTTGCACCACCGGTTTGACCGGTCCCCATAGCCGATTAGACATCCTACAGCAAATCTGAGAGTTCATTTCCCAGACTGCTCGACACCGATACCAACTGCTAATCGCTTAGATTAGATGGTATTTCCAGGATATGCTCTCTCCTTTACGTATGCTCTTGACAGGACTAAAGCCCTGATAGTCCGTGTGCAATTGCTGAGCAGGGGTAGTTGGGAGTTGTTTATTGTTATTTGTCGATGAAAGAAATGGTTCTTGCTCCTTGCTTTGCTGCCTTTCTGATGTTGCCTTTGTGCCGTTGCATCAAATCACCTGCTTTGCTATTTGCAACAATGGCTTGCTGTTCTTGGAGGTGACTGACACTGCTTGTTTCTCTCTCTCGCACGAGAGCTGCAACATTGCCTTCTTTTAACTCACTGTATTCGTATCATGCAATGCAAAATTACTTGGACAGGGTAGGACAGGTGAAATAGGCCAAGAGAGGTCCTCTTCAGCTTCCTCTCACCAGCTGCTGAGCTTCTTTTATGAGGTATTTTGATCTGGGGCAGCATGTGAGTGGATCTGTTTCTGTTCTTTCCCGCTCTTTCTTTACTGCCTTCAAGAACAGTGTGTTCCTAAAGTACCAGAGCTCTCTGTGTGTGTGTTTGTGTGTGGATCTTGACCAAAGAAACCCCCTCGCCACTGATGATCAGATGGCTGTGGATGGCCTTGGCACTGCATTTCTTTAGTCCTGAGTCTCCTGACCCAAGCAGTCAAAAGCTGAGTGAGAGAGGGAGACATGACCTGGTAAAATTTTTGGTGTACTGTCTTGTTGGGCTGTTTCGTGCCTGGCAGGAGGTAAAAAATAGTTCACAGTGCAGGGCTACTGGCTGACGCTGTTGGAATTTTATTCCCAATGCTTTTGCTTCTTGCAAGCCAGGAAGTAGATTGTAGTGTAGCCTAGTAACATGCTTAATTGGTTAGTCACTGCCTTGACTGGTCAAAAACATTTTGTATTGGCACTGGTGAGTGGTGACAGTAGTGATGGAAGCAAGCTGCTTGTGTCAATTGTGATGTGTCAAGACAAAGCCTGGGATCCCAAAACAAGTTAGCTGCCAGTCCTATGCACAAGTACATACTACTGTTCCTTGGTGTGCCTGCTAATGCTGTCATTTGGATCGCAACAGATTCCTGGTCAAAGTTACATATGCGCTCTTGGGTCTTGGACGCTAGCGAGTCATTTTCTTGGCAAATCGGAAATGCTGCAGCATTCAGATATAAACCCACCCCAACCAAGCTAGCAGATGCGGCAAAACAAGTGATAGTTCACATCCAAAGAAGCACATTTTAGTGATATAATCGGAGCATAAACACACGGGCAAAGGATAAATATAGCAGTTCCCCGACAAGTAGAGTTCATTGATTTTTTTTTTTAATTGCCAGTAACTTTGCTACACTTCCAGAATGGCCACAAAAAACATCAGGATGGCAACAAGGAAAAGAACCCTGCACAAGTCAATCCAAACACTTCGTCAAAGGTGTAGCATCAAACAGATGTCTCTAGTACTCTAGGTTTGTGCAAACTTATCAAGCCAGCCATGTACAGTTCCAAGCTCCAACATTCCAAGGAGAGAATGTTAGAACCAAAACTTGAAAAAACGAAAAAACAATCAATCGACGACTTCTCTGAAGACTAGCTTTTCTGAATTTCTGAAAATGTTATCACAGAACAGAGAACAACTAAGACTTGTGTTTCCAATTTGCGCCGCATCTTGCAATATGACTTTTCTCCTTTCTTATATGACATAAAAATAGATTACAAATAGGATACTGTTGTAAGAATAATTCATCTATCATCCTGGCGGGGCCCGCTTCGCAGAAGACTCGCGTACAGGTCCAAGGAATGCAGTGATGCTTTTAAGAGACTGTAATACCCCTCGTTTGTACTCATAAGCTAGCTACCCTCCAAGGGGTATTCCCGTCATTTGTACAGACCCAAGAGTCTATAAATACCTCATGTACCTTTCATTTCAAGGAGGGTTCTCTTAAGCAATAAAGAAACATATTAAAACTGGTGAGCCCTCGAGGGCTCCCTCCCCGGAGGTAATCCCCCTTTGGCTCACTGACAGGAGTAGGGCGGTCCTCTCGGACCCTCAAACCTGTATAAATCCTCGTGTCATTTTTTACTCTCGTGAACGATGGCCTGTTGGACGCCGACGTCCACCCCTCACTCATGTTTGGTTTTACACCTACAACAGATACGAATACGGATTCCAGATTCCGTTTCTCCAGCGTATCGGAAACTCTAATAATCGATAGCAACTAGACACGCTACAGTAACCAAAACGAAAAACGGACAGAAACTGAAAAACTAAAACCGACTGACTTCTAAATCGCCTTCTACATTGCGATCCAAATACAAACCTAACCCAAAAGTAAAAACAACAAGTTTAAGTATAACAAAACACCCCCCTAAACTTGTTGATCTAATTTGAGATCTTTGACTCCCAATCTTTCTCTCATCTCAACAAATTTCACACGGCCTAAAGCTTTTGTGAGAATGTCAGCTCGTTGATTGTCTGTCCCCATATGTTCCACTTCAATTATTCCATTCTCAACACAATCACGAAGGAAATGGTATCTTGTATCAATATGTTTGCTCCGATCATGACACACCGGATTTTTACAAAGCGCAATCGCAGATTTGTTATCTATCATCAATCTGATTTTACCCGGTGTTTGCTTCTTCAAATATCCAATGAGACGACTCAACCAAACGCCTTGACAGGCTGCTGTTGCTGTAGCAATGGACTCGGCTTCACACGAAGACAAAGCCACAATTTTCTGTTTTTGTGATCCCCAAGTGATTAAGCTTTGTCCAAAATAAAAACCCATTCCAGTTGTACTCTTGCGATCATCAATGTCTCCTCCTAGATCACTATCGCAATATCCAACTATCTCTGGTTCTGGATCATCACACCTTTCATAGCAACATCCAAAATCCTTGGTGCCACTTATATATATCTCAAAGTTCGTTTTACAGCTGCTAAATGCTCTGTTGTCGGTGCTTCCATAAACCTACTCACGATTCCAATTGAAAACGCAATGTTAGGTCTTGTATCCACCAAATACTGTAAGCTTCCAACCAAACTCCGATATTCAGTCTGATTTACTTGAGAACCACCAGCCTTCTTACTCAGTTTTAGACGATCCTCCATGGGTATTCGACAAGAGTTGCAATCTGTCATACCCAACAATGCCAACAATTTTCCAACATATCCACTTTGACACAAAGTGATGGTTCCAGTTGTTTGCTTCACCTCAATGCCTAGATAATAGCTCAAGAGTCCAAGATCACTCATACTAAACAATCCTTTCATCTGATTCTTAAAGTCTGATATGTCTTTGACATTAGATCCAGTAATAATCAAGTCATCTACATATACTCCAATCAAAAGAAAAGTGTTACTTTTTTCTCTCCTATAAACTGCATGCTCAACATCACTTCTTTCAAAACCTAAAGATACCAAGGTCTGATCCAATTTGTAATTCCAAGCTCGAGGTGCTTGTTTAAGCCCATATAAAGCCTTCTTGAGCCGTAATACCTTATTCTCCTTTCCTTCAATAGTATATCCGGGAGGTTGATGTACATAAACTTCCTCAGCTAGTTCCCCATTAAGAAAAGCCGATTTAACATCCATATGGTGAATCTCCCACCCACCATGTGCTGCCATTACAATGAGCAACCTGACAGTTTCCAACCATGCAACTGGTGCAAATATTTCATCAGAATCCACCCCCTGTCTTTGAGAATACCCTTTGGCTACTAAACGTGCTTTGTATTTGACAATATTGCCTTCACTGTCCTTTTTCACTTTGAATACCCATTTTAGACCCATTAGCTTTCTGTCAGTAGGTAAATCCATAAGATTCCATGTATTATTTTCTTCAATCGAGCTCATCTCTTCTTGCATTGCAATCCTCCAGTGTTTCTCTTTTGCTCCTTGCTCATAACAGGTTGGTTCTTCCAAAGCTAATAAACAAAACCCCGCATACTGTAACTCAATAGGCTTAGTGGTTTCATAAATTCCACTCAATGCTCTAAATCGCAATGGACCTTCTGTTGATGTATCAAGATCTGGTACTGAGATACCATGTTCTGGTTCTTCTGTTGTATGTTCTGTTGGTGTCCCAACTTCTGACAATGGAATATGTAAACTGTCAACAGGACTTTGTGGTACTGAAATTTCCTCTCCTACCACTTCTGTTTCCGGAACCAAAATTCTGTTGTTGTTTGTTTCAAGCTCGTAACTAACATGAAACATACTTTCATTACTCGTTAGTGCTTCTTCTTGTGTACATGTATCAGACCAAATCCAGCTTTTGTCTTCTTCAAATACCACATCTCGACTGATATGTAGCTTATTACTATTTGGATCATAACAACGATATGCCTTTGATCATGGTTCATATCCGATGAAAACCATAGGAATACTCTGATCGTCCAACTTCTTCGCATGAGGATGCACAACTTTCACATGAGCTAAATAGCCAAAGGTGCGCAAATGATGTACTTTCGGTTTCTTATTGTACCATGCCTCATATGGAGTTTTGCCATCTAAAGCCTTCGTAGGTGACCGATTTGGCAAGTAAACAGCTGTCATCACTGCTTCTCCCCCAAAACCCACACTCATACTTTTAAGTAAATTGTGTGCCATTTCAACCGCTGTCTGATTTCTCCTCTCAACAATGCCATTTTGTTGGGGTGAATAGGGAGCCGTGAGAAGTCTCTTTACTCCTCGTTCCTCACAGAAATCCACAAAATCTTTAGATGTAAATTCCCCTCCTTGATCTGTCTTAAATGCTTTCAACATACGATGACTTTCAATTTCAATACTCCTTTTGATTGTTTTGAAAGCATCCAGCACTTGATCTTTTGTTTTGATAAGCCGCAGCCACATGTATCTAGAACAATCGTCAACAATCATTAAGAAGTAACCATTACCTGCTGGTGTTTTCGGAGTAATTGGGCCACACAAATCTCCATGCGCCAACTCAAGCAAATCTTTTGCTCGATATACTGGATTTGTTAGATGAAGATTCAGTCAACACAATCTGTCAACAGATCATTGCACTTTTGCTAATTGTAACCGATCATGATAAAAAATTGTCATAATTCCTTCTTCAATTATGATCCTGCAACCGATCTCATCAAGTTGACCGAGACTAATTATGTTGCTTCTAAGTCGCAGTATGAAATACACGTTTGTGAGCAGCCCGTGTTCCCGAGTTTTGCTTTGGAACAACACAGATCCTCTCCCACAAATTTCAACAACTCAATCATCCCCAAACTTAACATTTCCAGAGATTGTTTCGTCCAATTTAGCGAACACATTCCTCTCTTCGGTCATATGATTACTTGCACAAGTGTCTAAAAACCAGTTATCATTAATCTTCTCATTGACAGTTCCGAAATTGGACCAAACATTCTCTTCGCTTAGCATGACTCTTGTTGTCTCCTTAGTCATCTGAACAGGTTCACATGTTCTCAACATAAGCAACGTTGGTTCCTCGTCACCCTGTACCTGTACAAGATTCGGTCGTTCTCTTCTGGGCTTTCTACATTCAGAGGCGAAATGTCCGTATATGTTACAATTGAAACATTTTATCTTGGATTTATCAATCCTTCTATACGGTTTCTTGTTAACATCTTCGTTACGCCCACTGTATTGACCATGCCGACGACCTCTGCCACTGCCGCGCCAATCTCTGTGGTTGTTGTCTCTGCCGACTCCATCAGGACTTTCCCTTTCTTTTGCTACCAGAGACTCCCACTGACTACGAGTCAGCATCAATTGCTCTCCTCCAGCTTCATTTCTTTCCGTGCGCCTTCCTCTCAAATTTTCTTCATATGTTGTAAGTCGTCCGATCGCTTCGGACAAAGTCATTGTCGTCATATCTCCCCATTGTTCAATCAAACCAACAATGGGAAGGAATCTATCCGGGACTGCACTGAAGAGTCTCTCTACAACCACACTTTCCTTTAGCTCAACTCCAAGTGAACGAATTTCACTAGCTATACTGATTAGCCTCTGTGAAAATATATTAATGCTTTCAGCATCTGTCATGATCAAACGATCAAAACTTCGTTTCATCAACTGAGCTCTTGCCTTCTTGACTCTATCTTCTCCAATACGCATGTCTTGAATAAGTTCCCATGCTACTTTAGCCGTATGCTTATCAGCAATCGCTAGCATCACCACATCCAGTATTGCCCGAGAGATCGCGGCCAGAGAGCCCTGATCCTTTTCATCATCGGCCAGGCCATCGCTCTCGATCGCTATCCACACTCCAAGAGATCGCAAGATGATCCTCATCTTTACGGCCCATAAGCCGTAATTCGTGTCATTAAGAATCGGGTATTGGATCGGGACTCCAATTCCCCTCGACATGGTTTTTCCTGACGCCAACACTCCTGGTTCGTCGCTGATCTTAAGAGGTTTCGTTTTCTATTCCTCCTTTGGTGACTGATCTCCTGCCATCACCAATGAAGCCTAACTCTGATACCAAATGTTAGAACCAAAACTTGAAAAAACGAAAAAACAATCAATCTGACGACTTCTCTGAAGACTAGCTTTTCTAAACTTCTGAAAACGTTATCACGGAACAGAGAACAGAGAACAACCAAGACTTGTGTTTCCAATTTGCGCCGCATCTTGCAATACGACTTTTCTCCTTTCTTATATAGACATAAAAGTAGACTACAAATAGGATACGAATACGGATTCCAGATTCCGTTTCTCTAGCGTATTGGAAACTCTAATAACCTATAGCAACTAGATATGCTACAGTAACCAAAACGAAAAATGGGCTGAAACTGAAAAACTGAAACTGACTGACTTCTGAATCGCCTTCTACATTGCGATCCAAATTCAAACCTAAACCGAAAGTAAAAACAAGAAGTTTATGTCTTACAGAGAACATGTGGGAAACCACAGGAAAGAAAGCTACAGGAGTCTATAAAACACTTTTTAAGAATAAAGCCCACAATCTTGGCTCATCCTACGGATCAAATGCAAGGAAACAGGGCAGAGATTACAAATGTGTTACAGTGTAAAGAAAACTTTCTTATGCGATTGGCAATGCCCAAAACTGCATTGGCATCATCAGCCTGTAGTCACTCCTACCTGACTTCAGTTTCTGACTGAAATTAGTTATGGATTCCTACTTAGAACCGATTGGGATCAGCTTGACCACAGCAGCGATAGGCATGCCTATGAAGCCGATGAAAATGCAGGTAATCCACTGCTTAAATGTGAGAGGGGTAGTGTTCGCAAAATCACCGAGGAACTGTACTATTATGAACTGGAATATGACAGTGCTACTGAGGACGGCGATGAACACATTGTTGTTTAAAATGCCTTCAAATACGTTTATCCTCTCCATCTCTCTTGAGCTCACCTCATTGAACACCTGCAAAACAATGAAAATTTTAGTGGACTTACACGCACTATCATTGACAAAATTTGCTCTGAATATTTTCTTTTATCTTTATTTGGTGATGAGGTTGTCAGACTTATTGACTGTCAAATAATCATACTTTGACAGATTTTTACAGTGGGAGCACTACATTCTAGTTCTGTTAGTAAGGATTCTAGAGAATTATTTCCCACATTTTCTTGAAATATAATAAGTTCTTTCCAGCAAGTAATCTTAAATGCTGTTTTTTATTATCTTTTGCTGAAACAAATGGTCTAGCTGACAAACAGATGACATCATTGGAGAAACAAACAGAAAACATATCCAAATGTAGCCTAGAGAATTTGTCAGTCATCAAAGTGGATTTAGCAAGCATTTCCAAATTACCTGGCAGAACACAAAGCAATTGAAGATCAGTGTGTTCAAGACTAGATCGGAATTGTCACCCTTGATTCCAAATAGCCACTTCCCTTCAGTCTGCAGATACCAAATTACAAGGAATTGGTAGAAGGCCTGCCCCAGGATGTTCCTCCACATAATGTTGCTAATGAAGTTCCCTTTCCTTCCAACAGGTGCTCTCTTCATCAGTTCATTGTTTGGAGGTTCTGTGGCCAATGCCAGTGCTCCTAGTGTGTCCATGATCATGTTGACCCAGAGCAATTGCACAGCAGTAAGAGGAGCACTCCCTGAATTACCAAGCAGAAGTACAAGAATAGTGAGAACTGAGAACTGGTTTATGAATCAAAACTACGAAATTTAAAATATGACATTAGTATAAGAACGTTCAAATCAACCTTATTTTAAATATTTGTACAACTCTTAAAGGGCAGGTTTATGTTACAATTTACATTAGTTGAAGTAATCAGCAGCAATAGTCATGATAGGGAGTCAGAATACGGTAAGGGATAATTAGAAAAGTTGATTGGATGAGTATGCGCAGCAGTAGAGGTAACATCATAAATGAACCAATATAAAGTTCACTATATAACATTACATTTGACCTTCATACTATATCCTTTTACAGACTAGAATATAAAAGCATCAGAATTTCATATGTACCTGTCAAGCAAGCTGAGGAGAAGTTCACAATGAGAGCAACCACATTTACTGTCAGCTGAAACTGCACAAACTTCTGAATGTTGATGTACACTGACCGACCCCATTTAGCAACAGTGACAATAGTGGAGAAGTTGTCATCAAGAATAATGACATCGGCACTCTCTTTTGCCACCTTCAAGCAGATATTTAAAATGAGTCAAATTAGAATTAAATAATGAAGGAACCTGAGATAATACGTAATTGAATGAGAAACTCTTGGAGATGCTGCAATGATGTCAAAGAATAAATGATAAAAAATGATGCTGACAGATATAGCTGGCAAATGCATACCTATATACTTAATATCAGCCAATCAGCCATAGTGAGTTACGTAGATGAATATTTGTAATACTTTGTTCATTGAAATGACATGACTAGTTATTTTCCCATGTAAATAAGTCTTAACAATTAGCTTTATGGAGATTTACCTCAGTTCCAGCGATGCCCATTGCAAGTCCGATATCAGCCTCATGAAGTGCAGGTGCATCATTTGTCCCGTCGCCAGTCACCGCAACAACTTCATCAAACGTAGTCCGAAGATGCTTCACCAAGGTGTGTTTGTCAAGTGGCGAAGATCTAGCCATTACCTGATACATGCAATCAGAGCACGTTGACAAATGATATTCAGAAAGGATAAGCAAGGAAAGTGCTCCAGTAAAAGCAACGAACTTACCTGTATTTTTGGTATCAATTCATTCAGCTCTTCTGCGCTCTTGGTTCTAAAGTCTGGGCCTTCAATGGCAAGACCACCTTCAGTCAAAATGCCGCATTCCCGGGCAATTGCCTTTGCTGTATTGATGTTGTCACCTGTGACCATCCTGACAGTAATGCCTGCCGACCTGCAGATGGCAACTGATTCCTTGACACCGGGACGCACTGGGTCTTTAATCCCCACAATACCAATGCAGGTGTACCCATCTTCAGGAATCTGATCATTGGCCGAGAACCTGTCATTGACTTCGATGTAGGCGAGACACAGAGTACGAAGTGCCTCGTTTGCAAAGCTATCAATCGTGGCCTTCAAGTGATCAACAGTTGCATCATCGAGGGGGACGACATTGCCTTCATCGTTCAGGTACTTGCTGCAAGATGCCAGTATGATCTCTGATGCACCTTTGCAGTGAGCACGCAATGCTCCCCCTGGGAGCTGGATGACCACTCCCATTCTCTTCTTCGCTGAGTTGAATGGCTCGACTTTGACGAGTGTGCTCGCTTTGCGCACCGCCTGAAAGTCTCCGCCGAGTGACATGCCGAACTCCAGAATTGCTGTCTCGGTTGGTGTGCCCAGTATTTCGCGTTTACCATCCTTGTTCAAGACAGCGTCGCCGCCAGTGTTGTTAAATATGGACTGCAAGAGCACTGTCATGACAGAATCCGGCAGCTCGGAGAACAAGCTCTTAGTCTCTGACGAACTATCCACTTCTTTGATTTTGCCACAGATGCAGGCCTTGACAACGGTCATGTGGTTCGTCGTGAGCGTGCCGGTCTTGTCGCTGCAAATGGAGGTTGCTGAGCCCATGGTCTCACAGGCCGCAAGGTGTCTGACAAGCGCCTTGTCGTTCATCATCTTCTTCATGGCAAATGCAAGGCTCAGGGTCACGGCGAGTGGCAAGCCTTCGGGAACTGCCACGACGACAATAGTAACAGCAATTGCAAAGAACTCGAGCAGCTCCAATGCATCATCTCCAGTCCAACTCAAGTACGAGCCATCCATGATCTTGCGCCGGAACAGGCCTTCACTGAGCACCGCAAATGTGACGACTGCAAAGATGAGGCCTATTTTACCAATGATGGTGGCAACACCGTTCAGCTTGACCTGCAATGGCGTCTCGTCATCACCACCTTCACTAAGAGTTGCCATCAGTTTACCCCATTGAGTCCTCATGCCAACCGTCGTGACAAGCATCTTGCAAGAACCGTCCTGAACTTTAGTCCCTGACAGAAGGAACGGGCTCTCGGCATTGACAGCAACCGGCTCGCTCTCTCCAGTCAGGCTCGATTCATTGATCAGCAGCGAGAACCCCGATACGAACAAACCATCAGCGGGCACTTGATCACCAATGGAGAGGTGCACAATGTCACCCACGAGAAGATCATATATCGAGAGCTTCTGCCGGTACCCTCTCCGGGTGACCTGCACCGTGATCTTCTTTTTCTCCTTGTCAAGGTCCTTGAACTGCAGCGACTGCCGGTAGTCGCTTGTCGCGGTGACAAACACAACCAGAAGAATGCTGGCCACAATGCCGAGGCCGTCGTGCGCGCCCTTGGGCCACCCCTCAGTGGCAATGCCGACGACGAGCGAGAAGAACGCGCATGCTGCAAGGATCATGAGCGTCATGTCCTGGAGCGCCTCCCAGACGAAGACCCAGAAGCTGCGGGCCTCCGTCTCGGCGAACTTGTTGACGCCGAAGACCTCCTGCCGGATCGCCAGCTTGCGCCTGGACTTGGGGAGGCCGTCAGACACTGAAGTGGACAGCTTCGATGTGAGGCCCTCGACGCCGCCATGTGATTTTAGTTTCTTGAGGTCGTGGCTTTCGACGATCGAGCTCAGCTCCTCGGCACAGATGCCAAATCCTGCCGCCTTGGCGTCGTCAGGGACTGTGTACTGGCTCTGGGGAGCAAGACCTGTGGAAATGTGTTGGTGGTAAGATTGAGATCGAGAAGGAAATAGTTAATTCTGGGATGCTCTGGTATCTTACCGTGGATGAATTGAAGTGCAGCCTTTGAAACAAGCACAGCCACACGCAGCTTCTCCTGAAATAGGTATAAAGTGGAAGTAAGTCTCAAGAAAAAACAATTGTTCTCAGCTTGCTTACAGCTCAAAATTGCATAAAAGCATCTGCTTTGGCACTTCAATGATAGTGGTAGTGGAAGATGATAGTGGACTAGTGGTATCTAATGATATACTGGTAATTTTTTTGATTTTGCTGTTTTTTTCAGGATGAGTTTGTTGGTTTATATTCACAGGAGAGCTAAGCTTCCATTGCTCGAAGAACTTAACAGTTCCAACAGCATAAACCACATACCAGAATCCAGATATTTAAAAAGGAATTAACCAGATTTTTTAAAAAATATAAGTCAATTTTTGTAACCATTAGATCTGTATAGAGATTGGTGTGTTATATGATTGGGTGTTGATCCAATAGAATAAAAAATTAACACATTCTTAAGAAAATTTTAATCACCTTAGGAACAGACAGCCCCTACTTAAAAAAGCTGCAGCCGTGGTCAGAAAAGGCAAAAGTTTGTTCTTGAGTAAAGTACTCCAAAACGCTGATTTTTTTTTAAAAAAAACAATTGCTGCAGGAGCTTCCACGCTGCACTAATGCTGCGCTTTTTACAAGTGTATCTACTTGGCAGAAATTGATGAAGGCTCTAGCCTCTACAACAATCACTTGGTAAGTTGCCACAGTACGCATAAATATGGAAAGTTCAAATTCGGCAAGTTTGATGCATATAGACATACAGGAGTTTTAATTAAAAAAAGATTGGCCTATTTGAATTTTGTTGTAAATCAGTATTTTGAACTTTACGTGTGTGCATTATTGACAGTGATCAGCGCCGTCAAACTTTTTAAAGTTTGAATGCTAATAGATTTAAAACTATCTAGATTGATTATATGAAAATTAAATCATTAGATTTGTCGTTAAAAATATTTTCATAATGTTATAATTTTATCGGTACATCTTAATTTAAAATTATAAAAAATAACAAACAAAGTGACGTCTTCGGAGACCGTAAAACGTCGAGTAAAAGAGAACGGCTGGGTATGGTGTCACATTAACTATAAACAAAGTGGTTAACAGTTAGTAAAAGTAAATTACAGATCAATACCTTTACTTTTTCTATAGCATCTCAGATGTTTACTTTCATAGTCCAACAGTTATTTTTATGTAAAAAGAGTGCAAGGAAGGCCTGATAGCCCGATAAGGACTCTATACTTAACAATTTGAGATGTTGCAATCTGCAATTCTACACCTTCGCGTGTACAATCTGCGCTTCCTATGTATGGCAAGAAAAGTGATCGAAAACGTTGACATTGGCAAAGCACGAAGCCGATCCAAGATACGAACGGGAACTGCAAGGGCAAATTCATCGCGTATCTGTCTGCCTAATGCCGTTCCAATCTAGTCTCTCTGTTCTCCAACCGAATGAACGAACAATTGCAGGAACAAGAAACGCAACGTGGAACGGGAAAACGTTGAAGAGCAGGGATGTCAGGACCCTCTTGACAAGGGAGGCGGTACGTACCTGGTTGGACTGCTTCATGGCGGCGGCCTCGGAGCGCTTGTCGAGGTTGGCGGTGAAGCGGAAGCGGCGCTTGGGGTTCTTGACGACGCCGACGACCTTGCGCCATCGGCCGAGCGACTCGTCCGACGAGTGCTTGGCCTTGACGCCCCCAAAGTTCTCGTTCAGGTAACTCTCCATCTTTACCCTCTCCTCTCCTCTCAAAGAACCAACCGACCCCTTCGATTTCCCCCCACCAACTCCGCCTACCTATATAGCACGATCCTCACGCCGGCATTTTCATGGAAGAACGGCGTGGGACGTACCGTGGTTGACGCGTTAGTACGTGGGGGCGACTCGGGCACGCCGATCGGTGACACTTTCATGGAAGTTTTTTTGTGCGGGAAGTGTTTAATTTCATGGAAGTTATGCGTGGTTTCGGCAAGTTTTTTTAGGATCCCGCGCGGGGACCGGAGACGGATGCAAGGAGGAGAAGGAGAGAAGCAACGCGATGGAAATTAAGCGAGTGGCTACGCCATGGCAGCTCCTCCTTCCTTTGCTCCTGGGAACAGGCCGGAAATTGAGGGGTCAAACGAACCGAGTCTTCCTGCGCTGCATGTCTGCACCCGGGCCGGGCTACCAAGGACCACGCTGGATCATGGGATTCGTAAAAAACCAGAAAATGCAGAGCTTAATAGATTATCGAACATGGTCCCACGATGCACGACCCCCATTGGTTTACGGTACAAGAGCATGTACAGTGGGTGACATCAATATTCTATAATCTTTGCTATGTAAGATTTTTAATGATGTGGATAAGAGAGAACAAAGAGAAAGAATAAAGTCATCTAGCATGCAACAGGCAGTCTATAAAACCCTTATAGACAACACAAAACACCATTGTATGAGTTGTTGTCTATAACAAATATTTTTTCTAAGCAAAAACTAAAAAATTGTGGGATCTTATATAGACAACTTATTATATGAGCCGTCTTTAGTGCTGTCTATAGGTGACTTAGATGGCTGATATAGACATTCGCTATCTACACCATTGTATATGCCCTAAAACACGTCCTGGTAATGTGCAACCGCCAAAGAAAAGGACCTTTCTTAGGCGAGTGATGCAAACTCTCCCTCCTTTCCTTCTGGAGTGAATTAGTACGTACAAATGTACAATGGAAAGACTGTGGGTCAGGTCAAGACGGCGATAGCGAACATACGCCGCGTCTTCTCCGCAGGGAACGGGAAACATCGCCGCGACCACGATCGGCGCGTGTGCTCCGCACCCTCCGCACGTTGGGCCGTCACATCCGGCAAGCCGCACCGTTTCCGTTGCCTGCGCGGGCCGCGGCGCTTTTGACCTCGCTGCTGGGCCACGAGTACCCTGGGCTTCATGCGCTGGGTCCGACCTTTTATTACTATTTTCTCCTGCCCCAATATCATTCCTCGAAATGACGATGGGCCCAAAATGCCCATAGTTTGCCTCATATTTTGGAGGACAGCCTTTAAAAAGCTAGATTGATAGCGCAACTTCGCAAGACCTGGGTATGTGAACGTACTCAGGAGCTTCTTTTTTTTTAAAAAAAAAGAGAGACTAATTTCGGAATTAGTTTGACACGACAAATTTTTTCGCGAAGAATAAACTATAAGTCCGTATAAACATGTGGAGTTAGTAGTTACTAAATGTACTTTTCGCTCAAATGCCCCTGTAAACATGTGTACACTTGTGCGCTGGATAGGGTCGACCCTACTTACCTCCGTGGCGCGATCTCTCTAGGTTCCACCGGAACTCGCCCCCTGCAGAATTTTGGGCCGTGCAAGGTTTGCCGAGCCGTCCATCCGCCCAAAATCCTGGAATTTTGGACTTAACTGGCCCCTACAGCACCATAATCTCTAAAGTAGCCTCACTACCATTAAACTTTCATTTTTGGTCTCCTCCCAGTGCCTGCTGCCGTCAGGGACCGCAGGTTGCCGCCTCTGCTGCAGTGTGTCGACAAAGACTAAGTCTGCTGCTGTCGGTGTTGGCGGCTGACCAAGGTGCTACTGTCAGGACAAGAAGAAGAAGGTGTCGCCAAACCACACCAAGAAGACCTTGGTGCTCCCCCTCGGCAGCCAAGAAGAGTGAAAAAATGAAAAAAAAAAAGAAGGCAAACTGTACCAATGTGGTGTTAAAACTAAGACAATAGACATGCATAGTACCTCCTATCCTTTCCAGAAATCTATTCTACCAAAAATAATTCCAAGAGTATAAGGTAAGCCACATATTTAGCAAAAGCGCTCTAGTATGTAATGTGATGTTCGCTTTAACATCGCTTTTGGTAGTTCGCAAACCGTTGGTATCTAAGTCCACTGCTAAACCGAATCTAGCGATTGAAGTTTGGAAGCTGAACATCCTAGTAAACAACCCAATCCAGGACAGGTCCAACTTAAATCAGCCACGAAGGTATAGAGCTAGCCAAGTGGGTAATAAGCAAAAAGAAGAAAAAAAATGCATACCCATACTTATTCATACAGCATCGGACCAGGTACAAAATAAATGGGAAAAGTGGCATGTTGGCTTGTCAACTGTCAGATGCGTGGTGAACGGATGAGACGAGAGAGATGTGCCTACTCGGTTCGAAGTGTGTATATGTTCTCCTTCACGCACGCGAGGTGTCAGCCTGGGTACCAACGTGGCGCAAAAAACGGCCTGTCACCGTGGCGCAAAAAACCTTCACGCACGAGATCCCACAACAGAAGCGGGGCCGAAGAACTCGAAGGAATGGTCGAAGAAATCAGACCCTTCTTCTTCTTCGGTGGTAGCAGCATCAGTAGCTTGCTTGACCTTGGGGGCTGGGAGGAGCGTCTACAACGATTTCCTTCCCAGTGTGGTGACCGAATGGTTCACCACCATGGCCGGATGCTTCCGCCGCTACCTCTACCGTCTTCGCTTCTGCAAAAATGGCTCCTTCCACCTCTTGGACGGTGGACAACCCTTCAATCACTGCCACTGTCATTCCTCCGACTGTCGGAGAAATAGCAGTGGGTTCCTCGATAGGAACGACCTTGAGGGCTAGAGGAGTCGGGCTAAGAGTACAAAAGGAAAACACGTCAAATGGTAGAAGACAAAAGGTAAATATTGTTCTTACACTTTTATCTTTTTACATACCTTCATTTTCTGGATTTGATCTTGAATCCAGAAGAAACCTTCCCTGAAGAAGAATTCTTTGACTTCTTCTCTTCGACCACGACTGGTCGAAACTCAAGTTGAGGAATAGGGTCAGCCACGACCACGTCTGGTCGTGGGTCTTGAGTGAGAATTGTCGCACCTTGGACCTCCTGACTCTCTGGATGGCCAAGACCACATCTTTTTTCTTTGTGCATCCATGAACAGTGCAATCATCAATCCCTCTTTTCAACAGATCATCTGATCGGCGTCGTGTTGGCGACTACAAGTCAGCTTGCGAAGATTAGAGGGAATTTGCAATCTACAGTGCAATCGACATCTACTCCTTCATGCAACCTAACAATTGGCATTATGCTGGCGACTTCAAGCTGGCTCACGATAGATTAGAGCTGATTTGCATCGTAGGAAATAATCTAGAAAGCCAAATTTGCGGAATTGAAAGCGATCTAGAAAAGCGATTCGATCTATGAGCGTCGTGCTTCGACGGTTACCTTTCGATCCGAGTAGAGTAGGCCTAGAGGTAGGCCGACGTCGATCGTGCTGATAACGTGTTGAGGAACCGTCGGTGGCGAGTCCAGTCCGAGCGATCACCTCATAGACAAGTATAGAATCGCATAGAACAATGCAAGAATAAATAGTAGATTGAACTCAGAGATATAGGAGGACTTCTTTCTTCTCTTTATTTCTCTTCTCATGATCAGCTTTTTACAATGATTAGCACCCCCTATTTATAGACTATAGACCCTACTGGGTTTTGGATGGGGCGCTCACCAATGGGCCGGCTGCTGGGCCAAACCCATTGGAGAAAAGGTTTGTGTCTGTTGGACTTTGGGTAACTCCCAATTGGAGTAAAGGAGTTGCGGCTATAAAATCCCTAGTGCGCATAACTTTAGGGTTTTTACGCCTACCTTGAATCCTTTTCATCTTCTGCAGAGAATCTCCTTCGGTCTCCTCTCATCCTTTCGCCCAAAACCTTCTCTGACCACCTCTCATCCAAGATCCAACCATGTCAGACTCGACCACCAAGTGGTTGGCCTCTGATCTGAGCGAGAAGAAGCCCAAGGCTTTGGAGGAGATTGGGATGCTTCCGGACAAGAATCCGATCAAGTGGAGGTCAGCGACTGGAGAGCATTACCCGAGCAGAGAAGAAGGGGAAATCCCTATTTTTCTTGCCTACGTCGAGTGCGGGCTCAGATTTCTAGTACACAAGTTCCTCTCTGAAGTCCTTCAGTACTATGAGGTCGAACTGGTGAACCTAGTCCCCAACTCAATCGCCAACCTCAGCATTCGTCTACCTCTACGAGGCGTACCTAGAGATCTGACCAAATCTGAAGGTCTTTAGGTACTTCTATAAGATGGCGAGGTCGGGGAAGTCAGCGGCCAGACTTGGGAATAGTCACTGCACCTTCACGACGGGAAGGCTGATGACTATATCCGAATGTACTCGAAGTCTTCATGGTCGTCATGGAAGAAGAGTCGATTCTATATGACGGTCACGAAGGACGACGGTCTTTATTTTGTCGGCAAATTGGCGAGCGAGAACCCCAACTGGCGGTCGACTGTGAAGAAGGAGGGATTTCCTGACACAGACAACATTTGGATGCTTTCGGTTAGTTGCGTTAGCATTTCCTAACCTAGACGACATTTGAACGCTTTTTGGGGAAGCGCCTTTGTCGAGTGGTACCTGCTTGGTCTGGTCGGAAGGTTTCGGCGCCATCTTTGGCCTCGGGTGCTTGACCTGCATGGTAGGCGGATTAGTTTCCCTGGTCATAAGTTCATCGACCAGTTCTAAGGATTTTCGATCACATACGTAAGCCATTCTTCGATCTCCTCGAACCGTGATGATTCCTTTCGGTCCTAGCATTTTTAAACTATGATAATCATAACGTGTGGCTATCAGGAATTTTGCCAATGCTGGACCACCGAGGATTCCATTGTATGCGGTTTCAAAATCTACCACGTCAAATGGAATCTTCTCTGTTCGGAAGTTGTCAGGTCTTCCGAATGTAACCGACAGGGACAGTTACCATATCAGTTTGGTGGTAGAATCACAGGCTTTACCTTTGGCCTGAGAATTTGTATTTCTTCCAATGCTCCCGTAAATAAAATGCTTAAAGAGCTACTTCCATCTATCAAGACTCGATTTACTTTGCAATTATTGATTGTAGGTTCAGCAACGATAGGGAACCTACCTGGTCGAGTCGACGAGATGAGGCAGTCTTCTTTGTTGAAGGAGATAACCGTTTTCAACCACCTGGATGGCTTGACGGTGATCGGAGACTCGACAAGGTTCACCTCTCGCTCCACGGCCTTCGAATGACGTCTTGACTCATATGAGGAGGATCCACAAAAAATCATATCAATTGTGTGCTACGGCTCCTGGTACTCCATCTCTTCGTCGCCATCTTTGTCCTTCTTGGAGCTTGGTTCTTCGAGTTGTATTGTGGAGGGGAAGGGACCCTTACCCGAGTAGTAATCTTTCAGTTTCTTTTGCCAGGCTCGATAGGTACGCAGATCATGCTCTGCCGCCTGGTGAAGTGGACACCACTTCTTATTCTTCTTTGATTCGTTGGTCGGAGCTTTTGTCTTATTTCGATCGAAAAAGTCTTTCTTGCCCTTGGTAATTTTTTTTTGGAATTGTAAGGACTTCCTTGTTGTCGGGCTTGCAATTCTTCTTACCCTGGAGAGACTTCTTGTTTTTCTTCTCTTGATTCTCAAAGCCGAGTAGAGGGATTTTATCTTTTCGATCAATAGCTTCGCACCATTCGACCGCTTCGCTAGCGGCTGCATATTTGTCAGCCATGTCGAATAGTTCGACGATCGTTCGTGGATGATTCATTGCAATATCCTCCGTAAACCGCCGGTTCCTCAGCCCTGCTTTAGAAGCCTAGATGACATAAGGCTCTGCGACCTCTGGGATAGAGTTTCGAACCTGGCTAAACCTTTTGATATATTATTGAAGAGTTTCATTGGTTTTCTGACTCATCCAATGTAGATCATCCTCCTTCCCGGGGCGGTCGTATGTCTTTTGAAAGTTGGTGATCAGAGTATCACATAGCTGCTCCCAAGTGTGGATAGATCCGACAGGTAGGCTGAGCAACCACGACAGGGCAGACCCTTTGTGGCGGTCCGAGCATCAGGGAGGTCCGCCGCTTGTCCCAGAGCACCTGAAGGAGGTCTGTGGATGATCCCGACCTCGGGGAGGTCGAAGCTGACCCAGAGCACCCCAAAGGAGGTCCCAAATCCTCGGCACAACCGAGCTAATCCCAAGGACCAACAGTTAGCTCATACAGTGAACAAAAGTGGTAACATCCATCAACGCAACTTTATCAAAATAACAACAGAGTTGATTACAAGGGTGGCTTAATACCCGACAAACAAAACACAACGGAACAAAAGCGGAGTGGTCCACACGATTCGCCATAGGCAATAGTCTGGAGGTCGCAGCCTAGTCGTCTTGGGGGTCATCTAGCTCGAATCGAAGACGTCCTCTCCTACTCAAACAAGTCAAGCAAGAGTGAGCACAACAACCGTGCTCGCAAATCACACCCGTCAAGTAACAGATCGAATGCATACATACAAGGATGTCCCAAAGGAGGTCTTATAGGGTTGTCTTTGCATAAAGCCAAGTTTCTTTCCAATTAGATGTACTAAGTTCCAAAGCAGTTATACAATAACTAAAATTCATTTTCTAAATTAATTTTATAGTTAGATAACGTTCATCAACAAGTGGTGAATGATACCCTCCTATCATAAGGCTCCCTGCCTGAACCCATTTGGTTAGACATCCAAAACCATTTCAAAGAGATCTTTTGAAAACAAAACCAACATCTAACCTGGTGCAGCTTTGCCAGCATGTCCTTGACCGCGGACACAGCTATTCGAATAGTTTTACACTCTGCAGAGGTGTACAGCTTTACCCACAAGATACGATTTCTCTAGTTTGTTTGGCATCCGTCGATACCACCACTCACTACTGTAGGTAAGTGGTCTAGAGCACGTGATAATGCCTTTATAATGCGCCATTTCACCGCAATCCCCCTCGCTAAGGTTTCGCCCCTGACGGATGGAAACCCGCTGAGTTCATAGCCCCCTCTTGCGCCAGGTGGGAATAAATAAAAGTAGGTCATCAAGACAACCACACAACCGGATGGAACAACCACGGTGGAACATTGCAAATTAGTTAGCCAGGTCCCGCCCATACAAGACATGTGGTTGCATGGTGAGGCATGGCAAAATACACTCGAAAACCGGTCCTTAACTGACTTGGGCGACTTCCACAAAACCTTGGGCATCGATCATAGAAATGACTCGATCCCGTGCATGAACATGCACCCATCCAACCAGCCAGTTCACCCAAGTCCAAACCAATTTTTCTTTTTTGCTTTGCTTTTTAAAAAATATTTGCAAACTACCACGACAACCTAATATCATAGATTTAAATATTTAGACAACATTGGTCTTTTGGTAGTAAAACTCCCAAATCAAGATTTTGGTCTAAGCCTGACTAAGCAAAGAGTTTTGAAACATACTAGTTCATACTAATGTACCAACTAGCTCTTACTACGGTGATAAGAGGTGATCGAATCAATAGTCAAGTTCAGGTGTACAAAGGAACTAGGAATAACTATACAGTTAAAATAGGGGTTTAAATTACTTGATTTTGAAATAAGCATGCAGTAATAATTTGAAACAAAACTTAAATAATTTGAAATACTGGGTCCAATATGATCAAGGGTGTAACTTGCCTTGCTCGAAATCTTGAGGGTCTTCTTCGCAGAACTCGGGCTCCCCAGAGTCTTCGAAATCTACACGTGAAAACGAAGCAAATCAAACCAAGACCAAATAAACTCCAAACAAACCAAACTAAAACCAACAGCGAGGAACTAAAAAGCTCAAAGGAGGAGGTCCAACGAGGAGGTCCTGGGAAAACGACAAAAGGATACATGAGGTCCTGAGGAGGATACGACTACTCAACGTGGTCGTACAAAGAATACAAAGGATACGACTATACAGCGTAGTCGTAAGAAGAATACAAAGGATACGATTATGCAGCATAGTCGTAAGAAGAATTCAATAGGATACGATTTACAAAACGTAGTCGTAGGAACGAATACGACTATGCAACGTAGTCGTAGGAGCAAGGGATAAGAATAGGGCACAGAGAAACTCACCAAGACAGAGAGAGAGAGAGAGAGAGAGAGAGAGCCGGCAAAGACTGGAGGAGGACGGCGACAGTGGCGAAGACGGCGCGGTGCTCCAGCAAACTTCTTGGCGACGAGGTGGGTGAAGATGGCGCAAGCTTCAGCAGACTCCTTGGCGATGAAGCTTGAAGCATGGAAGAACTGGCGAGAGCAAGAGAATTGGCAAAAGATGATGATAGATGGCTGCTCACGTTTTTATAGCCGGGGAGGATGGGAAGAGCAGACGAGAAACTTTGAAGCACACAAGATTAAGGGTATGTGGCGATAGGACAGAGCACGATACAGACGTGCGCAGAAAGCTGCACGGGGATAAGACGAGGCATGCTCTGCGGAGGCGGTAACATTTAATGCGATACAACGGTATTTAATGCGCGAGAACCCCGGGTGAGAGCAGCGCCGCGATGAGCGGGAGAAGAAGGTGAGCAAGGCTGACAGGTGGGGTCGGTCAACACTCAAAAGGGGTGGTCAAACCGATGGGGGAGGTCGTGACCAAGAGGAGGTCGCGACTAAAGGACAAAAGAGGAGGTCGCGACTCTAAGGGGAGGTCGTGACTCCAAGAGGGTGGTCTTTGCAAAAAAAATCAGGAGGGTGGTCTTTGCAAAAAGACCAGGACCACCCGGAGGTCTCCACTGAGGGGGAGGTCTGGACTGAAGGGGAGATCCAAACACAAGGGAGGTCTGGACTGAAGGGGAGATCCAAACACAAGGGAGGTCTGGACCCTCAGATCCAAACGAAGGGAGGTCTGGACCCTTAGATCCAAACGAAGGGAGGTCTAAAGAAGAAATAACTGGGCTAAGGGGAACACGGAGCGAACAGAGAAAGGGGAGAACTCCAACAAACTCGAAAGAAACTGAACTTTGGATTAGTTGAAGTTTGATTTAGTCATTTAATGCTCTTTTTAAAATCTCAAGTTAAGCTTTGAACACTCATCAAAACCAAATGGTTCTTTTTATTTTGAAAATTCAAAAAGACTCGAAAAAACCGGGATGTTACAAACCTACCCCCTTAAGGGAATCTCGACCCCGAGATTCAGACTTGGCTAGCAAAGAGGTGGGGATACTCTACTTTGAGATCTTCTTCCCGTTCCCAGGTTGCTTCTTCTTCTAAGTGGTTGCTCCACCAGACGTTGCACGAACGGATGACCTTGCTCCTGGTAACACGCTCTGCGACATCCAGGATCTTGATCAGCTGCTCCACATCGGTGAGGTCTTCTTGAAGGTCGATGCTCTCCAGCGGTGTCCACTCTGTTGGGGCTCGAAGACACTTCTTCAACTGTGAGACGTTGGAAGACATTATGCACTGTAGACAGAGATGTCGAGAGCACTAGCTGATAGGCAACTTCGCCTTTCCTTTCCACAATCTTGTATGGTCCAATAAACCTTGGTGCGAGCTTTCCTTTGATTTGAAATCTTCTTACTCCTCTGAGTGGAGTTACTCCAAGGTAGACAAAGTCTCCTATCTCAAAGGACAAGTCTCTACGACGGTTGTCCGCATAGCTCTTCTGCTGGGATTAAGCCACTCTCAATCATTCTCTTATCAGCCTCACTTTTCCTTCAGCATCCTTGATCAAATCGGGCCCAAAGAACTGATGTTCCCCAACTTAATCCCAAAGAAGAGGAGTTCTACATGGTATGCCATACAAAGCTTCAAAAGGAGACATATGCAAACTGGCTTGATAGCTATTGTTGTAAGAGAACTCTGCATAAGGAAGGTCCTGATCCCAACTCTTCCCAAAGTCTAAAGCACAGGCTCGAAGCATGTCTTCAAGAATATGGTTCACACGCTCTGTCTGACCATCCGTCTGGGGATGATATGCTGTGCTGAAGTTGAGTCTGGTTCCCAAGGCTTCATACAAGCTCTTCCAAAATCTTGACGTGAACTGAGAACCTCTGTCGGATACTATCCTCTTAGGGACTCCATGTAGACAAACAATCCAGGCCATATATAAGTCTGCCAACTTACTGCTTTGGTAGGTGGTCTTGACTGGTATAAAATGTGCTAACTTAGTTAAACGATCGATCACCACCCAGATGGAATCATAACCCGATTGGGTCCTAGGCAATCCAGTGATGAAGTACATGCCTACTTGCTCCCACTTCCACTTGGGAATTAGCAAAGGCTGTAACAGACCAGCTGGTCTTTGGTGTTCGACCTTGACTCTTTGACAAACATCACAGTGTGCGACAAACTCGGCAATCTCTCACTTTATACTGACCCACCAATACTTTTCCTTGAGGTCCTGGTACATCTTGGTACTTCCCGGATGAATGGAGTAAGGCGACTCGTGGGCTTCCTTCAAAATCAACTACTTTATCTCTGGGTGATCCGGCACACAGATGCGGCTATCGAACCACACTGTGCCTTGCTCATCTTCAGAAAAACCTGGGGCTTTGCCTCTTCTCATGTTGTTCTTGATTTCTTGGATGTCTTCATCTTCTTTCTGCTTCTCTCAAATCTGGCTCTGAAGGGTTGGTTGCACCTCTAGGGTGTTCACACATCCTTAGCTGACAATCTCCGAGTTCAGACGTCTTAATTCTTTATACAAACTTGGCTAACTCTTCTGGACCATCATGGTGTTGCAATACCCTTTTCTACTCAGGGCATCTGCCACTACGTTTGCCTTTACTAGATGGTAGTGAATTCCAAGGTCATAGTCCTTTATCAGCTCCAACCATCTTCTCTGCCTGAGATTTAGCTCGGACTGGGTGAAGATGTACTTCAAGCTCTTGTGGTCCGTGAAGATCTCACAGCGATTACCGATGAGGTAATGCCACCAGATCTTCAAGGCATGCACAATTGCAGCTAGCTCCAGGTCATGCGTCGGGTAGTTTCCTTCATGAGACTTCAACTGCTGAGATGCAAAAGCCACTACTCTACCTTCTTGCATAAGCACACATCCAAGACCTTGTCGACAGGCATCACAGAACACTTCAAAGTCCTTGCGGATGTCGGGCAAGACTAGCACAGGAGCTGAAACTAGTCTTTTCTTCAACTCTTGGAAACTCTGCTCACATGCTTCGGTCTAGTCAAACTTCTTCTCTTTCTTCAAGAGCTGAGTCATAGGTCTTGCGATCTTGGAGAAGCCTTCAATGAATCTTCGGTAGTAACCAACCAATCCAAGGAAGCTCCTGACTTCTGTGACAGACTTAGGTTACCTCCAATCCAATACGGCTTCAACCTTGGTCGGATCAATAGCAACTCCTCCTGCCGAAACAACGTGACCAAGAAAAGCTACTTGGCTTAGCCAAAATTCACTCTTACTAAACTTGGCATAGAGCTGTTGCTCTCTGAGTCTGTCCAACACTGCTCTGAGGTGCTCTTCATGCTCTTCTTCACCCTTAGAGTAGATGAGGATGTCGTCAATAAATACGACCACAAACTTATCTAAGAACTCTATGAACACTTTGTTCGTCATGTTCATGAAATAGGCTGGTGCATTGGTCAAGCCGAAAGACATCACTGTAAACTCGTACAGTTCATATCTTGTGAAAAGCAGTCTTGGGGATGTCTTCTAGTCTTTTCTTCAACTGATGGTAACCAGACCTTAGGTCGATCTTGGAGAAAACACTTGCTCCTTTCAACTGGTCAAAGAGGTCATCGATCCTGGGCAAAGGATACTTGTTCTTGATTGTGACCTCATTGAGTAATCTGTCGTTCATACACATCATCAAACTGTTATCCTTCTTCTTGACAAACAGTACTGGAGCTCCCCAAGGTGATGAGCGTAGTTGAATGAAACCCTTGTCTTGCAACTCTTCGATCTGCCTCTTCAATTCTGCTAGCTCATTCGCTGGCATCCTGTAGGGTCTCTTTGAAATTGGAGCTGTCCCTGGGACCAGGTCGATTAGGAAGAAGATGTCCCTATCGGGTGGCATACCAGGTAGTTCCTCTGGGAACACATCCAGGTACTCTTGGACCAATGGGAGGTCTCCAAGCTTGACTTCCTTTAGACTGGTCAAGAGAGGTCTTGCTCTATCAGAGGTCTCGGGTCTGAACTCCACTTGAATTCCTTGCTCATCGGTGAGAGTGATAGACATATTGGCACAGTCTATCTGGCCTTGATTCTTGGCTAGCCAATCCATTCCGAGAATCACATCCAATCCTTGGGAGGTCAAGACTATTAAGTCTGCCAAGAAGGGTCCTCCCGAGATCTCTAAGGTAAGATTTGGGCATAGGGAACTAGTCCTCATCTCTATGCTAGGAGAATGGATTGATAACCCATATTTGCCCACAAACTTACTTGAAGCAAAAGAATGCGAAGCTCCAGAATCAAATAAAACTGAGGCTGGTACTGAATTGACAAGGAATGTACTAAAGACCACGTTTGGTGCAGTCTGAGCTTCCTCCACTGTGACGTGATTCACGCGGCCTCTCGTGAACTGCACTGAGGGCTTCATGGAGGAGGTGCTGCCAGGTGCTGGAGCTGCCTGACCCAGTCGGGTTGGGGTGGCCGCTTGCTGCTTCTTCGGGCACTTATTGGCGTAATGCCCCCACTTCGTTGCAATAAAAGCAAGTAACACCTGCAGAGGAGGTCGTAGGCGCCTTCTTCGGGATCTAGCCACCCAAGGAAGACTGGAGGAGGACGGCGACGGCGGCGAAGACGGCACAGCGCTCTGGCGAACTTCTTGGTGATGAGGTGGGTGAAGATGGCGCAAGCTTCAGCAGACTCCTTGGAGATGAAGCTTGAAGCACGGAAGAACTGGGAGGACGGGAAGAGCAGCTGAGAAACTCTGAAGCACACGAGATCAAGGGTAGGTGGCGACAGGACGGAGCACGGTACAGACGTGCGCAGAAAGCTGCCTGGGGATAAGATGGGGCATGCTCTACAGAGGTAGCAACATTTAATGCGATACAGTGGCATTTAATGCACGAGAACCCCGGCGAGAGCAGCGCCACGATGAGCGGGAGAAGAAGGTGAGCAAGACTGACAGGTGAGGCCGATCAACACTCCAAAGGGGTGGTCAAACCGATGGGGAGGTCGTGACCAAGAGGAGGTCGTAACTAAAGGACAAAAGAGGAGGTCGCGACTCTAAGGGGAGGTCGTGACTCCAAGAGGGTGGTCTTTACAAAAAAGACCAGGACCACCCAGAGGTCTCCACTGAGGGGGAGGTTTGGTCTGAAGGGGAGGTCCAAACGAAGAGAGGTCTGGACCCTCAGATCCAAACGAAAGGAGGTCTGGACCCTCAGAGCCAAACGAAGGGAGGTCTAAAGAAGAAAGAACTGGGCCGAGGGGAACACGAAGCGAACAGAGAAAGGGGAGAACTCCAACAAACTCGATAGAAACCGAACTTTGGATTAGTTGAAGTTTGATTTAGTCATTTAAAGATCTTTTTGAAATCTCGGGTTAAGCTTTGAACTCTCATCAAAACCAAATAGTTCTTTTTATTTTGAAAATTCAAAAAGACTCAGAAAAACTGGGATGTTACACCCTTCAGGGACCATGGGCAAGTAATTTGCCATCACGTTGTCATTACCACCAGATTCTTTGATGGCAGTAGTACAGATTTAAAGAAATTCTAATGAGTTCTGAGTCTCATTGAACTTCTCTATGTTGGCTGGTTGGAACCTGTCCGACCAAGAATGCTCGACAGCCCGTAATGGAGTCGTGGCGCCTTCTGTGGAAAGGAGCCGAATTATTACCGGTCGGGGACTGATTCCTTAGATTTGCATACCTAGAATCCGGCGTCCTGATCCGGTCGTGGACGTTGGTGTTATGCCTTTGACCACCTGTTTGGTTCAGACGATGCCGGAGGTCATCGGAACCAAGCGGTCGTTCCTCTTGACGACGAGGAGGAGTGGCTGCTGGGAAGAGCCGTCTTCCTCATGATTCCCTGGTCGGAACCTACGAGGGGGTCTTGGTATTGTCTGGTCCTCCGTTCATCCATATTGTCCCCTGCTGAGGGAGGAGCACTGGGATGAAGTCATCGTGTGACTTTGCGAGTTCCTTTGCTCCCGGTACATTTCTGTACACTGTATGGTTTGTTGGAGGATCTCCAACACCAGTCTCGCAAGTTGGACATAACCAGGGGTTCCTACTAGAGCAGGATCTGTATATTCAGAATATCCTAGACTCGTTGTAGGTTTTGTATTGTTACCGAAGATCTTAGAGGATTTTGACTAGCAATAGGCGTTTGATGAGTCGAATGTCCTTCCGACCTTTCATCTTGTCCTGTTCGACCTGTCACGCATTGTGAGGTAGGAACAGGCGAATTAACTGATCAACACCCATCAGTTCGTTCGCCTTTGGCAAGTGGTGCTTGAGCGCCCATACTATTTCCACCAACAAGTGATGGCGGGACAAGCCGTGGAGGACTGTGCACGGCATCTTGATCGGTATCTCCGATTGAGTTAACCTCGTGGGGCACCAACAGCGATCCTCTGACGTGCTCCGGTCGTAACTAGGAAGAGCCTTCCAGCACTTTGCCAAGGAGCCTCCACGATGGAGAGCGGTCGGAGATTACCTTCTCCAGTGGGCTTTGTGGTGGACTCGGTCTGATCTGGCGGATTATCGACCGTATGCTAAGTTTCGCCATGCCCACTTGGCCTACAATAGGTGATAACTTCATTGACAACCTCACAAGATGTCGGTTGGCCTCAGAATATGTAGGAGCCGTTGGCGAATACTGTTCGCCCATGATAATATCAAGAGTACATGGACTCTCTAATTGCAGGATTGGGCTCCCGCCGTCGTTCTTGCCGGTCGGAGAGATCGGGCTTGTGGAGGCATTTGGATGTTCCGAACTAGTCGGAACAACCGGTTCCTCTAAGATCGCCACTGATGATGGCGGTGAATTCTCATCCATCTAGTCGATTTCGCTAATCTCACCGAATGGCGAGCCGGTAGAGGATGACAATGACGTCATCCCGTTTTCTTCTATGGCGTGGATTCATGTGTCCATGTTGAGATTGGAGTAGTCCGCCAAGTCGAACCAGTTTTCCTTATCCCAAGTCCTCGCCATGTTCGCATGAGCGATGATAGAGCAAAGGGAGTGAATGAGGAATGCTTGAGTGAAGTAATCTTCAAGAACTCAAACGCATTATACCCCACGGACGGCGCCAGCTGTCGACAATCGAGTCACCGATCTTACGAAATAAATAGAGAAAAAATGGTAAAGAGTTCTTGGGAGAGAATGTGATTGATCTTTATTGCTACGAACTGGATCCTTTATAGGGGTGCCCTCGATAAGGCAGTGGACTAATCCTAATTACACTGTGTGTAATGCTTGCTTTGCTATTGAATTAGACTTGAAACATGAATCTAGTGCCGATTGTGATGCTTCAATCCGATACCCTTGTTCCTCTTTGCTCCATCTTTGAATAACCATCGAAGGGGTTACTCCCAGAGAAGACGCATATTGGAAGTGACACGTCCGGTCGGAGGATCAGTTATAGTGGTTATTATCAGTGTCTTAGGTCCATGAAACGTCGCGTGGTATGGAGCAATTATGACATGTGTTCCATTAATCACACGGTAAGGAATATACTTGTAGTTAGATCCAGATGCCAGTACATTGCTTCTTCGAGCAGTCATCTGGTCGGGGGACTAGGTACAGGACCTCATCCGACTAGGGTACCCATTATGTAACCTCTGGAATCTTTACGACCTCAGGGGTCGTTAGCCTTAGGGGTTATGACCACGAAAACATATGGTCTTTTATTATGTATTAAAGTAATACATAGAGATTTTAATCTCGTCAAAATTGTAGGATCATAATCCAAATTTTCGTATGATTCAACCGATCCTAGTAGTTAAATATAAATACTTACCAAGATATGTCCTTCTAAATGTAAATTTTCACCCTTGATACATTCATTTATATTATTATTTTTATAAAAAACATATATTTTATTTAGACTATATTTTATAAATAAAGCTCTTTAAAGCAATTTCAAAAGAATATCACCGTTGAAATACATTATATATTTGATTAAACGATACGACCATATGAGACGTGACGAGGACCTAATAATCCTTATTTAATTAAACTATTTACATGTAATATTTGTTATAGACAATATTTGCTTTATACAACCTTCAAAGGCACCCCTCATTATCAATGATGAGAGAGATTATAAGTACCTAATGGTCGTAAGCTATTCTACGACTGACGAGGATTAAATCTCTATGTATTACTTTAATAAATAACAAAAGACTATATGTCTTTGTGGTCGTAACCCCTAAGGCCAACGACCTCCGTGGTCATAAGGATTTCAGAGGTTACATAATGGGTAGCCTAGTCGGATGAGGTCATGTACCTAGTCCCCAACCATATAACTGCTCGTAGAAGCAATGAACTGGTATCTGGATTTATCTCCAAGCATATTCCTTACCGTGTGATGAATAAGAGCACATGTCATATTTGCTCCATACTACACAATGTTTCATGGTCCTAAGACGCTGACAACAACTACCATACGGTTGAGTGTCTCATAGGCATCAACCGCCGAACGGTTGATACTCCATCAACTGCCGCCTCTCTCCGATCAGACGCGACGCTTCCAACAGACGCCTTTTCCAGGATTAACTGCCACCTCCTCAATGGTTATTTAAAGATGGAGCACGGAGGAACAGGAGCATCAGATTGAAGCACAGTAATCGGCATTAGATTCATATTTCAAACCTGATTCAATAGCATAGCAAGCCCTACGCTCAGTGTAATTAGGACTAGTCCACTGCCTTGTCAAGGGTATCCCCTGTAAAGGATCCAGTTCATAGTAATAAAGAGCATTCTCATTCTTTCCCAAGAACTCTTTGCCATTTTCCTCTGTTTTATTTCGTAAGATCGACGACTCGATCATCGACAACAACCACCCTGTATGGTCGTAGGTCATCCTACTGTCATCTTATGGTTGTAAGATCTCCTACAACCACATATTGATTGTAAGTTCTACTACGGTCACCTCATGATCGTAAGCTATACAACGACTTGGTCATTCACGACCACCCTATAGTTGATAAGAACCACATACATGAGGACCCAATCAACTAGAGACCCCATACACTGTGTCTAATTACACGCAGTAGCTAATATGTGTCGTTATTCTCTTATAGAACTACAAGTATTAATCTCTGTTTCTGGCATAACCGTAAGGCGAATGTGGGGTGTTGTCTCTCTGACAATAATTACCATCAACGTGTGCTATTCTTCAACCGTTTCAACCATTGAGGCACCTCCTGGCATGGGCAACTGCCACTCATTCAGATGCTATATAAAGGATAAAGCCGGTGGACAGAGAGAGAGGCCGACACGTGCAACAGAACATATAAGAGTCATTAGTCTTAGCATTCGGTGACTTCTCTCCTATTGTAAACGCAATCAAATACAAGAACACATTATTAAGGTTGTTATTCTCTCAAAAGAAAGCTCAAACCTGTATAAATTCACTGTGTCTCGTCATGTGTAGCCTTAAGCACAAAAACCCTTTTTTTAATTTATTTCATACGTTCGATATTAAAACAAAGATGAGACGATCCTATCTGAGCATCTCCTGTTTGATTGAAGGTCACAATCTTGACAATCACGATGACTAACGGCTAGCGACACACAAATATGAGGATAGGTTATGGGGTGTTTGATCATGAGAAGTGAATAGCACCAGCGACACTGACCACCGTCATCATGCTTATGAAAAGCTACCGCTAATAAAAGCTAGCGCTAATAGTATCTCACAATCTCTCCATATAAAAGGAGGCAAAAATGGGTTGAGGGCAAAGTGGCCACATCGGCAAGATTTTTCTGCCCGTCAAATCTTCGTTCCGCGTGTCCACATCCGTCCGATGGGGGGTCCGGTCTTGGTCGGCGCTCACTAGCTCAGCTTGCCATGCGTGCCGTCTTCTGTCTTCCCAGCACGTCTTTTCCGTTCTTCATCCTCTCCTCACGCCCCATGCCATCTTCATTCCACTTTTCCCCCATTCCCCTCCCTCGCCTCCCACGACAACCGCCTCCTCTCCACTCGGCCCTCCCCCTCCCCCTCCTCCGTCTCAACGCCCATAGGGCCGCGTGCACTATCGCCCAAAAGGAGGTCGTCGTCGTCGCCTCCTTCCCCTTTTCCCTCTTTGTTCGTTTTGCCCTCGATTTCGCACCGCCGCCCTTTGCTCTGGTTTGTTCACTTGGGTGAACAGTGCATCCTCCTCTTCGCTCTGGTTGTAGACGCTTCTGGTTCGTTTCGGTCGCCACGATTTCCTTCGCGCTCTCTCTTGCTCTCGCCTTTTGTGCTTCTTGATTTGCCTTTCCTCTGGGGATGAATTCCTATGGTTGAGGCCCCGGCCCAGGAGGATCCCAAGACTGAGGAACCGGCCAAGGAGGAGCCCAAGACGGAGGCGTCGATAGAGGTTCCGGCCAAGGACTCCAAGGTCGATCGGCGCGCCGAGGAGGCCAAACCAACGGCTGTGAGCCGGAGGAGAAGACCGCTAGGTCGCCAAGGAGGAAGGCATCGAGACGGTGGAAGCCATCGAGAAGCCGCCGCCCCGCCGCTGCTCGAGCCAGCGCCCGCCGAGGCAGAGGCGCCAGCCACGAGCCGGGCGAGGAGCTGATCTGGGGTGTGCCGCTAGTGGGCGACGACGAGCGCACGGATATGATCCTACTCAAGTTCCTCCATGCGTGGGAGTTCAAGGTGAAGGAGGCCATGGCGATGCTCAAGGTGGTGGTGTTGTGGTGCAAGCGCTTCGGCATCGACGTGCTCCTAGGCGCCGACCTCGGCCTGTCAGAAATGGAGAACAAGGTGTTCTACTGTGGAGCCGACCACGAGGGCCACCCCGTCTGCTACAACGTCTACGACGAGTTCTAGGACAAGGAGTTCTACGAGAAGGCCTTCAGTGACGAGGAGAAGCAGGAGCGCTTCCTCAAGTGGCACACCCAGCTTCTCGAGCACGGCATCCACGAGCAACTCAACTTCACGCCCAGCGGCATCTACTCCATCGTGCAGGTCACCAACCTCAAGAACTCGCCGCCCATGCTCGGCAAGCACCGTCACTGCTTCACCGCTCCACGCCGCTCCGTGACAACTACCCTGAGTTCATCGCCAAGAAGGTAAACTTCTTTCTTTCCATTGTTGAATCGTTTCCTAATTCTTGATCCAAAATTTGGTATCTTTAGCTTGAAGATTGAACATTTTTATGTTTGTAGTGGATGAAAATTATATCTTTTGATGTAATACTTGGATTAAAATAGGATATCTATTCTCCATGCTGTGATGTTTCTTTTCAAGTCTTCGGGTGGGGGGAGGTACTCCTATTAATCTATCTACACCAGTCTGTAGTAGTTTCTGTTTAAGTCCATATACCACATACTTGAAACTTCTTCTTTTATTTTGTTTCAGATACATCAGATTCTTCTTATTTTGTTTTTCCTGTAGGGGAAAACTGGAAGCCATTTTGAATCGAAGAAAATTCCAGCTCCCCTAACAAACAAGGCTAACTGGGAGAAGATTAACCCATTTGCACTAGATTTCACAGAGGCAGTTATCATCGGAAAGGTTTTTGATTCTCAAAATATCTCTTTACTTTCATGCAATTCTTTGGCAATGCCTATGTGATCTAAAGCACTCTTAGTTAAGCATTGCCATTGTTATATAGGCAAACTGATTTTGCTCTAAAAATACAAGGCAAACTTATTTTGGTATTATCCATAGTGAGTTATCTAGGCTTACTGATAGACAAGACAATGCTCATCTCAAATTATGGACATATATTTATTCCAATGATGGAATTGCTAACATTCATGAATTTGTTGAGCAGGGGCAACTCCTTTGGACTGTAGTTCAGCCATGCTGCATTGCAAAATGCGTCGGAGGATGGAAGAGCTTGTGCCATCACAGCGACCCGAGTGATATATAGCATGTATTCAAGGCTTTTGTGCTACCTGTTCCCCTTTTCTGTTCCTTCATGTGTCAAATATAGTGTTCCGCTGCATTAAACCATTTAACGACCCAAAGCTTCTTGCATAAACCATTTAGCGTCCGAAACTATTTAGAACTGATACATTTAAAGACTCATTTGCTTTCAGTGGTAACAAAATCAGTCAAGTTTCTTTTATTCGTATGCCATACTTATTTGAAGATAGAATACATTAAACTCTAACCTTGTTGATATATTATAGTGAAAGGATTTTTTTTCTGGCTCGAAGTTCAAAGAAATGATTGGGACTGGGATATTTGTTGATAAGAGTGAAAATGCTATTTCGAAGGCTTCAAATCCTGCTAACAAAAGTTATGTGAGGTTGTATCAGGTACTTTTCCTGCTTAGAAACATGTCGCGATCCCCGCTTTTTGTTGAGTATGTCTTTCTCCACTTGGTATTATTATGGTGGCTTCTGTTGGTATTAATATTATAGTACGTGTTGATGGACAGAGTTCTAAGTTAATATACAAGTTATGCTTCTTACATAGGGTGATATAATGTCCTTTGTTTGGTTGTAGGTAAGAGGGCATGCGCAATTTCCAGGATCACATTCGCTTTCTTAACAGTAACTAATCGTAAACTCCGCACCATGTATTGTTTGTAATATTAAATAAATTATCCCCACCAACTTTCTCGTAGTCACTCAAAATTCTCTTAATATTTTTTGTGCATCCTGATTCCTGATATTTGCTGTGTATTATATAATGATATTCATGTTATGTACTGGGCTTACCAGAAATAGAAATTTTTTACAGCCTTATTAAAACATGCCAATCTGCACCTTTTTAGTAAGAAAAAACCTAGGGTAGGTAAATGTGTGAATTTGATGAGTTGTATTTTTGCACCATACCCTTTTTATAATCTCACATGTCCACGTTTCCTTATTTTCTGAAGGCTTACACTTTCTTTTTTACATATCATCAATTTCCTTAGATCTGCTCATAAAATTTGTCTCAAATTTATTATTATTATTTTTAAAATGATAGTTCTCAGTTAAGTCATAAAACTAAAATCAGTTAGTGTCGAGTGGTTGCGCTTGTGAATTTGAAGAAAACAATAATTCTTTCAAGGAAGGGAAAAAATATGGCCTTGTAAAATTTCTGTGTTCCAAATGGGCCCTAATCAGTATTAGCTTAGTCCATACTGGCCCGATGTTTCCTTTTTGACCTAATGACTTAATGTTTTTTTCTTTTGCTGCATGCAGTGACAATCTGCAGCTACTTAGACAACGATACTATTATGCTACATGGAAAGCTAATGGAACCTGATATATGAGGCTTATAATGAGGGATGGTTGTTTCTTGATCGATCAGAAATTTTCCTTTAGAAGAGTTCAGATGCGCTTTCCCCATAGGAACATTAATGAAGTAAGATTCTCATTCTTGTGCTGGAGAAAATCATAATTAATGCTCCCCCCCCCCCCCACACACACACAAAAGTTAACCTTATTTCTTTGCCAATTGAAGGGTCCACATGAGATGACCTTGATTGATAGGGAAATGATAATAAACATAGTACCAGATTCAGGATTGAAGAGGACATACTTGGCATATGATCTGATGGCACTTGATTTAGTGCCCAAAACCAAAGTATCTACCAAACTTTTTGTTTCCCTTTATTCAAGGCATATAGTATCAAAAAGAGAAAACAAAAAAAAAACCGAATGAGCATCCTTTATAGAACTACCTGGAAGCCAATCTCTCCATCCATTGGCACTTTGCTTTGATCTCTGCTGTGATTGCTATTTCTTGGCGTTTTTTGATGCAAAATAGTTTGTGGCCTTAGTATCGTTTTTAATTTGGGAAATATTTTTGTATGCAGTTGCCCTTTTCTGAAAGTTGGGGACTACTTGAATATGAAATAATTCGGCCACATTATTATGAGAAAAAACAGTTGGAGAGTGGTGCTAAGAGCAATCCAGTGTGCAAATACAATATGGAACTATTTTTGGTACCTGGAACCAAAACAGCTGAATTTTCTTTTCCCATTTTGATGTTTTTTTTTCGAAGTACATTTTCTTATTCTTGGACACTTACCAATTCAGAAGAAATGATTTTTTTGCTGCTCTCCATAGTAAAAAAAAGTTACTCAAGGAGTTTATCCTATCACTTTCACATGATGGCAATGTCCTGATATTTCAGGTAGGTTTGTCTTCTAACGATGGTTGTATAGGAAAGTTGGAAATGAGTATTAGGATTTTCCGTACAAGTTGATGCAATGCATACATGCTTAAACAAGAAAACAAGCTATATTGAACTATACTATAATATTTTATTTGGATACATCCTCTTGTGAAAACTAGCATATGTAACATAAATTTGAATTACTACCGGTGAAAGACAAGGATATTGGCATTTTAGTCTCACTGATATTGCAAGCTACTAGAACTTGCTGACTTGTGGCCTATTGCTTTGGTTTGGAATAGATCCATTTGACATGTCAATAAATTTGATCATGGTCTTTTTTTTGGTTCTGCTAATCCTTCACAAATATGCAGTGCTCCGATAGTTAAACGCACTACTTATGTATAGCTTAGCAGGTTGACATTTCATCTTGTTGGCCGCATTCCAACTTAACATTATTTGGGTTATGGCCATGATCGCCTTATTGAGATTACATACTTTTTGAGTTTGAAGCATAAAGTGCATGCTGGTTATATACATATAGGCCATAAGGTCTATTTGAGAACAATTTAAACTTCTACCAGCATGTTACAGACTTGTCCTTTGGCCTCTTTACTTCAATTTGCTTCTCACTATATGAATCACTGAGATCAGAAGTAATCTGATTGTTGAGCTACTTGGAAGCATGAAAAAAAAGTGGTGATCAATATACAGATTAAAGTCTTTGTGACAGCACTGTAAACTTACTTTTAGCAGTTGGGGTGTAGGCATTGTAAACTTCATGTCTTTATATGTGTCTTTAGGAACAAAAGATAAATTTCAAGTTTTACCATACATAGCTGAACATGGAAAATTCTGTTCTTAATCTTATATTTCGTTTCGTGCAATTCTTTATGTGTTTTTTTTATATAGTGTTCTCCAGTGGTGCAAATATTTGAATCCCTTGCTAGGCAGCTGCTCTATATCCTTCTATAAGTTTCTTGTTCATCTAATACGATTTCTAATGTTGCATACGGTCTATCTTCGACAATTTCTTTGTTCTGATCACAATCACACGAATTCAACTCCGCACGCCAATGGCGTGCACAGGTTTCTAGTAAAGTCAAACCGTTGCTGGGATCGAGGATCGTTGTGTCTTTTGTTCCGGTGGAGTTGGATGTGTTGCCTAGCAGATCACCAGCGCTCCCCCTGTCATCGCAGATCCTCTAGTGCCACCTTCAACCTCCACTTCAAGGAGCCCCCGTACTCCTTTCGCCATTCACAACCATCGGCAAATGTACAAGCAGTGGTATAGCCGAGGCCAAGTGTGGACCTCCAAAGCGAGGAGTCATCGCTTTGGCGACTGAAGCTCTTCCCGCATCGTTGGTGTCCCCAGAAGCAGCACAAGGACATAGATGTAGTTTTAGTCCTTCTCATTGAGTTTCAGGGACTATTCTACAATTTGTTTTCTCCTCACGGTCCCTTTTGTAACTCTATGGATAGTTGTACTACTTTGGTATCAATAGAGTTAATGGCCTTTGGGTCATGTTTGCTTTTTTTTATAAAAAAAATAAACTCTAACGTTGATTGAACAGCTCAGTTTACAAGCTTGTTAATTAATCGATGCACTCCTGCTTAGTCAGGTTAGCATCCCATACGTACATCCCTCGAAAGCCTTTTGTTCGCTCTAACACGATGAGCGGTGCTAGTTTTTGTCTCACGCCTCCCAAAAAAATCTGGGATCCTGTTTATGTGGCAACTCGACCGTACCAGTCGACAAGACAAGGGTGGGTTACCCATCCATCATTTATGGACTCGCCCTAGGAAGAGCACCTGCCACAGGCCCATCCGCCGGGGCCTCCCCCCTGCCCCGGCGCCCGCGGCGCAAAGTCTTTCCGCCGTGCTTCAACAGTGTTAGATACTGTAGCGCGACGTGCGACAGGGGGCACGTCGGAAGGGAAGGCAACGCAACGCAAACTCAACACTTCTCCGCTCCCGAGAAGGATAAGGCTACGCGGTACGACGAGAGGGACTGCTCGCTCGCGCAGCTCCTCTCCGTCCTCTCTCCAGTCTCCACCCCCCGGCCCCCGGGGCCCCATCTTATCGCATTCCGGATTCCTTCCATTCTAAAAACTGGGGCGGGCCCCGCCAAAAAAGAAGGAACCTTACCATATAGGCACCAAATCGCTCCTTGCCCCCACCCAAATCTCCTTCCTCTTCCTATTCCTCTTCCTTCTGCACTCTACACGGACGGAATCCTGCTCTCATTTCTCTCTTTCTTTTCCTTTCTGTGTGTGTATTCTTTCCTTTTCTATATATATATATATATTTCCAAGAGCAAGCTAATTAAGCCGTTTTGTCTCGTCCGATTCGAATTTGTGCATGATTTTGAGTGGGTGTACTCTCATGCGTGTGATCAGTCGGCACAGGAGGAGCAGAGGAGCTTGATCAAAAGGTCGCGCTATTTAGCTCTTAGTTGAAACCGCAAGGGATCACGATTCGATTGGACTGGTTCGGCTCTTTCGTAAGCGGGAAAGCCCTGTGATTGCATTAGTTTGCGTATAGAATATGCAAATGTGAATTGTGAAGAGCCAATGGCAATAGTCGGGCGACTATTATTGTTTAACATCGATTAATGGCCCACCCAAAGCCAATGGAAACAAGTACTCCGTACATTTTTTGTTTAGGTTGTGGTTGGGCTTGAGCTAGCAACAGCGCACCAACCCTACCATATCAAAAGCTAAGCATCACACGGATCGGCGCGTTAGCTCAAGTGGGCACACACCCACGCACGCACATACATCCAAAGGCTAAGCTAAGATAGGCATATCCCAAATCATAGTAGCATAACTCGTCTCACACAAATATTTAAGAGCAGCACAAAGTTGATCTCAGAAACAATCATGTAGAAAAAAGGATAGCTTAAATTTTGGGATAAATAAATAAAACACATAATACAGCTACAGTTTTGTCTGGTGAGCAGAGTTCAGGGATGTAGTAACGCAAAGCAACATGTCCGCCTTGTTACAGTACATGACAAGGACGATCTCAAGCAGCAACTAGTAGTACTCGTAGCCGGTACGAGTCGCCGCTGGGGGCAACCAAAGCTATATGTTGGGCTAGTTTGGTACGCCTGGCCATTTCTTGATTTCTCTAGGCTCGGGGTGCGGTTAGATGGCATGGTCAACTTCATTATCGGCGTTAAATGACGATAAGATGGGCCATGCATGTCGTGGACAACGATCAGCCATGGATTAACTTAGCTATTAGGAGCAGAGAACTTTCCTCCTTCTGCACTTATCCAAACGCAATTATGCACATAAATAACGATACCGACAACATCAACACAGTGATATCAACAATCTCACCGCAGTAACTACTAGTAGTAGTAGTAGTAAAAGGTTACTGCGGCCTTGCTCTTCCAGATGGAAGAGACGCGAGAGGAGGAAGAAGGAAACAAACTCGTGCACTGTCTCCGAACTGTCGATGCCCCCTGTTCATGCCACGTGGCATGAACAGGCCCACGATTCGTCCATCAGCGCAGAGCATGGCAGTGAAAAAAGGGCCAAATTTCTATCCTTGAAGGTACGGTAAAAATTGAGTTCTGGCTACAGCACTCTTCGCGCACAGCAACAGCACAGGTCGCGCCATTTTTTTAGTCTTGCGAGGAGTATAATCGAGACGGTAAAAAAATACTACCTGGCCGTACGAACTAGTAACAGATAATTACCAGCGAACTTCTTCTTCTTGTTTTTTTTACTGGAGCACTGCACGTACGTACGAGTGTACGACGTTTTCTAATACCGGGCGAGGGCGCGGCGTAGCACCTGGGCGAGCAGGCTGGGAGCGCTGAGGTGGGGGAGGTGGCCCTCCGTCTGCAGGAACTCGACGGTGGTGCGGCCGCCGAGGTGGGCCCTGAGGTAGGCGGCGACGGAGGCCGGGACGGAGACGTCGCGGGTGGTCTGCACGACGACGCAGGGGGCCTGCACCATGCCCAGCACGCCGCGGAGGTCGGTCTTGAACACGGTCTGGCAGACGTGGAGGGAGATGTCGGGGCGCATGTTGAACAGCGTCCGGCTGAACTCCTGCACCGCCGCCGGCACGTCCGCGCCCACGGCCAGCGGCGCGTACCCCGTCGCCCACGCCGAGTAGTTCGCCGCCATCGCGTCGAACACCTGCTGTATCTCCTCCAGCTCGAACCCGCCGTGGTAGTCGCTGTCGTTCAAGAACCTGCTCCGATCCATCGTTTTTTTTTCTTGTTTCGATTAGTTTGCAACACAAGGAAGGACTAAACTGACGTGTGATTGAACCTGCTCGCTCTGATTTGTAATTTGGTTTGATCGGTGTTAGTTGTCAGTTACCTGGGAGAGGCGCCGATGAGGACGAGCTTGGCGAAGAGCTCGGGGCGGCGGATGGAGGCGAGGATGCCGATCATGGCGGAGACGGAGTGGCCGACGAAGGCGCAGCGCGGGATGCGGAGCGCGTCGAGGATGGCGAGGAGGTCGTCCACGTAGGCGTCGAGGTTGTCGTAGCGGCGGAAGTCGAAGTGGTCCGGGTTGACGCTGCCGGCGCAGACGAGGTCGTAGAGAACGACGCGGTGCTCGCGCGTGAGGTACGGCAGCACGCGACTCCACGCCGACTGGTCCGTCCCGAAGCCGTGCGACAGCACCACCACCCGCTCGCCGCAGCCCACCACCCGCACGTTCAGGATCTGCAGGAGCTTCGCTCCGCGCGGCGCCCCGCCGCCGCCGCCGCCCGCGCCGCCGACCATCTTCTTCTCGGAGCTGGAGGCCGGGGACGAGCCGCCGCCGCCGCCGCCGCTGCTGGTGGGACTGGGTGGATGCGTGGATCGAAGCATGAGACTGGGATGCCGGGTTTGGAAGCAGAGGCGTGCCGCTCTTATATACTAGTTGCAGCGACCATGGGAGATGATGGTCTCTCTACAAGCTTTGCTCCCTTTCTTGCTTTGTTGTACTATTACTAGCTTTGATCTCTCTCTCCCCCTCCTCTCCCTGCTTTATTCCCCTTTCTCTCTGCTTCTTTCTTGGTTTCTTTGGTTTGGTGTGGTGTTTCTAGGCTTGCAGATGTGGGTGATTAGGAGGTTTGTTTTGTTTTGTTTTGTTTAGGGAGGCTTGAGTGATGCCCAATTATCCAGGGCACAGCAGATAAAAAGGAGAGGCACCTATAATTCTCTAGTTTTTGGTATATATAATATATTGCTTTGGTTTTTCTGTGGCTACCCAATCTCTTCTCTGCCATACATGTCACTGTAACAATCTAGTATTTCGACTCACCGTGGAGCTTGAAACATCACTGTCTTCTCCTTGATCAACTGTATAAGTGTAATTTTTAGTACTAGATCAAGGTAAGTAGAAAAATTTAGGTTTTTTGAGACAAACAATGGCATTGAGTGGTTACATATGGATAAATTTGATAAAGAAACCATCACTGTCGACCAAGGCGTCCAAGAAATTCACAACATATTCCCAGATGATGGCGATCTTATTGTCCACCTCAATCTACTCTAGACCAAATTGTCATCGAAGAAGGAAGGCAGCTCATAATTTCTGATATTAATACAAATAAAATCAACATAAATAGTTTGGTTTGACCATCCGAGTAACAGACCAAACAGTCATCAGGTACGAACGGCAGCTCGTACCTTGTACCCCAATCAACAGATACTGATACAGATCACACGATAAGAAGAGTCCATCATTCTCATGCACGATGCGTTTCCCAAGTTTTCTCGCTTCTGTCAATTGCCACTCTATTTACCGCATGTTCTCCGGAATCTGAACTAGTGGTGCACAGTGCACTAGCATGAGGACAAAACTCACAACTCAAGACCAGTCTTCTTCCTCTATGCACGCCCAACGGCTCTGTGTTGTTACAACTCGCAAGTGCTTACCACAAGCAGTCAAGCCACGCCAGATGGAAAGGCGCGAGGCTTACCTAAAGGCTAAAGTAACCAGCTGCTTTTGGCCCACGCCCGCACGGCAGCTAGCAGGAGGGGCGAAGCAAATCCTCTGCGGCCCGACCTCTACGAAGGCTCCGCCCGGATGAGGATAACGGTGCTGGAGGAGAGGCCTCACCCAGAAAATTTATTTACCAGGAGGTGCGCGCGTGATTCAGTGGAAACTTGAGGCCGCAATTTCTTTCGTGCAGCACTGCACGGGGTGGCTGCACCGCACCGGAATACCTGAGACCCTGCTGGAACGTGGGAATCTTTCGAGATTTTCGCTGTACACTATTTCTTGTAAAATTACCGCGTTCATGGCTACAGCTCGGCTTGGCCTGAATTATGCTTGGGTTAAGCTGGCGACAAGTCGGATCAAGGTCAAAATCAGGTCAAGCTTGAGCTAGGACACCGAATCCCAGATTTTTCACATCCTGCCAAACTGGACCACAAGCAGGCTATCAAGCGTGTGCCATGGTTTATCTCCAACTCAGACATGCTCCAACTACTGTAGCTTTGGTACGCGTGATCCATTGTACGTCTAGAAAAGCACTGTGCCTTGGCACTAACGGATAAGAACTTCTGAGCTTGTCCTGGTCGTAGTAACCCACGTGAAGCCAAGGGCACGTCGCCGTCGAACGACGGGAGCTAACGCGACCTAATAGCAATAGCAATTGCAATAGCTCCGCTCCACGATCGATCCAGAATAATATGTTTTATGTGATTCAATTGCACGCGAACACGAGCCTCTCGCCGGCGGTGGCATGTAGTAGTAGCTAGCTTGCTGACCTAGCTACCTTCCAAAATTCAACGAGCAATCGCTTCGTCCACACCACACGTCCACACCACCAACAAAAACTTCCCCATCGCCAACCGTCGCCATGAGACTATCATTCATTTCTTTTCTGGTACCACAGCCGTATTAAAGACCTGTTTAGAATAGAACAACAGCAAACCCCGTCGAATTTCTATCTACAGAATTCTTGCGATCCGGACAAGCTACGTTTTGCGGGCATGTGGAATAGTACAAATACATGCGTCGGTGTCGCCGTCGAAATTTTACTCGTTATGGACGGAGAACATTATTGTACCCCTCCGCGAGGTGCAATGCAATTAGATTTTGGCGTGCCAACCGAAACGATCGGGAGAGAGAAAGAAAGAAAGAAAGATTCCATCGCGATATAGGGATCCCGGCGCCAACATGCGCAATGCATGCTGCTCCACGTACACCATATACTCCGGGAATACAAGCTTTTTATCTACATCTGTTGAATGAAAGCTACACGTAGATCGATCGACCGATCGTACTTAATTGCAACCAGTACAAAATAGTACAAATAGACTAGGTAATTAATAACAATGCATGCATATGCTTACTCTGTTTTATGACGGATAACCATGCACATCACCGTAGCTACACGCAAAGGTGATGCGCATACACGGTTTGGGCCACTGGGCAATGATAGGCCTCTCGTGGTTTATTCGAAGGAGATGTAATCGGAGTGGATACGAATGAATTTTTTTTTTTAGAGTTAGAGTTGGAAAACATATAGTATCGGATACATGTTTCTTTATTCCGTATTCGCTATTTAAGCCTTCGGTCGGACGGAAATTATCTGAATTGTTTGAACCTATAGACTATGAAACTCCCAATTTTAGAGATTGAAAAACACATCTAGAAAAGTGCATCTACGTGGGGTTTTTCTTGTAGCAAGTGTAATTAGAGCGGATACAGGCAGATATCGCTAATCTTGTATTATATTCCGCATTTTTTCTTGGAGTTGGACATGGATAATGCCAGATACCTATTTCTTCCTTCCATATTCGCTCCGTATGCCTTCGATCAATTGGTCGGACGGAAATTATCCTCTCTGTTTGCATCCTACTTGTTTGGGTTCTATGAGCTGTCCCAGCCTCGTTAGCTCTGCCATCACTACCTGACGTCACAATGATCATGTCACACACACAGTTGTAGTCACATTTGGAGTGAATTATTCTTCATGGAATTTTAGCAAAATTGCGTTGTTTTGTGCCAAATTCTTACAAGTTCCTATGCTTGAAATGGGATATACTATCTTCATTTCTGGCCCTAGATCTAATTTGGATGCAGGTCGTTCGATGGAGGGCTTTGCATGCATTCCTAGGCCCACCGAGCTAAGCCCCCCCATCCTGATATATCATACTACATATACGTATATGTAGTATTGTATATCCTATATATGCTCTATTGCTTTGTAGGGTTATATAACTACTAACTAGATTGAGGTTAAGAGTGTAGGGATGGGTATCCTAATACATCTCTTTTCTCTGAATTAAAAGTGTTGCAAATGACTTTGCCATGTGACAATATCTGCTATTGAGATTTTTTAGTTTGTTAGAGATATAGATTGTTATCCAAATGTTTTAATTGCTTATCGAATCTTATTTACTGTACCTGTGACTGTAGCATCAACTGAAAGAAGCTTTTCAAAGTTGAAGTTATTGAAAAACCATTAGAGATCATCAATATCACAAGAATGGTTGAATGGTCTGGCTACTTTATGCATTGAAAAGGATATGTTAGATCATATTAACGTGGATACTTGACGAGAATCTAATAATCCTCATTTTATCTTTTATCTATAATTCTTATTATGGGTAAATATGATGTCATGTGGTTCCTAAGTATACCCCTTATATTTACAAGGGAGAAGCCTACCAGGTGGTCGTAAGTTCTTCTACGACCACCCCCATAGTTGTAAGTCTTGCTACGACTACCTTATAGTCGTAAGTTCTTCTACGATCACTATCCAGTCGTAAGTTATTCTACGACTACCTCATGGTCGTAAGCTCTTCTACAACTAGGTCAGCCACAACTACCTTATGATCAATAAAACCTACAGACGAGTGGGTCCAATTGATTAAGGAATCCAAATAATAACATACGTTTATTTCACGAAGTAATAGCACGTAATACCCCATTATCTCTGACAAGTAACTATCAGGCGACGTGAAGGGGTTACCACTCCGATGATTACTGCAAACAAGCGCCCGTTACTGGATTTGATGAGGCGCCTCTTCACCAGGAGAAAACGGCTATTCCTTCACGACTATATAAAGGCAGCGATCAAAAAGGAGAAAGGGCGATCGGGGAGGACAACAAACAATCAGGAAGACAGTTAGACACTATCTTCTGTAATAGCCTTAGTCTTTTCTCCCGATTGTACGAAACACACTCAAATACCATACACACAGGAGTAGGGTTGTTATTCTCTCCGGAGAAGGCCTGAACCTGTATAAAAATACCCGTGTCAATATCTCTACATGATTTCATTCTAGGAGACCCCCCGAATCAAACAATCTTTATGTAAGATCGGTTCTAAAACACCGACAATACTATTATCAATGACTTTGCATCTAGAAATATGAGAAGAAATTGCTTTCTATAAGTAGTTTGTATCTTTTTGATGTATTGAATAGCTTTATAGTTGATATAAAAGTAGCACTATTTGTTTATGTTATAGTAAAGGGTCTTCCATTTTGTCTCGCCCCAGGGCCTCCAAAATGCTAGGAACGGCCTTGTTTGGATGGTTGAAGGCATGGGTGCATCCGACCGCCACCGTTCATTTTGTGGCCACCACAGTGGAAAGGCTTCAAGGGTGTCAGGAGTAAGGTAGGTTTTGGGTTGGCGTCGGTGACAATTGAGAACGTGGTCATCATCGAGCCATCCTTCGCGCCAATAGTTGCTGTAGGAGGCAGTAGCAACGTTGCTACACACAAGGAGGGCAGTGCAGGCACGGGTGACAATTGGCAATAGGCAAGTTGTTAAAATCGTGACTCTAATCGTAGAATCATACGATTCTACGATCCTACAACACCAATACGATCTAAGTCGCACCTAGTAGAATCGTAATAGAATCGCGCTCCTAGTCGTAGAATTGGGTATAATCGTGGTAGCATCATGCATTACCTCAAATTATAAAAGATTTATGTGTTTGGTTGTATCCAATCCCTCAATTCAAGTTGTATGATAAGTACTAAGTAATTAGTAGGTTAGCCATTAAGATTTGGAGGTTTGGAAAATTAAAAATTAGTTTATTTATTTATTTCATTTTTTATGTGTGAGAACCCTCAAACTTAAATTAATCTAAACAACAATAAATGATAATTAGCAGTAAATTCAATTCATATAAACAAAAACAAAATGTAATCTCAGATTGATATTGACCACATCGCAAAATAGTCTAATACAAGATTATATCATCATGAGTCATCATCGAATTTACAATTTGAATTCTAACAATAAAAATAAAATATCAATATAATCTCTAGGATTAATTATAGGAACTCATTACAAGTGAAAGTAAAACATTAACACAAACACGAAATTAATTACAAGAATTATTTACATCAGATCAAAATAAAAAGATACAGCTTCAAGTACATTACAAAAGAAAGAAAAAATAACACTTGAACGCTTGGTAGCCTCGAGCACTTGCCTCCTTTTCCTTGAATCGCCCGTAGTAGAGCCTTCCCCGCCAACCCAAAGCTCGGCCTCTCTTCCATTCATTCGTTAGCAAAGTCTAAAAGATCAGAAGCAAACCGAAAGCGATGAAGTAAAGTTAGAGTAAAGAAGTATTACCGTCAGATAACGTGAAGCTCATCGAGGTTCCTAGATTGTCTGGGGCCAGTCGGCATCCTCTCACTTCAGTGGGTTTCATCACCCGGCAGTTATAAAAATCTGACATCCACGTTATACCGACTTACCTTCGCCACAAAAAAATTCGGAGAATAGTACCAGTGACCTCCCTTGGACCGAAGGTCCTTAGGTCAACAGTCAATTGTGGGGAGAAAATGGGGTAAGGTGAGGGCAAAACCGGCATGCACAGGGCAAAGGAGAGAGGGCACAATCGAAAGCTCTCATTCTTAAGCCTTCACAAGCCCCATTCATCCCGTGCAAGTGTGCAACCGAGAGCTTCTCATCCTTAAGCCTTCACAAACCCCATTCACCCAATGCAACCGAGAGCAACCACACCCGAACAAGCCAAGCCTCACAACACCATTGCCACAACCACAACCAACCACAAAGAGGTAGTGAAGGGGGAGAAGAACTCAAAGGAGACAGGGAAGACCGATGGAGCGGGAACGACATTAGAGACGACCTAAAACCATCAACGACCACGAGGGACCACGCCAAGACGACAAAGACAAAGAAGGACAGAAGGGACCAAAGGGAACAAGTAGAGAGCTCCATCACTACTACGGCCATCATCACTGCACTTTCATTCCCAACCCGGCCAAGCTAAGCAAGGTAGCCCACCACTCTACCTCCCCACTTTTATTATTGTCCAAAAAGGAACCACACCATGTGAGCTAAACCATGCATAGAGAGCTCATACAATAGCCACAGCATCAACCAACTCCATCACAGAGCAAGGGAGGATCGGGGTAGAGAGAGAGAAAGAGAACTTCATCATACGATTTAAGTGGTATATAAGAAGTGAGAGTACGTACTTCAAGGAGTACCATACAGAATAAGGAGTAACTACTCCTGGAGTAGAAAAAGGCTTCATACATACATACATACATACATACATACATACATACATACATACATACATACATACATACATACATACATACATATATATATATATATATATATATATATATATATGAAGCCTTTTTTCTACTCCCGGGAGTAGTTACTCCTTATTCTGTATCTCGCAACGTATGGAGTATCTTGCGCAACCGAGAGTATGTATGTGTAGTATACGAGTATATAAGACCACCTAGGTGGTATTCACACATTTTTAGGGGTGGTATATACAATTTTGTAGACATACTCCTTTTTTATATGCGAATATGAAGGTATTTACAAAATATGGTAAAAACTATGGACTCTCTTACAAATTTTCTGTGTGGTTCACATTGAAGTATCTTATAATTAGTATATGAGTAGATGAAGGAGTATGTCAAGTTCTTTAGGGTTCCTTCCGAAGCGGCGGCGGCATCATGACGGCCCGAGCGGGCGACGGTCCGAGCGGCGGCGGCCGAAAGCGTGACAAGAAGCGAAAGGAAGCAAGCAAGCGGCAAGCACCGGCGGTTGGCGGTCGGCGAGCCCGAGCGGCAACGAGAAGGCGACGGCCGAGCGAAAGCATGGGCAAAGGGCAACCTGCACGAGCAAAGGCTTCAAGAACGACAATGAGCACGAGAGGGATCTAACGACCGAGATCTAGCACCTGAGGTCAAGTGAGGCGCAGCTGCCACGGAGGAACGGCATGCGGCGGCGAAGGGGAGGAAGGCGGAGGTCACACTGAGGTGGCCTGGAGAGCGGCGACGGTGGCTAAGCATGATGGCGCACAAGGCTAAGAGGTAGGGTTTCGAAACTCTAGCTCTGATACCATGTTTGAATATAGCCTCAAGTGTATTCCAACGGCCAAAGGCCAATATATAGCATGTACAAGGTGAGAACAATAGCAAATAACACACTACATAATATATATCTAACATTTTTAAGTATTTTCTTGAATTTTCTGAAATTTAAAAAGGGTTTTCCTTTTTCCCGAAAGCCAAAAATAATTTATTTGAAAAATTAAAAGCTAAAGTTAAGTTATAAATAATTTTATTAAGTTCCAAATAATTCAAGTAATTTCTGTGTATTTTTCTTGAAATTTTTGGACTTTAATTACTATTTTCTAAAAAAGCCTTTTTAGTTTTTGTATTTTCAGTAATTCAAAAATCAATTAAAATTCCAAAAATCTCTTTGGACCAAATGCTCTCGTTCCCGGCATATTTCACTCTTTCCCGCGCTTAGCTCAAATTTCAACCACCCATTCGCCCCTTCCTCGCCTCCTTCGCCGACAAAGGGCCCCAATTTGTCGGCCACCCTCCTCACCTTCTTTCTCCTCCTCTTCTGCCCGTCGAAGCCCCATGTCGCGCCCTCGTCATCGCCCACCACTTGCGTCGCCTCGCCAGGTCAACGCCATTAAATACCGCCTCACCCACCTCTTCGACCGCCACGCCTTGGTCCCCGTGCCTGCCGTCAGACTGAAGCGTGACGTCCATGCCGCCACCGCATGCTGACACCCATGCTGTCGTCCTTCCTCCCCACTACCACTCGACCTCTATAAAAGAGCGCCCCGACGCCCCTTCTTCTTCTCTCCCTTTTCCCCCAACCCACTCCCTCTCTCTCGCCCTCAATTGCTGGGATTGCAAGCTCTTCGCCCGATCCGAAAGCAACACCGCCGCCTTAGCGCCTCACGGTTCTCCCCGGCACCGTGGTCTCGCCCGAAGTTCGCAAGACCCGCCCTACCTTATCTGCAGACTCACTCCGCTGAAACCACCATCGAGCCACATCGCCGACTTCGACCGCTGCCGCTTCCTCGACTCGCCGCTGGCCACCTACTTGTGCATCGCCGCCAAAACCGGCGCCTCGAATCCCTCGTCTCCTCTCCTCTCGGTGCCTCGCTGAGGCTCTCACTGCACAGAAGCGACGACAAGCCTACGCTACCGAGCCGCCCGGCGTCCACGCGCCGACGTGGCCTCCACCTCGCTGCCACCTCCTCGCCACAAAGGCGCCACCTCACCCTCCTCGCTTGTGTGGCCGCTCGTGTGGTAAAGCCTGCGTGGCATGGCACTATGCCATGAGTCAGATCCACGGTAGACCGGCGCACGCGCGTGGACCCAGTCCACTAGTGCGGGGCCCACCCGTCAATGACTCAGCCGTTTTCTTTTGAAAAATAAATCCGGCCGCTGACATCATCATGACGTAATAAACCGATTTTCCTTTAGAAAAATAAATCCAAAAATTCCGAAAATCCCTTTTTCATCATTTCGTGTATTTTCAAACTTTCGAGAGCCCGTTCTCCTCCATTCGAACTCCGATTCGAGCGATTCAAATTTCTAAATTCATCTAAAATCAAGATCTAGCTATCTACACTAAAATTATTCAATTAGGAGTTTATTTGAATTTGCTTCATTTCCGCGTGTAGATTTCGACGACTCCGTGGAACCCGAACACTTCGAAGAAGTAGATCCTCAAGCATTTGAGCAAGGCAAGTTACATCTTTGATCATATTGAATCCCAATATTTCAAATTATTTAAATTCTATTTTAAATTATTATTGCATGCGTATTTAAATTCCTGTTTTAACTTTATAATTATTCCTAATTCCTTTGTACATCCAAACTTGAATATTGATTTAACCACCCCTTGATACCATAGTTAAAAGCTAGTTGGTACATTAGTATGAACTAGAACATGTTGCAAAACTCTACGCTTAGTTAAAGCTTAGCTCAAAAATATTTAATTTGGAGAATTTAGCCAAAAGTTCAACTATGATTTAAAATGATACTATGGTATGGTCGTCTATACCATAGAGATTTATGAAATGATTTGATGTGGTAAATAAAACAAAATTTGGTTTAGACTTAGGCGAAATGGATGGTTGGATGGTGCGCGTTGATGCACGGGATCGAGTTATTTATATGACCGAGACCCATGGGTTTTATGGAAAGTCGCCCAAGTCAATTAAGGACCGGTCTTCGAGCGCATTTTGCTAAGCCCTATCATACTACTACATGTCTCTAATGGGAGGGATCTAGCTAACTAATTTGCAACGTTCCAACGTGGTCGTGCCATCCGGTTGCGTGAGTGTCTTTTATGACCTACTTTTATGTATTCCCACCTAGTACAAGAGGGGGCCTGAACACGACGGGTTTTGTCGAAGCCCCGGGTAGCAATCCCAAGACCCACTGTGTATTCCAAACTAGTCCCATGATCAGTAGCTAGCTCACACAGTTTCAATATCGATGTAATCAAAACCATACAACAAACTATAGACGAAGCAGACAAATTAATATTAATAACTGTAAAAGACCTTATAGTCAAGGTTTTTACAGAGGTCTGCCGCACAGGGCTTACAACAAAAGAGAGCTCACAGCGGAAAACCAAAACACATCGTAGAGCCATTCGACATGCCCACAGGCAATCAAGTAAAGGACATCTCCTAGCACGCCTGGTCTTCGAAGACCTCCTCTTCAAAGAGCTCGGAGCTCCCTAGGTCCTCTTCGGTGACTGATCAACCAGAGGCAATAAGCTGTGAGTACTTTGAATGTACTCAGCAAGTCGTAGGGAGATGTATGCAAATAATATTCATGCTAGGCTTGACAAGGATAGTTTTATGGTTACTTTACAGAAAGCAAACTTGACTGGAAATACAATAAGTAGATTGCAAAGCACAAGTTGAAAGACTAATACGTAAGTAATCAAGTTTTCTTTGAAACAACACGTGAACACCCTATTCACGACCCAAACCACTCGTGAACACCCTATTCATGACCCAGACCACTCGGAACCAACCACGACCACATTTTAAGAAAGTCTATCCCTTGCATGAAATCACCAGGCATTGTCCATAACCGGGGACACGGCTATTCGAATAGTTTTACACTCTGCAGAGTTTGTACAGCTTAACCCACAAGACACGACCTCTCTAGTTGGTTGGGCACCCGTCGATGCCCCTGCTCACTTCCTTAGGCAAGCAGGCTAGAGCACGTGACAAGGCCTTTACAAAGCTCTGCTTTGACTCGGTTATGCTTGCTAAGGATTTGCCTTCCTGGCCCTCTCTTGCGTCATTCTCAACACAAACAGAACCGACCCAAAGCATTGCTAATTAATTGACCAAGTCCACCCCATAATGAACTTGTGGTTGCACGGTATGGCCCAGATCAATGGCTTGCAAGGTTAAGTCCTTAGGGACTACTCAGGCGAGACATCCACATCCCAATGTGCTTCCTGCACCCCCTTTACTGCACGATCGCTCGCCCGAGTAAAAAAAAACATTTTTGGGTTCAACCCGGCCAAATGACCACCCTAGTCATGGCACAACATATTTTAACAATAGTGGTCGTGCCACAATTCCATATATCATTAAGTCAAATTCATCATCATTGAATCATGTGATCAAGAGACGTCGCATAACTAAAGCAGGTCTAAGCAATATACGCACACATGTTGGTATCTCAAAGATGTTCAACTAAGATTACCCAACCTATGGTGTCCAAGGGTACATGTCAACATGTCAATCACAAGTATTCAAAGAGTCATACTGCCAAGTAGGTATTTAGCTATTTCCCAAACCACTTTTTTATACAATTAGCTATGCATGTTGGTATAAAACAATATAGTTTTACAAATTGGGTATGATATGATCGAATGTCTACGACTTGCCTTCGTTGAAGAACTGAGATTCTTCGATAGAGATCGCTGGGTCCAAGAACTCTTCAGAGAAGCCGAAATCTACATGCGCGAAAAGAGCCAAATAAATACAACAACTCCAAACAAGAACCAAAAGAAAGATGAGAGGGAGGTCCTGAGGAGGTCCAACGGGTCGAGAGGAGGTCCAAAGAAGGATACGACTACGCAACGTGGTCATAAGAACAAGGGAAAAGAATGAGGCACGGAGAAACTCACCAGGACAGAGAGAGAGAGAGAGAGAGAGAGAGAGAGAGACCAGAGAAGACTGGAGGAAGACGGCGAACGGTGTGAGCGCTCCGGCGAACTCTTCGGCGGCGAGAAGGCGACGACGCTGGCGCTCCGGCGAATCCTTGGCGACGAGGAGGTGACGGTGCGGCTTCAGCGGACAGTGGTGAGGCTTCAAGCAAGGAGAAACTGGGTGAGAGCAAAAGAGTTGGGTGAGGAAAAATAAGATGAGAGAGAGCTGCTCAGGCTTTTATAGCCTGGAGAAGACGGGGAGAGTCACTGAGAGACTCAGAAGCACACGAGTTCAAGGGTAGGTGAAGGAGGAGATGGGAGCAGGTAGGGGAGGAGACAAGAGGGGGAACGGGTAATGCAGAAGCGACAACATTTAATGCGACACAACAGCATTTAATGCGCTAGGACCTTCGCGTCAGTAGTGACACGACTGAAGGAAGAAGAAGGTGAGCAGGGCTGACAGGTGGGGCTAGTCAAAACTCGGGAGGGTGGCCAACCAAAGGGGGGGGTTGTGACCCAAGGGGTGGTCGTGACCGAAGTCCAGGACCACCCGGGAGGTCTCCCAGGACCACCCAAGAGATCTCCCAGGACCACCCAGGAGTTCTGGGCAGAGGCGTGTCCAAACGAGAGGGAAGTCTGGACAGAGGGGGAGGTCCAAACGAGAGGGAGGTCTGGACGGAGGGGGAGGTCCAAACGAGAGAGAGGTCTGGATGGAGGGGGGTCCAAACGAGAGGGAAGGAACGGGACGAATAGAGAAAGGGAACGATGAACACTCGAGAACTCTAGCAACCGCAAAACAAGCCAGACTTGAATTAATTAAAGTTTGATTTAGTTATTTTAAACACTTTAAATTCCAAAATCTCAAGTTAAGATTTATAATTTCAATAAAACCAAATAGTTATTTTTATTTTGAAAACTCGAAAAGCTCAGAAAAACTGGGACGTTACAGGTTTCTATCCAAAGGGGGCGAAACCTTAGTGAGGCGGGACTACAGTGGGAGGACGCATTTTAAAGGCTAAAGGCCTTGTCACATGCTCTAGACTGCTTACCTAAGGTAGTGGGTGGTGGTATCGATAGATGCCAAACAAACTAGAGAAGTCGTGTCATATGGGTAAAGCTGTACAACCTCTGCAGAGTGTAAAACTATTCGAATAGCCGTGTCCACGGTCATGGACATGCTAGCAAAACCACTCCAAGTTATATTTTTGTTTTGTTTTCAGCAGACTTTATCAATGGTTTTGGATTTCTTATCCAATAGAGAAGTTGGGCAGGAAGCCATGTGATAGGAGGGTATCCTTCACCACTCTTGTGTGAATGTTATCTGACTATAAAACTTGATAATTTAGAAAATAAATTTTAGTATAGAATAAACTGCTTTAGAAACTTAGTATGAATATTCAAATGAAAAATGTTGCTTTATGCAAAGTCAACCCTGTAAGCCTCCCTTTGATATATCCCTGCATGCATTATAATTCTGTTAATTGGGTGTAACTTGCAGAGTACATTTATTTGTACTCACCTTACTTAATAAAATTGTTGATCAGTAGAAGAGTACTACGAGAAGAATGGGAACTTGGACGACTAGGCTACGCCCTCCAGACGATTGCATATGTCAAATTGTGTGGTCTACCTTACTTCTTTTGCTTTCGCTGTATTTTGTTTATTGGCTTTATGCCCCTTTTGTAACAAACTTTAATTGTTATCTATGAATGACGTTTTATGGTTATACTATCCACTTTTGTTGACTGTGTACACTAGCTATTCCTGAATTAGTGTATGAAACACAGAGAATCCGGGATCCTTTACTCCCGGATTCGATAAGCACCCACGAGAGTCAGCGCTCGATCGTGGGTGGGCTAGAGGCCTAAAGCCTCCCCTTAGCCAACTATGCCCCCACTCAGTCCTCACGCGTTTATATATTTTGATAAGCATGTTATCTTACTTGCAGAAAAGCAATAGCTAGATTTGAATTTTCTATGGCCATCGATGTCTACTTGGCTTGGCCCCATGCTCAAATTCTGGCTCCGCCCTGATTGGCGGTCAACTAATAAGTTAAGTATATAACATTGTAAACAAGGTTTCCATGGGACGTGACGTTGTAACATTATCAGGGTTTATTTATCAATCATATGATCTTGTGGGGACACGAGGCAATTCTCTCCATAAGAATTTTCACTAGAATCGCTACCAGTAAATTATGTTAATATTTCCAAAATAGTATCAATCAGCGGCCACAAAAATTAAGAGGCTAAAGAGTTAAATGACAGGTGAATGTGGCGACCCTACCAGCGTCGTGTTATCTGAAAGAAAATTCTTGTGAAAGCAACTCAACAACACCAAACGTCTTATGGTACCTCAGAAAGTACAGAGTTCTTTCCCTGGACTTGTAAAACATTGATTTCTGCTCTGGAATCTATATTTTAATGGACGGCTGTACGTAGAAAGATCAAAAACTGGCAAATGATGTATTCCTTGATAAACAAACTCTAACCAAGGTAGAATAGATTTGAAAACTATTGTGTTCACGAAAATGCCTCATCCATCTCTCTCATCAAAGAGAACTACTACCGGAAGAGTGGAAGGTACAACAGCAAAGGGGGAAAAACTTAAGGAGGATGGCCCAAGGATAAGATAGTTATTTTCATCCGAGTCACCTATGATTTGATTCTTTCTTAGCTGATGTTACCCATTACTGTTGCAAGGACCCAATTTGCTCCGGTCCTTCTAAAAATCGTTGAGCACTACAGCTACCTTCTTCAACTTTATCTTATCATATTGTAGCAAAAGAATTTGGAATAAGCTCATGCCGGTACCTTTGTTAAGGACTGTCTGATTACTGGTACAGACAGTTTCTTCTGCAGTACAAAACTTGATCCTCTTGTTTAGTGTTTTTTCTTAGCATAAATTAAGGATTTGCCTACTTTTTGTTAATAAAAGTATTCATAAATATATATATAAGATATTCCTTGAATTGTACCAGCAAAATTTGGTCAATAAAGTTTCGATAAGAAATTAAAAAAGACTAGAAGAAGCAAGATGTAGTGTGGGTGTAGCAATTGCCCTTTTCCCTCCATACTGATATATGTTCAGATAAAGGTCCACAACTCAAAAGTATACAATTCAAGCACACCAAATATGACCAAATGAAGCCCCACACTACACTGGTAGGCTGTTGATTGGAGAGTCCTGATTAAGAATGTTAAGCCTGCTTTGTTGCTGTGGTTGGTGAGGTGTCGGCATTAGGGACATCCTTATCACCACTGTCATAAGCATATAGGAAGGACTTTATTTTCCAATCACATTTGGGTGATATTCTTTGTCCACGTTAGGAGATGTGTGTCCCTCGGTAGCCATAGTGCCAATGCGTTAGGTGTATAGCAATGCTGGGATGGCTCACTCGGAGACTGATCCGCATGAACTGCAGTCCACAAATCGCAGACCATATCGCCTTCGAGTAGGGGGGCCGTAAAAGATTATAATGCAGCCGATGTATCAATTGTTCTAATTTCTTTTCTAGTGAATCTTTAGTTTAAGGTCTTATTTGTAAAGCAGGAATTTCAAAAAAAAAAACACTGTCATTCTCATAGGATTCATAGAAACATTTGGAACCTAGGCTTTGAGGACAGCGTACAAACACGATTTCCGTGTACATGGTTCATTTAGACTGAACCCTCTATTTGTACTTTTCCAAAGAAATCTCACTTCAAATCTAGTTAAATCCTCTCTCGCTATCTACCAATTATCACCTAACCAGCAAAACATTATTTTTATACTGTACACTACTATCTCAGTTTTGCTACATTTGTCTACATCCCACCACAAGCACAAATAAAGTAAGCATTAAATCTAAAAAATATTTAATGAGAAATGATCATACATATCCTTATTAAATGATATACCTCTTCCAAAGCATTTAAGCAGGGATATAGAAGAAAAATTACAATAACTACATTCTAGATCCCTCCATTGATAAATATATTGAAACAGATATTTCTCGATGCTACGGACAAATATAGCGAAACGAAGAGTAGTTATCACCCAAATAGTGGTACACTGGATTTTACTAAATTAGACTAGGATGCACCCGCAGGTACTTATCACCCGTTTTTTTTCTCCAAATTTTCAATAGCCATTTACACTGTTTCGGTCAAGGATGTATATGTGCATCTATAGTGTGAGATGCACCGGAGACGCCCTCCACATCCTGGTAACCTTCCAGTTTATTGCGCAAACAAACCATTAGTTTCACAGCTTCAAATGCAGGGTTTTCTTCCCTTAAGTCAATTTCACATGAGGGCATCTTTAATAGTGGTTACCTCAGCTGTCTTGTCACTCAAAAATCTAGTTGAAGGAGAGAGGATGTAAAGAGAGAATATGCCATCTCTTATATAAGAGACAAACTAAGCACGCAAACCATCGCAAATGGTGAGTGTGTAAGCTCATGTACAATGGACTTACATCAGTTGTCTATAGTCTCTACCACATAGGATTTAAGCTGATGTGGATGGAAGAGAATAAAAAGATAGACATGTGTTATCTACAATCCTGTAGCCGACTGTATCACTAAAAGCAAGGAGGAAATGTCTTAGATCCATGAAAGCATTAAAAGATTGTGTCATCTATAAAGACAAGTAGAAAGACAACACATTGTATGAGCTGTCTATAGTACTGTCTACAGATGACATGGAGAGTTGGTATAGATAACAGCTGTTTGTACCATTGTACATGCCCTAAAGAGAGAAGTTGTGTTGAGAATAAATGATTTTATAGATAAATTATTGAAAATGTTGTCTCTAAGATTGTCTGTAGATGAGTTGAAACTTTCAGAGACAACACTAAGAGACAAACTGTTGTACATTCCCTAAAACCGTTCAATTACCACAGTAGCCTAGAAAAAACTCCTTGGTTCCCAACGTCGCCTAAATCGTACCGTCGACAAATATCACTTTATCATTGTCACCGAATCGTCGGAAAATACGATCAGACTTATCGATCCACCTTGCCGTCCACTACCTCTATTGTACCGAGCCCAATCGTGCGTGCCATCTCGAATTTTTGCCCATATTAGCGTGACTTTGTTTCGTATTTACAAAAATAGCAGCAGCCAAAATTTTTTTTTTTTGCAAAATTAGCACCTCATTTGCCCAACCTTCAAGCGGCACGGCCATGATGATCGCCCAAGATGCCCGCCACGTGTTAGGTTAGGGTTAGGGACATGTTAGGTTAGGGTTAGAATTTCCACCGATAATCTATGAATTTCATAGAATTTTAAAAATATAGCAAATTAGTTCATAAAATTATGAAATTTTACGTAAATGCTCGTAACATGGTTTACTTTCTTGTGTATTTTTTTCATATTTTTCCTCTTTCTAATTTTACCTCGCAATTCTATTTAAGTGTACTCATTTTATCCCGCCACGTGTTACCCTTTCCCTCTTCCACACGCATGGCCCCTCTCCCACCAGCCCTACTCTCCCCCCTCCCACACGGTGCCCCTCCGGTGACCATATTTTGAACTGTCCATCCTCTCTCCTCTGCACATCTGTTGACTCCTCGCGGCTATCCCCCTTGCCCGCAGCGCTGCGCGTAGACAACGCATCTAAAATTCCCAACACCAACGCAGCGGCTCCTCCCTCGCTCGGCTATAAATACCAAAATCTCGCAGTCACTCTTCGCTCATCCCAATTGTGTTTCGCTTCTCGTTCTGGCGCTCGTCGCTGAGAACTCAGAGAAATTAACATAATTATTTTTTTGGAGATTAAGTATTTGCTCGTTGCTCGTCGCTTGTCACTCGATTTTTTTATAGCTTACTGCGAAGGGCAGGTAATTTGTCGGATGCTTTTGTCATTATTACCGATATTAGTTAGTGTACTGGTTGTTAATTAGTTATGAATTAGTTAGTTTACTAGTAATTAATTAGTTTAGAGGTAATTATTGAGTTCGCTGGTAATTAATTAATTAGTCGAAATTAGTTTAGTGGTTATTAGTCCCGCATATTAAATTAGTGCGAACAAACTACTCGTAATTTATGTAGTGGTAATTAATCAGGTGCAATTAGTTAGTTTAGTGGTAATTAAATAGTCATAATTAGTTAGTTTATTCTCTGTTAATTAGTTTAGTGGTAAATAATTAGTCGTATCTAATTACACATATGTAATCCATCACTTGCATGTAATTTGTAGTATCTAATTACACAAATGTACCGCGGATGGAGTTGTTGTGGCTTTAGGTAATGTCGAACATGCAAGACTTGTATGTTTTTATGGCGATGGTCTCGTACGGGTTGGACCTGTCGAGATACCAGTACAAGGTGGTCCGGACGGAGGGGCTCGACGCGATGAATATTCACGAGCTTCGGAGTTGCATCCGAAGGGAGTTTGTCACGGAGGCAATGAGGAAGAAAGTTGTGATCGAGGGGATCGCTTGCACGAATGATGTGTGGGAGCTCGTCAAGGTAGCTGGAAGCGTAGCATAGAGCCAATACATGCAGATTGCCTCCCAGCCCGAGGTGGCCATTTACGGGAGGCCGATGGTATACGTGAATTTTGTACCCAGGGCACCGAGCCACCTTGATGATACCGGGGCCTCTACAAGCGAGCAAGCGCAGCCCGAGCCTGAAGACGGTAGCACGGAATGTGCTACCTCGGAGGATTGTCCCGTGCATAATTTTGTGCAAAATGAGGGGCGGAATCGTGGTGGTCGGCCTGCATTGACTGCCACAAGTATCTACCGGACCAGACTCTCGCGTTGGAGTTTGACGAGGACACCGACCCAAGCTCGGATGGTAGCGACGATGACGCACACTAGGCTGGTGGTCCAACCGAGGGAATTTTGTCATCGGAGGTGCCTTACGTGGCATCTAGACTTGATGATGTCGTAGTGCATTCGCTCGTACTGCCGCAAGAAGAAGGCTCCCATTGGGGTTTGATGCCGAGACCCTCTTAGCAGGGCAGCGCTTCCCTAGCAAGGAGGTCGTGCAATAAGCTATAGCACGGTATGCCTTGTCTATCAGCCGTGTGTATCGAGTGCACCGGTCCAACCCCGGACATTACGCAGTGAGGTGCGTAGTGGAAGGCTACCATGGCAAGGTCAGCGCTCACCGAGCAAAGATCTTCGGTTCAGTATTCACGGTCAAGACAGTGACCGACCACACTTGCGAGCTTAGTGAGCCCCTGTGGCAACATCGGAATGTGACTTTCGCATATGTGGCGAACCTCATCAAGCACCTAGTTGCGGCAGACGTGTCCGTCTCCCCCAAGCTGCTGATGTCAGAAGTCGCCAATTAGGTTGGCTATCTAGTCAGCTAAGACAAGGTCCGACGAGCCAAGCAAAAGGTTATCGAGTCCATGTACGGGACATACGAAGAGGCTTTCAACTTTATGCCGAGATTGCAGATTGCCAAATCAAATCCCGATACGTACATAAACAAGCTTGAGCGTGAAGATGCTGAGAAAAGGCCCAACCGCTTCATACTGGACTGGGTATTCTAGTCTTTTGCTCAGGCCACCGGGGGCTTCCAGTTCTGTCATCCCGTGATGACGATGGATGGCACTTTCCTCACAGGGAGGTACAAGGGTACGATCCTCACCGCGGTGACGACCGACGCGAATGACCAGCTTCTCCCTACGGCATTTCCCATTGTGGAGAGCGACAACACATCCAATTGGCTTTGGTTCCTATCGAACGTGAAGACGACAGTGGTGGGAGACCGACCCAACATATGTCTTATCACAAACCGCAATGCAGGGTTGTTGGCAGCCATCAACACCATATAGCACGGGACGGCCCCCCTTACCAGTGGAACGACGTGCAATCCAGGTGGTGCATGAGGCATCTTACATCTAACTTGTTCAAGCGGTTCCGCAGTTAGGATGTCATGAAGACGTTCAAGCCATTGTGTCTACAGAACCAGAGGCGAAAGTTTGACTCCATCTGGGGAGACCTCAAATGCCGGACTACGAGGCATACAAGGGAGTCCACTTCGGAGGTACTAGAGGGAGAGCAACCCCATAGTGCCATAAGTTTCTCGGAGTAGAATAATGGCCATGCTCCTGAATTAGAGAAATGATCCTTTTTGTGTGACAAACAGTGCGAGGTACGGGATTATGACGACCAACATGTCCGAGGTGTACAACAATGTCCTCAAAGGTGTACGGTGCCTCTCTATCACCGCAATCGTCGAGGAGACATGGACTCACACTGTTGGTTACTTCGTCAATAGAGCCACCGCAGCCAAGCGACAGATGGAGGAAGGCAGGCAGTGATCCGAGAACATGCAAAGGCACATGGACAAGAAGATAGAGAAGTCTCAGATGCACGACATTCGGGTGATCGATGGCCTCAGAAGGAAGTACGAGATCAGGCTTCGGCGGAAACACGTCAACAGTCATGCTAGGGGGGAAAGGAAACAGGTATGCACCCTGGGTGATGTGACGACATGCACCCGCAACAAGTCAAAGCTGCTGCACAAGCCCTGCTCGCACGTGTACAAGGCGTATGTGCAATTGAGGCAGATGTGTACGCCGTACATCTCCGAGTACTACGACACGCAACACCTTTCCGGTACATGGAGTGCAGAGTTTCACTCGTACGGCCTGGAAATGAAGTACACGGATCTTTGGCCGGACATGGTGCGATGGGACCTGAATAAGGACTTGAGGACAACAAATAAGGCGGCGGCGGACGTGGCGCTCCTAATGACATGGATGCTAGCCAGCGTGCAAGATTAGCGGCACAAGCGGTCAGGTATGCAAGACCCCTGGGCACTCAGCGAAGGATTGTCCCAACAGACCGAGCTCATCTGGTCGTTATTCGGTGTCGTAATGTAATGTTTTCTCAGCATTGTTTTCTTATATACAACGAAACTTGTACGAGTTATGCATAATTTGCATCCTTTTTACGTTCTTCACTGTACGGTGCACTGACATCCTTTCTACGTATTTCCCTTGGTTGCTTCATGCACAACCTTATCTAGCCTGTCGTACAATGCAGTATTAAAGAACATCATCCACATTAAACCGATAAATAAACAAAGAGTGTCCTATTTGATCGGGTTACATGTAATGCAAAACAAAGTTCAAATGATGCTTGCCTTGCTGGAACTCAAGTTGCTCGCCCTCGGTGGCGTATGAGTTTACGTCGATCACTTCGGATTCTATATAAAAACAACATCGAATCAACGCCGAGAAAAACCTAAAAAATCGAAGTGCTAAAAAATGCATGAATTTTCTACAGTAGCTAGATGATGATTTTATATGAATTTAGGTAAAATAATTATTCCATTAGGAGCTAGTATGTGTAAGTTAGAGTAGTCTGAAAATCAGATTTCTAGAAAATGCTGAAACGAGTGCTTCACTTACTATTCATCTGAATTTAATTATTTAGTGAAATATAGCAGGACAGAGGTGGAGAAAAGTATTACATAGCTAAATAGAGAATAAAATTATAAGACCAAAATAACTTGGTTCAACTCATTTGGAGTTTATATGAATTAGTTACGAATTTTCAAAGTTAAAAGCATTTTTCAATGTAAAACTAATTCGGTTATGGATCAATTTCCAAAAACTATATTTTCTAGGACAATGAAATATTTGAAACCTATTTCAAAATAAAATTTACTTAAAATAAAAATTATCAAAATTGGTTTCACAAGATTTTGAGTTGAGTTGAATTAGTTATGCATTTTTGAAGTGAATTGTATTTTTCAGTGGAACAAATAATTCGTTTCGGGATTTCCTAAAGTAATTAATACTTTTTTACTGAGCGTTATGTTAGTCTTAGACGCTGACAGTGGGACCCGCGCGATTTTCATTTCTTTTTTCATTTATTTCCCGAATTTAAGCGTTCTGACAGGTGGGGCCCGTAGTTAATGTTCGGATGGTCCAATTGGAGTCGGGTCTGTTCGGACTGTCCGATTAGAGCGTTCTAATAGGTGGGGGCCGTAGTTAATGTTCAGACAGTTCGATCGAAGCCGGGTCTGTTCGAACGGTCCGATTGGCCCAAGTCAACCCGACTAGTTACTGTTTTAACTTCAAACCCCTTAAGTTTGACCAGGCTAAAAAAATTGCAAATAAATACCTAAAATTTTAAAAAAATTCAAAGATGTTCCTCGGATGATCTAGTATGCAAATAAAATTTATAACCTTACTGTTCAAGATTTATTATTCTTATTTTGATTCATTAACAGCAAGGACCTTTACATGGTTCAATTAGGTTCCAAAAATTCTGGAAAATGAAAAAATTCGACGCATGACCTCCCCCTGTCTGCCTTCGCACGACCCTCCCTCCCTGTCATGGCACGTGTGTGGTTCGCTTCCCTTGAGAAGAAAAAAGACCGTCACTTGTCGTTCGGAGAAGGTGTGAAATCCAGGCCCCTCCTCTAATTGCACTTGCCTGCGTACTTCCTCTCCTCACAATTCCATCGCATCCTCGTAATGCGGCAATGGCTATAAATTGAAGAGGGAGCGAGCGCAATTTTATTTCGCAGTCAGTCGCTCGCTAGCTCTCTCTTTCAGCTGCTCTCTGTGTTGGTTATATTTTCGTGGACATTTTAGTGTTATTAACCGCCGTCGTTAGAAGCCGATTTAGCAGGTAATTTTTATCTCCGTCCATTTTTTGTTGTTGGTAAATTATTTATTAACTGCGTACTTAACTAGTTAGGTTTGCTACGTTTACCAATTTATGGAGAAGCTATTTTTTTGGCAACAGACTTGCTCGTTCGTAAATTATGTATTAACTGCGTAGCAATTTTTTTGTTGTCCGTACATTCTTCATTAGAAGCCAATTTACCTAATGTTATGTAAATAATTAGTTCTAAATCCGTAATTTGTAGTTAAGAAAATGGCATGCGATACATGCACTGCTGGAGAGGTTAATTAGTTACGAAATAATTAATTTGTCTAAATTAATTATTTTTAAACAATTAGAAATTACCAAAATAATGAAAGCATGCACTCCTAGTTATTCATGCAACTAATTATTTCGTGGTAGTTCATAATGACATGCAAGTTATTCTAGTATGCATGCACATGCTAGCCAAAATAATGATAGCATACACTGCTAGTTACCATGTAGAGGTGTTCACGGGTGGCCCGAGCCCAACCCAGTCCGGGCCAGGCCTGGGACTGCATTTTCGGCCCGATAGAAGCTCGGCCCGGCCCGAATTTTCGGTAAAAAAAAATTAAAACAGCAAAAAAATCTATTTATTTAATGCTAAAAATGAATTAAATATTAGTTTTTATTCCAAAAACGATTAAAATAAGACTTTTGAGCAAAATGGGTTTAGGTAGGACTCGAACTTGCTTGTTTTTAGTAGAATTTTCAAGCCCAAATTAAACCCTACTGTCCGCCATTTGAATGTGTCTATTACCATGTAAGCAATTAGTTGTTACGTACTCAAGTATGCATGCACCATGCAATGAACACACATATATGCAATTAATATTTTTTAGCAAAGGGAAAGAACAAGGATTAACGTGTGTAATCATTGAGGCGAGGTTAATTACTTACCAAATATTTAGTTTGCCTTAATTAATTAGTTTTAAACAATTAGAAAATAGAAAAATAACGACAGCATGCACTACTAGTTATTCATGCAACTAATTATTTTGTGCTAGTTATTTTATGGTTATTATTAATCTTCTCATTAATATTCTGTCTATTTTATGTGTTGCAAGCCATGTCTCTACTGGCGCTTCTTAAACACTTCTACGATGAGGACCACCGGTGTAAGCTGTGGATCGCCGATGACACCGATGGCCCTTCGCCCATGCAGCTTCGGGTGGGGAGGGATTCCTAGGAGTTGGACGGTCACTACGTCCTGATCCTCCGGGGCACGGGCTTGTTGCCCCTTGCGAGGCTGGTGTCCCTCGGACGTTGGTTCCTCCTATGCGTCAGCCTATTATCCGCACTTGTTGACAGGTGGAGGCCTGAGACACACATCTTCCACTTTCGGTGGGGTAAGAAGATGGTCACCCTACAGGATGTCTCGCACTTGACCGGTCTCCCAATCCGGGGTGAGCCGCTTGTTCCGAGCCCTCCGTGGCGCATTGGAAGGCCATGCTAGAGTAGCGGTTCGGCCGACCTCTCCCGGAGGGTGCACGTGGCGTCCCTGGGCTTAGCGGCAATTCAATGATTGCCCGCAGGGTGCACCAGACGAGGTCGTTAGGACGCACCTCGTAGCTTACCTTATTTGGCTCTTTGGTTGGGTCCTGTTTCCAATCACACGGGGCGATTGGTGCTACCCCAGCTATGTCCGCCTCGCCGAGTCGTTGGTTGACGCAGGGGCTGGGCTGATGCCTCAGTATAGCTGGGGTCAGCCGTCCTTTGCACCACATACCGGGAGTTGTGTGATGCTTCACGGTGCGGCACCTGTGGTACCCCCAGCCTGGCCCTCTGCTACGTGCTCCTGCAGCTGCGGAGTTGGGAGCACTTCCCGATTGGGCGGTCGTCCATCGAGATAGCGGTACACCCGTACGCCCCCCGATCGACGTGGTAGACGGGCCCACCATGGGCTCACGGTGGACTGCTGGCCGTCTGCGCTGGGCCAAGGACAGGCTAGTGAGGTGCTATTCGTTGTACCAAAACGAGTTTGAGTCGATGCACGAGAGCGACATCATATGGAAACCATGGTATCCATAGTACGTGCGTACGGTAGCACCGCACGGGCTGTCCGTGAAACGCAGCCAGGACAAGGGGTTATGGAAGACAACCTGCCATCTGGTGTTCACACATATGGTGGAGCCTTACACGCCGCAGCGCATAATGCGCCAGTTTGGTTCATACCAGGTCGTGCCTCCCCCCCGGACGGCAGGGTCCTGCAACGAACCGTACACCTGTTAATCAATGCAACTTTATCCGAGTAATGTTTACAGTTCCTACGTCTTCTTTTCTAACATCAATCCTTCCGAAAATGTAGGCAATCGAGGACGGGTAGGCATATAAAGGACTGGCACCCAGTCCAGCAGGAGTGGACTACGGCATGGATGGAGGAGGTGCATATGGATGTCTTAACAGAGCGGCGTCTCTACGACCCTGAGACGTAGGTGCGTACTTGGAGTGGTACATGCCACGTACGCACCATTCCTCCAACAGAGCGCCCGGAGCTGCTGACAGAGGGGATGCACCAGGAGAGTCTCCACCGCGCGTACGATCGTCACAACGTTTCGCGGCGTCACGACAGCGTGGGACACTTACAACCTCTGGTCGTTTCATTGACGATATTTGTGTTCTTCATTAATGAACATGTTATGTACATCACTACAGTTGGAGCGGGCGCAGCGCATCTTGGGCGCAGCGGAGGCCGCCATCGGCAACCTAGATAGAACACAGATGGGGATGCTTAAAACTTTGAGGTACATCGCCACAAAGCTGAAGAAGATAGTAAAGAACTTGAGCTGCAGTCGTTCAACGGATGACGTCCTATGCATCAGACACCAAATGGGGGGGGTGTTCAACCGCTAGGTCACCACGGCCAAGCGATAGCGAGTCCGAACGACGTCGTAGCGTTCCCCGTCGGTCATCCGCCGGCCAGGTCGGCGGGGAGGTAAGTTATGTACAAATCTACGTTCATTTTTTTGGTTATGCCTTACATTGCGTTAACATCATGTCGTTTTCCTGCCGCAGGTCCGTCGGGACGAATCACTTCTACCGGCTACGTTTGGTACACAGACTAGTGCTCCCCGTCGGTCATCTGCACTGCACATCCGGGAGGTACGAGATTCTCAGTTCACGTCCCGAGTGTTTATCTCAGACTAACATCGTTCCTCTTGCGACCTTGATTGGCCGGGGATGATGACCACGATTCTAACGGCCGATGATGATGACCACGAGCCTCGGCTCCTACCAGGAGCAAGACACGCCGTTAGGGTATGGCTCATGGCGGCCGAGTTTGGAAGCGTCTGTGACAGGCGTAGCTCCTCCAGGTTCGTTGTCCCACGTATGTTCAAGGGCAGAGCTCCTCCGGGTTTGCTGTCCCACCGTACCTCCAAGGGCAGAGCTCCTCCGGGTTCGATGGCACCCCATACCTCCGAGGGCAGAGCTCATCCGCGCAACCGGAGTTGCAGGCATCATACCCGGGACTGAATTTTTCAAGCCCATCACTCATGATTTCTTCGGAGGTGTCCCCCAGGCTGGCATGCCTCATCACGATGACATATACGCTTTCCAAACTCTATTGGGCCATACTGAGACGACCGGTGCACCTCCGCCACCTCAACGGTCTCCATACCCCCTCCGAACGAACACACCCTCACCCGATCGCTTCACGTACTCCACAGGGTATACCCAACGCAAGACATCTAGGTGCACGCGAAGGCCGCCGCAATGAGCAGAGGGTAGTGGGTCAGACTCAAACGAGTGAGCCATATTGTATCATGTGAACTCGGACTTCTAATTTTATGTATGAAAATGTCTTAAATTAGTTCATGTAATGATTGTAAATCCTCAGACGAGCGAGCTATATTGTAACGCTTCAAATATTATGTATAAGAACGTCTTCGAAATTTCAGAATGACAAGACAACACACTGCGACGCTAACTTTTTCGAACTACAAGACCACACGAATTAGAGGAAAATGACAACTCTACCTCCCCAGCTTTTAAGGACGACGTGACCTGACAAGTCAGTTTTCCGCAGCGACATGACCCGATGAGTTAGCTTTGCGCAGCGACGTGACCCGACGAGTCTCCTCAGGGCTGCTACCTCGCGGACGCGAATTTCTTTCAACCGAATTACAATTCAGCCGCGTACGTAGCGCTGGCTTGGCATATAAGTATCACCCCTTCCACGTTAGGTTATTCTACATCCAGACTTCAACACAATCTCGCTCAGATGGACAAGCAATGGGAGGAGATTCGTGAAATGCAAATGGAGTACGCGACCTAGGAGGAACAAATGGAGCATGCTAGGAGGCCACCTCCCCGCAATGACGCCACCCCCCGTAGCAACAACCCCTACCACAACATCCCAACCAAGTATTCGCCGCAACACCCGCCCGAGGGGGAGACGACGTCCCTCTGTTGGTGCAGGGACAGATGCAAGTTCTTCAAGTCCAAGCACCAGCTAAGCCTGGACATGCATTACTAGGGTTGCGCAAACTACTCCTACAACTATCCCGATCACCGTTAGGACACGAGCCGCTACCGGCAGCCAGTAAGGACATGTTACAATATGTTCTTCTACCATTTCTCTTTCAAAGTACACACTAACAATCTCTCCCATTTACCCGTAGTCCCCGAATCCGCTATGTGGCTACTGCAAATGGATTGACCTAGAGATCCACCCACACGACCAGTAGACTCTCGACTGCGAGGAGTGGAATGCCAACAGGGACCGCGAGAGGAGGGAGGAGGAGCGCCGCACCGAAGAGCACAACGAGCGTATCCGGCGGGAGACGCAGGCCCATCTCAAGGTGTGCAGGTGCAGAGAGCGCGAGACTCACGACAGGGAGCGCGAGAAAAAGAAAGAAATGGCGGCCGAGGCCAAGGCGGACGGCAAGGAGTACAATATTGAGCTCACAAGGAAGGGCAAAGTGCCTCGGTCCACACAGTAGTCCGACCCTCTTCGTCCATGTGTCGCATGTATTTCTAATTCCGTAAAAGGTGTGTATACCGTCCTTGGTTCATTAGCCTGCATGTCATATAACCTTTTTATTGGATCAACTATCGTGCTGTTATTGTTATGTCATTTCTTTAAAACTATTGTGTATATTGCTGTGTATGAATTTCGCGACCCGGTCGCCGGATTGGAGCCTTGCTACCCGGCCGCCGGATTGGAACTGCCCGTGCAAGGACAAGAATAATTGATGGGATGTGGATGGTCGCGACGGCCAATGAATGGATCGGGCATGGTTGCCAGATGGCAAGTCGGCAATGGCACAGTACCATTTGTGCGACCAATGGTGTACCAGATGGTTTATTCCTCGCCGGTGGTAAATTGGCATTTCCTCGATAAGAGACTGGGACGCTGCTATGGGTAGAAGCCTTGTTTGGTTCATTGTTACTACACTGTGCCACTGAAGTTAAGCAGGCTTAGCCTTCTGACGCCACCGTTTAGTTCATAGTTATAGCCGTAGTGTACCACATTTTCTTAACATCCTGATCCCCCACCATAGACACATTTTCATGTCAGCCTTTGCCTAACTCGTGACATCTGGTATGGCCGTCACAAAATGTGCGATTTACCTTGTGACTTAGCATGGTCCATGCAGTCATTCAAACATACCTGATCTCTACATGTGTTTTTACAACTCCTTTTTTCTTGGAAAATTGTTGACCTATACTCATATATGAGAGAATAGTTGGTTACTTGTAAAGTAGTGTAGCTGTCTGGCTGAGATCAAGGAGTGAAATCCAATTTACCAAGACAGTTCCAATCTCCTGTGCAGAGACGTGGGTCTTGGATTTATGCTTCGGCTCACTAACCCCAGGAATGCCTTGCAAATGAAATGATGCGGATGCCCCGAGCATAGTCCAGATGCATTAGAGATTGCATCGTGCATGGAACACGCGATACGCCAGCTTTATCTTTTTTGCTGGACCTTGGGACACGCGGTCCAACGCTAACTGGAGGTAGAGCTTTGCAACTAGTAGTGCTGGTTGCAGGACCAAAAAGTCAGCAGCAAGGCAATGAAAAGAAGAGATAGAGCCTCCAACAAGTCCTAGCCCTTTTTGTGCATCCTAGGTAAAGGATGTTGATTGGAGCTAAGCCTCACGATGGCTGGAAGACAACCTGGAACTAACAAATCAAGCACCATATCTTGATGGGAAAAAAAGCAAGAGGAAAGAAAAACAGCTTGTGCACACGACGATGGGTGAGGAAATCCTGAAAGATTGGATTGGGACGAGCATGGAAATATTTGGGTCAACTTGTTGGCGCAGGGTTGACTAACAAATCTGCCCTTTTTTTAGTGGGAAACCATGCACTTTACCCCCAGGTTGATGCGACTACCCTGCAACCAACCATTGTTCAATGGATGAGAAACTTCACCCATGCCTTGTCTTTTTGTAAAGATGCGTTTTGGTAAGAACTCGCAACTCAAGGGGGGGAAAGAATTTTAAATCATGCCTTCGGACCTCAAGTTCTAGATGAACAGCCAATATACTTAGCATACAAGTATACAGCAGAAAAGTAGATTCCACTAACAAAAATGCAACCAAAACCCTTTCCAGTGCAATTCAAACTATATATATGTGCGTTTCCAGCATGGGCCGTACATGGACAAATGAATGATCAGTGTTATGTTTGGATAATAAATCAGTCATGAGAAGTCGGCCAATTCCTTGTTGATGCTGACTAAAAGCTTTCATGTCCAAATTATATGAGGTGAAATGCATGTGTTTATATTGTAAACAGTCGTGCAAAGAGACCATTTCCATCACATAGACCTTCAGCAAAAATCAATAGGGAATGGAAATCTGAGATACCCGAAGCACAGTGTGGCGCATACACACATGTGGATCAGGTTGGAAGTGTCCAGTCATGACCAAAGAGATGGATAACACATCGTGGGAATCTGATTCATCCCTGTGGCCAAGCCAGCCTTTCTATCCAATGATAGTGGCTACTGTGTGCGTGTGTGCGCCCAGCTTTTGGTCCCTCTCGGCTATCTTGTTGCCGCATCCACCAAATTCCCCCGGATGCCCCCCACCACATCACACCTTCCGTGGCTCCCTTATCCCCTCCTCTCCTATCACCTCAGATATTCTCTCGTGGCCGAAGTGACACTGACCACGACTCATATCGGAGCATGGAGCATCACAACGTGAGGTATCTATTCGGGTGCTAAGACATGTTATATCATATAGATGCTAAGTTTATATTTTTCTCTTATCTCCTTCCGTCTCTAAAGGTGAAGTTCCCCCCAACCTCTCCACACCCACACCCACCCACACCCTTCCCCTTCATCATCTCTATCGTTCTCTCTCCTCTCACCGGACTGACCACCGCCGCTGCCGATTCCGTCATCTCCGACGACCTCTACTGCAGTCGGTGTGGTCTACGTGCTCCTCTCCTCCCCCTCTTCCAACTCGACAGCATCTCCATCCCCCTTATCTCCCGCAACAACCATCTCCACCACCGGACCTAGAGGCGGCGGCGAGCATGGCGGGCGACGATCCTATGCGGCTAGGACGACTTCGTGGTGGCGACGGACGGGGAGTACTAGTTGATGTGAAGGCGAAGGGCCGTTGCGAACGTGGCGGCGGCGGCGGCGTGAGGCCTTGATCCGACGTCCTTCTCGGCTCAACGGCATCTTCCTCGTCCTCGATCCGGCGGTGCCCTCCTTGGCCCGACGGCAGCATGGCAGCATGACAGCACCGGCCAAGGCGACGCCTCCTCTTGGTGTGGCGGCAGCGCGGCTTCGTCAACCTCGGTCGGCCGACAACAGAGGACGGCATGCCTGGGCCCGGTGGTGCGCAACTTGTGTCAGCGAGCGATGCTAACAAGTGAACCCATCAAATTGTTTATTGGCTTGGTTCTGATACTAGCGCTGGTGCCAGTTCCAGAAATCTTTTTCTTGGTACCGTGTGCTTCAATGTGTGGTGTTGATTCCATGCCCTCTCTCTCCTCCCTTGGTACCGGCTGAATTACACATTGGAGATGCTCTAAGTTTGGCAGCTTTGGGTGCAAGACAACTATTATATATGTATATAGCTTGAGGTGCTCTTTGCATATTGTTTACCCTGTACATGATATATTGGCCTTTTGATCCATTGAAATAGATCGAGGTTCATTCCAACATGGTATCAGAGCTAGGGTTAGGGTTTCCCACTTGACCGTCACCGTCGTACCCGCGCCGAGCTCCTCTCGGCTCGCCCTGCTCTGCTATGAAGCTTCTGTCGCCGATTCGGCCCCCATCACCGGATCCGTGAGCCCCCGCCATCGGATCCAGGCTCCGCCACCAAATCCAGGCCGCCTGTCGCTGGATTCGAAGCCTCGTGCCCGTCGGAGCGCTCGTCCGCCGCTGTTCCAGTAGGCCCCTGCTCAAGCCCAACGCGACTCCTGTGCTTCGCACCCGGTTTCACCCGAGGAGGCTTCAGCCGCCACCCCGGCCGCCTCCTGCCGCCCCTGCTCTGGATCCGGCCAGTCCAGCTCCGGATCCCGATGTCTGGGCCACCCCGACCTTGGGCCGCTGCAACCGACTCCAGATCGTCCCTCTACTCTGGATGGCTACCGCCGACGACTCCTTCGCTATCCCACTCCCCTCGGTTCGGTTTGACAGGACGAACTTCCAAGAGTGGACTGTTCACCTAAGGATTCACCTCAACAACTAGCATCTCTAGGGTCATCTCACCGGTGAGCACCCTTGTTCGCCTTTTCCTATGCTGTCAGTTCTACCAGCTCTTCTTGCTGGTGCAGATTAGACTGCTCGGGAGGTCGCCAATGTTGCACTAGAGGAGGCCCTGGAGCTCTACCAGTTAGAGCTACACGTCTACGAGATGGTAGGATGCCGAAGCTCGTGCTACCACCATCCTGGTGGGTAGCATGCCTGTGGCCATCTCCATCGATGTGGCGGAGTTGCCGACAGCGCAGTTGATGTGGGAGTGCCTCCGAGCTTACTACCAGCCAACGAGTAATGCTATGTACCTCTCGTCAGACACCAAAGCATTCCTTCAAAGAACATGATGCCACCATGGATCTACTTCTACCAAAGACATGGTCGAGGTGTGTCGTCAGCTCGACTCTCTAGGCTCGGATGTCTTCCGGACCTATCCTTGCTATGTGCGGCTCTACGCTCACCAGGAGACTCACCGTCTCTACGACTTTCTGACCGTCTCCGACCTGAGTTTAAGACCGTGCGTGCTCAACTCCTAACTCGCCACCCATGCCTGACCTTGGTGGAGGCTCTCACGGGTGTTCGTGCTGAGAAAACTCTGTCATCGTGGCACGGCTCAGATACAGGCTGTCTTGTCTGCTTGAGCGCCTACTCCTTCAGCTTTGACCATGGTCCTCAGAGCTCCGGGGCACCAAGGTTCTTGCCTCTACTACACCCATCGCCACAGGATGTGACCACATGTATCAGATCTACAAGCGGAGGAGGGACCAAGGTTACCGGGGTGGACGTCCCCCGAAGAGCTCCGGAGGTTCCTCCTACTCAGGAGCAAGAGCCTCTCACTAGGGCTCATCTGGTGACGTCACGCAATAGCTCATCTCCCTTCGCCAGCGTCTCGTGTGTAGGATCAAGGATAACCGACTAGAGGGGGGTGAATAGGAGGTTTTTAAACTTTTTAACAATTTAACAATTTTAGACAATTAATAACTTAGTCTAAGCAAGTTACACGTCTAGCAAAGCAATTCAATCACAAAAAAACAAGCTAGAAATATAAATGCGGAAATGTAAAGACTAGAAATAACCACAATAACACAACGATGTTTTTCCCGTGGTATCGAAAACTTGCCGGTCTTCACTAGTCCACGTTGAGAAAGCTTGACACCTCAAGCCGGCTCCACAAATTAAGCCTTCCCTCGATTCACTATGGTTGTTCTTCCTCCGCTCCGGAGATGGTGAACACTGAACCACTCACAAGCTTGCACCGGGTCTCTTCACAATCTTCTTGAAGAGATCACCGTGCTCCACCGCCACACCGCCTAGGAGTGCAAAGAACACTCCAAGAGTAATAAAGCAACAAATTTTCACTTGACGGCACTCAAGTGCAAATGGATCAACTAGGAGTATGAATGCACTTGAATGAATCTCAACAAGCTCACAATGAATGCACAAGAGTGTTTTTGAGTGTTGAGTGAATGCACAAAGGTCACAAGGCTCTATAGATGTTAAATGTGCTCTAGCAGCCCTTACTTGAGCAGTTGGGGGGTATTTATAACCCCTACCAACAATTATGACCATTGGGGACCAAACCCCAACTCTCAAATCGGATCGAACGATCATTAAGGTAACGATGCAGCGAATGCATTTCACCGAAAGTACGCTTAACGGCTAGAACAGTTACTAAAAATACTCAATATAGCCATTGGAAATCCCAGTCGGAACGACCGCTAACTAAGGTGTGGTACGTCCAAAATGCCCCGGTCGTACCGCGCTTACGAGCGGTACAACCGATTGTAGGGTTTCACAAATCGCTGAAAATTGCATGCGCTCTGGAATTTTCATACCGCCATATAAAAATCGGAATGACCGCAGAGCGGTACAACCATTTCTAAGCGCGGAATGACCGATTTCCAAAAGAGTTTCTGAGCAGAATTACACTGGTTCTGTTTTTATTGAACCGCCTCAGAAAATTCGGTACGACCGCACATCGGTACGACCGATTCTCATAAGCGGAACGACCGATTCTCACAAGCAGCTCTGAGGCAAAATGCATCGCTTCTGGTTTTCTTGAACCGCCAACTAAAAAACGGAATGACCGCAATGCGGTAGTACCGCTCAAAGAGCCGGTCATTCGCATAAAGCGCCATTGGTGTTCCTTCAAAATACGGTATTACCGCCAAGTAATATCCCAATATATCACACTAAGCATGACGACCGCAATTTTAACTACGATACTACCGATTTTGGACAGAAGCACTACAAGCTTTCAAATTCAATTTTAAGTTCAAATTCAAATGCATGCATGATCCTAAATTGATCCATATGGCACAAGAACATGCTATCAAGCTACTAGCCATGATCCCTCTTAATAGTACGGTATTTATCCTATAATCCGGTCTTCCAACCAAAACTCCTAAGACTGGTAAAATAGAAAAAGGAACCTAGACTACTTGTACCTTGTCTTTAAGCCAAAAGATCTTTGTGTAGTCCATTTGCATGCAACTTTGCGTCACTAAGTTCACCAATAGGACTTAACCTTGTAAATACTCAATAAACATGTTAATCCCATATTCACATATTATCATTAATTACCAAAAAAAAATTTAGGGGCCTAGATGCTTTCAATCTCCCCCTTTTTGGTAATTGATGACAACACTATTAATATGTGAGAAAGATTGGTTTGAATATACTGTGAGTGTATATTATTTTGATAACTTAACAATAAAACAATTCTTGCAATAAGCACAAATGAGTGTATGAGAATTATTTTCTTGTTAAGTCTAATTTAAAGAAAGCTCCCCCTAAACATGTGCATAAAAAGGGATAGAAAATTTTGCAAGCACATATAGAAATTTTGTGAAATTTTGGCAGAGTTTCTTTAGCATATTTGACCTTGAGGAAATGCAATATTAAGATATGACAATAATTGAAATTGTATTTTAACATAATAACATAAGCATAAACAGCATTCAACAAGTTAAAAGACACAGATTTAAACTATTACAAGCACATAAGTAGCACATAAGTTCAACACAAGTATATAACACATATAAGTCCATATATAATAGTAACAAAAGCTTGCTCCCCCTAAAACTATGTCTTCTCACTTCTCTCTCTCCCTTTGGCATCAAGGTACCAAAAACAATTCAGACGACGGGGTCCTGAAGACGAGGGACGAGGTCCTGGGAAGCCGGGTCCTGGGCTGGAGCAGAAGCTGGAACTGTATCCTGAAGCTCTGGGGTTGGAGGAGCGGAGTCCTGAGAAGCGGTGGCCTGATCTGGAGCTAGAACAGGTGACGGATCCTGAGATGTCGAATCAATATGTGCCAAAACCTGAGCTGCTGACTCTATAGCCGGGGCTGGATCCTGAGCCACTGTCTCGGTAGCTGGTGCTGGAGGAGTGGAGACTAGAACTGGAGCTGAGATGGGAGCAATAGGAGCTGAAGCAGAAGCTGTAGCCTGAGATGCTGGCACTATAGTAGGAGCTAAAGGAGGAAGAGGTGTCGCAGAAGATGTCCTAGAAGGAGGACGATGACGACAAGTGTATCGCTGAGGGGTCCTCAAACTCCCTTCTAAGTCATTAATGCTCTCCATCAGGGCAGACATCCTGTTATGAGTTTCCTCAAAGAAATCATTCTGAATTGATGCCATTTCAACTAGCCTGTTGCGAGTCTCATTTTCAAATTCAGTTTGCTCAGCCTTCATTTCTTGCAAGGTACTAAGAATGAGTCACGATTTTGAAGAACACATGCAAGAACACCCTCGGAGGAGCATCAAGAATGCTAGGAGCCTCATCAGTATCAACCTCAACACTGGCATGACTAGGAGGAGCTCCATCTCGAGGCTTATAGGACTTGTGAACTGATCTCAATCCACCATGATACTCGATCTTCTGCGAAATTAATGCCATGATGTATGGTGCATAGTAAATTCTCTTAACTCTATCATTCTTAGAGGAAACTATGCCCTGAAGAATTACATCCAAAACATCAAACTTTATGCCCCTCATAATGTGATCTATAATGTTCCAAGCATGTCCCCTGACTGCATCAAAATTGCCACTTTTGGGGTAAAAAGTATGATTAATGGTCCTGTTAATAATGCTTGGTAAGGGCCTAAGTCCAGTGATGGTCCCTAGCTTACACTAGACAGTGGAGTCATAATAGTCAGATCAAGCGGGAGCTAGTAAAGCAAGACTATCAAAGATCTTCTCCCAAGTGCTGGACTGAACTCTTAGAACTTGCTCAAATTCTTCTTTTGTGCTCTGCAAGTCTCTAGTAACTGATATCCATCTGAAGGATTGCAAACCTGCAGAGACATGTACTGTGGCATAGAATTGCCTAATGAGCTCATCATCATAATTTTGCTTCAATGCCACAAGGTCATGAAGTCCTACTTGATGAAACAGTTGATAAACACCACTATATTTGTCCAAAGTGTTTATATGAGACCATTTAATCCATTTGTGATTAGCAAACTTTCTGTTACGTCCATATAACTGCGCATAGACTTGTTCTTGAAAAACAGTATGAAATCTTGGATTAATGGAGTCAGATTTGGAGAGATACCGATTTACATGTCTCTTAATGGCATACTCATCAGCTGAAAGAAGGCGCAAATCAATTGGAGACGCTGGAGGTTCTCCCAAATTGTCAAATGTACCTTCTGGAGAATCTGGTTCTGATTGAGTCTCATCCTCATAATCTTCTTCTTCACTCTCTTCTGTTTCGGATGCATGTGCTGGCCTTTTCCCTTTACCATGCACAATTTTTCATGCGAAACGTAACGAGATCAAGGTACGTGTGTTGCGTGTCGTCGTCGTTGATGTTGCTGTGCAGGAGCTACAGAAGATTGAGGAGATGATTGCCCTCTTGGTGGTCCATGGGATTTCCTCGTCGCAACCCTCATCCTAAGCATCTTTAAAAAGATAGAATAGGTTACAGGAAGTTCAAAGAATTAAATGGAATAGAATTCAGTGAAAAAGAATTGAAGTTTATGTTTTCTGTCAGGACAATCGGACGTGGGCCGTTTATCGCCAAGATGCGATCGCTTAGCATCGCGGTCGCATTCACGCCAAGAACCTGGCGTTCGATTTTCTGACCGAGTTCTAGGGCAATTAGAATGTTGAATATTTGATGATTTTTCATGGAGTGAATCCATGGATCTGATGCGCAAACATCATTAGACATCAATTATCTACTTTTGCCCAATTAGAACTACAGAAATCTATCGCATTTTCATCAAACCCTAAAAGGGGACTCCTAGGGTTCCAAAAGATGGTAAAACGCAAATCAAACGAAGTTTTACCTTGAGATTTGGAGGAGTTGAACCCTGGAGAGGCAAGAAACACGGAGAAACCAAAGAAACGCAGAGATTTTGAGTGGATTTTGAATAGGAGTTTAGGAGGCGCACGGGTTGAAAAGAGAGAGAAGCCGAAGAAAAATGAAGCGGTAAGAGGGCGATTGAGCCGTTCCACAGAGGTTAAGGGAAAAGTGAACAGTAACGGCAGGAAGTTATTGCCCTCTCACAAACCGTCATGCGATCGTCGACAAAATGCCGCTTGTAGAATCAAGACTTTGGTCATACCGCTGTTATAACGCCGGTCGTACCGCGAGTATAACGCCGGTTGAACCGATTGTCCTGGAGCTTCGAGTTTCTCTTAGGAACTTACATTATTTGCAAATGATCCCTAGTTTTGTACTCAAATAAATATCATTAAGGATCATTATGCATAAACTAGACGATTGTCTATATAGGAACATAATTTTTATGATCATAGCTATCTTTAATAAAAGATTTGAAAAACACTTTCATAAAATACTCAAATAACATCAAATGAAGCACAAAACATGAGGCAAGAGTTCAAACAACATTTGAATAGTCTATGATATTTAACTCATTCTTCAATTTGCAAAAACGGCCTTCATCTAATGGCTTGGTGAAAATATCCGCTAATTGGTCTTCGGTTCTTATGTGGCTAATCTCAATATCTCCCTTGCTCACATGATCTCTCAAGAAATGGTGGTGAATATCTATATGCTTGGTTCTTGAGTGTTGAACAGGGTTATTAGCAATTTTCACCGCACTATTATTGTCACACAAAAGAGGCATTTTATCAATTTTAATTCCATAATCCATTAATGTTTGCTTCGTCCATAGCAATTGAGCACAACAACTTCCCGCGGAAACATATTCGGCTTCGGCGGTGGATAAAGCTACGGAGTTTTGTTTCTTAGATGACCATGATACTAAGGATCTTTCTAAGAATTAACAACTACCCGAGGTGCTTTTTCTATCCACTTTGCAACCCGCATAATCGGAATCCGAATACCCAATTAAATCAAATTTAGCACCTTTAGGATACCATAGGCCAATGCTAGAGGAATGCTTTAAATATCTTAGTATTCTTTTAACGGCCATTAAATGGCACTCTTTTGGAGTTGCTTGAAATCGTGCACACATGCAAACATTAAACATGATATCGGGCCTAGATGCAGTAAGATAAAGCAAGCTACCAATCATAGACCTATAAAGCTTTAAATCTACCGGTTTACCTCCCTCATTTAGATCAAGATGACCATTTGTAGCCATGGAAGTCTTGATGGGCTTTGCATCTTCCATGCCAAATCTTTTAAGTAAATCCTTTACGTACTTGGCTTGACTTATGAAAGTCACATCTTTGAGTTGCTTGATTTGAAGTCCAAGGAAATAGCTTAATTCTCCAATCATTGAAATTTCAAATTCCCTAGACATCATATCACCAAATTCTTCGCAAAAATCTTGATTAGTAGACCCAAAAATAATATCATCAACATAAATTTGACAAATAAAGAAATCATCATTTAAGACTTTAGTAAATAGAGTTGAATCGGTTTTCCCAATTTTGAATCCTTTTGAGACTAGAAAATCTCTAAGGCGTTCATACCATGCTCTAGGAGCTTGTTTAAAACCATAGAGCGCATTGGAGAGTTTATAGACATGATTTGGATTCTTTGGATCTTCAAAACCGGGAGGTTGTTCAACAAAGACAAGCTCGGATATTTTACCATTTAAGAATGCACTTTTAACATCCATTTGAAATAATTTAATATCAAAACATGATGCAAAAGCTAGTAATATCCGAATTGACTCAAGCCTAGCTACGGGAGCAAAGGTTTCACCAAAATCCAAACCTTCAACTTGTGAATACCCTTGAGCAACCAACTTTGCTTTGTTCCGAACAACCAAACCATTTTCATCTTGTTTATTCCTAAAGACCCATTTTGTACCCATGACATTATGTTCCTTGGGTCGATCCACCAATGTCCAAACTTCATTCCGGGTGAAGTTGTTGACTTCTTCATGCATAGCATTCACCCAATCCGGATCGTCAAGTGCTTTTTCTACATGCTTTGGCTTCATAAAAGAGACAAACGAGTAATGTTCACAAAAAGAAGCAACATGAGAGCGAGTTTGGACACCCTTACTTACGTCACCCAATATTTGATCTATTGGATGATTCTTTGCAATTGCATCGTGGATTCTTGGTGGTAGGTTAGATGGTTGATCATCTTCTTTGTTGTCCTCTTCACTAAGTTGTTCTTGATTTGTGGAAGAGGTGGGTGGTTCAACTTGAGTGGAAGATGATGGATTGTCTTCGGGCTTGATGTCGCCTATTTGCATATGTTCCATTGCTTTTCTTAAGGCTTCATCACCTACATCATTCAAATTCTCATGGTCTTCCTGAGAGCCGTTAGTTTCATCAAATTGCACATCGTGTCTTTTTTCAACTAAACCGGAGTTTTTGTTAAAGACACGATAAGCTTTGCTATTAGAAGAATAACCAAGCAAGAAACCAACATCGCAACGACTATCGAATTTTGAAAGACGAACACCCTTCTTTAAAATATAACACTTGCAACCAAAAACTCGGAAATAAGAGATGTTCGATTTTCTTCCTATAAGAAGCTCATAGGAAGAATAGAGACGATTTATGGCATGACAAGCGGTGTTAATAGAGACGATTTATGGCATGACAAGCGGTGTTAATAGCTTCCGCCCAAAAAATATCGGAAGTATTATATTCATCAAACATTGTCCTAGCCATTTCAATTAATGTACGATTTTTCCTTTCTACTACTCCATTTTGCTCCGGAGTGTAGGTTGTGGAAAGTTCGTGCTTTATTCCAAGTTCATCACAAAAGTCTTCAACTTTAGTATTCTTGAACTCGGAACCATTATCACTACGGATTTTCTTTATTTTGAAATCAAATTCATTTTGGACCCTTTTTGCAAATCTTTTGAAAATCCCGGAGGCTTCACCTTTGTCATCTACGAAAAATACCCATGTATATCTAGAGTAATCATCCACAATGACTAAACAATAGCTATTACCTCTGATACTCTTATAGGTTGTTGGCCCAAACAAATACATATGTAAGAGTTCCAATGGTCTAGAAGTTAACATGATACTCTTGGAAGGATAAGAATTAGCGACTTGTTTACCGGCTTGACAAGCACTACAAAGTCTATTTTTCTCAAACTTCACATCTTTCAAGCCAACAACTAAATCATGTTTGAAAAGCTTTTTGAGTCGAATCATTCCAACATGAGCTAGCCTTCTATGCCAAAGCCAACCCAATGAGGTTTTTGCCATTAAACAAGTTTTTAAACATGATTCACTTGAACTAAAATCAACTAAGTAAATATTTCCAAATCTAAAGCCTTTGAAAGCTAAAGAGCTATCTTTTGCATTAGAGATGATTACACCTTCACTAGAGAATGAGCAAATTAGTCCAAGATCACATATTTGAGCAACGGATAGCAAGTTAAACTTTAATGATTCGACTAAAGAAACATTAGAAATGGAAAGGTTTTTTGAGATAGCAATTTTACCCAATCTTAATACCTTTCCTTTGCTATTATCGCCAAAAGTGATCTTCTCAATTCCTTGACCATTCTCGAATGTGGTGAACATCTTTCTATCACCGGTCATGTGTTGAGTGCATCCACTATCAAGCACCCAATGTTTTCCACCGGTTTTATAGTTCGCCTACAAAACAAAAATCAAGTTCTTTTAGGTACCCAAATTTGTTTGGGTCCTTGGAGGTTAGTAACTAAGGATTTAGGCACCCAAATAGCATTCTTTTTAGCGCCTAGAATTGAAGTGCCAACAAAACGAGCAATTACGTTACCATCCTTAGTCTTTCTAAGCATATAGCAAGAATCATATATACCAATAGATGGAGTCTTACCCTTAGGACAATTTTGTTGCATATGTCCTATTTCCCGGCATTTATGGCAATACTTACCATTTTGCCTCACAAATCTTGTGGGCACGTTTGCCGGCTTTTTACCTTTCTTAGGCACATACCCAAGACCTTCCTTGTTGAATGAGCATCTTTGCTCACTCAAAAGTTTGTCAAGAGTGGCCTTACCCTTGAAACATCTTTCCAAGCTCTTGCTTAGCTTGGTCACTTGCTCTTTTAGCTCATTGTTCTCATGAATAAGCTTTGCATCATTTTGCTCAACAATATCATGATTATCATTAACACTAGAGCAACATAGCATAGCAAGTAGGTCATCACATGACGTAGATGCACTAGTCTTAGCAATTTCTACACTAGGCATATTATTAATAATATTGCATGTAATTCCTATACTAGAATAAGACTTGCTTGAATATTCTTGGATAAGCAAATCATGAGCTTCCTTTAACCCCTCATAAGATTCTTTTAGAGAGATAAACTCTCTACTTAAGATCTTATATTCTGATTTTTCTTTTCCAAGATATTCATTTAAGTCATCAAGCATATCCATTAATTCATCATAAGTTGGTTCATCACTATTAATGGATTTTACCTTATCTCCTTTTGCCATGAGGCAAGTAGGAGTGGAGAATAGCAACGGAGCTTCCTTGATGGCGATGCCGACTAGTCCCTTCTTCTTGGGGGACTCCTCCTCATCGGAATCGGAGTCGCTTGACTCATCATTTGAATCTCACTCTCCAATGTGGGCTTCATGCCTGCCATCTTTGTGAAGCTTCTTGAAGAACTTCTTGCCATTGTACTCCTTCTCTTGAATGACTTGCCCTTGTCATCCTTCTTTTCGGGGCTCCGGAGATGGTGAACACCGAACCACTCACAAGCTTGCACTGGGTCTCTTCACAATCTTCTTGAAGAGATCACCGTGCTCCACCGCCACGCCGTCTAGGAGTGCAGCAACACTCCAAGAGTAATAAATCAACGGCCTTCACTTGACGGCACTCAAGTGCAAATGGATCAACTAGGAGTATGAATGCACTTGAATGAATCTCAACAAGCTCACAATGAATGCACAAGAGTGTTTTTGAGTGTTGAATGAATGCACAAAGGTCACAAGGCTCTATAGATGTTAAATGTGCTCTAGCAGCCCTTACTTGAGCAGTTGGGGGGGGTATTTATAACCCCCACCAACAATTATGACCGTTGGGGACCAAACCCCAACTCTCAAATAAAATCGAACGACCACAAAGTAACGAAAGCAAAGACAACCAAGACTTCGATCGAAAGCACGATCATCGGGTAGAACAGTTACTAAAAATACTCAATATAGCCGTTGGAAATCCCAATCGGAACGACCGCCAACTAAGGTGCGGTACGTCCGCAATGCCCCGGTCGTACCGTGCTTACGAGCGGTACAACCGATCGTAGGGTTTCACAAATCGCTGAAAATTACATGCGCTCTAGAATTTTCATACCGCAATATAAAAATCGGAATGATCGCAGAGCGGTACAACCGTTTCTAAGCTCGGAACGACCGATTTCCAAAAGAGTTTCTGAGCATAATTACACTGGTTCTGTTTTTATTGAACCGCCTCAGAAAATTCGGTACGACCGCACATCGGTACAACCAATTCTCATAAGCGGAACGACCGATTCTCACAAGCAGCTCTGAGGCAAAATGCATCGCTTCTGGTTTTCTTGAACCGCCAACTAAAAATGGAATGACCGCAATGCGGTAGTACCACTCAAAGAGCCGGCTGTTCCGCATGTGCGCTCAGTTGGCTGTTCCCTTCAAAATACGGTACTACCGCCAAGTAATGTCCGGTCATACCGCACCAAGCGGTACGACCGCAATTTTAACTGTGGTACTACCGATTTTGGACAGAAGCACTACAAGCTTTCAAATTCAATTTTAAGTTCAAATTCAAATGCATGCAGATCTTCGTGTAGTCCATTTGCATGCAACTTTGTGTCAATAAGTTCACCAATGGGACTTAACCTTGTAAATACTCAATAAACACGTTAATCCCATATTCACATATTATCATTAATTACCAAAACAATTTTTAAGGGCCTAGATGCTTTCACGGTGCCAGCTCGACCTTGGACTTCTCGGGTTCTGCTTGTTTGGCTCTTGCTTCTCAGATTGTTCAGACTGCAGATGGTACCCCTCTTCCCGTTGCAGGCCAAGGCACCCTTTCCACTTCCTCTTTTCATGTTCCTGCGGTCTCTCATATTCCTCAGCCTATTATACAGCTTATGTCGACTGGTCAGATCACTAATCACAACTATCGTGTTGTTCTTGAGTCTAACTCTTGTTGTGTCCAGGACCACCGCACGGAGACTCTGCTTGGTACTGGCCCTCGGCGTCGTGATTCGCAGCATCCTTAGGAGCTCGACTGACTGCATTTTCCTTCCGTTGTCTCCACCAACTAGTCAACCACTACCACTTCATCTAGTTTTGCTGCGTCCTCTACTACTTCCTTTGCTCAGTGGCACTATCGTTTGGGTCATCTCTGCGGATCGTGTATATCGTCACTAGCAGGTCGTGGTGTTCTTGGATCTATTTCAAGGGACACCTCTTTACATTTTATGGGTTGCAAGCTTGGCAAGCAATGGTAGCTCCCCTATCCCTCTAGTGATTCTGTTTCTACTCATCCTTTTAATCTTGTTCACTCCGATGTTTGGCATCCGGATCCCTTCGTTTCAAAAGGGGGTCATCAATACTATATGATCTTTATTGATGATTATTCTTGTCATACTTGGATCTACTTCATGTCTTCTCGCAATCAGGTTCTTTCTATTTACCAGATATTCGACACCATGGTTCGCACTCAGTTTGATTCGTCCATTCGTGTCCTTTGTGCTGACTCTGCCGGCGAGTACATGTCTGTTGCTTTGCGTCGCTTTCTCGCTGAGTAGGGTACTCTTCCTCGGTATTCTTGCCCTGATGCTGATGCTCAGAACAGTGTCTCTAAGCGTAAGCATCGTCACTTGCTTGAGACAACTCGCACTCTCATGCTTGCCTCTTTTATTCCACCTCACTTTTGGCCTGAGGTTATCTCCACTGTTGTTTTTCTCATCAACATGCAGCCTTCCACTGCTCTTTAGGGTTCTACTCCTATCGAGTGTCTCTACGTTCGGGCTCTAGAGTACAGTCACATTCGTTGTTTCGGCTGTATTTGTTTCATCCTTCTTCCACCTCGCGAGTGCACCAAACTGACTGCTCATTTAGTTGAGTGTGTGTTTCTTGGCTACAGTCTTGAGCATAAGAGTTATCGCTGCTACAACCCTGTTGCTCGCTGAATGAGGATTTATCGGGAAGTCACCTTTGATGAGTCCCGACCTTACTACCCTTGTTCTCCTACTGTCAGCTCATATTCTCTTGTTGAGTCGATCTCCTTTTTGATTTTTCCTGACCATCAGCTTTCCATTTATGTTTCGTTTCCACCTCCAACTTCTTCACTTCCCTCTCCTCTGACTCCATCTGTCCCCTCTCCGCCGAGGTTTCCTTCCAGCTCCTTTGTTGAGATTCCACCTTTTCCCTTGCACTACTCTCGTCGTCCTCGACCTACTCCTTCTCCAATTGAGCCTCTGTCTTTGTTGGGCCATGTTCCCAGCTCTTCTCCGTCCTTGCTAGGTTCTGCTCCGCCTTCTCCCAGATACGATCTTCATGATCGTCGCACTGTCAGGCCTCCTGAGCGCTACGACTTTGCAGCCACTACTCTTTCTGAGCCTATGACCTACCGTGAGGTTGCTGCTCACCCTGAGTGGTAGCTCGCGATGTCTAAGAAGATTGCTGCTTTGGAGCGTACTGACACTTGCGATCTTATGCCCTTACCTGCGCATGTCACTCCTATCACGTGCAAGTGGGTGTACAAGGTCAAGACTCGCTCAGATGGTTCCCTTGGGCGCTACAAGACTCGTCTCATGTCGCGTGGTTTTCAGCAGGAGCATGGTCATGACTACGATGAGACCTTCGCTCCTGTCGCCCATATGACCACTGTTCGCACTCTCCTTGTTGTGGCCTTTGTTCGACAGTGACACATCTCTCAGCTGGACGTCTAGAATGCATTTTCAATGGCAAGCTGCATGAGGTCTACATGCAGCCGCCCCTTAGGTATTCTGTTTTCTGATGGTATGGTTTTCCACCTTCGTCGCTCTCTTTATGGGCTCAAACAAGAGTATCTCGTGCTTGGTTTGACTGCTTCTCTTCTGTTGTCACTACCGCCAGCTTCTCCGCCAGTGATCACGACCCTGCCCTCTTTGTACACATCTCCTTGTGGTCGGACGCTCCTCCTTCTCTATGTGGATGATATGATCATTACTAGAGATGACTCTCAATACATTGCCTTTTATGAAGGAGGGTCTCAGTGAGCAGTTCTTAAAGTCTGATTTGGGTTCTTTTCGTTACTTCCTTGGGATTGATGTCACTTCTACGCCTAAGGGCTACTACCTCTTCTAGGAGAAGTACATCCAGGATATCATTGCTCGTGCTTGTCTCACTGATCATCAAGGTTCATTCCAACAACAAGAGTGGTATTATAAACAGGATTGCGCAAATCTCTATATATAAAAGGAGGCTGAAATGCTCGTCACCTCGGCTGTCCACGCAAGCTTTTTTTGTGGCCCGTACGATTGTGTTTCCTTTTGCTATCCGCCGTCCGATCTCACTGCATGTTCTGCTCCTACGGCTGCTTCTGTTGTTTTGGGCCGTTCGATCATGGCCTTCTGTCGCTATCCGTTGGATCGCACCTGGCCACCTCGAGTTCATTCACGAGTCCCGAGGTTCCTGGCCACCTCGATTTCTCTACGCTTTTCTTTACTTCGCACTATGCCACGCGGAGATCGGTGCACATACCTTCTTGCCTCTTCGATTGCTATGCGGTCTAGTCGCTTTTACCTCATGGCGTTGTCTCTTTCTTCTGTCTCCTCGCTTCCATCGCCAGTGCCTCTTCTCCTTCGTTCCCATCGCCTGCGTCTCACCCCATTTGTGCTCCTCAGTCGTGCTTCTTTGGGATGCCTCTCCATTGTTTGGGGTTGATTTTCTCAGTTGTTTCTCTGCTTTCCAATGGTTCTTGGTTGCTCTCTAGTTTTTGCGTTCGCCTTTCTTGCTGTGGGGAGGGGTTCTCTTACCATGGATCTGGCCGTGCGTTTTCTTCGTCTCAGTTGTCGCCGATGGCCGCTCCAGTGGTTTTCTTACCCTCAGTTTAGCCTGTTCTTTGGGATGCTTCTCTCTAGGTTTCGTGCGTTTCTTCCTACTGATGTGTGTATATGTACTTACATAGCTTTCTTTTGGTCCTCCTTTTCGCTGTTTCTATGGTTTCGTTACAAGAACTTCTCCCATCTCTCCCTCCGCTTCTCTCAAAGCCTCGCTGCAGCAGAGCCCCATCCATTCGTTCTCTCTTTCTTTTTGGTTCTCACTGATTCGCGTGGTTTGTTTGTCGTCGACCTCCTCCCTTCGTGCAGTTTTCTTTTCTTTGGTTTCACCTGCTGCTGCTATGGGTTCTCCTCTTATGGTTCCTACTTCCTTCCCTCAATTTTTCCTTGTGCCGAAGAGTGCCTGGTTTGATGGATCTGTTGCCTTTGGGTCCTCACAGGGTCTTCCTCCTTGTGTGCTATCTCCGTTTAATTTTTCCTTGTGCCGAACAAGGTCTATCTTTATGGATCTGTTGCCTTTTGGTTTCCACAAGGTCTTGCTCTTTGCGTTTAACTGGTTTTCGTGCATTTTTATTTTCTTTGGTTTCGCCTGCTGTTATCACTTATCCATTGGTTCATGCTTCCTTCCCTCGATTTTTGCTTGTGCCGATTTTTCCTTATGTCGAATTTTTCTTCATGGATCTGTCGCTTTTTGGTTGCTCGAGCGCTGTGAGGTAATCCGTCTTTTATTTGCCCCTCTTTTTGGGGGATCTATGGTTGGGTTTGCGTTGGGGTATTTGGGGATTTTTTTGTGGTGCGTAGGTGCCGATTCCTGCAATGTAGCGCCCGATTTTTTTTATTTCAGGAGAAAATTATGTTCTTGTTCGTGCCCTTGAATCTTTTGCTCGCCTTTTCGATCTGGTTCAACTTGAGTTTGGCCTCCACTGGTTCGTGCTTCCTTCCCTTGATTTTTCCTTGTGCCGATTTTTTCTTGTGTCGGATTTTTCTTCATAAATCTGCTGCTTTTTGGTTACTCGAGCGATGTGAGGTAATCCGTCTTTTTTTGCCCCTATCTTTTGGGGATCTATGGTTGGGTTTGTGTTCGGGTATTTGGGGATTTTTGGGAGTACGTAGGTGCCGATTCTTGCAATGCAGCGCCTGAATTTTTGGATTTGAGGCGAAAATTATATTCTTGTTCGTGCTCTTGAATCCTTTGCTCGGCTTTTCGATCTAGTTCGACGTGAGTTTGGCTAGGGTTCTATCCGCTACTGGAGAGTAAAGATTTGGGGATTTTTATCTTGCTACTCTGCTCCTCCTCACGGCTTCAATCTTTTTGTCTCGTAGAACAATCCCATAGCATACTGGAAGAAGCTAATTGATGAATATTTCACACCACGAGCAAGACAAAGATGGTGTATGTCATCATATGAGAAAAGAGGGAATTCTTCAGGTGCTATTCGACAGTCAGCTCTGGTCAGTTCACGGTTCACACTTGCATTTTACTTGTGTTTGTACATTGGATATTCTTCAGCTTCCTGGTCTAGCATCACTTTCAGCTTGATGTTCAAAACAATATTGATTAGCATCCCTTTTAGGTGTTGCTAGGATTATTAAACACTATATGTGATTATCAAGTAGTATCTTTTGATGGTACTGAGAAACAAAATCTATAGGTGTAGCTTCGGTGGGAAAGATTTCATATTGTAGCCTACAATAGCTAATATTGTATGTATCTTTTGTTTTGTGCGATGAATTTATTGATAACTGAGAAAGCTGATTCTTTGTCTAACCTTGAGGCCATCCTTTTGTTTTTGGTTAGGTGTTGAAGTTCCTGATGCTCTAAAAGGCTGTAAGCTTAAACTTGGCAAAAGAGACGATGTTTTTTGTTTCTTTTTTTTTATCAAAATGGAACTAGCCCTTTTGCCCTCTGGTTCTAAGAAAAAAAAAAGTTTTTACATTAATAGCTGAAAGAAAAAAATCCGAAAAATACCAAATTAATAAGGAGGCAAATTTAAATATTCCCACCGTTGTAAGCTATATTAGCTTGCTTTGGAGACTCTAGAAGAATTCCAAACACCAGAAAAAACATAATGGATTTAAATATTCGTACCATTGTAAGCTATATTAGCTCGCTTTGTAAGCTATATTAACCTGCGGGGGGAAGCACGACAGATCGACATTCGAGTTCTTCTAGAACGCCGTCGTGCATGTGCAGGAAGGTGATAGGGAACAAGATTTTTGCGAACTGATAATTGTGTTTTAGTCGGTTTTTCCTTCGCATTTCTAGGATTTGGGGGTTATGACAAGTGGTATTTCCTTTGGATTGCCGCAGCGCACGTGAGTCTGGACGAGTACATGGCGAACTGCTTCGGGCTGGATCAGTCCAAGTACCAGTAGGCGTTCAATGACTACTACGAGAGCACTAGCAAGGTGCGTTGCCTCCTATTCTCCTCCCTAATATGCTTTTGCTGCATTTTCCATGTGATCTTGAGGGAATCGGGTTCGATCCATGTCGCTTTGGTTGCTTCACACGCATTTTTATTGTTATTCTTAACTTGATCTGCAGCTTTGATGAGAACCTGAGATAGAATTTCATGGTAGTTTTGGGAGCGAATTGGGCAAATGTCTCTGTTTGTGTGGATGTTTGGTTATTGATGTGGAGGATTTTCCTAAATCTGCTCCTCTCATGTTTATCTCATTTACTGTAATCTACTTCTGGTATTATCGAGACAACAGAAGCAACCAGTGGAGGAATGTATGATGTTGGTTGTGAAAGCTGTAACTAATGAACCTGCTCTTTGGAGACAATACTATTTTTCATTTTGATTTATAAAACATTCTGAAAGTTGTAACTAATGAACGTGCTATTTTGATACCATGTTCCCAGCTATGACAAAAATAAATTAGTATGTCATTACCCTTCATTCACTTGTCATTTTAAACACTACAATAAATGAATAGAGAAATGCTAATGAGTAATAAAATGATATACAAAAGAATAACTAGATCACCATATTGGTCTGATCCCTTCCTTTTGTGATGCTTGCATAACCACATGCATATACTAGAGATATTTCTAGAAAATAGAGCTGCAATACTTCTGGATTTTGTGTGCCTCACTGGAATTTCATATGTCGATTACACTAAGGTTTTCAAGGTAAGGATGTTAGAACTAGATTCAGCATATGTTGCAGAAATTGGTTGGAATATCATATCTTTAACGTTGGTCAATTTACATGTGTGTTTGGATTACTGGAATGTATTTGTTTTAGAGCTATTTGAAGCACACAATCAGATAGAGCCTGCAGCAGCTATAAGCATGATGGAACTTGAGGTGGTTTTAGTTAGTTTTTTTTTTACCTATGGAAATGTTATCCACATGATGTTTTCAATGACTTTTATATAGCCAACTCTGTAATATATGCATTCTTCCAAAAAATATCTTCCTTTTTTGTGAGTTGTTTTCATACAAGGGTGGTTGCATTTTGTTCTATATTTGTTTCTTCCTTTCTGAGGTTCTCTTTTTTTTCTAATTAGGTTCTAAATCCTTCAACTCATTACATGTATACTTAGCCCGTATAGGTGTAGCTTCTGTGATTATGTGATTATCAAGTAGTATCTTTTGATGGTACTGAGAAACAAAACAAAATATATAGGTGTGGCTTATATGATTATCAAGTAGTATCACATAGGCTTGTCTCCACACGCTTTCAGGTTTCTAGTGTGTACAGGCGGGGGGATCTCACTGGTTACCACCGGTCACCACGTGATGAATCGAATTCGGTCCCGACTGTAAATAGTAACCGGCTGAAAATTTTGAATTTCAAATTTAAATTTTTTAACTTCTCTCATCACTTCCTATGTTGGTTTAGGCTTATTTTGTACTAGATTATGTATTGTATGAGCTAAATATGTTTGAATTATTGTTTTTAGCCGGTTTGCACTTTATATGAGCTAAATATGTTAGATTACATATTATATGAGCTAAATATGCTAGATTACGTATTGTATGAGTTAAATATGCACTTCCTTAGACACTTTCTAATTCAAAATTTGTCAATTCAAAATTCCGACCAGTTTTTCTGGTTTTTCTGACCGGTTTTTCCGTTACCGGTTTTCAGAAACCAGGGTTCAAAATTCGGTTTGCAAATTTTCTCCGGTTTTTTACCGGGATTTCCGGTGACCGGCCGGTAACCGTTACCGGCTCCGAACGGGATTTTGCCTGATAACGGTTCTTTGATCCTTGTGTACAAGAGCTATCAGGATTCTTGGTAACTGGCTACACTAACAGTCTTAACACTAATCCCTGATTCAGAGATAGCGGTCCTAAAGCGATCTGGATGAAAATTTTAAGATCAAAGCTCCCGAATTTCTTTTTGTTGTATTACCCGTTTCCCCCTGTTAGCTGCGACCCTACTAGGGTCTGCAACATGCACCGGCAATGACCCACAGGCCACAGCAATAAAGTGGACGGTGGCAACAACAGACATGGCAGTGGCAGTAGAAACGATGGGCGATAGCAACCAGCTTGTGTGGGTGTGGGAGAGGAAAATATTAAAAGAAACGGGAAAACTAAAAAGAGGGATGCAATCTTGTTATTAGGGCAGATAAACAACTTTAGTAAGCTTCTGAAGGATAAATATGATACTGGATTGCACCAGAAATACTTGTGAATTTGGTTAATTTAGAAGAGCACCAGGAGAACTCCCCAACTTTCTATCACACATCTAAACATATCCTTTTGGGAAACTGTGATCTCTTTTTTGCATTATAAATTTATAATGCTTTGATCAGTAAAGTCCTATGAGTGAGTAAAATAATCATATGCAATCAAATTATAACCATCGTATTACCTTTATGGCTTTATCATTGTTAGCACCTTTGGTGAAAAGAAATTTAATCTTAGAGATATAGAGTATGGCCTGAATAGTACTAAATTAATCTAGGACAAGTTTGTTAAGACATTACCCCGAAATATGAGCCACTGACATGTGCTCGAGATAACCAAGTTAATTTGAGGGGATTTACTATGAAGTATGAACAATTTGATTTGTTCCTTTTCATCTGTTACAAATACCAGCAGGTTGATTTTATGAGCCTTAATCTGCAAAATGACAAAAGAAATTTGAACCGATCTCCTATTTGTTTGGCTCTTGTTTGAAAAAGGTCGATTGAAAAACCTTCAATAACAACCAAATTCTCTCTGGTTGCTCAAAAGTTTGGTGCATAGCCATTGAGCAATATTTGTCCAGCCTGAACCCAAGATCATGCAGAAGATGATGCTTCATGGATTCCATATCCGGACTAGGCAGGATAAACACCAAGTGTTCCAAAAAATCTTTAGCAAGTTAAACTAGATTTTGCCCTGATACTGGAAGTGTAATTTATAGTCATGCACCAGATTAGTAAGAGTGGTTCGGCATGGGCCCTCTGCAAAGCCAAAGAACGAAAGAATTATCTTGGGAGTCAGATTTGCATTTATAGTAGTTACAATTGTTCATAAAAAGGACGAGGAGTTACGAACCACCCAGATATGTGTGGAGCTGTTGAAAATCACTTTCCTCACAGATATCAATTAGGGAGTACACCCCAGGTCTCAAGACCTCATCAATTTCTCTGCCATGTAAGAAGGGTAAGATCGCTGAGACAAAAGCACAAATAGAAGAGCTTCATTAGGGAAGAACAACACACCGTGTTATGCCTGTCTGAAATGGACCCTGTCCAGAAAACATGCAAATGTAACCAGCAAGAAAGTGCATTGAGTGCTTTCCTAGGATTTCCCTTTGCTGACGCATCTACATGGTCCACACAAAAGTAGAGAGTTAGTATATACGTTTTATTGGCATATGAACCTCAAATATGCATGACTGAATGACATGATCATTTCCTTGTGCCACTTAAGTTTTTTACTTCTTTTTTTTTTTGGTGAAAGCCAGACTGCAATATCCTGTGTTGCAGCAAATGGTTCCTTAAAAACCAACTTTTAGCAACGAACCAGATTCTGGAAAGGTGTGTTAAGGATACCATAAACCCTTGGCAATGAATAAGCCCGTAGTGCAAAAGTGAACAAGATCCACAGCACTGTCCAACAATATATCCAGACATGGCATAATATCAAAGCGAGATAATATATATACATATCTCAAATAACAAAATACAATCATCACTAACCTCTTCATAAATCCTTCTAAAAAAGGAAGCACATTTTATTGCCTCCTCCATGTTCCAAGCAAAATATCCTGCCATGCTAACCATCTTGGAATCTGAAGACTCCAAACAACTAAGAAGTATATTTACTGAATCTTCCAGGATAGCCACGCATCGTCCAACCCCTCTAGATAAAAAACGATAATATAAATACCAAACTTAAAGAACATAAAATCACAGAAAGAAAAGACGAGAAAGGAATCTTTACCGCTGTTGGTGCCGAAGTGTAGTGCATAACAATTTGCAACATGCAGCATACATGTCAACTGAAAATTGTCTATCAAGTATATATTCATTACTATCTGCAAGTTGTCCTACACTTTGGTGGCAATATTTTGCTGAAGAATGGGATATACTCCGACAGGCAAGAAGATGTTTGAAGCCCTTGAAAAGTGTCACAGGAACATGCAGGCACTGGGATACATGGCATGCATCAATTTGAAAAGAATGTCTCCCCACAAATGCTGTGATAACCTCAACACACATTAGAACAATGGCTCCAGCATCTGGATGAAAATCAGGGTATCGAGGGGGCAGCTTATCTATGTAGAAAATTAGTGGACTTTGAAGGTGTAAAACAATGTTGAATAAAGCACCAACTAGGCCTGGGACAGTTCTCTTAAAAACGCGCTTATTTCCTGCAATATGAGTTGAAAATCGGTTAAAAAACTTATATTCAAAGAAGCCTTTCTGCAGAGATATCTAGCCATGAAACAAGATGTGAACCGCACAATGCCGATGCCAGGGATTGTGGTTAAGATAACACTGGAAAAAACACCTTTATACGGTACCTTTTTTTTATAATACACAGGAGGAACTGCACATATTTGTTTTAAGGAGTATATATGGGGATTTGAGCCCATGACCTCATGCACCAAAGTGCTCTACCACTACAATACAGCATCACATTTGTTCATGTAATGCTGTGCTACAAAACATTACACGGCACAAAGTATATTCAATTACTCTGCACCGTGTGGTACTGACAAGCACCAATTTTTAAGCCACTATCACATAACCAAAAGAGGAGCCAAAATATGATAAGAATGTGGATCAAGCATTCCTCCAAAATAGTATTTTACCTATTATGTAAACAAAAGAGATGTCAATTGTTTCCCAAACTGTCAATGACTAATCCAAAGTCCTAATAATTCAAGACCTACTTAATTTTTTTGCATGCCAATAACATGATGCTTATACCTGATACCTGATATATTCACTTATTATTGTTGGGCGAGTAATCTAGTTTTCATGCATACCACGCTGTTAAAGATTTAGTAAATTACTGACATCTTTGAAGAACCTGATTTAACATCCATCTTAGAAGCAGTGGATTAATACCGCCTTCCTGCAAATATAATTATAATTGCATCACAAAGAATATCAGATAGAAAATTTGGGCTGCTAACCTGGCACAGATTCAAGAACCAGATAGAGGCAGTCAATCCCAGCGGCAACATCAGAAGAAACTGTCCCACCATCAGAATTTCCAGTGTTTACTTCATATATTGAATGGCTATATTGATTCACTCCAACCAATGCTCTTTCAATGACTTGTAGAGCTGCATTTAGATGCGTGTTTGATGCACCATTGACAAATTTTCTCAGCGACAGTCTAAGTCTTGATTTCAATGAATTTAATCTATTCTGCCTATTGATGACATCTTTAGTAACAACATAACCAGATAAATTCTGCAAATTAAGTGTTTTTGTACTTGATCCAATCTCATGGGTAGGCAGAGTTGCATTCTTTCCTTGAAGTAAAATGCATTTTCCAATAGCCCTCAAATGGGCATTTACTGTCTGACCATACAATTCTTTTGATATGTTGACTTCAGGCAATGTAAAAAAGCTTCCTAAAGTTTCAAGATACCTTAATATTCCGTCAATCCATACAAGAGAAAACATGTCTGGCCAGTTAGACATGTCTGCTATTTTCTGTAGAGCGATGTAAGCTGTCCCGACCATTGGACCCAATGAAAGTTGTCGGAAAGGACTGCATGTCTGTCTAGAAACATTGCTTGGGAAGGATAGGGTGCCCTTCAGCTTGACAATAGCAGCAGATACATTATACAACTCCCTCAAAGTAAATGCTACAAATGGACCTTCACCATTTAACAGGTTTTCCAAAAGAAATCTTTTCATAGGTTGTATATTAGACAGATCAAAACCACGAGTTTCACTTGAAATATTGGGTACACCATTTGAATGCAATTCATTATCCTTTAATTGATGCTTAGTCCATTCATCCATGACTGCACCAATATTCAGAAAACCGTTCTCACAGTCCAGCTCTTGTGGAAGACGAACAGAGATTAGATCAACAGACCCACAATTATTGTTCTCCCTAAACAAGACATGCAGGCAAATATCTACAAAGGTCTCGAATTTAGCAATATACCCGCTAAATCTGGAGGCATACTGAAGTACCACTTTTGTTTCCTCTGGGCTTTCTAGATAATGTTTGAATGTGCTTTCTAATGCTGAAATAAGACCCCACAAGAATCCTCCTATGCAAGACATGGTGCATAATAATCTATCCCAGGAAACAGTGTTATAACAGTTCTCTAATTTGATAACACACTTGCTATCCTTTACAGTTACAGGTATGCCGGTTGTTGTCTTCTCTAAAAATTCAGCCATAGTTTTGATATACTCCAAGGCTGAATTTTCTAGTATATCAAATGTCTGGCCATCATGTTCTGAAGTATTGCTTTCAATAGGACTACGATTCAGGGCGACTTGTTTCTTGGGACCCAACAAGCAAAATACAGAATTCATGTTCGCTAGTGTAAAAAATATTTTGGATGTATTATCTACCAAGGAGAATATGGTATTTTTCATCTGGTCAGTGAGCTCTTCAAATATTATGTGTGACGAACTAACAATCTCCTGAACAGATCTCAAAAGCCAAATCAGAGAATATGAGTTACCAAAAAGTTTGGAAAATGCTGAGTGTTGCTTTGACTCTGGGTATTCTTTGACAAATTTCAAGACAAGATTTTTCATTGCCCTCCGACAGCATACAAACAAACAAAGTAGCTCCACAGGATTACAGGACTCATAACGACGGCTTAGCAATGCAAATAACAGGAGTCTGCACCAAAGGAAATTGAGGAATCATCAGCGACAAGCTAATCAGAATGTTAACATTGCAAATAATAAATGTCACGTTAGCACGTATTTTCCCCAAAATTGCTGACAACCCAGATTCCCAGGAAAGTTGTAGCCTGTAGGGTTAACTAGGTGGCACATAGTTCACCACCACATGTTGTCGTATACTCATATGAAAAGTTGTATAAACACTGAATACACAGAAAAAAATGAACAGATACTAGAGACCCTGATATCAAATGAGACAAAACATCGAACGCACTAGAAATAACCCAAAGAAAATATAAACTAAAAATTCTGAAGTCTGTATGATCAACGACTATGTTAACTAGGTTTTCATTATGACGTGAAAGTTCAACTATCAACAGAATAAAGATCCTTGTAAAAACAATGGACCATTTGTTTTCACATATTTGGCACTTGTGCCCTCCAATTACAGTCACAAGACCAAACAACGAGGTAAAGCCAAGGAGATAGGTATAGTAAATGAGCATACCTAGAAAACTATGCCTATGGGCTACGAAAGTGACGAGTATTTATGAACAATTTTTTGGGTCAAAAGTGCCTAGTATTTGAGAATGAAGGGAGCATGCAGATTTATACTCTTAACGTTAGCACGATTGTACAAAGCATAGGTGTCATAATTAGTACACATGGAAAAAGGAATACAGTGCACGCTTGCCTTTCTAGATGGAAAATATAAGTTGTAAGACGGAAGAATGACTTGGAGTTTGCATGAAATCCAGGAACTGCACTCAGAAAATTAAGTAAATTCTCACAGATCCAGTGTTTATCCATGCCATGTGCATGGGTAGCATCAGAATATGTACCAAACTTCTCATTTTCCAGTTTATTTAATATCTCCATGAAATCAGGTGAGGAATCCAACAAGGCATTATCTTCATTTGCGTTGGTGACAAAAGAAGATACCGATTTCTTCAGAGCATGGCAAAAACTTGATGCCAAATTCTTCAGCAGCACCTAGGAAGTAATACATTCATTCCAAATTAGACCAAGAAATTAGGAAAGGCATATGAAAGGAACTATCAAAGCCTAGAACTATAAAAAAACACTGATGATAAACACTGATCATCATAACATCAGAGTAATATTGTCAGCATACTTGATCAATTACTGAATAACAATCTTTTTTTTACGGAAGGATTAGGACGATAGATACCTTTCGATCATAAATAATAGTATCACAAAGGAGCTCCACTGAAATATTATGCAAAGTTATTTCTCTGTATGAAGATTGACTGCCACTATTCTCCTCATCTTTGCATGAACTCTTTTGAACAAAAGAAAACTTTATCAGATTAGAAAAGAGGTTCTTTAAATCCTTCTTAGATGCATGAGAGCTCCAAATATCAATGTTTTCACACAGAAGCCGCCAAGTTGCTACAGGAAAAGCACCTTCATCTAAAGAGCATAGACTTAAATTCCAAGAAGCACTAATCTCATAATGCCGAAAAGGGCCATTTTCTCCTGAAGACAATAGCCTCACATAGCTCATCATAAAACTAGTAAGTCGAGCAGCCTCGACACAGCAAGACTCCTTTAATAACTCGGTGTTTCCTCTATCCCCCTTATCAAATTGCTGTGTATCATCTTCAAGCCAAAAATCAAATGCATTAATCTGCCTGTTAAGGTCATTGAGTCTCTGCAGAGCCATCACATGAAGGGTGTAAACAAGCATAGTAAAACCAGAACTGTTTCTTGAAAGAGATTGTAATAAAGTCTCGGTAACATCCAAAAGAGAGCTTGAACTTTCGACGATCCAAGCAAAGTAGCCTTCCGCGAGAATATTGGCTGTATTGGTCCATTCCTTTCCACAGCATACAATGAACGAATTCCCCACTGATTCTGCTGCTTCTATTGCTAAATCTGGAGGCATGAGGACAATAGATTGTCGATACAAACTTCTACATGATATATATATGCGAAAGAAGAAGACAAAAATCCAGGGCAAACTTGGGATCTTCTGCCAGTTGGCATGTTGTTTGTTAGACAGATGTTTTCCTATAACTGAGTAAATGAACTCACTTGAATTCTTTGAATCATTTCTCACCAAATGGCTTAAGTTCTGTCGGATGGCATCAACCAACCTTTCAACAGACTTTCCTACCAGTGTACCATTTGAAGCGGTCACAGTTATTGAGTCAAGCACATTTGAGTATAGTTCAGATAAGTGCCTTCCTAAAAGTTCAGCTTTCTCATCGAAAAATGACTTCCTGGCAATCGAGGGGGAGGGGGACTCTCCCTGTGATTCCAAATCAACATCCTCAAAGCCACAAGTTTTCATCCATTTCAACGTATCTGTTAGATCTAGTGCTAGCTGCTCTATGCACCGACTAGACTGTCCTTCTGGCATTGAGTTTATTGAAGTACAGATAGCATCCCTCAATGTTTGGGAGCTCAACAATGTTGCCAGTGATTCCAAACATTTATGCGGGGATAAAGAAGCCACAGAAAAAGAGCCCAGTACCACATCAGGATCAACAGCAGCTCTGAATGTTCTAACAGCATCGCATAGCCTAAAAATGGAGTGGGAAACCTACATGATGAACCAAGGGAGAGAAAGCATCAGATTGAAAATCAAACAACCAACCCAATGGTCATGGTAGTCTGCAAAATATTCAGATATTGCAAATATAAACATTGAGGTAGGCAATGGAAGAGCACAGAAGCATTATGTAAGAAGCACATGAAAAAACCCAGTAAAAAGAGAACCATTGCATGTTTGTCAATCTTCTGAAATAATGAAGCGAGGAAACTGCAGAAAATAACTGCTGAAAAAGTATATAACCAACCTGACGAAGCTCACTGAATGTGTAAATCACTTGGGATGCAAGCCTTAAAATCCTTGAGGCTAGTAGGAAGCAGGGTCTGATGTCCTTGGAAGATGCATTAATAGCAGAAAAAGCAAATATCATTAACCATAATTTCACAAGGTCACCCCCCATGACCTTGTATTCAATTTCTAAAAAATGATCAACTGCAACAACAATCTCAACAAACACTAAAGGTAGCATCTTCTTAATGCTTGCATCTTCTAAATGCATAGCTGACACCCAGAATTCGTACATTTTTTCAGCCATTGAGATTAAGACCCCGTAAATGTCTTGCAAGAACTTGAAGTAAGATCCTTCTGATGTGTCCTCTGTAGGTACATAGATTTTCTCTTCAATAAGTGTTGTCAATATCTCATTAATGGACTTCAGCATGCAATGAATTTCTACTAGCCTTGTAGCTCCTAAATTAGAAAAATCCTTTCGTGAATATGACTTACACTCTAATACCAAGGGTTCCATAAACTGCATAAACACTTCAAAAGGTGATTCTCTATGATGCTGGGATTCTTCAGAGCCCTTGCTACTTTTTTGCAAGCTATTAAAGGCCATTCCCCTCGGTGCTAAAGATGTTCTTCGATTTCTAGCTCTACTAACAAACAACTGAAACAAGTAGCCAAGCCCCGCCAGCAATACAGCCTTGTTTTCTGCTTTTATTCCTTTGAATCGCTCAAATAGATGCCTATGGTAGCTTCCTTTGACGTCCTTAGTAGTAGATGCTTTATTCAAATTCTTGAGGACAAAATATCCACTAAGATGTTGGGGATGAAATAGTCCATTTGACAAAATTTCTTCAACAATCAACGCGGTTCCTAACTGTTTTTTCTCAGTGGAATTTCCTTGTGAATTAAGTAAAACCAACAATTCCAACAGAGGGTCAAGAATCCTATCAACAAAAGCACGGAAAATATTCTTAGGATTTGCATAAAATCTCAGAAAGTTTGAGAATTGCTCAAGCAGACAATTTCCAAGATTCCGAAGAACAGGACAGCCATTCTCCTCATTAGGTGAAACCTTCTGGGCAAGATTGATAACCTCGATGGCACTAGAAGCCCACACATCCAAGCTTGCATTGAAGAAGGCTCTTGTATTGGAGGAGAAAAGAAAGGATATGCAGTCTAAAACTCGTTCGAAGAGCTCAAAAGATTCATTGTCATCACATGAAGCACCGGTATCAACTCTGCTCAAACCATCCTTTGCAACACGACCAAGTGATTTAAGTAAGTTCAGGGAAATTGAGATGGATGGCTTCTTTTCAATGCAAACTCTCAAAATAACCCAGCACCTATAATCCAGCACGGGATCAAAAGGCTCTGACATTTTCTTACTATTCTCAGGCAAAATTAAGATAGACTGCACCCAGTTACCAATAAATGACACCATACGTAATAATTGAATGTTGTCCGCACTATGGCCATAGCTTGATTGATCTGACTTTGTAGTTAGAAATTTGTAGGCTAGTTCAATCTTTCTGCATGATTTAACAACATACAATTGTCAAGAATCCAAACAGCAAGAGCATAATAATGTTGATATAAACATGATTTAACAAACGTGTTCTGTCACTAATTAAAAAAGCACTGAAATATGTACTTTAATATAAACCAAACAGACCCTATTGGGGATTTGGGTCATAAAAAAATACTGCATACACAGAATATGCTCGGTTTCTGCCTTACTGCTTTTGAAAGTCCAGAAAATAATTACAGAAACCACCATATGACCTAAATTAATGCAACTGTTTTCCTAGACTAATACGCTAACTCAACATCGATCCAACCATTGGACATGTCAACAGCTAGCAACATCGAGTCCACATGAAGCACACAGCTAAGATGAAACTACATCTCTTAAGACCCTATCTGGGCTAAATCAGATAAATGTCCTGGTACAGTTACTTACAGCAGCAAACAAGCATTTCCAAATCCACATTGACCGAACCGGCTAAACAATCAAATGGAAATCCACAATGATCGAGCTGGCTAAACAATCAAACCAGAAGCATGGGAATTACCGATTAATTCCTGCTCGTATTACATGAGAGCTAAGCTGCATCAAATTGCAAGCAGGAGCAGTACGGGGATGACCTTTCGAGCGAGAGCTCCTTGCCCTGGAGGGTGAGGACGAGGTCGAGGTTTTCCCAGCCACCCCTGGCGCCGCCGCCGCCGCCGCTGCTGAAGCGAGGCCTGGCGAACTCGGTCTCGCTCGGTCCCTCTCCGGAGGGAGGCGGAGATTGGCTCCGCCGCCGCTTCCTCGCCGAGCCGCGGGTCGGGAGAGCTGCCCGGGGGCTCGCGGCAGCCGGCTCCATGGGAGTGCGAAAGCGGAGGGAGGCTAGGGTTCTGGGTTTTGCTCAGAGCGGTGGCAGGCAGCCTCGTTTGATGAGTGTGATGTGCCCAAGCCACGCGTCGTATAGTTTTCTGCCGCGTCCGACCAACACGAATCTTAAAGCTGGCCATGACCGGACTGACTAGCAGCGTATGCCGTATGGCCTGGTCGAGCTCGTGTCCGCCACCTTCCGGTTCCAGTTAGAAACCCTAGCACAGAGCTCGGCCGCTGAAGCGAACTGGGGAGAAGACGACGATGACGACGAGGGAGCCGCACGAGGCGTCTCGGCGCGAGGGGCGAGACTCGCACGGGAGGAGCCCCCACTCCTCATCCAGGTCTCGGCGGGACGATCCCAGGTACCAACCAATCCGCCGCAATCCCATCGTTTCCTCGATCTGAATGGATTTAGGTTCTTATAAAGGGACTTGGGGGTTGTTCATTCCTAGGTACTGCAATTTCCTATTTGATTCCCATACTTGCAATACAACGCAATTTGATCTCCTATTATGTCCAACCCGGGAGCGAAGGATCCCGAATTCTTTGTGTTCTTACACTAGTGCAGGATTCCTGTACACAGTTAAACAAAAGTGATAATCAAAACATATCACGCACTTTATTAATAATTATTCAGAGTTTATTACAATCGGGCCTGAGGCCAAGTAAAACACAGCGGAAATAAAATAGCGGTAGTAGACCCAACGATTCGCCACAGGCAATCGTCTGGGGGAGCGTGGCCTAAGCATCGATGTCCTCACCGTCTTGATAGAAGTCTTCTCTGAATAAAGATTATTCAAAGAAGAGTAAGCACTACTACTAGTGTTTGCAAGTTACACCCGTAAAAATGTGATTGAATGCATGCATGAAGTGAGCAAAGGGTAATGGCAGGGTTTATTTGCATAAGACGGCATTTTCGGTTTAAATACTCTTAGTAATTTCCAAGGCCATTTTAGAATTTAATAAGATCAAAATCATATTTCGATTTCTCAATGTCAAGTGTAGGATGAACCTCCATACACAAATGGTGAAGGACTACCCCTTACACCGTGCTTCGCCCAAACCCATTTTCATAAACCGGTGATAAAGTCTTTTCAAACAAAACCGAGACTAACCGAGTGGCTTCATTAAGCATGTCCATGACCGTGACACGGCTATTCAATAGATTATTACTCTGCGAGTTGGTACAGCTTTACCCACAAGAGATAGTTTGCTTATTATGTCGGCCAATACACGCTTAGTAGGCGTGCGACTAAGCGACTATCACGAGGCCTTTACCCTACATTATTTCAACATAATTATGCCCGCTAAGGTTTCAGAATCGAAGGCTTCGCGCCAAACGACTACCCTCTTGCGCCATGTGGGTATCATCAATAAGTCTTCACGACGCCCACATCTTTCCAAGACATAAACATGGTGAAATGATATAGCTTATTTGGCCAAGTCTGTCCCATTCCAGACTTGTGGTGGTACGAGTTTGGCTTAACATCCGCGACACGCAGACCGGTCCTTACATGACTGGGCGACTTCAAAACAAACCACGGGTCTCAACCATTCATTGATTGAGCCCGTGCATGAACTTGCACCCACCAACAATCCATCACCCAAGTCTAAATTATTTTTCTTTGGTAAAACGTTTTCCAAACATCTATGGTAAAAGCAATACCATAGATTCATTTTCAAAACATCTTTGTATTTTGGCAAAATTCCCCAAATCATCTTTTGGTCTAAGCAATGACTAAGCATAATTATCTCAATTATTTTACTAAGGTGACAAGGGCATGGCATTCCAAACATCAATATTGGCTATCTGAAGGAATTGGCATAACTAAGAGTGAAAACAGAATTTAAAATAACTTGAATAAAAATATGCATGCAATAATAACTTTAAAAAGTAATTAATTAACTTTGAAATCTGGGATCAAGATGGTCAAGAATGTAACTTGCCTTCATTGAAGTCTTGAGATTCTAAACCTCTGAAGGATCTACCTCTAGAGTCGCCAAAGTCTATACGAAAAGTACGACAAATGAAAATGAAAATCAAATAAATCCAAAAGACAAATCAAACTAACTCCAAATGAAATAATTTTATTTTATTTAGCTAGATAATACTTTGATAAGATTTTAGCAATTTGAATCACTCAATTTAGAGTTGAGATTCAAAAGATATGAATTTTACAAGTTTTATCCTAAATTTGATATTTAAAAGAATTTCTAAATTTAAATACAGATTCAAAATAGCTTCAAATTAAATAATTTTGGTTTAGTTAGCTAGATAATGATTTTACATGAATTTAGAAATTTGGAACACCCAATTGGGAGATTGGATGCAAAAGTTATGAATTTTACAAATTTTAAACCTAAATCTACAATTTAAATGAATTCCCGATTTATTTTTCTCAAGAAAAATCCTTTAATCTTGCAAAGTGACGTCGTACTGGATTTTCGGAAATAAAGGAATTAATTTAATTCTCGGCGTATGGGCCCCAAGTGTCATAGACACGGCTTACATGGACTAAGTCCACGGAACCTTTGGGCTCATGGGTCATGCGATGTGGCGGTGTGAGGTGATGTGGCGCCACGTCGATCCGGTGTTGATGTGGTGATGTGGTGGCAATGACGTGGTCGAGCCACGCCACCGGCTAAGGTTCGAGGTCGGCCGCGAAGCTCGCCGGCGTTCTCGCCATGGCATGAGTCGTGTGGGTGATACCAACAGAGAGAGGATGAGATGGGGTCTGATGCGCTACTGTAGGGGGCGAAGCAGGATGTTTTGGTCGTCGGCGCGAGGTTTGGCGGCGGCAGACGGGTCGTCGACGAGGAGGAGCTCGGGATTCTCCGTGAATCGAGAATACAAGACGGGCGTCATGGCGACACTGCCGAAGGCGCTTGGTGGCGGAGATGGGGCGAAGAGGGCTTGACGGCGGTGAATTCGACGGTGAAGCCCTTTGGTCGCGGTGATAAAACTTGAAATTACAGAGCTAGAGAGAGGAGGAGCGATGGGTGGTGGCGGTGAGATGAGATGAGGAGGCGGTCCGGAGCACCTATTTATAGGCGCGGGCGAGCTCACGGCGTCGTGGAAACGGAAGGCCGTCGGCAACTACTGGCGGGATTAGGGCTATTTACTAGGAGATGGAAAGGAGATGACCGTGATGGATGCTATTTGACACGGTGAAATCAATGCGCACAAAATCGGGAAGGATCCGAGCGGATTTGGCGAATTTGGAAAGCTCCGAAGCGGCGTTAATGGCGGGGCGTCTGTGTTCAAAACGAAGACGATGCAGAGGTAGGGAAGGTGACGTGGCGCCAGAGGCCCACATGTCGGGGGCAAAGGAAAATAGGAAAGGGAAGGGATGGCGAGCCGCCGGATTGTAATCCGACTGGCCGAACGAGAGGAGGCGCGGAAATTGGGCCGCCCAGGCCTCGTCGTCTTGAGGATGGTTTGGTAAGCAAGTTTCGCCCAACCACTGCTGAGGATTTTCTTTTGCTTTCTTAATTGTTTTAATTCGGATAATTAAAAGAGGCTTTAGAAAATAGCAAATAAGTTCCAAAAATTCTAGAAAAATTCACAGAAATTCCTAGAATGATTTTGGACTTAAATAAAATAATTTCAATTTAAACTTGGTAATAGTTTTGTAATTAAATTTGTTTTAGCTTTAAGGTTATTAATAAGAGCTTTAGAAAATTTCAGAAAAACCATAAAAATACGTAAGTTTATATTTTCTCTGAAATTGAAATTTTGGGCTGTTACATATTAACCCTTGCCGAAATTCCATTTGGTAGCCCAAGGAGGAGGAGAGATGAGAGGAGGCGTGAATCAGACAGAAGTCGTAGAGCTCAGTATGGCAGCCGAGCGGGAGAAAGTGCCAAGGCAAATGAACATGATGAGAAGAGGAATAGGCAAGATGCTGCGCAGCACGATGATCCTCTGCGTGCGGAGGGGAGATCGGTGAGCGATGCAAAAAACGACCCTCCCGCGAGGCATGAGAGATCTCCTAGAGGAACCAAACGGTTTGCTGAGTCTAGGGAGGCTTGGCGGCCTCGATCTTTCTTTCAGGTTCTTGTCTTTTCTCCATGTACGAAAAGGGATTACCACCAATGGTTTATGTTCTTTGCTTCCAGTGGTTTGATATCTATTAACAGTGTGCTTAGTAGCTACTTAGAGTATCACGGCCTGAAGAACTGTTTGCGTATACTGGAGCAATAACCGCCAATTCCTATGCTGGTTCTCGTTATAGAATGTCTATCTGTTATCCTATCTAGAAAATACAAACTCACAAGAGAGCCAGTTGACTTAAATTGCATCCCATAAGTTCATTTTGTTTCTACAGTTCAATATACATTACATTCTATCTGTTATCCTATGTTATATGTTGCAAGTCACGTCCTGTGTTTGTCAGTATGTAGCAGTGTATTGTTGTCCTATTTCAGTGGTATATTTTTTTGTCTATTGGAGACCAGTGTATATATTAGTTAGATCCATGGACTGCCAGCTATGCCTCCCTATGAGATACAAATTTACACATTTTGATGGTTTTGTGATTCAGCTTGGTTGAGCAAAGGCTCTAGATGTTCTTTCCTAAGGATTTTCAATCTAAAATCAAATTAAGTTTTTTTTGTAGTTTATATTATAACTGCTCTTGTTGTATTAAAGTACACAGATCTTGTGATGATCTTCTTCCTTCTACAACTCATAGATAGTGAGCAAGGAGAATGTATTTTCTTGTAATGGCTTGCAGGCCTTTTATTTTTTTACATTTTCACTGGTTGTCATGTTCATGTTGTTTGCTCGGACTGTTGGCGAACTAGGTATATATGCAGTGAGAACGCTGGGTTGTGCTAAAGCATATTTTGTCGTCAACTCATCATGCATAAGTAATATATTTCTCGTGATGTAGTGGGACTTCTTTTATGACACATACCTTCAAGTGCCCACTGTATTTAACAATGTTAGGCTACCTATGCTTGTATGTACAGCACGATGAACGTGGCAATGCTAGGCAAGGTGGCCGAGGCTATGACCGCCAAGCTAGTGGTGAGCTGCCTTCTCAGTTCTTTCTTTCTGCACTTATTTATTTCTCCATCCCTTCATTTTGGTTAACTTATTGTTGTTGTTTTTAAAGACTATGGAAGACAAAGGGACTATGGAAGACAAAGGGACCAAAAGGGACATTTAGGCGATAGAGATAAACACGAGTCTGAGGAACACAGTTTGCAGCAAAAGGTTGAGCAGGCTCAACGACAGAATGATGGTGATTCTACATGGAAGCATGATGGATTTTTTCAGTTGGAGGAAGAAGAAGCACCCCTTGCCAAAAGGAGGCCAGCATTTAAGGAGATGGGAATGCCACTGGAGGGGCAAGAATCTGCTCCTGCTGTTACAGAACTGGATTCAAGATCATGTAAACCTGATCAACCTGGGCCAACCTCTGCAATGGGAGAAGAAAGGAGAAATTATCACACCCGGGGATTCATAAGGCCAGATGATCGAGGTACCAGGAGGGGATTCTCTGACCACAGGAGTGCTGGCCAGAGAAATGGCTATGATTCAAGGGGGCGTTTTGCTGGCAGAGGAGGAAGGGTCAGAGACAGGTTTAACAACCCATATGGTGGGAGAAACAGCATGTATCAGGCTGCTGGTGATCAGGCAGAAAAATGGAAGCATGACCTTTATGATCAGACGAACAGGAGCCCAACTCCGAAGACTGAAGAAGAGCAGATTGCAGAAGTTGAAGCATTGTTGGCACTGTAGTTACCTTTTGTGTTGTTGTCTGGAGTTAAATGTGATGGCTAGATGATCAAGTACTTGGTTTCATTGGTGCCGAATGTCGACTTTCTACCTTGATATTGCATGCTGCTGGATTTTGTGCGTCTTATCTAGCAATTCGTTTAGATATTTGCATTTAAGCATTACTGATACCTACGCTCAGAAAAAATGCAGCTCCCTAGTTCCGTTCTAGCTTTAAGCAATCCATTGTTACGCAATACAACATTGTGAACTTCTTAACTGAGTTTTGTGGTGAAGGAGTGCATAGTCACTCATTTTGTGCTCCCAGACGCATTTCTCGTGTGTTCGAGACTTCGAGCACATTTTTCTGCTGGGGGGTTGTCGCTGCCGGCTGCTTTTGCGAGTGAACTTAGCCCCATGGATGACACTTTATTTCGGGAAAATTACTAGAATTTCATCGCAATTGCAATTTAGAAAATTGATATCGCTAGTGAGAAAAAAAAAGGTCCTGGTTCATGTTAGTGGGAGAGATGTGGATCCCCTTGACTCAAAAGAAGTGAAGGCAAAGAAGCACAATGGCATAACTTTGCATGATTCTTAGCCGTCTGATTAAAAAAAACTACAGTCCATAGCAGCATATGCAATGCTACAATATGAAACAGTATCGGTACTATAGTGTTTTTGCTACATTAGTTCATCACAGTGCTTCACAGTACTTTTTACTGTACAGTACTTTTTACTGCCATGGTCTGCAGTTCACCCTTGTTATTTGGCACGGTTCTCCTCTAACTTGCCTCCTCTATATTTGGATCCGTGTGGAAGACATCAATCAAGATATAGATAAAAGGAAAAAAGCCCGGTTTACTCTTTCGAACTATCAGAAAAGTTTAGTTTACCCCCTGAACTACAAAACCAGTTATTTAACCCTCTGAATTTACAAAATCCGGTCAAATAACACCCCGTAGCGGTTTGGAACGGTGGTTTTGCTGACGTGGCAGTGGTTTTGCTGACTGGGAGAGAGAGACCTAAAAGCCATTATCTTCTTCATTTGCTTTCTTTCTTCCCCAATCTCCTCTCATTCCCATGGTTCTCTCTCTCCCTCATAAACTCCCTCTCACCAATTCGTCGACGTACTTCTCTTCGGCACCGCACATGCTGCTATCTCTGAGCTATGACCTTGAGGGATGGGGGGTGGTGCAGAGGTCCCACCCAGTGCCGGCGCCACGATGGCCGGCGGCGTCCATGGGCGATGCCGAGGACGCGATTCCGCACTAAGTTCACCACTGCGTATAGCGGATGCGGAGGCTGTCGGGCGCCTCGGGTGGTGCTGCGAAAACATGATGAGGTCATCGTCGACGAGTGGTGCCGCGACATCGGCGTCGGCAAGGGCGTCTTCAAGGTCCGGATGCACAACAACAAGCACAACTACCTCGGCACACAGGCGTCCGCGCAGTGCTTCCTTGTCCGCCGTCTCGATTGCCACTACCGCCACCCGCTGCCGCAGCCCTCCACCGCCACCGCACACCCTCCACCCATCCGCCGCCGCCCTACCACCATTCAACCCTCCCCACCCCACCCCATCCCACCCACACACCTCCCTCCCACCGCCATCACACCGACTTCAACATCAACGGCGCCGCCTCTCTGCCGCCTCCGCCACCGCCTGCCACCACTGCACCCTCCACCGCCGCCCCACCACCATTCAACCCTCCACCACCCCTCCTCCCACCCACACACCACCCTCCCACCGCCACCGCCACCAACTTCAACATCAATCAGGCGCCTCTCTCTCACGACCCTCCACCACTGTCGGCCACCCAGAGAACGGAGCCTCGTCACCGCATTCCGCATAATATCCTCTCATTCCCATGGTTCTCTCTCTCCCTCATAAACTCTCGATCTTTGCGGCAGCCCCGATCTGGCAGAGCGCCCAGCTCCGACAACAATGCGAGGTGGGTGGAGTCGGCCAAGGTGGGCGGGGTGGCGCCGAAGCGACGACCCGGACGAGGACGTGGACGACGGCGCAGAGGATGGCGGGAGATGCAGCGGCACGACGAGGGAGGAAGAAGCAAAGGAGGAAGGCCACAGCTGACAGGCGGGGCCCACGAGTAAAAGACAGGGGGAGGAGGAGAAAACGGGTCAAGCGCCATATCATATCTTGAGTTGGCGAATTTGTACGTCAAGAAAAAAACCATCGCTCCAAACCGCTACAGGGTGTTATTTGACCAGATTTCGCAAATTCAGGGGGTTAAATAACCGGTTTTGTAGTTCATGGGGTAAACCAAACTTTTCTGATAGTTCGAGAGAGTAAACCGGACTTTTTCCTAGATAAAATGCTATTCTATTTTGCTCCACATATAACTTTTCAGGTCAAAGATTACGCGAATATAACCTTACAAAGTTGTGGCTATATGTGGTAAGCACACCAAATGTTTAAGAAAGCGGTGCTAGGCGCTGACTAGGCGTCGCCTGGGCGCTAGTCGGACCCTGTCGCGACGACTTCCACCAAGGTGGCGAGCTAGGCGGTACGGCCGTCTTGGATCGGCCAGACGGTCCAAGGCGGAGCACGGCTGTGCTAGGCGAGGCGGACACCAAGCGGGAGATAGGAAGAAAAGCATCCCGACGCCCCGACCACTTTGTTGATTTGTCGCGCACGCTAGGGTTCAGCATCCTCTGCCGCCGATTCGAGCTCGCCTTGGGTTTTGACCCGCCGATTCGAACTCGCTGCCGTCAGATCGAGCTTGCCCCGCCATCTCCGCCACCGAATCGACCTCGCCGCCATCGGATCGAGCTCGCCCCGTCATCTCCGCCATCAAATCGAGGTACGCCTCTTCGGTCTTCCCTCTGCTCCCCACCGCTGATCTCCCCTCTCTGCTCTCGCTCCTATCTGGTCCCCCCTCCCGCGCCACCGCCTTTCCCTCTCCCCTCTCTTCTCCTGTGTCGCCGCCCTCCACTCCGATGCCCCTTTACCTTCTCTACTCCACGGCTCCACCCTCGCGTCGCCGCCCTCCCCTCTCTTCTCGCTCCCCCTAGCAGTCTTTGCTACTCTGCCCCCCCCCTAAGTCTCTATTGATGCCCCCTTCCCTTCTTTGCTCCCCCTTCCCTTCGCTGCTGCCTGCTCTGCCCCCTTCCCTTGTGTTGAATGTCTGAAAGGGAGCATATGCTTATTACTTTGAATGGTTGTGCACTTGTGTTGAATGCTGAATTGCTGATTGCTGAATTCAGTGAATTGTGAATTCAGAAATTAGAAGTGTCAAGTGTTGTCTGTTACTCTGCTTACATGGATGTCTACTGTTTCGTCATGCTCAGTTGTGTCATTGTGTGTAGTCAAACAGTGGTGCTTAAATGATATCAATCTGAAGTCTGGAATTGATGAAGCTTGGGTGGACTAGAGCTTGGGTTTGATGAAGCTTGGGTTGATGAATTGATGAAGCAATCTAATGCTACTCTGCTTACATTGATGAAGCTTGGGTGGACTGGAAAGTCTGGAATCGTTGCATATTTGCATGTAGTTGCTTAAAAGTTCAAATTGTTATTACTTATTAGTGAATGCATATGTTTCATATTTCCATTCATTCATCAATCATTCATACATTCTTTCTCACACAATAGCAAAATAACTCATTATTGATTAAATATGCAGGTTTACATCATTATTTAATTACATACATGTTTACATCGAGCTCTTGGAGCGGAGATGATATACATGACTACATCAAATTGTCCATGTCTTGCTTCTTCAGGTAATTTCCCTTCTATCTTGCTCAATTTTGATGCCTAATGCTTGCTCAATTCATCGTATTATTCCTGTTGTGGGCTTATCTACACCGTAGCCAAGCCGCCCACCTAGGCACCGCCTAGCCCGTCTAGGCGCTAGGCCTCAGGCCACCGTCCGCCTAGCACCTAGCGCTTTCTTGAACCTTGAGCACGCCAAACATATCATCATATTATTTTGCACGCTAAATTATTTTGTTATTAATACTACGGCTAATAGGGCAGAACATAAAAATCCTCTCGACTTCGGTTACCAACTTTGTAGAAGAAGAAAAGCAGACTCTGGTTACCACTTACTGGTTATCATAGTAGCCGATCCATATTATTACAAGGCTACTATTTCATTTTGGAGCAATTCCCCCTCAAACCCCAAAACTGTCGGGTCCCTGGGTAAGCAACCCCGAGACCCTCTGTGCATTCTGAGCTAGTCCCAAGATCAGCAGCTAGCTCACACAATTTCAACATCGATGTAATCAAAACCATACAGACAAATTAAGATTAAAAGCAGCAAAAGACCTTATGGTCAAGGTTTTTACAGAGTTGTCACGTAGGGCTACAACAAAAGAGAGCTCACAGCAGAAAACAAAACACTCGTGGAAGCCATTTGACATGCCCACAGGCAATCGAGTGGAGGACGTCTCCTAGCTCGCATCGTCATCGAAGAACTCCTCTTCAAAGAGCTCGGAGCTCCCTGGGTCCTCTTCAGCGACTGATCAGTCAGAGGGCATAAAGCCGTGAGTACTTTAAATGTACTCAGCAAGTCGCAGGGAAATGTATGCAAATAGTATTCATGCCAGGCTTGATAAAGGACAGCTTTATGGTTACTTTGTAGAAAACAGAACTGACTAGAAATACAGTAAGTAGATTGCAAAGCACAAGTTGAAATACTAATTGTGGATATCATTGGGATATGCTTATGATCTTAGGATGATGGTACAATTGGCAATGGCATTGAAGGTTTGTTGAATCACGCGTTTTCGATGAAGTTCAAGCTGCTGTCAGGCAAGTGGCTGTGGCTTTGGGAAATCGGTCAGACCGACCATTACGAGATGTTGGATTTTGGAGCTGAGCCAAAAATAGAGGGTGTAGGCAAGAGAGTAGATTCTACTACACTTGGTCTCATAATTTTTGGAGCTTCCAGGCAAATGTTCTATTGGTTTGAAAAGTCCAGTAGGTTTTAGATTTCCAGGGAGGAACTTTGGTTAAGTCCCAGCTGGGTGGTCAAACCGGCCAACAGGTGGCGGTCAGACCGGCCAGAGGGCGGTCAGACCAGCCAAAGTGGCGGTCTGACCGGTTTTGGTTTGTTCATCGGCCAACTCAGTGGCGATGATTGTTTGGTTATGCCAAGTTCATGGGTTTCAGTGCATATATGTTGCATGATGCATGTTTTTACTAACGTGGGTCAAGTTGTGAAGAACTTGTTCCCGGAATTGATTTATTTGTCTATTGTTGTGCAGGTTGCTTGGAGGTCAATGACGGTCAACAGCGAGGATGATCGGGACTAAGCTTGGAGAGCTGAGGTCCAGAACGATCGGGGATGCCGGGTGAGGTCAACGGAGTCAAGCATGGCGCAAGAGGGATAAAGGTGACCGAATTGGCAGTTCGGTGCGACGGGTTGGATCAAATGGCGCGGGGGTCGGTGCAAGTGTCATGGTGGTTTCGGTGGGAGCCGGATGGGAGAGACTTGCCGACATGATGAGAGCCGCTGGATCAACATACACGTGGCGAAGCATGGGAGGTGATTCACGAAGATGGAACTCGGTCTTCGAAAAAGATCGAGAAGGGGTATTTTGGTAATTTTACCAAATACCGCCTTGGTGACCTTTTGCCAACCCTCGGCGCAAGACGGTGCGTGGAGAAGTGGATTAGGTCAAGAGGAGATGAAGACGACGCTTTAAAATGCGTACGTATGTAACCCGTTTGTTGTGGGCCTTAACGAGAGCCCATTAGGGTTAACTCTTCTAGAAAGTTTAGCCTCCATTATAAATAGAGGAGGGAGGTGGCTGCACCCCCTTCAACCCTTTTATTACTTTGTAAACCCTAGTTTTGCTTTTGTGTTTAGGGAAGGATAGTTGGATGTTAGGGTTCTAAAGAGTTGGATTTGATTTCGTGCTCATGTATTGAGTCTTTGTCCTCCATTGATGGAGTGGCTATAAACCAATACCATATCAAATCGATCCAAAGAAAGTTCTCTCAAAGATGAGCTCATTTGCTTTTTCTCTCTCTATTTGGTGATTTTGAGTCTTTCTTTGATCCGCGAGTTTTTGCTTGGTTTCTTACCTTGATCTAACTTGCTGTGACATGTGGGAACCCATCTAGGATCATCTTGATCATCAATCACCCACGAGCAAGTCTTTATATTATATTTCGATTTTGACTTGGTTTTTTAGCATCCTTCGTTCAAACTGAAAAAGATAGGAACTTTGGTATGGATCTATGTGATCCTTGATTGGAATAGGTTCATAATATCTTAGAGAAGGTGTGTCTCAAATTTGGTAAGGTTTGGCCTTACAGATCAAAAGTTAGATTGATTTGAATTTTGGTTTTCGGGCTGATTTCACTATTCATTGGCCTGGAGGTCTGATTGCCATGTATTGAGAGGTCAGACCGATTTCTAGTTGGAGGTCAGACCGCCCAACTCATTTAGGTTTTGAGTTTTTATGTTTTTTGTCTATTTGCTTCGGGGTTTTAATTGGATTCAATACAAGTCTTCCGCTGTGCTTGTATATTGATCTTCATAGCTTTTCTAGCTATTGGAATAAAAATCGTATTGAATTCGATTAAGGTGAAAAAGAAATCGTGCTCCTATTCACCCCCCTCTAGTCGCCTTTTCGGTCCAACACTAATACACGAGTAATGAAGTTTCTTTGAAACAACACGTGAACACCCTGTCCACTTCCCAGATCACTCGGAACCAAGCATAACCACATTTTTTAGAAAGTCTACCACTTGCGTGAAATCACTAGGAATTGTCCATAATCGGGGACACGACTATTCGAATAGTTTTACACTCTGTAGAGATTGTACAACTTGACCCACAAGACACGACCTCTCTAGTTGGTTGGGCACCCGTAGATGCCCATGCTCACTACCTTAGGTAAGCAGTATAGAGCACGTGACAAGACCTTTACAAAGCTCTGTTTTGACTCTGTTCCGCTCGCTAAGGATTCGCCTTCCTGGCCCCCTCTTGCGCCATTCTCAACCAAAACAGAACCGACTCAAAGCACTGCTAATTAGTTGGTTAGGTTCACCCCATCATGGACATGTGGTTGTACGGTAAGGCCCAGATCAATAGCTTGCAAGGTTAAGTCCTTAGTGACTACTCAAGCGAGACAACCACATTTCAATGTGCTTCCTGCACCACGTTTACTGTACGATCACTCATCCGAGTATAAATCATTTTGGGTTCATCTCGGCCAAATGACCACCATAGTCGTGACACAACATCTTTTAACAACAGTGGCCACGCCACAATTCCATATATCATTAAGTCAAATTCATCATCATTGAATCATGTGATCGAGAGACATCGTATAACTAAAGTATGTCTAAGCAATATACGCACCCATGTTGGTATCTCAAAGATGTCCAACTAAGATTACCCAACCTATGGTGTCCAAGGGTACATGTCAATCACAAGTATTCAAGAAGTCATACTGTTGAGTAGGTATTTAGCTATTTTTCAAACTATTTTTATACAATTAGCCATGCATGTTGGTATAAAACAATGTAATTTTGCAAACTGGGTACGACATGATCAAAGGTCTACGACTTGCCTTCGTTGAAGAGCTGAGATTCTTCAGTAGAGGTCGTTGGGTCCAAAAACTCTTCAGAGAAGTTAGAATCTATACGCGCGAAAAGAACCAAATAAATACAACAAATCCACATAAGATCAAAAAACTACCAAACTAAGAATCAAAAGAAAGGCACTGGATTTAGATGAATTAGGAACGGGCTCTCGGGAAGAGACTCGACTAGTCGGGAGGAGGTCCAACGAGCCCTAAGGAGGTCCTGAGGAGGAAGTCCCGAGGAGGAGGTCCAATGAAGGATACGAGTACTCAACGTAGTCGTACGAAGAATATAAAAGGGGTACGATTACTCAACGTGGTTGTAAGAGGAATACAGGAAGGATACGACTACGCAACGTGATCGTAGGAAAAAGGAAGAGAACATGGCATGGAGAAACTCACCGGGACAGAGAGAGACCGGAGAAGACTGGAGGAGGATGGCGAACGGTGCGGGCGCTCTGACAAATTCTTCGGCGGCGAGGAGGCGACGAGCGGTCATGCGCGCGCTCAGCAAACCCTTCTACGGCGGCGCACAGAAGGCCCCAAGAAACCCTTCGGCGGCGAGGAGGCGACGGCAGAAAGGCCCGGCGAACCCTTCGGCGGCGAGGAGGCGACGGCGCAGGCGCTTCGGCGAACCCTTCGGCGGCGAGGAGGCGATGACGCAGGCGCTCTGGCGAAACTCGAAGCACGGTGAAACTGGGCGAGAGCAAGAGAGTTGGGTGAGGAAAAAGGAGATGAAAGAGAGCTGCTGAGGCTTTTATAGCATGGAGGAGACGGGGAGGGTCGCTGAGAGACTCGGAGGCGCACGAGTTCAAGAGTAGGTGGGCGACAGAACATAGCACGATCTGACGTCTGTGCAGTAAACCGCCGGGATAAGAAGGGCGGGAGTTGTTTGGCGGAGGCGGCGAAAGATTTAATGCAATATAACGACATTTAATGCGCTAAGACTTCTGCGTCAACAGTGACGCGACGGAAGGAAGAAGAAGGTGAGCAGGGGACTGACAGGCAGGGCCAGTCGTGACCACCCGGAGGTCTTCCAGGACCACGCGGGAGGTCTTTCAGGACCACCCGGAGGTCTGGACTGAGGGGGAGGTCTAAATGAGAGGGAGGTCTGGACTGAGGAAGATGTCCAAACGAGAAAGAGGGAACGAGACGAACAGAGAAAGGGGATGTTGAACACCTGAGAACTCCAGCAAACTCAAAACAAACCAAAATTTGAATTAATTGAAGTTTGATTAATTCAAATTAAATTGCTTTTGAATTCTAAAATTCCAAGTTAAGCTTTAGAAATTCAACAAAACCAAATAGTTATTTTTATTTTAAAAATTTAAAAAGCTCAGAAAAATTGGGACGTTACAAAAACCCACCACTACTAGAGGTATCCATCTCAACCTCTCACCCTGCCGCTTTCCCTCCCCTCTCCCTTAGGGCCGGACCAAACAGGGGGGCTAAAAGGGACAGAGCATCCCCTATGGTCGGCCGGACCATGGGTACCCCTAGCACCCCTATTCATCGGGTGTTATGGATTGAAGCTTAGTTGTTTTGGGATAGAATAAGAACAAGAAAATGATTTGAGTCGGAATTCTCTTGTATAGGTTGCGTCAAATCAAGTATTGGTCGTTGCTGTCCTGAGCCAAAGTCTACCAAATCCAGCTATCTCGCTCTTACTCTGCTCTCTCTTCCCACCGTATCGAGTCCCACTCTAATCCCTTCCCAATTTCCTAATTTCCATCATAGTGAACCCTAGCAACTAGCGGCAGCGCGTATAGCCGATGTGTGAGCGTGGACTTGGTGTGCTTGAGATGCGACGGTAACCGAACAACACTACGTAGCACAAACCTGCGTGTAACGCGGCAACCGGCAGAGCTGTACAGGCAAGCGGGAACTGTCCCATTATCGTTTAGCACCCCTAAATTTAGTAGAGCGCCGCTGCTCCCCCTCCCCTCCCGAATCCCAATGGCGTCGTCTTCGTCGCCGCCGCCGTCGCGCCGCTCCGTGTTCGACGCCGCCTACGTCCGCGCGGTGTTCGCGGCTGCCGGCATCTCCCCTCACTTCATCCCTCTCATCTGGAAGTACGAGTCTCTAACCCCTAGATCCCTACGCGCACGTCACAATCACTCCCGTCTCCCTCTCCATGTTTGAGTTTTTTTTAACCTCGTATCTACCTGAGGTGTGGTTCTTTCTGCGTGCATAGGTACGTCTTGCAGAACCCTAGGTGCAGCGACCTGGACGGCGTCCCGTCGCTCCCGGCGGCGGCGTACGCGCTCCTCCGGAAGAAGTTCCGGCCGACCACGTCGACGCTCACCGCCGCGGCGGACTCCAAGGACCGCTCCACCACCAAGCTCCTCATTCGCCTCCAGGTGATTTGTCTAGATTATGCAAACTTGCGCAGGATCAAATTTGGGGATGTTGTGGGTTGCGATTACGGTGGTGTAAGCGTGTAGGAGCTACTGATGATTTTGGGGTTAGGCGGAGTTAGGATAATGTTATGGCTTTCCTGATTATATCCCCACTGTTTGCCCGCACGTTTGCATGTGATTTTACCTTCATAATATCAATGCATTTAGGCGGTTTGCTCTGGGCGATTGTGAGCCTTGTAAGTTTGCTCTCTTGATTTCATTCCGTGTGAATGTATGTACATATTATGGATCAAATGTCTCATTTATACATGCACAATTAGCATGCCTCTTGAGCATTCTTTTAGGGATTGAATTCTCCATGGGTGTCTCTGGTAAACTAGACATTAGAAACCAACCTTTGGTTTTGTGTGCATTTTCAGTTCGGTGCTTTTATATAGTTTCACTATGTATCTGGAAGTTAATGATTATCTCAGATTTCTCCCATCATATTTAATTTGTAAACAAACAAAAAAAAAACCACCGGTATTCTTATATTGGAACCGTGGAATTGGGCATAGTAGCATGCAGATATAAGATTCGTTTAATGGTTGACAACCTACAGTTCATAAGTGATGCAGCTGGTCTAGCTATGTTACATCTGGAAAACAGGGTAGGCTACCTGGCGTTGATCTGCTCGATATGGTAACACCAACATACTTTTTAAAATGGGTCATTGATTAAAGCAACCAATGGGAAGTTATTATTTACTAATATTTGCAAATGGCAAGTATAATTAGCATGGTTTGATTCGTTTGGTGACCTGCTGCGTCCTTTACCTAGGTTGAGTCTTCATGCAGTAGCCTTTCCTAATTGCTTTCCTTTGTCATCTCCTTTCCTATTTGGCTCGGTGGCAAGTCAGCTACAAAATGTACATGTAAAGTTGTATATGTGTTGTTTTCCTTTGTTAGGATTTAGGATCTGTACTCTAATTTTCTAATAAGTTTTAGAGAAAATTGCACGGTAGGTCTATGAACTTGTGAGGTTGTGCCACTTAACTCCTTGAACTTGCATTTTACCTTCTCATCCCCTTGAACTTGCGAGGTTGTGCCACTTAACTCCTTGAACTTGTATTTTACCTTCTCAGCCCCTCTGAACTTGCAAGGTCGTGCCACTTAGCTTCCTGAACTTGTGTTGAAGCGAAGTTCGTCGGATGCGATGCCGGCGACTTCGTCCTCTCCGAGTCCGGTGGACTCGTCGCTGCCTCGTTCTGTCCATGTTCATCGTCCCCATCACCTCACGCCGACAAAAACGGATTATTTGGGCCTGGGAACGCACCGTGCTCGCGTCTTCGCCGGAGCTCCACCGTTGCAGCTTGCTGCCGCCCTTGCCCTCGCCTCCTCTAAGTCGGCCGTGAGAGAGAGAATTACATTCCTAGTACCAGAACAGAATCTACTCACCTTGCACGAAGTCCATTTGGCCGTTTGCTAACAGAAAAGGCTGAGCTGGCAAATCACCATGAGAGAGAGAAGTACTGCGTCTTTGCTCTGGCACTGGGAATGTACTTCTCTTTCTCTCACGACCGACTCAGAGGAGGCAAGGGCGGCGGCAAACTGCGACGGTGGAGCTCTGGCGAAGACGCGAGCACGGTGCGTTCTCGGGCCCGAAGAATATGTTTTTGTCAGCATGAGGTGACGGGGACGATGAGCACAGCCGGAACGGGACGGCGACGAGTCCACCGGACTCGGAGGGGACGAAGTCGCCGGCATCGCATCCGACGAGCTTCGCTTCAACGTAAGTTCAGAGAGCTAAGTGACACAATCTCGTAAGTTCAGGGGGCTAAGAAAGTAAAATGCAAGTTCAGGAAGCTAAGTGGCACAACCTCGCAAGTTCAAGGACTTACGGTGCAATTTTCTCTAAGTTTTATAAATACATTGTCATCATTGAGTTGTTGGACAGGCTACAATAATAATATTTCAGTTCCCTTGCTATCCTATGTGTGGTTGAGATAGTGCATCCTGTCTAGTCTTCCACTCAACCCTAGATTGAACTGTAACTAGGGGCAATTCATTGAGTTATCTCTTCTCTTTACTATATCTTTCTGGTTTATAGATTTGAGGCTTTCCGCTGCATTAATAAGCCCCGGATAGTGTGTACTGTGTAGGACATAATGAAGTCGTTTGCCCTCAAAGTGGCTCTACAATAATAAATGTCTAAATGATCTCAAGCTTATTACATAGGTTCATACATGTTACTAAGATAAAGACTTCCTTGTACTGAATCAAAATGTATTGATTCTGATCTAGGAACTTTAGTTCAGCACCGATTACTAAAAACTGTGTTGTTTGATTTGAGTGCACTTAGTGAAGCAAATATCTAGAACTGTGCTATTTGATTTGAGTGCACCGGGTGAAGTGTGAATAGCCACCAATGTAATTGTGGTTGAGGAAATTTGTGGAGAAACTATTATTAGTGCCTTATGCAGTAATATGTTAGCATGTGTTTTTTCCCTTCTAGATAAGCCATTTACTCTTGATGTAAAGCTTGAATGCCTCAGTGTATGCGTTATTACTTATGAGTTATGGCAGATTGGCAGCATGTGCTGTATTAGTTAGCTTATTATTCGAATTTTAACACAATCACAAATTGAAGTCTGTAATGTTAGTTTGCAGCTTTGCATGCATGCTAAAGTACCATTTTATCACCACTGTCAATTTGACTTTAACTTGGTTAATCTTTTCTTGTGAATTGCCTTTATATTGTTGTTGTCAGTTTATTCTAATGTCTACATTGTAGAACATTGACTTATCAGTTATCACACTTTAAATTTTGTGGCCCTAGAATGGGAATTCTGTAGAAGCAGTGATCATGCGATATGATACACGACTGGGGAAGTATGATGGGAAGCCTCGCCCTGGAGGAGTGCGTTCAACCCTGTGTGTGTCATCACAGGTATATATATATATTTGACCATTCAGGTATATGTATTTACCTTCCATATTGGATGATTGCTTTAGTAAGATCAGAAAACTTGTTTCTAATGGCTTAGAACTTATTGCCAGTATTGCTGCTGGTTCTGATGACCTTTTGGTAACTTTATGTGCAACAGTGTAGTGTGAATGTGATCCTTGGTAAGCTTGTGACTTTCTGATTACTGGTATTGACTTTGCCTACAATATAACACAGGTAGGGTGCAAGATGGGCTGTAGATTCTGTGCTACTGGAACCATGGGTTTCAAAAGCAATCTGTCTTCTGGAGAAATTGTGGAGCAATTGGTCCATGCGTCCCGTTATTCTCAAATTCGAAATGTTGTTTTCATGGTAATTTTAATAGTTCAAGTTGTTGTGAGTTACCTAAGATTTCTTTTCAGAAGAAAATCATGCTCACTAGAATGTGCATATAATGCAACTTTTAGAATCCTTTGTCTCTATGTTTTCATCATTCAAACCTGACACAGTTGTGTTGCTTGGTTCCATTGTTATTCTTTTTCTGTGTGCTTTATATTGTCGAAATTCACATATTGGACAAGGCAAAGCCATGCTACACTTCTCAAGTATTACTTCTGTAACTTTTTTTTTGTTATTTCTTCTTGATTTTGCTAGATTTTATGGCTTCTATTGGCAAAGTTCTGGTTTGCTGTACAAGTTTGTTCCTTTAATCTTTATTAGGGTAGATAGGATTTATTTTTTTATTCCATACTATGTGTTAGGTACCCTCTTTTCATAAGTAAACTACAAAATCACTACGCTGCATAGTACATATGCATGGGTTGGTAAACATTTGTGCAAGTTTAAATTATTATCTGTATAAACGAACTATTATTCCAATTCAGTAGTTGTGCTATGTCATTAGTAAGAACATTGGTGGATAATGATTTCGATTTTGTCTCTGTTAAACAATTTCTTCTCGGTGTCCACAGGAGTTTTATTTATGGTTTTGCTCTGCTATAATATGTAGGGAATGGGGGAGCCATTAAACAACTATACTGCTTTGGTTGAAGCAATCCAAGTCTTGACAGGATCTCCCTTTCAACTTTCACCGAAGAGAATTACTGTATCTACTGTAAGCATAACCGCATAACTGGCTCCTCTGCATGTTGAAATCTCATTCTTGAGATGATTGTTGAACTTGGAAGGCTATCTTGTGTTAGTAGTTAACATTTAAAAAAACTCTAAATAACTTCTGAATGACCTTGCATCACCCCTGTTCCATGATAAACCACATACTGGAAAAATATAAGATGTCTCTTCAGTTATGCAAAGATCGTTTGGCTATTCTAAGGATGGGCTCTTTTCCTTTTTATTTTGAGTGGCTATACGAATAATGAATATTTGGGTAATAACATATAACATGACGTTCTTTTAAATCTTTTATGATTATGTGGTTCTTAAGACACGCATTTCTTTTTGTTCCCACCTATTATTGAAGCTGCTCCTAGTCTTTACTCCTTGAGAAAATTAGCTTAGTACCATCGCAAAGAGGCATATATTGGAAAATACCATCCAATGTGAGGATGACATGTGTGGACCAAGGCCAAATATCAGTGACACATTGGATGATATTTTCCAACTCGGTGATCTTTGTAATGGTACTGAGCAATTACATGCTAGACTTGTATTGCAGTATAGCATGGTCCTTATCGTGTTGTCTGGTGAAGACTTTGCCATGCTGATTAACTTTATGTTAATTTATACTCATGTGTTAAGCATACTTTTGGCTTATATTATCTTTGTGATTATGGTGTGTGTGTGTCTATATGGTCCATCATGGTGTAATTCCTGCTAATATTTTGCTGAACTATTGAGTTTTGTTTATGATTGAAGCAGCTGAAAGATTGAATTTCATTTAGGATTGGAGCAACCATTTTAAATGCCAATTTGAATATTAATATCATATCATGTACTGCAGGTTGGAATTATTCACGCCATCAACAAATTCAACGTTGATCTTCCGAATATCAATTTAGCTGTGTCATTGCATGCTCCCGACCAAGACATACGTTGTCAGATAATGCCTGCTGCCCGAGCCTTTCCTTTAGGAAAGCTAATGAATGCGCTACAATCCTATCAAAATGGGAGGTAAGATTACAAAAATGCCATCGCTTATCAGTGTCAAATATTAGAATAAAGAGTTTTGATGAACACTTACATTTTCCATCACAGCAAGCAGACAATCTTTATTGAGTACATCATGCTTGATGGAGTTAACGATCAGGAACAGCATGCCCACCAGCTTGGTAAACTACTTGAAACAGTTAAAGCGGTGAGATACTTTCTGTTGCATTACTACATTTTATCACACTTCCTGATTATCTTTTTATAATTATTTCTTGTATCTGCTCTAAAAATATTGACAGTCCTCTGGCTATTCATCATTCTACCCACTCGTATTGCTACCAGTGGTCTTATTGTTCAGTGATTGCCAATTTGTTTGAAGTTGACCTCTGTGTTTATTTTTATTTTACTTATTTGTTTGTGATTGACCTCTGTGTTTAGTTAGTCTGATACATCAAATTTCCTTTAGGTGCCTTGAGTTCACACTAACATCTTCAATTTATCTACTTGAGGTTGTCTTTTCTTTTTGGCAAAACTATTGGCAACCATCTGAACTGCATGTGCTCTGAATGTGTGCTTCAAATCATTTTTGTTTTTAGTCGGCAAGCGCATAAGGCTATGACTATGATGAGTTTTTAAGTGCTTTACAATATTTCTTATATCTTCATCCTGATGCCCGCGAATTGAAATGGAATCATCACTATGTTCTCTTAATCACTAACAGGTTGTTAACCTTATACCATTCAATCCAATTGGCTCGTCAAGCAATTTCAAGACAAGCAGCGACCAGAATGTGAAGAAGTTCCAGAAGGTCCTAAGAGGCACCTACAGCATCAGAACCACTGTTCGCCAGCAGATGGGTCAAGACATAGCTGGTGCTTGTGGCCAACTGGTGGTTAGCCTCCCTGATGAAAGATCAGCCGGTGGTGCCACCCTTCTGTCAGACATCGAAGATCTCCGGATCTGACCTCTGTTCCGTCTGTTACTTTTACCATCTCATCAAAATCAAAACCTTAACGATCAGCCTTACATTATACTGTAACTAGCGATATAGTTCCAGTCAAGCCTTAAAATATGGACATGTTGATTTCAGCCATTGTGGTGTTTCCCTTCAGACTTGGAAACACAATTTTGCTGTTAACGCAGCGGCGAAAACCCAGCTTTTGTGGATAGGTAGCAACTGGAAAGGTTCGCTACTCGGTATTGGCCGCAGTGTTAACGCCTTTTGGATTGGCCGCGCCCACAGGTCTGTAGGAGACTAAGGATAAACACCACCGGGCCCTCTAGATTGTTTTCTTTCTGATCCACTAGTTTTTTCGATTCCAAAAAGGTATATATGTATCCTATGTGTAGGTCACTTTGATGATTCATATATGCTGTCGTTTGTACCGTACAAGTAGCGGGACAAACAAATGCACGTAACCAACTCACAGGTCATGTAATTTGTACTGACATTAGGAAGTCTTACTATCGCAGTTGAAATCTCATCTTTTATATTTAATTACCATATTATTCTTTATTTAATATTTTGTTCTCTTTTCCGAAATAAATTGGTTGCATAAATAGTACACTTGTAACTATAGCGTAGGTGCAATTAACCTATAAAAGATTCTTAATTTTGGGAAGAAATCAATGAGGCAGTGCGATTTGAGGGGCCGGGAGGGCATGGGGCCTGCAACATTGCTCCTACCGGGCACCTGGGAGCGTGGGAGGCGGAGGTGACTGTGGCGCAGGGGCGGCGACATGACCACGGCCCGGGCGCGTGGTAGAAGGTTGCAGGGACGCAGGGGCATGCAGGCTGATGCCACGCAGAGGCGCACTGTTGTCCATAGTGATATTTTGGCATTTCGTGGCAAAAAGGGTTAGATTTATTAATTTGACATAAAATAGTGCTAAAAAAAACCAAAAACTTATAGGTAGCAACCGGAATGGTTCGCCACTCCGTATTGTCTCAGACTTGCAATGATCAGATAATACCATTGCATTGCCCATCTAGATTGACAATCCTGTCGAGCTCTGGTTGTAACCTGTTTGCTCTTTGTTTGATTACTTGTAAGTTCTGTGTTGCTGTGTCAGAGGGTTGGTGTGTTATGGTGGTGGAAACGTTATGGTGCTGCGTGTGATGCACTGATGCGTGGAGCTGGCATGGCAATTGGTGGAGATCATGTGTAGTGGACTAGTGGCTAGGTGCAGCACATGAGTTGTGCTGCTCGTTTTATTTTTAAATTTTTTTCAGACGTCCAGGATTTGAGGATGCTTGGTGGAAGCGTGGAGCTCTCCTGACTTTTGAAACTCGTCAGTTTCGACCTTTTTCTATTGTTCTCGTGTGTGTGTGTTTATTTTTTTTAAAAAAACTCTTTTGAGATGCTTGTCAAGGTTTGGTCGTTGGCGAAATTTCGTCTCGCGTTGTACATCTTTGAGATACGTGCGTGCTCGTAAGAAGAATCACTGTTCCTCAGCTAAGATCAATCTCAGACGTCAAATTCTTCACCGAGAGGGAACGCAGGATCATGCTGAGCCGTTTACTGTAGTCTGCAATTGAGACCAATCCCTCCTCCCTACGCTCGTGCTGTCATCTGTGTCGCCTAGAGTTGGCTAAACGGGCCGTGTCTATTGGGCCGGCATGAGGCACGACACTGCTGGTCCGATCTGAACCGGCACAGTACGACACTATTCATGGACCGGACCGGCACGACACGATAGCCCGAGGCCCCAAGCACAAGACGATTTAATAGTCTTGGGCCCAACCCGATCGACCCGAGCAAGACCGTTAGGCACGACACTGTTTTAATATACATATATGATTTTATTTTTATTTATTAATGTTTATATGATTTTCTTTCCATTTTTAATTCTTATACGGTTTTATTTTGTAGTTTTTAAATTTTATATAGTTCATTTTATAAGTATATATAAATTTATTTTGGTTTTTAAAAATATATATTTTTTTTTCTAGGATTGTTTTTCAATTTTGCATGTCCTATGAACTAAATGAAAAATGTTTTAACGAGCTAGCTATTTAAACATTAATAAAACTTTATTACATTTTCAATATAATTATCTCATTTTTTTTCAATTTTCATGTCTACTTATGAATTCTACATTTTTTTTCTTGGATTTTTTTATTCTGTCGGGCCAAATAGCTAAACAGACCATATTTGGCCCGATGGGCTAAACGGGCTGTGCCAACCTGGCCTGACACGAAAGGCCAACAGGATGTGTCTGAACCGTCACCCTGACCTATAGACCGACCTGACATAACACAAATAGTAGCCAAACCGGATCGTCATAGGCTGATGTCATGCTGTGCCGGGCCGGGCCGCCCGTTTGATCACCTATGGACTGTCGCCCCACACACAGACACAGTCACACGACTCACACACCACCTGTGGCGGAACGGAACTTGGTGGGCATCTCGCATCTCAGGCCCCTCCTTTTTCCTCGTCTTCGGCGGCCGCCTCCCTCCCCTCCCCTTCCCCACCATGGCCATGAAGGGACCCGGCCTCTTCTCCGACATCGGCAAGAAGGCCAAGGGTACCTCCTCCTCCTCCGCTCTCTCTCTCTCTCTCTCTCTCTAATTTGTTTGGTCTTTTTCGTTTGGGGTTTTGTGATCTGCAGATCTGCTGACGAAGGACTACACCTACGACCAGAAGCTGACTATCTCCACCGTCAGCTCCTCCGGAGTGGTAAGGAACAATTCCTCCGATCCCACCGCGCTCGTGTGATTTGATGATGTTGAACTCGTCTTCGCTTGTTTGCGCCTGCGTGCCTTCGATCTAGTTACGACTCTGGCTGTGTTTTAACCTTGTTATGTTGCCTTGTGGAACGCATGCTAGATGCGGCTTGTTTGTTGTTTCTGTTTGGGTTTTTGGGTTTCTCGAGTTGTTCTATTGCTTGGAATTTCCGTGGTTGCTGCATCCGCGTGTTGTTAGTAACTTAGTGTGTTGTATGCGAATGGACGCCATGTTTGGTATGTGTTAGCTGTGTGGTAGCCTGGCGGGAAACGAGAATTTTGTCATAACCTTGTAGAGCAATGTAGTTACTTATTGGACAAAGTTGATCGGGGAACAATACCATCGAATTCTACTTGCGCTATAGGGGGGCCTTGTACTCAGCGAGAGTGGTTGAGATGCTGGAGTTGGAGTAGTTTGTTGTTGGTTCCTTTGTTGCCAGGATCATATTCTGTCCTGTTTTATGAAAGTTCTGAAGCAATATAGTTGGTTTTTGACTTGCTAGTTTCGGTGCTTTTGTTGTCTCTACTTTCTTTGTGCGCTGTGTTGTCTTACTAGTACTTCTGGCTGCCATTGGGGTTTTGAGAATGATGAAGGCTTACGAAATATATATGCTTAGTTTGTGACATGAAATCTTGGTGGCCGTTCGTTAACCCTTCCACTATCTGCCAGAGGAGTGAGTTTGCTATGATCGGAGAAATAGGAGAAACACAGACTGTTGCTATGATTGGAGAGATAGGAGAAACACACTGTTTTCTATAATTTGAGAGATTGGATAACTCGTTAAGTTTGTTTAGGTCATAGTTAAGACACTTTCATCATTGCTCTGAAACAGTCCTTTCGAAAATATTGCATGTGAAATACGACCTTATGATTAGTTCGTTTGTTTCTACCACGTATGATTTCTGCAATCCGTTTGCACTCCTCAATCTATCTTTGGTTCTTACACTTGCCAAACTCTCATCTGTGTCAGTATCTGACCAATACAAAGACGGTTCTGGCATGAAAATGTTAGAGCATTGTGTGTTGACACCTGGCAATTGATATATCCAATTGTTGAATTTAACAGTTATACACAACATGCTTATGTTTTGTCTTTTTTTGTTTAAAACTTGATTTGTTCAATTGCTATTTGGAAGGACACTAGCTGTAGTCGAAGGTTTCTTCTAGAATAAAGTTATAATCACTAGTTGGATGTATTGAGTAAACAAAATAAGATGCAATTGCAGCTGTGCAATTGGTGTGTTCATTTGCGCAAGAGTATATTAATTCACTAGCATGTCCTTCAAATATATGTCAGTTCTGAGGAACTGAAATGTTTTATTTAGGATAAGACGTGCTTACCATGCCATACTACCAATACCCATTCCCCTCTCATGGCATGTGACATTACTGATTTTTGAATTTTGATGTTTTTATTATATCAATAATTTAATAAACTATATGGTCATTCTGATAATTGCAACAATTGTTAATTAGCTGGACTGAGCAGCCAGTCTATCACAAAAGCTGTCTTCCCTTGAGCATGAAACGTTTGTTAACTTGAAAAGGTTGACTTTTTAGATTTTTTTTGTTACTTTCAAGTAATTAAGTCTAGAGGACAAATGAATGCAAATAGGTGATCCTGTAATATTAGGGTAAATCAATTTTCAACCGGCCAGCAATAGTCCATTCTCCTTGTGGACACTATACAAACCAATGATTTTTTGTTTACATGCCTTAAAAAAAGATTGATAAGTGAACATGCAAATTGATTTTCATCTTCAATTTTGAAAATATAAACTAGATGTGCATGTGATTGAACCACCCTGTAACTTGTTGAAGCTACATCAAGCATTGTATTTAGCATTTGCATTTGGAAATGTGTTGATTATGTGGTTTATTTGCACATGCGCTCATCTATCGTTGTTATACAATGAATGATCATAGCTTCGACCAATGTGAGAGCTTTTCATTTTGGTTGTTCAAGTTAGAATAAAATATATTCATTTATTATTCTTCTTTGTACTATTTTTAGTCACCCGTATATTGTTGTTACTTGCAATAATAATACTGGTGTACTGTCTCTGTTATTTGAGCTTATTTTATATGCTCATTTGCCCCCTTTGAATCTGCATGTCATGGATTTTGTTCTTGATTTTTCAGGGCCTCACATCAACGGCTGTGAAGAAAGGAGGGCTTTATTCTCTTGATGTCAGTTCAGTTTACAAGTACAAGAATACTCTTGTTGATGTTAAAGTGGATACAGAATCAAACGTTAGTGATATGGAACACTCGGTTTCCTCTTTGTAGCCTTTTGCTAGTTGTAACACATTTCTATGATTTCTGCAGATCTCTACTACCTTGACTGTGTTGGAAGTCCTGCCATCCACAAAGCTTGTGACGTCTGTCAAGCTGCCTGACTACAATTCTGGAAAGGTAATTTCATCTTGCGTCAATTTATGGTTGTTGAATTGAAATCAGTCCATGAGCTGAATTCTTCTTAACAGGTGGAGGTGCAATACTTTCACGAGAGTGCAAGTTTTGCTACTGCTGTTAGCATGAAGCCCTCTCCTGTGGTTGAATTATCTGGGACAGTAGGCGCTCAAGGACTTGTGTTTGGCGCAGAAGCTGGTTTTGACACTGTTACAGGGAAATTTACCAAGTACAGTGCTGGGATAGGTGTAGCCAAGCCAGACTATCATGCTGCATTCATTCTGTAAGTCCGTACTTTATTGTGATTTGTCATGACTTCAAGGTCGGAATGCTATTTTTTTAGGCAGAATGCTAAGATTGATACGTTACACCAACATGTACAGGGCCGACAAAGGTGACACCATTAAAGTGTCAGGTTTGTATCACCTTGATGAGAAGCAGAAGGCTTCGGTTGTGGCTGAATTAACCCGGAGGCTCTCAACAAACGAGAACACTCTCACCGTTGGTGGTCTGTACACAGTCGACCCCCAGACAGCCGTGAAGGCAAGGCTCAACAACACTGGAAAGCTTGCTGCACTTCTCCAGCGTGAGGTTAAACCAAAATCATTCTTGACAATCTCTGGTGAATTCGACACCAAGGCCTTGGACAGATCCCCCAAGTTTGGCCTGGCACTCGCACTCAAGCCCTGATCGCATCATCTGCGGTTGATGGCTGTCAAATATCGAATTCTTTGGTTGTTTTAACCAAGTTACGGCCAATAATTTGTTCCACAGACTTGTTCTGTTAATTTCTCAAGGTTTTGGTGCTCTGTGGGCAGGATCCGATGGGCCTTTTACAGAATTTTATTCATCCGTTTTGTTGATGAAAGCATCTAGTCATTGATAGATGATGTATGCTGCTTGTTTCTTTAGAGTCAAGCTCTCTTCCTACTGTGTGTACCTGAGTAGCTTTCGCGGTAGTCTGTTCCTTGCAGAAGCTACATGTGATTTTCATGCGGTGTTGATTGATTTTACCGCTCGTTGAGGTTTACTGCTTGTTTGAAGCTCATTTACTATGTCTATATATATCATGTTGAACTGATTTCATCAACACAAGAGCCCAAAATTCATTTGAAGATGGAAAATATCAGGGACTAGTTAAATAGGGAGGGATAAGGATAGGTGGATTCAGTTATCTTCGTTATTTATTTCGAAAGCAAACGTGATTGTGTGAGTAGTTTTTCCACTCCCCTTTCTTCAAGTGCTAATTTGAAGCCGAGAGGTACTACCGTACTACAACAGCAGTTGCTGTGCCAAACGATCTTGAAATGCATTCTTAACGTACAGTAGTTTCATGTACTTTCACATAGTTTCATTTGTATAAGGAAAAAAAAAAATCAACCTTCAACTATTGCCAGAGTCTGAATTTCAACCATTGTTGCAAGTGTCTGAATTTCAACCCGTAAATTTAAAACCGTCCACTTTCCAATCTCGAAATGTTAAAATCATTCAAAACACCCCCTCATCCTAAACCGTTGTGATTTTGATTGATGTGGTATCTATATTTATATGTTTCGCTAACAAGGCAGGCAACACCACGGCTCTCACTTGGACCGACTATTTGCAGGGTAGTCATTGACGGAGAAGAACGCGGCTGATGGCGGGGTCGACGGGGTGGGATCGGCGTGGCGAGCGGATACCTCGGAGTGGGGGGAGCGGAGGAGGCGCTCCGTCCTCCGCGACCGCCTCTGGGAACTCATAGTCGGCCTCGGGGGTGAAAGGATTTGGGGGTCGGGTTCGGGTGGAGGAGAGAGGGCAGTTAGAGATGGGGATGTAGTGGTTTCCATGGATGAGATTTGGGAGGGGGAGGATGTGATGTTCGCCATGGACGGGAGGGGAAGGACTTGGTGGTCGGTTGGTCACCAATGGAGATTTTTTAAATAATATTATTTTAATTAATAATTACAAAATTAAATAGTCAAAAAATATTTGCAAAAATGACGTCCTGTCGCCATTTCAAATAGTTATAGGTGCCTTGACGTCATGGGTGTCAATCGAATCCGAATTATCTGACATCCGAATTTAGTTGGTAGAGAATATGGTTTATATTTTTTTCATCTGATTAACAATTTATCCTATATTCATATTCGCATTCGCATAAAAAATATGGATATGAATATGGTATGGACTTTTGACATCCAAAATGTTATTTTATCCGCACTATTTGTATCCGTATTTGATTTCGATAAAACAATATACATATTTTACTATAGTATGACTAATTAGTTTGATATGTATTTTTAGTTTAATATGAATTCATGTTTTTAGATGAAATAGATAAACTAGAATGATTAGGTGTGCTATGTACGAGGATAAAGCATCATAAATATCTTGCAATTATGTAAGTTATGATGATATCCGAATCTGACCGAATAGAGTAGGTATTCGATTCATATTCATTACAACATTCGATTCGTATTTGTATTTGTATTCATTTAGAAAATATAAATACAAATACAGGAAGATCACTATCCGATTCGTTGACACCCCTACTGTCAATCCATCGCAAGCGGTGAGCAGTGGAACCTGTCAGCTAATTGAAATGGACTGATCGAGGACCTACCAGAAGAAAATGTCGTTAGTAACTAGCTGACTTCGAAAGTAACAACCAGATGTAAGTATTTCAGGTGTAACTGTGAACTGAGCTGGTGCTAGGTACTCCCGGCATGGTGCCACGAGAACCCACCCGCCACGTTTGGGTGAGGAGCCGAGGGGTGTGACGCACCGTGGCTCACCCCCCATCCACGCATAGGTGGGTCCATGTAACATCTTGATTTTTTAAATACTTTTTAAAATGTGTAAAATAAATTAAAACTATTTTTGCTTTAGTGAGAATTCAAATTTGGGTTCTATCGGAAGGATTTGGGTTGTTGTGCCTCCTTGCTGGAAAGCTCAACAATTCCCCTGTAACCTATCTCTTTCGAGTCTCGTAGGTTTAGACTTCCTCTAAAGCTTAGACCTCGTCTCACCAGAGATACTCGTATGATCAGCCTTCCTTCCTTTGAGCTTGGTCATTTGGACCTCTTTGTTGGTTTGAATCTCTTAGGTTCAAACCTCTTTTCTTTCGACTTCTCTTGATCTAAACTTCTTGTCGTCTCGACACCTTTTGATGCCTGACCTCCTTTCATTCGGACCTCTATGCATCCCAATGGCTCTCTTGTGTGCCTTCGATTTTTCCTAAGATCATTTGAACCATCTTAACTTTTATTCTTGACCGAGAAGACCTCCTCGGGTAGAACCCTCTATGGAATGCCTCTGAACCACTTCGCATGGACCTCCTTTGTACTTGATCTAGCGGTCCGCACCTCCTCCCATTTTTAATCCAAGGGTCTAGACCTCCCATGCGTTATGTCCCTTCATGGACCTCCCTTCGTTACAGATCCAAGGTTCAGACCTCCCATTTGATCTAAATCGGACGGCTTGGACCTCCTCACTTTGAGTCCAAAGGCCCGCACCTCCCAGCGCTCTGTTCTCTCTGAGGACCTCCTCCTCATGCTGCTCTTGGTCGTTGGACCTCCTCTCGGAGATCCAACCGCTTAGACCTCCTCGCTAGACCTCCCTTGGTGAGATCCTGACCGTCAGGACCTCCCCCTGTCTGGACCTCCTTAACCTTTAGACCTCCCTGTCCCTGGGCTTAGGACCTCCTAAGCTGCTCGGACCTCCCTGAGAACCTCCTCTGCGGGGGTAAGACCTCCCTATGGTTGACCAGACTGTTGTTAATTTGACCGGCCCCACTTGCCAGCCTTAGACGTTCTCATTTCTTCCGCCACGTATGTACCTGGGGCATTTAATGTAGGTCTTGTCACGTCTAATACGTTCTCATACGTGGTATTTACTTTGAAGTGAGTCACTAAGCCGTACATGGATATTTTTCTTTGTTCCTTCCCATAGCAGCTTACGTGTCTTTTAATGTACCTTTCACCCAGGGTGGTGGTGACACCTGCCCTGACAATCACCAACTTTTGACTTACCTCTATACTTATCCTTGGCACGTAAGTACCTAGTTTTCTTCACCACTTTGACTACACATAGACTGAAACGTTCTAACACATCACCCTTCTCCTTCTCCACACTCTGTTGCTTTGGCTCTCGCCCAAGAACTTTTCCAGAAAGACCTTGGCTCCTCGACCTCCCCTTTCACCACATTACTTCCTTTACAGTAAGTTCCTTTGATGATCTGCTCCACCCTTGTTTTCGCCAAAGTCTTGAGTGATCTTGTCCTTCACAGACCTCCTTTCAGGACCTCTTTTGAAACTCTGAGGTGCTCGTGTGAGGACCTCCTCTCTGGACCTTGTGCAAGCATCTCTGCCTCTGGAACCTCTCTGCCCTCTGCCTAGGTCATATATTCGAGACCTTCTCTAAAGACCTCTTTTTCCTTTGGTAAACTAGACCTTCTCCAAAAGAACCTAATCTAAATACAATGCTCTTCTATTAATTGGGTTTTTGAGATTTCTTTGGAGTTCTCCTGGTTCTTTATTTGGATCTTTATTGGATCTCTGTTTGAATCTTCTTTGAATTTGCCTTCTATATATATGTAGATTGTGAAGATTCCGGGGAATCCGAAAGTTCTGAAGAAGAAGAATCTCTAAGTAGTGAGCAAGGCAAGTTGCATTCTTGATCATATTGCACCCATTATATCAAATTAATTATGTCCAGTTTTAAGATGTACTGCATGCTTATTTTTTATCAAGTTAGTTCAATACTAGTTTTAACTTTGTAGTTATAACCATTTCCTTTGTATGACCTCAGTTGATTTTGTATTGAACACATTGTCACCATTAGGTCAAACTTGGCCAATGCAGTAGTATGAGCCAAGATCATTTGAAAACATATGCTTAGTGGTGCTCAGACCAAAATTTTGTTTTGGGGAAATCTTTACCAACACAACCAAGAACTGCTTTGAATGTTTTATCATGATATAGGGATATCATGAAGGTATAAAGACGATGCTGGGAAAGCAAAGAAAATAAAATGAATTGGACTAGGGCAAAATGGTTAGCTCGGTTGGTGCAAGTTTATGCACCTGGATCGTGCCTTTATGGTAGATCGATGCCCTTGGGTTTGTGAAAGTTGCCCTAGCCATGTGAGGACCGGTCTTTGAGCGACCAATGCCATGCCTATAATGGGCTATGCCACAATCGTGCAACCACATGTCTCCAGAATGGGGTGTGGGACCTGGCTGAATAATTTGCAAAACTCCACTACATGCTGCTCCATTGGTGGTGTGGGAGGTCTTGTTGGCTAGAGGTCTTTGATGACCCATTGTTCCCACTGGTGCAAGAGGGGGCTTCCCGCCGGATGGCTATCCATAGGGGGGTGAAACCTTAGCAAGGAAAGGCTGTGGTGGAGCAATGCATTGTAAAGGCCTTGTCATGAGCTCTAGATCTCTTACCTTTGGAAGTGAGAGGTGGTATTGACGAATGCCGGACAAACTAGAGTACTCATGTCGTGTGGGTAAAGTGCACAACCTCTGCAGAGTTAAATCTATTCGAATAGCCGTGTCCACGGTCAAGGACGTGCTGGCAAAGGCCACTTGAAGTTAGTTGTTGACTTTGGGAATTTAAAATGATTTCCAAATCTGTTTTGGGACTGCCGTCCCATGGGTTTGGGCAGGGAGCCTAATGTCAGGAGGGTATCCTTCACCAAATAATGATGAATGCTATCCAACTGAAAAATTGCTTTGGTAAAATGAATTTTATCTATTGAAAGACCTGCTTTGAAACTCAATAATGGTACTTAAAAGAAAATTTGCTTTGTGCAAAATAACCCTATTATGCCATCCTTGATTATCCCTTATGCATGTCATATTGTTAATCCACGGGTGCAACTTGCGAGCACAGTGGTAGTGCTCACTCTTGCTCATTATAATTTTTGCCAGGAGAAGACTTTGGTAGTGATGGAGATCAAAGCAGCTAGGTTATGCCTCCAGTCAGCTGCCTGTGGCTTGTTGATGGACCCTTTTGCTTTTTTCTCTCTTGTGTACTTGTGCTTGGCCCAAGGCCACCTTGTAATCAACTCATTAAATATTATGTTTCAATAAAGGTGTGTTCGGATACCACCATTGTGTATTTTGTCAGTGAAGGGCTAGCCATGATCCTTGGGGTGGCTCGGGTTTCACAGGAACTTGGGAGTAAGCTTGACCTCCATGTCCTCACCGAGGAGGGTATGCAAAAGGTACTTGAGGTGGACTCAGATCTCCACGACCTCCCTGGAGGCTCGTGGGAGGTCTTGGGAACACTCTCGAGACCTCCTCGTTCTCCTTTGTTTGGCTATGGAATGGTTCTCGGGTGCTCCTCGGTTCTAAGACCCTCTCTCGGGTTGTGATCTCTGGACCTCCAGGAGGTCTTGGCTGACCTCCGGCAGTCTTGGTGGTCAGCCCGAGAGGTCCTTTGTGGACCTCCCGAGAGGTCTCTTGGACTTTCCAGAGGTCCTGGAGGATCTCTCGAACCCTAGGATTGGGTCGTCACAAAAGTGGTATCGAGCACTTCGATCGTAGTCGTAACCTAGTAGAATGGTTATAGAATTTCAAAATTATTTTATGACAAAAGAAGAATAAAATGTTCTTTCTTACAGGTCATCTTTTCATCCTTACCTTCCTTCATTGCTTTTTTCTTACCTCAATCCCATCTTACCTTGTTTCTTTCTACACACCCATTTATTAAGTTAAATGGATCGCCTTATTCTGCAACTTCTTATTAGAGGTCTTGAGTTAAGTCCGGTGCTTAGGACCTCCCTCAAAAAGGTAAGACACGAGTAGCATGATGTTGGGTGATTATAAACCTCGAAAAGGTTCTCCTGTTATTTCTTTTGCCTTGGTTTTCTTTTTGTCAATTGTTTGGTTTGGGCTAGTTTCCTTAGCCTCTTCTCTTCTCTTTTCCCACCACGGTGTTTGGACATTATGGCCACCTCTGGAAATGACAAGGGTCACTCAAGCCAACATAGCCGACAAAGTGAGGAGAGGTCGAGAATAGAGGAGTTGAGGGTGGGCAAGGGCAACCAGCATCACAGCCACCCCCACCTCCAGTTGGGGGTCCTACCTGGACTCAAATAATGGCCAATCAAGCTCATCTAATAAACCTACTCTCACAGTCTGTTGCCAACACCCAATCTCTGCAAGCTGCAGCAGTAGCTCAACCTCAAGCTCAAGCTCCACCTCCACCAAGATCTACCATTGCTGAATTTATGAGGTTACGTCCTCCAACCTTCTCCAGTAGTGCTGAGCCCATGGATGCTGATGACTGGTTAAGAGCAGTGAGTAGGAAATTAGATATGGTGCAATGCACAGATCATGAAAGGGTACTCTTTGCCTCTCACCAACTCAGTGGACCAGCCTCTGAGTGGTGGGACAACTTTAATCAGTCCCATGCTGATCCTCAGGCCATCACATGGGATGAGTTCAAGAAAGCATTTCATCGTGCTCATCTCCCACCCGGCATGATGTCATTAAAGAGGACAGAATTTCGTACCTTGAAGCAAGGCAGTCGTACTGTCAATGAGTATATGCATAGATTTAACCAGCTAGCAAGATATGCCCCGGGGGATGTTGCTACTGATGAAAGCAAGCAAGAACACTTTTTGGAAGGGTTGAATGATAATATTTCAGTTCATCTTGTTTCCCAGAACACACCGACTTCCAAAGACTTGTGAGCAAGGCCATCCGACAAGAGGATAAACTCCAAAAGATGGAGGGCCGAAGAGAAAGAAAATCACATGAGGTTTAATCCAGAGGATTCCTAAGTCTAGGACCTCTCGGTCCCGCACCTCTCAAAGACAAGTCCTCACGGACCTCCTCAAGGGCATCTGGGTCGAGCAACGTACTAGCAAATCAAGTTATCATAGGACCTCTTCGAGTCAATTTCAAAAGAAACCTTCCATGACCTCCTCGTAGGAGTGACTGCTTTTTTGTAATGAAATTGGGCACTACGCTAATAAGTGCCCAAAGAAGCAACAAGTTCTCGATGCATCGGTCCGATCTGAACAAGGAGCATCGGCCAAGGAAGTGCCTCAAGTGTGAAGCTTCTTTGCTAAGGTTATCAAGGGCGGGTCACACATGTCACGGCAAAAGAGGCACATGATGCACTGATGTGGTTCTCGAGACGTTCCTGTCAATTCCGCACCGACTTAGTTTTATTTGACTCGGGGCTTCCCATTCTTTTGTTTCTAGCAAATTTGTGGGAAATTGTGGGTTGTCTACAATTCCTTTGGTAAACCCTATGCTAATACATGTCCCGGTATAGATATGAGGACTAATACCCTCTGCCCAAATCTCACCTTAGAGATTTACGAGTTTTATTTCATGCAGACTTGATAGTCTTGCCAACTCAAGGACTGGACGTAATCCTTGGAATGAACTAGTTGGCTAAGAATAAAGGGCAAATTGACTGTGCTACTAAGTCTATAACACTCACCAATGAACAAGGAAGTCGGGTAGAGTTTAAGCCAAAGACCTCCCTTAAGATAGAACTTCTTCTAACTAATGTAAAGGAGGTAGTGAAGTCGAAGACCTACCAAAGGTCGAGAATATATGGATGTGTTCACGAGGAACTCCTGGAATGCCACCGATAGGGACATTTCTTTTCTAATTGAATTGGTCCTCGACAAAGACCCATCTCAAAGAGACCTTACAGGATGCTGTGAATGAACTTGTAGAACTCAAGAAACAGATCCAAGAATTGAAGGAAAAAGGATTTATTAGACCAAGCTCTTCACCATGGGGAGCACCTGTGCTATTTGTTAAAAAGAAGGACAGTAGCTTGAGAATGTGTGTGGATTATAGATCACTCAATGAGGTCACTATTAAGAATAAATATCCATTACCAAGGATAGATGACCTCTTTGACCAACTTAAGGGGGCAAGTGTGTTCTCCAAAATAGACCTAAGGTCTGGTTACCATCAACTTAAAATCGGGCGAGGACATCCCTAAAACTGCATTTACCACGTGTATGGACTATATGAGTTCACTTGTGATGTCATTTGGACCGACAAATGCTCCAAATTATTTTATGAGCATGATGAACAAAGTATTCATGGACTTCCTTGACAAGTTTGTAGTGGTATTTATTGATGATATTCTCATCTATTCTAAAATGAAGCGAGAACATGAGGAACACCTAAGAATGGTGTTGGGAAGACTTAGAGAGCAAAGCACTCTATGCCAAGTTTAGTAAATGTGAATTTTGGCTAAGTCAAGTAGCCTTCTTAGGTCATATTATTTCAGCCAAAGGTGTAGTCAGAGACCCATCAAAGGTGGAAGCGGTCTGAATCGAGACCTCCTAAAACAAAGGATCGAGGTAAGAAGTTTCCTTGGACTAGTGGTTATTACTGAAGATTTATTAAAGACTTTTCTAAGATCGCTAGACCTCTTACTCAACTTCGAAAAAAGGAAAAGAGGTTTGAGGGACTAAGACACGTGAACAAAGTTTTCAGAGATTGAAGGAAAAGCTTACCACCGCTCCTGTGTTAGTACTTCCGGACATCCAAAAAGACTTTGAAGTATTTTGTGATGCATCCCATCAAGGTCTGGGCTGTGTGTTAATGCAAGATAGAAGGGTAGTGGCATATGCCTCTAGACAGTTGAGACCTCATGAGGAGAACTACCCAACACATGATCTTGAACTAGCAGCTGTTGTGCATGCCTTAAAGATATGGCGGCACTACCTCATAGGCAACCGATGTGAGGTATACACTCCACCACAAAAGTTTGAAATATATTTTCACACAAACAGAGCTGAACTTAAGACAAAGGAGGTGGTTAGAATTAATTAAGGACTATGACCTTGGGATACACTATCACCTAGGTAAAGCCAACACAGTGGCTGATGCTTTAAGCCGAAAAGGATACTGTAATACCTTGTCGGTCCAGCAACAACAACCAAGACTATATGAGGAAATGAAGTACCTCAACTGAGATAGTAGAGCAAGGCTGTGTGAACACCTTGGAGGTACATCCAATTGTCCTGGACCAAATCAAAGAACAGCAAGAAAGAGATGAAGACATCCAAGACATCAAGAGAAATATGAGAAGAGGTAAAGCCCCAGGCTTTACTGAAGATGAGCAAGGAGTAGTATGGTTTGGTAGCCGAATCTGTGTGCCAAACAACCAGAGATCAAACAACTCATTTTGGTGGAAGCACACGGATCACCATACTCCATCCACCCGGGCAGTACCAAAATGTATCAAGACCTTAAAGAGAGGTACTGGGTGGACCATAATGAAGCAAGATGTGGCTAAGTATGTGGCCCAATGTGATGTGTGTATGAGAGTTAAGGCTCTACACCAAAAACCCGCAGGTTTGTTACAACCCTTGCCCATACCCGAATGGAAATGGGAGCAAGTGGGCATGGATTTTATTACTGGTCTGCCTAGGACCCAATCTGGGTATGACTCCATATGGGTGGTGGTTGATAGACTAACTAAGGTAGCCCATTTCATACCAGTTAAGACCACCTATAGTAGCAATGTCTTTGCCAGATCTATATATGGCGTAATTGTTTGTTTACATGGAGTGCCCAAAAGAATAGTATCAGACAGAGGATCACAATTTACCTCAAGGTTTTGGCAAAGTTTGCATGAGGCTCTAGGTACTAAACTCAATTTTAGTACAGCCTACCATCCTCAAACTGATGGGCAAACAGAGAGGGTAAACCAAATATTGGAAGATATGCTTAGGGCATGTGCCCTGGATTTTGGAAAAAGCTGGGACAAAAACTTGCCCTATGCTGAATTTTCTTACAATAATAGCTATCAAGCTAGCCTACAAATGTCTCCATTTGAGGCTTTGTATGGAAGACCTTGTAGAACACCTCTCCTCGGGATGAAGTTGGAGAACATCAACTCTGATGGGCGGACACGATCAAAGATGCTGAGAGCAAAGTGAAATTGATTAAGGAACGATTGAGAGTGGCCCAGTCCCGACAAAAGAGCTATGCTGACACCCGACGTAGGGATTTATCTTTTGAGGTTGGTGATTTTGTATACCTCAGAGTAACACCAATTCGAGGAGTTAGAAGATTTCGGATGAGAGGAAAATTGGCACCAAGATATGTAGGACCATACAAGATCTTGGCAAGACAAGGTGAAGTAGCATATAAACTGGAACTTCCAGAGTCCTTGGCGGCAGTACACAACATTTTTCATGTATCACAACTAAGGAAATGCCTACGGGTTCCTGAAGATCATACTGCAGTGGAGGACCTGGACTTACAAGAAGACCTTACATATGTGGGCGACCCATTAAAATTCGGATGTTGCGAGCGAGTCACCGTAAGTAGAATTATCAAATCATACAAGGTGCAAAGGAGCCATCATCCGAGAGTGAAGTTACATGGGAAAAAGAAGAGGACCTCAAGATCAACTACCTCTACCTCTTTGCTGATTCTGTTTGAATCTCGAGGTCGAGATTCTTTTAAGGGGGGTAGGTTTGTAACATCTTGATTTTCTAAATACTTTTTAAAATGTGTAAAATAAATTAAAACTATTTTTGCTTTAGTGAGAATTCAAATTTGGGTTCTATCGGAAGGATTTGGGTTGTTGTGCCTCCTTGCCGAAAGCTCAACAATTCCCTCAGAACCTATCTCTTTCGAGTCTCGTAGGTTTAGACTTCCTCTAAAGCTTAGACCTCGCCTCACCAGAGATACTCGTATGATCGTGCCTTCCTTCCTTTGAGCTTGGTCATTTGGACCTCTTTGTTGGTTTGAATCTCTTAGGTTCAAACCTCTTTTCTTCTCGACTTCTCTTGATCTAAACTTCTTGTCGTCTCGACACCTTTTGATGCCTGCACCTCCTTTCATTCGGACCTCTATGCATCCCAATGGCTCTCTTGTGTGCCTTCGATTTTTCCTAAGATCATTTGAACCATCTTAACTTTTATTCTTGACCGAGAAGACCTCCTCGGGTAGAACCCCTATGGAATGCCTCTGGAACCACTTCGCATGGACCTCCTTTGTACTTGATCTAGCGGTCCGCACCTCCTCCCATTTTTAATCCAAGGGTCTAGACCTCCCATGCTATGTCCCTTCATGGACCTCCCTTCGTTTCAATCCAAGTGGTTCGGACCTCCCATTTGATCTAAATCGGACGGCTTGGACCTCCTCACTTTGAGTCCAAAGGCCCAGACCTCCCAGCGTCTGTTCTCTCTCGAGGACCTCCTCCTCGCTGCTCTTGGTCGTTGGACCTCCTCTCGAGATCCAACCGCTTAGACCTCCTCGCTAGACCTCCTTGGTGAGATCCTCGACCGTCAGACCTCCCCTGTCTGGACCTCCTTAACCTTTAGACCTCCTCGCCCTCGGGCTTAGGACCTCCTAAGTCGCTCGGACCTCCCGAGAACCTCCTCTGCGGGGTAAGACCTCCCTATGGTTGACCAGATCATTGTTAATTTGACCGCCCCACTTGCCACCTTAGACGTTCTCATTTCTTCCGCCACGTATGTACCGGGCATTTAATGTAGGTCTTGTCACGCCTAATACGTTCTCATCGTGGTATTTACTTTGAAGTGAGTCACTAAGCCGCACATGGATATTTTTCTTTGTTCCTTCCCATAGCGACTTCGTGTCTTTTAATGTACCTTTCACCTGTGGTGGTGGTGACACCGCCTCGACAATCACCAACTTTTGACTTACCTCTATACTTATCCTTGGCACGTAAGTACCTAGTTTTCTTCACCACTTTGACTACACATAGATCAAACGCTCTAACACATCACCCTTCTCCTTCTCCACACTCTGTTGCTTTGGCTCTCGCCCAAGAACTTTTCCAGAAAGACCTTGGCTCCTCGACCTCCCTTTCACCATTACTTCCTTTACAGTAAGTTCCTTTGATGATCTGCTCCACCCTTGTTTTCGCCAAGGTATCGAGTGATCTTGTCCTTCACAGACCTCCTTTCAGGACCTCTTTTGAAACTCGAGGTGCTCGTGTGAGGACCTCCTCTCTGACCTTGTGCAAGCATCTCGCCTCTGAACCTCTCGCCCTCTGCCTAGGTCATATATTCGAGACCTTCTCTAAAGACCTCTTTTTCCTTTGGTAAACTAGACCTTCTCCAAAAGAACCTAATCTAAATACAATGCTCTTACATTAATTGGGTTTTGAGATTTCTTTGGAGTTCTCCGGTTCTTTATTTGGATCTTTATTGGATCTCTGCTTGAATCTTCTTTGAATTTGCCTTCTATATATATGTAGATTGTGAAGATTCCGGGAATCCAAAGTTCAAGAAGAAGAATCTCTAAGTAGTGAGCAAGGCAAGTTGCATTCTTGATCATATTGCACCCATTATATCAAATTAATTATGTCCAGTTTTAAGATGTACTGCATGCTTATTTTTATCAAGTTAGTTCAATACCGCTTTTAACTTTGTAGTTATAACCATTTCCTTTGTATGACCTCGCTTGATTTTGTATTGAACACATTGTCACCATTAGGTCAAACTTGGCCAATGCAAGAGTATGAGCCAAGATCATTTGAAAACATATGCTTAGTGGTGCTCAGACCAAAATTTTGTTTTGGGGAAATCTTTACCAACACAACCAAGAACTGCTTTGAATGTTTTATCATGACATAGGGATATCATGAAGGTATAAAGACGATGCTGGGAAAGCAAAGAAAATAAAATGAATTGGACTAGGGCAAAATGGTTAGCTCGGTTGGTGCAAGTTTATGCACGGGATCGTGCCTTTATGGTAGATCGATGCCCTTGGGTTTGTGAAAGTTGCCCTAGCCATGTGAGGACCGGTCTTTGAGCGACCAATGCCATGCCTATAATGGGCTATGCCACAATCGTGCAACCACATGTCTCCAGAATGGGGTGTGGGACCTGGCTGAATAATTTGCAAAACTCCACTACATGCTGCTCCATTGGTGGTGTGGGAGGTCTTGTTGGCTAGAGGTCTTTGATGACCCATTGTTCCCATCGGTGCAAGAGGGGCTTCACGGGATGGCTATCCATAGGGGGTGAAACCTTAGCAAGGAAAGACGTGGTGGAGCAATGCATTGTAAAGGCCTTGTCATGAGCTCTAGATCTCTTACCTTTGGAAGTGAGAGGTGGTATTGACGAATGCCAGACAAACTAGAGTACTCATGTCGTGTGGGTAAAGTGCACAACCTCTGCAGAGTTAAATCTATTCGAATAGCCGTGTCCACGGTCAAGGACGTGCTGGCAAAGGCCACTTGAAGTTAGTTGTTGACTTTGGGAATTTCTGGAAATGATTTCCAAATCTGTTTTGGGACTGCCGTCCCATGGGTTTGGGCAGGGAGCCTAATGTCAGGAGGGTATCCTTCACCAAATAATGATGAATGCTATCCAAGCTAAAAATTGCTTTGGTAAAATGAATTTTATCTATTGAAAGACACCTTTGAAACTCAATAATGGTACTTAAAAGAAAATTTGCTTTGTGCAAAATAACCCTATTATGCCATCCTTGATTATCCCTTATGCATGTCATATTGTTAATCCACGGGTGCAACTTGCGAGCACAGTGGTAGTGCTCACTCTTGCTCATTATAATTTTTGCCAGGAGAAGACTTTGGTAGTGATGGAGATCAAAGCAGCTAGGTTATGCCTCCAGTCAGCTGCCTGTGGCTTGTTGATGGACCCTTTTACTTTCTTCTGCTCTTGTGTACTTGTGCTTGGCCCAAGGCCACCTTGTAATCAACTCTGTTAAATATTATGTTTCAATAAAGGTGTGTTCGGGATACCACCATTGTGTATTTTGTCAGTGAAGGGCTAGCCATGATCCTTGGGATCTGCTCGGGTTTCACAGGAACTTGGGAGTAAGCTTGACCTCCATGTCCTCACCGAGGAGGGTATGCGAAGATCTTGAGGTGGACTCAGATCTCCACGACCTCCCCGGAGGCTCGTGGGAGGTCTTGGGAACACTCTCGCACCTCCTCGCTCTCCTTTGTTTGGCTATGGAATGGTTCTCGGGTGCTCCTGGTTCTAAGACCCTCTCTCGGGTTGTGATCTCTCGACCTCCAGAGGTCTTGGCTGACCTCTGGCGGTCTTGGTGGTCACCAGAGAGGTCCTTTGTGGACCTCCTGGGAGGTCCTGCTGGACTTTCCAGAGGTCCTGGAGGATCTCTCGGGAACCCTAGGATTGGGTCGTCACAGTCCGCCACGTCCCTCGGCCTACAACACGACATAAGCTGGTTGGTTCGCCATGGCCTCTCTGATCTCCTGCCTCGCCATGCTGTAGCGCTCCCCACCGTCAAACTGCACACGGAGCTCGTCTACTCGCGCATCTCCCATGCGAGATCATTCTGTACATAGAATTAGCAAGTTAGAAACTGAAAACATGTTTAGGAAATAAGAAGTATGGACTGTTCAATACATACCGCGCAATGGAATGCGAAGTCTGGCTAGGTGGGGTACGTGTCGGTCGTCGCGGCCTCGAGGCATGGTGGGTTGTCCACGACCCTGATGCAACAAACCCTCGTCAGAGTGGAGTACCACTCGATGTACTCCTCGTACGTCCCGGGGTCGTAGGGAGTAGCCTCCCGGTGCACATCCATCAAGGTGTGGAGCCACTGCTCAACCCAAGAGGCCATCTTCTTGGTCCAGGAAGTCATACCAGCTACTCCCTTCCTGGTGTACCCGTGAAAGACGTAACGATAAATTTGTAAGTCCGTAAGGGAAAGGCTACGATAGAAATAAAACATGAACTTACCCATTGTAACATCCCAAAAATTTGTTTGTGTTTGAAGTGATAAAAATAAAAATAACCATTTGAATTTTCTGTTAAAGTTAAAGCTTAACTTGGATTTTCATAAATAAAAAAGAGTTCCTGGTGTTCCAAAGAATTTTATGGGATTTATTTGCTATTTATTTGAACTCGATTTTATTTAATCCATTTCCTAAATTCACAATCCTGTTTAATTCTGAAAAACGTCTTGGGCTCAATTCCTTTCTTTGGGCCGTAGCCTTTCCTTCTGGCCCATCTTTCCTTTCCCTTTTTCTTTTGTTTCTGCCCATTTCCATTTCCTTTTTGGCCCAGTCGAGCTGGCTTGCTCTTCTTCCTTTCTTTCATTCCCGCTGGCCTTTTCTCTCTTGGCCCGGGCGCTTCTTTCCTTTTGCGCCAAGGCTCAGCCCGAGCCAGCCACATCCGCTCTTTCCTCCTCCCTTGTTTCTATGCCCGTGGGCCCGGGTAGCCAGCCAAGCCACGTCGGGGCCTTCTTCCTCCTGTGAGCAACCAGGACATAGAGTCCCGAAGCTGCACGCATAGCCCCTTCGTCAACCTTCATTCAAACTCCTCTCCTCTGTGCCTATTTAAAGGTTGCACTGCGTCATATATTTTGCCTTGTTCCCCTCTCCCCAAAACCCGAAGTCCCCGGCCCTAGTTCATCCTAGTTGCGTTGCAATCGCCAAAAGATCGTTGGCCATCGAAGCTTCTTTACTGACAAAATTCTTTGCCGTTGGATGCTCTCCGCCCGTGCCTCCTCCGCTGTTGAACTCGCCTTGGGACGTTCTTCGAGGTGCTCGCTTCATCTTCTTCGGAGAACCCCTGCACCACCGTTGACCCCGTCATCCTCAAGTCCAGCCGCCGCCATCCATCCCGATCCATTCTGCCGATGAGCCCCTAGCCCTCTTATGTGCGTCACGTTGGGCTCCGACCCCTTCTCATCCAATCCCCACCTCTCGCTTTGCTTCTCCGTCGTCGAGCCACTGTCACTGTGTTTCTTTCCCATTGCCAGTCATCTTGGTCTTGCCGCCGTCTTCGTCGACCTCCGGCCACCCCAAGCATCTCATAGGGTTCCCCATCTCCTAGCCAAGCCAATGGCCATGGAGTTCCTTGCCACCGAAGTCGCTGCCGCCGGTGAGCGACTACCTCCTGGAGCTTCAACGTGTTTCCAGGATCTAGTTTTTGCCTTCAGTTGCCACCCGATCGCCTCCGGTCACCATCGCCATCGAAGTCTTTTTCGCTGGAGCTTCCTCTCTCCCCTCCAGTTCTTCTCTCTGTGCCAACTGTAGGATCAAGGATAACCGGCTAGAGGGGGGGTGAATAGGATGTTTTTAAACTTTTTTGACTAATTAACAATTTAAGCCAATTATGAGCTAAGTCTAAACTAGATATAATTCTAGCTAAGCAATTCAACACAAGATAAATGCTAGAATTGTAAATACGGAATAAGTAAAGACAAGAAATAACCACAATTGAGACAATGATATTTTTTCCGTGGTATCGAAGACTTGCCGGTCTTTACTAGTCCATGTTGAGGAAGCTTGAACAAATCAAGCCAGCTCCACGAATTAAGCCTTCCCTCGATCACTAGTGGTTGTTCTTCCTCCGCTCCGGAGATGGTGAACACCAAACCACTCACAATCTTGGCACCGGGCCTCTTCACAATCTTCTTGAAGAGATCACCGTGCAACCTCCGCCAAGCCGTCTAGGTGTTTGGCAAATACCAAGAGTAACAAAGCAATGATCTTTGCTTGATGGCACTCAAGTGCAATGGATCAGTCTAGTATGAATGCACTTGAATCGGTTCAACTACCTCACAATGAATGCACAAGTGTATTTGAGGTGTTGGGAGAATACTCAAGGCTCTAAGGATGTTAAATGTGGTCAGGTTTGCTACCTTGAGCAGGTGGAGGGGGTATTTATAACCCCCACAACAAATACGACCGTTGGGAGAGAAATCCCAACTTTTCAGCGAAATACGGTACTACCGCCAACCAAGGTGCAGATTACGCTTGCTCTTTACCTACCACTCATGAACGACTATAATGAAGCATTAACTCCTCGACATAGTCGTTTAAAACGCGGTAGCAGTACTATCGCTAACTATCATACTAAGACTACCACTTTGAGGCCGGTCATATGATTTCACTAGGGCGGTACTCTTGCTTTCAAAACCCAAAAGGGTGCTCTTTGGAAAATACGTACCGCTCACATTTTCGGAATTTACCGGAGTGCGGTAGTACCGCTTGAACAATTGCGGTTGTACCGCTCTCAGGGTTTGCAATTTCAACCGAAAGAGCGTCTCTCTGGAATTTACATACTGCCAACTAAAAATTGGAATGGCCGGTAGTAGTACCGCACCACGAGCCGGTCGTACCGCTAAGCAACCATATCAGCTTTGCCCGATCGGACTGATTACGTGGATGGCTCAGATTCGATTTGCCATTCAGACCATAGGTCTTAACCGCACGATTGCATCGCGTTCGGACGGTCCGAACGTCCACCAGTAGTACCGCCAAAGGATATGCGGTCATATCGCTATGCAGTAGTTCCGCCATGTAGTCTCCGGTACTACCGATTGTCCTGACAATTGCACAGTTGGCTTTCCAAATCAAATTCAAATGCATGCATGATCCTAAATTGATCCAAATTGCACAAGAACATGCTATCATGCTATTAGTCATGATCCCTCTTAATAGTACGGTATTTAACCTAAAATCTGGTCTTCCAACCATTTCTCCTAAGACCGGTAAAACGTAAAAAGGATCCTAGACTACTTGTACCTTGTCTTTGAGCCATAATGATCTTCATGTTGTCCTTTAGCATGCATCTTCAAGTTATCAAACTCATCAATGGGACTTAACCTTGTAAATACTCAATAAACATGTTAATCTATATTCATATATTATCATTAATTACCAAAACAATTTTTAGGGGCCTAGATGCTTTCACCAATTCATCTCCATATCAGCATGCCACCTCAATTCGTTTGCTTGTGTGGCATCCTCGTCACATCCTTGTCATCAGCCAAGTGGCATACTAAAATCCAAACCGAGCCCAAAAGTCCATGGACCCAGTCTACCCTATACCTATTCTATGCCAGTGGGTCCCACTTGTCAGCCCATTTTCCTTCATTATCTTTTCAGCCAAAATTCATTGATGACATCAGTTGACGCAATCAATTGTTTTTTCCTTTAGAAAAATAATTCTAGTAAATCCTGAAACTCTGATTTTCATCATTTCATGTGAATTTCAATCTTCCAGAGTCCGTTCTCCTTCATACGAACTCCGATTCAATCCATTCAAATTCCTAAATTCATCTAAAATTGAGCTCTTTCTTTTAGAGTTGGTTTTACTATTTTTTGGATTTTATTTGTGTTTTTGTATGTTGTTTTCTCTCTCGTTAGACGATCTGTTTTGCGGAGCAGGAGCAGAAGGAAACTTTGAAGTTCCAAGTGTGGTAATTGAGCAGAGCCTAAGCCAAGGCAAGTCGTAGTCCTTTGATCATATTGAACCTATGATTTCAAAAGTACATTGTTTTATATCAATTGCATGCTATCTTTATACAAACTGCTTTGGGTTAGCTATTACCTGTTGTCATTATGCCTCCATTGAATATTTGAATACCATTTATCCATTGTCACCATAGAATGGTCAATATTAGTTGTGCATATTTGTATCACCAACATGGATATCATTCAGATGCTTAGTCATGCTTAGTTGCGATGTGTTCTTTATCACATGTATCATAATGATTAATCTTGACTTAATGAAATATGGAATCGTGATGGTTAGCCACTAATATTAAAATTTGTGTACCATGAAAGGATATGTCATTGGTCTTGGTTAAACAAAATGATTTACGCTCGGGCGAGCGATCATGCAATAAAGGGGGTGCAGTTAGCACGTTGTGAGATGTGGTGACTCGCCTGAGTAACTTATCAAGGACTTAATCTTGTGCGCCATTGAACTGGGCCTTAACCGTACAACCACATGTGTTGTATGGGCGGGTCTTGGCTAACTAATTAGCAATGTTTTGATTTGGTTCTGTTTGGGTTGTGTTTGGAGCAAGAGGGAGCCCGGTAGGCGAAACCTCAGTGAGCAGAATTGAGTTAAAGCAGAGCTTTATAAAGGCATTGTGATAATCTTTTAGTCACACACCTACGGAAGTGTGTGAGTGGACATCATAAATTGATTATCTCTTGTGGGTAAAGCTGTATAACCTCTGCAGAATGTTAAAAACTATTTGAATAGCCGTGTCTGCGGTTATGGACGTGCTCGAAAATTTCACACGAGAGGTAGAGTTTCTTCATAAAATATGTCGGAGTGTGAATAGGAAGTTCACTTGATGAATATAATGTTCGTTTGGTGAATGGGTAATTCACTTGGTGGTTGGTGTCGGTTGGTGAATAGGAAATTCACTTACCATTGGTTTGGTTGGGAAGTGAATGAGAAATTCACTGATTGATTTCAAAGAAACTGATTACTCTATTTATTTATTGTTTCTCAATTACGTAATTCAATCTATTTATTGTATTTGTCATAAATGATGCTTGTATTTGTCATAAATGATGCTTTATGCAAAAGAACCATACAACCAACCTTTGTTCAAGCCTTGCATGAATATTAATTGCATACTATTTCCCTACGACTTACTGAGTACTTTATGTTCCAACGGCTTCAATTTCTGCGGTTTAGTTGAAGAATACTAAGCTGCTCAAGAGTTCTTCGCCCAGGAGTACCACGAAGGCTTTGCGGATTAGGATGCGTTCTCCATTCGATTGCTTGTGAGCATGTTGATTGACCTTTCCAAGTTTTCCCGTTACGCTGCCGAGTGTATTTGTTTCTTTAGCTCTGCGTGCCAGGTTAAGTAAACATTGACCATACGGTCCTGTTATTATTACTATTTGTTATTTTGAGATCTTTTTAGTTAAATCAAATAAATGGATGGTATTTCATCACTGTTTCCTGTGTGAACTAGCTACTAATCTGGGACTAGTTCAGAATACACAGAGGGTTCCTGAATAGTATTTTTGGGTCCCGGCAGAGGTGGTATCAGAGCTATATCGACTGTAGAACGCAACCTTAGTTAGCATGGTCATTTTAGCCAAAAGTTTCAAAACTTATTTTCTAAATCAAATCAACTTAATTTGATTTAAGTGGTTGTTCTTTTCTCATCTACTCTATTTCTTTTCTCATCTCAGTCTATTCTATTCTTATCCTATTCCATTCTTTTATCATCCTATTCTAGAAATCTTGTTCTTTATCTTTGTTGAATTTTGTTTAATAATTTTAAATTGATTTTCTCGCCTCATTAGTTTCTCCAGTCCGGAAGAAAGAAGTCAAATCACCGGGAATCGTCAAGAGTATCTTCGTCGCTTCGTTCCAATTGTTTTTGAAGAGTCTTTGTTCTCTAGTCCAAAGTAGGAGCCATCGAATTAGAAGTCTTTAGCAGTGTTTTTAGATCGTTGTTGCAATAGGTTTTTATTTGGATTGTGTGTAAGAGGGAGCTACAGTTTTGCTGTCAAACATTATGTTACAGTTGTTAGAATAGGGACTCTTTTATATTTCCTTATATGCCTTTTGTATTGCTTTATCTGTATATGGCATGCACCCTTGTACACTCTATATATATTGCACATTGGGCCTCTTCAATACACACACAATATTTATAACATGGTATCAGAGCAAAGGTTAGGATTAGGGTTTGCTACATCGTCGCCGCCTCCTAGCCGTCGCTTATCCTCTGTTGCCGTCGCCCCTGGGAGGAGCAATCTCCGCTCCCGAGGATGGGCATATTAGTCGTAGTCTTTTGGAAGCAGCAACAGTATCCGGTCCTCGCCGTTGCCGCTGAGCTTGGGCTTCGTCGCAGTAGAGCTTTCCAGCATCGTCATCTTCTTTGGCATCGAGCTTCCCCACCGGATCCGGCGTTCCGCCGCTGCCGGCCTTGGATCCGGCCGTCCAATGTCGTCTGCTCGCACCGCCCGAGCCTCACCCGCGTGCGCGCCCGAGGTCTCCCAATCCGAGCCGCCGCTCGGAGTCTTCTTGGACCGCCGTCACCGTCCTGTCGCTGCGTGCTATGCCGGAAGAGCACGGGGAGGAGATCAGGTAGGAGGAGGCTCGGTCGATGGGGATGGTGAGTCGGGGAAAGATAGACAAACGAGAGGAGGAAGATGGGAGAGAGAGACGAACTAGAGGCGAATTGGCTGCTTCAGATGCGGTTTCTTTTCGTTGGTATTGGAGTCGGATTCGGGCTTCACCGGCTCCGACTCCTAACTGGTGATGCTATTCCGCTGCTATGTTGCTGCTAGTTATCCTTAGGTTCTTTTATTTCTTTGTGTTGTTGCTTTCGTTGCGTCCATCTAAGTCCGTGCCACCCTATCTTTGAGTTCTTCTAAGCCATGCGAGTCCACAAATTTATTGTCAGTCATAGAAGAATAGGAATTGCCTTATGCAGGCAGCAGCCGTCGCTCCCGCTTTTCTTTCTAAGTTGCGTGCAGATCGTAGAAGTCGTTATGATGCTGCTGCTTTCTTAGCCGCCGCCTTGAGATTCTAAGGCCGCCGCACTTCTTTCGCGCCGCCGCCGTCTTGGGCTTTCGATTTGCGCTGTCATACTTCCACCTATTTCTATTCAGCTTGATTTGACAGCACTCTCTACTCATGTCGGTTTTATCACCTTCTTTGTTGTATTGGCACGGTCTACTTTCTCAGCCCCTGCACCTTGTGCTTTATGGGTTGTCGCACGACCCCGATGGAAGAAGATCTCTTGATACTCGACATATTTTTCAAGAGCTGCATGCTACGACGACATTATCAGACTCGGATTTCGGATTTTCCATATTTTAGTGTCAACCCTTTCCAAATGCAATGCTATTGCATACGCCTTGCATTTGAGAGGAGGTGGGTGTTAGAATAGGGACTCTTTTATATTTCATTATCTGCCTTTTGTATTGCCTTATCTGTATATGGCATGCACTCTTGTACACCCTATATATATTACCCATTGGGCCTCTTCAATACACACAAAATATTCATAACAACAGTCACACTAAAGCTTTAATTTGAATAGTTTATTTGTTCTTTCATAGCGTTTCAGCTATGTCTTCTTTATCTTTTGCCTTCGGGTATAATCTAATTTCCCCTAATCAAGTTGTTTTTATCTTCTCTATCTTGTTCTATCTCATCTATTGTGCTATTTCCCTCTTATCTACATTGCTTTTATATCTTACCTACTAAACCAGTGGAGAATCATTGCAGATGGTTGACACTCGCAACACATCGAGTCGTACTCAGTCAGATGACGCCAATGTCAATGTCAATGCTAGTGGACAATCACTAGTACCTGGAGCCACGGATCCAAACATGACACAATTGCTAGCAGCTCAGACTCAACTTATGAGTGTGATGATGTAGAATATGAATCAAGCGATGAATCTACAGAATCAGACTGCTGAAGCCCTAGTCAACATGATGAACCAGATCAACCAAGTACTAACAGCAACCACACCCATGACTCCAGGATCAACACTACGTTCACTGGTGCAGTCATTTAGCGACAACAATGATGACCAACCTTGAAAGAATAAGACATCAAAGACAGAAATACGATATTTCAATTGTCATGATATGGGACATTTTGCCAATAGATGCCCACAAAGACGCTTAACAGTCACCCCGAATAGCATTCCAAAAGCTATTCTAATCGCGACAATAACACCAGCATCAGGTGGTAAAAATAATAGAAGGTACTTGTCACAGTTGCAAGAATACAGAAGTTTGGGCTTGCCAATGCCTCAAGAAGCAACTCTGAACTATCCAGCCAGCTTTTTAACCCCAAACACATCCATGGTGGGGACGTCACAGAAGAACTCCTCTCATGCCGTAGGAATCACATGTTTCAACTGTCGTGAGATGGGTCACTATACCAACAAATGCCCACGGAAGCAAGCTTCACCGACAGATAGTCCACTCTCAAAAATCGTTTGCTTTACGTGCCATAAGATAGGTCATTATGCTAACAGTTTGACCCACCTCAGCATTGGCCCGTGCGTACTGGAGAACTCCCTGTAGCCGGCGTTGGCCAGTAGCAACCCTTGGAACCTCCCGAGGATATTCGTGCGCCACGTGTCCGGAATGTTGTACATTGCCATGGGGAAGCCCGTGCAAGGAAACCTAGTCAGGTGGTCTACGTCCTAAAGCGTCGGCATTATCTCTCCGCACGGAAGGTGAAACGTGTGCGTCTCCAGCCTCCACCGGTCAACCAGCGCCGTCGGGAGGCACAGTCGTACAAAAACCGCTTTGACGTAAACACCCTGGCAGCAACGTACTCCTCGTCCTTCCACGTTGCCTCCACCATCCTAGCTAGTGGAAGCAGGTCTGTCACTCTCAACTTGCGTCGAAAGGATTAAGAACATACGTGAGTCCACCCACACAAGTCGGACCAAAACTAATTACAAGAAGGTCGGAACTATACGTACTGGGAACCCAACATGGGTCCACCCTTCATGCCCTCATGGGCGTGTGTGTGCAGCTGCAACGCACCAAGCTCAATGGGCTGCTCGCTCTCCTGCGAGAGGATGATACAGAGGTGACTACAGTGAGTCACGTTAACGGCTGTGTCAAGTAGCTCGTATGGCCATAGCGCAGCGTCTCCTAGAGTTGCCATACCTGAAATTTACTATGGACAATATTTCAAAGATTATCTCAACATATACAGAATATTTACCGTGCAAAAATGACAACAGAAAAGAAACTGGGAATATTTTAATCAAGCTCTACACACCCTATTTAGCTACTTTGGGATTTTTACAGAATTTTTAGATCTACCTTGCTATTTTTCTAGTTTAAAATGTATTATTGGAATTTACATAATATTTACCGTGCAAAAAATGAGAACATAAATGAAGCTAGGGATATTTTAATCAGGCTCTACACACCCTATTTAGCTACTTCGGAATTTTTTTATAGGATTTTTAGAGCTATCTTGCTATTTTCCTAGTTTAAAATGTATTCTCGGCATTTACAGAATATTTACCGTGCAAAAATAAGAATATAATTGAAGCTAGGAATATTTTAATCAGGCTCTACACACCCTAGTTAGCTGCTCCAGGATTTTTACGGATTTTTTAGAGCTACCTTGCTATTTTCCGCGTTTCTAAATTATTCCCCGTGTAAAAATTATCTAAACTACAACGATAATCTAAACTAAAACAGATTACACTACAGCTAAAATGATCTAATGAAATCAATTCTTAGTCGCTAGTTTTATTTACTAACCTACCAGGGTTTTGAATTAAATTACAAAGTTGCAAAAAAAAAGACATGATCTGCTTCTCTTTCTTTCTCTCCTCCGGAACAAACCGGCAACGCTTCGCCGCACACTTTTTCTCCTCTCCTCTCTCCTTTCCCTTCCTCTTCTCTTCCTCCCCTCTCTTGCTCTCGGCTGGAATGAGGTGTGTGTTAGGGGTGGGGGATCATGTTTTTATATCTGGGCCCTCTAGTCATTTCAACTGGCGACAATGTACTGTTCACCCCCGTCGCCAGATAAAATGGCGACACGGGGTTGTCGCCGTCCACGTGGCACGTGTCGCCATTTCATATAGTGACAGGTGCCTGTCGCCATATGAAATGGCAACAATATGCCATTTTTGCCAAAAGTTAGCTATTTAATTTTGTAATTATTAATTAAAATAATATTATTTTAAAAATCCCAATATGGATGGGAGTGGAAAGAGAGTAGGGGAGGGAGAGAGAAGAAGAAGATGGATGGTGTGGCAGCCATGTGGCACCACATAAGCAAAAATTGGACATGAATGTGCCATGTCGTTGCAAAACCACCCTCGAATGGGTTAGGGTTGTGTTTTAGACGGTTTTAATGGTTAAGGGTTGCGTTTTACACGGTTTTGAAGTTGCGGGTTGGAATTAGGACTCCAGCCATAGTTGAAGGTTGAAAATAGACCTTTTCCTTTGCATAATATATGTTCCATACGTTTCAGCGAGTTTTAGATTTCAAGTTGCAAGTTTCGATAGATTTCAACAAATTTGAAGTCCAAGATTTCATAAGGTTTCAACGTGTTTCAAGTTCAAAGACCCAAGTTTCAGCAAAGTTTCAATAAATTTCAAGTTTTAAATGCCATGTTTTAGTAGGTTTCAACTAGTTTTGAGTTCGAAAATGTGATGTTTCAACGAGTTTCAACATGTTTTATGAATGATTTAAGTTTCAAATCAAAATTCACTCGTGTTTCAGGAAGTTTCACTAGTTTTAACCAAAAAGTCAACAACTCAATAATATTTCAAAGAAAAATCATTAATATCATGTTTCAAACTTGAAGATCATGGATGTGAGCGCGAATTGGAGCTCACCCAGAGATGAGGATCAGGATGAGCTTAGTTGCTGATGTGGCGACCCGGCCAGGGGCTGACCCGAGAGGTTCTCCAAGACCTCCTGAAAAGTCCACTAGGACCTCCCAGGACATCCCGTAGGACCTCTCGGTAGGACCGCTCAGACCGCGACCCAACTCGGGGCTACCCGTGAGGCCCTCCCAGATCTCTTGGAAGTCCATCATGACCTCCTAGGAGGTCCGGTAGTATCGCCCGAGGGCTCGGTAGGACCAGGGTCCGGTAGTTCCGCTCGAGGGTCCGGTAGGATCGCTCGAGGGAAACTGGGGTCCTGACTTGAGGAGGTCTGGGGACCTCAGACCTCCCCAAACACCACACTCTGACTTGAGGAAGGTCCTTGAGGGACCAACCCGAGAAGGTTGTGGGGCTTGGGATAGGCCTCAAGTCCACTGTGATCCAAACTAGTCCCAAGGATCAATGGCTAGTTCTCACAGTAAAATCAAGTGATAGCATACATCAGTGCAAACTTTATTATATCAAAAGAGTTGATTACAAGATTTGCTTGCAAACCGACAAGAGCAAAATACACAATAAAAATAAAAGTCAAGTCCATCCAATACACCATAGGTAATTGGCTGAAGGGCGCGGCCTAATTGATCTGGTCTTCATCATCAAAGAAGTCTTCCCCTGCTCAATGATTAATCAAACAAAAGTGAGCACAACCACCGTGCTCGCAAGTTACACCCGTCAATTAACAGAATGACATGCATAAATGGATATCTCAAGGGAAGGCATAATATGGTTGATTTGCGTAATGCCAAGTTTCTTTCAATTACATATACTAAGTTCCAAGGCAGTTATACAATAACTAAAATTTATTTTCCAAACTCAAATTTTCAGTTGGATAACATTCATCATCAAATGGTGAAGGATACCCTCCTGTCACAAGGCTCCCCGTCCAAACCATGGGATAGAAATCCCAAAAACAGTTTATCCAAAATCTTTTAAAAGCAAAACCAATATCTAACTTTGAGTGGTCTTTGCCAGCACGTCCATGACCGTGGACACGGCTATTCGAATAGTTTTCACTCTGCAGATGTTGTACACTTTACCCACATGACATGATTCCTCTAATTTGTTTGGCATTCGTCAATGCCACCTCTCACTGCCAAAGGTAAGAGGTCTAGAGTTCATGATAAGGTCTTTACAATGCATTGTTCCACCGCAACCCTTCTTCGCTAAGGATTCGCTTCCTTTGGATAGAAACCCGCCGGAAAAGCCCCCTCTTGCGTTAGTGGGAAACATAGGTTATAAAAGACTCTAGGCCATGAAAGACCTCCCACACATCAAAGTGGAACAACCACGGTGGAACTTTGCAAATTAATTGGCCAGGTCCCGCGCCCCATTCTGGAGACATGTGGTTGTACGGTGAGGCATAGCCCATTATAGGCATAGCAAAGGGACGCTCAAAGGCCGGTCCTCAAATGACTAGGATGACATCCACAGAACCCCGGGACTCGACCATAGAAATGGATCGATCTCGTGCATTGACATGAACCAACCAAGCAACCAATTCGCCCCAGTCCAAACCAATTTTCCTTTCATTTGCTTTTCAAAAACATTTAAAAGCTTCCATGACAACCCAATGCCATGGTTTAAAACCTTTAAACAACAGTTGGTCATGTTGGTAAAATTTCCCCAAATCAAATACTTTTGGTCTAAGCGAGACTAAACATAAGTTTTTCAAATAATCCCGGTTCATACTAATGTACCAACCAGTTTTTCCTATGGTGACAAAATGTTTGGTTCAAGGTTAACAGTGGCCATACAAAGGATTTATGTATAGCTATGAATTTAAAGACATGTATTGAAATAGCTTAGTAAAGTAAGCATGCATTAACATTTAAAATGGAACATATATAGGGTGAAATAATGGGTGCAATATGATCAAGAGTGTAACTTGCCTTGCTCAAAGGTTTGAGTGTCTTCTTCTTCCTCAAGGAACTCTTGTTCTTCACTGCTTTCGCAATCTACACGGTGGGAAACAAAACAACTCAAATAGAGCTCAAGTAAGATCCAAAGAAACTCCAATGAACTCTAAAATAAAACCAACAGAGAAGCTAGGTGATCAGGAGGAGGTCCAAGCAGCTTGCTGGAGAAGGTCCGAAGCTTTTAGGAAGAGGTCCAGAGAGCTTTGGAGGAGGTCCGAAGCTTGCTGGAGGAGCCAGGGAGTGAAAATGAGCAAAAGGGTAAAGAGGAAGGGCTGCCCAAGCTTTTATAGCCAGAGCCACCCAGATTTCCAAGGGCTCTCGGGCTCTAAAGTAAGTGAAGGAAATGATGGGAGTTGGTAAAGGATATGACAAAAGGTAGCTCATTGCTGCCAAAAGGTGGTAGCATTTAATGCGACACAACAAACATTAAATGCTTTGAAGACTTCCAAGTGCAAAGGACATGGTCAAAGGATAAAGAAAGAGGTCATGACTGACAAATAAGGCCAGTCAAAGCTCAATAGGAGGTCCTGCGGAGAGAAGGTCCAAAGGACACAACAAGGGGAGGTCCTGACCCTTGGATCTAACAAAGGGGAGGTCTGAACAGTTAAGATCTCCAATGGGGAGGTCTTAATTGTCAGATCTAACAAAGGGGAGGTTTGAACGGTTAAGATCTCCAAAGGGGAGGTCTTAACGGTCAGATCTAACAAAGGGGAGGTCTGAACGGTTAAGATTTCCAAAGGGGAGGTCTTAACAGTTAGATCTAACAAAGGGGAGGTCTTGCGCGAGGGGAGGTCCTGTGCGACCGTGAGATAAGGCGCGGTGGAGCAGGACCGTTAGATTTCAATCGGACGGGTCAAGGCAATTGGGCCGTTCGGACCGAGCGAACGCTCCAACAGATCGGGGCCGTCCAATATGGATCGGATGGTTCTAAAGGAGTGGGACATTCGGACCATCCGAACGTGCCCCCAAGATCGGGCTGCCTAATAAGCATCGGACGGCCCTGATGCGATAAAGATCAAAAGCAAGTGGTAGGCTCGCACGGGTGCGAGGGAGGTCCAAAAGAACACTAGGGGGGGTCCAAATGAGTTCAAGGAGATTCCAGGGCACAGGGAGGTCCAAATTCCGGTTTTGAGAGTTTCCAAGGAACAGTAATACTGGAAATTGGGAAGCAGTACTACTGCACTCCGGTCGCACCGGTTGTTACAAAGTGGTATGGAATTTCTAGAACACATGTTTTTGGAGGCTCGGTTTTACCCTGGAGCGGTATGACCGTGAGTTCAATGGCGGTAGTACTGCATGGTGGTAATACTGCGCTGGTGCGGTAAGGAACTTCCAGAGGGACAATATTACAAAGATCAAAGCAAGGGGAAAGTCCAAAGGGGCCTAGAGAGGTTCCAACAGAAGAGAGAATTAGTTCAAATAAACATGGGGGAGATTTAGACCTGGGGAGGTCTAAGCCAGAGAAGAACTAGAGAGGGAGGTCTAGGCCTAAGGAGGTCTGGACCAACGAGGAACAAATCAAGCAAAGAAAGGGAGAGATCACCAAAGCTCCAACAAACCCAACAAACCATTCAAGAGTTTTAGTTGGAGTTTGATTTAGTCAATTGGAATCCATTCTGAAATTTCAAGTTAAGCTTTGAATTCTCATCAAAACAAAATGGTTCTTTTTATTTTAAAAAATAAAAAAGGCTCTAAAACTCAGGGTGTTACAGCGGACCTCCACGTCATTGTGGAAGTGGAGCATGCTACACTGTCTATTACTTGTCGCATGCAGCGCCTAAGTGCCACCCCGCTGCACCTAGTCACTACAGCCTACATGCATCAGCTTGTCCGTACCAACCCGCTGCCACTCGCCGCTCAACACTACTCCCCACACGTCGCACATGCTCATTGTGCGATGTCACTCCCCAAGCAGATTGATGGAGGAGATTAGGGCAGGCTGAGGTAAGGATTGGGGAGGAATGGGAGCCAGTGGGTTCTATTTGGGGAGGGGAATAGTATGGAGAAGAAGGAACAAGAACACAAAGAAGGCTAGAAAGGGCATAGGCTTGGATGATTCCATTGGATAGCTGTCACCGCGCATGCTCCTGCCCACCACTGTCACGCTTGGCTCCCGCTCCCTGCCGTCGCTACAAGGTGACTCGATGAAGAAGGGCATGGCACATGGAGAGAAAAGAGGGAGGGGGGGGGGAGGAGGAGAAAGTGGTTGGTTCGTATGAGTCTCAAGGATGGAGTGGATAAGATTGTGGTGGACATCAACAAATATGGGGATCCAATGGTAAGTTGCTATCTCTGTGGATCAACTTCCAACGTTGTATCATGTAGTAGTTTTTCCTTTTTTTAAAATGAAGCGAACATACTCACTCTATGCCGGTCTGATGTCTTTGTTTTGGCGTTGAGCTTTTGGTTTGGATTCCTGTTTTGCAAATTCAAATCATACTTTGAAATTTGAATAGGGTCGATCATGGCAAGACTTGAACATTGTAGAGGTGCTTGCCCACATGGCACTACGCATTTCCCCCTCAACGACTTAGTTGGCCCCTAGCCGTTGCAGGCTCGTAGCATATCCAACCAATCACCCAAGGAGTGGGGAACTATCTGCATATCTGGACAGGGATACGATGGATTTCAACCGAGAAAACTTCAAAAATTTGCATTGGTGGCATGAGCATAAGTTAGCATATCTCGTGCTATCCATACTTGTACGTGATGTGTTAACTGTTCCTGTCTCAACGGTTTCCCCCGAGTCTGCTTTCAGTCTTTCTAGGAGAATATTGGAGGAGAGAAGAACACGTCTCACAAGTGAGATGGTGGAGATACTTCAAACCGTGAAGGACTGAGAACAAGTTGATTCACGAACACAACACTCTGTGGAAAATCCATAGTTGTCGGAGGTGTTCAAAAATCTGTATCTAGAAAACGACACATAGGACAATGATGAATCATGTATGTAGGCTATAGGCTGTACTTTTTTTTGTCAAGGTTTTCTCATGTTAAGTTTTTATTTAGCAAATATTTTAGCGAGGCAGTCATTTGAACATTACTAAAGCTCTTTATTACATTTTCAATATGCTTGTCTTATTTTTTTTTTTATAATTTTCATATCTATTTTTGAATTCAACACATTTTTCTGATTTTTTTATTTTTTCTTGGTTTTCTAAAAATTTTCGGACCTAACGGACCAAATAGGCCGTAACCGACCCATCAGGCTAATTAGGCTCAGACCAGCCTGACTCAACACGACAGACCATCGGATCATGTCTAAACCGTCTTTTCAACATATGGACCAACACAACACGACTCAGCTATTAGCCATGAACGGATGGGCCGAGCCGCTTCGTGCCCGGACCGGGGATCTGGCCACCACCACCATCATCTAGCACGCACGCACGCGCCCCACGCGCCCCCGCTCTGCTGTTCTTGGCTCCACCTCCACCCTGTCGACTCCCCAAAACATCACGGGAGCCAGCGGCAATTCCTCCCGATTCCACCGTCCGACTCATCCGTCTCGCCAGCGCCCGGTCGCCCACCTACCGCCGCAGCCGCAATAAGCACCTTCCCCTCCCCTCGAGATCCAAGACGCGCTCGCTCCCTAGTCCCTACCTACCCCGGCAATGCCCCGCTCCTGACCCATGACCTCGCTCTCGATCCCGCCTCCTCCGCTTCTACGGGCGTTGCCCTCGGCACCGACGGCTGCGAAGGTGGGGAGGGCTGCGGTGCGCGTGCGGACGGCCGCGGCGGCATTGGGAGGTTGCGGCGCGGGAAGCGGGATGGAGCAGCACCACGGGGACGCCTCGCGCAGCCCAGGTTCGTCGCTTTGTCTCCCATTGAGGGCTCGGTGGTTGGGTTGGCTCTGGGACCAGTGTCTCAGCCCGGGTGGTTCTAGGCGTGGTGTTTATCGTATCCTATCCACTTGATGTTTCCTTAGTAACCTTTGCGGTGTCCCAATTAGGATGCGATAAAACGTAGTATGATTGAGGATGTTGAGGATAATGACAAGTTTAGTGATGAGAGATTATCGAGGATAATGACATTTGACGAGGATCTAATAACCCTCAACTAATTAAATTGTTTATCTGGAATTGTTATTATAGATAACAATATCTTCATGTTATTAGTAAGGATACCCTTATCATTAATAAGAAAGAAGCTTAGTCGAGTAGTCGTAAACCATTCTGTGTGGTTTAGCTCAAGGAAAGTCCCCAGTATTCATTTGTAAGATCGATACTAAACCATCGACAACACTTGACTGCGATGTGGTTGGACTTTTTAGTTTTGGTCGAGGGAATGAAGGAACTCTGTATAATCGTTGCGACTCGTGGCAGTGATTGGGTTGTGGAGGGTGCTGATTGAGGTCATGGTAGAGAAGATGAAGTTTCTCTTTCCATCTGATTGATTTGAATCATCTACAGGGTGTACAAGATAAACAACTAACAGTAGAATTGGCTATGTTGTAGAGGCTTATTTACTTACAGTTGACTGTACGGGGACTGGGCATGAGAGTGGTGATGATTTCAAATAAGCTTGAAGTGTGAGTTGTTTGGTTGAAGTGTAAGTAGAGGCTTATTTACTTAGTAGTTCACGACTCACTTACCATGTTAGAAATTTAGGATAAAGAGAAAACGAAAACTTGTTTGGTTGATAGCTAACATTGGCTACAAGAAGTCGATGATAAGTAGAGAGAGTCGTAAAAGTGCTTTCCTTCTAGTGTCGTTTCTGGAGCATGGAGAAATAGAACTCAGCTTATTTGTGTGTATATTTAGCAAATAATCTGAGTAGATCTTTACCTTTTGTATATCTAATAATGGGAAAGGAAAAACTCATTAAAAAAACATGCTTTGGTCATGTTTCCTTTTTTGTTGTTGTACTATATTGCAAATGAATTTACTCAACGACAGGAACAGCGTTGCACTAACCATTTCTTGGTACCCATCATCAGTACGAGAGAAGCCTGTGATGTCAAACATGGGTAAATCAACCAATATTCTATGGCATAATTGCCCAATTGGACAACATGAGAGACAAAATTTACTGGGGCAAAAAGGATGTGTCATATGGATCACAGGACTCAGTGGTTCAGGTATGTTTTCCGTGTATTACTCTCTTTATTTACACCCAGGTGATTACCTTTTCACTTTCTTGGTCAAGTTTCTATGATATGGTTGCCATTTGTTTTTGTCAAAAGTGATTTCTGTCTGCTATTGTTGTGATAACTCTTCCAGTTGATTTGTTAGTGCTTAAACATAATAATTGGTCATTTAATTTGAGTGTTCAACCTTGATCAATGGGTTCAGGAAGGTTTAGAGATGTTCTCTTTTTAATTTAAATCAGCCTTTTCCTTTCCATCTGATGATATATCTGGTTATGTTGAACCAAATCAATTTGAGATTTGAACAATTGTACAATCTAGACACTTCTTTCATAGGCTCATAGGCTATGAGCACTCATAGGCTTGTGTGACTAATTATGCTCATATCAGTATCCGCTCTATAGGAAGTGACATCTTGATGACCATGAATTACACAAAATGTAGTTTGCCCAGTTTACACAATAATTTGTCACAGGTTGTTGGACTGCTTAGTTACCACCTTCTTAATCAGTACTGTGACTGGCACGTGTTCTTTATTGGCATCAGTACAGGAAATAGACTTCGCCTCACCTTGCTTATACCAAGTTCAGAAAACCATTTTCGTTGTCTTTTAGCATTTCCCTCTGCTAGACGATGGTTGGTGGATAGTGTTGAACACCATATTATCTGGTGAATGCGATTTTAATTTTGTTCATACGGAACTAAGTCTTTTTCTAGACTGTGGTTCTGAGTTAGCCCGTAAGTTGTTTTCCTATCTTTCCATGTTGCAAAAGATGTGCATCTTTCAGCTGATTTTGGAGGACCATGAACCACTGCTACGGATCTCTTAATTCTCTTGTAGCTGCAAAAGTATCCAACACATAAGGAAGCCATCATGAGGACCTACCATCTTTTCATATGTCAGGGAAAAGTACTCTTGCATGTGCACTGAGTCGGGAGTTGCATTGCAGAGGCCACCTCACATATGTCCTTGATGGTGACAACCTCAGACATGGCCTAAATCGAGATCTAAGTTTCAAGGCAGAAGACCGTGCAGAAAATATACGCAGGGTTGGTAAGTTCTGAAGAAAAATATGACCATGCATTAGAAACGGTTTCACTACATTTCAGATTTTTTGTGCAGGAGAAGTGGCAAAGCTTTTTGCGGATGCTGGTATCATATGCATTGCTAGTTTGATATCCCCATACAGGAGAGACCGTGATGCATGCCGTGCTCTACTTCCGGATTCTAGATTTATTGAAGTATGGCTATCTTATGATTTTTTAAAAGTCTTGTTAGTGTTAATCATCTAACAACACACAAGCTTTTAATCATCTAACAACACACAAACTTTCTAGGTATTTATGAATTTGCCACTAGAAATTTGTGAAGCTCGTGATCCTAAAGGTCTATACAAGCTTGCACGCTCAGGAAAGATTAAAGGTGCGGACAACCTTTGAACCTTTTTTAGACATTAAATTTCATGTTTAACGCATTCAATTTCTACCAAAAGAGCTTGCATGCTGTAAGTACGAGGGTGTGTATTTTTACTTTACACACTGCCTTTTGAAAAACAGGTTTCACTGGAATTGATGATCCATACGAACCACCAGTGAATAGTGAGGTGAGCCTACGGATCATACCTTGCCTTCCTACTTGGGCACAACCTACAATTCCATACAGTAACTGGAAGTGAAATATAGAGAGCCCTCACTATTGAATAAGTGGTTTACTGCCGTCACTCTGTGAGCTGCTACTGTTTAGTACGAATAAGCACATTCTTTGTATGCTCATGCCATAGAAATATAGAACATTTATTCCTTTCCTGTTCACTTCTTCATGTTTTTATGTGTGTATATCTGTCAGACTGTCACTATTAACTCCAGTGATCATCATTCAGTGAGGAAATGGCAAGATGTAAAAAGGTTAAAATTGAACAACAGTTGGAGTTTTCATATGTTAATGCACCCATCATGGATTACTTTAGTAGATGACGAGCAACCATTGCTATTTAGCTATGTGCTAATGCAATATGGGATGCAATGGACACTTCTGATTTGTCAGCTCTGCCTAGTTTGATTTACGCTGGAGAAAATAAGAGTGTTATTTTCTTTTTCTTTTTTGAACCTGAGATACATGTTGCATTTATAGGTTAAATCTGAATTGCTCATTTACTGAAGACAACAATTTTGGTGTGCTATATGGCTCATCATTCAGCAATTAACCTTAAGGCCTCAACTCCTAAAAACAAATTTAACCATTTGCTTAACAAAGCTGAATCGGTCTTTTTTGGCCTTCTACAGATAGTAATCAAGATGAAAGATGGGGAATGCCCTTCACCCAAAGCAATGACTAAGCAAGTTCTATGCTACCTTGAAGAGAACGGATATTTGCAGGCTTAGCATACATTTGAGAAGATTGGTCTGATTCTTGTGTGTCCATAACTCGTGGACACAAGGATGATCCATTTGGTCCAGAATAAGAGGCATCACTATGCAAGCAACAAAAGTTGCCTTTCATTCAGAAAGAGATGCAGATCCATTCGTTTTATTGGCGTAGGTTACTCGGTTCCTGTGTATTGTGCTAGTATAGCTGTTATTTATTGACTCCCCTTGCTCATTTGTGTTAAAAGGGTGTATGCCTTGTGTTGATTCTTAGTAATATATAATTTGATTACTGGGTGTCATGGGCTAGGGGCACTGTTCACGCCACGGTTACTGTTCACGCGTGAACAGTGCCACCCCCGATTATTAGGAAAGTTTGCTATTTAGGAATCTATCTATTATCTATTAGTTAGGCAAGTTATTATTGGATTGGATTATTAGAGATAAATTTCCTTATAGATTATTTCTTAGGGGTCAAGTCGGGTCGTCCCTATAAAAGGGATAGCATGTATCCATTATCAAGGGAAGGAAGAAAGATGAATCTAGTCTCCCTCCTAAGGTTCTATCATCCTAGTCTATAGTCTAATCTCCCATCTCATCAAGCCGACGCCGTCCGGCTTTCTTCCTGGCGGTGTTTACCCCGTTATGAACTAAGGTTCATGACAACTTCGTATCCCACGGCTTCTGCTACCACAGTTATGGTGACAGATCAGACCATCAGACCTGTCGTCGAGTCGTTGGCTATGATAAAGGCTAACGCCAACAAGATGGCCATGAGTACCAACGACAACGACAAGAAAATCGCGGCCATCTTCCTCGACATGCATGCCACTTTGGAGAAGATGATTGTGGATCAGAAGGAAAAGAAGGCGCAACAAGAGGCGGCGGCGTTTTCAGCAACCACAGTGACGCTGTCGGAACTTGCCGTGCCACTACCGCATCCTGCCATGCCAAGGTTGTTGTCATGCTCGCCGCAAAGAATCGGTGAGTTTGCCGCAACCGCTGCGTGGAGGCAATGATCTTCAAGGACTCATGTCGTCATCACAACCTCTCGTCAACATGGGGTTTCGTAGGGCTTCAGCCATGGCCACCACCACAGCTCGAGGACGAGCGAGATGTTGCGAAAGGAGGGGAGTAGTGTCACGGGCGGTATTGTTCACGTCGCGTGAACAGACGCGTGTTATCAGTAGCGGCGCGTCTTCGTTCATGGCGAGCCCACGGATGAATTAGTGGTTGGAAATAGAGATAAGAATAGTTAGTTTCCTTGTTAGTTGGGTTTACTTCCTTAGAGATATATTCCATCTAATAGAGATAGTTTCCTTAGAAATAGAGATTATTTCTTAGGGGTCAAGTCGGGTCGTCCCTATAAAAGGGATAGCATGTATCGATTATCAATCAAGCAAGAAAGATGAATTAGTCTAGTCTCCCTCCCAAGGTTCTATCATCCCAATCTATAGTATAATCTCTCATCCCACAAAGCCGACGCCGTCCGGCCTTCTTCCTGGCGGTGTTTACCCCATAATGATCTAAGACCATTACATTTGGTATCAGAGCAGTCGATCCCTTCCCACGGCTTCTGCTACTATGGTTATGGCGACAGATCAGACCATTAGACCTGCCGTCGAGTTGTTGGCTATGATAAAGGCTAACGCCAACAAGATGGCCATGAGCACCAACGACAACGACAAGAAGATCGCGGCCATCTTCCTCAATATGCATGCCACTTTGGAGAAGATGATTGTAGCGACGACAAATAAGCCTCCCATGGCGGTGGCGATACCTTCTCTGAGAGGAGGTGACGCTTTCTCGGCGGCAACGGAGTTACCTCCAAAGAACTATGGCACCGCCGCACTTCCACGCTCTTACCGTGACGCCGCCGGAGCTTCGCCGCTGCCCGCCAAATCATCATGGCCACCGTGGAGTTGTCGGGGTTCTTTGTCATGCTCGCCGCAATGATCGATGAGTTTGCCGCAACCACGCATGGAGGCAATGATCTTCAAGGACCCATATTGCCATCGCAACCTCTCGTCAACATGGGGTCACATAGGGTCGCACCATGGCGCCACCACAGCCGAGGACGAGCCGTCGCGAAGGAGAGGAGTAGTTGTCATGGGCTAGGGGCATTTTTCACGCCATGATTCTTTTTCACGCGTGAACAAGTGCCACCGATTATTAGGAAAGTTTGCTATTTAGGAATCTATCTATTATCTATTAGTTAGGCAAGTTATTATTGGATTGGATTATTAGAGATAAATTTCCTTATAGATTATTTCTTAGGGTCAAGTCGGTCGTCCCTATAAAAGGGATAGCATGTATCCATTATCAAGGGAAGGAAGAAAGATGAATCTAGTCTCCTCCTAAGGTTCTATCATCCTAGTCTATAGTCTAATCTCCCATCTCATCAAGCCGATGCCGTCCGGCTTTCTTCCTGGCGGTGTTTACCCCGTTATGAACTAAGGTTCATGACAACTTCGTATCCCACGGCTTCTGCTACCACGCTTATGGCGGCGATCGGACCATCGGACACGTCGTCGAGTCGTTATTATGATAAAGGCTAACGCCAACAAGATGGCCATGAGTACCAACGACAACGACAAGAAAATCGCGCCATCTTCCTCGACATGCATGCCACTTTGGAGAAGATGATTGTGGATCGGCGAAAAGAAGGCGCAACAAGAGGCGGCGGCGTTTTCAAAGAACCACGATGTGGCCGTTTGAACTTGCCGTGCCACTACCGCATCCCGCCATGCCAAGGTTGTTGTCATGCTGCGCGAAGAACCGGTGAGTTTGCCGCAACCGCGTGGAGGCAATGATCTTCAAGGACTCATGTCGTCATCACAACCTCTCGTCAACATGGGGTTTCGTAGGGCTTCAGCCATGGCCACCACCACAGCTCGAGGACGAGCGAGATGTTGCGAAGGAGGAGTAGTGTCACAAGCAGATTGTTCACGTCGCGTGAACAAAGACGCTGCAGCGTTATTAGAGCGGCGCAGCGTCTTGTTCATGGCAGGCCCACGGATGAATTAGTGGTTGGAAATAGAGATAAGAATAGTTAGTTTCCTTGTTAGTTGGGTTTACTTCCTTAGAGATATATTCCATCTAATAGAGATAGTTTCCTTAGAAATAGAGATTATTTCTTAGGGGTCAAGTCGGGTCGTCCCTATAAAAGGGATAGCATGTATCGATTATCAATCAAGCAAGAAAGATGAATTAGTCTAGTCTCCCTCCCAAGGTTCTATCATCCCAATCTATAGTATAATCTCTCATCCCACAAAGCCGACGCCGTCCGGCCTTCTTCCTGGCGGTGTTTACCCCATAATGATCTAAGACCATTACATTTGGTATCAGAGCAGTCGATCCCTTCCCACGGCTTCTGCTACCATGGTTATGGCGACAGATCAGACCATTAGACCTCGCCACGAGTCGTTGGCTATGATAAAGGCTAACGCCAACAAGATGGCCATGAGCACCAACGACAACGACAAGAAGATCGCGGCCATCTTCCTCAATATGCATGCCACTTTGGAGAAGATGATTGTAGCGACGACAGCGAAGCCTCCCATGGCGGTGGCGATACCTTCTACAGAGGAGGTGACGCCTTCTACGGCGGCAACGGAGTTACCTCCAGCAACTATGGCAGCTGCCGCACTTCCACGTCTTACCGTGACGCTGCCGGAGCTCGCCGCGGCCCTGCCGAAATCTGTCATGGCCACCGTGGAGTTGTCAGGGTTGCTGTCATGCCTGCCGCAGCGACCGATGAGTTTGCTGCAACCACGCATGGAGGCAATGATCTTCAAGGACCCATATTGCCATCGCAACCTCTCGTCAACATGGGGTCACCTAGGGCTGCAGCCATGGCCGCCACCACAGCTCGAGGACGAGCTGTCGCGAAAGGAGAGGAGTAGTTGTCATGGGCTAGGGGCACTGTTCACGCCGTGGTTACTGTTCACGCGTGAACAGTGCCACCCCCGATTATTAGGAAAGTTTGCTATTTAGGAATCTATCTATTATCTATTAGTTAGGCAAGTTATTATTGGATTGGATTATTAGAGATAAATTTCCTTATAGATTATTTCTTAGAGGTCAAGTCGGGTCGTCCCTATAAAAGGGATAGCATGTATCCATTATCAAGGGAAGGAAGAAAGATGAATCTAGTCTTCCTCCTAAGGTTCTATCATCCTAGTCTATAGTCTAATCTCTTATCCCACCAAGCCGACGCCGACCGGCCTTCTTCTTGGCGGTGTTTACCCCCGTAATGATCTAAGATCATTACACTGGGCCTCTAAGAAGTACGAATAAACTGTGCAATTTAAGCAGTATTTGTTTCTACTTGGAATTAAATTTCTGAGGAAAATCTGTAGCACCCTTCATACGTTATGTTGTGTTATTTCCCTCCTGCACAAATTTACTATAAATTTAAAGACCTGCTGTTAGCTTTTCAGTCAAATGTAATGGATCACATTTGAAAGTAGAAAAAAGTCTTTTTAACACAGAAAAGATAGCCCCCACTCCTCGGTGACTGTTGTATTCATATCACATTTGGAGCATCGATATCTTCTGTGATCTTGTTGGTGCTGTTTTTCCAAGTGTACAAATCCTTTTTTCTGATATCATCAACTATAGTGTAATAATCATGAGCATCAAAGCAGTGAGAGCACTAAGACAATGAGCCGCAAAGCAGTCAGAAACGAGCGCCTCACATCCGGTGTAGTTGTAGCCGACCAGCACCTGATCTTGATCTAATTAATTTGACCGAGCCTGGAAGAATGATTCAATTCATTGGACAGTATGATCACTTGCAAAGTCGCCATGCCTTTGCCTGATCACCCCAGTGATTAGTGGGCTCCCCAGTCAGCCGCTCTGACGTCTGATTCTCTGAAGTTTCAAGTCTTGCATTCATGCTCTGAGGGCTTGTTTGGTTGGTGTCCTGGATTTTATGTCTAGAAAAAAGTAGTGCTTGGATGTAGCCTGGAAAGTAGATGATTTTTGTCTGGTCAGGCAAATCTGAAGATGGGTTGTTTGGTTGGAGGCCTGTGCCTGAAATTGGTGAATGAAAAATAGAACGTTGGATCAAATGTATGAACGCTGGATCAATCTTTGCTCGACTCGAGCGTATCTTTTGAGCGCTGGTTGAGCAGCTTCTTTGGCCGGCAGCTTGTGCAGATCGCAAGCAAACAAAAAGCAAAAAACGACAGGTTAGCTCTAGACCCAGGTAAAAGGCTGTCAGGTATTCAAGCAACAGGCCCTGAATTTCTTTGTGGGTTCTGACCACTTTTTCTCATGCTTGGAAGAAAAGCTGGACTGACGATAAAATATGGGTGGTGGTGAACGGTGAGGTTTGGGCACAAATCACATTGCACCAAGTCCAGCTCAAGTCAAGCCTCAGGGTGAAGTTGTTTTTGGGTCGAACATAACAACATGCATATATGAATTGCTACTGTTTTTTATAAACTTTTAATTATAGGTCTCGTACTATTGCCCCACAGCCCGAGGTCTAGCTCTGTGTGTGCCGCTCTAGCTCTAGCTCTAGCTCTAGCTCTTTCCTTTCCTTTGAACCCTAGCTTTTAAGTTAGTATACACGAATGTCATATACTGCTATAACCTAGATGACGGTGTTATGTCTACGAAAAAAATCTAGCGGCTGTAAACCACGCAGAGGACTATCCAAGTCAACCAAGGAGCTGTTCTACGCCGTCGATCGCTGCCTGCCTTGCTTGGTCAAAGTCGCAAGCCAAAGAACGAAAAAGAATTCGATTCGATTGACCTAGCATTTTTTCCGCTCAATCCGCACTAACAGGTGAGTAAAGCGTGCTCTCGCACGTGACCGTGCATGCATCGAAAGAAAATTTGCCGGGCTAATCGCAAATCAGGCTAAACGTTACGTGAAAATCGGGAGCGATTAGGGCATCTCTAATAGTTAGAGATAATCTCATATCTAATATATGTTACATCATTTTTAGAGACAACATCTCTAATAGATAGTCTTTAGCACACTCTCTAATATTTATTTTTTATAATTTTCTTTTGAAACAGGCCTATATGTCAACTAGAGTAGATTAATGTACCATATCTTGTTTCGCGTGTACGACAATCTCTTCAGGAAGAGACAAACTATGCTCTCTCTCCTCCACGTAGGATTTTGTTGACGTGACATAGCTAAAAGACGATAATAAATACACTATTAGCGATGCCCTTGCACTGCAATGCAGACTACGTGTGGTTTGCGCCAATGGACGAGGCAATTAACATTCTAATCCTGCGAGGTCAATTCCAAGATCTGGCATGCGAGTAAGAATTCCAAGATCTGGCATGCGAGTTTGGGTAGTGGCGATCGAACCCAAGCTTGTCGAGTTCGAGTTCGACCTCGCCCGAGTACGGTCATCCAACGAGTGGGTTGGAATTGGTTAGGCTTCGACTTGAGCACTACGATGCATAAAAAAGATTTCTTAGAATTGCTACCGAGCAGCTGGCTTGTTTTCCCAAAAATTAGTCGAACATATCTCGAGATGTATGCTCTAATTAGGTTTTTGGCTTCCCGAGTGTGCAACCATAGATTTTGGCTAGCGGATGACAGCGCAGTGCGGTAGCCAAGGCGCTGTAGGACAATGGGAGGCGATCACGCGATTGATGATGGCGGCTCCGGTGGCGCCACAGCGCGGGGCTAGGAAGGTTAGATTGGACAATTGTTTTAGAGATACATTGATAATTGTTTTAGAGATATATTGATTTGAAAAAGATCTAACGCACTAACCCTTAATTTGGTGGATCCTAATTTTAAAGACTTAGATTCAATAGTTGGTTTAGAGATATATTAAATTGAAAGAAAAAAAAGATAGCACTATGTTTAATTCAAAAGTTGATATGCGATGAACCAACCTCTCAATCCTCTCATTCACACATAGGAAGAGATATCTCAAAATAAAATATACTAATTAAATATATAATCAAATATCCCAAAATCAAATTTAGAATGCAAAATATAAATTTTAAAATTAAAATTTTATAAAGTTATACTATACTACTAAACCGCCCAATTGCACAGGCCAATCAGCTTACTGTTATAGACAGTGGTCTACTCGAAGGTCCTACTGTCACGTGTGATACATCTTGGTCAAACGTGCTAGTAATTGCTAAAGGACATTTGCAATCGTGCCATTTCCACTTCCGCCTTGTCGACTGGTTGGAAGTCTTGGACCCGGTTTGAAGCCTCGAAGGTTGCCTGCCCGGTAGCTTTCCTTCAACGCTCGTACCGAACTTAACGGTCTCGGCTCTAGAAAACGAACGCAGAGCCACGAAGGCACGAACGAATCCAAGCAGCAGCAGTAGTCGTTGGGAAACCGTGTAGGTCTGGTCTACGGTGAATTTCTTATCCACCTTTAGTTTATATATAAGAGAATATATAAGAGAGGATCTTCAATCATTATACGTGCTTTTGGTTCAGAAAAAAAATAAAAAGAAGAAAGAAGTCCATCATATCTCTCTGTGTTAATTTACTTTTCTGTAATTGCGTGTGTGATTCTACTTTCGTCTACGAGGTGATCGATCGGACTGTACTCGCCAGCGACGGTTCCTCACCACATTATCAGCACGATCTGCTTCGACCTACCTCTAGAGCTCATTTACTCGGATCGAAAGGTAATCGTCGAAGCACGACACTCATAGATTAAATTGCTTTCTAGATTGCTTTTATTCCGTACAATTTTCAGCATTCTAGATTGGTTTTGTTTTCATGGTGCAAAATTCCTCCAATCTCCGTGAGCTGACTTGTAGTCGTCGACACAATGCTGATCAGATGATTGGAAAAACAAGGGATTGTTGATTGCATCGTGGAAAAGAGCAAGAAAAAAAATCTCTGGCGCCGTCGACCCCTGCACGGGCGCACACACCGCTCGGCCCCGCACGGGCAAGCTACCGTCGGCCTGGAGCCGACCACCGCCTCCGCCGCCGACCGACGCCGCGACGCCGCCGACCGACGGCCAGCTTGCGCCCACGCCGGACAATCTTGACGTGCCTTCGCCGTCTTCACGTCGCGCCACCACGCTTCGCTACGCGGCCGGCTTCTCAGCTGCGCCAAATGGCACCACACTCGCACTCGGCGCTCCCGTCGGCCCGGCGCCTCCGGCGCTTGCCGCGAGACCGCCGCTTCGGGAGCAGCGCGCCGCCGCGCCACTGGCCACCAAGATGTGTCACCCATGCCCACGCCGCCCTCGCCACCCGCGTCGCTTTCCTGGTCTGCGGTACCTCGCGCCGCCAGCACTGCCGTCGGCCGCAAGCCAGCGCGCCCGCCTCTCGCCGCCGCCGCCGAGTGGCTTTTTGCGCCGCCGGCTGCCGGATCGCGCCCTCGCGCCGCCCCATATCGCGCCGACATCTTGTGGTGCGGCGATGCATATTGAAGCCCGCCGCGCGCTAAGCCGACGTCTATCGCGTTGCACCTCGTAGGTCGCCCACGTCGTGTCTTTGCCGATGAGCTACCGCCGTCCTTTGTCGACTGCACCGCCTCGTCGCGACCGCTACTGGTTCTCGCGGTCGCGCCAGCTCTTCATCGCACCACTGATGCTTTCGTCACGCAACACCAATGGCCGAGCCGCCATTGGTGAACAAGCGAGAAACCCTATGTTCCCTCCCCCACCCTTTTTATGGGTTGTAACGGGCCGAAAGGCAAATGGCTCGACCCAAACCGAAAAATGAAAATAAAAGGGGGAAAATCCTAACAATTTGCAAAAGGTCCCCTGGATTTTATGAAATTATGCGAAAATTTTCTCAGAACAGAAAATTAGTGGATTAGCACTCGAAAATTGCAGAATTCATCTAAAATTTATATTCCAGCATAAAAAAGCATCGGTAATTCAATTTTCGAATAGTTTTTTAGCATTTGAAGCATGTTCAGCACTATTGTTATTATTTTCTATGCTTTTCTGTATTTATTTACTATTTTGATTAATCATAATTGCTTAAATTGTATTTGATCACTAAATTTAGCAGTAAAATTATAGAAAAATACGTAGAAAATTCTGGAACATTACAAGAATATTTTGTACCATTATCCAGTTTATTTCATGTATTTTATCTGTAGTAAATTTATGTATTTCTTGCATGCACTTGTAGATGACAAGCATCACAAAATAGGAGTTCGAGGAGCTGGCCAAGCACGGCTAAAACTACTTGACTTGGGCTTCCGACGTCGAGATTGTATTTGAAGCCAAAAAGCTCTGCGCTGCCATTGGGATTGGTGCATCGAAGGATGCCAAACCCACCCCTGAGGAAAATGATCAGAAACTTCACTTTCTCAAGTACCATCTCTGTCTCACACTCAAGAATGAGTACATGACAAAGAGAGTGCACCAGCCTTGTGGACTGTATTAAAGAAGCGGTTCGAGAAGCTAAAGTATACCATTCTTCCTCAGGTAGAGCAGGAATGGAACCGATTGAGGTTTGCTGACTTCAAGACCGTGGGAGAGTACAATTCTGCCTTGCACATGATATGTACCAATCTTCAACTCTGTGACAGGCAAGTCACAGATGAGTAGAAGATTGAGAAGGCCCTCTCCACCTTCCACCCCAGTGCAGTATAGTCTACACGCAACTATCGTCAAGACAGCTACAAGAAGTATACCGAATTGATTGATATTATGCAAGTTGCTGAGGCTCAGGATGACGTTCTTCGCAAAAAAAAACTCATCGCCCAGCCACCTAGGAGGTCCGCTGGTCATGAGGCCAACGCTGGGAGCTTCAAGGTGCGAAAGCTTATAATGAAGAAAAGGGGAAGGAAGGGCAAGGCCGCACTTGATGTGACAATGGGTGTCCTGATCTTTCGATGAGATGGATAATTTTGATTTGGTGGAGAAGACTCTCATGATTCGGCTACCAATCGCATACAACCAATATGCTCGTAATCGCTTAACCAACTCCGTGATTATTATTGACCTTGCTAGAAGCACGATCGACTTGACCACGATGGTCTATTCCTGCATGCAATCGAAGGACAAGCAAAAACAAGATAATAAGCCATCTAAAATTACAAATAGAATTAAAATACCCGATAAATTGGGATTCTGAAGCGGTATTATGGTTGGTTTAATCGACACAAGCCAATACACGAAGTTGCAATGTAGCTAACTTTTAACTAAACAAAATCCACGAAACCCTAAGGGTGGTGGCCACTATATGAATGAGGAAGAGGAGAAGGGAGGGGTGGTGGCACTATTCATGTGAACAGTATGAGCCTAGGGTTACAAGGCCTATGGGCCCAAGTGGAGGTGGCGCAGCACCGTTTGTTTCGGATTCAGAATCAGCACCAGAATATTTTGGCGATTGCGGTGTGCTCAGAAGAAATTTGGAGGTGAGGCTAGATCCGTTAGAAAGAGGACGAGATAAGCTTTCCATCAAGTACTCGTGGACCTCTAACGGACTTCGTATGTTAAAGTTATGCACGTTTGAAGTCAATACTATCTCCGGAGGCCGAATTGGATTCCAGAACGTATCCAACTTAACCCTTTATGTGTTGATGCATTCCTCCTTGTATAGCTGCACAAATATATATTTTCATTATTAGGTAGCTTTGTATTCTCATTTAAAATAAATTGAAGCTAAAGGAACGAATTCACCTGTTGTTCAATCTTGGAAGCTATGGTCATACGCATTTGTGGCTTGGTCACATCATCACCCCTACACCAATGGAGGTAGACTCCACTCTTGCAGCCGCTCCCCCTTGATATTGCAATGGCCGCTGCCATGATATCCCAGGAAGAGAATCTCACCCCTGAGAAGATAGTAGCTGAAGTCTCTGGCTTCCTTGTGGACTCAGTCTAGTGCACAGAATGCACATAGACTTTAAATGGCATTTATTTTATGTGTGGATGTAATAAGTTATACTTTTACATGGATGATGGTCGTATGCTCATATAGAGCCTTAAATAATTTATTTCTTGTGATGGTTGGATGATATTATTTAATTCATTAATTTATTCAATTAATAATAGCATGATATGTTATGATATTTGAAATATTTTATTTATGTGTTGATTGCTTCCTACTACAAATTAATAAAGTACTTTATATTAGAACGCGTGTGGCACCCTATGGAGGAAGTGTGCTTAGCTGATAGCGGCACAACAAATACCATCTTAAGAGAGACGAAATTCTTTCAGTCGATCAGCAAGAATGCTGGTAGTCTTACGACAATCGCGGGCAGCAATGCTTGTATAATAGGCCTAGTAAGGGCCACAATTATACTCCTGATGTGCACAACTTTGGTCGTTAAAGAAACCTTGTTGTATTCAGAATCGACTAGAACTCTCCTAAGCTTCAAGGATATTCGTGCTAACAGTTTCCACGTAGAGACTCGAGAAGAGTATGGTAAGGAATATCTACTCATTACAAAGCATGAAGAAAGTGGGAAAATGGTATTAGAACGACTTTCTTCATTTGAAACTGGGCTATACTACACTAATTTTAAGGCACCCGCAGCCTATACTACCCTAAAAACCATATTTAGAAGCACTGAATTTTTCTGTCTCTGGCATGATAGATTAGGCCACCCAAGTCTTAGGATGATGAGAAATATAATTAACAATTCATAGGGACATAATATCGATGTAAAGAAGTTTTCAAATCAGGAAGATTTTGTGTGCTCCGCATGTGCTACCGGAAAATTAATTACTAGACCTTCTGCTCTGAAAGTGAAGGATGAAGTCCCTGCATTCCTGGAGCGTATCCAGAGAGACATTTGCGGTCCTATACAGCCCTTGTCAGGGCCATTTAGATAGTTTATGGTGTTCATTGATGCTTTCTCGAAATGTTCGCACATATGTTTATTATCTACAAGAAACCATTCTTCTGCAAAGCTAATCTTGCAGATAATTCAAATTAAAAATAACTTCCCTGATCATCATGTGAAGTCCATCAGAATGGACAACAACAGAGAATTTACTTTGAAGGCATTTGATGATTATTGCATGGCAATGTGAATTAAAGTTGAGCATTCCGTACCACATGTCCACACCTAGAATGGACTAGTAGAGGCATTAATTAAAAGAATTAAATTTATTGCCTGACCGATTTTACAGAATTGTAATTTATCAACTACATGTTGGGGACACGCAGTCCTGCACGCAGCAACTCTCATCAATTAGATCGTCGGCATATAACATCCATTCACCTATGCAATTAGCGCAAGGGTCATGACGAGGATATAATAATCCTCATTTAATTATTTATCTATAATTCATATTATGGATAAAAAATACCGTCATATGGTTCTTGAGTATACCCCTTAACATTTATAAGGGAGAAGCCGGAGGTCGTAAGTCCTTCTACGACTATCCCATAGTCGTAAGTCCTTCTACGACTATCCCCTGGTCGTAAGTCATCCTACGATCAGTTTGTGATCGTAAGCTTTACTATGACCACCACCTGGTCGTAAGTTCTTCTACGGCTATCCCATAGTCGATAGGGCTTATAGACATGTGGGCCTAATCAACCATGGAATCTTCTGTACCATATCTAAGGATATGTGCAGTCAATTATGCTGTTATTCTCTGGAATAATGGCACGATTTAACTCTCTTTTCGGCTCCATCATCTGAAGCATTAAGGCGCCCTTTGGACTAGAGAAATGGTAGCTCACTCCGAGGACTGTATAAAAGGCGGGATCATCAGGAGAAAAAAGAAGAGGGCGATGAGGAGCACAAGACATCTTACTCGAGTCTTTCTCTTGATTTTGTAAACCAGCATACTCAATACATCCGTACATGAGTAGGGTTGTTATTCTCTCCGGAGAAGGCCCGAACATGTATAAAAATCCCCGTGTCACTTTCTCTGCGTGATTTGAGTCTTGGAGACCCCCCGAATCAAACAATCTTTACGTAAGTTCGGTTCTGAAACACCGACAGTTGGCGCCGACCGTGGGGATCTTCGAGTCATCAGCTTTCCTTCGCTTTTTTCACAGGTCTAATGCTCCCATGGCAGGAGAGTGGAATGAGGAGAACTGGTTCGACTTGGCAGATTACACAGATATCGATATGGATGCTGGTTTCGACTACGAGCTGAGTATTCCATCATCCAATGGTGATGTAGCCTCCGGAGATCATTCTCCAGGAGACCATACCACCGATGGAGTTGAGGAGGGATCCTTATCCCCCCAAAATGTTACGTCCGAATGAGGAACCAGCTTCCTCAGAGGGCAAGGGTCAATCCGACCACAGTCAGGACTGCACAAAGACAAGCTTAGAGTATGGCGAGGGTTCCCCCTTCAAGTGTTCAAGTCCATCTAAGATAGTCCGACCTGGCACGACAAATCCTGGAAGCAATCATTCCGGAGCTTCATCAACACTTGGTGGTCGTCTCTCTCAGGTTAGCCTCACAAAGGATAGGGTCGAACATGCTTTTCCTGCGAATTCGACCATCCCATCGCAAGGCTCACTTGCGGATGGAGACGGTTATAACCCGGAATTCCCCTTCTTGGAGGGGTTTTCTCCAAGTCGCCAGACAGTGTCTTTCGACTACTCCTCAAGCTAGGAGGCCTCAAGCGCAGGTGGAGATCATCAACGGGAGGTCTTCGTCCTTCCCTCAGGTGACGATCACTCTCCTAGAGACAGGACTGAGGATGCTCCCCATCGATCACATGTTGCGACCCCTCGTGGTAATGACGAGGACACCTCCAACGATGAACAGAGTTAACACTCTGATGAGCGTGAAGGAGATTCTTGAAATGATTGCACTCCACTGAGGCAAACTCAAGGCTCAAGTATGGACGTTCCTGAGACAACCCGACAGAGAAGAATCGCGGCTCAGAGAAATCTGCCTGGGCGCGTCCACTATCAGTTGGAGGAAGCTGAAGAACTCCAGCGCATCATTGAGCTTCTCGAGAACCCATCTGGAACTTGCTCGAACGCCCGGCTATGACCTCTTCGCTGAAGAGATCGCACAAAGGCTTCGAAGCACGATGGCCAAAATTGAGCACCCTCGCCGACATCAATCCAGAAGTCATGGCGGTACGACTCCATCAGCTTCCAACCGCTCGAATAACTCACCACATGGAGATCAGCGTGATAACAGATCACGACGTTCTCCCGATCTTCACTCCAGTTGAAGAAGAGTTCCTCGAACGCCTGATGATCAATAAGCTCCCAAGAGAGGTGATCGTTCACCACTCCAACCCAGAAATCTACGATGGCAGATGGAATACGAGGAGCATTTCCCTCGTAAGGTTGAGACCTACCACAGGTCGGGTCCACCTACAACCGGGTATCGTCGCGTACAATCACCTGGTGACATCAATCCTTCTTTTCTGCAAAGAAGGCGTCAAGAAGTCATTACCAGGTGTCGGGCTTTCTTACCCGACCTCCGAGCAGTTTGCTGGCCGCCTCGATTTCGACCAGTGAACATGGAGAAGTTCGATAGATCTCAAAAGCCCATTGAATTCCTCCAAATCTACACTGTTGGAAATATGCCCTAGAGGCAATCATAGAGATGATTATATTTCATTATGTTCATAATATTGGATAATATGATATCTTGTTCCTAGAATAATATTGTTAATATTTATTATCAAGTATATGACTTGATTGTGAAACTCTATATTTCTGCGATAATTATTCTTATACAATTCCTGGTCGGAAACATATGAGGACACATATGAATAGACTAGCAAATGTATTGGTTGATGACTATGTTTCACGGGTCATGGATATGGAGATATCAAACCAATAATATGGACACATATTGTATCCCGTGTTATGCGAGCAGAGAGTAGTGGCTCAGACGAGTGAGCCATATTGTATCCCTTGTTATGCGATTCTGTTTTGGTATATTCATATTCATATTTTGTTTTGCTATACTGGTATTCATATTTTGTTCTGCTAATTAGGAATAAATTAACATGAATTAACATGGCTAATCAGATGGAACCTTTAGAAAATATAAATTTTTGGAAAATTACAAAATCAAGTCCACTGTGTAAGGATTCTTAAAAAATCATAATTTTTAGAGCTCATTTTCCATAGTATTTTTTTTTTACAAACGGTACACTTAAATGAATTTTTGAGTAAAATTCAAAACGGATAAACTTATGAAAAAAATTACACAAACAAGTACACTGTGTCGGGAGACTGCACAAAAATTTTCATAAGTTTTTGAGCTAATTTACTATATTTAAAAATTCTTATAAGCAGTGCACCTAAATGAATTAGCTAATTAGGAATAACTAAATATGGATTAACTGGGCTAATTGCGAGGAACAGTGGCCAAGGCACGGTGGCTGTGTGGTGGAGGGGGAGCCGTACGTGAGAGGGGAACATCGCACGGTGGCCGTGCGGTCTTGGCGACATTGCAGGGTGGCTATGTGGCATCTCTGGACGTGTCGCTGCCACGTCAACTCCGCACGGTGACCATGCGGTGAAGGTGCCGAATCTACAATTCAGAGGCAGATTCAGGATTTTTAGGATGGGTGTTCGGACTTTGGAGCTAGGTTGTCCAGATATACCGATACCAATACGCCGATACCGTGAAACATCATTTCCCAAAAACACTGATACAACAATATGAGTATATATAATAAAATACAAAAAATATAGAAATTAATGATTTCATATGTGGAAATGGATGATATAAGGCAATCATAATGGCATGAATTAAACATCAAATTATAGATATCGTTGACAGTTCAGGACACAATTCATTTTAATTCATTTATCATTCAAAACGCTGCTGCTGATTTGGCGATTTGGGATTGGGACATTGGGTACCTGGCTGGCTAGCTCAAGGAGACGCCGAGACAAACATTGGGTCGCCGGTCGCCACTCGGCACCAGGGGCGGATCCTCGGAGTCGGATCTCAGTCACTCGGAGTCAGCTAGTACTCCTATTTGTTTCGCTTCAGATCAAAAGAAGGAAGAATCAAGAAATTAGCAAAAAAAGAAAACCCATGCATGTCAATCCTGCCGTATCCGTATGTAATTACAGTACTAGACTAGTAATAGCAAAATATTGCACGAACTTAGCACAGCTAGGCAATAGCTAATTGGGCCGGAACCGGCAAGAGTGAGGAGGCCAAGAGGTAGGAGCGAACCTGGAGGCTAGAGGAGGCGAACTCGTAGAGGCGGTCGGCGAGGGAGAAGACCACGAGCCGTGAGGGCGACCTCGGCCTCGCACATTCGCACAACACGGACAGCTCGTAGGCCTTCTTGAAGAGCCCGCTCGACGCTCCGGCGCTTGAAGAAGCGCACCTGCCGGCTCGTCTAGAGGCTAGAGCTAAAGCACAGACCCACAGTCACGGAGTAGGCGAGCGTAACAATGGATGAGAAGCAAGCCGCCGCTTGGCCGCTCGAGCTAGAGCTACAGGAGCGAATGTGAGATCGAGAGATTAGGGATTTAGGGCTAGAGGAAATGCCGAAATGGGCTTGGGCCTATGAATTGCGGTTGTGCGCCTGGCCTAGAGGGCTGTGGCTTACTGCCAACTGGTTTGTGCAAATGTGTGGTTGTGCGCGGACGAGTCGATAGAACGTATTTTTCTTCACGTATCACAGTGAATGAACTCAATTTTCAGTATATACATATATTATACCTTATATATATATTAAATTTTTGTCTACAATTTTTGGGTGTTCATCTGAACACCCATGAACCAGCAAGGATCCGCCCATGCTACAATTTTTACGTAACGGTTGCCAATCTTGCAAAAACACGACAAAAAGCCGCCAATACGACCAAAAAATCTGCTTGTTCTGATCAAATTTTAATACTTTCTTTTGGTTTCGTAGAGTATTTGTGAACTGCGTGAAGACACAGTGTGTTTTGTTCGCTTGGTTTGCAGCCTGGCATGGCGACACGTAGTGTGATTTTCGTCTGAAGATTTGTGCCCGCTGCTTTGCTCCCACCCACACACGTACCGCATCGGCGCGTGGGCCTCGCACGGCACGGCATCGCAAAAGCAGCCCGGCCACGAGACTGGAGAAGAGCACGCAGACTGGAGAAGAGCACACAGACACAACGCAACGCAAATAGCAAAAAGCAATGGGCGGGCAAAAAGCAATGGCGGCGCGCTCCGCTGCCGTCTCCTTGCCGTGTCCAACACCGCGTGTCGCACGCGCGTGTCAGCCGAAGGTGCCCCTGGCATGGCATGATGGCAAGGCTTATCCGCCGGGCGGCGACGCGCGCGCGAAGGTACTGCCTCCGTCTCCGTGTCTTGTCGAGCGAATCGGTTGCGTGCAGTAACGTGCATCGCACTTCACGATATGAGCATACTGATGCTATAGCCAGCATGCCATGGCAGGTAGTCGGCTTTATCAAACGTCTCTGGGCGCACGTGTGATTTTCGTCTGAAGATTGGTCAGAAGATATGATAAAAATGCAGGTTTTCTCCCGAGTTCGTTGTCCCTTTCTCTTTCTGTCTTCACCGGACAGGCTGGACGATAAGAGCATGTATAATAATAGAGATGGCGGCTGTCTATATATTCTTAAATGATATATAGATATAAAATCAAAGATAACTTTCACAATATATTGTCTCTTAAGTTTGTCTTAGAATCCTACAATCTTTTAATTATGATATGAAAAAAATATTTATTATAGACAACAACTCATATAATAATGTTTTGTACTGTCTATACAATGCAGGGTTAAAATTTAATCAACAAGATCTGGTGATTGAGTTGAACAAACAAGATAAAGAACAACAAAAAAAAACCCGAAAATTTGGTGTAGTGTTTGTTGACGAAATGAAATGGATGATATAAGGCAATCATAATGGCATGAATTAAACATCAAATTATAGATATCGTTGACAGTTCAGGACACAATTCATTTTAATTCATTTATCATTCAAAACGCTGCTAACGATTTGGCGATTTGGGATTGGGACATTGGGTACCTGGCTGGCTAGCTCAGGGAGACGCCGAGACAAACATTGGGTCGCCGGTCGCCACTCGGCACCAGGGGCGGATCCTCGGAGTCGGAGCTCAGTCACTCGGAGTCAGCTAGTACTCCTATTTGTTTCGCTTCAGATCAAAAGAAGGAAGAATCAAGAAATTAACAAAAAAAGAAAACCCATGCATGTCAATCCTGCCGTATCCGTATGTAATTACAGTACTAGACTAGTAGTAGCAAAATACTGCACGAACTTAGCACTGCTAGGCAATAGCTAATTGGGCTGGAACCGGTAAGAGTGAGGAGGCCAGGAGGTAGGAGCGAACCTGGAGGCTAGAGGAGGCGAACTCGTAGAGGCGGTCGGTGAGGGAGAAGACCACGAGCCGTGAGTGCGACCTCGGCCTCACACATTCGCACAACACGGACAGCTCGTAGGCCGTCTTGAAGAGCCCGCTCGACGCTCCGGCGCTTGAAGAAGCGCACCTGCCGGCTCGTCTAGAGGCTGGAGCTAAAGCACAGGCCACAGGTCACAGGAGTAGGCGAGCAGAACAATGGACAGAGCAAGCCGCCGCCGCTGCTCGGTCGCTCGGAGCTAGAGCACAGGAGCAGAATGTGAGATCGAGAGATTAGGGATTTAGGGTTAGAGGAAATGCCGAAATGGGCTTGGGCCTATGAATTGCGGTTGTGCGCCTGGCCTGGAGGGCTGTGGCTTACTGCCTACTGGTTTGTGCAAATGTGTGGTTGTGCGCGGACGAGTCGATAGAACATATTTTTCTTCACGTATCACAGTGAATGAACTCAATTTTCAGTATATACATATATTATACCTCATATATATATATATATATATATTAAATTTTTGTCTACAATTTTTGGGTGTTCATCTGAACACCCATGAACCAGCAAGGATCCGCCCATGCTACAATTTTTACGTGACGGTTGCCAATCTTGCAAAAACACGACGAAAAAGCCAAGATCGACCAAAAAATCTGCTTGTTACGATCAAATTTTAATACTTTCTTTTGGTTTCAGAGAGTATTTGTGAACTAGCGTGAAGACACACGGTGTGTTTTGTTAAGCTTGGTTTGCGACTGGCATGGCGACACGTAGTGTGATTTTCGTCTGAAGATTTGTGCCCGCTGCTTTGCTCCCACCCACACACGTACCGCATCGGCGCGTGGGCCTCGCACGGCACGGCATCGCAAAAGCAGCCCGGCCACAAGACTGGAGAAGAGCACGCAGACACATAGCAAAGCAAACAAAAAAAAATGGCGGGCGGGCAAAAAACGGCGGGTGGTAGCGGCGCTGCCGTCTCCTTGCTGTGTCCAACACCGCGTGTCGCACGCATGTGTCAGCCGAAGGTGCCCCTGGCATGGCATGATGGCAAGGCTTATCCGCTCGGGCGGCAGACGCGGGCGCGCGCGAGTTGCCTGCCTCCGTCTCCGTGTGCCGATCGAACTGCCGGTTGCGTAACAGCGTGCGCCACTTCACGATATGAGCATCTGATGCTATAGCCCGCCGCGACATGCGTGGTAGTCGGCTTTATCAAACGTCTCTGGGCGCACGTGTGATTTTCGTCTGAAGATTGGTCAGAAGATAAGATAAACATGCAGGTTTTCTCCCGAGTTCGTTGTCCCTTTCTCTTTCTGTCTTCACTGGACAGGCAGGACGATAAGAGCATGTATAATAATAGGGACGACGGCTGTCTATATATTCTTAAATGATATATAGATATAAAATCAAAGATAACTTTCACAATATATTGTCTCTTAAGTTTGTCTTAGAATCCTACAATCTTTTAATTATGATATGAAAAAATATTTATTATAGACAACAACTCATATAATAATATTTTGTACTGTCTATACAATGCAGGGTTAAAATTTAATCAACAAGATCTGGTGATTGAGTTGAACAAACAAGATAAAGAACAACAAAAAAAAAAACCCGAAAATTTGGAGTAGTTTTTGTTGACGAAATGAAATGGTTAATCAATCAACAAGACGTGAACGACTAATGCCCGAAGCAAATGCCTCCAGAATCGTACTCGATATTAACACGGTGCATATGTGTGTGTGCAGAATTTATTGCTTGCAGTTGCGCCTCACATCTGCCTCGTTGCCTACACGACACTCCACGTCTCCACACGCGCGGGCCGGCCGGCGCGGCGGCGCGGCCGCACGAGACGATCGAGAGCCACTCGGCGGGCGCCATTGCCTCGTGGTATGACGTGCCTGACGGTTCGTACATGCGTGATGCCCCGTAACTCTTGCGCCCATCAGCAACCGTTGCAACTAACCATGGTCGGTCGCAGAGTTTGCTCGGCCACGAGACTGGAGAAGAGCACTCAGACACCACGCAACGCACGCAGCAAAAGCAGCCCGGCCACGAGACTGGAGAAGAGCACGCAGACACAACGCAAAGCAAACAGCAAAAACAGCGGGTGGGCAGGCAAAAACAGTGGGCGGGCGCGCGCTCACCCGCCCGTCTCCTTGCCATGTCCAACACCGCGAGTCGCACGCGCGTGTCAGCCGAAGGTGCTCCTGGCATGGCATGATGGCAAGGCTTATCCGCTCGGGCGGCAGACGCGGGCGCACGCGAGTTGCCTGCATCCGTCTCCGTGTGCTGATTGAACTGCCGGTTGCGTGCAACCGTGCATCGCACTTCACGCATATGAGCATACATTGCTATAGCCCGCGCGGCTGCGCGCGGCAGGTAATCCGGCTTTATCAAACGTCTCTGGGCGCATGTGCGATTTTCGTCTGAAGATTGGTAGAAGATAAAAATGCAGGTTTTCTCCCGAGTTCGTTGTCCCTTTCTCTTTCTGTCTTCACCGGACAGGCAGGACGATAAGAGCATGTATAATAATAGAGATGACTGCTGTCTATATTTTTCTAAATGACATATAGATATAAAATCAAAGATAACTTTCACAATATATTGTCTCTTAAGTTTGTCTCTGTAGGATCCTACAATCTTTTAATTATGATATGAAAAAATATTTATTATAGACAACAACTCATATAATGATGTTTTGTAATGCAGGGTTAAAATTTAATCAACAAGATCTGGTGATTGAGTTGAACAAACAAGATAAAGAACAACAAAAAAAACCTCCGAAAATCTGGAGTAGTGTTTGTTGACGAAATTCAGAAATGGTTAATCAATCAACAAGACGTGAACGACTAATGCCAGAAGCAAATGCCTCCTGTATCTTACTCGATATTAACACGGTGCATACGTGTGTGTGCAGAATTTATTGCTTGCAGTTGCGCCTCACAACCGCCTCGTTGCCTACACGACACTCCACGTCTCCACACGCGCGGGCCGGCCGGCCGCACGAGACGATCGAGAGCCAGTCGGCGGGCGCCATTGCCTCGTGGTATGACGTGCCTGACGGTTCGTACATGCGTGATGCCCCGTAACTCTAGCGCCCATTAGCAACCGTTGCAACTAACCATGGTCGGTCGCAGAGTTTGCTTGTTAACAACCACCAGTTCGATCCACATGTAGTAACTGAACACGAAGGTTTCGATGTCCAAGATTTGGAAATACACACGTTCCAGTAAAAGGGAAACTGAAGAAAAATAATTCAAAGGCAAATTAAGAGTTAAGGTGCTAATCGATCTGCGTAGGCTAGTAATAATCACATTAACTCACGGATGATCGACATAAATCATATATGCATGTGCAATTATCCACCTCTGAAGATTTTCGATAATAAAAGAGAAAAACTCTCTCGACCTCTGCATTAAGGATGCACACAGCCTGACAAGGATATAATAATTCTCATTTAATTATTTATCTGTAATTCTTATTATAGATAATAATACCATCATATGGTTCTTGAGTATACCCCTTAATGTTCATAAGGGAGAAGCTAGAGTCGTAAGTCCTTCTACGACTACCTCATGGTCGTAAGTTCTTCTACGACCACCCTCATAGTCGTAAGTCGTTCTACGATTACCTCATGGTCGTAAGTCATTCTACGACCATCATGTGGTCGTAAGCCTTTCTACGACCACTATATGATCGTAAGTTCTTCTATGACCAGGTCAGTTATGACCATCCTATAATCGATGGAGCTTGCAGACAAGTATGCCCAATCGATTAGGGACTCTAAGGAGTTAGTATACACTGTTATTATCTGGAATAACTGCACATAATACGCCTCTGTCTCTGACAATAACTGCCAGACGACGTGGAGGGGTTACTACTCCAGCAATAACTACCATCAACGTGCCTATTATACAAAATGATGAGGCGCCTCTTAACCTCGAGAAACGGCCACCTCTTCGTACACTATATAAAGGCTATAGATAGACAGAGACAAGAGGAGGAGGATTAAGAACACAAACATTAGACTTTGGTTTTCTCTTGATTTGTAACTAGCATACTCAATATAGTCACACAGAAGCAGGGTTGTTATTCTCTCCGGAGAAGGCCTGAACCTGTATAAAATCTCTGTGTCGTTCTCTCTACGTGGTCAATTTTGGAGACCCCTGAATCAAACAATCATACGTAAGATTGGTTCTAAAACACCAACAGTTGGCGCCGACCGTGGGAACTTCGTCCGATGATTTCTCGTCAACAGGTTTTCCTCATTTTTCCCAACTCTAATACTTCCATGGTAGGAGAGTGGAACGAGGAGAACTGGTTCAACTTGGCCGATTACGCAGATATCGACATGGATACTGGCTTTGATTACGAGCCGAGTATCACTTTATTCAATGGTAATGTCGCCTCCAGATATCATTCGCCAGATCCAGGAGACCATACCACCGATGGAGTTGAGGAGGGATCCTTATCCCCCACAACAGTACGTCCAACTGAGAGACCAGTTTTCTCAGAGGGCAAGGTTCTATCTGACCACGATCAGGACTATACCAAGGCAGGCTCACAACATAACGAGGGCTCTCCCTCCAAATGTTCAAATATGCCTAAGGCAGTTCGACCTAGCGAGCCAAGTATTGGAAGCCATTATTCCTGAGCTTCATCAGCATCTGGTGGTCATCTCTCTCCGGTTGGCCCCATAGAGGATGGGGTCGAGCATGCTTTTTTCTGCGAGTTCGACCATACCCTCGCAGGGCTCACCTGCGGACGGAGATGGTCATAACCCGGAATTCTACTTCTTGGAGGGGCTTGCTCCAAGTCGTCAGACGGTGTTTTTCGACTACTCCTCAAGCGAGGAGGTCTCAAGCGCGTGTGGAGATCATCAACAGGAGGTATTCGTCCTTCCCTCAGATAATGATCACTCTCCTAGAAACAGGACTGATAATGCTCTCCATCGATCACACTCTACGACCCCTCGTGGCAATGGCGAGGACACCTCCGGTGATGAACGGGGTCAACACTTTGATGAGCGTGGGGGAAATCCTCGAAATGATCACACTCCATTGAGAAAAACTCGAGGATCGGATATGGACGATCCTGAGACAACCCGACGGAGAAGAATTGCGGCTCAGAGAAATCTGCCTGGGCGCATTCAGTATCAGTCGGAGGAAGCTCAAAAACTCCAACACATCAATGATCTGCTCGAGAACCTAACTCGAGAACTCACCCGATCGTCCGGCTACGACCTCTTCGCTGAAGAGATTGCACGAAGGCTTCGAAGCATGATGGCTAGACTCGAGTATCCTCGCCGACATCATTCCAGAAGTCGTAGCGGTACGACTCTATCAGCTACTAGTCGTTCGAATAACTCACCATATGGAGATCGACGCGACAACAGGTTACGTCATTCCCCTAACCTTAACCCCAGTTGGAGAAGAGTTCCTCGAACGCCTAATGATCAACAAGCTCCCAAGAGAGGTGATTGTTCACCATTCCGACCCAGAAATCTATAGCAGCAGACGAAATACGAGGAGTACTACCCTCGTGGGGCCAAGACTTATCATAAGTCGGATTCACCCACGGTCGGGTATCGTTGTGTACGATTACTTAGCGACATCAACCCTTCTTTCCTGCAAAGGAGGCGTTACGATGTGATTGCTGGATGTAGGCCATTCTCGCCTGATCTCTGAGCAGTTCGCTGGCCACTGCGGTTTCGACCAGTGAACATGGAGAAGTTTGATGAGTCTCAGAATCCAATCGAATTCCTTCAAATCTGCACGACCTCTGTTCGAGCAGCAGGAGGAGGAGAGCGCGTCATGGCGAATTACCTTCTGACTGTACTTGAAGGGTCTGCTCGATCGTGGTTGCTAAATCAACCACTTGAGTCGATCTATTCGTGGCAACATCTCCTTGACCTTCTGCTGGCCAACTTCTAGGGCACCAACAATCGCCCTGGAAAGGAGGACAACCTGCATAGGATAAGACAAAACGACCATGAGACCTTATGCCAATTCACCAGGCGTTTCAGTCAGGGTCAAAATTCAATTCCAGAGGTTTCTGATTCATCTGTTATCGGAGCCTTTAAACAGGGAGTCCACAGCAGAAGGATTACAAAAGACATCGCTTTGAATCCTCCGGCTACTGTCGCTGAACTCTTCAAGATGGCCGATCGATATGCGACTGCTGCTGAAGTAGTCGAGTAGAACAAAACCATCGATCGAGACGACAAGAATCCTCGAGAAGCAAGAGAAAGTAGCAAGAAGAAGGACAAAAAGGCCAAGAAATCCAAGAGCAAGGTAAAGGGCCAAAAACCTTAAGCCAACGGTTCTAAGGAGGCCTTGGTCGTAAGCGATAAGGAGCCACAAAGTTCCAAGTCATATTCCAACTGAGGCAAAGGTAAGTGCCCCAAGTGAAAGAACGACAAGCCTCGGTGGTGTCCTTTCTATAAAAAGGAAGGACATGACCTTCACAATTGCTGGGTTTTCGAACGAAAACTCGAGGACTGTTACACTAGCAAAGGACCTCTCCCTACTCTCGAGGAGGTAGGTCAAGCGAGTGGACAAAAGCAATCAGACGACGACGAGGAGATGTTATTCTAAGATCCGGAGCATACCATCGAGCATATTTATTGGGGATCATCGGCATACGAGTCAAAACGATAGCTTAAGGCTGTCGAACGTGAGGTAAACTCTATTGACCCTCCTCTTGTCAATAAATTGCCAAAGTGGTCGGAAGTCACCGTCTCTTTCGAGAATGGTGACTGTCCAATCCCTTCTACTCGATCAGGTCGGTTTCCGATTGTGGTCGAGCCCACCACCAACAACTGTCGAGTAAATCGAGTGTTAGTTGATGATGGCAACTCATTAAACATCTTGTTTACGAGTGTCCTGGACGAGATGCAAGTACCTAGGACCAATGTAAGACCGGTACGATACTCTTTTCATGGGATTGTACCGAGGTCTTTGGCCAAACCTATTGACCAGGTTTCACTTCCTTTAACATTTGTTTCTACATATAATTTCAGGACAGATAAAATCTCTTTTGATGTGGTCGATTTTGATACGGCATATAATGGCATACTCGGACAACCAACTTTGGTAAAATTTTTAATGGCTGCTCATTATGGGTAGCAATGACTTAAGATACCAGGTCCGAAAGGAGTAATCACAATTCACTGTAATAAAAAGATGGCGCATATGTGTAACCGTCGATCCTTCAAGATGGTTGGCCAGATACCAACTCGAGAAGAAAACAAGGAGCAGCCTTTGACCAAGCAGTCGAAGCCTAAATCTGCACCAAAGCCGAACGACTATGTCAAAGAGGTTTCTCTGGATCCAGAGGAACCCTCGAACACTATTCGTATCGGGGATACTTTCGACCACAAATATGAAGACGTCCTCGTCACTTTCCTCCGAGCTAACGCAGATGTCTTCATGTGGGAAGCATCTGACATACCTGGAGTCCCTAGGGAGGTGATCGAGCGCAGACTAGCTTTACGGCCTGACAAGAATCCCGTAAAATAAAGGGTTAATTCCTTATTTGCCATTGGAAGTTGGCGAGCTCCCCAAAATGCCATCGAAAAATTGCTAATCCCTTTTTTGCCACTCGTTCTCAACTTCAATCCCTTTTTTGTCACTCCGGTTAGTTGACTGTGGATTTGACCGTTGACTTGGACGCAAAAAGACGATTTTGCCCCTAAGTATGTGGAGATCTTTAGGGAATTGTTTGATATAGTAATATAGTTCCAAAAATTATAAAATTTTTAGGAGAAGTTCCTGACATAGTGTAGATTATTGTGTAATTTTTATAGGACTTTATTTGCAACATGTTTTTCTCTAAAAATCTTTCAAAATACAACAATTTTTTTTTAAGATTATTGTGTACCTGTGCTCTATTCCGACCATATCTCGGTACTTATCGGAAGTCCGAAGGCTAGAAAAGCCTTTCGACAAGGTTTCTACTGGCCAACAGCCGTTTATGATGCCAAAGAGCTATTTATGAAGTGTGTACAATGCCAGTTTCATAGCAGGCAAATACACCAACCGGCTCAGGCATTACAAACAATCCCTCTTTCTTGGTCTTTTGCAACTTGGGGTTTTGATATTCTAGGACCGTTCACAAAGTGAAGCCAAACCTGTGACTAGAATAACAACGAAAGCAGCAAAAAGGTTCATGATGAGAAGCGTAATTACTCGGTTTGAAGTCCCAAGTCGAATAACCACAAATAATGATAAGCAATTTTCCCGCGCAAAATTCCAGGAATTTTACGACCAGTTAGGTACCAAATTGTGTTATGCTTCTGTTGCCCACCCTCAAAGCAATAGGACGGTCGAAAGAGCGAAATGACCAAACAATGCAGGGCATCAAAACCCAAGTTTTCGACCAGCTTATCAAGTGCTCGGGGGCTTGGGTACAAGAATTACCCTCAGTATTATGGACAGTTCGTACGACTGCTAGTCGGGCTAGGGGTGAAACACCTTTTTTTTCTAGTTTTCGGTGCCAAAGCCATGCTTTCACCAGAATTAAAGATTAGGTCGACAAGGGTCGAAACTTTCAACGACTCTAACCAAGAACAACTTCGAGCAGATGACATCAACCTACTGGAAGAGAAGAGAAACCAAGCATTAATCTGTTCAGTAGTCTACCAACATGCCCTGCGCAAATACTACAATCGTAAGGTCCAACCTCGTAGCCTTGCTGTAGATGACTTGCTATTGAAGAAGATTTAATCCCAGTCTAATCGGAACAAGCTTTTCCCTAAGTGGGAAGGTCCTTACGCAGTGGTCGAAGTTACGCGACCAGGTTCGATACGACTAGTAATGGAAGATGGCCCAGTTCTCTCTAATTCTTGGAATATCGACTAGTTACGTAAATTTTATGTTTGACCAACCATCCCAATAATAAAGTATCAGGTTCTTTCTACCTTTATTGCCTTATTTTGAGTAGCTCTTTGATAATTTTTTCAATCATTTTTCTTAAACACCCAGTCTTTCTTTACACTGGTCGAAAGGACGGTAACATCACTTAGTCGAAGTCTTTACTCTCAGCACGTGGTCTTGCCCACTAGAAGGAACCTCCTAGTGTTGACTCGTTCCTCACTTTTGCTGCCAACACAAAGAGCTCGGGTTCAACAAACATGGTCAAAATATTTTGAAGCCAACTCTTTTCACCTTAGTTTATTTCTTCATTCATTTTGAAAAATATTCTAAGCAGAGTACACTTTTGTAATTTGTTCGACTACTTTTGGTGAACTCAGTTCGTTACAACTGGTCGGAGGAAGACACAACACCTAGTTAATGTCTTTCCTCTCTGCACGTGGTCCTGCCCACTAGAAAAAATTTCCTAGCGTCGTCCTGTTTCTAACTCTTGCTACCAGAGCAAACCTACCGAGTCCACTGGAAAAAGTCGAACGAATTTTTAAGGTACTTCAGACGTTTGTCTAACTTAAGTTGCCGCTCTTGATTTGATTTATCTAGTCGAAGAGAGTAACATCACCTAGTCGAAGCCTACTCTTACGACCAGTGCATGATAATCGTGATAAAAAAAACTATAAGTTAGCCAAACCTCTCTTTTTTAAGAAAACCCTTTTAAACACTATTTACTTAGTTTATCTAAACAAACTAAGCAAATAGTCGGGGGTTAGGATAAAGTTATTAATATGACTTCAATTCTTAGTCTTAATTTTCTTTTTCTTTTCTTTGTCTTATGAGTTACTAACTACTAGATGAGACAATTTGCAAGAAAAAGAAAGAATTATATACATCAACAAAAACTTGTCTTTACAGGTTTCTATTACAAACTTACATGTTTCTATCACAAACTACTCTGACGAGGGAGATCCTATTTGCATCTCCTCCATGATCTTCTTGCTGACCAACTGTATTTCTTCAATCAACCGCTCTGCTTCTGCTTTAGAGTAATCAAAGTCGGCTTCGATTGGCTGTAAACTAAGATTAGGGTCATGAGTTTTAAGTTTCGCCAGAACATAAATTACTACGCCTTCAACCACCTCTTTTATCAAATTAGTTTGGTTGGTCTTCAGAGTGGTCACCAACTCGTAAAGTCCCGACTTGTTCTCCAATGGTACTCGTGTGAGCAATTATCGTGTCTTCACGAGGAGTGACCTCCTCAGCACGTAGCCCACTAAGTACATTGTTCAAGAGGAAAATGTTGTCCTGAAGGTTAATCTTCATCAACTTTATCTCCTCCTGATTACGAGTCGGAGCCTCACAAAGTTGTTTTATTTCGATTGCTTGCTCTGAAAAGAGTAAGACTAGTCAGACAAACCCTTAAAGGACTGGAAATCTGATCACAGGTAAAGAGTTGCTTACCTGTTAGTCGAGAGTCTAACTTCTTGACTTCATCGTCATGAGAAGCAGTGCTCTTTGTATATCGCTCTTCCCACGACTTTATCTCCTGATCTTTTTCTTTGGAGATACATGAAATCTCGTGAACAATCAAGGTCTTTTCTTTGTCCTTTATTTCGAGCTGACCCATTTCGACCTCTTTTTCTGAAAATTAATAAGAATTAGAAAAACAAAAGAAGGTTATCATAAGCGGTCTTAAGTTTAGAACTTACCGTTTATTCGTCCCTGCAACTTTTGAGTTGCAGAGTTTGCCTCCTAAAACTTCTTCAGAAGGTCTTCTTTCTCTCCCCTTAGCTTTTTTGTTTCAACTTTCTCGTAGTCAAGCGAATCAGCCAAGGTCTTTTCATTGCTCTTAAACCTACAGAGGTTAAAAGTAGACATGAGTGCCGAACAAGTGATCATTTTCTATGACCAGCCCCTGGTCGTAAGTCCTTCTACGACCAGTACCTAGTCGTAAGTCTTTCTACTACAATCCTCTGGTCGTAAGTCCTTCTACGATCAGTACCTAGTTGAAAGTCTTTCTGCGACGATCCTCTGGTCGTAAGTCCTTCTACGACCAGTACCTAGTCGTAAGTCTTTCTACGATAATCCCCATGAGCACGGTACAAGTGGTCGAAACATAAATGACCACGAGTAGCAGTAACTTACCATCTCTCTACCTATTTGCAGAGTTCCGCTTTCTCCTGTCGTAGCTGCACAAGTTGTCGGTTGTATTCACCAACAGTAACAATTTGTTCCAAAGCTTTCTGTATAAAGAAAGACAATGAGAAGCGAGAAAAACCACATATGTAAATGTTGGGCGGCAGGTACTTACATTAATACTCATTCCAGCAAACGAAGAGAATACTCTTGTGGGGTTTTTCAGTTCATCGATCTCTTCAACTTGGTTCCACCACACCTTTTCGAGATGCTCATTATTGAAAATATTCCCCCTGTTAGAAATGTCCTTAGGGTGAGGAACCTGATCACGAGATCTTCATACATGAGATCCCACAACAGATGCGGGGCCAAAAAACCCAAAGAGATGGTTGAAGAAGTCATACCCTTCTTTTTCTTCGGTGATGGCGGCATCAGTCGCTTGACCATGGTGGCCGAGGGGAACATCTACAACGACTTCCTTCCCGACGCGGTCATCGAAGGCTTCACCACCATGGCCAGATGCTTTTGCCACTACCTCCGCTGTCTTTGTTTCTGGCTCCACAACCACCTCAGTGGTCATAGCCACTTCAGCAATAACAATCTCTTCCATCTCATGGATGGTGGACGACCCTTCGACCACTTCCATTGTCATCTCTCCGACTGCCGGAGAAATAGCAGTGGGTTTCTCGACAAAAACATCCTTGGCGGTTGGAGAAGTCGAGCTAAGATTACAAAAAGGAAAACACATCAAATTGTAGAAATCAAAAGGTAAATATTGTTCTTACAATTTTGTCTTTTTACACACCTTTTGTTTCCTGGACTTGATCTTGAATCCAGAAGAAACTTTCGCTAAAGAAGATTTCTTCGACTTCTTCTCTTCGACCACGTCTCGTCGAAATTCTAGTTGAGGGATGGGGTCATCCATGACCACGTCTGGTCGTGAGTCTTGAGCGAGAACTGTCGCTCCTGTCGCTCCTTGAGCTTCTTGACTCTCCGGATGGCCGAGACCTGTCTCGACCACCCTAAGAGTAGCACTTCCCTCGACCATGGACCCTGCTGGCGCAGTGGTTTCCCTCACAAAAGACATAAAGCTCCTTTAGTTCTCCTTTTCTAGTTGCTTGACAAAGCCACGAGAAGCACAAACTGCGAAAGTCTTGTTGTCCTAATAGAATGGTACCTTGGTCTTAGGAGCTTTGTGTTTGAGAGTTTCGATCACCTTGGCTTTCTCTACAGCAGCCATATCCACAGCAAATTTCTCAAAAAGCCTAGTTGAAGCAGCAGAGCTTGAGCCTGCGCCTCTCTTATTGGCGACCCTCACAAGTCGACGTTTTTAAGCCGGAGGAGCTTTGGCTTGCTCTACCTCCGTACTAATGACCATCAGTCCAACCTCTTGGTCGTCCCGACGGTCTTCCATGCCTACTTTCTGCAGGAGTTAGAAAAATAAATATTTCCAAGTGGTGGTTTTCTATGACCATCCTGTGGTCGTAAGTTTTTCTACGATAATCTTCTGGTCGTAAGTCCTTCTACGACCAGTACCTAGTCATATGTTTTTCTACGACAATCCCCTAGTCGTATGTCTTTCTACGACCAGTACCTAGTAGTATGTTTTTCTACGACAATCTCTTGGTTGTAAGTCCTTCTACGACCAGTACCTACTCGTAAGTTTTTCTACGACAATCCCCTGGTCGTAAGTTCTTCTACGACTATGAGATCCTAAAGATCAAATCAGCCTTTGATTACCTTTAGGCATTCCATCTTGCCTTCCGCGGATAAGACCGCCAGGATTTCAGGAACCACCACACTGGGTGGCGGAGCTTTCTCACAAATGAACTTGACTCAGATGTCAATCTCGGTTTGTAAGAGATCTACGCAAGCAAATAAGACACTCAGTTGATAGGCTTGAGATTAACCAAAATGGAGCTATGTTGAAAAATTTACTTACCCCTCTTGTAATCTCTGGTCAAGTCTTTTGGCCCCGAGTACCTCCACATGGGATGCGCTCGTTTCTTCAGAGGGCTAATGCGGCATGTGATGAAATCCTTCACCACGTGCCATCCGGTGAGCCCCTCTTCCTTCAATTCTTTGATGGCTTGAATATAGAGGACAATCCAGCCAAGATCCTTGGGAGTCGAATCCCAGGAAGAAATCTTCTCGGCAGCGTTCCCAATGAAAGAAAGACTATCTTCACTGGTCGTCTCCCAGTAGAACCACTTCTTCTTCCACCCTGGCCATGACGACCGGGTGAACATCTGAATGTACTCCTTCGACTTCCCGTTGCGGAGCTTCAGACCACAGCTACCGGCAACTCCCGCTATTCTGGACGTCCCGTAGAAATATTGGAGTAGTTCCAAGTCGGCCAAAATTCCCAGGTAGGCCTCACACAAGTATACGAACACGCTCAACATCGTGATAGAATTGAGAATAAGGTTCACCAATTCCACCCCAAAGTGCTCGAGTACGAGTGTGAGAAAAGGATGAACAGGCAATCGAAGGCCACACTCATAGTATGCCTGGAAGACAGGAATTTGTCCAATCTTCCCTGATGGCCAATGTTGCCCCGAAGCTTCAAACCAGTTCATGAACTCTTTCTTCGGGATCTTCTTGGCAATGACCAAAGCCTTTATCTTGGTCGCATTCATCTTCGATTTAGCCTACTGGGAAGTGGTTCCGGCCTTCTTTCTCAGGAGAGGGAGATTTGGATTTGGAAAGGTCTCTAGAGGGCGTATGATTTGATTGGCAGCGGAGAATGCAAGAGCTTGATGAACAGTTGGAGTGATTGGGAGAAAAAGTAAGAACCCTAGAATCACACCCACAGTAAGTTTTTATAACCGTACACTTAAGTTACAGACGTGGCAACCCAACAGTTACCACCTCTTCGAGAACCGCTCCAACAGACAAGACTATGAGAGTCGATTGAGATTCTTTAATTTGTGTGTTCGAGAAAACCGAGTTTGTCTTTACACCGCAAGCGAAATTACCTTCTTGACAAAGTCTGTTTCTGGTCAAATGAAATATTGGTCGAAAGATCTTTTCTTCGACCACCGTTCTACGACCACCTTCTAGTCGTAAGATCATCTATGGCTTCTTTTCCAAGTAAGTTACTTTCACTTGAAGCTGGGGGGCTAGATGACAAGGATCTAATAATCCTTATTTAATTGTTTATCTGTAATTCTTATTATGGATAATAATACCATCATATGATTTTTGAGCATACCCCTTAATGTTCATAAGGGAGAAGTTGGAGTCGTTAGTCCTTCTATGACCACCTCATGGCCGTAAGTCCTTCTACGACTACCTAATGGTCGTAAGCCTTTCTACGACCACCATGTGGTCGTAAGTCAATCTATGACTACCAAATGGTCGTAAGCCTTTTTACGACCACCATATGGTTGTAAGTTATTCTATGACCAGGTCAGTTACGACCATCCTATAATCGATGGAGCTTGCAGACAAGTAGACCCAATCGATTAGGGACTCTAAGCAGTTAGTATACGCTGTTATTCTCTAGAATAACTGCATGCAATACGCCTTTGTTTCTTACAATAACTGTCAGGCGACGTGGAAGGGTTACTACTCCAGCAATAACTACCATCAACGTGCCCATTATACGAAATGATGAGGTGCTTCTTAGCCTGGAGAAACGGCCACCTCTTCGCACACTATATAAAGGCTACAAACAGACAGAGACAGGGGGGAGGATTAAGAACATAAGACATTAGACTTTGGTCTTTCTCTTGATTTGTAACCAACATACTCAATATAACCACACAGGAGTAGGGTTGTTATTCTCTCCGGAGAAGGCCTGAACTTGTATAAAATCACTGTGTCGTTCTCTCTGTGTGATCAATCTTGAAGACCCCCCGAATCAAACAATCATACGTAAGATCGGTTCTAAAACACCGACACAACCCATTTTTTTAAAGGTTCTAATAAACCAAAATATCCAAACCTGGTAAAAGTGGCTTGAGGCCTTACAATCAAAAGATGATTGAAAATTAAACTTAATCATCGCAAATCCTGTGACTAAGCCGCCACGCATGATGTTTAAGATTTGCTTCACCATAAATTCCAACATTTCGTTGCCAGTCAACATGGAATCTTTCTGGGCCGATTTATGCAAATTTGCCCAAGCACTCAACCAGTACACACTCAATAAGATAACCTGCAGGGGATTAGTGACAATATTTTTGTCAAAAACAACATCTTTCCGACATAACCAGATAGACCAATATAAGGCACTAGCTCCTGCTAGGAGTTGTGACTTTAAAAGTTTTGGAATACTGGCTAACCAATTCCCAAACATGTTTGCTATACTCACATTAGGAGATAAATTAAACGCACGTTGAAAAACCTACCATGCAAAACGTGCAAAGGGGCAATCAATAAAAAGATGTTGAATTGTTTCCTCTTTAATACAAAAACAACACTTTTTATTTCCCCTCCAATTTTGTTTGAACATGTTATCTTTAGTTCATACTACCCCTCTTTTGAGATACCAAAGGAATATTTTCACTTTTAATGAAATTTTAATTAGCCAAAAAAATCCCTAATGAGGGCTTGATAATTTCCATTGAGAGCCGCATATAAAGACTGTACTGAAAAAAGTCTAGACTTATTCAAATTCCACTTGAAAACATCTTTTTGAGAGCTCAATTGTAAATTATTAATTCTCAAAATCAACTCATTCCAAGCATGTAACTTAGGCCCAATCATAAGTCTACGAAAAGAAATGTTTAAAGGAGTCGATCTCAGAATAGTTTTCACTGTATCCTCCTTTCTCCTCACCACATTATAAAGGAGAGTATATTGTCTTTTCAGTAGAGTCTCCTAACCAAATAGCTTCCCAAAACCTAGTTTACATTCAATTTTTGACCTGGAATGAACCCAAACGAAAAAAACAATCTTTAATTTTTATTAGACCCGACCAAAAATAGGAAGTCCTAGGCTTATTAACCACCTACGAAAGAGTCTTCTCACCCAAATATTTTCTTGTTAACAGAGATTGCCAAACTCTTTCTTCATTAAGCAACTTAAACAACCATTTCCCTAGTAAACTTTTATTTTTTTGTGTCTAAGTTCTGAATGCCTAGACCACCCTGCTCTTTGGGTGTGTACACACTAAGCTCTATTTAGCGAGCCTATATTTTCGTTTGTGACTGTCACTCTGCTAGTAGAATCTAGATCGATAAAAATCTAATCTTTTGAGAACCTCTCTAAGAACCTAAAAAAAAGATAACATATACATTGGCAGACTGCTTAGCACTGAGTTAATAAGTACTAATCTTCCACCAATAGACATATTTTTTCCTTTTCAACTCGATTCTCAGCCCCCTTTCCAATCACAGTTCCTTAATTTTCTAAAGTGAATCGGAATACCTAAGTACTTGAAAGGAAAGGTACCCACTTCACAACCAAATAACTGAGTATATTGTGGTTCAACTTCTTTGGCAGTACCAAAATAAAAAATCTCGCTCTTGTGAAAATTAATCTTTAAACCTGATAATTGTTCAAAGACACACAGAATAAGTTTGAGATTTTTTTTTTGCTTGTTCTAAATCATTATTCAAGAAAAGGATGTGTTATGAGCATACTGTAATATTGACAACACATCATCAATCAAGTGAGGAACTACTTCCGATAAAAGACCTTCTTCTTTAGCTCTTGAAATAAAGATAGCCAACATGTCCACAATAAGATTAAAAAGAATTGGGGACATAGGATCACCTTGCCTAAGACCCTTTTGAGTTTGAAAAAAAGATCTAAGATCATCATTAACTTTTATTTCGACACTCCCTCCCTTAACAAAACTTTCCACCTAGGAAGACCACAATAACATTTAGAAGACAAATAGGTCTGTACTGTTGTATTTGCTTAGCATCCGTTTTTTTTTGTAACAGTATAATGATCCCAAAATTTAAGCCAAAAAGAGGCAGCGAGCAACTATAAAAATCATAAAACATAGCCATCATGTCCTTTTTAATGACTTCCCAAAATACCTGATAGAACTCAGCCGGGAAGCCATCTAGCCCAGGTGCTTCGTTATGTTCCATTTAAAAGATTGCTTCTTTCACCTCCTTCTCAGTGAAAGGTTCTGTAAGGAAATTGTTTTCAGCCTCCGAAACTTGAGGTATATTGTTCGTAAAAGTACCAAGTGTGGATAAATGATTAACTTCGGGTGGACCGAACATCCCTTTATAATAATTGGTGATATACGTTTTCAATTGTACATCACCCCTAATTATCCCCTCATCTTACTCAAGCCGAAAAATTCTTTGTCTTCTATGTTTACCATTCGCAATCAAATGATAATAACGTGTATTTCTGCCTCCCTTCAAAAGAAATTTCGCTTTGGACCTTTGGTACTACTTAATTTCTTCTTCTCTTAAAAGATGTGTTAATATCTTTTTAGCAAGTTTTTTAAGGTTAAGGTCTTCATCAGACAACCCAAAATTTTCGCTTTTTTTTTATCAAGCTCATCAATTATCATCAGGGTGATTCTAGCAAGGAGGTTTTATCAGGCTCCAGCCTACCCTCCGCCAGCGCCGAACCCCCCACCCCCGCGCGATGGCCCAACCAACCTTCGGTCGTCCGATGGCCATGGTCGAGGGCCCTCGAGGAAGCCGCTTCTGTTTTGCAGGAGGAGGAAGAAAGCCCACAAGTCCCAACTCCACCTCTGCAACTCACGTTCCCTACCAAAATCGTAGCCCCAAACCAAACGGTAGCACCAGCGGCAAGCATGCACCCAATCGCCACTGAGCAGAGGACGAAGCACAACAACAAGAGTTAATTCCTTATTTGCCATTGGAAGTTGGCGAGCTCCCTAAAATGCCATCGAAAAATTGCTCATCCCTTGTCTGCCACTCGTTCTCAACTTTAATTCCTTCTTTGCTACTCCGGTCAGTTGACCGTGGATTTAACCGTTGACTTGGACACGAAAAGACGATTTTGCCCCTAAGTATGCTGAGATATTTAGGGAATTGTTTGACACGGTAATATAGTTCCAAAAATTATGGAATTTTTATGGGAAGTTCTTGACATAGTGTAGATTATTCTGTAATTTTTATAGGGTTTTATTTGCAATATTTTCTCTAAAAATCTTTCAAGTTACAACAAAAAATTTAAATATTTTTAGAGAAAAAATGTTGCAAATAAAACCCTATAAAATGCACTATGTCAGGAACTTTCCATAAAAATTTTATAATTTTTGGAACTATATTACTATGTCAAACAATTCCCTAAAGATCTCAGCCCTAAACAATGCAATTAGGGCAAAATCGTCTTTTCGCGCCAAAGTCAACGGTCAAATCCATCAATAATCGATCGAGAGCAAAGCAGAGATTAAAGTTGAGAACGAGTAGCATACAAGGGATGAGTAATTTTTCGATGACATTTTAGAGAGATCGTCAACTTCCAATGATAAATAAGAAATTAACTCCAACAACAAAAGGAAAGATGAGGAAACAGAACGACAAATCCACAAAAGTGAAGGGAAAAACACGAAGGGCGGCGGCAACTCGGCTAACCTCTATTAGGCAAGCAAAACAGCACCCGGCCTCCTCGGCAGCCCCGTCCTATCCCAACCCAACCCACAGCCCAGTCGAAACGCTGGTCATGCGGACTCATCCGGTCAATACAACTGTTACTGGCTAATACAAATACAGGCGTCATTACGCGAGTGAACCAAACTAAAAGCTGGAAGCAACGCCCGTGCGGTTCAACGGTTAACACAGAATACAGACGTCATTACGCAAGTGGGCTAAAATAAGCTGGAAGCAACGGGTGTGCGTTGATTTGTTCCACTTTAAGAAGAGCAGTATATAGGACGAGACGAACCAATTTTAGTATTCCGTAGGGCGATATGGGAGTACATGGACTGGAGTTAATTTGTCTTTTTTCCATTTCTTTAGGTATGAGTACACACATATTTCGATTTTAGTATGTGTGGAAAAGAGTTAATTTGACTGTCTGTTTCAGTAATTCTAGCTCCTACAAAAGTTGTCACTGGAATAGGATATGATCATGACATGATAACACAACTCTTTTCATAGGTCCGCAACCCCACCATACCTTCGGTAGTTTGTAGAACCAAAGACCAAATCTGATTTCTTATTGAAACCCAAAGTTCTGTTACAGAGAATTCAGGGCTACAGGGGGACTCATTCTATAATCTATCCTCGGAGAAAGTATGACAAAACAATACCAACAAGCTCAACAAAGAAAAAAAAAATGAGGGGCATTAGAGAAGAAAATCATCTTCCAATTTGTCTTCTTCAGCACCCATCAGCTTCTTCCTTTAGCGAACTGCTATTGAATATTCATTTAAGTACAATTTTCTATTTTGAATGTTCATGATCATTTAAGTATAATTTACTAACGTGTTATTAATTTTGCTAATTTTGATGTACATGTCGTTACCAACTGGTATTATATTTATATGTTTTGGAGGTGCACTTTCCATTAGTGAGGTACCTTAATTGTGTTTCTCTCTCTCTTCTTTTTTTTTGGCTTTGCTTTAATGTATGTATGAATTTGATTGCACAAAAATACAAGACTATGATGATCCCAAATATTATTTGTCATTCGAGGTTTTGAGCCCACCCTCTATTTTCATCCTGGCTTCGCCACTGATTATCATGTTGAGTTCTATCTTTTCTTTTTTATAAGTCTCACTGCTATTTTTAGCCTAGCCACGGAGATATTAGCCACCATGTCTCTATACCCCTCCCTACACAACTAGCTAGCATAATTCAAATTTTAATAATCCACCTCTGAAGATAAAATGAAATAACCAATGCCATGTTCTTCAGACCAAATGTTTCGAATCGAACACCTAGCTAGCTAGGAATCAGCTCGCGGCATGGCATGGTGAGCTAGAGATCAGTGGAGGGAGACAACATGTATGGAGCTAGTGAAAAAGGCAAGCGAGTTAGAATTAGCGTGGAGGGCGCGCCACTAGGTGGTAGCCGTAGGCTGTAGCAAATTGAGCACCACCCCACGCACGGCAAACGACTAGTCCTTTCTCCGTTTGAGCATAACAAACAAGGAAGCAACCCGACGAGAGCGCGCGGGAACTTTCATACATATGAGCTACAGTCTCGATCTAGCTAACTCCCTCGCGCCGTCGCGCGCCTATAAGTAGGAGCCCACGCAGAGGCCGCAGCATGCACGGTGCAATTAGCTGAGCTTAGCCTGGATAGGTGCAATTAGCTTAGCTTAGCCTGGATAGCTCTCGCCATTGTTTCCCTCTCTCTCTCCTCTTCGAACCATCGCACCTTCCTCAGAGAGAGAGAGAGAGGAAGATGAAGGTCTCGATGGAGAGAGCTGTGTTCTTGTTGGTTTGGGTTGCCCTGTCGAATGGTAAAGCCATATTTTAAGTCTTCTGCTTTAGCTCACACTGATCGATCATGTCATTAGTTGAAGAAGAGTACTAATGATCGAGGTTATTTCTCTTCCTTTCTCCAGCTGCTCGCATGGTGCAATCGCTTCCTTACGACTACTCGTCAAGCTCTGAGGTATGCACGAGCTCTCTCTCTCTCTCTCTCTCTCTCTCTCTCTCTCTCATCAAACAAGGTGAGAGAAAGTGCCTGTGACCCTGAATCCATTCATCATGGTACGCCTGCGACATGCTCGCCGAGGCCTACCAAATTGTCAACAGCACCACGCGCTAACTCGCGGCAACGAGCTAGTGATCATGGAGTGTTGTCCTTCGGTCAGACATCAATTTCGTATTGCATCGCAGTCGCAATGCGAATATTGGCGGTGTGATTATGGACTGAATGTTGGGTAATTGAGTGTTAAGGTGCTAATGTCAATCTTGCCTTTGAATCTGGATCTAACAGCTAAGATTAATGCGGGCTCCCACTTCCAAACCGTTTAATTACCCTGCATGCTCCCACATCCAATGCGCCTTTATTAACGCGTCTTTATTAAACACACTGCATGCTCTCACCTCCAATGCTCTGCATTAAACACCTTGCATGAGGGCATCTCCAATAGTTAGAGATAGCCTTGTCTCTAATATATGCTATATCATCGTTAGAGACAACATCTCCAATAGATAGTCTCTAGTACGCTCTCCAACATTTATATTTTATAATTTTTCTTTGAAACGGGCCTACATGTCAACTAGAGTAGATTAATGTATCATGTCTTGTTTTACGTGCACGACAGTCTTTTCAGGAAAAGACGACATGTGCTCTCTCTCTTCGCCCTCTCTCCTCCACGTAGGATTTTGTTGACGTGACATAGCTAAGAGACGACAATAAATACACTATTGGAGATGCCCTGATCCAACAGTCAAGATTGATATTAGCACCTTAACACTTAATTACCTATTAGCACTAGATATGTTCCCTATGTTAGACGCGCAGTTCGATATGCAATCACTTGGACTTTTGCAGGTAAGTCAAACAATATTCTTGTACTACTTGCTTCAGCTTGTGGTCAAACATTTACTCAAAGGGAAGATGATTTTTCTAAATAATCCTTTTTTATTCCGAAATACAGTAATATACTTCCGTTTTGAAATTTTACAAAAATAATACTCAGTCGCTCACCCGTTGAGCGACTAGACCAAGTCGCTCAACAGGTGAGCGACAAGTGTACATTGCCGCTTTTGGGAAGAAGTAGTGGTATGGGCGACTTGTACACGTATCGCTCACTCGTCGTGCGACGAGATCAAGTCGCGACTGAAGATTATTCCTGTAAAATTTCAAAATGAATGTATATTACTGTATTTTAAAATAAAAAATAATTATTTTAAAAAATAATCAATGGAAGACCTTGCTTTGGCATGAGCGACGCCGTACCGAACAAAACCTGGCATGTGCGTACTAGTCTGAATGTCTGATAGTTTGGTCAACGGTTAGTTCCGAACCGTACACAACTTTTAGTGTAACGTTGGTGCTCATCTCCTTTTAAAAGTGACTGCTAAATTCGTAGATAAAAAATTCAAACTTTGGTTTTACTACGCTGTAAAGTGTAAACCACCGTTGGATTCAATAGTCAAACTACCAGTATTTCACTCTTGGAGACCACAAAGAAATTGGTTGATTCGTCGACCCAAAAATAGGCCAATTTCCTATGGATGTGACAATGCATCTTTTATATCTGGATTACAGTACATTTTGACTTTACTACCGTCGAAATCTATTGTTACTGCCGGTAACTTTTATCGAGCTGAACGTTCATGCTGTGAAACGTGAATGCAGTGCTTGCCTGAGCCGCTGGAGCCTCACTACGGAGGTGGCATCATCCGCAACCCGGACTTCAACGCCGGCCTCCAGGGCTGGTCGGTTTTCGGGTACGGCAGCGTCGCCGAAGGCGCGTCGGCGACGGGAAATAGGTACGCCGTGGCGAGGAACCGGACGCTGCCGTACCAGAGCGTCAGCCAGAAGGTGTACCTGCAGAACGACACGCACTACACTCTGTCCGGTCTGATCCAAGAAACAGTGTACTTCTGTAACTTCTTTTGCCATGTTCAGAAATGATCGGAACGGTAGCTCAATGCTGGTTCGTCTTCGGTCGCGTGCAGCTTGGTTGCAGGTTAGTGATGGGAGCGCCGACATCAGGGCTGTCGTGAAGACGGCCGACGACTTCATCCACGCCGGCGGTGTCGACGCGAGGTCCGGGTGCTGGTCCATTCTCAAAGGTGGGCTCACCGCCGCCGCCTCCGGGCCGGCAGAACTCTACTTCGAGGTAAACTAAACTTAGTGAATCTTGGTGAAAGATTGATCATTTATGTGCTGTGTTTTTGTAACAACTTGTTTGCTGTTACGTACGTATTTGCAGAGCAATGCGACGGTGGACATATGGGTGGACAACGTCTCGCTGCAGCCGTTCTCCAGAGAAGAGTGGGACTCCCACCGGGACGCGTCCATCAAGAAGACGCGCAAGAAGATGGTGCAGCTCCGGGCCAGGGACTCGGCCGGCAACCCCGTGCCGGGCGCGAGGATGCACATCGAGCACATCCGGAGCGGCTTCCCGCTGGGCTCGGCCATAAGCAAGGAGATCCTGACCAACTCGGCGTACCAGCGGTGGTTCACCTCCCGGTTCACGGTGACCACCTTCGAGAACGAGATGAAGTGGTCCAGCACCGAGCCGTTCCCCGGACGCGAGGACTACTCGGTGCCGGACGCGATGCTCCGGTTGGCCAAGAGCCACGGCATCGCCGTGCGCGGGCACAACATCTTCTGGGATGACCCCAAGACGCAGATTGGGTGGGTGGCGTCCCTCGATGGCACGCAGCTCCGGCAAGCCACGGCGAAGCGCATCAAGTCGGTGATGTCGCGGTACGCCGGGCAGGTGATCGCTTGGGACGTGGTGAACGAGAACGTGCACTTCCACTTCTTCGAGGACAAGTTCGGGTGGGAGGCGTCGGCGGCGTTCTACCGGAAGGCGCACCAGATGGACGGCAACGCGCTCATGTTCATGAACGACTTCAACACGCTGGAACAGCCCGGCGACCTCACTGTGCTGCCGGGCAAGTACCTCCAAAAGTTTTGGCAGATCAAGGCGTTCCCGGGCAACGGCAACGCCGCCAGGATGGCCATCGGCCTCGAGGGCCACTTCGGCGCGCAGCCCAACATCCCCTACGTCCGCTCCGCGCTCGACGCCATGGCCAAGGCCAACGTGCCCATCTGGCTCACCGAGATCGACGTCGCGCCGGGGCCGAACCAGGCGCTCCACCTCGAGCAGGTGCTCAGGGAGGTGTACGCGCACCCGGCCGTGCACGGCATCATCCTCTGGACGGCGTGGCACAAGGAGGGCTGCTACGTCATGTGCCTCACGGACAACGGATTCAAGAACCTCCCTGTCGGCGACGTCGTCGACAAGCTCATCTGGGAGTGGAGGACGAAATCGCACGTCGGCGTGGCCGATGCCGACGGCTACTACGCGGCCGAGCTGTTCCACGGGGACTACAAGGTCACCGTCACCCACCCGGCAGCGAACTCCACCGTCGCGCAGAGCCTGAGCGTCGATAAGGAGTCCGACAACGAGTACACCATACACATCTAGCTAGCCTCTAGGAAGACTGATATTTGCATGTGCATGATTGTTGATTTAGAGCATTGTTGTTGTTGTAAGTTTCTAAGCATTGTTGTTCATATGGGTCTGTACTCTATACATAATTCGCATGTGTCTATGTAAAAAACTGTCATATTCTGAAAATTCATTTACAACTCCATTATACATAAATTATAGTAAATTATTTATGTAATTTTAGTTCTTGGTCAATGTAAATATTGTTGAAAGTCTTAATAACTCATATTTCCATCACATGATTCAAAATCTCATATGTACTTTGAGAGATTAAGCAAAAACAAAGACAAAAAAAATACAACTCCATTATACATAAATTACAATAAATTATTTATGTAATTTTGGTTCTTAGTCACTGTAATTATTCTTGAAAGTCTTAATAACTCATATTTCCATCACATGATTCAAAATCTCACATATACTTTTAGAGGTTAAGCAAAAACAAAGACAAAAAAATATATATACCAACAAAATACGGCAATGTGGTGAACCCGTTATGTTCTTCACATGTACTTTGAGAGGTTGAGTAAAAACAAAGACAGAAAATAAAATTATATACCAGCAAAATACAACAATATGGTGAACCCGTTATGCTCTTCACATGTATTTTAAGAGGTTGAGCAAAAACAAAGACAAAAAATAATATAATATATAAACAAAATAAGCTTCATGATCAATTTAGCTCTCCATCACATGCCTCCTGTGTCACCGTTTGTCGTCGTTTACCGTCGGCGAGCATCAAAGAAGGCGGCTAAATCCTTACCCTAGTGCAAAGTGAATTTTTTTGCTAAGAGTGGTGCAAAGTGAATCCGTGGTAAGATTACATGGTACAAAACGAAATTATTACATGGTCCAAAACAAAATTTACTATTTTTATTAATTAGCTGAATGAATTAATATTGCATAGCATGGTGCGGCAAGGTTAAAAAAAATTTGCACATTAAGGAAGTAAAAATAAAAGAAAACATTCTTCTAGAAGGAGGAAGTATTTTCCTTTCCATCGATCGATGGATGGTAATGGGAGATCCCTCATCAGAAAGGCACATACTAATTGTTCACCATAAGACAGCACGAATCTTACAGTAAATCCAATGCACAAAAAACTGACAGTTTTCACATAAAAAAACAGTCGAAAGATTCATAGCAATTCCGCATATTAAAGAAAGGAGTTCGATTTGTTTTTCTTTATGCATACAACTTTGTGTGTCATTCGTGCCGACCTCGATCACACAGAAATGGCTTGGAGATGCACCGTACGTATCAAAGCAGAACGTGAGCAGCTAATAATGCCTAATAGAGGCACCAAAGGCCAGGCACACCAATTACCAATTATCAAATGAATGGCACCTTGTTGCTACATTTCTTGATCAAGTATGTAACATTGAACCAAGATACATTTCCTCTTGCTTCTAAAAAGAAGAAGAAGAATGTCATCTCCTCTTGCTTCGAAAAATTATGGAAATCAATCCTTTCATTTTCTATTTCAGCAATTGCGACGATGTATTTGAGAAATGGGAATTTTGCATATATGGCACATCAAAGTTCCCGCGGTTCGAAAAATGGCAATGGATGTCTGATTGATGGGGTAACCCGCAACTGATGTGTTACGTAGTATTGAGAAATAGAAATGATGGGGGGTTAAGCTGACTACTTGCTCAAATGCAAGCATGGAGTTTTTTAGGCACTAAATAATATGGATTAATTACCTCCCTACATGTGCAACTGCCTTCCTCCTATTTTTCTCTCTTTTTTATTACAATTAATTATTGACAAAACGCTACACTAAATATAACTTAGTGCTCCTCCGATGTTCTCTCCTCCCGTATCTATATAAACAAAATTCTTAAGTTATGACTTCTGACACACAGATCAATTGTAGCTAGTGGTAAAAGAAATATTTTAAAATTAGAATTGGTGGTCGTCCGTCCTCCCCACTCTCTTTGGCGTTTGTTGGATCAGTGAGCGAGGCACGATAGCCCAGATTCGTTGCTGAGTATAATGATAGCTGACGACCCAACATGTTGGGACTGTGATTTTTTAATCCGTAACAAAGCATGAGCATTGTACTAGTAAAAGAAATATGAAGGATTTTACAGGGAAGTTGGTCTTTTCTTGGCTATTGTCCTCTTTGAAGGTTAGTAGTTGCTCCAATTAGTTTCAATTTGGAATTTTCAAAATGCAGACACTATGAATGTGTTACAATTTTTTTTGCGAGAGGAATGTGTTACTATTTGACTTACAGATTTATGTACTACTAAGTCAGAGTATATGAATCGGTACATCTTGATTTTACGTACGTTATGTGACTAAGAAAAAGAATCTCTAATTAACTTAAATTACAAGCTAGACCTACAAATCTCAAATTGTGAACTAAGATACGTTAATTCTGCACATGCTACATGACTGGTAGCTCTGATCTTTCAGTTTCTATTTGAAACTTTAATTTAGATTTGAGGGAACTTTACTAATCCACCAAAATTAGTTTTACGTATTGTACAATTGATGGCCGTTTGAGTACATACGATCAAGATGCTAATGCATAACCGTCTCTCTTCCCGACGCAGGATGCTTGGTTAGATCTGTTCCATATGACTATTCAGCAAACATTGAGGCAAGCAGCGCATGCTTTTCACACAAATGCATTACTAGCGTTCTAATACCCACGACTGCACAGACATGCAAACAAAAAAACGGATGCAGAAGGGCACCCACTACGCCCTCTCCGGTAACACCGACCGATTCCTCCCTCGATCTTGTGATCGGTCACTGCATAATCAGGAGTCGAGGAGACGAGGACAAAGCTAGGTAAACAAACGTTCGAGCAGCCCAACGACCCGGCGCCGCTGCCGACCAAGTACCTCGCCAAGCTCAAGCAGATCCAGTCCTACCCCGGCAACAGCGGCCTCAAGTACGGCATCGGCTTGGAGAGCCACTTCGCCACGCCCAACATCCCCTACATGAGGGGCTCTTTGGACACGCTCGCCCAGGCCAAAGTCCCCATCTGGCTCACCGAGCAGGTCGACGTCACCAAGGGATCCAAACAGCTACATGAACATTCTCGTTAATTTCTCGCAGTCCCAACTGGTAAGGCACCCGGTTGTCCTATAATCTCTTATAAATGTAAGTAGTAGTTTTCCGACACGATGGCTGAAACTTGCATACATAGGTGGAGTACTTGGAGGAGGTGATGAGAGAGAGGTTCGCGCACCCGGCGGTGAAGGGCTTAGTCCTCTAGGGCGCCTGGCACGCCAAGGGGACAAGTTCAAGACCCTCCCCGTCGGCGATGTCGTCGACAAGCTCATTGCGGAGTGGAAGGCGGTGCCTAAGAACGCCAAGGACGTCTTCGAGGCCAAGCTCTTCTACGGCGAGTACAATGTCACCGTGAAGCACTCATCCCTCTAGTCCGCCATCGTGCAAACGGTGGACCTGGACTCCAAGGCAGAGGCCATCGTCAAGGCATAACAGACTTAGCTAGTACCATTTTTGTAGTGCTATTTTCTGATATAGTTTCTAGGCTAATTGCATTGGATTGTTGCAATAAGACGGCCGAGAAGAAGAGACCATGGTCAGTAAGTAAGATGGTTGAGTGGGTCGGCCTTGCATTGCGGATTGTGAGGGTTATAACGCGTTCGCTATGCCTGTGCCGAAGGCTTGAACCTGGTCTGTTAAAATATACTCATGTATTATATTCTCCTAACAAATTTTGCTGGGTACTTTCAAGTTCCAAATTAACTTTTCCAATAATGTAAAATTTGTACCTTGTTTGCATTTGTCCAACAACTTTCCACTTGTCGGTGATCTAGTACTGATCTTACGTATGATTGTTTGATTTGAAGAAACTCCAATAATTAAAGCCACAGAGGATGACGCGGGGATTTTATACAAGTTCGGGTCTTCTCCAGAGATAATAACAACCCTACTCATGTGCTAGTATATTGAGTGTACTATTTACAATTAAGAGAGACTAAAACCTAATGTTCTTTGCTCTTGATCGATTGCCCTCCCTTTTTGCCTACTGACATCAGCCTTTATATAGCGTACGAAGAGGTGACAGTTCCTCCAGATGAAGAGGCGTATCAACATTCCAAATGATGAACCACTTGATGGAGGTTGTCGTTAGGGACGTGGCACCCCCACGTCGCCAAGCAGTTACTGTCAAATATAGAGGTGATTCATGCGGTTATTTACAGAGAGTAACAGCGTATATTAAATACACCATGTATTAAACACTGCGTATAAGACTTCCTAACCGACTAGGCCCACATGTCTATAGACTCTAATGATATAAGATAGTCGTAACCGACTAGGTTGTGTGGATACTTACGACCACAAGGTGCTCGTAGAGGAGGCTCATAACTTAATACTAGTCGTAGGAAAACTTACGACTAGAGGTTAGTTGTAAAAGAGGCTTACGACTAGAGGGTGGCCGTAGCAGAACTTACGACCACTTGAATAAGCTTATCCTTTACTAATGGTAAGGGGTATACCTACGGGTAATATGAAGATATTGCTATCCAAAATATGAATTACAGATAAATAATTAAATGTGGATTATTAGTTCCAAGTCACCATCATTTTGGAGAACTGAACGCATCCGCTTACAATTCAGTACAGTGTATCACTAACTACTAAGCACAAAAGGATAGCAGTCTTACTGTCAACGAACAGAAGCCATGCCTACTCATTCTAGTCTCAAAAACACTATTGTCGGTATATAACCAACTCAAGATTACCGTTCTGAGTGGGGCTACGGGTTACCTTCAGTATGATCCATGCGCGCCCCATACAAAGGTAAAGAGAGCCCATACTCCGCATACAAAGGTAAAGAGCTCATACTGTCGGTAGAACTCAAATATCCAAATCATCATCTGGGTCTTCATCTGAGTCAGGTTGTTCGTCATCAGAATCACGAATGTAATGAATTTCACCCTTCGCAGTTGCAGATTTAGGAGCTTTTATTTCATCCAGGAGAGCAGATGCAGTTAAGTTGGATTCTTGTTGAGCCTCAGGGAAAGATCGCCGTCCATCGTATATACGAATAGGCTCGCCCTTTCCTGAGATTAAGGTGCAAACAATTAGCTGCCGACCATCATCAGTGCATTTCCGGCAATAAGAGTGTAACTGATGAGCCCTAACATTAATACTAACTTCTGGTAAATGAGAAGTACCTTGATGTTCAAAAGGAAGAACGACATTTGCCCTGTCACTGCGCTCCTTTTCTGACAGTTCAAGATTGAACTGAACCTGTTGAACCAACACATCAAAATTCACAACCAACGTTTCAAAACAACCACAAAGGTAAGTGGTGGCCAAGACTATTTAAATTGAGGTAGAAATGTAGGACCTAACCTTGGGCAATAAACTTTGGTTCACTTCTGCACTTACAGATGGAGCAGAAACAAATTTTACATCATTCCCCTCAACATGCAAGTCCTCATACTGCACAGGTAGGGACAGGTTCAAATATCAATCCAAATTCTTCATGGTGTGGTATTTAGAAAAGTTTGAACATTGAAGTGATCAGGAGCCTTACAAGATGCTTAACACGTCCATTCCGTCGTTTCAGGCGCACATGGAACTTTGCTTTAGAATAATTTTGCTCAAGGAAAGAAATGTTCCCCAGACTTTCTTCTCCATATACGGAATCTACAACCTCTGGCTCAACACAAGCAACCATGGTAGAAAGAGATTCCAAAGCTCGGGAAAACTTGGGTTCATGGAGGTCCGAATGCATTAGCCAAAAGATTGATGATATTTGATCTGCAATTTGAGGACAACACACATTAACATTGTAAGAATTGGATGAACAATGATAGATCATTGTTGCAATAAATAATAGAAGACCTTTTGGAGCACAAGAATGAACCCTACGGATATTACAATTCCTTTAGGACTTCTGTTGCTCACCATAAGTACAAGTATGGTCTCTCAGTAGATATAAAATGTAATGCATTAACACTACAAGATAAATAAAACATACAATTTATGCTATATCACTAATATAAATGTGGAAATTCTTTTACAGTAACCATGCATGTTCCACTCCATATCACAAATGGGAAATAGAATAGAAGAAAAACAATTACCGTGGCTTCGAATATTACTAAGAAAGCTTGAAATTGACGACACTGAAGCATACCTTAACATAGAGCTAATCTGAAATATCATAAAGAATTTTGCTGTTAATCAAAAACATAAACTAAAAGAATATTGTGGAAGTGTGAAGAATTTTTTATAATACAGAATGCAAAGATGGTTTTGCTTCAAATAATAAACAATGTCAACTTATAACTTAAAATAATAAAATACAAATGTTGGAATAGTTGTGAATGAAGTGTTAACTTTAAACAGCTGGAGATTAAAATGATATAATGCTTTGATTGATAGTCTCCATCACGAACTAGATTGTTGGAGAGGGGATTGGATCGAAGAGGATAGTTGTGAGCAGTAACAGGATGTGGTGAAGTCCTGGACCTCGACGGCGCAGCAAGGGAGCCGTGATGGCTGCTGCCGCGCGGCCAAGGCAGGATTGCCGCCCGCAAGAGAGAGGGAGAGAAAGGTGGGTTTTCTGATTTTCTTCCTTGATTGCAAAAGAAAGTACATAGCATCTTTATATAGTGGATGCAGGACCTGTCTAAGCTAATACGAACTCTAACACAATCCTTCCCAAATACGAATCATCTTCCTAAATTGCTAAGTGTCCTGAAGGGACTTATCTAGGAACCTACCATGTTCTGAAGGGGGATCCTAACTTATCTCTTCTAACTAACTATAGAATTAATCCTCATGTATCCTAACTTATCATGGACCTCCAACAAGAATCGGTCACGGTCCGGTCGTAGACTAACTGCTCGATGGCGGGAAGACGTGTGCTACAAGACTCATAGGAGCGCAAAGACAGTGGTGCCCGGCCATACACCACGTGGAACGACGAAGTTCGAAGTGATGTCAGAAAAGAAGTGTTGTAACAATATTCCGCCCAAGGCAACTAAGCCTGGGAATGGGTTGGGTTTTAGTTTGGATTAGCTTTGGATTGATAGAAATAGGTTGAGACAGCTAACGGGTTGATTGGTTTGGGTTTACACTGAAAACAGGTTGGTTTGGTTTGGTATGGGTTCTAAAATTCGGGTTCGTATGGGTTGAACCCATGGTTTAAATATGGGTTCGGGTTGGATGGGGCAACGGTGATGGGTGATGGTGGGTGTTAGACGACCATATATGGCACCTTGTGTATTTATGGTTAGAGATATGAGGAGATCTGGTTGGTCTTGTTTCTATAAACCACAAGATCTCCTCACCCCTATATATTTGTACACCATGTCTCTCAATCAATCACGTCCATATTTTCCACACAATCTCATTTGCTTTCATGGTATCACGAGTCTAGGTTAATCACCTGATTCACCTTCCGCATGTGTGCGCCTTCTCTGGCCTTCTTTGCTCCCAATGTAGCCCTCTTCTCTGGTCTTCTTTGCTCCCAGTATACGCCTCTTCCTGGCCTTCTTTGCTTATTACCCCACCCGGCGCTCCTCCCGCTGGCACAATCGTCGATTCCGACGGTCGTGTCGCCAGCCGAGATTCCGCCAATCTTCTTCTTCTTCTTGACCTCAAGCGGAGGATGCCCGCCGACAAAAGGCCCATGAGCACGCGCCAAGATGCCGCGATGCCGCTCTCGCTCGTGCCTGAGGCCGAGGCGAGGTCGCTCGCGCCAGAAGAGCGCGATCGCTCGGCAGCGCATCCGCGCCCGCCTCTCAACGCTTGCCACGCTCCGCAATTGCCAGCCGAAACCCCCAGGGCAGCAGCGCGCGATGCCGCCAAGACCGACGCCGCCACTCCGCCGGGCGACCCCTCTTCTCGAGGCCGCTTCTCCACCACGAGGCTCTGCGCTCCTCAATCTGCCTTGCGGCCGTTGCCGTCTGCTGAATATCCGCGCCTCGTGCCCTCCTCCTGATCTCGAACTCCGCCTACGCGAGATGGCGCGAGTCCTTCCTCCTCGCCGTCGGCAAGTTCTCCTTGCAGCAGCACGTCCTCTCCGACGTCGCCGCGCCCCTCTCTCCAGACTGGGTGCGTATGGACTGCGTCGTGCGGACGTGGCTCCTCGGCACCATCTCCGACGACCTCGCCGACGCCGCCTCTCGGCGTGGCGCCACCTCCCGCGTCACTGGCTCGCCGCCGAGTCCCAATTCTTTGGGAATCGCCGACGCCAGCAAGCTCTTCGCCGACCGTGTCTTCCGCTCCTTCTCCCAAGGCGACCTCTCGGTCTCCGAAATCTGCCGACCTTCTAAGCGCATGGCGGAGGACCTCCGCGACCTCGGCGAGCCCATCTCCGACCACACGCTCGTCCTCAACATCATCCGCGGCCTCAGCAAGCGCCAGCGCCCTCGGCCGTCACCTCCGACGCAGAAGAACCCCCCCACCTTCCTCCAGTGCGGGGCGACCTCCATGCTCGAGGCCCGACCATGGAGAAGGCGGCTCCCGCAGCGCTTCCGCCATCGCGAATCCTGGCGTTCTGCGCCTCCTCCATTGCCTCGTCGCCTCTGTTTGCGCCTCCCCCGAGAAAACCAATGACATCACATTCTTTGGATCTGAAGCCAGCTAAGCGCTAAGCGCAGCTTGATAACCTGCATGGCAGCGATGGCTCAACAGCGGCGGCTTCAATGCAGGCGCAGCGCGTCCTCAGCCGGGCCGGACCCAGCGCCTCGGTATTTCCGTGGCCAATTTCTACAACCCTTGGTCCGGGTCCATTCAAATGTGGCGGACCACGGGCCCCACAGCGCGCTTTCCGTCTGCTTGGTAGACCTTTCAACAAGCCGCCTTCTGGCCGGGCCCAAGGCGATGGGCGGCTTTGTGGGCGTGCCTCACCAGCGATTATGGGTCGCACGGTTGGGACAGCCAGACCCTCGCGCCAACTTCGGACAATGTCCTTCAGACCACAACAAAATGAGTGGTATTTTGACTCGGCGCTACAAATCATATATTTAAATATTTGGTATAATTACTCCCACTCCTTTCGTTCCTTTCCTCGTCACATTATTGTCGACAACGAGCATTTACTTCCGATTACCTCATGGCGTCGCTCATTTCCTCATAACCTTCATCTTAATAATGTTCTTGTTTCCCGAACCTTATTAAGAATCTTATTCCGTCGCCTACCATTCGCCAGAGCAATAAGCATTAGTGAGTTTGACCCTTTGGTACGTTACGTGAAGGATCTTCCTCTCGGAGAAGATCGCCAGTGTAACGACTCGAACCCTCTACAGATTGCGACTTGCGGCCTCGCCTTCCATCCGCCACCTCTCTCTTCGCTTTGGCATCAACGTCTCGGACATCCCGGTCATGAAGTCTGTCTCGGCTAGCACATTCTTTTGGTCTTCCTTGTAATAAACGTGCTAGTGACACCCTTTGTCATGCGTGTCAACTCGGTGCGTCATACCGTCTTCCTTTCATGCGTCGTCATCTCGATCCACTCATAATTTTCGGTTAATTCATTGTGATCTTTGGACCTCGCTTCCATTACTAGTGTATCCGGCCATAAATATTATTTGGTTATTCTTGATATTTGCTCGCACTATCTTTGGGCGTTTCCGCTCGACTTAAGTCGACACTTTCTCCACTCTTTCTAATTTTTTGCTTATGTTCGCGCCCGATTCGGTGTCACCATAAAGGGATCGGTCGACAACAACGGCCGAGTCGATAATTCCAATACCGTGTTCTTCTCTCCCATGGCATCCACCTCGCATGTCCTGCCTTACACCTCGCCTCGAAGCGGTAAAATTGAGCGCATTATCCGCGCCCTGAAACAATGTCGTTCATTTCACTCGCTGTTCGAGCTAGCATTCCCGTTTTTGGGCTGCGGCTCTTAGCATCGCAACCTATCTTGAATATTCTTCCCACTGGCGCTTAATTTCTCTCGCGCATCTTTCCATTTTGGGACCCGGCCATCGTATGAGCACCTCTGGCGTTTTTGGTACGCAAGTGCTATCAACCTTTCATACATCTGCTCACAAACTTGCTCCTCGTTCGCCTTGTGTGTATTTCTTGGCTACTCACTCCACCACAAGGGCTATCTTTGCCTTGATCGTCACACAAACCGTATCATCATCTCCCGCCATGTGATCTTTGACGAGTCCTCTTTTCCTTTTCGAAGATTCTTCTCCTCCCGCTCATGTGACTTTTGATTTCTGGAGGATTTTACTAACCTATGTCGGTTCCTTTGCAAATCACCTTGTTTCTTTGCTGGTACACCTTCCACCGCCTGACCACGTGCGCAACAGATCTCCGGACTCCCGGGCACCACGTCCATACAGCGCCCTGCGGTCGGGATCTTGCAGGGTTGGTTTGGTTTAGTATGGGTTCTAAAATTCGGGTTAGTATGGGTTGAACCCGTGGTTTCGTATGGGTTCGAGTTGGATGGGGCACAGCGGGTGATGGGTGATGGTGGGAGTTGGGGCGGGAGGCGGCTGCGGCGATGTGCTCGGCGTGGCGTTGGTGGCATCGAGCCACCTCTGCGCCGCCGCCATGGCGCGATTGAGTAGGAGGTGGATGAGGCGAGGTCGCGCTCGTCGGATCGCGGCTCCGCATGACATCAAGCGGCATCTGCGAGGCCACGGCGGCCGGTGGGCGGCATGTTGGAGATTCTGCGGCGGGGATGATGTCACCGACGACGAGCCTTCGTCTTGGACCATCGACCTCGCCCGTATACTGCCGCAGCTTTAGGCGGCTCCATCGCTCCTTGGTGTAGGTGTTTTCTTGGATTTGGGGCTAGTCTTCTTTGTCATCCTCAAGGTATATCTGGTGTTTTACATAGCTGTCATAATTTTAGTGGAGTACTTGAGAGATTAACTTTGTTTGCGTGTATATTTTGCCGAAATTGTTCTTTCCTAGGCTCAAATCTTGGACTGTAGAGTTGTTCTTTGAAGGAGGCGAAAGTGCGGAACAATGAACTTAGATCCAAGCTTTATGAAGAAATTAGAGAAGCTATGAAAGCTTCTACATCGACCCTTTACGCTATTGCTAAAACAAACCAAGAATTGCTTGCTTCAAAGGATGAAGGTTTGAGAATGTTTCTTGATAGATTAGCGATACAATAGCGAATATCATTAATTTGGTTATCTTAGTGATTCTCTCTTGTTAACATTAATGATAAGAAGATACTTATAAAGTTGACACGAGCATTTGATTATAGCGAGGTTTTTAAATCCTTGGCGAGTCCTTAAATCATGATGTAATAATTCTCACTTTAAGCCCTCATTACGAACCATCTGCATATAAAGTACTAGATTGTAGGTTTCACCATAGCAATAAATCTCACCACATTATTGATATCTTATGCGAATAGGGCGAGTAACAATTAGTGGAGAGCTTCCAGTATGACTTGTAGTTATTCATCCTTGATGCCAATATTTTCAAACGTTACATTATTTTCTTATATCCTACTCGGTGTTTCTAAGCGTAGCAAACTAATCGTACACCGCGCCAAATAGTGATTTTGACTCGTAAGGAAGGCGGGTTGAGCCGCTAACTCCACCATCGCCGCCACCGCCACCACCAAAGAAGACAAACTGTTATGTTCTTTTACCTCCTAAACTCAATATCATCACGGTGGCAATGCCAATGATGCTCCAACAACGGTTGCGGAGAAAGCCCATTCGACATCATTGAGTTCCCCGAACCAAGGGTGCCATCATGCGGAGGTTCTGCGGCCATCTGGCGACCAAGGTCCTTCAAAGCGGCGGCCCACAATCGGCGATGTTCTAGGATCGTCGAGTCTGTGAATGAAGCGGATGGATGGCGGTGGCTCGAACATCTGAGCTGCCGGCGGTGGCGGCACCATATATATAGCGGCGATGTGGTGAAGGATCAAGAAGCTTCTCTTTGGCTCATGCCTATAGTATTCTGGGGTGTTTTGGGTTGAAACGGTTTGGGGAAATGGGTTGAAACCATATTAGATAAATGGTTTGGGTTGGTTTGGATTGAAATATTACATGGGTTGGTTTGGGTTGGGTCCTAGGAGATGTAAAGTGGGCTGGTTTGGTTTAGGGAAATAGAGTTTGTTGTTGTGGGTTGAATTGAAAATGGGTTGGATTGTCAACCATTACCAGGCCTAAAGGCAACCAATGAAGCCATTGCTTTGGCCTATCCCCTTGGGATTGAAATCGGTAGCGTAATCGCTATCGAACTGGCGGGATCACGGGATCCGCGGTTTTCAAATTTTGGATGGTTTTATTCAAATTTAAGCAATTTCATCCGGTTTGGCCGTGCTAGGCGATTACGATGTCGATGGGTATGGGATCAACACCAAAACGGTTAGCTGATCCCTGATCCCCGGTGATGCATCGAAGGTACATGACAATGATCTTGTTAACGACCTCGGACTGACCATCTGATTGGGGATGAAAAGGCATCTTGAGATCGACAACACATAAGCGAAATAATTCGGTCCAAAACGTGCTTGTGAAGACTAGATCGCGATCACTAACAATGGAGGAGGGGACCCCATGAAGCCGAACAATCTCGCTGAAGAATACCTGGGCAACCGAATGTGCTGTGTAGGGGTGCGCCAAAGGAACAAAGTGCGCATACTTTGAAAAACGGTCCACCACCCTGAGTATAATTGTTTTCCCATGTACGCGCTGGAGACCTTCAATAAAATCCATAGCGATGTCGGCCCATATCGTGGAGGGAACGTCCAACGGCTGTAGAAGGCCGGCTGGATGTAATTGTTCACCTTTATTCCGTTGACATGTATCAGATGCACGCATGAAATTCTGAACCACGAAGGGAGCATTTGGGATGTGAAAATCCACACACAAACGATGGAGCGTTTTCTGGACTCCATGTCCATTGCCGTGAGCCGCCTGGAGGAGGTGATGTAGGAGAGCGGTAGTTGGTGGAACAAATACCCGCCGGTTGAAAGTCACCAAACCATTGATGATAGCCCACAGTCCGCGCTGAGTCCCGGTCGTGATAGACGTATGGAGTTGCTGCACGATCTGATCGTGAGCCAACTCGAAGCGGAGGTCCTCGAATACAGCAAATTGAGGGGATGAAAGTGCCATAGCCGCCATGTTGCTCTCAGTCACGTCGGGGAGTGCATCGACGACCACATTGATGTGACCCGGTTTATATTCCACACCAAAATCATAGCCCAAGAGCTTGCTAACCCATTGATGCTGTGGAATTGTAGACAGTCATTGATCAAGCAGAAACTTTAAACTGTAATGGTCAGTGCATGCCAAAAACTTGCAGCCCCTGTTCATAGGCAGCCAAGCTCACATGGCGAGGGGTAATCGGTCGGCTAAAGAAGGCAATAGCGTATGTGCCTTGGTGAAGGGCCGCACCAAAGCCATGGCCCGATGCATCACATTCGACGATGAATTCCGCAGAGAAATCCGGCAACTACAATACCGGAGCCCGAGTGAGAGCCAACTGGAGTTGTTCAAAGGTGGTTTGGGCTGTGTTGGTCCAGTGAAAAACTTCGCGCTTGAGCAATTGAGTGAGAGGTGCCGCGAGGGAACCGAAATCCTGAATGAATTTGCCGTAATACCTGGTAAGGCCGAGGAATCCTGACGCCGTCTTGACTTTGAAGCCGCCAAGACATTCTTGCCGATCTTTGCTTGGTCGGCGGCGGCAGCTGCGGATACCACGTGACCCAAATGCATAGCTATCTCCGCCCAAAAAATATTTAGAGTGTTTCATGAAGAAACAATGGTATTGTAGTGTGCGGAGAACAGCACGGACATGGCGGAGATGTTCAGACCACGATGGACTATAGATGAGGATATCATCGAAGACAACCAACACAAAACGACAGAGGAAATTGTGGAGGACAGAGTTCATCAATGCTTGGAATGCGGTTGGCGCGTTGGTGAGGCCGAATGGCATAACGAGGAACTCAAATAGCCCTTGGTGAGTCTGGCTCTTGTCTTCTCCACATCTGCGGATGCATAAGTATGATGATGATAGCTAGGCGCCGTCGAGTTTAGTAAAAAATTTGGCGCCGCAGAGTTCATCAAGCAATTCCTCCACAACTGGAATCGGAAATTTGTCTTTGATGGTGTGGTCATTGAGAGCACGGTAGTCGACACAAAAGCACCAAGATCCATCAGTCTTTTTGACAAGTAACACTGGGGAAGAGAAAGCCGACGTACTGTGGCGAATAGTCCCTAGCTAAAGCATCTCTGCACACTATTTTTCGAGCTCGTATTTCCGTAATTGGGCGTAGCGGTAGGGCCGAACGGCAATGGCATCGGTCCAACGCTTCAGGTGGATGCGGTGATAGCAGTCCTTGACTGGCGACAGACCATGTGGCTCGACAAAGAGGCTGTTGAATACTTGAATTCCTCGAGTAGATCATTCATTAAGCTGGTACCGGTAAAAGCACGAAAACGGGCCAGTCGAGGCTCCATTGGAAAGCAATGTCAAATCACTTGGCGTCTGTCATGAGCAAAGGCCATGGTCATGCGGGAGACGTCCCAAGTGATCGGTTTGAGCGTACCGAACCACTGAACTCCCAAGACCACATCAAATCCTTCCAAAGGCATGGCATAGCAGTCCAATGTGAAATCTTCCTATCTGATACGGATGGGCAAGGCACAACAATGGTCGAAATTTGGTGACGCGATCACCGATTGGCGGCAGTAAACACCGAGACCAACGAATTCGATGTGCCGCCGGCGACATGCACCACATGGTCGACGATGAAGTTATGCGTGGAGCCGGAGTCGAGGAGGGCGACCAATGTAGCGTTGCCAATTACCACCAATAAGCGCATAGTCTGGCCGGAGCGAGGCTGAATGCTGGTGAGGGCGGCGAAGGAAATCTCCGACTCATTATTGGTGGCTGAGGGATCTTCCTGGTCGTCCTCGTTGCCGAAGTCCGGATGAATCTCGATGACGAAAAGGCACTTACAGCGGTGGCCCACGAAATACTTCTCATCGCATTGATAGCAAAGACCTTGTGCACGACGACGTTCCATCTCGACCGGCGTCAGCGAACGGCGCGACACAGCTGCCTGGGCAGGGCCCCGGGCGTGGGAGGTGTCCTCTGGCGGTCTGACTGGAGAAGCCCTGCCGGTCGAACTGGCTGCAGTTGCACCCGAGCCGGGCGGTCCGACCGGGACGGACCCGCCAATCGACTCGCTCGCACGCCATGGTTGTCGTGGGGGAACGGTCCGAGTAGCCACTTGCGTACGACACTCATATGTGTGTGCTAGGCTCATTGCGGACTCCAATGACTGAGGCGCTTGCAATTCGACATCAGTCTGAGGAGGTTGCCCGAGACTGGCTGTGAACAATTGAATCTGTTGGCCCTCGGTTAATGGATCGATACAGCACAAGAGAGCGAGAAATTAGTCAGAGAACTCCCAGACCGTACCCTTTTTGTGCAGTGCAATAAGCTCACCCAACGGATTGCTACGCAAAGGTGGCCCAAAGTGGGTGTTGATGAGCTCGATGAAGTGGCGCCATGAAGGCATGCCCATGTCGCGCTCCAAACGATGGTAAAAAAGCTGGGCCGAACCCATCATGTGAAAGGTTGATAGCCAAACCTTGTCTTGCTCCATGGTGTGTTGTCCCCGAAAAAATTGCTCACGGTGATTGAGCTAGGGCGACGGATCTTCCTGACTGTCGAATGTCGAAAAGTTTAGCTAGTGGAAGCGAGGGACACTACCACAGCCGGTGGTGCGCCCTTCCCCCATTAGGCAATGTGCCGAGGGCACCTCCACATCGGCGCCATGGTGCGCCCTCATGAGTCTGAAGACCATCGTGGCTTGGCGAGATGTGGTCTGGGCCGAGTTGTTGGAGAGGATTGGATTGAAGGGATAGTTGTGGCGATAGCAGGATAGGGTCTGGACCTCGGCGGTGCAACAAGGGAGTCGTGATGGGCTGCTGCTTGTCGTGACAAAGCGGGATTGCCGCCCGCAAGAGAGAGGGAGAGAAAGGTGGGTTTTCTGATTTTCTTCCTTGATTAGTGGATGCAGGACCTGTCTAAGCTAATACGAACTCTAACACAATCCTTCTCGAATACGAATCATCTTCCTAAATTGCTAAGTGTCCTGAAGGGACTTATTCTAGGAACCTACCATATCCTGAAGGGATATCCTAACTTATCTCTTCTAACTAATTATAGAATTAATCCTCATGTATCCGAAATAGCTGGAATTGCTTGCCGTGTTGGTTTCGGTCTCTGCCCGTCTGTGCTAACCGGTTCGACTGGGAGGCCACCGGTCAAACCGTCCGAACCACCGGTTGGACTGGTTGACCCACCAGTTGGACCGGTTTCCCTCTTGCGCCGTGAATAGGTCAGGCCTCACATGACAGTCTCAATACTATCTAATTCTACTGAAATTACAACGTGCTGAATGACGACTAAACTTCAATAGAGAAAACACTAAACTACAAGACTAAGATGTGATATTCAATTTTGGCACATACTTCTGGAAAACACAGGTTTAACTTTATTTTCCCAGACTAATCTAGAAAGTTCCATAAACAATGACAATGCCAAATTATAACAGAAGAACATAACTAGCGATATGGGAATCAAACTTTGACAGTATTACAGTTAAGCAATTAACACAATAGGGACCCAATTTCATCTATAGGAAAAAACAAAATTGTTGAATTAAATATGCACCCAAGTAAGCTTTGCACAGATAAAACAAGTTTTAAGAAAGGGACTTACTGAGTCAATAGCAATAGAAAAACAGGTTTTGCCTTCTCCTTCAAACCCTGGTATCCGTAGCATATGCAAGTGTAGCATAAGCTTCAAGATTATAAGAAAGGAAAACTAGCAAGTTAAAAAGGTTCTATGCTGGATTATACCTTGTCCAAGATCAATAACAGAGCACATCAACTTATCAACATCCTTCACACTTCTGAAAATTGTGATGTTCTCTTTGTTTGTTGGGCACTGATTTCCACTGTCCTCCTGCTGCTGCTGACTTCGAATCTTCTGCTTCCATCCAAGTGGGTCTGAATAGCAATCCAATATCCGAACACTGTTGGAACAATGTAAAAATTCCAAACTTATTGCACATTCATGTAGATTCTACCATCGGTAAGACATTCTAAACTAACAAGCCATGTGACAATATGAATGAATACCGTTAACTGAAGCATTTCATCCTGAGGTGAGGTGCCAAATTAGACTATTCAAAATTCTAGATTTGCCAAAGAGATTGTACTACCATTTATCAGCTTATAATTTCTTTAAATAGCGGCCCCATAGTTCCAGTTGGTACTTGCTTTACCAATAAAATTCTGCCAAGTCTTATTTGGTACATTTGAGATACCAACAATTTAAGGTTATGTTCACTCAACCAACACAAATAGGCAATCAAAACTACCAATGAATGTAAATGCATAAGCAGGCACAGAGTTAATTAATATAGGAGCCAACTTTGGTCTGCATTAAGAAGCTATGTTGGATACGCAGTAGAACATGTTAACAGAAAACAAGCTCTGATTTCGCATTTCAGCTCAGATTATAAGGTGCCAATTCTGCTCAAATGTCGGTTCTGCTGAGCTCTGTTTTTTTTTCTTTTCAGTTCTGTGAGATGATACCATCGATCTAAAGCATTTGAATCAAGGCCGCGGCGCCCCATGGAATCCAGGTACACCTCCGGGCTCCGATCGAACCCCACAACCACAAGCCCCCTGCGCCATCACAAGTTCGCAACCAAGCCTGTTACGTCATTAGCCAAACGAGGCCAAGCTGACACAATCTAAAGCACCATACCGGGAAGGGGGTAATAATACCTGGCCTGCGCCTTCCCTGCGGCGGCATGGGAGGCGACGGCGGCCGCGACGTGGAGCATGGCGCGCGCGGCGAGCGGGCAGCATTGAAGGGAACCCTCCACGGCCAGCGCCGGCGCGTGCTCGCCGTCGAGGCGCCCGTCCCGGAGGTATCTGACGGACGCCTCCGCCATCTCAGCTCGTCCTCGTCTTCGGCGGCGGCTGCGGCACTCTCGCTCTTCCAAAAGCTTAAACCCTAGCGCGAAGGGAGCTTTTGCACAAGAGCCCCTCTCTCTTTGTGCCTCCTCGCGGAACAGTCCCCCAGCTCAGACTACGCGGAGCTCCCGGAACCCAGCTGCAGCGGCGAGGGAGGAAGGCGCAGCGGGTTACCACGTACCTGCACGGCTGCACCAATCCACAAAACCAAACGCCCTTGGGCCTCACCACTTCACCAGTCACCACGGCGAGGGAGGAGGGCGCAGCGGGGGAGGTCGCGGGTGGGGGGAGGCAGAGATGAGGAGGGAGCCAGCCAGCCAGGGAGAGGTGAGGGAGGGAGGGGAGGCCGTGGCGGCTGCGAGCCTGCGAGGGAGGAGGGAGGCGGCGGCGGCGGCGAGGGAGATGAGTTGGTCTGGCAGTCTGGCAATCGGGCGGCTCGGGCGCGGGCAATAGGGCAGTACCGCAATTGGCAGGCAGGCAGATAGCGCTCGGTATCCGGATAATGCCGTTTTCTCCCCGGACAGCTCCGTCCCGAATTCGGATCCGGAAAAAACGGATATTCGACTCCGAATTTATTCGGTCGGTTAGAACTAAAGCCGGTGCTTTGGCAGTACTTTTTTGGGCTAGTTCAAAGCACAATCCAACCTTCCAATTCTAGTTCAATTCCTCTCTCTCTCGGTCTAGCCCAATCACTCCCTCACCTCCACCTAACCCAACCAATAACCCCTCTCTGTCACCCGGCATGGCCCAACACCCCTCTCTGCCTCTCCCAACCCCTATCACTAACCCCTTATCCCGAGCCTGGCTCTCAAATTCCCAATCACTAACCGCATTCCATAATTCCCCTCCCTCTAGCTCCATCCGCCTCCTCCATGCCATGGTCGATCGTAGTCCTCCTCCTTCTCCCTCCCCACACGCCGCCGACTGCCCCCTCCTCCACCCCTCCAGCCACTCCCTCTCTATCTCTCTCCCCACACGCCGTTGCCACTGCCCTCTCTCTAGCCACCTCTTCGTCGATGTCCTTCTCACCCCTTTCGCAAGTGCGCGATGCGGCCGAGATGGACAGAGTTCTTCATCGACGTCCAAGAGGATGAGGCTATGGCAAAGGGGAGTGGGTGTGGATGGCACACGAGTGTCTTTGTCTTGCTGGGCAACAACGGTTGTCGTTTTTTCAGACGTCTATAGTTACTTAAGGCTGGGCTTGGGCTGACACGGCATAACCCTAATACAATAGACTTTGGGCCGTGCCTGGACCTAGCCGGAAGCGAGGTGGGCCGACCACGGCGCAGCCTGTGAGTGACGAGATCAAGCCGATATAGCACGATCGGCGGCTACGATAGACAGGCGTCTTGTACGGCAATACCGATTGCTACTATCCGCTACTCGGACTTGAAGCTCGGAGCCTTGAGCGGGGAATGCGCGCGGGGCCCAGATGTCAAAGAGTCTCGAATTCCCTTCCCCGTTTCGGAAATAAATTCATTTTGATTATCCTCTTGGTCTCCTCCTGTTGAACTTTTTTTTTATTTAACGTTTTTTTATTTTTTATTGTAAAGTTAGCTCTGGCGTACTTTATTTCCAATTCTGACCCCTTTAGTCACACCACCACCTGTGGCGTAACAAAACAATGCCGTCACGCCACGGAATAAGTCCCCAAAATAGCACTTTTAGTCACGCCACTAATCTTGACGTGACCAAACAACACTGTCACGCTACGAGTGGTGGTGTGGCAAGCGTGTCCCTGAGATCTGGTGGCGTGTGATGTTGTTTTGTCACATCATCATCCATGGTATGACCAAAAGGGTCAGAATTGGAAATAAAGTGCGCCGCGTTAACTTTAAAATAAAATTTAAAAAGGATTAATTAATAAAAAAATGATTAATTAATAAAAAATTCCCTCTATTAATTTGTTGCGTTTCTTGCGCCACAGGCGGAGAGGAAGAAGAGGAGGAGATGAAGGCGTCTTGTGGCTAGTGGGAGATGTCAGGACCCGAGTAGATTGATCTGGCATCAACTGAATTGAAGCAGTAATTTTGGGGATTTTCGGTGTATATATTGGAAAGAGCAAAAGCAGTACAGATAATGTTCTAAAGAGTAAAGCAAAGCAAGGAAGAACTAGGGTTTATCGAATGGTTTTTTCCTTACACGGCGGCGGCATATTTGTGCTTTCGTCTCTTGACCTTGCCAAAGAAAGCCGAATGGAAATTCTGAGGCCAAAACTTACGATTACGAGCGAGTAAATAAGTTCTGAACGAGTAAATAGTAAACTGAAGTTCTAAATGATGAGCAGTAAACTAGCTGGTCCTCCACATCCGTTGGATGCTCTCAGATGACATCCAGCCTTCGGTCCTTCTTAAAGCCTCCTCTTCAAGGTACACCACCGGATCACACTAAACGAATCGGTACCAGATCATCTCAGCCGTCCAAGCTCTGAAGGCCTCTCCTGTGCTAAGAACTTCTGAGTTCACAATTCTACAGATCTGACAGGAGAGACTCCCGCTGGTTCGTCCCCTCACCAGGCAACCCCTGGCTGAGAAGTATTATTATCTCTTCCTTTCTCCGATTCTTGCTTGCTTGCTCCCTAATTTGTGCCCTCGTTTGCCAAGAACTTCCTAAGAGCTTTTTAGCCTTGTTCGGTTTCTGTTTGATATGCTTAAAGATTTCTAAATCTTTCCTTGTATAAACACGCCGAATTTGGGTTTGTCATGCTCACGGTCACGGAGCTGGTACCTTAACATCGTTCTGAGCTCATCAATAACTGCTAGTTTTTCCTGCTCTTCTTTCGATTATCAACACAAATGGGAATATGAAATGTTGCATTCCTTCTATTCTTTTTATCCGGATGCGATAGCAATTAGCAAGTACTGTTTTCTTCTCTACAACTTATTGTGTTTTGCTCTTAACTAAAATTTTGGATTATCACTGAATATAGACTGTAAGGAAGTTCACACGTAGGATCTTATGCCGATTGAGCTTATTATCCCCGTACTGATTTCATATTGATACTACAGTATCTGTACAATAAGATTCTGTATTTTCTTTAATCACGAGGAAATTGGGGGCTTTAGTATTGTTTTCTTGGTTTGCTGGAGAATTAAAGAATCACAGTAATGAGGAAATTGGGACATACACAAATTTCACCCTTAATTCTCCAAATTTATCATATTTATGTTACCGCAATGAGTGAGGCATTCAAATTAACACGGTTGCTTGAGACTTACTATATATTTTTTAGGGGTTACTGTATAAATTATTCATCATTCATGGAAATCTTGAGACTTACTATATCTTTTTTTATTGCACTTGTTAAATAAATTGTTCGTTTTCATGGAAATCTTGTTTTAGCACACAGGAGAACTATGTGTTTCTTTTATTGAAGTGCTATGGAGTCCTCATTCTGATTAGTGATTACTACATCATGTACTGACACTTGTTTTGTTCAGCTTTGTTAGGGTCAGCAGATTATCTTCTCAACATGAGACAAAGTCTGTAGTGTCCTGCTCAGTTAGGGTGTCAGAAAACATGGCACACAAAATGGAAGCCATGGCAGAACACATTCTCCCGGCAACGAAAGATCATGTCATGAAAGCAATCGATGCAATCAACGGGGGGCAAGTGATCGCAGTACCCACTGATACAATATACGGGTTTGCTTGTGATTCATGGTTAGTGTTGTAATACCAGTAAAAAATACACTTTACCATATTACCACCCTACAGTAGAGAGAAAACAAACAGGGCAGAGAGAGAGAGAGGTAGAGAGAGATGGAGAGAGAGGGGGGGGGATAAGACCAAGCTCCCAGTCCAATCTCTCCTCCCAACCCTTTTCTTCCTCATTTCGTTTTGCCCAACTCAAACCCCCGTCACTATCCAGATCCATCATAGAGCACAAGAGAATAGGAGGAAGGGCATATCGTGGGGGCGCCCGTGGCGGAAGGTGTGTCTTAGGCGAGGAGCCGAAAAGGGCATGTGGTATCTTGGCCGATGGCGATGGCGAGCCGAGGAGAGAGGCAATGACTGAGGGGAGGCGGCCAGTGACGAGGCCGAGTCGGTAGAGCAATGTAGTCGTGCGTGGGGTAGCCGGAGGCGACGGGCCGGCATAGGCAACATAAATGGTGACGAGTCGAGGCGGCGGAGTCGGCACAATGCCAGTGGCGCCGAGCCGAGCAGTGGTGGCTCGGCCGAGGGAGGCAGAGGGCTGGCGGCCTCTCGGCTCGACAAAGGAACAGGAGGAGGGAGAGGAGAGAATGAGAGTGAGAGAAGGGAGAGGTAGGAGATGAGGGCGGGTTGGGGCTCGGGAGGCTTCGGCCCAAAGAGAGAAAAAGGGAGGAGAAAAGAAAGAAGAGAAGGAGGAAAGAAAGGAAAGGAAAGAATTTGGGCGCGCGCATAAAATTTTATTTGCAAGCTTAGTAGAAGTAAACCCTAATCGTGTTAATATTTTTGGCACCAGGTTAGTGGAATAATGCCGGTAAGGGGGGTTGCTCGCGTCGTTGTGCGCATAGGATCAACGACGTTCCTATGAATGCTTGTATTGTGAAATGTTACGAGTCGGGTTGAATGCTGCTTTCGGTGGCGGTCCGAAGCAGCGTCAACGCATGTTACTCCGCTCTGCTTGGTTAACAGGCAAGTGCATGTTAGAGCGATAGCCTGTTAGTGCTATGAAATATGTGATGTTTGCGTGGTAATGATTAGGTAATGACGCTTACGTGGTAATGTCTAGGTAATGACGCTTACGTGGTAATGTCTAGGTAATGATGCTTAGGTAATGATACACGGTAACGTTTAGGTAATGAGGCTTACACAGTAATAATTAGGTAATGGTGATTACGCGGTAGTGTTTTAGGTGATGATGCTTATATAGTAGTGTTTAGATAATGATGCTTACGTGATAATATTTGTATGGTGATGCTTACTTGGAAATATTTACATGATGCTGCATGCTAATGGTTACATGATGGTGCGTACATGAAGTTTATATGGTGATGCTTACTTGGAAATGTTTACATGCTGCTGCATGCTAATTGTAATATGATGATGCGTACATAATGTTTGTATGGTGATGCTTCCTTGGAAATGTTTACATGATGCTGTATGATAATGGTTTCAATGTTAAATGTTGATGCTTACATGATAATGGTTTCATGTTGAGGGCCATGAAGATGGGACAAGGTGAGCAATGAAACTATCTTGTCAATGATGACAATGATGATTCATGTTAATGACAATGGATATGTGCATTTGCATCATGGCAGAATGCATGAGCCAGGTCGGTGAGAAAGTCATGTAACTAATCCGGTGAGGTCGGTGAGAAAGTTACATGACTAATCCGGTGTGCTTTAGATAAAGTCTTACATCTGTAGGGACTGGATAAGTCCGACAATGTAAGGACCCCATCCTAACGAAGATGGGGGAAGAGTGTTTCATCGACGGGTGAACACTCCGCGATACCGGTATCAGCTGATGAGATGCATATGATCATGAGCATGATGGTGCATTCGCATACATGGGCAATGCAATGAGCATGTAGAATGGTGGTGCATTGCACTAAAGAGAAGTTATGATGGAAATAATGAAATGAATGTGGTTATGTTTGTGTGGCAGTGATTATCGTCTCTATTATGTGCTTGCTGAGTCTTCGGACTCACCCTTGCTTGTTAATGTTTATTTTAGGTGATCGTTGCAAGTGGCATGCTTCGGGAAGGGAGAATAGATCATCCACGTCACACGTAGTCTTGCAAACCTTACTCCCAAGATGTTTCACTTTTGTGATTATAATATGGTTAATTGTTACAGTTGTTGCGCAAAATTTGAATTTTGTTATGTATGGTGGTAGCAGTCCGGACCTAGGTGGCGGGTCGGGGTGTTACTAGTGTTTTCTTAATTTCCCTTTTGTGCTAAGTGTTCTAATGTGTTCCTTGTCTTCTTTTGTCCTGTTGTTTTCATGTTGACTAAAAATTAGAACTTGCCACAATGATGCAGTGAGATTGTATATCACAGCAAATTCAAAATTGTTTTCATGAATAACTCCGAATCAAGTTATGATGAATCTGTACCCATGTCTAAATTAGTCACGTGATGAAAAAAATCAACAACATTTCAGAAACCTTCATTAGCTACTTTTGAACATTGCTTTCATCTAGAGTTAGAAGTACTATTCCATCTGTTTAAGATAAGACTTTAATTTGGGGGTTTTCTGTCTCTTCCAATTAGCTGCATTCATCCACTGATTTGTTTTTAACAAGGCTCTTCATGACAGTTCTGCAGATGCAGTAAATCGTATATATGAGATCAAAGGACGCATACAAACACACCCTTTGGCAATCTGTGTTGCTGATGTCCCAGACATATCACGGTTTGCAGTAGTGGATCACTTACCCCATGGCTTGCTTGATAGTCTACTTCCTGGGCCTGTCACTGTTGTTCTAAAACGAGGTGAGGATTCCACACTGTGTTTCATAGTTTTATCTAGCATCTTTGTTAAGAAGCGTGAGGTGTTGAATATAATCTTTATCCATTTACATTTAGGTGAAAACAGTATAATGGAGATGTCAGAGGATGAGCGCTGGGAGCGGAGGCGGACGGGGAGAATCAACTCAGGAAGATGAGGATTGCGTCGGGACGCAGTGTGCGTGGCGTGGATGAACGATGGCGCGGTGAGCAGATCATGCGGATGAACAATCTTGCGAGAGCAGGGGAAGCGGCGGTTTTGGCGCAAGGAGATTGAGAATAACCCAATCCTTTGCTGATTTTTATTAACCTCTTATCTCCTATATATAGGAGTACAATCGATTACAAATAGGACTCTTATTCTTCCTTAACTAGGACTCTTTCCTAAAAGATAATAGGACTCTTATTCTTCCTTAACTAGGACTCTTTCCTAAAAGATACTTTCTTAATTCAAACCTTCCTAAAGAGATAAAAGCAATTAAACTTTCTAAATAGATAAAAGGAAATCACAATCGGCCTAAAATTTGATTGTTTTAAAGACCTAGGCCCATTGCCCTTTTCCTTTGGCGCCTAGGGCCGTTGCCCCGTGCCTTGGGTCGTCGGTGTAAGATAGCGACCCCACATGACATCTCTCCTCCGTTGACAAACAGCTCGTCCTCGAGTGAAAATAAGATAAGATTCACATGAAATCGTCATGTAGGCGGTGACTTGGGCAAATCCAAGCGATAGGCAACCTCATTGATCTTGAGATAACGCGATCGGCCCATAGTACTTAGGACCCGGCTTCCTCGGCGTCGCCCGAGCAAGGTGGCGGCCGCGATGGTGAAAGCGAAGCCATCTGAACTCTCCTGGCGAAGTCAATCTTTGCGATGTTTGCGGTCATAGAATTTTTGTAACACTCTTGAGCATGTTATGGCGACGCGTACATCGAACGAAAAAAGGTCGCGGTCTGAAGCTCTGATCAATGGCGGCGTCGTGCCCGCGGCTCATAATCTGAAAGGATGGTGGATCACGCCCATACGACCGGAGCGAAACGGGTCGTATGTAAGCGGAATGGTAGGAGGTGTTGTAGATGAACTCGGCCCAAGGTAACCAGCGGGTCCATCGCCGGGCGATCGCTTGTCATACAGCGGAGATACATAGTGATGACCTTATTAACCACCTCGGATTGCCCATCAGTTGGGGATGAAATGCCGTGCTCATATTCAAGGTGGTGCCACCTGGGAAAGCAGATCCTTCCAAAATTTGATGTGAAGACCGGGTCCTGTCGGACACAATCGAGGCAAGAGGCCATGCGATCGAACAATCTCCGCAAAGAACACACACTCTCGGACGGCGCTGAATAAGGGTGTGCCAAAGGAAGGAAGTGAGCATACTTGAGAATCGATCCACCACATCAAGATGACCGATTTCCGCCCACCTTGGCAAACCTTTAATGAAATCCATAGATATGTCGGACCAAATGCGGCATGGGACCTCCAAAGGCGCAACAATCCGCCGGTGAAGTTGCTCGTTTTGTTCTTGACACGACGGCGGCGAGACCGGACGAATGCTGCACTCTTGCCCGATCTGAAGGAGATGGAAATTCGGCGTGGCGGTGCGGCGTCTTGAATACCCTCATGTGAACCACGATGGGCGGCGGCGGAACCGTCGAGTGAAGGGTGATGTGGCGGGGCGTGGGCGCGTCGGTGAAAGCATACGATGCCGTCCACCATGGACCATGGCTTGGCGAGTTCGCTTTGTCTCGATCTTGGTGCGGATCGGCGAGCTCGGGCTCCGTGAGGCGGCTTGTCGAGTTCGGCGAATAGGGGCGAATGTGGGCGGTGATGGCGGCGAGCCCTAGTTCGCGTCTTTCAGAAGCGCGTCGTACGATATTGAGGCGACTGGTTTAAACTTCGGCAAAGCAAAATCAAAGCCAAACGGTTTGCTCACCCATTGATCTTTGCGGTATAGTAAAAGCCGCGATCAGCGAATTTGAGCGTAATGATCCGTCACGAGACTTTGAGCGGGCGCTTCACGAGTATGGGCGCCAATGGCGCCGCAGCTTGACAAGGCCAATCGACTCACGCTCATATGCCGCTAACTTGGCGTGGCGTCGGCAATCGAGCGGCGAAGAAGCGATGGCACCGTGCCTGATGCAACCGCAACCGAACCCGTGCGGCGTCGCGACTCGACCCGGCCGAGTACAAAATCTGGCGGTTGGAGGACGGTCTTTGTAGTAAGCGCCCTTGAGTGCGGTGAACGCCGAGTCGGCCTCTGCAGACCAAGCGAAGCCCTCCTGCGCGAAGGCGTGTCGAGCGCCGCAATGGTGCCAAAGTCCTTGATGAAGCGTCGATAGTACGGCGATCCCAAGAAACCACGGAGGCGCGACCGAATGGGGCGTGGCGATCCATGACGCTTGTCACCTTGGGCGGATCCATGGCAGCGCCCTCGGCCGGATGACATGGCGAGGTATGCCATCGAGGTATCCCCAAAAGGCACTTGGACCTTTTGAGGAAAAACTGCATTGTTGAAGACATTGAGCCTTTGCCTGCACATCATGAAGATGATCCGCCCATGATGAACTATAAATCAAGATATCGTCAAAGAACACAAGTACAAAGCAGCGTGGGTATGGTAGAAGAACCTCGTTCATGAGAGCTTGAAAGGTTCTTTGGGGCATTGGTTGGCAAAGCCATGACCGAAATTCAAATAAGCCCTCATGGGTGCGAAGGCGGTCTTCTCCACATCCTCCGGAGCCATCCGGACTTAGTGATAGCCGAGCAAAGGTCGGCTTGGTGAAGAACCGTGCTCCTTGAGCTCATCCAGAGCTCCTCGACCACCGGGATGGGGAATTTGTCCTTGATGGTTTTATCATTCAAGGCACGGTAGTCGACGCAGAAACGCCAAGATGCGTCCTTCTTCTTGACGAGGAGCACGGGCGCTGAAAAAGCTGAGTTGCTGCGCCGGATGATGCCCTGCTCGAGCATGGCGGTGCATTGGCGCTCTAGCTCATCCTTTTGAGTAGCCGGGTATCGGTATGGCCTAACCACCACCGCGCTGGTGCCGGGGAGGAGGTGAATCCGGTGGTCGCGGCCGCGTGGAGGTGGCAGGCCGCGAGGCGTGTCAAAGATCGGCGCGAATTTTGAGAGTAGCTCCGCCATGAGATCTTCTGTGGTCGAGGTGGAGTGGAGGTGCGGTGATGGTCGGCATGGAGCCACACCGCGCCAGATGATCTCCCGGTCCTGGCGGTGGAAGCGCATCGTCGGGGAGGTTGAAATCGGACAATCGGTCCCAAGGAGCGGAGCCATTGGACCCCGAGGACAATGTCGAAGCCGCCAAGTGGTATGGTGAGCAAGTCGAGGATGAAGTGTTCCTGGTCGATGGAGAGGGGTGTCGCGTAGCATACCCGCCGCTTGCCACCTTGTCGCCCGTTAGCCGCGGCCACGCGAGAGGCTGTCACGTGTCGCCAAGGTCAACCCAACCTTAGCGACGAGCTCATGACGATGAAGTTATGGGTGGAGCCCGAGTCGATCGAGGCCATCAATTGGGCGCCGTGGATCATCACCGGAGTCGCATCGTTTGGGACTTGCGAATCCGGTGAGGCGAGGAGGAGATGGTGGCGTCCGTCCTCCTCCTCGATATCGTCATCATCGGCTCAACTCGCAACATAAAGATGCGTTCTGAAGCGCTGGTGGCGAACACGAACTTCGTCGCGATTGTAGCAAAGGCCTTTGCTACGGCGTTCCTCCATCTCGGTTGGTGTGAGGCGCTGAGCGGCTTGGCCGAGCTGATGCCCCGTGGTCGGCCGAAGGTGCCGATGAGCCGACCCCAGACCCCCCTGAGGCGGTCGGCCGTGGTTGGAGGGTTCGGGCGCTTCGGCACGGTGACTAACGAGGTCTTTGCGGGTGCACAGGGTAGCAAGGCGAGACGTTCGTAGGCTCTGGCGAGGTCCATGGCGACCTCCAGGTTGGTCGGCCTTTGGAGCTCGACATTCGTTTGCAGGGGCTCGCCAAGTCCCGCCGTGAAAAGCATCACCTGCTGCTCCTCGTCCAAGTGGCCGCAACGAGCGAGGAGGGTCAGAAAATTTTCGGTAAAGTCGGCCACCGATGATGTCTGCCGGAGGTTCGTCGAGCGCCCTAGCGGATTGTGGCGTGTGAGCATGCCGAACCGGCGATGGGCGAGGTCGGTGAAGTGCCGCCGATTAGGCATACCATCCATGCGCTCCGCGCGCATGTACCACGATCGCCACGCCTATCATGTGGTGCGTGGCGAGCCACACCCGATCTTCCATGGGCGTTTGTTGGTAGCGAAAAATTGTTCGCGCGTTGATCCATGGTATTGGATCTTCCTTGCCGTCGAAGGGCGGAAGTTGAGCTTGATGTGGCGCGGCGGGTTCGAGGTTGTCCGGCGCCGAGGTAGCGGGGTAGGGTGGCGGGGCGAGGAGGCAACGCCATGGGGCGCCGAAACACTGCATGGCGCGATCTTGCTCGCTCGGCGGCTCCCTCGGTTCTGTCCGCATGGCGATGTCTTCGCCGTCATCCTCGCCGAGGGCCGCCCTTCCATGCGTGCGGTCGTTGATCATGCCGAGTCGATCGATTGATGTTGGCCTCAATCAATCCGCCATGCCGAAAGCGGCGGTCGTTGATACTCGCAAAGGACTTCGCCGTGTCCTCGGCGAATTGGCGCATCATCTGTTGGAAATCATCGTTACCACCGTTGCTTGACATGGTGGGTGAAGCAACGGGTGGCTCTGATACCAAGATGTCAGAGGATGAGCGCTGGGAGCGGAGGCGGACGGGGAGAATCAACTCAGGAAGATGAGGATTGCGTCGGGACGCCGTGGCGGCGGCGTGGATGAACAGTAGCGCGGTGAACAGTACCGCGGATGAACAGTCTTGAGAACAGGGGAGCAGCGGGTTTTGGCGCAAGGGAGATTGGGAATAACCCAATCCTTTGCGATTTTCTATTAACCTCTTATCTCCTATATATAGGAGTACAATCGATTGCAAATAGGACTCTTATTCTTCCTTAACTAGGACTCTTTCCTAAAAGATAATAGGACTCTTATTCTTCCTTAACTAGGACTCTTTCCTAAAAGATACTTTCTTAATTCAAACCTTCCTAAAGAGATAAAACAGAATTAAACTTTCTAAATAGATAAAAGGAAATCACAATCAGCCTAAGGGCTGATTGTTTCAGCACCTAGGGCCGGCTGCCCTTTTCCTTTGGCGCCTAGGGCCGGCTGCCCCCGTGCCTTGGGTCGTCGGCTGTAGACGCGACCCCACATGACAGGAGATATCACTTAATCCTTGTTTGGACAACATTGGGGTTCATGCCAAATTTGGATTTCATACGAGCCATTGCTTGTGGTTCTGGAAGTGCACTTGCACTTACAAGCGCCAACTTAAGCGGGCGGTGTAGCAGTGTCAGCGTCAAACATTTTGAGGATCTATGGCCACATTGTTCATATGTCTTGATGGCGGCATACTTCCTTCTGGACGCGCTGGTTCAACAATTGTTGACCTAATAACACTAGGAGTCTACAAGATATTAAGAGATGGAAGGTAATTGCAGTAATAGTAATTTCAATTAATCAAAGCTTTGATGAAATCTCTCAGATCGAATTGAGAGATGGAGCTGTTTTTAACACAATGTTTAGATGGAATCTTTGACACCAAATACAAATTTGCAGTTCAACGGAGGAAACAACAGCTGTGCTTGGCAAGTTTGGCTTTGTTGAAGCTTCATGACACCAGCCTTCATAAAGTTGGTAGGATGGACGAGTTCATTTGTTATTCATCTCATTTCCCGTTTAATTAGGTGATGTAGGAGAGTGTAGGCTGTTGTTTGTCCTTTGAACTTTATAGTTGAAGCATTGGATTCTTGTAACAATATCCACGTCAATACCCTTGCAGTATAATGTAACCTCCGTTTGCTACAGTTCATTCAGATATAGTAGATTACAATGGCATGCCTATGCAATGGATTCTGTATAGAATTATAGACAGTTTAAGTCCAGAACACATTGTGGCGATGCGATGTCTTCAGTAGAATATCAACTCAGTTTGGAACTTTGGATGTGATGTGCACACGACAGAATTCGTTTAGCCTTTTGTTTTGTCTATGTTTCATTCGTGATTTCGCTTGTTTGCGTCCGGATGTAATCAACTTACTAAAATAGTAGAAGTCAGAATCATGAGTTGAGTGTTGAGATGATATCATCTCAATGAAAAAAGAATCATTAGTTATATAAGAGGGAAAGGATTTGCTGCTCATCTCAGCAAAAAGAACTGCAAGTGAGTGAGAACAGTTAAGTATCAAAGTGGCCGCAGCTAATATTGACCTTAAGCCAAAGCCAATGGATGATAATCTAAAGCAAGGAATAAGTCACTTTTGAACAAATTAGAATAAAAATAGCATTTCTTCCATTGTGTAGTTGCCTTCCACTGCTACGTTCAAGGTGTAAAACTGACACATGAATGGCTAAGCTAGTACTCCCTCTGTTCTTAAATACATGACGTTTGATCAAGCGTACAGTCAAATTTATATAACTTTGACCATTACTTTTTATATGATTTTGTTAGTAAAAAATTACAAAATTATTATATTATGAAAATATTTATCATGACAAATCTAATGATACTATTCACTCATGATCAATCTAAATAGTTTTTCATATATTAATAGTCAAAGTTAGATAAGTTTGACTACACGTTTGGTCAAACGCCATATATTTAAGAACTGAGGAAGTATGATCTCCAGAATTCTGACACAACAGATGGCTTAACAGGTATGAATACTAATATACTATGATCTCCAAAGCCATGGAAATAATCTTGCATTACACCTAGCAAAGCAAATCCAGCTTAGACCTGAATCAAGTAGTGATTCCCTGAGCCCAGCTCGACCTTGACGCTCTGCGAGACCGAGGTGTTGAGCGACGGGTGGCTGACGATGACCTTGTACTCGCCGTGGGCGAGGTCGGCCTGGAAGTACCCCTGCGCGTCCGTCGTGCCGGCCTGCGGCGCCGTCCTCCACTCGGCGATGAGCCGGTCCACCACCTCTCCCTGCGGCAGGTTCTTGAAGTTGCTGTCGGTGAGGCACATGACGTAGCACCCCTGCGGCCGCCACGCCGCCCACAGGATGATCCCCTGCACCGCCGGGTGCGCGTACGCCTCCCGCAGCACCTCCTCCAGGTAATACGCCTGCGACGGGCCGGGGGCGACGTCGACCTCGGTGAGCCAGACAGGGACGCCGGCCTGCGCGAGCATGTCAAGGGTGGAGCGCATGTAGGGGATGTTGGGCACGGTGAAGTGGCCCTCGAGGCCGATGGCCATGCCGGCGTCGTTCTCCGGGTAGGCACTGGTGATCTGGGTCAGCCGCTGCATGTACCTGCCCGGCAGCGCCGCCATGTCGCCGGGCTGCTCCAGCGTGTTGTAGTCGTTCATGAACATGAGCGCCGACCCGGCGTCCAGCAGCCGCGCCGCGGCGTAGAACGCGGTGGACGCGTCCCACCCGAACTGCCGCTCGAAGAAGGAGAAGTGCAGGTTCTCGTTCACCACGTCCCACGCGATGAGCTTCCCGGCGTACCGCGACACCACGGATCGGATCCGCCGCGACGCCGCGGACAGCAGCTGAGGGTAGGGGAGCGACTGCACCCACTGCGGCTGCTGCTTCGGGTCGTCCCAGAACACGTTGTGCCCGCGCACGCCGATGTTGTGCTGCGCCGCGAGCTCCAGCATGGCGTCCGGCACCGAGTAGTCCTCGCGGCCCGGCGCCGGCTCGGTGCTGTACCACTTCATCTCGTTCTCGAAGGTGGTCACCGTGAAGCGGGAAGTGAACCAGGTCTGGTACGCCGGGTTGGTCAGGATCTCGCGGCTCATGGCCGCGCCGAGAGGGAAGCCGTTGCGGATGGTCTCGACGGACACCTCGGCGCCCTGCAGCGGGTTCCCGGCGGAGTCCGTCGCCTGAAGCCACACCGTCTTCTTGCGCGCGCTGTCGGCCGACTCGGCGCGGTGCGCGGTCCACTCGTCCTTGGAGAACGGCTTCAGCGAGACGCTGTCCACCCATATGTCCACCGTCGCGTTGCTCTGTGTGCACGTACGTACGTGACACACGTTAGTTGCAAGAATTTCTTCTGCTATCTTGTGCAAAATTTGCATTAACTAGTTAACGAAGTTTTTTTCCTGTACCTCGAAGTAGAGCTCGGCACGTCCGGCGGACGCGGCGGTGAGCCCGCCCTTGAGCATGGACCAGCACCCGGCCTTGGCGACCACCCCTCCGGCGTGAACGAAGTCATCGGCAGTCTTGACGACCACCCGCACGTCGGCGATCCCTTCGCTCACCTGCAACCACGCTGTACGCGCGCGCAGCGGAGCTAGCTTTCAGTGTCTTTTCAAATTAGTACAAACCAAACGCAACGGACGAGTGGATCGGTTCTTGGATCGGACCGGACAGAGTGTAGCGCGTGTCGTTCTGCAGGTACACCTTCTGGCTGACGCTCTGGTACGGCCGCGTCCGGTTCCCCGCGACGGCGAACCTGTTGCCCGTCGCGGAAGTGGCCTCGGCGACGCGGCCGTACCCAAACGCAGACCAGCCCTGGAGGCCGGCGCTGAAGTCGGAGTTGCGGACGATGCCACCCCCGTACTGAGGTTCAAGCGGCTCCGGCAAGCACTGCATCATGCACACGGACGTCGCAATGTTAACGTACACCTCGACCGATGTAGCAGTGTGAGTTTGATACAGCTCGCGGCGATCCATGTCACAATGTTAACGTACAACTCGACCGATGTAACAGTGTGAGTTGGTGGTTATTTCCTCTCAGCTATGACGTGACCGGAGAGATCGATCGTTTCTCCATAAACTAATCGATTGGAAATAGGAAAATCGATGCCACTTCGTACAAGTTTCATCTATTCGGCATCCTAAATGAAGGCACGCATGAGGTCATGTTGATCTTTTGATCTTGGAAACAAACAGACGCTTTGCTCTGCTGTACAGACCTAATGATATCAGCAAAGAAAAACTATGCTCGTGCAGATGACTCTAAAAATGCATGTACGTAAAAAAAAAAGAGTCTAAAAATGCATGATGCATACAATGTTTGTCGAGCTGGCTTATATAACACGTCTACACGATACGCACAGCGCCGCCCGGCCGGCCGCTATCGTGCATGGTACTGAAAAGCATATAGTGTGCGTACTAGAAAATTAAGAAAGAAACTCCATGCTAGCTCGCAGCATTGCGTGCGATCGATAATTACGTTGTGCGACCCGTGATAATCCGAGCCCATATAGGCATTATCTGCTAAAAGTTAAGTAGAAATGCCGGACGCCGGCGAAGTTTTTATAGGCCTTATATATAGGGGAGTTAGGAACTTGCCTCGATGCTCGCCGAATAATCGTAAGGAAGAGATGTCACCATGCAACCTGCTGCGTGCAGACAAATAATCAGAATATATATATATATATATATATATATATATATATATATATATATATATATGTGTGTGTGTGTGTGTGTGTGTGTGTGTGTGTGTGTGTGTGTGTGTGTGTGTGTGTGTGTGTGTGTTACAAGATACATACTACAGCTATGCAGGGATCAGTTAATTGAAAACCACTACTTGCTGGTGCTGCACTAGCTAGCACTCCATTAAGCGACATGAACCATATATTACCTTCCAGGAGAGCAATCCATACGAACAAGAACACCAGCTTCTCCATCAGATCAACCTTCATAGTCTCTCTGTATTCTGCAGTAAGCATCAAAATGCAACCTTCTTTCTAGAACGTTTCTTGGCAATGATAATTGATAATCTACAAAGAAACCGAGAGCTCAGATAACAGCACATGTATTACCCTGCAGAAACCAAAGAATTTGTCGGTGCAACCGTACAAGTAGATAGAGGATCTTGTCCTACGTTGTACTGCTTCGTTGTGTGGAGAGCTAAACATTTGCACAATGCAGGCAATGATCTTTGTGTGGCCTCCAATTTATAGGGGAGGGCAAGACAAACACCACTGCAATTAACTAACCGTAGGATATCCGTTGCATTTGCTTGTTGGTTGTGCTCACCCACTCTGCACGGGAGAGCTTGCCAAGCAAGCGTGAAAGAGTGCGTGCTGGGATTTTGACTCGGCGATCGATCGCCCACACAAGACACTTGCCTTTTCATAATATATTACTAGTGCCTACGAAGTGTGACTTGCCAGACGCATGCAAGGCATTCGATCTTCACGGGTGCATTGGTTAAATCCTAGATTTCTAAGTGTCAAGGCATTCGATCTTCACGGGTGCATTGGTTAAATCCTAGATTTCTAAGTGTCCATGAATTACTATCAATCTTCCGAAGTAAATATGGAAGACACGACATAGGGGATCATACCGGAGAGACAGAATATTTAGACACGTGCGTGCTTTCTCTGGAGAAAATAACAACCTTACTCTTATGTTATTGTATTAAATGAGAGTTACAATGAGGTGCACATTGTTTAAGATGAACAATATGCGACTAAGGCTCCAGTTGAGCGATGTCTCTTTTTCTCTCTGTCATCTGATGTTCTCCTTAAATAGCGTCGAAGGGATGGCAGTTGGTATATGTGGAGAGACGCCTCATCGGTTCTAACCATCCGCACGTGTGTAGCAGTTGTTGTCAGCGAGACGTTCCCCTAGCGTGGTTGTCATGTAGTTATTGTCAGAGACAGAGAGCGAGGACATGCGATTATGTCAGCGACATAAAGACGCACGCTTCCTTGATCTACCGCATATAGTTAGTTACGGTAGACATGCTACCCGCTGGACGTCTCAGGCCCATATTTCTAATCGAGAGGATGGTCGATGCCCAGGATGGTTTGAGCATATTCTCCCCTACCAGGGGTACTTGTGGGAGCTAATTGACTAAGTCTTATCCCACAACTACTATTGACAATAAGCCATTAATTATGGATTACTCAATCCTCGTCGCTAGGCTTGCGAGTGGAAATGTTGAACCGAGCTGAAACACAAGACATTGTCGTTGTGATGCTTGTGGTATGTCCATGGCTGCATGTGTTCGCAAAAATGTCCATCGCTGCATGTGAACCGGGGGCCTACCGCCTACAGGTGCCGGCTCTGGGAAGTCGAAGGAGTTAGATTCTAGAGAGTTCATGTGGAGTTTTTTTTTAAAAAAAACAAAAAAAATCAGAACTTGCACGCATGTGGTGAAGCAGAAATCTTGACAGATTCTGGTTCCCCCAAACATCCAGTGGCCGTATATACCAAAGTCGAAGTTGAGCCTCACAAGCTTTCCTTGCCTGTGCCATGCATCTCCTCATGTGAAAATCTGGTCATATTCAGCTGAAGCTGCGGTTTTAACTTATACGGCTAGTTTTTTTTCCCTGGCGCAGGAGTACGTAACAAGCTAAACTCGTGATTCGGTATCAAAATATTTTGGGCACACAGACAAAAGGCTGAAACTTCATGTGAATATAGAAGATACCAGCAATCAAGGAATGAATGTCCTTGCTGTTGTTGTCCATCGTTACCGTTCCTTCGAGGGCAAATAAGTGAAAAAGGTAATTTCCTCCTCTCTTTGCCCTTCCTTACTTGGGTAAACATATATACTTAGCGTGATGTTTCATGTACTTAGTGTAGATATTTGTTGGCCTGGAATTATTTTTCTTACATTATCTTTTTCGTTTTCGTTTTCACCAAACAGTATATATTCTTCACGCAGAATCTCTTAGTTAGTCAAGAGCGAGTAAGAAAAGCACCAAATCTAAAGTTCTCTCTTTCTAAGCACCAAACCAAAAGGCTCTCTTTCCAAAATGGAAGTAAACAACATTTTGTTCATGCTAATGGAAGAGCAGTATGCAGCATAAAGCTATAAACAGGATGATCTCTTCCCATAAGATTAGCAAAGATGACAACGCTTACCTCAAGGCACTCGGCAATGGCGACCTGATAATATATAGTGGTCGTCTAAAACCATCAGAGCTGAAGCTTCGAAGTTCGAAGTCACACCATGGTAGCCATTGCTTCTCGCATTGACGAGAAGAACGCAGAAATAATAACCAAGAGTCCCAGAACACAGAAACAAAGAAGTCTGCACTTGTATATATACATAGCCCTCACCCCACCGCACCATGGAGTCACCGCTCAGCAAAGCAATGGCAGGCGAATTGAAATACTCACCGTGTAGTAGTAAACTTAGCCGGGAACCGGCCATCAGGGCAGGACCAAAGGAACATACAGGAGATGAGCAGCAGCTGACAGGAGGAATCTTCCCTCAGTCCTATGCATGGGTCGTGCGTGAGTGACCAACAAAGCCGGCGTAGGGATGGAGAGTTGGAGACGGCAGTGTCCTATGCGTGGCTTCTTTCTTCATAAGGAATAGGAAAGGTTAACTCATCTTTCTATGTAACAAACTATTCATCCTTGTTTAGGTATGAACATGACAGGTTAAAAAAATACGATGCGTTTATTGAATTTGAGCAATTCCAACTATTTTTTCCATCCTGCAATTCTCGGAGTTTTCTAGAGGGGAATTCTTGCATGTTAACATTCGATGCTGACAACAATGCAATTTTCTTCCAAACAACAAGATAGCAACATCAGAACATCTGATTGCAGACTGAAATCTGCTAAGTGGAGGAAAAAACAGCAGTTATACTGATTCCGTAGGTATTCTATCAATGTTAATTCAGAATGCAACTATGTAGGTGGACATGTCACATTGCAGTGCAAATATTCTGGTGCTAACACAAAAAATTGGACCAAGGATCGAAGAAACAGTAGCTCTTATTTCTGCCTACATAACTCGAGTTCACTCAAGAGTCAACGTCATTCAGACAAAATGGTTGTAACTTGTAACCATACCATGCCACGATTCACATCACTTTTGCTTTGCTTAAGTATCAGGAAAAGCATGTTTGCAATCAGCAATACCACCAAACATGCTGTTCAGCACACAACAGTGCTCAGTGCATAATGGGGCCAACTACGTTTACGTCAATTATGTATAAATTACCAGCAAAGAAACCAATGAATTGTGAATAGGTCGGCACATTGAACAATTAATTTACTATAAGCTGGTTATTGTAAACTTTCAGATCAGTAACAAACAAAAATAAGTTTAAATTTTCATCTCAACTGTGAAGAATCAGCACTCTATATACACCTAAAGCAGTATTTCAATAAACAGTGTTACATACAGCAAGGGGTATCGACTATCAAGTTTGTATATATGCATTCAGAGACTAAGGCGGCGTCCTAACCAAAATGGGTGATGAATGGCCCCACGAGTCATGCAGCACACTTCAAGAAAACATTCCCCTGAAGGCAGCATTAAGACTAAAAGGTCGCTTGCCACCAAGCTTCTGGAAAAAACATTCCCCACCTTTCAATTGAATTGCCAACTGCGGAAGACAGACAAAGATACATTATAGTGGCTAAATAAGTCATTTTTAAGTCTAAATGTAGAAATTCAGGAACTAATAGGGAATCAAGTTTGTATTAAGATCAGTGGGCAGGGATATTGATTAAAAAATGGAAAACAGAATTAGTATGAGCAATTTAAAATGAATGGAAAATGTTACATATTATGAATAAAAAGAAGAAACAAACCAACTTCAGTTAAGCAGGAAAAACAACCTCAGACCTTGTCGAACCCATAAGGCAGTGTTAATGTGCCACTGAAGGCCAAATAGGTACAGCAATGTGTTCTATGTTCACCCAAAAGTATGATATGCGATGTGGAAAATGCAGCTAATTATTCAGGGAAAGGTACTATATGTCCCATATCACAAAGCGATAGCAGTATATGGATAATAAAAAATTTCAAATAAAACCAGTTGACAAAGTCAAAGTGAATGAATCACTTAAATAAAGTAAATAGAAACAAAAAAAAAACATAACTGATGGTCTCAAAACACATATATTTGTGATCTATATTAGATGTCTTATTTGCATCAGCTGGAGCTATTGAGTATGTTCTTGATTTTCCCATGATAGAAAAGCTGGCGACCTGGCGTCGCCCTCACTGATGGCAGAAAAGGAAAAGTGATTATGGCAAAAACAATTAGCTTTCTTATTATATTTGGTTTAAAAAATATTCAATGTTATGAAGACGTGTTACAAAGAAATGGCTAAAGCTATGTTTCGATGGCCAATTCTATGTTCTTAGCAAGGATATAGAGCAAAATGTATTAACACTGGTTCAATCTTGGCAGGCTCACACCAGGAGAAAGAAAAGTATTCTTGAAGATAAATAACGGATGGCCAACAAAGTTATGTGTGCTGTAAGTACTAAGTTCGATCATGGTAGGCTTCAACAAGGAAGGACAAGGAACAGTTCCAGCAGAGAAGTTCACTAAGGCCTGACCATGCCAAATGATGTTTTACAAGGCCAATAAAACATATAGATTAGTTCAAGCTGGGAAGTATTGTCAAGACTGACTTTACAAAATGAGAGAAGCTACTCTGTTTTACTAGTAAATACTGTCAACAATGTTTTTCAATTCTTTTTTTATTTTGCTGAATGTGGATGATTAGAAACTTAGAATCTATCAGGTTATGATCCAGAGCTGGCACATAATACATGCTTTTGCCGTAGAAGCTCATCTATTTTACTTTGGAGGGAATTTAGAAACTAAACTATTTTACCAGGAGCCAAGAAAAAACAATGATTTAAATTGTTGCTAGCGTTCTTCTTATTGTGAAAGTGGATTTACTTGGTACTGAAAATGACAAGTAATAAAGATTTTAATGGTGAAAAAGAACCAGATAGCATACCTACTCTTTTTCAGTCCATCATGCTCCTCTGAGTTGTCAGGCACTCAAGTTTGCCAGAGTTAAAGCCTGGATGATGCCACATCCTAAGGCAGCAAAAATCTACAGTGTGTACTACCCAGCTGCATGTGTTAGCCTTTTCTGTCTCTTGATAAGCCCTTCCATCAAAGTTATATACGTTGAACTGTTGACAGACATTCCCTTTTGCATCATCTCATCCAAAATGGCCTTAGCTTCTTTCAATTGCCCACCGGTGCATAGCTCATTTAGGCGTTTTGTGTAGGTGTCCAGAGCACAATCTTGTGCATTTCCACCAGCTTCTGCCTCAGGTTTACCCTCATGCTCCTTCCCTGTCTCTGCTTCCTCCACAGAAGAAGGCTTCACCAGAGGAGAAGCAAAGCTTTGAGATAATTTTCCACTGTCAGTTAACTTATGCAGCATATTCTGTGCTTCTTCTGATCTCCCTGCTTCAGTTAGTGCAGATAACACAACATTGTAAGTAAATGCATCAGGCTGCAATCCCCTGACCTCCATGTCAGCAAAGAAACACAAAGCAGTATCGATATCCCCATCTTTGCACATAGCTTGAATTAGGGTGTTATACGTGATAACATCAACCTTCTTCCCTTTCTCTACCCATGACTCAAAGAGCTTCAATGCTTTGTCAAGCTTGCCATGCAAACACAACCCATTCATCAAAGTGTTGCAGGTAACAACATCCGGCTTAAAGGAATTCTCCACCATCTTGTTGTGGAATTGGAAGGCGTTCTCCAAGTCCCCTTCCTTGCAGTAGGCATGAATGATGATATTGTACGTGGTGTCATCTGGTACCAACCCCTTTTCCATGAGCTCATTCAACTTATCAATCGCCTCTTTCAACCTCCCCATCCTACAAAGACCCTTGATCAACGTGTTGTAAGTCGAAGTGCTTGGCGTCAACTTCCTCTCAATCATCTCATCCCACAGACGCAGAGCAGGCTCCGGATTATACTCCTTGAAGTAGGCCGCCATCACTGTACCATAGCTGACTTCATCAGGCATGAAACCCCGTTGCGGTGGTGAATGCAAGAGTTCCTCGGCCTCTTCATAACGGTTCTCCTTGCACAGGTTATACAACACAGTGTTAAGTGTGAAGGTGTCCATTTTGAGTCCCCTTCCCACCATCTCATCCATCAATGCAAATGCTTTCGCAACATTGCCAGCTTTGCAGTATGCATCAATCAATGTATTGTATGTGATAACGTCTGGTGCCAACCCCTCCTCTGCCATCTTCTCTAAACGGCCCAATGCCTCCTCCAATTCCCCCTCCTTGCAAAGCCCCTTTACAACAATGTTGTGTGTGACCAAAGTCGCCTTCACCCCCTTCTCACACATTTCCTCAAGCAGCCTTAATGCATCAGACGAGCACCGCCACTTGAAGCACGCATCAGCAAGCGTATTGTAGGTCACTACATCAGGCAACACCGTGCCGAGCCGCTCCATCTCATCCTTCAGCCTAAATGCCCCATCCACCTTCCCCGCCTGGCACAGCCCTGCGGCAAGCACATTGTACGTCCACAGGTCGGGCTCAAACCCGAACGCCGTCATGGCCTCCACGACCTTGGTCGCCTGCTTAATCCACCCGAGCCTCGCGTACGCGGACACGAGGGTGTTGTACGTCGCCCTCGTGGGCGCGATCCCCTCCCTCTTCATCCTCCCTAGCAGCGCCCGCGCCTCGCCTAGCATGCCCTTCCGGCAGTGCGCGTTGAGGAGCGTGTTGTAGGTGACGGCGTCGGGGGAGAGGCCGAAGCCCTGCATGGTTGAGAGCGTGGCGAGGGCGTCGGCGAGGGTGCCCTTGGAGCAGTGGGTGTGGACGAGGAGGTTGAAGGTGTAGTGGTTGGGGTGGAGGCGGAGAGCGACGAGGGAGCGGAAGGCGTCGAGGGAGGCCTGCGGCGAGGTGGAGGGGCTGCGCGCGAGGGCGGAGAGGACGGCGTTGGCAGCCTGGAGGGAGGGGCGGACGCGGCCGCGGCGGCGGAGGGAGTGGAGGAGCTGGGCGGCGAGGTGGGGAGGCGGAGGCTCGCGTAGGCGGAGAGCGCAGCGTCGGCGAGCGGGATCGAGGGGAGGTGCGCGAGGAGGTGGCGGTGGAGGTGGCGGAGCGGGTCGAGCGGGACGAAGGAGAGGAGGAGCGGGAGGAGGTGACGGTAGGGGAGGACGGGGAGGAGCGGGAGGAGGGAGGGGAGGCAGGAGGGCGGCGAGAGGAGGCGGCGGTACGCGAAGATCGGGTCCGGCGAGGCGAGCCCCGGGCTGGAGGCGGCTAGGGAGAGCACGCGCGGGTGGTGGGCAGCGTTGAGGCGCGGGAGGTAGGGGCAAGGAGGGTAGAGATGGGCGGCGGGGTGGGAAGGCGGGACGCCGAGACGAGCGCGTCCGCCACGGCCGAGACGAGGGCGGAGTTGGGGTCGGACGCGGCTGCGGCGGAGGTGGAATGAGGGGTGTCCATGGGGAGGGAGGTGGCGGTGTTCGTGACGGCGCGGCAAGGGGTGGGGGGGAGGGAAGCGGAGAAATGGTGTGGAAGAGAGGCCGCAGCCCAGTGGCGGAGGAGTTGGGTTTTAGGATTGTTGCACGTTGGAACCTGGAACTCTGGTGCGGTTGGCTGGCTGCGGCGGCCTATCAGCCGATGGGTTTAGGCATTTATAGTCATTGTTATTGTTATGTAAGATTTTTTGATATAGATAAAAGATAATAAAGAAAGAGAAAGATATTGTCTATAATTCTATAGCTGACTATAACACGAGAAACAAGAAAAGCATTAAAAGATTACGTGTTCTATAAAGACAACTAAAAAAACAGCAGCCGTCTGTACCATTGTATGAGCTGTCTTTTGTGCTGTCTATAGGTAATATGGAGAGTTGCTATAGACAACAACTGTCTATATCATCGTACATACCTTTACACGTATGCAATTAGCGCAATCACACTAGCTTTGGTCTGAGTACCAAATAAACATGGAAATCATGGCGCGCACTAGATATGTCTCACATGGAAGATTTCAAGCCCAGTTGTGCGAGGCGGAACCTGCTTGACACATGTATGATTTGCTCTGTGACGAATTTTCAGAGAAAGCATGTTACTTGCATATCACAATCCTGGAACATTACAAATTTTGCTACAAAAAATCCATGAAAAGGAACGCTGGCATCGAGAGCTACATTCTCTCGATTAGAACCAAATCGTTAGCACGTCATTCTATCTATTGATCCTCTAATCATCGCCAAATGGGGAAATAGTTCGTAGCATTGGCGCATCCGAGAAAGGGCATCCCCATAAGGCCATAAAAGTGGCATCAGAGATTAGCGTCTGCAGACCTACTGATATGATACGCGATCACTGTCGCTGCTCCCAAGCTTTTTCTTCCTGCACTAGGCAAAAAAACAGCAATACAATGTGTGCTCGCATCGTTTATCTAGTCATTCAAATATCAAGCAATAGAAGAATGAATCACAATATGCATTTGTTTACCTTCATTTGTCTAGCAATAGAAGGAAGCCATTTCTCTCCCCTGACCTTCTTCAATTCCCTCACCCTTTCTTCCTCCCTCTTGGCTGCTGCTTTAGCTGCAGCTTCTCTTGCTTCCAATCTAGCCAATGATCTTTCGGATGCTTCCTTTGCGGAGACAAGTATGTCATTACCATCGACAACAACAGACTGAAGCATATGCCTGAACTGAAACCGGGGCGCAGTAAGATCAGTAAAAGCTACGATTAAAAACTCCAAGCAAGGATATAATTACTGCAAGAAGGGCTATCTAACCTTCTTTGATTTTTCATCAACCTCTGGCCCAGGCAGAATCCTTGGTCTCTTGAGTTGCACATGGTGTTTATCTGGAAATATAAATTACATCTGAGTATGTTCTGCCACCACGAAAGAATTTATCCATTGAGATTGCTGAAAATAATCTTCTTTGTCACTTACCCATGGCATCCATTCTGATGCCGGGTGGTGCTTTTTTAAATAATTTTATCCCTCCATCTGTTTCCATAGGGTCAGCCATGTTCAAGCAAGGAGTTCTGACTATTTCGAGGTTTTTCTCTAACATATCGTCCAACATATTTCGTACCTGAAACAAACCATTTGAAGCTTGCACAATCACAGTGTATAACATAGTATGACTACCTAAACACAAAGCAAAGGATATGGACAGAAGCACAGCTGGGTGAAGGGCAAAGAAAAAACAAAGCATGTAGGAGCAGCAAGCTGAAATGGTTATACTGCTGTTACAGAATTTCATCTCTGCGTCCACCACAATATTGTGCCAGCATTTTCCAGTTGACTATTAGGTTTGCCGCTTGCCAGTTTGAAACTTTGGTTATGGCTCTACTACGCATCACATATATGGAAAAAAAATCATGCAGTTGAACAGAATATAAATGTATACCATACAGTGAGTGGAATTCACGAGTTTAACTACCAAGAACATGCGTGAATTTTGAACTGAGCTAACAATTGATCCACTAATGGGGTGTTTAGTTTGAGGGAACACCTCATTCTAGGATGGATTGATCCATCATGGGATCATCCCATAAATTCGGTGGGATGACACCATCCCTCGTTTTGTACTAGACTTATGCTTGTGAGGGATAAGGTGGTGATGGACCAACACATTCCATTCCTCAAACCAAACAAGTGGGTTAGGTTTGGAGTTAGGATCGGATGGTCAATTCACCATCCCGTCCTTCAAACCAAACACCCCATAACTAGTCAACACAACGATCAGCTGATGATGAGATAAAATTCACAAATCACCTTGTTTTTTCCATACGAATCAAATATTGTGTTGTTCTGTTGTCTTTTTGGCTTCCTACTTATCAACTATTATTCTTTATCTTCTTTGCTATGCATGTTTTTTGTACAGGTGTAAAAAACCATCAAAAGCTCCAATTACAGAATTACTATTACTACAGCTTGGAATGGCAATGCACAAAAAGAAGCGTTTTGATACTAAGAGGAACCATATCATTCATAATGGTGCTAGATTATGTATGGTCTATTTATCTATCTATTCCATTGTTGTTGTTGATGTTGTTGTTCTAGCAGCATCAACTCCCAATGACTGGTTAAGCAGACAGTAGTTCTGGTTCCTCCACAGAACGATTAAAGTACGCTGCAAAGCTGTAAGAACAGCTGAAAGACAGGTGCTTCAATGCTGCCTATATCCTAATCCTAGTAACGCTGAATTAGCACAATTGAACATAACGCCATAGTAATCACCGAGATATATATTAACTTTGCCAATCAATAAATTCTTGGTAAGCATGAAGTGAGTAGTAGCAGGCTAGCACCCCTAGTTCAAAAACAATAACCACAACAGAAACTAAAATTTGTACCCGACGTAACTAACCAGCATAGAGCAAAGCGAAACGAGCAAACAAAGATACCTTGATCTGGTACAGCTTAAGCCCAGGAGCTTTCGCCTTGCCTTCCTGCGGCGACGGCTCCACGCCGTGGTTGGCCTCGCCGCCGCCGCCGTTGCCAGAGGCGACCTTCGCCGCGCCGTTGGATAACGGGACGCCGAATCCCACGGCGGCGATGGAGTCGATGGCCGCCTTCCACGATGCGTCCCCGTCATCGTCACTGCTGCTCCCGCCGCCGCCCCCCATTTTGCGCTACTCGAATCGTGTCGACTCTGTTCGCTCCGCCGGTGCGCTTCGTGCCCACTTGCGCTCTATTTTTGGGCCTCTGGTGGGCTGGATTAGTGGGCTGGGCTGAGCCGAAACTGTTTCGGACCAACCCAGCGGCGGCCGCCTCTTTCTTCTTTTTCCCGACCCAACCGACCCGAAGACTTCCCGTCGTCAAATCTCTCATCCCACCTCGCCGCCGGCGAAACCCAATCACCCAGTAGGGAAGCACCACCACCACCCTCTGGAGGAGCGCGCTTGCAGGTTCGGCCGATATGGGGAAGAAGCAGCACAGCAAGGACCGGATGTTCATAACGCGTACGGAGTGGGCGACGGAGTGGGGCGGTGCCAAGAAGAAGGAGGCCGCCGCGCCATTCAAGCGCCTCCCCTTCTACTGCTGCGCGTAACTACCTACCTTTCCCTTCCTCTCCTGTTCTGGCACTAGCCGGAAGGAAGATTTGCCTGCTTCTATCTATTCTCTTATTTGCCTGCTTCTATCTATTCTCTTAGTAATTTAGGATCCTGATTCAGGTTTTGGGGGAGCTTGAGCATATAGGGTTTCTTCTTTAGGGCATGAAATTAATTTCTGTGCGTTCTGTGGATCTTTTAGTTGATATGTTACTAGTTAAAGCAGTTAGCCTTGTATGTTCCCTTTTTTTTTGGAACAGGATCCACCCAGCTTTTTATAAAAGCTAATATCCAAGATTACAAAAGTAAGCCATACATCTCCAGGGCTGGGGTTACCAGCTTACCAAGGCAGAAAACGACTACTAAACCAACTCACAGGAGAAAAGCAACAAACCAAAACATCTAAAGACAAAGTTCAGACGAACAACAACCAAGTTCTACAAACGGAAGCCGAATTAAACTACAGGAATCGCATCGAAAGACTTCATCCATCCTTCGGCCAAGCTTATCATCCCATCAATCTCCTCACGTTCCTCTTTTTTTATCAGAAGTCTCCATCTCTGCAAACAAGACATAGATTTGAAAATAACCTTAATCGGCTGCTTAGGGAAAATCTTCTCAATTGCTATTTTATTTCTGACTTTCCAAAGTGTCCACACCATAGCTGCAAAACTGAATAGAACAATTTGATATCTATTAGCATCCCTATCATCTAACCAGAAATGGTGGAAGTTATCAAGAGATTTCGAAATCTTCTCCCAATTCAGGATTTGCTTAACACAGGTCCAAGCAAATTTTGCTAAGACGTAGTTAAAGAAAACATGATTAGAATCCTCCAAAACCCCGCAAAGGATACAATTTTCATTTCATTTCCACTTTCTCATCTTGAGGTTGACTGCCGTTTGTAATCTATCCTGATACAATAGCCAGATAAAGATTTTCACTTTTAAGGGGATTTTACTCTTCCACAACTTCTTATTACAGTTGAGAATCACCCCACCGAAAGACAAATGTCGATATAAGGACTTAACCGAAAACCTCCCAGATTTCTCCGAACGCCACTTCGCCTTATCTATACCATTACCCAAACACACCCCATGCAATGCACTCTTCAGATCAACCCAAGAATCAGCCTCTATCTTACCAAACTGTCTAATGTAGTCAATGTTCCACTCCTCATTAACCAAACAATCTGCCACACTACTGTCAGGATTAGAGCAGATATTAAGCAATCTATCGAATCAAATTTTGAGAGGACAATTGTCTAACCAAACATCTTTCCAAAAAATAGTACCCTCTCCATTCCCAATCTGATGAGTAACACCTCTTTGGAACAAATGTTTTACTTTCTGAAGGTCATTCTAGAACCGAGATCCCCTTATAGTCCTAATACCTCTGTAATCACTCCTAGGAAAGTACTTAGCTTTTAGGAGTCTAAACCAAAGTTCATCCTTAGCCATATTCAATTTCCAGAACCATTTGCTCAAAAGACAGATATTCATTAATCTGGTGTCCAACACGCCCAAACCCCCATAATCTTTTGGTCTACACACCGTCTTCCAATTCACCATGTGGTATTTGAAATTGTCACTAGCGCCTCTCCAAAAAAATCTGACCCGAATGAAGTCCATTTTACTATGTATATCCTCATTCAACCTTTAAAACCCCATTGTATACATGGGAATACTGCTTAGGCAACTATTCACCAAGATCAATGTCCCCCTTGTAGATAGAAGATTATTCCTCCAATTATCCAATCTGTTACCCATCTTACTAAGAACTTTTTTTGCTGCTTTCTTGTGAATCTTCCTGTCTCCAATATCAATTCCTAAATATGTCAAAGGGAGCTGACCCAGCTTGCAGTTTAGCATATTAGAAACTCTTATAGCCTCTTCACTATCAACCCCCAAAACATAAATCTCACTCTTGTGATAGTTAATCTTCAAACTAGATAACCATTCAAAGCAGTATAGCAGAAATTTGAGATGAAGGATAAACACCTCCTCACAATCAATCATAAGAACTGTGTCATATTAGCATATTGAAGAAGAGGAACACCCCTAGGAATCAGATGAGAAACTAGACTTGTGATCAACCCTGCATTTTGAGCATTTTCAATTAAACCTGCCAATGCATCTGCTACCAGATTGAAGAGCAAAGGAGACAGAAGGTTTCCTTGCCTCAAACCCCTATGAGTTGCAAAATATGGACCAATCTCCCCATTAATGTTAATGCTAACTTTGCTTCCTTTAACAGAACTCATCACCCACTTGATCCAATGTTTAGAGAAACATTTACCTCTCATTACATTTTCCAAGAAATTCCTCTGAACTTTGTCATAAGCCTTCTCGAAGTCCAGTTTCAAAATAATACCTCTCTTCTTAGAAATTCTCATCTCATGGAGAATCTCATGCAAAGAAAGCACCCCATCCAAGATATTTCTGCTCTTAATGGAAACAGTTTAACAATCACTAATAATCCTATTAGCTATAAAACCCAATCTAACCACCAACAACTTGGTAATTATCTTAAAGCTGACATTAATCAAGCAAATGGGCCTGAAATGCTTGATGGAATTGGCTTCCTTGATTTTACGAATCAAAATAATTACCCCATAATTCAATCTTTTTAAATCCAGTCTATCCTCATAAAAATCTTTCACCATTTCTACAAAAACACCTTTCAGCACCCTCCCCCCCCCCCCCCCGGCAAGCTTTGTAAAAGAAAGAAGGAAAACCATCAGGCCTTGGAGCAGAATCGGCTTTGTGCTCAAGTTCATCAGTTCTTGATGATATTTAACCTTTAAATGATTTAAAATGAGCTCAGTTTAGCGGTTGATTAGTAACTAAAATTAAATCCTCTTATTTAGCCACTGATTATTATTTCATTGGGTGGTTTAGGCTCACGTTTGTGCCATTTGAGGATCCAGTGTGTACGGCCGATGGAAGCATCTTTGATTTAATGTAAGTGGGCTAAAGTTCATTGTGCTTCTTTGGATAATTTCTTCGTGGAATAGCTGAGAAGATTGGGATTCTAAGGGTGCTGCTTCTGAATGTAGGAGCATAATCCCGTATATTAAGAAGTTCGGTAAGCATCCGGTAACCGGAGCACCGCTCAAACAGGAGGATCTAATTCCTCTCGCGTTCCATAAGAACTCAGACGGTGAGTTAAAACCGATGGCATGAAAATGTTAATGTAGCTTGAACCAAATGGAACTGCTAGAACAATAGTAAATTATTGATGTTAGGATATGTGTGTTCTTGTTCTGTCTCATATATTAAATATGTGCTCTTTTTGTGCAGGAGAGTTCCAGTGTCCTGTTTTGAATAAAGTTTTTACAGAATTCACGCATATAGTTGCTGTAAAGACTACTGGGAATGTCTTCTGTTATGAGGTGGGTTTTAGCCTTTAGTGAGCTTTTTCAAGTGTTCAATCTGGTGTTATGGTATCTTCTTAGCTCACGGGTTATTTCTTTATAAATGTAGGCAATCCACGAACTTAACATTAAGCCAAAGAATTGGAAAGAGTTGCTAACTGATGAGCCCTTTACTCGAAATGACTTGATAACAATTCAGGTAGCCCATCGCTCATTTTCTTATTGACATTTAGCCCCTTAGCCTAATTATGTTCACCTTTCGGACTTTGGTAGAATCCAAATGCGCTTGATGGCAAGATCCTTGGGGAATTTGATCATGTCAAAAAAGGCTTCAAACTTGAGGATGAAGGTTCGACTATGCTCCCCCTTTCCCTGTTACTTATTGCGTGTCAGCTGTTTCCTATTTAACATACAGTCTTTTTTTTTCAAGATGGCTTTACTTACATAGTCTGATTGTCTGACTGTTGTGCAGAGTTGCAGCGAATGAAAGATGATCCGACCTACAACATAAATATTTCCGGTGATCTTAAGCAAATGATAAAGGAACTCGGGACAGAAAAAGGAAAGCTAGCTTTTTTACATGGCGGTGGAGGGCAGAAAGCTCAAAAGGAAAGAGCTGCCGCATTCGCTGCAATTTTAGCAAAAAAGGAGAAGGATGACTCAAATTCAGGCAAAGAACCTAAACCTCATCAACCTTTCAGTATTGTGGATGCTGCTTCTGCTTCTGTTCATGGTAGGAGTGCAGCAGCTGCAAAAGCTGCTCCTGCTGAGAAAACCGCTGCTAGAATTGCTATGCACATGGCAGGGGATCGAGCTCCTGTAAATGCTAAATTGGTATACTGTCATCTCATCTTCATGTCTTATGTAGGCCTTGTGTTACCTGTGCAACGGGCGTTGTCTTATAGAGATAATTCAATGATTTCAGGTTAAAAGTCGTTACACTACCGGAGCAGCTTCACGTTCTTTCACATCGACTGCCTATGATCCTGTTACCAAAAATGAATTTGAGTATGTTAAAGTTGAAAAGAATCCCAAAAAGAAAGGATATGTTCAACTGCATACCACCCATGGTGATTTGAATTTGGAGCTTCATTGTGACATAACTCCTCGGACATGTGAAAATTTCCTCACACATTGTGAAAATGGTTACTACAATGGTCTTATCTTCCATCGTAGCATTAAGTATGTTCTGATTGCATTAGTCCTTTCTCCCCTCTCTTTCTTTACATGTACTTATGGGCTTATGGCCATAAATAATCGTGTCCGTTTAATCATCCCTTTTTTACAGAAACTTCATGATTCAAGGAGGTGATCCAACTGGCACAGGAAGTGGAGGGGAGTCCATATGGGGTAAACCTTTCAAGGATGAAGTGAATTCAAAGCTGCTACACTCAGGAAGAGGTGTAGTCAGTATGGCAAATTCTGGCCCTCATACCAACGGATCCCAATTTTTCATTTTGTACAAGTCTGCACCACATTTAAATTTCAAGCACACAGTATTTGGCATGGTGGTTGGTGGTTTGACCACACTTTCAACTATGGAAAAGGTGCCTGTTGATGATGACGACCGGCCATTGGTTAGTACGATTTATCTTTTTCCTCCGTCCTCATTTTAAACTTTTAGTTTTAAGCATGACAGTATCGTGTATTTTCTTGCAAACAATATTTTGTGGCTATGAAATATCGATCTGTTAACTTTGGCACAATTGCAATATTGTTTTTTAAGCATTATGCTTCATATTCCTTTAGCTTTGATTGTTGTACTGAGTTCTCATGCATAATTGTTTCTTGAGTGTACGCAAAACTTTTCTGAATGTGGTATTCCTATTTCTGCCTTGATTTACAGGAGGAAATAAAGATACTAAAAGTCAGTCTATTCGTGAATCCTTACACGGAACCAGATGAAGAAGAAGAAAAGGCAAAGGAAGAGGCGGAGAAGAAAAGGGATGATGATTATGTAATGTTGCTTCGCATGTTATTTCAGTTACAATCATGGACTTTTTGCGTTTACTTATCTCCAATGGTTTTAACATTCGTTTGCATTAATTCAGGATAAGGTGGGATCATGGTATAGCAACCCAGGAACTGGTGTTACTGGTTCAACAAGTGCTGGTGGTGGAGTTGGCAAGTATCTAAAAGCTCGGACAGCTGGCTCTGCTGATGTGGCCGGAAATGCCACCGCAGCAGATGATTCAAGCAAGAAGAGAAAAGTGAATGCTTCTAGTGTAGAATTTAAAGATTTCTCTGGATGGTAGATGCCTTATGTATGTGAATTTCCTCTTGCATCTCAGAAGAAACAGCTGGTGGAGACTTTGGGAACATCTTGGCATGTCCATTCATTTTATGATGTATTAACTGTCCAGAATGCTCGAGGTCCACAATTAATAGTGTTCCCTGTAAGCTCCGATTCAGACTTGTTTGATATTGATGCTGACAAACCCGGTTTAAAGTTGAGTGATCCAATCTGCTAGGATTGCTGTTGCTGCAGCAAAGAGGTATTACTAAACTTCTGCTTTGAGTTTCTGTAGTGCTTTACTCAATCGAGGTCCATATCATTAGTGGTTTGTTTCATCTGTAAGAGCAAAAAAGCATTTCCTTTAGTTTCAATGCAGTTACAGTAGTTACTAGTTAGCATTTGTCTTTGTTTCGCGCTATATGCAGATTTGACCTGAATATGAGAGTTTTCTCAGTTTATACCCTGTTCTTTTGCTGCAGGCTGAGCTGTTAAGAGGGAGAACTGGCAACTTTGAAAGACTGGTTCAATAACTGGAGTTCATGCTTCCGTCAGTCTTATGTATGGATCATTACAGAGAAAACTTAGAAAATCATAAAGTGGAAACCCAGTGTTTTTTGCGCCAAGAGCCGTACTAACAGCTATGCTTACTGTTGTTCGTGGCATGTTGTACTGATACATTCATCTTTCCAGGTTACCCGCTCGGTTGCTTTATATGCCTAGTTTACCCTGGCAATGAAACACATTGCAGTTTCGTACATTCATTTCGATTAGTGTAGCATATTTACTGAACCAGAAATGCGTCCTGCGCCTCCTGAGTGCAATGATGCGATCTGAAGAAATGCAACAACAAATGCTAGACTTCGCTTACAAAGATAGGCAACGTGTTAACGGCGCTGTCTCGCAAGGAGGTGCATACGCCACCGGAGCGGTACAGCGTTGGCAGAATCACTTACCATTGTAAGTGGTAAAATGCATGCTATAGATAGTGACGTGTAAAATGCATGCGATAGATAGTGACATGTATCTGGCTGCATATCTATTGCACAAGCACTATTTGGTGCACATATGAAAAAACTTTTAGTTTGGATATCAAATTAGCATAAAAAATTCTAGATGTAATTTATGGTGTTTTGTTCCACCCTTTAAAATTTGAAGTTCAAACTCAAAGTATATTAGAAGAAACAAAAAAGATAAGTTTACTGTGAATAGTAACATTTGCCTTTTTTTTTCCCTTTGCTTTTGATCTGTCATATGTCAGAAATTTCTCATTTTTGTAACTCTCAAAGTGGAATGAGTTTGAACTTGGAATTTCGTATATAAGTAGAGTAGTTTCAGAAGCACATCTAGAATTTTTTTCAGAATTTTTTATGCTAATTTAATACCCAAACTAAAAGTTTTTTCATATGTGCACCAAATGGTACTTGTGCACTAGATATGCAGCCCATGTATCTAGGCATATAGTCAGGCCTATATGTAAAAGCAATTGTAGTGACAGATTAACCTATCATATTATTCATCTTGCAAAACATGTTCGCCCACGTGAACACAATCACAAGATAAACCCTTGCAGTGACTTAGTTTTGACCCATATGTACAAGCCAACCATTTGTTGAACTAAGAAGAAAATGAAGTCCTGTCTGGCTCAAATTGTTGCAACAAAACCGATGTCCCAAGTACCAAACAACCACCCTACCAGTTAATTTATTTTTATTCGACCTACGCACGCTTAAGCAAAACTACTATAATCGACGCAATAGCCAAGAGCACAAAGGCCGACGGGGCATTTGCAAAATCGTTTTTGGAATTCATGATCAAAGTCTTCAACTTCCCCTTGGTCTGGCCCTCGTACGAGGTTGCAATGAGGTCTTGCATAATGCTTGAAAGGTTCGTCACCATCTCGGACACCACCGTCTTCATTCTATCCACGTAGTCCTTGAATGCTTCTCCAGCGCTTGGCGAGAGCTCACTGCTGTTTTGCACGCTCTCTGCATCACTATCCTCAATATCTTCGGTAACACTCGAAGATTCACTGAGCTCTGAAAGAAGAGGGAAGGTGCATAAACAAGCTGTCTTATGGAAATATTACCGAATTAGATAGATGACTGAACAATGTAGACGACTAGGTTAATGCTTACTTGTCTTGTAAAACTGCATAACTTTTTCATTCTTCAGCACAGCGTCCCAAACATTCTTATCAGAAGCAAGCGAGGCAACAATGTCCTGCAACCCAAAGGTTGTCAAAAAAACGATTTACTATAAATAAAACTATATAAGTCTACAAAGTGAAAAGAATTTAAAATGGAGAAGTAGAATCTATGCATGCAGAAGAATGGGAATATTTGGGGAATAAGTTTTTGCACCCAAGGTCCCAACTAACATAACATAGGGACAGATACTCTATGAATAGGTGGCGGAATTTTTGTAGGTACTTAAGGAATATGTTATTTGTGCTCAAGGTTTTTCAGCTTTAAAATCATGTAAATTATAGCACATACTCTAAGGGAATAGCCGAATAGATGTTCCGTTCATACTCAAACATGAAAGTATAAGTTGGTACTTAAGGTAAAATAGTTAAATAAAGGCAAAATTGGTCACACCACACTCAATTTTTGCACCCTTAGCTGATGGATACCTAAAAATCGTGTCTTTGTCAAAAGACACTAAAATTATGTCTATTTGTTGTAGGATATTAAGGCAATTATTATGTTATTTTTGGGTGGGAGAGGAGAGAGAAATCACATGAAAATATCCATTTTGCCCTTCAATCTTCTTCTTCCTCTTCTCGTCCTCCCCAGCCGAACCAGCATGGATCAGGCCGTGGGCCGCCAGATCTAGCCGCCTTCGGCCGTCGACGTCGTGCCGGCTCCCCCTCTTCGTGTGGGCCTCGCTGCCACTGCCACCCCTCGCCTGCACCGAGCCAGGCACTATAGACGGTTGAACCAGACCAAGCGACCGAGCCAGGCACTTTGCATTGATGGCACTGAGGTCATTTTACAAAGTTTATCGCTCGGATATATTATTTTAATGAGAGTAGTGTCTAACAACAAATAACCACAAATTTTTAGTGTCTTTTGGCTAAGACACGATTTTTGGGTGTTCGTTAGCTAAGGGCACAAAAGTTGAGTGTCATGTAGTCAATTTTGCCAATAAATAAAGCAGGCTTGTGCTTACTGTCAATTCAAGTTGAATATGAAATTTCAAGAATGAGATGGGTTGAGATTTCACCAAGATATTGTATTCATTATTTTTATGCTAATAGAAGACATGAAAAGAACGGTCCTGGCTTCCAGAAGCAAAACCTGGGAATAACTTTTGTCTTGAATCTTCACATTTGTAATACAAAGTTAGAGGGAAGTACCTGAGCTTCAGGGATCTCCTTTAGCATTGTGAATGCTTGTACAACACGTACAGGAGCTCCAGATGAAACAAGTAAATTTTCGTAGTTATCTTCATGCTTAGATGTTTCCGAATGAACAAGATCCTGAGATGTTTCCGAGTGAACAAGATTCAGAAGTGCAGTGTCTTGAGCAACCTTTGTAGGACCATCAAGGTCACTAGGTGAGAGATGCGCCTTGGAAATATCCAGGTGAGAAACATGAGGTTCAACCTTAGCACTGGTTACATGAAAATGAGTCATCAATCTGTTCTAAAACAGCAAAGTATACAGAGCAATTGCCACGAGTAAAGGGTATAAAAGCTAAATGTAGAAGAAAAACTAATCGAAGTACCCAAAAAACCAAATATTTATTTGAAATAGAATCTAATCATATGGTTTGGACTACTTTATACGATTCGCTGAGATAATGTTAAAATTTCTGTCAGGCATCCTTCCTGTATAGATTTTGACATTCATTTGTTTCTGAAACATACAATGGAAACCCTTAAAAGAATGACCATTATGGTCAGTAAAACAAAATTCTCATGGCACCACTCAAACACAACTCTTTTGAACACTTTGCGACAGGAACATCACAAAAAACCTTAAACATGTCTAAAATAAACATGATAGGACAGCCAAAAGGCAAGTCTTTTCCAAACAAATTGTTTCGATCGTCCACCGCGAAGGTGGACGCGTGGCGACTGTCGGCAGCGGACGACGAGGACGGCAGGATGGCGCGGCGGACGGCGGCGGCGGAGCCGTAGCCGCCGATCACGGCGGCCTTGGCGGCCGCGCGAATGCTCCCCACTCCCATGGTTTCGATCGCCGCGAGAAGCGAGATCGCGAGCACCCCAACGAACTGGACGGAGGGAAGCAACTGGATTGGAGCCGGAGTTTGTTGAGAAGTTATTATAGCGGTAAAAACAAAAAGGGAAAAAACACGTAAAACGCTGCGGATAAAACGCGGAAGATTTTTTATAGGTAGATTTAATTATTTGCTATGACTAAATATGCATAATTAACTATTTATCATTGATATAGGTATGATACGTGGTCTCAGAACTCACATATCATACTCATATACAATAATAAATCGTAAAATTCACTCTTTTGCAATGACAAATAATCAAATTTTCGTTTTTAAAAGATGGTCGCTTGCTTCGACGGGTGCGGGTCTCCCTCGCTCGGTGGATTCTTGCGGTCGGATCTGAATCGTCGAATATAAAACGGATGGACAGATGTTGCGAGATCCACTGGATGGATGGAAAAACAGCGGGAGACCTGTGGTGGACTCCGACCCGTTTCTGGTTGTTACCTCGCTGGATACAGCAGACGTGTTTAAGGAAGCCAAGGGGGCGTTAATTGCGTAGGTAATCCCGTTATTTACCTGCTCAAGTTTACAAACCACGGAGTTAATCGGGTCTCACGGATCCCACCAGCCACAGAATTCTGAAGAAGAAGGTAATCGTGAAACTGACGGTGTCATGCTATCGCAAGTTCCAAACTCGTTCTTATCCTGCCATACTTCTGCACGAGCAGACATTGTTTGGCAAAATGTACTATGACTCATGTAGCAGCATTGATTCTGTAGGAGATAATAATCTCTTGCCCTGCGGGTTTTGATGATCATATCTACAGCTCACATGACAGAATTGAACAGCATAATGCAATAGGGATGCTTCTCGGAACGTATACAGAATAAATATGTTTGTGCTTGTGCAGCAGATTGCCCACGTTCAGAAGACACTGGACCAATCTCATATCAACGCGAATTTCATCACATCACAAGCTAAAGATCGATAGTGAAGGTGAAGCCAACATCTTAATCTTAACTAATGAGGAGTTTACTCTGCACAACAGAACAATTGTCCAACTCCCGCTCTAGCTTTTGTATATACGCTTCACACAATATAGAAATTGTTTCGTTCATAAAATATGATTCCGTCGTAACACACGGGCACCTACTAGTTATTCTGAAAAAACTAGGATCAACACCACACCTTGGCCACAAGGCACAACTTATTATATGATTTGAGAACAAAGTCTTTTTGCTGCACATTTACAACTCTACCATCTACACCTGACCTATACAATACAGCCCAATATGTCAAATGTCAATAATTCGATATCTGTCATTGTAAGTAATGTGTAGGAATTTCAGTCCTCAAGAAGTTTTCAAGAATCTCTCCACCCATCGGGGAGCCTCCACCGTTTGTGCCAGTAAATTGACACCCGGGACCAGAGAGGGAACATGAAGCTGTAATCTGCAGCCTCATCAGCTAGTCCACCAATTGTCAGAGGCAGCCACACGAATCGCGAATCTCTCAGCTCGGATGGATTCCACCGGTCGGCCATGAAGATGAATGAACCCGGTAGCCCTGGAAGTGGCAGCACGAACGTACTCTGGGAGAAGAACGTTGTTGATCTGAAGATCTCATTCCCTCCCACGCAAGGATTCCCCAGTGTCTCCCAAGGTCCCATGATTACCGTGGCCGCGTGAGCCAGCGCAGTGTTCGGTGCCCAGCTTGTGCAACCAGAGGTTATCATGTAGTAGGTGCCATCGTGCTTGAAGAGCGCAGGAGCTTCTCGATGCTGTGCAATGAGAAGCCTTCGCATATTATCGGTGACATCAAGGTAGTCATCAGTTAACTGACCAATGTGGAGCTCACTGTTGTCCTCAGAAGAATATATCAGGTAGGCCATCCCATCGTCATCCTTGAATATGGTCATGTCTCTACTTTCGCAGTCATGTGGGCGCTTGCTGTAGAGGTAAGTGAATGGGCCTGTTGGGGAGTCACTGATGGCCACGCCAACTGACGCTTTGGTGTAGTTAGTATCGTCTATGTGCATCCACATCACATATTTGCCAGTCCGGTCATTATATATCACCTTAGGCCTCTCCAGGACATTGGATTTGTGGAGGTCATGTGTCACATTCTTTTCCTCGCCACGGAGCACAACTCCTTCATTGGTCCATGCCCACAGGTCCTTCGAAGAATAACAACTTACTCCAACAATGTCAACCTGGAAATAGTTTGTCTTGGTTGGGAATGACAAATAGGGAGATATAGAAATTCTACAGAATAGAATTGGAGTATATAGCAAGCTAGCAACAAATGACAACATAACTAGTAAGTTCCACTGCTGAATATCACAAACTTCTGAATTTCAGAAGCAACATACATGTGTATGACCACATAGTGGTGCATTTTGCTTACTGGGAAACATACAAAACTCTGCTGGTTCCCATGGTCAACCCAGTGTCAGTGCTCTGTATATCAGGACAGCCAAGTAAAACTCTACCCAGGGAATCCTTAATGAACTAAGAAATGCCTCACACTACATCAGAACCAGGCTTTTTCTCCATTTTTTAAACCCAGTGCCATATTTCCTATCAAGCTGATTAGCTGATAATATCCAGATGCTGTGGCACTATTGCAGTCACTTTGGATTAACTAAATGAAAGAACTATAATCACGGTAATTTTTTCTTCTTCTGAAGATTTAACATCCTAACTAAGTGAAAAAACTACCGTTGCTTCTTCCATGACTACGTCCCAAATCCCAATACTCTAGGAACAGGGGCATCATATGGCTGACTTATCATTTAGTTTTCTCTATCATGCAAACTTCCAACTAAATCTGCTGATACTGTAACTGAAATAACTGGACATACTATTATACTAAAAGTATTCAAACAAAGTAAACAGGAAAGAACATAAATTATTTTTCATGCAAGAGTAGAGCATCAGACTAAAAAGTTTAAACCATAATCATATAATAAAGTTGTCGAAGATTTTATCTATTCTCATTCTCTACAATTTACATATTAAACTGCATTCCTAGTGACCTGCCTTGATGCAGCCCAGGCAACTTCCTTACCTTCCCAACATAACATTACTTCCAACATGTCCCCTAGCAACTGGGCCTCACCGACAGAATCTAAAAGGTCAGGAAAATTATATGCATGCATTAGCACACACTACTCCACAGGTGCTGAAATCCTTGCAAGCATATTTACAGAAAATAAGCTTAGTATTGTGCATATAGGACCATCCATTGACATGATTCCTTATATCGCAGCAAGACATGGACTAGTATAATGACGCAAAAACGATCCTTGATGATTTTCCATCATTTTTATTTACACTTTCACTACACTATTAAGCCTACTTCCACCTGTTACGCTCATGTGCAAGGCTTGCTAAAGCGGCTCGATCAATTCCATTTCTATATATATTATCTGACTTAAAAAATGAACGGTGAAGGTAATAAATTTCTCTGCTATGCCTGACTCTAAATTTAGCTAGTACATTCTGACTAAGGGAATAATGAATGTTCTGTGATTACTCTACCAAATCAGAAGCTCTTCAACACATAAATGATGCCAAAATTCAAAGTATCAGAACAATTTGACTTACCCGATCAGCTCCCTTACTGTGAGCTTTGTACGTTTTGCCATCCTTATTCTCTCCATACCAGAAATAGGTCTTGGATTTCTCATCATACAGTACACCGCCTCCATGAGCTTGGATTGGATGACCATCAGTGTCAAGCCAAACTCTCCCTGGGTAGTAGAAGTACATGCTGTCATTCCCACCATTGACTGGATCCATAGCCATCTTCCGTTCCGGGAAGAACATATCATGTACCGCAGAAGACTCGTCCAAGAACTCATCCACCACAGAAGGTGGCTTCTGCTCCCCCTTGCGCCGCACAGCCCGGGGATTCCTCCTGCTCCGGGGAGGCGATACCCGGAACTTTTCCTCCTCGACCTCCTCCAGCTCCCTCACAATCGATCGATGGATCTCGTGTACCGTGGTGTTCCCATCCTCCTTATGAATGATAAGTAGATGGAAATTCACAACGATGACCAATGCCGCCAGACTCCACACTACCAGAGTTAGGGAACGATGGCTCGCAGCATAGCAGCGGAAAGCTAACGCCTTTTGCTGCTTGCTCCTCGCGCCCATGCTGCTTCTACTCCAATTGATATGCGCTGCAGTAAAAAGAAAGTTCAGCTCGAACACTGCACAAATTAGACTGTAAAAGCAACATTGCTTAGAATATAGAATTTTCTGTAACGAACAATCTCATTTCTATGTCAAATCAAGAAAATCACACAATTCGTCTCAAAAAAAGAAAGCCACACAAGTGCAGCATCCAAACTGGAAATTCTCCAGAAAAGAATAAGGTTAAGTCCGACAATTCACTGGCCCCAGATTTCATTTCCCCAATTAGCGCCGCATAGGCTCGAAAATTTTGCACATCATAGGCCGATTTCAGCGAGCTTGTAAAAGAAACGTGCAAGTGAAAACCCGCACCCCTCCCCGTGATACAAAGCATGCATCAACAAGGAACCCAACTGGAGCAGCCCAAACTGGAGAAGTGTATTAAGAATCCAGCAAAACAGCATGGACATAGATTTGCACCAAGACCACAGAATTCTCCCAAGAACCTACTCACTCACTCCACACACCCAAAATGAAAAGAAAAGGAAAAAGGGAGGGGGAGCTCACCATGGCAGGTTGATCCAGAGCACTAAAGAAGACAAATTAAAGGCTAAACTAAACCCAATCCCATCAGGTAGGTACTAAGGTACCTACTAGCAGTAGGACAATCTTCCCAACCACTATTTAAAAATCAGCGAAGCTCACCATGGGCTGGTGCTGTTGAGATCTCGGCAAATGATGGGGAGGGAGGCCTGATACTCTGATTAAGTGATTAGCCTAGCTGTGATCCAACCCCAGGGAGATTATGGGGGCTGGCTTGGCTTGAGCGGCTGGCAATGTTCCCCCGCCGCCGCAAGTTGTTGCGGAGAAACGCGACGAGTGGTTTGGTTCGGTTCGGTTCGGTTCCCTCACGGACAGTGAACTGTGGAGTCGTTCTGGAAAGGTCGCCCGTCACATCAATGGTGGGTGCGTGGGGGTGGCAGATTGGAGGGGCACCGGACACCTGTGCTATGTGCGGCGGGCGTGCCTGCGGTTGGGGTAGGGGTAGGGGACGATGGTTTTCTGCGGCAGGTGGCCGCCGTGCTTCATGTGTCCCTGTTTTATTGCTCTTCTCTCTTGTGGTTGGAGAAGGATTAAAGCTGATCTAATTGATTTGCGTCCTTTTTTTTTGTTTAAACGAGAAAACGAATTGTGTTCATGGGAAATGGAACATCATTTTTGGTGATATACTGGAACTTTTTGTTGTATGTGCGAAATCTTGCTTCAAATTATGTTATAATAATATGTGTTGCATGAGTGGTGTAAGATTATATTATCTTCTTCTCCCTATATTTATCGGAAAAATGTGGATAACAAAATATATGTGGCATGATTGTTTTGATTATTATTATTATTTTGGGGGGAGGGGGGCGCGTAGAGCCATCTAATTTGATAAGTGTGGCATATTGTTGAATGCACAAAACCACAAACCAAACAGTTTTACATGCTGTATAAAGTGGGGTTGCATTATGTAACCTTTGCAATAGAAATAGGCAGGAGTGCCCATCCATTCCGGAATGTCAAATGGAGTAAGTATTATTAACCTCGAGATTTGGTCTGTTTTCTCTTTAAGACAGCGTCAATTCTTGCAGATATAAATATCTACGTAAGCTTCGATAACAACCACCACAACTATACACAAGCATGTAATCAAAACAAACATAATTTTCTCGATGCGCAAGATTGTAGTCCAATCACTCAAGGCATAGTATTTGTGCTCACACAAAGAATACCGCAAAACTTCATCGAGCATGACACGTCAACCTATCATCCATCTCATCCACTTTCGAACGAAGTGGTTGGTGCACATGATGCGAATGATAATACAATCTTTCTTAGGCAATGCTCCACGCACGAAGCACCCCTCCCGGAAGCGGATCATATGTACTAGAAATCCACACGTGCTATTGGTGTGCGGAGGTGGAAACGTGCGATTGTGATCAGGATAAAGAAATTACCGAAGATAGACCATATACAATATTAGAAACTGTAATAGATGAACAAGAAACTTATAAAAGGGCATAGACCAGTTGCGTAGTAGGGGATTCAAATAGTTGCACCACCGGAGAACACGAAATAAATTAAAACATATAAAGAATTGCACGAAATGAAATACAAGATTAAGAGCATAATTTTTCATGTTTAGCTATGTATGGCCAAACTTCAAATTTATTTTCTGTTCCTAAAGACGCACGCGAAGACATGAAGTGCCAACTCTCTATAATAAGCCGTCTGTTGTTTGCCTGACAGGAGACATACAGTAAATATTGGAATCAAAATGTAAACAGGAAGATCATACTCCTATGTCACTAACGTTGGAAACTTTCACCGATGCGTGGACGCTTCGCGGCTGTGGAAGTGCAAAATAAAGATTTTCTTGTAGCTCCATATTATGAGCAGGCAATGGCCCTGCAGGGATCTCAGGAGGTTGACCAAAGATACCACTCCCGGTGGGCTCCTTGCTCTTAGCTTCAAAAAGCTGACTATTGATTTTAGCTTCAGCATCACTCTCCAGTATGTCACTAAGTTGCTCGCTGTTTAGCCACCTCAGGCAATGAGGATGGCTTCTTTGTATAAACACTTCCATCAGCACTAAATGAGATCTGACTTATTCTAGTTATAGTTTGCTGTCATGAAAAGGTTCATCAGTGAATTATATTCTTGGAAGAAATCAAAGATTAAGCTTTGGATTAATCACCCAAAGGGGGAAAATTGAGAGACGTTAAGGGTTACAAACATAAAACACAATAAAATTTTCTTGCAAATACGCTTCTTTTCAAGTTTCAAACCAAATAGAGGCTTTTCTTAATAGAAAAGGTATGAAGTGTGTATTAACTTAGAACTCTGTCCATCAACACGTACTATAATATTAATACCACGAAAAGCCACCACAATAATACCAAGTAGGAAAGACATACTCAACAAAAAGCGGGACCGCGACATGTTTATAAACAGGAAAAGCACCTGATACATCCTCACAAAAGTTTTGTTAGCAGGATTTGAAGCCTCTGAATCACCATTTTCACTCTTTTCAACAAATATCCCACTCCCAGTCATTTCTTTCAACTTCGAGCCCGAGAAAAATTTCCTTTCACTATAATAGATCAACAAGGTTAGAGTTCAATGTATTGTATCTTCAAATAAGTATGGCATACGAATTAAAGAAACTTGACTGATTCTGTTAGCACTGAAAGCAAATGAGTGGTTAAATATATTAGTTTGAAACAGTTTCGGTCGCTAAATGGTTGATGTAAGAAGCTCTGGGCTGTTAAATGGTTTATGCACCGGAACACCATCTTTGACACATGAAGGAACAGAAAAGGGGAACAGCTAGTACAAAAGCCCAGAATACATGCTATCTATCACTCGGGTCGCTGTGATGTCGTAAGCTCTTCCATCCTCCGACACATTTTGTACTACAGTATGGTTGAAACACAGTCCAAAGGAGTTTCCCCTTCTGAACAAATTCATGAATATTAACAATTCCATCATTGGAATAAATATATGTAGATAATTTGAAATGAGCACTGTCAACAGCTAGCATTTTGAACAAAGCAGTCTAGAACAGTTTCTCCTTTTGCATGTTGCATGTCGTTGCATCAATTTTAGACTATCTACTTCTAGAAGCCTAAAGCCATCATTAAAAATTGGATATGTTATCAACCAAGCTCTTTCCAGCTAGCATGAAAGGGTTGTCTAGGAAAAGGTGATAGACATATATGTTGTTCTTTCTAGAGTACAGACCAAAAGAAGCGTGGATATGTCATAGTATATACTAATCTAGAACTGGCACCTAATTTCATTCGATTTTGTAAGATAAATTTGATATATGTACCGATAAAATAAGGCTATGCTTGAATCCACTAACACAAATAACAAAATAGCCTGCACGCCAGACTCCAAAGTTTCTGACACACACCTCTAATTGGTCATGAAGTTGTTTCTGAACCTCCATTCGCATCTTTAGTGTTTCTGCCACTTGTGATATTTTTCTAGTCGATACCTCTGTACAACAAGTACAGGTAAAACTTAACTCACAATTAAAAAAACATAGAATAGATATTTGATTTTTTTTTCAATTTTCGCTGAAAGGGGGGGGGAATCTAAAGTGGTACCTGTAAATGACTCTTTGCTCTGCTTCGCTGGTACGAAGATCCATTGTTACACAGCAACATTTCGGAAGATCCATCTAGGTTATTTTGGTAGCATCAGCTCTAGCTGCTGCTATTAAATTAACAAGAATTCTCTAGCAATAATTGCTGAAACCTAAAAATGCATACAAGCGCAAAACAAGCCTGTACCCTGTAGCTCATATTGGAAACTACCGTAATAATATTGTTAAGACAACTCACAGGTTGAAGAGTAGAAAGATCCACTATCACTTCTTTTGGAGGCGGGCGCAACCATAAAACTTTCAAGCAAAGCAAATACTCTGAAAATAAGTACAGTCAAGAGTGGATCACACATCTTATCTCAGTGTAGTATACATGATCAGAATCTTAACTCTTAATACATCTACCTAATGTTACCTTGAACTTTTGGGTGAAGCCTGAAGCTAATGAGATATTCCACACAATTATGAGTGCCTAGATTTGATGGCCATATCACGTAATAGTTTGCGTCTGAGCAATTATCAACACCAGAATCGTATATGCTTACAAAGTCCCCCTGGGATCCTTCTTGGATAGATCCCGTGTTTCCCGATATTCTTTGAGCACGACAACATATCTTGCACCCTTTTTCATCAACATCACAAAGACCAACACTACAAAATAATAAAATGTTATGTAATATTCACTATTATCAATTATGAAATTAGAACAGAACATTAAAACACTTGAGTGAAACAAGAACCTTGTAAAGGCACTGTTTTTGGGTGACAGATATCTGCCAGCACCCATATCAGCGTTGAGTGGTTTTCCCATTGCTAACAAAACCATTAATTAAAAGTCCAACCATGTCTTGCTTTCTGTTTTAATACATCATGTCCTCACTTCATTTGGAAAAATGCAGCTCCCAAACATCATCAGAACTTTATTATGCCTACTTGAACTACTATTCAATTGCAAATATACCACCACAATTCAGTTGCTCTCCTCAATTCAACTTAAATGAACTACTCAAAGCTTTGGCCACTTACTATCAATCAAATCAATTCAAACAGCAAGCAAATTTAACTTAATCCTATGAAAGTAAATATTATTTGAGAGATTATCAAACTGTACCTATCCTCTTCCCATCGCGCAAACCTCCTAAGTGGTGCAAATCGACCCAAAGCCCATCCCGGCCCGCAATCCGTCCGCTCCGGCGGCAATCAAATTTTGTGCTTGTGCAATAGACACTATGTTTCCACCAATTAAATCCACGTTAGGATACAATCTCTTCGCATACTTGATCATCTCAAGCTGGTATACAGAGTTGCCCTGCGAGCTATCGATCACTATGGCATTAGCCTCTTCCTTCACTAGCCGCTCGAGCCTTTGTTTGTCTTCCTCCAGCATCCCAATCGCCGTAGCGACAATGCATTTGCCATCCGGGTCGAGGGACGGCTTTCCCAGCTTTCAGGTAGCTCTGGATGCGCTCCACGTAATGGGCGGTGATGAGGTCGAAGATTTCGGAGAAGAAGAGCCGGAGAAAAGCGAGGAGGAAATCAGGTCGGGCGAGGCGGGGGCTCAGGTGGTGCTTGTGCCGATGAGGCCGGCGAGGCCGACAAGGGTGGCCTAGGCGTGGGGTGTCGGCTGGGGGAGGAGAGGTGTGGGGACGAAGGGGAATGGGCGGCAGCCGGATGAGAGGGGAGGAGATATCGCCGGGCGTGGAGGGGGTAGGGATCTGGCCGAGCGTGGAGGGGAAAGGATCGGACCGGGCGTGGGGCACTGGCTGGGGGACGAGAGGCGTGGGGACGAAGAGGAACGGGTGGTAGCCAGGCGTGGGGGGAGGAGATCTGGCTGCCGGGCGTGGAGGTGGTAGGGATCTGGCCGGGCGTGGAGGGGGAAAGCATCGAGCCGGGCTTGGGGCGCTGGCTGGGGGAGGATAGGCGTGGTCGCGTGGGGACGAAGAGGAGCGGGCGTGGGGGGAGGAGATCTGGCCGGGCGTGGGACGAGGAAGCAAGGACGAAGCGACGACACGAAGCCTCGCAGGCGAGGAAAACCAAGAAAGCATCGGACGGGCACGCGTCACGAGCTGCGCCAAGGCGAGGAAAACCGAGAAAGCATCGGACGGGCACGTGTCGCGAGAGGAGCCAGTGCACGCCGAACGACAGCCAAATCCCATTGGACGGCCACGGACGAGCCGAGTTGAAATCCAACGGTCCAGAAAAAAGGTGTGACGTGGCCAGTCTCTCCTCATTCCCTTTCTGCGCCCTTTTATATAGAGAGATTAGCATGGACTAATACAGAGGAGGTAGCATGGACTAATACAGAGGAGGTAAAACGTATTTGCTCATTCTCTTCACCATCCAATCTAAAATGAGTGGATTAGATTAAGTGCTACAGTGCTTGAGAACACATTAAAATTGGTACAGTGAATTCTGCTGCAGTAGACATTTCGTTGTTTGTGTGGTACTTCGTTGTAGTACTGTTGCTAAGCATTGTTCATGTAGCCTAAAATTGTTGTTTACACAGTGATTCTTTGCAGCGTAGCAGAAATCCAGATCCCCTCTTCAAACCTTGGCATAGCACTCAAGTACGGAATCGGTGCTTCTATTTTTGAAAGGACGATTAGCTTCTTGATTGAATACGATGAATATTAATGCTTGCTTTATGGATGTTTCTCATTCTGGAGGTTGGGTTTTCTTGTAAGAAATAATAGTGGAAAAGTGGTCGCGACTCGTGAGGACTATTTAAAGGGAGTGACTAGCGTCTTGACGTGCTCCCATCGTACGCTTTCTCCCATCATTAGATCTAATTTGGATGGATTCTAGTTGTTTGATTTGGTGTAACAGAGAAGCTCGCCCATGCTCGATCTCCGGCCGCTGCTGCCTCGCCGGAGGAGAAAGCTGTGATGGACAGCCTTGAAGTGGATCGGATGTCAAAGAGGGGGGTGAATTGGGATTCTTTTTTCTAATGATCAATTTAAAAATCTAATCTGTTCTAACCCAACCTATGTGTCTATGGATTCTAGTGTGGACAAACAACTCCTACACGATTCTAGAGAAGTTTAGAAAGAGCAAGAAAGTAAATGCATAAATGTAAAAGAGACAAGAGACACAACTAATTTTTTACCGAGGTCTCGGAGATTCGGCGATCTCCCCTACTCCTCGTTGGAGCACTCTCACAAGAGTACTGCTCTAACTTGAAACCATGCAAGGTATCAAGCCTTCCACTTGTGGTAGTCCTTTTCCTCTCCGAATGGGTGGACTCCGAACCTTCACAATCTTTCTGGTGCCTTCCATACGCTCCTCCTTAGAAGGACACCGAGAACCACGCCTCCAAGCCATCTAGGAGACGCCGATCTCCAAAGGTAACAAGCCTAGACCATCAATTGAACTTAGAAATATCAAGCAACTAGAGTGATGCACACAAAGCCTATGCTACCTCTCAAATCTCTCAAAATATGTTCTTGAATCCTCTTAAGTGCTCTTGATCTTTCCTTGGTATTAGATGAACCTGTAGAGTGACCAAGAGAGCTAACAAAGATGCCCATGAATAGTATTTATAGCCTCCTTGAAGAAACTAGCTGTTACACCTAATTTCCTAAGAAATCAGCACCTTCTAGATCATCCGAAGCACTTCTAGATCATCCTGAAGCTTGATATCTAATAGCCAAAAAACTAGCCGTTGCAGGCTTAAAGTATCATCCGATAGCTTCTGGATCATCCGGATGATCCTTTCCATCCGGATCATCCGGATGATCCTTTCCATCCGGATCATCCTGAATGTACAAAAGTTTCAGCTCACGCCGAAAACACTCTCTGTCTCAATGATCCACTTGTTTGTCTGATAGCTTCTGGATCATTCGGAATGTCTAAGTTTCCAACATATTGAAAAACACCCTAATGGTATGATGATCCGCTTGCTTGTCCGTTAGCTTTCGGATCATTCGGAATGTCTAAGTTTCCAACATATTGAGAAACACCCTACTGGTTCGATGATCCATGTCGTAGTGAAAAAGACTAGACAGTAGAAAGTAGGGACCCCCGGCGCTAGGGCGAGGGGCCGAAGGGTCCTAGGAGAGGGGTACTGACTATGAGGAGTGAATGTGTGTTAATTGCCCAAAAATTGGGTCTGGTTTATTACATGGGGGAGGGGCTATCTATAGCCTCCCGACCAGGTACCTGAAATTACACATGTAACCCTGAAAAGGTACTACAACCATAGGGGTTGTAGGGGTTTTTCCTAGCCTATGTGTAGCCTTCGACGCACGGTGGACCCTCCTGGTCCTGGTCTACCTAGGGAGTGCGCCTGGTCCACCTGTCCTGTTGTCCTTGCCCTCCCACAGGGATGTTCGCGAGGCCCCTCCGACGGCCACCTTCGGGGAGCCTTCAGGATCCCTCCAGAGGGGGTCTTCGGGGGCCTCTGGGGCCCCTTCGGTGGCCTTTAGGACCCCTTCGGAGGGGGTCTTCGGGGGCCTCCAGGACCCCTTCGAGGGCACCTTCGATGGCCCTTCGGGGCCCCTTCGGAGGGGCATCTTCAGGGCCTCCGGGACCCCTTCTGGGGGGACCTCAGGGACCCCTTCAGGGGGGGGGGGCTTTGTGCTTCGCCTGGGTCATGGGGCTGGTGAGCCACCCCTACGACAAGCCCCTCGACTCGCGGTCGAGGTCCTACTTCGCCATGGCTGAAACTGCGCCGTTCTCCCGAAGGGTCCAAGCACAACGTCCCCTCTGTCGTGGCGAAGGGTGTCTTGGAAGGAAACATGAGAGTGGCTCGACTTGGGAGATCTGGTTGTGCTTCTTGGGGTATCATGCACCATGAAGGCGTCATTTTGCGCCCTTTAGGGTTCCGCGCGCCGGTGTTGGGTGGTGTGCGCCGTAATGGTGTGTCTGGCGTGTTCTTGTTTGGTTCCATGTGTACACGTGAGTGGCCCATGGTCGTTTGTCTCGGCCTTCTTTGGTTGTCTTTAACTTATAAATAGGCGGCCACCCCCCCTTTTTTTGCTTGCGCCCTTTGTTCTGGTTGGCTCCAATTGCTATTGTGCTTGTTCTTGTGGTGCTTGCTCGGATTGCAGGGGTCTTGACCCAGGCTTCGACTATGACGAAGCGGAGTAAAGAGGGTGGCGGGGAAGCGTCGTATACGAGCGATCTTGGGAGGTCTGCCGTGACAGAGTTGGTTCTCTAGACTCTTGTTGATGAGGGCAAACTGGAGAGCCTTACGAAGGTCCGTGCCCCTGGGAAGGAGACGGTGTCAACCCCTCGGGCAGACGAGGCGGTAGTCTTCGTGGCTTTCTTTGACGCTGGTCTCTGGATTCCGTGCGTCGATTGACTTCGGTGGTGCTTGACTTCTGGGGAGCCGCGCCAACTCTATTAATGGTGGGGGTTTTGAGTGGATGTTGCAAGTGGTTTGGAGCCGGCGGGCGCTGTCGCTTACCTTCACGATGGTATTTAACCGAAGAAGAAGAAAAGCACGGGCAAGACGCTGAACTTTGGCAGCGTGAATTTTCAGTCGAAGGTCCGGTGACAGATGCATGTGCCTGCCCCGGCGACGTGGAACCACTGGGACACGGATTAGACACAGCGATGGTTCTACCATACTTCCCCGGCGAAGGATGGTCTGCAATCTCGGGGCGGGCTGATATGACTTATCGCCAGCCCCGAGATTGTCCTCACTGCGAGAGAGGAGGCCCTTCTTCTCCTTCTGCTGGACGTGACGAAGCGCCTCTCCACCCGAGACTTGGTGGAGGAATTTTGTGCCTTTGGCATCTGGCCTTTGGCCCAGGAGTGGAGTGTGGAGGTTGGGGTTTCGAAGTCTGGGCGCGGGGCGCCTGACCCTGACTGTTAAGGGGCACGAAGGTACGGTGCTCATTTTTTCTTCTCTATTTTTTGTCTCTAACTGGTGCGTTGGACATGCCTCAACAGTTGTGCCCATCACCGAGGCGACCCATACCGCGAGGTGCTCTTGGGCCCATACATGGGCGAAGAGCATGCAAAGTGCATCCTGGTTGTGCGGGAAGGTCGGCTGAACTGGGCGTATGCCTCGTCGGTCCGCCTTTCCGAGTGTTCAAACCCGAACGCGGGGAAGAAGAAGCGCGCCCGCGTGGCCAAGGTTGGCCGGACAGGGCCAATTGTTGTGACTCCATTGAGCGTCGTCGGTCCTCGCAACGCCGACGGCCCCTTCGGTACTGCAAAAAATGTGGATCGGCCCGCGAAGAGGCTGGAGGACACCGTGGAGAGGGTGGAGTGCTCCGGGTCCAGTAGCTCTTCCTCGGATGAACGTGTCGTCTCACCCGAGGGAACTGCTGCGGTGGATATTGGGCACCCCGCGGCGAAGGTAGTCAAGGCTATAGGTGCGTTTGGTGTGACTCGCCTCGTCATTGATGAATCTTCCAGTGCTGACACCCCATCGCGTGTTTATGACGAGGGTGCCGATGTCACCATGGATACCCCTCCTACCCCGTGGCGCATCGATGTCACCGTGGACACCCCTCCTGCCTCGCGGTTGCCCATTGGTATGCGCGTTACTCCGTTGCTATCTTGTTAACGTGCGGGTGTAACCTTTTTTTATCTCTGCAGAAGTGGCTGACAAGAGGGTAGGGCAGGTGATGGGGAGGCTGGGGCTGATGGTGGTGGCTCTGCCTCAGTGGGTTTCGGGGCGCCACGCTCGCCGGCGCCTGCTGCGGCTGCCGCGAGCACCGTGGACTTGGGCCCCATGTGCCGTGCTGACTTCAAGGTCAGCGAAGGCACTACTGAGGTTTGCAGGTGGTTCGAGACTTTACTGCCCCGCCCCTCCTTCGAGAACTCTTCCGGAAGATGCCCTTGAAGGACATGCTCCGGAGCATTGAGGCGAACGCTGTGAAGGTTGGTTTGCATCCTGCGGCTCCCTTCGTCGTTGTGTTTTGTTTTTTTGTTGTTGACCCCCTGTTGTGCAGACCGTGATACTATTACGGGCGGTTGATGACGATATTGCTCGAGATTTTACCGAGATTCAGAGTCGGGTGGACGCCAAGCACGCCCAAAATCAGGTCCTCAGCGGTGAGCGCGATTCTCTTGTTGTGAGGGTGAAGACATTGGAGGCTCAGGTGGTGGGTCTCGAAGCGGAGCACACTAGCCTTCAGAGTGATTTGGAGACCTTGTGGGGTGAGCGGGCGCTCCTCGAGGAGGAGATCCAGACGGAGCGCGAGCTGTTGAACTCCGTTGGGCTCGCTGCCAAAGAGGCCATGGAAGCTCTTGAGGGTGCTGTGGTGTAGCTCGGCGTGGTGCCTCCCCCGAGGCGTCATCGGTCGGCGAAGATGGACATTACCCTCGAGCGCCTTTGGCGCACCGGGGAGGTGTGTTTGTCGGCGGCCTGTGCGTACGACGACCATTGTGCAAAGGTGGCTTGGTCCACGACCCTAGCCTCCTTTGACAAGGCGGGATGTGCCCACATGGATGCCCTCGCCACGGGGTATTGCTGTGGCCCTTTGCCTAGGAGGTTGCCGCCCATGACCTGACAAAGCGCTGGGGCCAACAAAGTCTGCTAGAGGACTTCGGGGGCAGCGTGGTCCGAAGACGCGACGAGTCTTTTGAATTAGTCTGGTAGTAAGGCGAAGGGAAGGCGCCGGTGGGGGCTGAGCAGGAGGCTCAGGAGGCGACAAGCGGGGGTCCACTCATGGAGACAAGGTGTGACCCTCCGCTTGCCCGAAGCGGCTCAAACTCTTTAGATTGTCGCTAATAGATGTCTAGGTTTCTATTTTGTATGCTCCCTTCAACTCCACTGATGTGTTAGGGCTATTCTTGAGGAGGAATGCCTCTTTTTGTATAATGACCTCCACTTTTGAGTGAATATGTTGGACCGTGATTGCGCGTTTTGTCCTTGCCTCGATTGCTATTTAAACTTGGGCCTCGTGGTGCATGCAGGAGAAGCGGTGCCTATTTAAACGCTGCCCGCCGGGTCCCTGATGCAGAGGCGAGGACCAAGACTACTGTCCCTACACGGGCATCGAAGGATGAGCGCAGGCTTCTCTCGATTTGGCCTCTAAAGGTTTGTTGTCGGGGTGTCGTATGTCATGGCGCTAAGTGGCAATGCTGGAAGAAGGCTAACCCGGATGGCACTATGAAACGTTTTTCCATCTTCGCGTGCGGAAGGCTGCCAGGGCGCGTGAGGAGATATGGGCCTTCTGGGAGCGCAGGGGGGTTACAACTGCATCCGAGGGACCTTTGCCCCCTCCTGTTGTATTCGAAGCTTCGTCGACAAGTTCATCTGATGCGCCGGACGATTGGGTCGCGGAGAGGGGATACATGGATTTGATGGCTACCGGGCCATCGGATGAGGAACTGCTGGAGTGGGCGACGCATACGGAGGCGTGGGACTGCGTCCCGTAGGTGCGTGACGGGCGCAGTGTGTCTTGCATTGGACGCTATTGCATAACGCGACTGAGATGTGTTGTATTGTTTATCATTTATCATTTTTTTCATTTTGGGGCGAGCCCTTGTAACGTATGTACCTGTTGTACTGAGCTTTCGATAAGCATAGTGTGATTGTTGCGGTAAACGAAGTGTCTCTGGGGCCCTTTGTTTTTGGCACGCGTGCTGAGACAGTCCGCGTTTTGTGGTGCGCGCTCATCCCAAGGGAGGAAAGCACGGGTGCATACGCGTCGAGCTATGCGCCATCGAACTGTCTGAACTCGTCCCTATTCCATACTAGTGCTAGCGACTTGCTGCGGCCAACCTGATCCGTATTTTTTGCGAAGGGTGGTTGGGGGTGCGAAGCGTCCCGCCGTCCTTCTTGTTTAGATAGTGCTCTGGGGAGCCCCGATCTATTTATACTAATATTTTTGCGAAGAGGGAGGCGAAGCCTCGTGCCGTCCCCCACTTTTTTAGATAGGGCTCCGGGGAGCCCTGATCTAATATTTTTTTTGCGAGGGGGAGGCGAAGCCTCGCGCTGTCCCCCATACTTTTTTTTTAGATAGGGCTCCGGGGAGCGTTGATCTAATTTTTTTTTGCGAGGGGAAGGCGTAGCCTCGCGCCGTCCCCCATACTTTTTTAGATAGGGCTCCGGGGAGTCCTGATCTTTTTTTTTTTGCAAAGGGGAGGTGAAGCCTCGCGCTGTCCTCCATACTTTTTTAGATAGGGCTCCGGGGAGCCCTGATCTATTTTTTTTGCGATGGGGAGGCGAAGCCTCGCGTCGTCCCCCATACTTTTTTAGATAGGGCTTCAAGGAGCCCTGATCTAATATTTTTTGCAAGGGGGAGGCTAAGCCTCACGCCGTCTCCCATACTTTTTTAGATAGGGCTCCGAGGAGCCCTGATCTAATATTTTTTTGTGAGGGGGAGGCGAAGCCTCGCGTCGTCCCCCACTTTTTTAGATAGGGCTCTTGCTCAGTGTCTGTATGTCGCGTTTGTTGAGCGGTCCACGTTTTGTTCATTATATGGGGACAAAACACCCAAAAGTAAGCATACATATGTTTATCATGACACCACACGTTGGGCGGGTGGTGTGGGTGGTTGCCTAAGCCTTGATTGATTTTTTTTTACAAAAAGGCCTTAGGGGTAGAACTTGCGGAGGCTCTTGGCGTTCTATGTATGGTCGAGCTGCTGTCCCTCTGGGGTGGCAATATAGTACGATCCTGCCCTTGTGCTTCGGGTGATGATGTCGGGCCCCTCCCATTTGGATTTGAGCTTGCCTGTTGCTGTGGGATTGGCTGCTCACTTGAGGACCATGTCACCCGGCGCTAAGAGGCGGATCCTGACTTTTTTTGTTGTACGCCCTTGCGACTCATTCCATGTACTTCGTCATGCTTGAGCTGGCTTGTATGCGATTTTCTTCGATTAGGTCGATGGAAGTTTCCCGTCTTGCGGGCTTGACATCTTGTGTTGCCCGAAGGCACCTTGCTGTGAGTTTGCCTGAGGTCATTGCCTCGTCCCTGAAGAGGATCCTGAAGGGCGAGAAGCCCGTGGCCCTGGTTGGTGTCATGCAGAGCGCCTACAGGGCCTTCTGTAGCTCTTTGAGCCACAGCCCCTTCGGTAATCTTACTAGGCGCTTGTTGAGGCCTGCTAGTAAGTTGTTGTTGGCTCTCTCGACCGCCCCGTTGGACTTGGGGTGTCCCACTAATGCGAAGCATACGGTGGTTCCTAAGCCTTGGCAGAATGCTTTAAAGGCCGCTGAGTCAAATTGGGTGCCATTGTGGTGACGATGTCATTTGGCACGCCGTATCTACAAACAATGTTCCTCCATACGAACCGTTGTGCCGCGGCGGCTGTTATCTTGCCGACTGGCTTGGCCTCCACCCATCTGGAGAAGTACTCGATGGCAACAAATGCGAAGCGGAGGTTGCCTTTTACCGCTGGGAAAGGGCCGATGATGTTGAGTCCCCACCGCACAAAGGGCCAGACTTGGGGTAGCGGCTGCAGCGGGACTGCGGGTGCCTTCAGGTTATGGCTGGTCCATTGGCAGCCTTGGTAATGTTGTACAAGGACCTGGGCGTCTTGTAGTGCTGTTGGCCAGTATAGGGCCTGGCAGAAGGCCCTCGCCACGAGGCCCCAGGGGGCTGATGGGCTCCGCAGGCCCCCTCGTGGATCTCCTTCAGGAGGCCTTGACCTTCTTGTTGGGATATGCATCATAAGAAGGAGCGCAGATGCCCCCCTTGTACAGCTCGCCTCCGATGATGTGGTAATTCCTGGTTCGATGTCTGAGTCGCCTTGCTTCGGCCGGGTCTTTGGGTTCCTCGCTTGCGAGGTAACTGGTTATCTTATCCCGCCAGTCTGCTGTATTGATAAGCATCATGAGGTGCACAGCCACTCACGCTTCTGGTGCGATCCTGCTTGTTTCGGGCTCAGCCCCTTGTGCTCCGGGTAGAGCCCCTTGTGCTTCAGGTGTGACCGACGGGGCGTGACGCACCTCGTAAAAAACTTCTGGTGGTGTAAGATCGAGGAGGCCGACTAGAGGGGGGTGAATAAGCGTTGTAAAAATCTTTTGACTAAAACCGATTTCTAATGCGGAAGCTAATACAAATACGGTTTTGCACAATTAAAGCCTAAATCAACTAGGTTCACCTAAGTGCACTAACAATATAAGTCTATTGATAAATATAACAATTAAACAAAGACTTCTAAGCTATTCAATTTAATCAATGTAAATAGCACAAAGTTAGGCAAGCATTCATCCACAATGAATAAGCAATTTAATACAAGGAATATAAATTGCACAATGTAAATCACAAGAAGTCAAACCACAATTGACACGATGATGTTTTACCGTGGTGATCGGAGACTTGCCGGTCTCCCTTAATCCACATTGAGGCAAGCCCAAACCAATTGGACCGGCTCCACGAATTGAGCACCCGCCTCCGAGGTAAATCCAACCACTTGGACCGGTTCCAAACCGAACCAACACCTCGCTCCACTAGGGTTGCTCTTTCCTCCACTCCGGAGATGGAGAGCACCACACCACTCACAAACCACTCGGGTCTTCTCACAAGCTTCTTTGAGAAGATCACCGACGCACGACACTACCACGTCGTCTATGTGTCGGTAAACACCAAGAGTAACAAATCTTAGACCCTCACTTGACCTAATCAAGTGTCTAAGCTCAAGTGGATACACAATCCACTACCTAATGCAACACATGCAATAGGATTTGCCTCTCAAAGCTCACTAAGTGCAACACATGCACAAAAGAGAGTAGAGGGCTTGCTCTTTGCTCAAAGGAATGTCTAGGGGCACCAGCAACTTTCCCACACACGGCCAAGGTGGGTATTTATAGCCCACACACAAAAACTAGCCGTTGTGGAAAAGTCTGCTGAAAAATTAGCACATGCGGTACGACCGCCAACTAGGGTGCGGTACGACCGCACTTCCTCCAACGGTTATAAAACTAGCCGTTGGGCACCGATGCGGTACGACCGCCAACTAACATGCGGTGCTTTAAGCTTGATGCAGTCGTCATCTCAAGGAAGCGGTGCTACCGATTCTCAAGGGAGTCGCCGAACCAAAATACACCGGTTCTGTTTTAATTGAACCAAAGCTGAAATCGGAACAACCGATGCGGTCATACCGCACCAAAATCGGTCGAACATTGGTAGCAAAGCGCCCATAACACGTCGGTACAACCGATTTTCCTGAGAAAAACAGCAGTTTACATTCAAAACAAATTCAATTGCAAAACACATTTGACAATTGACAAGTGATCCAAACAAGGGTTCAAAGACAAGATTCTCAACAAGTTGTAAAACACATTTGCCAACTTTTAGAATCACACCACAAATTGCACTCCGCTTCAACTCAGTTTGCAAAACACATTTGCCACCAAATTGACGCACGATGCAAACAAGGATTCACGTGAGATTCTCAACAAGTTGTAAAACACATTTGCCAACTTATAGAATCACACTACAAGGAATAAAGTACATGGACTTACACCATTTGCAAAACACATTCGCAAACCAAAGTCACATGCTACAAGGATTATCCACGAGCCACAACTATTGCAAAACACATTCGCAAATATTAGCAATATGTTAAGGTGAGCTAGAGCGAACACAATGAGCTATCAACATATGACTAACTCAAGCTACTAGTCAAAGACCCCTCTTAATAGTACGGCAACCTATACTAGCAATCCGGTCTCCCAACCAAACACCGAGACCGGTAAAAGACTAGGAACATATCCTTAGCCCTAGCTAGTCATATCTTTACCTTGCGCAACCACTTGAAACTTGATGACGCACATATTCACTTCAAGTCCGGATCCTTGACTTGAATACTCATCAACACATGATGAGTTCTTCACTTGACCTTCATCAACACATGATGAAGCTTTGCTTCGGGATCTTAACTTGACGCTCATCAACACATGATGACATCCTTCACTTGATCTCCATCAACACATGATGGGCCTTCTCTTTGACTTGATGATCAACTCCTCTTCTTGAACATCATCGACACATGATGATTCTATTTTCTTGATATGCATCAACATATGATGCATTCTTCACTCGATCTTCATCAACATATGATGGATCTTCTTTTTACTTGATGATCAACACATGATCATCTCTTCTTCTAGAACTTGACATGCATCAACACATGATGCATCATTTACTTCAAACTCTTGATCTTCAATATCATCAACACATGATGATTTCCTCTTCTTCAAAAATCTTGGCTTGAAGATCGACTCATGATCATCTCCTTTTCTTGAACATCATCGACACACGATGATTTCCTTCACTTGACTTTCATCAACACATGATGAAACTCCTCTTGACTTGATGACAATCCTCACATGATGTCATCCCAAGTCTTCATTATCATGGAACATAACCTGCTTATCCAACTCATGGAAAATGTTAGTTCCACAATATGATTATCATTAATTACCACATCATAACATTAACTCATAATGGTGGGACAAGATACCACAATCTTTCCTCTTTGGTAATTGATAATAATCACTTCAATAACAAATAATTGAATATAGATTGGTATGAGTATATAAGCACTACACAAGTTGTATATACTCATATGAATATATATAACTACACAAGTTATATATACTCAAAGGATATATGAGCACACATGTCTCATATACACGCATGAATTATACTCACATATAAGTATATTTAGACTACACAAGTCTTATATACTCACATGAATATATTAACTATGCAAGTTAAATATATTCAAAGGATATGTTTCAAAGTAAAGATCCCAAATATATGTGGAAACAAGAATATGGATCAATGTTAATGAAACCTCAAATTATAGAATGAACTTCCCCTATATGTGTGTATACATGAATGTGTAATAAGAACATATGCACATATTTAGGTTAATCTTTTGGTGGAGTTCAACCTATATTTTGGATCCGAGGAATGCAACATATAAGAACTATGAAGTCGAATGCATACCTCTTTTGTTCTTTATATCCAAACGAGACTAATCATGAGATAAGACAAATAGAAGAGTTAGTCTCATAAATAGATTTATCATTATGAATGCATACCTGTTTGGATTTTTCTTTTGTTTATCCAATGAATTTGATTTGTCATTAATCACATGCATGCCTTCATGATTATCACCTTTATATCCAAATAAGACTACACAATATGTATATCAATAAAAGTGTTAGTCTCACAATTAGATTTGTCATTAATCACCAAAACTCCATAACACATAATGGCAGGTCTAGATCCTTCAGGTGGGGGTGGTTGCCGGAGCTGGCCATTTTTGCGAGCTTGTCTACCGCCTCGTTGGTGCCTCGTAGGAGCCCGGAAGCTTGCTCTTGACTACTATGTCGTCGGCGTATGCTTCAACGTTGCGCCCGAGCTGCCCTGCTAGCACCTTTGTGATGAGACGAGTGAACGTTGCTCCTGCATTTTTTAGGCCGAAGGGCATGCGGTGAAAGCAATAAGTGCCGACGGGGGTGATGAAGGCGGTTTTTGCTTTGTCTTCTTTAGCCATGAATATCTGATGATATCCGGAGTAGGCATCCAAAAAGCTCATCAACTCGCAGCCCGAAGTGGCGTCCACCAGTTGGTCAATGTGAGGCAGGGGGAAGTCGTCCTTTTGAGATACTTTGTTGAGGTCGGTGAAGTTGACACACATGCGCCATTTGCCAGTGTTCTTTTGGACCAGGACGGGGTTGGCCAGCCATTCGGAGTGCTTGACCTCGCGAATGACCCCCGCCTTTAGTAGCTTAGCAATTTCTGCCTTGGCTACTTCTAGGCGTTCCGATGTCATGCGCCGCAACTTCTACTTCTTGGGAGCTGCATCGCTCCAAATGGCGAGGCGGTGCTCCATCGTCTCCCAAGCCAACCCCGGGATGTCCTCCGGGCTCCATGCGAAGACATCTGCATTGCTGCGGAGTACCTCGAGGATGACGTCGCCCTCTTCTGCTGGGAGTTCTGCCCCTAGGGCCACTGTTTTCTCTAGGGAGGTGTTTCTCAGGGGGACCCTTCGTAGCTGTCCCTCCGGTTTGGCCTTCGGAGCCCATTTGCCGGAGGAGGCGCCTGTTGGAGTGTCGGGGTTGACTTTGACTACATGGACGTGGTGGGTGGGTGGATCTACTTCTAGCTCGGTTTGCCGAGCTAGGTCCTGGTCTCCCCACACCGTGATGATGCCCTCCGGTGCGGGGATCTTCATGCACATATAGTTGTTGTGGGCGATCACGCCGAAGGCGTTTAATGTGGCTTGGCCTAGGATGGGGTTGTACTGGTAAGGCATTTGGACCACGTCGAAGGTGATGCTTTCTGTGTGGGACGCGAAGCCGTCGCTGAATGTGACGGCTAGGTTAATTTATCCTAAGGCCACCACGGGCCTTCCCCCGAAGCCGACGAGGGGTATGCCCGGGGGTGACAGGACATCCATTGGGATCATCATCTTGTCGAAAGCTTCCGCAAACAAGAGGTCCGCGGAGCTTCCCCCGTCTATGGGGACGCGCCTAACTTCGAAGTCTGCAATGTTGGCGGAAATGACGAGGGGGTCCTGGTGAGGGAAGTATATGCCTTTGGCATCGTCGGGGCCGAAGGTGATAGGCACTTCGGCGTACTGGGGTGGTCTGGACGTAGGCCACATTGTGACATGGTGAATTTGTCAAGCGTATGTGCGTTGCTATCTTTTAGATGTTATGCCGAGCGAGGATCCTCCCGTGATCATATTTATGACCCTCTGATGCGGGTTGCCATGGCCCTCCTCGATGTGTGGCCTTGGTAGCGGGGTGGCCAGTTGGTTGCCCGCACCCCTTCGATCTTTGCGCTCGGCCGGCTATTCGTTGCGGTTCATGTAGTCATGCATGGCCGCGATGGTGCGGCAGTCCGCGGTTGTGTGCGAGCCTTTGCCGTGGAGGTCGCAGTAGGACGAAGTGCTTTCGGCTCCGCTCCGGGCGTCAGGATGCCACCCGCCGTGGCGTCCGCGGCCGTGACCTATTCGAGCGCCGCGCTTCGCCCCTTAGGGAGTTTGACCGGTGTTTACATGGTAGACATTTCGACCCTTTTGGCGAAATTTACTGCGTGGCTTTGAGGTGGCTGGTGCGGCGGAGGGCGATGTTTTGTTCGACTCGCTTGATGATGGTGCTGGTGTGGTGGAGGATGCCACCTCCACCCTCCAGCTGCTGTCCTCCTCCGCTCGGGCATGCTCTTCTATTTTATCGAAGATTTCTGCGACCATGCGGATGGGCTTGCGAGCCAGCCTTTCTGATAAAGGGCCCTTCTGAAGTCCACAGGTTGCTACGCTTATGATTGTGGTCTCGTTGACCCCTTCACCTGGCATTTTACCTCCGCGAATTTCTTGAAGAAACTGCGGAGGGACTCGCTCGGGGCCTTCTTGATTGCGAACAGGTGCCCCGCATCCTTTGGCTCGATGTAGTTTCCCTAGAAGTTGTTGCGTACCAAGTCGCACAGCTGTTCCCAGGCGTATATGGATCGTAGAGGGATGGTAAAAAAACCATGTTAGGGCAATGCCCTTGAGGACGAGTGTGATGTTTTTTGCTTTGGTTGTGTCATCCCCTCCTGGTGCTTCTAACGCTGTTTCGTACACCTGGAGGAACTCCGATGGGTCGGTGCAGCCTTCGAAGGTTGTGACATCCGGCATTTTGAAATCTTTTGGCCAGTGAACTGTTTCGAGCCCCATGCTCAATGGGGAGTTAGGGCCCCCTGGAGCAATGGGGCCGGGGGTGGGTTGGCTGTGGCTGCTGGGGGATCCGCTCTGGTGTTCTGTTCCCATGCAGCAGGCACCAGGTGTGCTGGGATTGTGAGGGTGCCTCTGGCCGGTTGCCGAAGAATGAGCATCTCTCGCCGGAGGTCCGCCAGCTCCTGTTGGAGGGCTTCATAGGCCCCCCGGGTTACTCCCGTGGTTCCTGGTTGGGGTGGACCCGTGGGTTCGTTATCAGGGAGGGATGCCTCGGTAGGTGGAGCATCACTTCTGATGATGTCCCCGTAGGTGGAGTTGTTCGCTTCTTCCACCGCGGCCCGGGCGGTGGCTGCTGCCGTTGCGGAGGTCTTGCTCCACTTGGCCCTTGGGGTGCTTGGGGCCACGGCCGCTGCTGCTGCTTCGGCCGCCGAAACTTTAGGCATGGCCTTTCAGGGGGCCATCGGATATGTTGTGCTCTTGTGACTTTCCTGCCGAACCCCACGGACGGCGCCAACTGTCGTAGTGAAAAAGACTAGACAGTAGAAAGTAGGGACCCCCGACGTTAGGGTGAGGGGCCGAAGGGTCCCAGGAGAGGGGTACCAGCTATGAGGAGTGAATGCGTGCTAATTGTCCAAAAATTGGGTCTGGTTTATTACATGGGGGAGGTGCTATTTATAGCTTCCTGACCAGGTACCTGAAATTACACATGTAACATTGAAAAGGTACTACAACCATAGGGGTTGTAGGGGCTTTTCCTAGCCTATGCATAGCCTTCGATGCACGATGGACCCTCCTGGTCCTAGTCTACCTGGGGAGTGCGTCTGGTCCACCTGTCCTGTTGTCCTTGCACTCCCACGGGGATGGTCGCGAGGCCCCTCCGGCGGCCACCCTCGGGGAGCCTTCGGGGGCCTCTGGGACCCCTTCGGAGGGGGTTTTCGAGGGCCTCCGGGGGCCCTCAGGACCCCTTCGGAGGGCACCTTCGGGGCCTCTAGGACCCCTTCTAGGGGGGTCTCTGGGACCCCTTTGGTGGGGGCCTTTGTGCGTTAGTAAAACCCATTTGTGTGTGGGCTTAACGAGTGTCTATTAGGGTTTTCTTTCTAGAAGCTAGTCTCCACTATAAATAGGGGAGGGTGCTGGCCAACACCTCCTTAAACCTTTGATTCTAGAAACCCTAATTTGGGATTTAGGGCTAGGAGAGGAAAGTGGAGAGGCTAGGGTTCATGAGAGATAGATTGATTGAGTGCTCAAGTGTTAAGCTTTTGTCCTCCATGGTAGAGTGGCTGTAAACATACAATCTATCTAATCAATCCATACAAGATTTGCCCCAAGTTGAATTCTATCTTATTCTTACTCTCTCTTTGATGCCTTTCAGATTTTTGGTGTTTCTTAGGTTTTTATTTGGGATCTTGCTGTGATCTTGTTTGCTGGGATGTGTGTGGTATGATTTAAAGTCATCTTGATCATCATCCACCCACGAGCAAGCTTTTGGATCTAAGTTTTGATTTTGCCCAGTTTTGCTGAAAGAAATGGTGATTTTAGGGGTTTTTGCTCTTGAGGGCTTTTGGCTTGATTCTTCCTGTGATTGAGGATGCTGGGACATATGGAAGACTATCCTTAGCCATTTTGGATTGATTCCTCCCACGAAATCATCTCAATCACCGTTTTCGTATTTTGCTCGGTTTTGAAGCAACCTTCACTCAAATGGAAAAATGCCAGAACTTTGGCAATGATCTTCATGATCGTTGATTGGAATAAGTTCCTGACATCCTAAAGAAGTTATGTTCCAAGTTTCATGAAGTTTGGAGTTGTGAATCAAAAGTTAGACCAATTTGTGATTTTGAGTTCGAGCTGATTTCACTGTTCATTGTGCTGCCGGTCAGACCACCCATTTGAGAGGTTTGACCACTAGGCCAAAAAGTCGACCCGCCAATTTGAGAGGTTTGACCGCCCAACTATATTGGTTTCTAGTTTCTGGTGATTTTGGTCTTTTCTCTTCGGGGTTTTGTTTGGGTTCAATACAAGTCTTCCTCTATGCTTGTATATTTATCTTCATAGCTTCCATAGCTATTGGGGTGAAATTAGTATTGAATCTGATCAAGGTGAAAAAGTGATTGTGCTCCTATTCACCCCCCCCTCTAATCGTCGTTCCGATCCAACAAAAAACAAAGGACCTATTACTACAATGATGCATCCTCGACTCCTTGGATCATTTCTAAAACACAACGTCCTTAATCTTCAACATATTTCATACTTTGCCTTCAATGTCCATTTAGGGTCAATACTTTGCCCACATATCCAAACCACTATTGAGACCTAACTTAAACTTATGCTACACAAAAGAGTAAGTCTACACAAAAGAGTTAGTCTCGATGATTAAGTAGTCATTAATCACCAAAACACGAATTAGGGGCCTAGATGCTTACAAGCCTCCCTCGAGCACGAGCAGCGGTGACCTTGGACCAACAGCTGGCATTGGAGTTCGGGATGCTGATGGCGGAGCTTATGACGTTAGTGGTCACAGCCTGTTTCCACTGAGGAGGCACATGAAGGAAAAGGATGATCCCCAGGTGCCGCTGGCTCACCGGAGCTCCAGCTTGCTGGAGGAGGAGGAGGAGGGGGAGAAGGAACCAGACGGTGCTCCATGAGATGCCTGCGACAAATTTACAGTAAGGCCAAACATCGATTCGATGAACATGCAAAAAAAAATCCCCACAGTTGCAACAACCAATCATGCAAAAAAAAAGTTGCAACAAGGTTTAATAAAGCTTGCAACAAAGGAAACATCGAGTTGCAACAAAAATTAATAAAGCTTGCAACAACAACAAAAAAAAAATCCAATTACAACAACCCATAGCGACAAAAAAAGTTAGCAACAAAACCACAAACTATTGCAACAAAAAATGATTCAGGTGCAACAAATCGCATAGCCCATTGCAATAAAAACAACTCAATGCAACTTTTTTGAGAGGTCAAACTGCAACAAATTGAAACATGTTGTGCAAAAACATTAGATAGGGCCTGCAACAAAGGAAAAGCATCTGCAATAACCAACCGAAAACGAAGGAATCGGTTGCCTCCGGTGAACAGATGGGCTCGGATGAGGAGAACGCAGCCTCAACCTTGACATACAAGGATTTGGCAGGGGCGAGGCTGGCCTGGTGTCTCGTCAGTGGTTCGCACCACTATTGTGCCGGAGGTCACCAAAGGCAAGGTCAAGGTAACAGCCAAAGGCAGGGCAAGGCCGAGCTCACAGGACATAGATGCGGCTCGGGCCGCCGGTCATTGAAGGCCAAGGTTGAGGTAGAGGCCATTGGCAGGGCAGAACTGGAGCTCGCCGGAGGTGGATGCGGCTGAACCGACCGGAGCTCACCGGAGTTTGTGTGTAGAGAGAGAGACAGAGAGGAGTAAGAGGAGGTGGGTGTGCTCGACTACGTGGAGAGGGAGGGAGCAAGGAGGGGCAGCGAAGTCAATAGGGGTGTCATGTGTGCGAGTGCTTGTGCTTGTGCTTTGTGGTGAGGGAAGTGTTGTCACTCTGTCCGTTGCCCGAGCCATAGCATTAATGATATATCTGATGCTTTGCATGCGGAGGCTGTGGCTAGGGATGAAAACGGATCGGATAGTTTCCGACCGATCTAGATGAAAACGGATTCGGATTATCTCATATCGGAAACAGATAAGGATTTTTTTCGTAATCGAATACGAATATGGTAGCCCCGTTATCCGTCGGATACAGATACGGATTATCTAGATAGTACGAAAGGTTGAATATCCGAATTTCGGCCAAAAAGAGAAAAATGAGATTTTAATTGATTTACGAATTTGAATATACAACAAATCAAATAGTCTTTTAGAAAATAACAAATAGAGTTCAAAAATTCTAGAAAAAATCACAAAAATTCCTTGAATTATTTTAAATCTAATAAAATTAATTCCAACTTAAAGTTGATTTTTTTTTGCACAGAAATTATTTCTAATTTATGGAAAATAGAAAAAATCCTTTTTAAAATCCGTAAAATTCAAGAAATTCATTACAATTTCCTTTTTCACTTTAAATCCAATAAAATCCTAGACAAATCAATAAATTTTATTTTCAACATTAAAAACTAGAAAATTAAATAATTGACTTTATTTTATTTTTTCCTTTTAACCAAGAAAACTCTTTTAAATCTCGTAAAATCTAATAAAATAATAACTTTATTAATTTTATTTTTGGTAACATACTTTGGGATATTACAGTCATTTCTTGATATAGATTAACCATCCAAATTGATCGATATTAGTGTGAACTAAGTTTTATGTATGTGATGAACTAAGTGTGAATGCGTGATGACTTGTGACTTTGTGAGTTATGACTTATGAGCTAAATATGGTAAACTAAGTGTTATGTTTATGATGAACTAGTTAATGCAGCATGCTAGTGCCAATGTTATGTGTGGTTGCTAAAAATATGAACAATTCATCAATGTTTGCATCAAATAAACTAGTTATATGTTTTCGTTAATTTCTGACATACAATTTAAGAGGTTTTCATGTGCCGAAAAATATCCGTGACCGTATTCGTTTCGATTCGTATTAAGCTCCATATTAAGTATTTGATATCATTTGTATCCGGTATTCAGATCCGGATCCGGATCCCCAAAAAATATGAAAACAAATATGATATCACTCTAGGAAGCCAAGACTTTCTTAGAGTCTTGGGAGGCTTTTAGAGTGTATTTTATCGGGCACTTTCGGCAAAGGCGGTCTTTTGCCGAGTGCCAAATAAAATACACTCGGCAAAAAAAACACTCGACAAAGATGGCTTTGCCGAAAGTGCCTTTTCGGCACTTTCGGCAAAGATGTATTTTGTAGAGTGCTATTTTTCGACACCGCGGCAAAATCGTCTTTGCCGAGTGCCTTTTTGGCACTTTCGGCAAAGATGTATTTTGCCGAGTGCCATTTTAACACTCGGCAAAATCGTCCTTGCCGAGTGCCTTTGTTTTGGCACTTTCGGCAAAGAGGCATTTTGCCGTGTGCATTTTTTGGCCTTGAGAAATCATTTTTCAAAGCAATTTTGAGGCCCTAAATGAATTCAAATGAAAAACTTTTCAACTACAAAGTTGTATAACTTCTCAAGATCTACAAAGTTTATTTTGGTCATTTCTTCATTTGACAAAGCGACAATAACGTTGTTCATAAAATCTACATCTCTCGTATTAGTTTCATGAAAGTAGAAGAGAGATATAAGATTTGTGAACAATGTTACTACCACTATGTCGGATGAACAAATTACCAAAATAAACTTTGTAGATCTTGAGAAGTTATGAAATTTTGTAGTTGGCAAAATTTTGATTTGAAATAATCTTGTCATGCAAAAAGCGACGTTTGAATTTGAAAATTTAAAAATTTGAATTTTTCAAAAGACCTCGGATGGAAAAACTTCCTAAATGAAAATTGTAGATCTCCAAAAGTTATGAAACTATGTAGTTGACAACTTTTGATTTGAAATCATCTTATCATGCAAAACTACGTTTGAATCTCTCAAATTTGAAATTCGAATTTTTCAAACGACCTCGGATGGAAAAACTTCCTAAATAAAATTGTAGATCTCAAAAGTTATGAAACTTTGTAGTTGACCACTTTTGATTTGAATTCGTTTAGGGCCTCAAACAAGCAATTTACTCTCGGTTTAGTATAATATATGAGGATAGATAACGGAATCTAGACACAAGTGACAGTGTAGTCTTGATGGTAGAAGCGGCAGACACGCGAGGGAGAGGTCGTCGGTTCGAATCCCGCCGACCGCGAATTTTATGCAAAAAATGCAGCGACCGATGGAGACTCAGGCGGGCCGTGGTGGCCTCACGAAAAAAAAAATTTGCTATTATTTTTGGGTTTTTTCAGCATTTTTATTTTGCCGAGTGTAAATCTTTGCCGAGTGCCCGATTAAAGCACTCGGCAAAGGCTTCTTTGCCGATTAATTTTTTGAAAGTGCCCTTTGTTGAAGTCGGCACTTTCGAAAGCCTTTGCCGAAAGTGTATTTAGGGCTTTCTTAGAGTGCATGCAGCACTCGAAAGAGAGGGTGTCCGAGAAGCAGCTATTAACCGTCTGTATCCGATACGTTTTCACCCCTAGCTGTTGCTATGCTTCATACGATCAGGGTGACTAATGAACTAGGCATGGGGAACGTTATTTTTTAAACTGATTGCCTGATACTCAAGCAAGCCAAGCGCTTACCGGGACAGATTATGATCTTGCCCCAGTTGGAGTTTTGATTAGGGAGGCCAGGAGTTCCATGCTTCTTGGCTTTCAGCCAATCTTATTGCCGCCTCGTGCGGGTGAACTCTGCGGCAATGATTCGAAGATACCCGCTCATCCTCCTTCTCGATGCACGCCGAGGGAAAGGGGTGGCTTGGTTCGATAGCACAGCGCACCAGCACAATTGAAAAAAGAGGAAGAGGAAGAAAATGGGAGAAACTCTATTTTTTTAAGGCCTAGACGTCCCTATATCCTTTTAAGAACGAGACAATTATTATCTAGTAACTGCCTAATAAAGCCCATATTAAAACAGTTACTCTCCAGTAACCGCCAAATAAAGCCTACTGGTAACTGCTAATTTAAAATCAATTAATAGTAATTAAGCAGTGTTTATTAGCTCCTGGTTACACCCTAATCTAGTCGGAAGTAACTGCCTGATAAAGCCCACTGGTAACTGCTAATTTCAAAACCAGTTAATGGTAATTAAGCAGTGGTTATCAGCTCCTAATTACGTCCTATTCTATGACTCCAACCAGTGTATTTGACAACACTGGTCTATGTCTTCGACCACTGTATTCCAACCGGGTCTTCAAGGTCACGCGTCGCAAGTCACACGATTGCTATACGAAAATACACGAATAAGCGCAGTTATAGTCTTTCTCATATCACCACATATCATGTGCCACATGTTTCAAGAGATAGTAAAGACTCTACCTTATAAATTACTCTCCTACCACTTAACTAGGTAATATAAAACTAAATCGTACTTCCTTGGGAATTTAGAATTTCAGGACTGAAAGAGCTTAACACTCGTGAGCGCACGTGAGCCCATTTCTAACATTATATATATATCCATTCTTTACTCTAAGAAAGATCATGGGAAAAGACAAGCTTGCACAAGAAACGAACCATGTGTGACAAACGCTAGTTTAATACAGAAAGACCGCATGTTACAGCATGCAGGAGCAGTCAGTCAGCACTCAGCCCGAAAAGCCCAAGACCGCACACGTCAAACAACGACACATGCACGCTCCGTTTACATGTACAACCGCGCGACGAGCCACGCGACGATGGCAACGGCGACGGCGGACACGACGGCAGAGGCGAGGGAGCCGGGCCAGAAGCGGCCCGTGTTTTGTTTTGTTTTGTTTTTATAAAATAGCACTTTTCGTACGTAGAATATCAAATTTAGTCTTATCTATGTATCAAACCTAAAATAACATCACAGAGTCGTTGATGAACAACATCTGACCAAGTCCGCACACGGGTGCTCGGAGCCCCTCCTACACGCCCCTGGGGCCGAAGGCGCCTCATCCGTGCCTCTAGGGCCAGACCTCCCCTAGGGCCCGTGTCTGTGCATTAGGGGCATGGACAGCCCCCCACCCCCACACGGTTGCGTCATGATTGCATATGAAAAATATGTGGAATGAAACTTTTGGTACATGTGATGATACATTTTTGGAATGACATTATGTGATTTCAGACGAAAAAAATTGTTTGAATGATTTTATGTGATAATAGAGTGCATGATTTCATGTGACAATATATTTTATTTATATGTGATAATACATTTTTGGTATATGTTATAATACATAGAAAGTAAGGCATAAAAGGAAAGCGTATGATTTCAAGCGCTCGATTTGACCATTTTGTTTGCCATGGGCACAATGAATGTATAAAAAATGCAATAAGAATGAGGATGTTGTAATGTTATGCAAAATATGTATACAAATGTGGGACAACATAAGCGCGCAACATTCTAGATACATACGAACATAATGTGTACAATTTAATTACACACGACCTACAATATGGCTTACTCGTTTGAGTCACTCTCTGCTCGTTGCGTCTGCGTCTGCGGGCGCGTCCTGGTCTTGCATTGAGCATGTCATGTGGGGTACGTGAGCCGGTCTAAAGAGTGTGTCTTGTTCGGAGAACGTAGGGAGACCGTCAAGTGGGCGGAGGTGCTTTAGCAAGCTAACTCTGGCCAAGCTGTCATCCAGTTGAGTCGTGTCAAACTGGCTACCACATGCAAGCATATCTGTAATGAACGAATCAATGAATCCGCCCCCAGAACCACAACCCCCTAGGTATGATGTATAAACAACCCTCGGTGCGGAGCAGCTCTGACCTTGATCATACGATGTACCAACGGCCCCTGGTGTGGTGGAGCTCTGGCCTTGGTACAGTACTCTGTACTAATCACGGTTCTGCTAAACACTAGGACGGTCACTGGTCTCACTAGGACATGACGACCTAGGAGGTGAGCTAGGTCGGTTCACTCGGTGAGTATCCTAAAGCATGTTTTTCTCGTCCGACCGCAATTCATGTTCTTGGTAGTATGCTTGATATCCTCGTATATGGACTTGAGAGTATCGAGAAGTCCAGAACGGTGTGATCGCAGCTGCAGATGGTGGACCTGGATGCGCGCTAGATCCGCTGAACCTGGTCGAACTGAAGTGATAGAGAATACTTGTTTAGTAACAAACATTAAAAATATCATCCTTGAAGCGAGCATAGATTTTGAGTGTTTTATAGTGTCATGACGCCGCGAAACTCCGTGTCGATCAAACGAGTGTTGAAGCATGTCTTGATGCGTAACATGCTGCGGACGCTTTGGCGGAGGACGAGTTAGTCTGGTGCGCGCCCGTGGTACGTGCCACTCAATGTAGTCACGGTAAGTCCCACAGTCGTACGGCCGCTGCTCCTGTAGAACCTCAATATGCGCTGTCTTCGCTCAAGCCGTAGTCCATTGATGTTGTACTGCCTGCTAGTTCTCATAATGTCGACCCAGCCTCGCTTGCCTGCATTCAATAAGGATTTATGCGGGAAGAACGGAGGTAGGTGGCAACTGTAAACATTACTCGGATGGAGCTGCACTCACAAGTGGACAGCTCGCTCGAGCATCCTCCCGTCTGGAGGGGGCACAACCTGGTAAAGATCGAACTGTCGAATTACACGCTGCGACGCGTAAGGCTTCACCATATGGGAAAAACAAGGTGATAGGTCGTCGCCCAATACCCAACGTCGTGTGTGCATCGCACGGACAGTTCGTGCGATACTATCGTATTCACGAACTTTGGACTCCATGGAGATCATATGATGTTTGTTATCGTGCAACGTCTCAAACTCGTTGTGGACATAAGGTAGCACCTCGTCGGTCTGTTTTTGGCCCAGCGTAACTTCCCAACAGTCCACCGGGTGCCAATAGTGGGTCCGTCTATCGGGTCGTGGAACTCGGCGTATGAGTGCACTGCAATCCCGAAGGTGGGTCGCCCAACAGGGAAGTGCTCCCAACTCCACAATTGCAGCAACACGTAGAAAACAACAATGGTCGGTTTCCCACTTGTACCGTGCTACGAAGCATCACACAACCCCTTGTACGTGACGTAAAGGAATAATTAATTACAATTAAATTAATTACAACTAATTAAGTACAACTAAGAAATTATGACTAATTAATTACAAAAAAAAATAATTACGACTAATTAATTTAGACTAACTAACTATGACTAATAATTACAACTAAATTAACTACGACTAATTAACTGTGACTAAATTAAATATTACTAATTAATTGCGACTAAATTAATTACGAGTAACTAACTCACGACTAATTAATTATGAGTAATTTAAATACACCTAATTAATCACAACTAATTAATTACAATTAATTACTTACGACTTATTAATTACAATTAGTTACTTACGACTAAATTAATTGTGACTACTTAATTACAACTAAATAATTAGGACTATTTAATTAGGACCTAATTAATTAAACCTAGTTAATTAGGGCTAATTAATTACAACTAAATTAATTACCACGAAATAATTAGGACTATTTAATCATGACTAAATTAATTAACCCTAATTAATCGGGCTAATTTAGTATGACTAAATAGTTTGAACTAATAAATTACGGCTAATTAATTACGTTTAATTAATTACTATTAACTAAATACCACCGATTAATGACGACTAATTAATTTAATACAAATTACATACTTCATAAACATAATGTACACGGGAAAATTACCTCCTCTAGACGATCTTCGCTTGATGTCACTAATACGACTGCTAAACACTGCTTTAAACACTCTCAAATCGCTCACTCGATCCTCTCTGTCACTCTACACAAAGCGGAATGTTTCGGGTGGAGGAACAAGAGCAATGCGTGGGGTTTTATAGCCGCCCGAACGAACGCGTTCGGCCAACCGCGAAGCGACGGATTCCCTCTCACGGTGACGCGTCGTGCCATTTTTTGCATGCGCAGGACAGGTAAAAGACCAACAGGACGGGAGGAAATCCGAAGGGAATCGGATTCCCACGTGCGCGCAGCACAGGAAGTGTTCGTGCCCCTGGCACATGGACCAAGGTGCTCTGTGCCCTTGGCACATTGACCGGCGAGACCGTGCCAAAGGCGCACGGACGTGGGGCTCCGGTCCTCTGGCACACGGACTCGGCGACGTCTCATTCGCCGGCAGTTTCACTGTGTTATTTTTGTATTTAACGTGGAAAGAGAGCTAAAATTGTTAATTCACGTAAACATTACTATATTAGCTAAAAACTGGAGCCCCAACTCCATCTCAGGCCTCGCGTGCGGGTGCCACGGGCGGAATAAGGCATCGGCGTCGGCGAGCAGGTCCAGGTGGTTGCGCAGCAAGATGCGCATGTCCTCCTCCAAGTCCTTGTGCCTGGGGCGCAGCTGCGCCCGCTCGAGCACGTCGAACACCGCCAGGAATGTTAGGAATAATCAAGTTCAGCCGTTTTGCATGCATGAGTTTCTTAGTGAACATGTTATTAGGAGATAGTGGTGTGAGTTACATGCAGATGATTCACTAGTATGTAACGTTGGAAGTTTTCTTAGTGGACAGGTTATTAGGAGATAGTGGCGTGAGTTAGTGCGTGAGTTACATGCAGGTGATTTACTAGTGTGTGAGTTAGTTTGTGGCAGTCACGTCTGGATGTGCTTATTTAATGTCTTGTAATCCGGCTTGTATTTGTTGATCCAAACAGAAAAGAGAGAAGAATAAAAAGAGAAAAATAGCACTCAGTAGTTGCAGTGCTACGTAAAAATTTTCTATGTGTTCTTTCTCTCCGTAAATTTATCTCCCTCACACGTGAACGTATACGGATAGAATTTCCAACAAGAACAGCCGGTAGTCGCCCTCCTTCAACCTGGTGAGGAAGTCGTGTCCGCTAAACATCGTCGTCGATCGTCGTTGTTACGAGGACGGACTGTACCCTGTACGTACGCGGTCGCTCGCGCTGCTGCGGGATTTCGCGCGCGCCTCTGGTTGTGACGCGAACGGGCTGGCCGGGACGGAGGCGAAATGCTATTTGTGCGTACGTGCTGTCCTGTTCTGCCGCGCGCCTGCCGGATCCCTAACCGTGCCGGGAGTTCTAGTCGTAATCCGTGCGGTACAATCCTCTCGGCAAGTTCTGATAGGGTCTCCGCTACTGCGGTGTGCTTCCGAGTTCCGAGTTCCGAGTGCTTGTAGACGACATACATGCTATGTTCGTTTGCCCGAAGGCTTTGGGCGGCGTACGTCTTAACGTGCTCTAACTTGTGTTGAGGTCGGACTCGGACACGGTGGCAAGAGCTTCCATCGATGCTGATGACACCCTTGAACAACTCCTTAGAATCCTCTCTCTCTCTCTCTCTGAGGAACTCCTTTGATTCTTTGGACGTGTATGCCTGATGCCTCAGACTAGACATGGGAGCAGCTGAGCACAAGGAAATTCTAAATAGTATTCCCAAGCTGCCATCAAGTGACATCTTTTTTTAGACGAAGGTAGGGGATTTTATCCATCAACGTTCAGAGAAACATCCAACAACAACATAACAGGAAGGGAGAACAGCCACACATGCCGTTCTTCCCCAAGAGTGCAAGCAAAACTAACTAAATTATGAGCCTCAACACTTGAATCCCTACCTTCGTGCACAAATTGCGCACTATCAAAAGAAACAGACTTATCCTTGATGTCTCGAAGAATCATCGTATAAGCACAGCGCGGCATTGCCTGGATATTGTTGATGACGCTCAAACAGTTCGAAGCCATACACATCTTCTTAACACCACAATCTTCAACAAGCGTCAATGCCTCATTATATGCCATCGCCTCTAGCGTCTCCGGATCCGTGATACCAGGAACAACATGGGCACTGGCAGCTATGAACTTGCTCCTGTCATCCAGGCACACAACTGCAGCTGCACCATTTGTAGACTCGCGGGACACAGAAGCATCCGCATTCAACTTAACAGTACCCTGTGGGGGAGGAATCCAGCGCCTTCTGTTCTTGCTCTGTGTTGTTTCCTTTCACATTCTTCTATTGCAATCCGTGTGCTATCTCCAAGTCAGCAAGAAGGCGATTTACCAAATTAAACCATCCGTGGCAAAAGGGCTCTGGAACTCACCTTCATGGAGAGCCTTGCGCCTCGTTGCCCAGTAGGTAGTAATTATTTTAACTCCGTCAGAATGAGAAAGATTTATACAAACATAGAAAACCCATTGTTTTGGATCCGCAATCCTCAGAGCATGATCCGGTGTATACTCGTCTACACCAGTGATATTTGATCCAGTGGTGAAGTCCGGGCTCGCATCCAACAAGTAGTAAGCCCATGATCGGGCTATGCCATTTGATCAGGCCCACTTACCCTTGCAAAAAGGTTCGAAGCATCATCCTGTTTGACCATACCTGCAACCGCAAAACTTGTACAACTATTGGCCCAGATGGCCATAACAAAAGAGAGAGATGGTTGAGGGCATCTCTAATAGTTAGAGATAATCTTATCTCTAATCTATGCTACATCATCTTTAAAGATAACATCTCTAATAGATAGTCTCTAGTACACTCTTCAATATTTATATTTTATAATTTTTCTTTGAAATGGGCATACATGTCAACTAGAGTGGATTAATGTATCATGTCTTGTTTCACGTTCACGACAGTATTTTTAGGAAGAGACAACATGTTCTCTCTCCTCCACGTAGCATTTTGTTAACGTGTTATTGCTAAGAGACGATAGTAAATATACTATTGAAGATGCCTTACAACTACCCCAAGTTGGAATCCCATTGGAAATGAGCAAATACCGGAATGGAACGGGACTCACGGTGGTTGGCGCAGTAGGTATGCATTTTTTTTTAACTTTACTACTTAAAAAAGACACTACTTTTATCTTTACTACTTTATCTTTACTATTTAAAGACTCTAGTAGTAACGGTGAGCGATGTGTTTTTCTTCTCCTCCCTCTCTCACAACTCATTTGCACCGATAGGTGGGACTAGTGCACGCCCGCACTCTCTATCCCCATGCGGCTCCACCTCTTCTCACCCATTTCGTCGACTTTTCAACCCTCATCTCTCCCCTCCTCCCCGCGTCTTCTCCATCCTCTCTCCCATGACGATTTCCCAGTGTGCCAAGCCCTCCTGTCATGATTTTGCTGTCTGTCACCCGACCCCCAACATCGCCCTCATGTACGTTCTCTACCCTCAATGTAGTGTATGCCATCGCCGTCAAAACATCGCAACACAGTGCTCGCCACCCTCACGTCGTTCCTTGACTTGCATCATCGCGGTTGCTTCTCGTACTCTATAGGCGAGCTCGAGCTCCTCCGTCTTTGCCGTCATGAAGTTGGCAGGCTCTGCGAAACTCTAGGCTCACGACCTTGATGACTGGTTGTTTCACTGCCCACCAGTCACTCAACGAAATATCTTGCTCATTATTTTTCTTATCTGATTGCTCTCACATCTCCTCGACATCTAATCTCACTCTTGTTCTCCTTTCTCACAATGGCTGAAAGCATACAACGGTTAGGCGGGAGCGGCACGGCCAAGACGACGTCAGAGAACAAGCGTGCCGAGAGTAAGGGCATCTGACTTCAGTCTCGTCAAGGCGAAGGCCATGTGTGACACAAGCACAAGAGACGAGGCGGTGGCGCGCCGATCGATGGCGCTACAGATAGCAAACACAAAGAAAGAATCGGCTTACAAGGAGATCGACTCCCCGCCTTTAGTTCTCTGCGTGGGCATGTGGTACGTCCATATTCAATCGAGTTAGCTCTCAATAGACTTCTTGTGAAAATTTAAAAATTGTTAATTTCACTGGCTCATGCGATGTTTTGTGCATCTGCTTCCAATTTGGATTGAAATGATATAAACTATACAAAGCTAACATGACATTAATTCATTAACTCATGACATTTGACCCTAGCAAGCTAATATTACTTAATATTGAAAGCGTTTGATGAAATATTTATTGGTGCGATGTGTGCGAGCAGTTCGAAGGATACTTGTGGCAGTCGAGAGCTGTACAGGAAATTAAAATGCCTTGAACACAAGCTGGTGGAAGAAAACAATGTCCATGGCTCAAATATCAGCGGTTGCCAGTAAGACCTTCAACAACCGAATTTGTTCGGTGATATAAAAATGAATGCTATGCATGTCTGATTGCCACGTAAATGTGATGATGCACTTGCTATATTTTCATAACTATATCATATTTGTTGATGATTCATACAATCATACCTTCCAATTAGCAAACACCTTATGCAACCTTTTGCCTATCTGCTAATTGGTTAACTATGCATTTCACAAATTTGTATAACCTTTCAATATATGCTTTTTATCTGTAGCAACACATGGACATTCAGCTAGTATATATAACATTAGCTGAGTACCCATGCGTTGCAACGGATCTCAAATAAACATATCGTAAAACAAAGTTGCGAGAATTTAGAAGATAAAATAGAAGACCCATGCGTCATGGTGAATATTTGTCCTTACATTCAGGTTTGAACTTTTCTTTCGTAATCCTAGAACACGGTACATAAATTCAGCTTGCCAGGGGTGCTTGCATATGGAATTATGGATATCCTACTTCTTGTCAAGAGTACCGAGGGATAGATATTTAGTTGCTTGATCTATTGAGCTTGTCCACTAACTAATACTCAATCCAATAGCCCTGGCAAGAGAAGATTTTACCTGAAATCGAACAAAGTGTAAAGCATTGTAACTTAGACGCCATGTTATTGTCACTTACACGGAACTTACTAGGATCTGCATCTGAGAAATAATCTTCAAGCATGGAGCGGGTTTTTTATCATAATATACAGAATTCACATCAAGGTTGAGATTAAGTTTTGTAGTGTCTTTACTGAATCGCAAGGTCCTGCAGAGAACATCAAGCTAAAAGTTGCAACCAACTGGATGGCCATTGTTCTGATAAGGTAAATTTGATCTACAAAACATCTCCTCCCTTTTCATAAAAGACCATAAAGTCGCAGGCTTTGCACAACAAAAATATAACTGACAAAAAATAAACGGTTCAAAATGGTAGCGTCCATACTTAAAATAGACCTCCTCCTCTACTGCCGCCGGCTGCTTTGCTTGTAGCAAACCCTCGGCCCGGCTGCGCCAGTAGCTCCTGCGGCCGGTCCTCCCTTGCAGCTCCTCCTGGCTCCCCCCCCAGCCTGCTGCTTGTGTCGCTGGTGAACAAGGAGACGGACCTGGCGCTGCCGCCGGCTCTCCCCTGGTGGACGCGGCTCAAGATGGGGCACCTCGACGGCGCAGCACCTCACCCACGGCGGCGAGACCGGCATCTTCACCCCCATGCAGGGTGGGAGTTCCTGGAATTAGGAGAAGAATGTGATGCTCAATTTGATGCTAGGTTGATGGATGATGCAGGAAGCCATTGCATTGGTGATCTCTCTGCTGAGGTGGTTCCTCTCAATGGCAAGCCTCTCGACGTTGTCGGCCGGGAGGCACTCGTGCAGGGAGTCGAACACGGCGGCGAAGTACCGCCTTCGTCTTTCTCAATCAAGAACACCATGGACGGGTTCAGAGAGTGGATCTGCAGGGATACTTCTGTCTCGTCACAGTCGCTGCCGTCGTGGGAGCTGCTCGTGGCGGCATGTCACGAACCGTTATTCAGAATCGAGGATTTGGGGATATGGTTTCTGAATTGGGAACTTGCAGAAAAGAGGAACGTAGCTAACAACTAAACCCTAGCTAAGAACAGATATTTGGCATCAATGATGACCCTTTTTCATTCCATTAACTGAGTTAATACCACTTGAGTTTCGGTCAGAATCACCATGGTAGAATCGGAATTACAACTGAAAAGAGAGAATGACAAAAGTAACAGTAAAACTAAACTTCATCTCCTAGGTGAAGCCGTTGAGTGAGTGAAGCCATCTGGAACGTCGGATCTTCAGTGGGCTGTTCGGACCATGCTATCCAGCGTCGGATCGTCAGTGGGCTGATCGGACCATGCTCCCAACCGTTGGATCATCACAAAATTGAAACGTTTTCCTACAGCCATCTTCATCCCCCTCTGAACAGCTACGACTTGAGACTGAATAAGCAGCAGTCCTGACACGGCGTCTGACGGGAACTGGATCAGGGAAGGCCACTGGAACCCGTACAACATGTCGAAGTCGACGATGTGGAGGCACCGCCGAGCGGCGGCCTCGAATGCCTCCACGATCGCCTGGTTCACCGTGAAATGCGCGAACTGGTAGAACGGGGATGCTTGGTAGAACATCGTGAACGCCAGAATCGCTTTCGGCGCTGTCGTCGGGCGAGGCCACCGGCGATCGGAGGAGCCTCGACGCCACCGCGTCTGCGTAGGCCGCGACGCTGGCTGGGCTGTCGCCGCCGTGGAACGACAGCGTGCCGTTAGACCTCTGCAGGGCAGCCGCCGCCAGCGTGCGCCGCCGACCTCCCCGCGCCACCGACGAAACAACAAATGCATCACCGCAAGCCGCTACCGTGAGGTGCCAATCGTCGTCAAACTCCACCTTCACCATGGGCTGTGTCATCAAACTCCACCTTCTCGATGGCGACGCCAGCAGACGGAGTCGGCGCCATTGCCCAGCGGCGGCGGCAACGGCGGCCAAGAGGCAGACGACTTCGGGGAGCCGAGGGAGCCGGAGGCGAGCCGAGGAGGCACCAGGAGGCGCAATGGGAGGTTTCGGGCAGAGCGGGGCCTTGAGGGCACTGTGGTGCAAGGCGCGGTGGAACCAGGCTGGCGGCGCGACGCAGTCGGGAGTCGGCGTCATGGCCAAGGTGGCGGCGGCGGGCCAGCAGCCGGAGACGACGGCGTGGGGAGCCGAGGGAGCTGGAGGCGAGCTGAGGAGGCGGCCTCTTGGAACCGAGAGCACCAGGGAGAGAAATGAGAGATTGGGAAGAAATAGGATGGGGAATGAAGTGAGAAAGAAGGGAGGATGACTCGAGTCAACGGCCAGCGTGGATGCCACATCGGATAAAACCGCTCTCGAACACATCGAAGGATTTCTTTTGCCCGGTATTGATACTTTGAGGTGTGTTATATCTGGTATTTCAGTTGAGGGACGAAAACTAAACTAGGGCAAGAGTTGAGGGACGAAACTTGTACTTAATCCTTATCGTAAAGGTATTTTGGAAGTAACATTTGGAGCACTGATATGTTCTGATGACACCAAACCAAAGTAACATCTAGAAGTAGCATAGCAAACCGAACCAATATTCTAGTAGGTATATACAGTACTACGTGTTTTGCTGTGTGGTATGGATGCTTGAGTGTATTAGATATCACAATGAGAACAAACAATACTTAAGTTTCAGGATTATATTAGTTTGCAGATAAGTTTAGAACATTGCACTTAGTATGAAGTTAAAAGCGAATGTGAGATCATACATATTTCCGGAAGGGTGACATAAAGCTTGAACGGGCAACTAAAAAAAGACCCTAAGCATACAGACCAAATCCTTAATGTCTTCCATCTCAATCTCTTTCAGCTCAAAGCTCATCTGAAATAACAACTGGTGAGTCACGAAACTACCAAATGCTAAATAATGTGTTGTGAGTATATTATCTACTATTTTGTCCATCTCAGACAGCATCGGCAATGGCAACTCATCAGATACCTTTGTCTATTCCATATCTGCAAAAGCATGAAATGCAGCGTATGCATTTATTTTCTGCCCATCACTTCTAATGGTTGCCTGGCACAATAGTATGGCCTTCCGTCACCGAGGTGTACTCAAATCGAAATGCAAGAAACGATGGTCTTCACTCGCAGACGGCAATGTAGTAGTGTAAAAAAATTTAACGACTGTAAACTGACTAAATATTCTTTAGTTGATACTTGACTACTGCTATCTATTCAAACAAGTTAACATGTGTTGTTGCTATTTGGTGTACAATACTATGTGTAATAACTTTGTGACTGTAAACTGACAACAAACTGTATAGCATTGTGCATAAAAGGAGAAAAATCCAGAATATCCAAAGGCTACGACTACCCATTCAAACTGCATTAGCATATGAGAATCAGTTTAAAGGCTACAGCTACCCATTCAAAGCGTATTTCAAATTGAGGATCTAATGTAAAAGCTGTATGCATACCTTTGTATCCATGGTGTGTTTTGCATGTGTGTGATTAGTAAATAAGTTTCTGCGAACAGAGTGTAGTAGAGTGTTTTCTGGGCTATATTGGACAATGGACAGCAACAGTGGAAGGGAGAACAAAAGAGTGTTGTTACAAACATCACGTACACAGCGATAGATATAAGATGGTAGATAAGATAGTAAATACCTTGAGGAAGCGCTTGATGTAGCCTTTTCTTTTGCAGTCAAGATTGGTGTAACCTGTGGATCATCATCATGGAGCCTGTACGGTGTCGGAGAGTGAATTATTTATGACACAGGAAATATATAAATAGGGAAAACATATTAATTGTTAGCAGCCAAAAAAATATGAAAATTAGGGAGAGATGGTAAAGTATGGGAGAGTAGATTAGTATTAAATGACAGAGTGGTGTTGGATGGTTGTGGTACGCAATAAATAGAAAACAATACAGCAGAATGTTAGAAGTGTTAATACGTATAGCATCCGAAACATCGATAACAGAAAGAAACCATATAAATAGATGCGTACAGGCACGCCGTGGTAAGAAAGCACTAATAGTCAAGCAGAATATATTACTACTTAGATGCTCATAGTGTAACGGCGGAGATAAACATATAGATGTTTCTTGTAGATGCAGAATCGTTTTCATTATAAATAAATGGGTATTATCAATACTTAGATATGGATCATCTGATAGAGACAGTCCGAATGTAAACTAAAGAAAGAGAAATCTAAACAATCTGATGTGGATAATGTATGTAACGAGAGTATAAAGGGGCCTTTTAAAGTTGATAATAGAGACTTTTGCATGAAATAAGATGAATTCATCGATGGAATCTCTGGCATCGTATACGACAAGAATCTGCTCGGATAATATACCTCTTAGCTGAAGGAGTCTGTGAAGGGCTTTCAGCTGGTATGACAGGGTCTTTAGGGTGTGATTCTTGAACCTATTGTTTTGGACCTGAGTGCTACGACAATGTTTGTTAGAGAGGAGTTAAAAACGAATAACAATATATGTCTGTAAAGTGCTATATAAAAGGGTTTGATGGTAGTAAACATGGGATAGATACATGTGACCGGGACATTTTTTGGGTGGGTTTTTTTTAGCGTATGTTTATTCTTCTTTTTTTGGCTACTTATGAAATATAAACAGATGTGGGCTAGGATGGTGGTGGAGAAATGTAAGCAGAAAAGTCGGCAGTACCACAAGAGATTATAAAGGCGCAGCAACCAAGTCTATCTAGATCTGTATGCAAACAACTGGTTTGGCTGAGTATGGAAATCATGAATCATAGGACTTCCATAGAAGTTTGTAAATGCCGTCGTTGTGGGCAATATGTTTTCAGAGTTGGTTGTTCTATGCTAAATTTATAGACATACTTCTGTGTCCAGTCTGTTTCGTAGAAGAGTGCGCAGGATCGTGCCCTTTTTTTCCTATATAGCCAGTAAGCATAGTGGAGATCCTAGGGAAAGCTAAAGATCCAAAAGTGTATACAAATAATAAAATGACTATTAACTATTTAAACATAGACTGGCTAAATCAGTTCCCAGCTTTGTTGACCCTTCACCGCGAAAATGGCAAGACAATTAGTCACACAAAACTGTGTCATCGAAATGAAAGCATGCAAAAGAGATGATAACCTTCTGGAGCTGTCGGCATCATCAAACGGTCCAATGGACACTGCTGAATCCCAGAATCTCTACATCATAGCAAATGTTGCCTCAGAACCTGAATACAATGCAACAATTATAGATGAAAGGCGTAGCTGTAGCAATCCCAGCACACAAGCAATAAAATCACACAAAATTAACAGAGAAGGAAAAGAGGTTGAGAGGTAAAATCCATGGGAGAAGCCGGATTCGGGCCACCACCCCCGAATCTGGTGGTCCAGTAGCCGGCGGCGTGAGCATCAAGGAAGGCGGCCGCCAGGAGGCGCGCGCACGGGCCGGGACCGAGCTAGGTGTGGGCACGTGAAGGCGCAGCTGGTGGCAACGCTGGCGACGCAGGGAGAGTCGGTGCCCGCGGCAAGCACTGAAATCACACAAAATTAACAGAGAAGAAAAAGAGGTTGAGAGATAAAATCCAAGGGAGAAGCCGGATTCAGGCCACCACCCCCGAATTTGGTGGTCCAAGGCCGTGGCCACGCGACCACTGTGGAAGGCGGTGCCAGAGGTGCACGAGAGGCGCAGGGCCGAGGCGATTCTTATGGCACTGAGGCGCAACAAGGCAGCGTCGAAAAATGGAGGAAAGAGAAATGGGGAGGGAAGAAATGGAGTGAGGAAGAAGCAAGAAAGAATGAGAGGCGGGGATGAGATCGAGAGGAGAGAGGGCGAGCCAGCGGCGGGTAGAGCCGGAGGCGAGCGATGCAGAAGTGAGGCGATGAGCCGTTGACCACGGGCCCACCCGTCAGTGACTCATCCCGAGTGCTGACGTCACTTGGCGCAAGAAATCCGGATTTTCTTTAGAAAATTAATTCGGTAATTCGTAAAAATCTGATTTAGGGTTAATTTAGGGTTTAAACTTCTAAAATCCATATCTTTTGCATCCAAACTCCAAATTGGGTGGTTCAAATTTTTAAATTTGTATAAAATCATTATCTAGCTAACTAAACTAAAATATTTTGATTTGGAGTTAGTTTGGTTTGTCCTTTTGAATTTATTTGAATTTCAATTGAATTTGTCGTATTTTTGCGTATAGACTTCGACGACTCCGGAGAGGTAGATCCTTTAGAGGACTTAGAGTTCCAAGACTTCAACGAAGGCAAGTTATACAATTGACCATATTATTCCCAATATTTTAAAGTTATTTAATTCAGTTTTTAAATTATTAATGCATGCATATTTTTATCAATTATTTTAATTCCCTGTTTAAATGCTTAGTTACTCCAATCCCTTTGGTATAGCCAATTTGAATATTGTTTGCCATGCCCTTGTCACCTTAGTAAAATAATTAAGAGAATTATGCTTAGCAATTGCTAAGACCAAAAAGTTGATTTGGGGAATTTGGCCAAAATGCAAGATTGATTTACAAATGATGGTATGGTATTGTCTTTACCATAGATTATTGAAAAATGTTTTGACATGGAAAAATAAAATAAATTTGGTTTAGACTTGGGTGAATTTGACCGTTGGTGGGTGCAAGTTTATGCACGGGCTCAAATCAGTGAATGTTTGAGGCTCAGGGTTGTTTGGAAGTCGCCCAGTTATATAAGGACCAGTCTGCAAGTTGCGAATTGTTAAGCCAAACTCGTACCACCACAAGTCTGGAATGGGATAGACTTGGCTGATTAAGCTATATTATTTCACCATGTTATGTCATAGAAAGATGTGGGTGTCACAAAGACTTGTTAATTCCCACATGGCGTAAGAGGGGGTAATTGTTTGGTGCAAAGCCTACGATTATGAAACCTTAGCGGGCATAATTATGTTGAAGTAATGTAGGGTAAAGGCCTCGTGATAGTTGCTTAGTCGCACGCCTTCGGAAGCGTGTATTGGCCGACATGTTAAGCAAACTATCTCTTGTGGGTAAAACTGTACAAACTTTGCAGAGTATTAATCTATTCGAATAGCCGCGTCCGCGGTCATGGACATGCTGAGCAAAGCCTTTTGCGGATTAGTTTTGGTTTTGTTTTCAAACTCAATGGTTTTGGATATTTCATCCCGATGGGATTGTTGGGCAGAAAGCCTGGTGTAAGGGGGTAGTCCTTCACCATTGGTGTATGGAAGTTCATCCTACACTTGAAATTGATGAATTAAAATAAGAATTTATTTTTAATTTAACTAAACTGCCTTGGAAATTAATATGAGTATTTAAACTGAAAACGTTGTTTATGCAAATAAATCCTGCCAATCTCCTTTGTTTACTTTATGCATGCATCATAATTCCATATTGGGTGTAACTTGCGAGCACGGTAGTAGTGCTCACTCTTGCTGAATAATCTTTATTCAGGAGAAGACCTCTATCAAGACGGTGAGGACCCAGACGCTTAGGCTACGCCCCAAACGATTGCCTGTGGCAAGTCGTGTGGCCTACTACTTCTGCTTTGCTTCCGTTGTGTTTTACTTTATTTGGCCTCAGGCCCTTTGTAATAAACTCTAAGTTATTATTAATAAAATGCGTGATATGTTTGTGTTATCACTTTTGTTTGACTATGTACACTAGCTATCCTGGACTAGTGTATGAACACAGAGAATTTGGGATCCTTCGCTCTCGGGTTCGACAAAAGTGGTATCAGAGCCATATCGACTGTAGGTCGTGGCCTTAGAATTGCCTTAAGGACTTACTTTCAAAAACTAAAACTATTTTGAGTCTTACTAGAGTCCTCTCTCAACCCTTCTCTTTAAAATGGTTACTAACTCATCTATTTCTCAAAACTGTAGATGGCTGAAAGACCAACCGCTACTTCCCACGGAATTTTTGCAGGACATTGGGCTACAATCCTCTAGAAGATGATGCAACACCTGGACTGCAACGTAAGGCCAACCTACCAAGGCTACAAGTATGAAGTCGGAAGCCAATCTCGCTGGAGAGTTGAAGTGATCCTCTACGTCAATCTATAGCCAAATACGGACTTCCACATCTTCGACGCTCCATTCAGGCGCGACACCTTCACCGAAGGAATTCAAGACACGGCGAGGGAAGCAGTCCGTCGCCTACGCTACATTTATGACAATCGCTTCCAAGACACCGGGTTCCATTACTACCCGATGCATGTTCCGACTCGGCTTGTCAGTACCTTTCGCTCAGCCGAGGACGAAGACTCTCCAGAGCTTACGCACCAGGTGGACCTGGCTAAGGCAATGGACTATGCCTACGGGAACACTCTAGAGGACCTCCATACCGCTCAGGACAGCCTGCAAGATGCAGAAGAAAGGCTGAAAACCGTAGAAGGAGAGCTGGCTCGTTACAAGGCAGGCGAGGGTAGCTCTACTGAGCCAGATGATACCCCTGTTACCCCATAGTTATTTCCATAGTGAAATCGTTAGATGTGAATTATGAGCTATCAATATCCTTGTGGTAGCCATAATCAAAGAATAAAATAAATTAATAAAAGAAACTATTTTGAAAATTTTGGTTCTTTGTCTTGTGCTTATGTGTTCTTGGGCTATTAAAAATTTATCCCCCTTATAGCTATCTTTCTATCTCTCTTCTAAGTCTTTAGAAGTCCAGCAGATGGTGACCACCCGTACCGGCAGTGACAGCGTTAGGGGCCAAGGCAACGCACATGCTGATTATCAAGAGAACCCCACCCAGCAACCACCACCACCTTCAGCTGAAGGACCTGATTGGCATCAGATGATGGCCAATCAAACCCACCTGATTGACCTGCTAGCCCAATCACTCAGTAATGCTTAGAGTGTGCAGGCAACAACCCATGCTCCACCCCCACCTCCGCCTCCAACCAAAGTGACGATGTCAGAGTTTATGAGGATGCGTCCTCCAACGTTCTCAAGCAGTACCGAACCCATGGACGCAGACGATTGGTTCCGTGCCATCGGAAAGAAGCTGGATATAGCTCAGTGCACGGATCGTGAGAGGGTCCTTTTCGCCTCTCACCAACTCAATGGTTCCGCTTCTGAATGGTGGGACAATTTCTGCATCTCTCATGCCAAAGCACAAGCTATCACCTGGGATGAGTTTGTGCGAGCCTTCCGTCATGCACACATCCCCACTGGGATCATGACATTGAAGAAAATGGAGTTTCGCTCACTCCGCCAAAGCAATCGCACTGTGAGCGAGTATCTGCACAAGTTCAACCAACTTGCTCGCTACGCACCTGAAGACGTAGCCAAAGATGAAGATAAACAAGAGAGATTCCTGGAAGGGCTGAACGATGAACTTTTTGTTCGTCTGATATCCCAGGACTTCACCGACTTCCAACAGTTGGTGAACAAAGCTATTCGCCAGAAGGACAAGCACCTGGAGATGGAGAACCGCAAGCGGAGGATGGCTGCTCGGAAGTTCAATGCTGGAGGACAACCCAAGCCTCGCTTCACTCAGCCACAGCCACCGCAGCGTGGAAGAGTTCAGTCCTCTACGTCCAGAGCTCCAGCACCAACGCAGCGCACCAACACTTTCGGCTCCCGAACTCGTCTGCAGGAGGCCCAAATCAGAAGAACTTTTCAGAAATCGCCTGCTATCACTGCCAGGAGAAGGGGCACTTCGCCAATAAGTGTCCTAAGAAGCAACTCCTAGCCGCACCCAAACCAAAAGTCCAAGCTGCCGGCAACACATCCGTTGCCATGAAGACAAATCAGTTTGTGAATGGCAGAGTGAACCACATCACCGCCGAGGAAGCTCAAGCAGCACCAGTTGTCGTCCTTGGTACGTTTCTTGTTAATTCAGTACCAGCATCAGTCCTATTTGATTCCGGAGCTTGACATTCCTTTGTTTCAAATAAGTTTGTGGGAAAATATGGGTTACCTATCTCTCCTTTAGTTAACCCTACGTTAATCCACTCCCAGGGCTCAGAAATGAGAACCAATTCTCTATGCCCAAACCTTACCCTTGAAATATCCGGAGTACCCTTTCTAGCAGACTTGATTGTCCTGTGTTCTCAAGGTCTGGATGTGATTCTTGGAATAGACTGGTTAGCAAAGAATCAAGAACAAATAGAATATGTGTTCATTACACCCCTTGTTCACTTGCAGGTCAAGAATTTTCACAAAATTTGACAAGGATAGGGCACATGCATCACAAACCCTAGAATTTTGGGGAAAATCAACAATGTAGATAGATTTGCAAGAAGGATTGAGAGATTACCAAGATAAATAGATGAGGAATCCGAGGAGATGATTCCTTGAGGTAATGAGGATCAACCTTGTCGGTTTTGACACAAACTCCCTCACCTAGGGTTTCAAGATTAGAGAGAATGAGTTCATCTAATCTCAATCCAATTGGAGGAATGGAGAGAGGGGTTGAAAGGAACCTTAGGTTACCTTTTGATCCTCAAGAGATGGCCGGAGAGGCAGATCCGTGGAGGAGATGATGAACCGCCAAGAGCAAGGAGAGAGAGGGCGCTTTGGTTTGAGGAGGAGATGGGGAAAATACCCTTCTACCGGAGTTAAGTTCTCTGTGAAATCGGTCGGATCATTGGGAACATGGCGGTCGACCAAGGGCCTGCAATGATCGATCGCTATTTTTGGCGGTCGACTGCTTAGGCTGGCCGACAAAGCAGACTTGGCACAGGATTTTGGGATTTTGGGAGAATTTGTTGTACATTGCTCCAAGATTTCACACAATCAATCAAGCAAACATCTTTGGAGCATTTCCAACTAATATGTCCCTTTAAAGTCCAAATATTAAATAGTTTTTATGAATTAATCTTTTATTTTTGCAAATGAAATTTCATTTTCAAGAACTTTCTCAAAAAGATCCAAATTGAGCAATTTAGGATATTTCAAGCAACCAATTGCATGTATGAGTTATAAATACCATTATGGACCTATTCATGTGAATAATTTTGGCTCATATGGTAAAACTCACTTAAGTGCTAGAAAGTGACCTTTTTAGGTCAAACTTGGATTTTGGATGAATTTCAAAATCAAATAACTTTTGATGAGTTGGTCTTTTGGAAATCTTTCGAATACCAAAAAGTTTAGAATGGCCAACTCTAGGTTTTTCTTTTTGAGATTAAATTCAAATTCCTTTTAGAATAGATTTTATATGAAAACCTAGTTTAAATCAAAAACAAGAAACTAAGATCTGCAATTTTGGCTAAAAACTCATTTTCTTTTAAAATAGGTTTTTCTTGAACCAAAACCTTTGGGAAACCTTTGAGAAACATTTGTATATATTTTGCAATTAGTTTTTCAAAGTTTATACTTATAATTTCAAGATTTTGACTTTTGGCTAAATGGCTCATTTTTAAAAACAATGCTAGCACTTAATTTCTTTGGGCACATTCGGGATGTAGTATACATGATCATGATTTAGCACTTCCCTTAATGTGCCACAACCTTCTTGCTCAAGAAAACAATAAACAAGTTTTAGCACAAGAGCAAGAACAACCCTTTTAAGATTTTACATGATTGCAACCTACACAAGGCATAAGGGCTAGATACTTTAATGTAAATACTTGTTACCGAGATAGCATTGGTTTATGATATGATTTGATCTTCCTCAAGCTTGGCTCCAAATTTGCATAAGATGGAATCCACCTCTTTATGAGTGAGCCAAACCTCCAATACTTCTCCAAGTACCTATTTAACATTTAAGCACCTTTTGGTACCCACACTCGGTTGGGTCCTTGAATGTTAGTCACAATGGATTTGGGCACCCAAATAGCTCTAGCATTAGTTTTATGTAAACTAACATTTCTAGCAAACACATTGCCATATTTATCCTTCCTAAGCAAATAATGATTATTATAAATAATTGGCTTAGGAGTGATACCTTTGGGACATTCCTTACTAAAATGTCCTTTCTCCCGGCAATTGTAGCAAGTAGGGCTTTTGCTTCCCTTTGATGTCTTCTTATCTTGCTCAATTCCGGTTTGCATCTTTGTTGAATATCTTGACTTGACATCCTTTTGATTTGGGCACACCGAGGCAATGTGACCATTCTTTTTGCATCCAAAACATTTGATATTTTTGAATTGTCTTCCATTTTGCTTTGGGATGTTCTTCATCTTCTTCTTGGTGACAAAACCAAGTCCTCTCTTGTCATTTTCCTTATTAGGACACACGGAGGAAATGTGACCCTTCTCATGACAATTAAGGCACTTAATATTCTTCGTGTGTCTTGCATTGTGCCTCATCTTGCTATTTTCTTTCTTCTTCTTGGGAGTAAATCCAATGCCACTCTTATCTTGTAAGCATATTTGCTTACTCAATATTTCATCGCGAGTAGCCTTCCCTTTATAGCTTCTATCCAAGTCATTTTTCAAACCTGAGACTTGGGCCTTGAGCTTTTTGTTTTCCTCTACAAGGTTAGTCTCAACAAGTATAGAGGAAATAGGTGCATCTAATTTTGAGCAACATGGCATATCAATTAAATCATCACAAGAAGTGGACACATTAATTTTAGATGAATTGCAAGATATAGGAGCAATACAAGGCAAATCATCTAATAGATCACATGTAATTCCTATATCCACTTTAGAGCTAGTATAATTTTTAAGAAGGAGGGTTTCATGTTCATTTTTTAAAACTTCATAATTTTCTTGAAGCAAGTTAAATTCTTTCTTCAAAGCTTTGAATTTTGAAACCTCCTTTCCCATAAAAACATTTTGCTCTTCTAGTATATCAATCAACTCATCATATGAAGGCTCATCATTATCATCGCCATCATTATTTACCTTCTTTTTACCTTTTGCCATAAAGCAATGAGGCGATATTGATGGAGTTGAGGATTCATCATTGTCTGAGCTAGAGGTTGAGCATTCTTCTCCGACGCCCATTCTTCTATGCAATCATCACTAGTGGAAGTGGACCTTTCATAATATTCTTGAAGATGGGTCCACATCTCATGAACATTCTTGAGATCACATATGGCATCAAACACATCTACACTCAAAGCACTAAATAAGGCGTTAATTGCTTGAGCGTTGAGATGTAAGCATTTCTCTTCCTCTTTTGTTGGAGCGAATTGATCCAATAGAGGAGAAAAGCCAACATCTACAATTCGCCATATATTTAGGCCCATGGCCTTAAAATAACATGACATGCGGATTTTCCAATGAGCATAATTTGTGCCATCAAATTTAGGTGCTTCACCAAGATGCACTAAATCTCTAGTCGCCATCCTTTACTCTCTAGACGGTTAAGTCTAATAAATGAGAGACCAAGCTCTGATACCACTTGTAAGAACGAGGTGGCCGACTAGAGGGGGGGTGAATAGGCGTTTTAATAACTTCTTTTAACTAAAACCGATTTCTAATGCGAAGCTAAACAAATACTGCTCGCACAATTACAACCTAAATCAACTAGGTTCAACTAAGTGCACCAACAATATGAGACTATATAAATGATAGCAATCATGCACATACAATTAAGCAATTTAAATATAAGTAATGTAAATTGCACAATGTAGAGCACAAGTAATCAAACCACAATGACACGGCGATGTTTTCCGTGGTGATCGAAGACTTGCCGGTCTCCCTAATCCACGTTGAGGGAAACCCAAACTAATTGGGCCGGCTCCACTAATTAAGCCTTCCTCCGAGGTAAGTCCAATCACTTGAACCGGTTCCAAAACGAACCAACACCTCGCTCCACTAGGGTTGCTCCTTCCTCCACTCCGAGATGGCGAGCACCACACCACTCACAAACCGCCTGTCTTCTCACAATCTTCTTCGAGAAGCTCACCGCAAGAACGACGCCACCACGCCGCCTAGGTGTCGGCAAACACCAAGAGTAACAAGTCTCCAACGCTCACTTGAACCAATCAAGTGTCTAAGCTTAAATGGATACGAAATCCACTACCTAAGGCAACACATGCACTTAGGGTTTGCTCTCAATCACTCACTAAGTGCAACACATGCACAAAGGAAGAGAGGGCTTGCTCTAGCTCAAAGGAATGACTAAGGAACTTGCAACACATGCAAAGTCCTCCACAACAACACTAGCACACCACCAGCAACCTTTCCCAACCAGCCAAGGTGGCTTTATATAGCCCACACCCAAAAACTAGCCGTTAGGGAAGGTTCCAAAGTCTCTCGACAAAACGGTCTCGATCGCTGCTGAATGGCTTGGTCGACGCCTTGGCTCTAACGGCTATAAACTAGCCGTTGAGTTTACTCTTCCTCCCGATCGCCATGTAATGGCGGTCAGACCACCACCGGCGATCCGCCCAAAACACGCCGGTCGACCGCCTCAAAACTTCACGTAAAAAGGGCTAAGGACCAGAGAGGGACCTCTCGAAAAGGTCGACGGTCTCGACCGAGGTCCCGGCCGATCATCAGGTCAATCACGTCCGATCGCCCCTCAAGGCGGTCGATCATGGATATCAAGGCCGACCGCCAAAGCCCAACAAGAGCAAAACAGATTTCACATCAACTCAAATAACAAAACACATTTTGCTAGTTTGATGTAAGATGCATACAAGGTTAAAGACAAGACTCTCAATAAGTTGCAAAACACATTTGCCAACTTTTAGAGTCAATGTCTCAAATTGCATTCCGCTTCAACTCAATTTGCAAAACACATTTGCCAAATTGACGCCATGATGCAATCAAGGATTCAAGTGAGATTCTCAACAAAGTTGCAAAACACATTTGCTAACCTATAGAATCATACTACAAGGAATAAGGTACATGGACTTACACCATTTGCAAAACACATTCGCAAACCTAAGTCACATGCTACAAGGGTTATCCATGAGCCACAACTATTTGCAAAACACATTCGCAAATATTGGCAACATGTTAAGATGAGCTAGAGCAAAACACAATGAGCTATCAACACATGACTAACTCAAGCTACTAGTCAAGGACCCCTCTTAATAGTACGGCAACCTATACTAGCAATCCGGTCTTCCAACCAAACACCGAGACCGGTAAAAGACTAGGAACAAATCCTTAGCCCTAGCTAGTCATACATTTACCTTGCGCAACCACTTGAAGCTTGATGACGCACATCCTTGCTTCAACTCAGGGTTCTTGACTTGATATGCATCAACTAATGATGCATCCTTTACTTGACTTCTATCAACACATGATGGGTCTTCATTTGACTTGATGATCAACTCATGATCATCTCCTCTTTATGAACATCATCGACACACGATGATTTCCTTTATCTTGAACTTGATGTGCATCCACACATGATGTATCCTTTACACCAAGCTCTTGACTTCAATATTATCAACACATGATGATCTTCTAGAGTCTCCAACTATAGAACTCAACCTGTTCATCCAACTCATGGAAAGTGTTAGTTCTATAATATGACTATCATTAATTACCACGCCATACCATTAACTCATAATGGTGGGACAAGATACCATAATCTTTCCTCTTTGGTAATTGATAATAATCACTTCAATTGCAAGTAATTGAATGTAGATTGGTATGAGTATATAGGCACTATGCAAGTTGTATATACTCAAAGGATATATGAGCATACAAGTCTCATATATTCACATAAATATATTAACTACACAAGTTAAATATATTCGAGAATATGTGAGTGCACATGAACTACACAAGTTATGTTATACTCACATATAAGTATACTTAGACTACACAAGTCTTATATACTCATATGAATATATTAACTATGCAAGTTAAGTATATTCACAGGATATGTTTCAGAGTAAAGATCCCAAGTATATGTGGAAACAGAATATGGATCAATACAAATGAAACCTCAAAATATAGAATGAACTCCCCCTATACATGTGCATACATGAATATGTAGTAAGAACATATGCACATATTTACGTTAATTCTTTTGGTGAAGTTCAACCTATATTTTGGATCCAAGGAATGCAACGGGTATAAGAATACAAAGTAGAATGCATACCTCTTTTGTTCTTTATACCCAAGCGAGACTAATCATAAGATATAACAATAAGAGAGTTAGTCTCATAAATGGATTTGTCATTATAAATGCATACCTGTTTGGATTTTCCTTTTGTTAATCCAATGAATTTGATTTGTCATTAATCACATACATGCCTTCATGATTATCACCTTTATATCCAATTTAGACTAAACAATAACTATATCAATAAACATGTTAGTCTCACAAATGCATTTGTCATTAATCACCAAAACACTCCATTAACATATAATGGCGGGCTAGATTCTTCAGTAAGCTGGTCCTAGTCTCCCACGAGATGCGGTTGTACCGAGATTTCGTAGCAGAACTACCACTCCACGGTTGTTCTGTTTTCTAGATGGCGGTACGTAAAATCCAGAAAAGCACCTTTTCAGCTGAGATTGAAAACCCTGTGAATGGTACTACCGCTCCAATGGGCGGTACGACTGGCCTCAGTGGTAGTACTGCATAATACTTGGCGGTAGTTTAAAACGGCTATATCAGAGGGAGTTAATGCTCTCGTTGTAGCCGTTACGGAGCGGTTGGTGGGATGCGGTAGTACCGCACCTTGGTTGGCGGTAGTACCATATTTCGCTGAATAGTTGGAATTTCTCTCCCAACGGTTGCATTTGTTGTAGGGGTTATAAATACCCCTCCACCTGCTCAAGGACATGCAGCCAGACCACATTTAACATCCTTAGAGCCTTGAGCATCATTCCAACACCTCAAATACTCTTGTGCATTCATTGTGAGGTAGTTGAGCCAATTCAAGTGCATTCATTCATTCTAGTTGATCCATTTGCACTTGAGTGCCGTCAAGCGAAGGTTATCGGTTTATTACTCTTGGTGTTTTGCCAAACACCTAGACAGTTTGGTGGTGGGAGCACGATGATCTCTTCAAGAAGATTGTGAAGAGGCCCGGTGCCAAGATTGTGAGTGGCTTGGTGTTCGCCATCTCCAGAGCGGAGGAAGAACAACCAATAGTAATCAAGGGAAGGCTTAATTCGTGGAGCCGGCTTGATTTGTTCAAACTTCCTCAACGTGGACTAGTGAAGACCGGCAAGTCTTTGATACCACAGAAAAAACTTCATTGTCTCATTTGTGGTTATTTCTTGTCTTTACTATTTTCGCTTTTACATTTCTAGCTTATATCTTGTGTTGAATTGCTTAGCTAGAATTGTATCTAGTTTAGACTTAGTTCATAATCGGTTTAAATTGTTAATTAGTCAAAAAGTTTAAAAACCTCCTATTCACCCCCCTCTAGTCGGTTATCCTTGATCCTACAATTACCTTCACCTTACCATTGTTGTTGAACCACTGAATGTGGTACGGGTGAGGATACGCACGTGTGGTCAAGCCAAGCTTCTTGACCAATGCTGAGTTCACCAAGTTATTACAGCTCCCGCCATCAATTATTACACGAACACGACAATCCTTGACGATGAGGAACATCTGAAACAAATTATGGCGCTAGAAGCCCTGCTGTTCTTTGAGTGCTCAATACTACCGCACAATTAGGGTCCTATAATTATCTGTAGCAGTGGCACCTAAAATTTCCTCACTATCGCTATCTGCCTCATGATCATCATCATTACCTGCAAGATTAGTTGCAAGAGCATGTTCATCTTCAACATCACTAGCACTTACATAACCACCGTCTTCTGTTGCAATGTACGCTCGCTGACTTGGGCAATCTCTCATAAAGTGACCCATCCCTTTACAACGGTACACAATTCCCGTCGTACGACCCGTGGAAGCAACCGATGAAGAGCTCTGCACTGGTGCCTGCACACTAGTAGATTTGCTCGTCTCGGGTGCGCATGACGGTGGTGGCGGTGTTGTTGAACGCGCCCTACTCACAGAGGGGGCAGCAGACCAAAAAACAGTAGGTGGGGCTATGTTGGCTTGTCCCGGCATTGGTCTCGATGTAGACATACTTCCAAAGTTGCTCCTGGTCCTTTGTTGCTTACCCTGCCATTCCTCTTCTGCCAAACAAGCAAGCTGGAACAACCTATTGATATCATTATAGTCTTTGTAATCAACTATGTCCTGAATTTCATGCCTTAAGCCCCCACAAAAGCGAGCCATCTTATCCTCCTCATCCTCAACAACATTACAACGCAGCATGCCTATTTGTAGTTCTTGATAATATTCCTCGACAGATATATTACCTTGGTCTAAGTGCTACAATTTCTTACGCATATCACGTTTAAAAGCAGGAGGAACAAATCTAGCATGCATATATAACTACCTTCAATCTATCCCATGTATCAGGTGTTAAGCCAGAATTAACTACTTGATTCCACCAAATGATAGCAAAATCTTTAAATCCACTAGTGGCTAGTCTGACTCTATGCACTTCAGGAATTAGATGGGCATTAAATTTTTGTTCAACTGTCATCTCCCAATCTAGATAAATTTCATCATCATAAACACCCGCAAAAGATGATATGGTAAATTTAACTTTAGCAAATGGGTCATCATTAACACGAGTATTGTGATGCAGAAAATTATTACCTCCTATACCGTGACGGTTGTGATGTAGGCGGTGTCGTTGACATGCATCTTGGGCAGCAAGAGCAGCGCCGACGTCACGGTTTTGCCTCTCATTATCATATCCCTCCTCAAGATCTTGGCCTGCATCGTGATCATACTCACGTCCATTGTTTGGTGGCCGATTCACCATTCTTTCAAGGAGTGTAGTGAGCGCTGCAATACTATCGTTGATTGAGTGCTGCAATGTAGTCGTAGTAGCTTGAAGCTTCCTGTCGATGTCCTCGTTAATGGTAGTGCATTGATCATCCAAGAGCGTCATGAGTTCTCCCTTTACAACACACTCTTTCTCATCAAACGTCTCACCTGTCATGGTTAGTAGAAAACAAAAGACAACACAAATGTATTATCCCTATCAACTACTAGGTGGTGGAAGGTGGAATCACACACTCTCAAGTGTCTTACCACACTCTTACAAGTGTTCTTACCAATGCAAAGAGGTATGGCCCGGTGGGTCGGTTCGTGATACCGTGTCGAGCATGGGTACGATTGCAAGAGGGGACCTGTTCTGATCAAGAGTAGGTGGAGCTTGGAAGGCTTCAATATAGTAGTAAGGATCAACAATAATCAGATCAGTTAATGCAAGTTGAAAAATTATTCAAAATACTAGTCAAAGTTGCTGATCCTAGCCTAATCAAAGCTAGCTAATCGAAGCCCTACTAAGAGATGTGTATGTACGCGCACGCAATGATCAATGTGACTTGATGTAAGCAAAGAAGAACCTCACAACAAGTGCTAGGAGAGACGCTAGCCAACTACTCAAACTTCTTTCTAAAGGCACAAGATTGTTCGCACGACGTAGAGCACAAAAGACAGCAATATCGGTGCAATGCAAATAGCCCTCTAGATTGAGCAAAAACAACAGCTAGTCTCAAACGGTATGGCCCAGATCAATGGCGCACAAAGTTAAGTCCTTAGTGACTACTCAAGCGGGGCAACCACATCCCAAATTCATCCCCTTTACTGCACGATCACTCGCCTGAGTATAAATCATTTTGGTTCAACCCGACCAAACGACAACCCTTGCCATGGCTAATGTGATGGTGGCCCGATCTTCCGAAAGGTAGTGATAAGTTGATTGTGGAGAACACAACGTTGATGATCCAAAGGCTCCGACCAAAGTAGATCGAACCCCTCGCAATCACTACACCACTGCTCCGATGGTTATCAATCGTGCCGAACGCGGTTGACCTCGCCAAGAAGGCTATCTCCTACAAGCGAATCGAGAACACAAGCAAGAGAGTAGAAGATGCAATCTGAAATTGTATTACGAATAAAGATTAAGTTCACAAGTTGGGGTTCCTCAACCGAACGTGCGGCGAGACTGCTAAGCAGAATAATCTCTTAAAAAAAACCCAAAGAAAACTAAAGGGGTGAGGCCTCCTTAAATAGGGAAGGGAGAGCATCACATAGCTAAAAACAAAGGGGATGGTACTATTTATAGTACTATTCACACATGAACAGTGCGTGTGAACAGTACATGCCACCTTATGGTGGCGCCTTCCCTTGGGACCAAGTATTACAAGACCCAATTTGGCCTAAACAGGTGACACAACACCTTTTTAGATGATTGCGATGTGTAGATAGTGAATTGGAAGGTGAGATTGGATCTGTTGGAAAGATGATGAGATAATCTTTCCATCAAGTACTCGTGGACCTCAAACGGACTCCGTATGTGAAAGTTATGCACGCTTGAAGTCGGTCCGACTCAGGATGCCGAATTGATTCCGTAACGATCCAAATTGAACTCTTGCTTGACACGTGGAGTAGCACCATGGCATGTAGACGTAGCACCATGGCATATAGATATAGCACCATGGCATGTAGACGTAGCTCAGTCCCATTGGGTAATATGGCATTGCAGTAGCTGAAAGTCCTAATGGAGAAGATGTGGTTGAAGTAGAGGATACAGTGCAGCGGGTCGAAGTAGTAGTTGCATCCTTAGGGTTGATGTCCTCATCCATGGCACAACAAATTTTATCAACAGTGGCTATGCCACAATTCCATATATCATTTGGTCAAATTTAATCATTCTTTGAGTAAATGATCGAGAGACATCGCATAACTAAAGCACGACTAAGCATAATACACACTCATGTTGGTATTAAAATATTGTCCAACTAATAATTAATCATCCTATGGTGTCCAAGGATTTATGTCATTCAAGGGTACATATCAATAGCAATTATATAAGGAGGCATAATGACAATTAGGCATTTAACTATTCTCGAAAGCATTTATTATAAACTTAGCAATGCATGTTGATATAAATCAATATAGCTTTATAAAATGGATATGACATGATCAAAGGTCTACAACTTGCCTCCGTTGAAGGCTTGAGATGCTTCGACAGACGGTTCCAGGAATTCTTCGAGAACGCCAAAATCTACACGTGCGAAAAAAGCCAAATAAATACAATAATTCCAAATAAAATCCAAAAATTACAAAAATTAGTAGCAAAACAGAGGGGCTGATTTTAGATGAATTTAGAAATGAGAATCTACGAAATCGGATTTCGTATGAAGGAGAACGAATTTCCGGAAGTTTGACTTCACATGAAATATAGAAAATCATCAGACATGAATAGTGCAGGCTCGAGCAAAAATGATGGCACAAACGAGGGAAAGGGAGGGGCGGTCGGCGAACTACCAAAATAGAATCCCGAGAGCGAGACGGACCCAATGGTGGTGGTCGCGTCACCGGTGGAGGTCCGGTGCGACGGCGTGCAAAAAGGCGCACGGAGGAATAGTGATGCCATGCTTCGGAGAAAAGGAAGAGAGCACGACGTAGAACGTCGCGAGGCGAAGCTAATGGAAGAGACAATGTCGCCAGAGAATCAACGATGACGATGAAACACGAGGAGGAAATAGTTTCGGCCCACGACCGAAAAATCTCGATGGCGGAGAAACAAAAGCGAGAGAGGAGGGCGAATTCTGGGAGGTGGAAGAGGAAGCCGAGGGGCACGCCATGATGCGGTCGGCTCGAGAAATGAGTGACTGAGGGGGGGACGGAAGAGAAGGAGGTTCGGTCGGAGCACTGAACTCTCCAAATGGCTCGAATATTTGATTCAAGGCAACAACTATTTGTACAAGAGGTGCGCATACTATCTAATCAACTCACGCCACTGCCCTAACCGATTCTCACTCATGCTGAAACAAACTAGCACTAACAACTAACCACTAGCTTGACTCCTACACGATGCTGCATGCACTCAATCGAGGATGACTAAGAATATGTAGCTACATGAAAACTAAGAACATTGGCTGCACTACTACATGACCCATGCACATGCACTTTCTAGACACATACAACTAAATGCAAGCCAAACAACTTGCCTATGTGATTAACTTAACCACTAATCAACAAATGCATGCACTCCTACCATGCACTGCCTGCAAACTCGTGCAATACACCCATGCAACAAGATTAACCCAACATAGGAGAGGAAGGGGAGCAGCACTGGGAGCTGGTTTCGGTTTATAGGAGAGGAAGGGAGAAAGGGAACTTCGGCTGGGGAAGAACCGGGCTGCATAAGCTTGCTGTTTTTATAGGAGAACTGGTGGGGGGAGCAGCATGGGATGGGAGCAAAGCAAGGGGAGGCCAGGTGTGCATGCATGAGAGCTCGGCACAGCAGCATGGGGTGCCATGGGGTGGCTCAGATGGGCAGGAGATGGGCTGTAGGGCAAGCGTCATGGGGAGGCCAGGGCATGGAGGAGAAGCGACGTGCGCATGGGAGGGAGTCGGCTGTTGCTCGGTTTGGAGAATGGAGCTTGCTGCAGCTTGCACTGGAGGAGAGGGAGCCGTTGGTGGTGCTTCAGTTTGGCTGGGAGGGGAGAAGAAGAGAGATGGGAGGAAGGGAAAAGGGAGCATGGGGCTGCTGGTTTTGAAGGAGAGGAAGCGAGGAGGATGGATGATTGGAGAGAGAGAGAGAGAGAGAGAGAGAGAGAGAGAGGCCAGAGGGAGGAGCTGCCATGGAGTGCTTCGGCCAGAACAAAAATGGAGCTCCAGGAGGGAGCTTCAGCTGGGGGCTTGCTTTGGTGGGGGAAAGGAGGGGGAGGGGAAAAAGGAGATTGGCTGCTGGTTTTAGAGGGGAGGAAGGGAGCACTGGAAGGGGATGGGAGGAGCTGTGCGCAGCAGTAGCAGCATGGGATGGGCAAGGGATGGAGGTGTGGCGTGGGAGAGGGGAAGGCGTGGTGGTGGCAGGCGGCTAGGCGTGGTGGTGGCCAGGGCATGGGGCGGCAGCAGCAAGGGGATGGGGCTGGTGGTCGGCATGGGCAGCAGCAGCAAGGGGATGGGGCTGGTGGTCGACATGGGCAGCAGCAGCAAGGGGATGGGGCTGGGCGTGCTAGAGGGGGGAGCTAGGTGAGGGGACGGGAGCAGGCGATATGGCAAGGTGGAGGCAGCAACATGGGGAGCATGGCCGACGAGATGGGAGGAAGTGGGGGAGGAGACGGGGCATAAAGATGGGTTGCCCATGGTGTTCGGTGGTGTGGGCAAAAGCCGACGGGAGAAGAAGACCAGGGAAAGGAGGAGAGAGAATAGAAAAAGAGAGGGACTAAAGAAAAATCCGGAAAATAAATAAATGCAAAAATTTCAAAAAAAAATATAAAATACTTTGGAACTTGAACAGATCAAATAAAATAATTTTGGATTTTTTTGAAGTTTATTTTAGCCACATAAAATATTTTTCCTTCAAAAATTCAATTTTAAGCTTTAAATAAGACCGATAAAATCTAAACGATTATTTTTATTTTCAAAGCTTCAAAATAACTCACCAATTTAAATTAAAGTTTACAACAAATAAAATAATTTTCGGGAAGACCGGGTTGCAAGAAACAACACCGACTTGAATAAAATCCAAGAAAACCCAGAAAATCCAATAAACTCATTTTGATTTTAATTAAGGTTTGATTTAATCATTTAAATGTTTTTCACTTTGGAATTTTAATTTAAGCTTTGCATTTATTCAAAGAAATGCAAATAATTTATTTTATTTCTAAAGCTTTAAAAGAACTCTGAAATACGGGCAAGCTGAAAAGAAATAAAAGCAACTCCACGGAAAAACAACCGGGTCTTGGAAAAAGGAATTCCAAGATAAAACCAGAAAATCAAATAAAATAATTTTCTTAATTAATTGGAGTTTGATTTACTCACATTAAATTGTTTTTATTTATGAAAATTCAAATTAAGCTTTAACAACTTAGGAAAATTCAAATGGTTATTTTTATTTTGAAAATTTCAAAAAGGCCCAAAAATTGGAATGTTACAGACGAGCTTCACTAGTTGCCGGAATTGGTGAGTACGACGTCGTGACCGGAATTGGGAGCTTGAGCTTCTAAGTGCTCGGCTTGGTGGAACGAAGAGGAAGATGTAGCGGGGTGGCACGAGGAGGTCCAGAGAGGCCTAGGGTGGCTACTTATAGCCGAAGGCGGAGAAACGCGAGGCAAGGGCACCGCACAGCGTTGAGGCGCTTAGCGCGTCACGCATGGGCACGAGCGACAGAGAGCGGTGAGGGAGTTGATGGGAGAGTTAATGTCGACCAGGGCATGGGCGATCACCGGGTGTTGCGCGCGAAGGAGAGGAAAACCAGGGGCGTGGTGGCACTGGCAAGCAGAACAAGCGAAGCTGCCATGGCGTCTTGGCCTTCGAGCGATAAGCGTAACACGGAGGAGAAGACCTGCAGCCGGGCCCCACTCGCCAGCGACCCATGTAAAGTTGGGTCGGGCTCGGGTTAGGTTAGGGGGTTGGTTCGACCGGACCGAGTCAAACCGTCTCGGTTGACTAAGCTAAAAATAAAAAGGCCGAGGTTAAGGAATTTTTAGACAACAAATTTTAGCTCCAAAAATCCTAAAAAAATAAGAAAGATTCCTGACACTAGGTAGATTATTGCATAATTTTTCCAAGGTTTTTCACGCAATGCATTTCCTCTAGAAATGTTATAAGGTTCTGATCTAGGTGTTTAACCTTGGATCCAACTGGTTTGACTGACAACTTTAAAATAGCAAATAAAATTTAAAAATTGTGAAATTTTTCAGAGGAGTCACTAGGATGATCGAGATCCTAGGAAAATTATTTCCAGAGGCAGATCACAAGATTTGTTTTAAAAGTCTTCAAGGATGATGCTTCCAGTCAATTGAAGCATTAAGTTTTTGAAATCAACAAATCCTTTGAAAGAATTTCAGAAAATTCAAATAACAACAAGATGCATCAAAAGTTTTAAATTCTTATTATTTTTATACATTTGAAATACAAACCCATATTTGGGATGTTACAATAACCTACCATGGTTTCGAAAGCAACCTACCATGATTTCATATGCAAACCTACGACTACGCTTTCTAACAAAATATTATGTAATGACTATAAAGTTTTTAATAATATGTTCTAACATATTTAAAGCTTATTTACCGATGTTGGCAATTGTTATCATCACCACTCCATAAAATTTAGTTATTTTCGCAACTAAATGTGTAAAGCAGTCAGCTGATTGGGAAAAATGCAACTAATTATATATAAACATTAAGTATCATCTGAATACAATATTTACAATGCCTGGTTTACTCGACCCTAATATTTGTTCAGTCGATAATTGCTTAATAGCCTAATCTTTACCATCACTGCTACACCCCCTTGACAAATTTTCTAGCTTCGCCGCTGGTAATATGACACTACACATTACGCATCTAAAGATTTTTGAAGCTAACCTACCATTATTTTAATTGCTAACAATATATCACTACACATGATGTTGCTTGCTAACCTACCATGGTTTCAAAAGTACACCCATACAAAATATTGCTAAAGACTCACCGTCGTCGTCATCAATGCGAAGACACTTTCTCCCCCTCCCCCTCTCCTCTTTCCCTTCCTCTCTTCTCCTTTCTCTCTTCTATGCTCATTCTTTGGAAAAATGGAGAACTCCCTCGGTCAGGCGCGCGCGCACCTTATAAGCGCCCCTAGTCGCCCAACCATTGGGCGACTAGGGCCCAACGTTGAGTGACAAGTGTCCTAGTCGCTCCGCCGTTCGGCGACTAGGACCTAGTCGCTCCACCGTTCGGCGACTAGGAGGCCAAAGGTCTAGTCGTGGTCTAGTCGCCCAACGGTTAAGCGACTTGTACACTTGTCGCTCACCCACTTGGGCGCCCAAGTCGCCCAACCATGGAGCTATAAGTGATTATGACTGTAAAAAAATTAAGTGGTATTATTTCTGTAATTTTAAATAAATATAGATTATTTTTAAAAAAAATCTTTTAAATTGGTTCAACTGGTTTAGGCATTTTATCAAGCATGGCAAGAGCACAAATCTGATGCAACACAACAAGCCAAGAGGACAACTAAATAATCTCCCAAGAGGACCACCACCAAGTGACAAATGCATCGGGCACTAGAACAACGGGATAATAAGAAAAAGAGTAAATATCACTAAACCACAGGTTTTGGGGCAGTTGAATCTCAAAACCCCAGGTTTTGTCATTTGTATCAGAAAACACCCCCGTTCGGTCCGAACAGCACGCATAACCCCAGTTTGGATGTTTTCCCGTTGAGTTTTCCGTTCCACAGCCGTAGCCATCCGTCCAACCGCCTAACATGTCTGTCCCGAGGTAGCCCGTGCCCCTGGTCGATGGAGGCGGGCTCACGGCTCCCCCGCGCGCGAATCCGACCAAGACTTCAACGCGCGAATGGCCTCCCGCGTCCGGGTGCAGAGCCGCTCCACGAACTTGTTGGCGGTGGCGGGGAGCTCAAAGGTCGACGGAGGCGGGCTCACGGCGGCCGAAGGTGGAGCCGAAAAGGCGGTGAACAAGGAGAGAGCGCTACGGTGGTCGAGGTGCCTCGGGAATGCACGCAACAGGATCCCCGTGTCGCTTAGAACGCGACGCACCAGTCGATGTCGTCGTTGAGGATTAGAGGGGCTTGAATGGTGGACGGCGGCGATTCACCGTGCTTGGAGAAGACGGGTCGCAGTCCCTCGACAAAGCACCAATTCCAAATTAATCTCGGAAATAAACTCCACAAGATTATGCGAACACAAAGTACACGGTGGCGCAAGGGATTACTCACCGGAAAGCCCGTAAGCTTTACGACCAAGGCCATCGGCCGCGAAGACGATGTCCTTGTCAAATCAGTGCACGAGAAAGGTTCGAACCGGAAAAATGGATGCGTGCGGTGAGACGAAAATGGCGGTGAGGTCGCAGGATCACTGGGGCTTCCACACGGCGGTGCTCCACCTTTCTTCATCCTTGGCGGCAACACAACAGAGAGTGGAGACGGCGAAAAAGAGTATAAGGATGAGAATGAGTTGGCTCAGGGTATAGGCAATGTGCGGGTGATGCTTAAGAGACCGACACGTGGGCACCAAATGGCGAAATGGTGGCACGCATGTAGAGAGCCACTGCGTGCGGCGAACTCGTCGAAGAAGAAGATGACTCGCTCGGACGTGGGCCCACTGATCAGTGACGGAAACAAAACGGTGCGGCGAAGCTGGTGTGATCGAATTCATCTAGTGCGGTCGGTCCGAACGTAACCGGCGCTGCGAGTCGTTCGATCCAAAATGGACGGTCCAGATGCGTTGGGACATTCGGACCGTCCAAACGGTACAATGGATGTGAGCAGTTCGATCACCAACTGACGGTCCCGATGCGTTGGGACGTTCGGATGGTCCGAACGGCCCAAATGCTAAGAGTCGTGCAATCCGCGTCAGACGGCCCGCACGAAAAATGGCACGACGAAGTTGGTGAAGCCGGACCCGGTCGCGTCTTGGGCCGACTTGGTCCAACCCACCGAATGTCCCAACGACGGAACCGCGGCCAGTGATCGAACGGCTCACATCCATTGTACCGTTTGGACGGTCCGAACGTCCCAACGCATCTGGACCATCCATTTTGGATCGAACGACTCGCAGCGCCGGTTACGTTCAGACTGACCGCGCCGGATGAATTCGATCGCACCAACTTCGCCGCACTGTTTTGTTTCTGTCACTGATCAGTGGGCCCACGTCCGAGCGAGTCTTCTTCTTCTTCGACGAGTTCGCCGTGCACGGTGGCTCTCTGCATGTGTGCCACCGTACCACCATTTTGCTACCTGGTGCCCACGCGTCGGTCTCTTATGCATCGCCCGCGCATTGCCTATACCCTGAGCCAACTCATTCTCACCCTTATACTCTTTTTCGCCGTCTCCTTTCTCTGTTGCGTTGCCACCGAGGATGAAGAAAGGTGGAGCGCCACCGCGTGGAAGCCCCAGTGAGCCTGCGACCTCACCGCCATTTTTGTCTCACCGCACCGCATCCATTTTTTTCGATTCGAACCTCTCTCGTGCACTGATTTGAAGTCTTGGCCGGATTGGCACGCGCGGGAGCCGTGAGCCCGCCTCCGTCGACCAGGGGCGCGGGCTGCCTCGGGACGGACATGTTAGGTGGTTGGACGGATAGCTACGACTGTGGAATGGAAAACTCAACGGGAAAACATCCAAACTGGGGTTATGTGTGCTATTCGGACCGAACGGAGGTGTTTTCTGATACAAATGACAAAACCTGGGGTTTTAAAATTCAACTGCCCTAAAACTTGTGGTTTAATGATATTTACTCTAAGAAAAACAACCTTCTTTGTTTTCCTCTCCCCTCTCTCTCTCTCTCTCTCTCTCTCTCTCTCTCTCTCTCGTGCTCCCGATGTCGACGCCTCCCTCTGCTCGTGACACAACCGCCGCCCTTGTCGGCGGGTGGACATCGCCTCCAGAGCCACCTCTCCTCCCTCTTCTGCTCCCTCCCCCCTCTCTCTCCTCCTAACGCTTTAGCGCCACAGTCCCCTTGCGTCGTCGCCCGCTGCACATACCCCAACCATGTGCTCGCTGCCGTCGCGCCGTGCAGTCCTCTCCTCGCACCTCCGCACCTATCATCATTGCCGCCCAGATGGCCGACCATTCCTCCCCTCCTACCTACCTCCCACCTTACCCTGACGCAGAGTAGGGTGCGGTGATGTGGAGCGCAAGCGGGTGGCGCCTGTAGAGGAGGGGTGGTGACATAGGCGGGGCAGAGTAGGGGCGCGCGGGCGGTGACCGGGAGGCACGGAGAAAGGGATCGAGGGCAGCGACAGTTCACACTAGCGACGCCAGCAGGCGAGGCGGAGGGCGACGACGCATCTTGGAGAGGAGGCGAGAGGCGCATAATCGGATGGGGTAGCATTTGCAGCGACGATGTAATGCGTGTGAGGGGAATTGAGGAGTGCAGACGGGGCAAAGGAAAGGTTCAATGAATTCAAAGAGGCGAGAGCGACACAGACGAAATCGGTGTGTGCGACGACGTGCGTGCGTGAGGGTAGCGACGGGGAGCGCAAGGTGTTGCTAAAATTCAGGAGAGATCGAGAGAGGAGTCGTGGCCTAGTGGGACGATGCCACATCCCACCGTCAGTTTCAGCGGCGTGGGTGAGGACGGGGCGGTTTTCCGCGAGGGGCGCATCGAAGAGGAGTGGGGGAGGCTAGGAGGGTGGGGCGATGTCCCGCTGCATAGAGTAAAATCCTTTTTTTTTATTAGTAAAGATAAAGAGAAAGAAAATCTCAAGGGACAAAAAAAAAAAATCAAAACAGAGAACAGCCAGCCACGCGAGGCCGTATATTGGTGGACGCCAATAATACCCTCTCTCTTCTCTCTGCTTCAATCCTCGCGGCCTCCTCCGCCGCCTCACAAAGAAGAAGCTCCCCTCCCGTCTACGCTCCAATCCCCCCCTCCTCCCACCCCCGTCCTCCACCTCCCCGCGACCAACCGAGTCTCCTCTTCTTCTTGGAGAGGAGGGAGAGGGGGAGCTAGCGGGCTCCATGGGTTTCTGGGAGGCCTTCCTCAACTGGCTCCGCAGGTACGGACATGTGTTTATATATGCGATGTTTGTTTGTTTGCGTGTGAGCGGATTCGGTTTCTTGAGTTTTGATCCTCCTGTGCATTGCGGGGCGGGTGTGGGGATCGGTGGGTGGGAGATCTGGGAGGTTTCGGGTTGGTTTGGGACTAGCTTCTCGTGATGAATCGGATGTTGTGCGCGGGCTTGCAGCAGGTGGGGAAGTGTAATGTTATGATAGTTATGAAGAACATTATCTTGTGTTGATAGAAAGAAAGTTTCGAGCTGTAGGAAATGTGACATGGCCGATCGTTTGTTAATAGATGCTGGTGTTTCTTTTACCTACTGCGACATGGTCATAGGAAAATTGGGTTCTTTTGGCTGTTCACCTCCATCGGGTAAAGTTCAAATTTTTGGAGCTTTACCTCTCTATGAAACGAACATAGTAACCATAGTATTGATCGAACATGCTAATCAAAGTATTACTCGGACACGTCTATCAAAGTATTGAGAATCGAACGTGCCAATAAAATCGTCCATACATAGGGGAGACAAAGGATCATGCAATTCGTAAAGATTAGTTTAGTTAAAAGGCATTGATTTATTGTGTTCTAATAATACGTCATGTGCAGTGTGCTCATGTTTGGTATTTTTCTCGTTATTATGCAAAGTGTTTGTTGTTATCTTGCACTCTCATGGATTCTATCTCGCCCTGAAGAAAGAATCTATCTGCACTAGTAAGTTCTTGGATCGTATAATTAGACCAAGGTTCATAATGATTTTCTTGAATTTCAATCATTGGTATGGAAAAGAGTTGCCAGTAGGCTATCATCTATTTCATTTGTACCTACCAGCCAGGTAGGCTTTGGTTTAGATATACATATAAAAACAAAGGAGCTTGCATTCAAAGGATGTCTTGCACATGCGCTCATTCGGTGGTGGAGCACTACTTTGACATGTGTTCCAACTTCAAAGAAAAAATACGAGTGAATGTGAAATAATTTTTGTTTGATGGAGCTTGAATCAATTTTTTTTGGCATCTGTAGCCTCTTTTTCAAGCAAGAGATGGAACTTTCCTTGATAGGGCTCCAAAATGCTGGGAAAACGTCGCTTGTGAATGTCATTGCTGTAAGTATCGGTTTTTTTTTGGGCGTTATTCACTTACTGAAATATGATGATTTCTCATCGATTACCATGTATTCTGCAGACAGGAGGCTTTAGCGAGGACATGATTCCTACTGTAGGATTCAATATGAGAAAGGTGACCAAAGGAAGTGTCACAATAAAATTGTGGGATCTTGGAGGCCAGCCAAGATTCCGGAGCATGTGGGAAAGATACTGTCGTGCAGTTTCTGCAATTGTGTACGTGTCTTTCTTGTCTAATTTGATTCATTTGCAGCAAAAATAGCATTATATTCACCAGCTGTCATGCTTAGTTGTTGGCTTGTTGCACATTCAATCATTTTATTAGATCGTGTTCATATCATTTTGATTTAATTTTATCCTTATTGAAGTATAGGCAAATGCACTGCTACGTATCCATTAGAAACAGTTGGTCAATCAAGCTGCCAGACAGCCTAGACCCAGAGTAGTATCATTTTTATGGGCGTTCGCTGCTTATAAAGTTGACCCCAAACCCCGAACAGTTTGGGTGAACCATGAGACTTGCCCAAATCTTATGGTTTTGAGTTTAATCTCTTCATTTCTCAACTATACTGTTGTATAAAGGCTTCTTATTTTGTGAAAAAGGTTTATTGTAAGTTTCTTGTACTTTTTTCTTTGGCTTTTATGTCGTAGTTGTCTTTGTTGCAAGGATCAGTGTGAGTGTATTAGTTATTCTAGATAATGATGATGCCTTGTTTATTTGTTCTGACTTTCTGTTATTTTGTTGTATTGTAGATAATGATGGTGCCTCGTGTATTTGTTTCTGACTTTCTGCCATTTTGCTTACTTAATGCATGTGCTGAAGGTTGTGCAAGCTGGACGGTTACTATTCTGATTTATTCACACTAGTTGTATGTTTTGTGATAGCTAGCTGTGTAACAACTTGATTTTTTTCTCGAAACTTGGTCTATAATATTTGCTGATGGTTATAACTGATACAACAAACCATAGAACACGAAATTGCTGTATTATTGTGATCCCTAAATTGTTTTGTTTGTGCAGGTATGTTGTTGATGCAGCAGATCGAGAAAACATGGCCATTGCCAAAAGTGAACTCCATGACCTTCTGAGCAAGGCGTCTTTGACTGGTATCCCACTTCTAGTCATTGGCAACAAAATTGACAAGCCTGAAGCTTTCCCTAAGCAAAGCTTCACAGAAGTGATGTAAGTACACTCAAAGCTACTACGAACTGATAAGATTTACTCATCTATAACTCTCTATTTGACAAATCATATGCTACATGGCAGGGGCCTAAAGACAATCACTGACCGAGAAGTGGCCTGCTTCATGATATCATGCAAGAACTCGACCAACATTGACTCCGTCATTGACTGGCTCGTGAAGCACTCGAAAAAGAAGAATTGATCTAAATATGTAGCTTTTGAAGTACTCCAGATTCTATCTTTTTGCATGTCGCGTAGCATTGGGGGTGTAAATTATGCGAGGTCTTGATCAGGGAGGTTATGTTCATAATTTTGCAACCTGCTTTGGCAATATGTTGGTAGACCGCATCTGGTATTGTGCACGCGTGTGCTCTGTTACAATTTACAAGAGGCTTCATCCTCGTGTTGCATACCTGCTTGGTGAATTTGAATCTGTGTGGTTTGTGCATTTCTTTGTGAATTTGATAAAATGTTGATGCTGCAAGCAATTGAACGTGAGCTGTTGAGGAAAAAAACCCGTAAATGTATCATTCCACAAATCTTAGGATACCAAGTTTCCATGATTTTATTGTATCATTCGACAACTGTGAGATTCATATGAAAAAGGTTGGTGGAAATTGAATCTAGTATTTGATATCTAGTCTGGTCATGCAATAGCTGAAGACTGAAGTTCTCGCTTCCAGTTTTGTCTGCTAAGTGATTTATTAGTCAACAATTCCTCCATTTTTTTAGTGGAAGCATTTTCAACATTTTTGGTACTCCGTAGGAATTTTAGAGCGAAATTGGGTTTCCTACTAAATTCCTGTGAGAATTGTACTTTCAAGTGGGCCTCAAAAGGCTAAACTAAAATTTAGATTTGAATAAACATATTCAAATATAAATCAGGAAAACTAAAAAAAATGAAAACTTTTAGACAACAGGAATAACTTTTTTTCTTCAAATTATAATTCACTTGAAAAAAGAGGAAAAAAACTACTCTGCTGTTCTTGCCTCCTCCCGTCCACTGTCGAATTTTTTTATTATTAATTAATCCTTTTTTTAATTTTTATTTTAAAGTTAACTCCCGACGCACTTTATTTCCAATTATGACCTCTTTGGTCACGCTGTCATCCGTAGCGTGACAAAACAACGCTATCACACAATAGGATAAGTCCGCTAAATAGCACTTTTTGTCACGCCACGGATCGTGACGTGACCAAACAACACTGTCACGCCACGGGTGGTGGTGTGACAAGAGATACAGGCGACGTGACAGCGTTATTTGGTCACGCCACGGGTGGTGGCATAACCAAAGAGGTCATGATTGGAAATAAAGTGCGCCGAGATAACTTTAAAATAAAAATTATAAAAAGGGTTAATTAATAAAAAAAATTCTCCACCGTCCACCTCAGTCCAAAGTCCAAACCCATCTCGGCCAGCTCACAACCATAGAGGCAAAAGATGGCGGCGTCGCTCTCCAAAACCCTCCGCCTCCGGCTGCGCGGCGGCGGGCACCGCCTCTTCCCCTCCCGGCCCTCCACTTCCCACGCGTCCCAGCCACCTCCTCGTCGTCCTTCCGCCGCCACCCCGCCACCCCCAGGTCCCTACCCCTACCGCCTTGCGAAATGTCTTGCAAAACATCTGCGAATCAAGCCGCCGCTGCATTCTAATCAGGTTGGTTTCCACAAGCAGGGGCAGGGAAGGAGGCGAGCGCATGGTCCAAGCTCTTCCTCTTCGCCCCCGGCGCCATCACCTTCGGCCTCGGCACATGGCAGCTCTTCCGGAGGCAGGAGAAGGTCACAGCACGCGCGCGCACCCACTCCTTACTCCCCCATGCTTAGCGAACAAGACCTCACTCTGTGTTGTCTCTTGCTGAATCTCAGATAGAGATGCTGGATTACAGGACACGGAGGCTGGAGATGGAGCCCATAGCGTGGAACGATGTGTCAGCGTCTGCTGCCATGCACGATCCGGCCGCGCTGGAGTTCCGGAAGATCGTGTGCGAGGGCGATTTCGATGAGAAGTCGGTGTTCGTCGGGCCTCGCTCCCGGAGCATCTCGGGTGTGACGGAGAATGGGTATTATGTGATCACTCCGTTGATCCCTCGGTCGACTGAGACCGGCAGGTAAATTATTGTTGGAAGCGATTGTATTCGGGAAAATTGATAATTTGCCCAACCTTTGGTGTGTTTTCAATCATTTGCCATTATGTTCGTTGTAATAGACTGTTTTTTCACGTAGTTGAAGAGCTAATAGCATATATGTCACTTTAGACATTTCTACCCTTGTCTTCTTTCCTCTTCTTCTTCCACCTCTTCTCTTCCTCATCTTCTTTGCTTTGGCCATGGCAGACTGGTGACGCTCCGCCCCAGCCGCCGTCCACGCTGAAGCCACGCTGTCCCTCCTCCCTTGAGCCGCGCCGTCCCTATCCAAGACAAGAAATTAATTTCTTACGTTGATGGAGACGACGGGCTTCTGGTTGTGGCTGGCGTCCCAGAGGATGAGGGCGAAGAAGAACGCGAAGAAAGTGGCGACGAAGCCGAGAGCGTAGCGCCACTGCTTCGGGAGGCCCCCGCCGGTGCCGTCGGCGTCGTTGTCCTCCATGAGGAGCCCCTCCTCCTCGATGGCCGCCTCCTTCATCCATGGGCTGCGGCGGCCGTCATGGCCGGCCTCGCCGCTGTGGTCGACCCCGTGGACTCGTGGAGGGAGGAGGCAGCGGAGGGGCCCTTGCCGGAGAAGCGCGACGAGGAGGACTCCCTGGAGTGGTGCCCAAGCTTGTCGATTCCGTTCTGTTCCGGCCGGAATGGCCGGAAGATTTCATTTCGATGAGCAAAACAGAATGTCAAAGGCTAAATCCTGTACCGGCTAAAATTCCGGCCATTTCGGTCATTCCATTCCATGCCGGCCGGATCAAGCATTCCGTTCACCTCGGTACCGGAAGGAAGGAGGAAGTCGAGGGGCATTGTTCGCCAGAGAGTCCCAGTAGAATAGGATGAAGCAACGGCCAGCAACGCTTCATGGAGGCAGATATTGGCGGAGGATTGCCGGTGAGGAGATCGACGCGAATGAATTGGGCGAAGAGCATGATTGTGGGGAAGAAAATATGTACCAGGATGTGTTTCGTAGAAGCGGCAGATGGTGCGGCGTCAAGCGATGAGAGATCCAGGTAGAGCGATGGCGTGGGCTCGCATCGACAAATCGCCGCCGCCACTCTGGTTTGTGGGTTGTGAAAGATGGAGAGGGAGAGACTGAGGATGATGGCGATAGATGAGTAGCTCTGGTTGTTTTGGGCTTGCGGCAATAGAGGACGAGCAACCCTGGCCCCAATGGTAGAAAAAATCTATTAACTTGTCTCTCCTCTCTACCCAAGTAGATGCATTATATATCATTATATTTAATATATTTATTAGCATATATATCATTATATTATACTCTGGAACGGTACACCGGTACTGTCTGGTACCAAAACGTTCCATTCCAAGAGCTAAACCAAAATGACATCCAGAATGGAATTGATAACTTTGGTGGTGCCCCAGCAAGCGCGGCGGGGACGCCGCGGGCAAGGAGTGGAAGGAGGAGGTGGCGGTCTTGTTCTCCCCGTCGTCGTGGATCGGTGACTGCACGTAGTAGAGGGGTGCGACACAGCTAAGCAGCGAAGGCCGGAGACGAGAGAGATAGAGAGAGGAGAGAGAGAGGGTGAGGAGGGGACGCCGGTGAGCCACTGGGAAGGTATCATGGTCGGAGCAAGGAAGCATGGAAGAAAGGAAGAGAAGAAGTAGAAGAAGACATGGGCAAAATCGGTATTTATGTTTCAAAAGGGAAAAAAAACAAGGGGCACACGAAAGATGGGGCAAAAGATCAATTACAGGGAACTTAGTCCTAAATCATCGAAACCACATGTAACATAGGGCAAATGATCAATTTTCCCATTGTATTCTTGCAGTGAAACTAGCACAGGTGAGCTTGATACCCTTTATTTGGGAAGTTCTTGTTCTAAGGTTATGATGTTGAAATAGTTAACATATGTATAAACTTGACTATGGTCGAATTTGCAAATGATAATTTGTTCCAGTAGAACTGAATTAAGGCATTTTCTTTAACAGTACAAAAAAAGATGAACTATGTGAGGCAGAAGGCATCTCATGATAGAACAAAACCATTACAATTAAAGGCCAATTTGCAGTTGCTGTGCTGCACTACGGAATCTAGTTAGTTACGGGAATGTTTACTACTTTACTAATTCTAGTAAGAGTTTGCTGCTATGGCTCCAAAAAACATGCTTTCAATCAACTGTTACATCCAAAAGTGGAAATAACTAAGTGCTTTTGAAAAGCCACCTTCCACTGCAATGCCAAACGAAGCCTAAATTAAAGGGAAAAAACACAAGCTTAGCTTTGCTTCCATTGCAGTTGTTAGTGATTTTTATACTCTTTTATTTGAAACTGGCTTGGTGAGTATGCCCCTCCATTGTTTTTCTTTGGGAGATGGAACTATTGGCAGGCAAGGAATGAACTGAGAAGGGAATTAATTATGTATATTTTAAGATCAATTTACAATAATAAGGGGAAATCAGTCACAAGAACTTCACCAAATATTCGCACTCCTGTGGATTATCTTGTATCTTGGTAGGCAAAAGAGAAAGCAGCAGCTTGTAATTACATGTTGGGTTGTGCATATTTGTCGTTTGGCGTAGAAATGAATAATCAGATCTGTGTTTTGTAGCTGTCCTTCTGAAGAAGGTTTTTTTTTTGTCTATTAACTTAATTAGTGATTCATCAGGAAAGCAATGCCATGTAAAAGGTCCAGTGCTTTCGCAGATTTACAGCAAACCCTTTATACTAATACTAATAAAGAAGTTCTGTACAAACCATAAGCTCGAACAGGCAAAAATTGCTGTTAAACGTACCAACAACTCTTGGCTCATATTTCTGGCAAGCTAAGGAGCCGACGTTTCATTGTGGGATCTGCTATCAGCCCTCCATGCTTGGACCGGTACTTGCAAAGTTGTTAGTGATTAAATTGCAATCTTGTTAATTGTTATGACTGTCTAATTGGACTTTATCTCCCGCACATTCCTGTCATAGAAAGCTGGTAAAAAACAGAGTTGCCCTGATTCTGTACTGCATGTTCCGACCATAGAAACAAACTTTAGTGTCTTATTGTTTCTCTTTTTTTTGAAGACGTTTATCTTTCTGAGAAATGTTTTGTCAGTTTGCAGTCACCTATCCTTGTGAATAGAGGGTGGGTTCCTCGTGGCTGGCGTGATAAAAACATACAGGACAACCAGAGCCTTGGCGAAGTTTCAGAATATAAAGAAGCTGATGAAAAGACTGGTGGAAAAGGTCCATGGTGGAAGTTTTGGTCTAAGGAGCCCGAATCATCTTCTGAGGTGATTTGCATCCCTTTTTTTTTCTGCATAGTTTCCAATCTGTTGCCTAAAGATGTCGATGATTTGCCGGTGCCCATCAGATTTTGTACGTATTCTTTTGAATGCCATGGTACGTGAACTGCTTGTACATGATAACATTGTGACAGCCCATTATCAAATAACATTATTGTATCATCGTTAACTAGACCAGCTTTAGATAATTAAATGCAGTCATTGATGGTTTCTGGAATGTTGAGTATGAAATGTAGGCTGGTTGTTGGGTTTTATGTCAATTGAGAGTCAACCATGCTGCCATAACCATCTACGTTCAAAAACCATTATGGTTGTCATTATCTTATTCTATGTATTTATATTTCTTTACTCTTTAGTCAGGCACAACATTGATGCAAGTTGCATGGTTTCTCTTTTTGCAGATTGAAAAACCTGGAAAACCTCCTGTAAGAGTTACTGGTGTGACCCGAGGAAGTGAGAAGCCCAGCATATTTGTTCCTGCTAATGAACCCAGCAGTGGCCAGTGGTTTTATGTGGATGTTCCCATGATTGCTCGTGCGTGTGGCCTCCCTGAAAATACTGTTTATATAGAAGATATAAGTGAAGACGCCTCTCCAACAAATCCTTATCCTGTTCCAAAAGATGTCAATACTTTGATCCATCACTCAGTGATGCCACATGACCATCTAAAATACACCGTTACATGGTAAGTGTCTCTGAACCCCCAACCGTTTACCCATCCCTCTTTGTTGGTTGGGTATGTGGAACCTATAATAATGTCTGCACCTTTATTTAACAAGTTTCTCAAGTGCCATCTAATTGATAAATGCTTGGACTATTCCATTCTGTTTTAGTTTTATTTTTCGACCACTAGTACAGTACTAGAAGTATTAGACTTCCTGATAGGAACTACTGCTTGCATCTAGAAAGTTTGAGGGCAATTTCTGGCTGTATCTGACATTCACAATCTATCTATTATCTTATTAAAGCAGAGTCGAAAGAAGCCACCACGTTCGCTCTCGTAGTTAGAAATTCTCACGTTAATCGGTAGAAAAAGAGAAAGATCTACACCGCCGATCGTGGTGGGTTCAGATTATAACGGTCTAAATTAAAAGAAAGGGTCAATGTCAAATGCAATAAAACTAAAATACGGAATAAAAAATAAAATAAAATCAGCAATTTGATTTCTATACAAATTCCTAAGTAAAAGAGTCATGTCAAGTACAATACAATTGAAATTCAGAATAAAACTAAAATAAAATTAGCAATTTGATTTCCATACAAATTCCTAAGTAAAATCCTAAATAATTATAATTTGGAATAAAAATAAACAAAAAATAGAAATTAGATTTGTATCCTAATTCAAATAATTATGATTCGAATAAAAATTAAACAATAATTGGCAATTAGATTTGTATACTAAATCTAACAAAAAATAACTCAAATTAGGAATAAAAATAAAATTAAATTAAATTAGAATTTGATTTCAATACTAATTCTAAAGTAAAATCTCTACGAATCGTATTTCGAATAAAAATTAAAGAAAAAATAGCAATTGGATTCAATACGAATTCCAAGAAAAAAAACCGAAATTCGAATAAAAAATAAAAAGGAAATTTGCAATTTGATTTTCATACTAATTCCAAACTAAAATCCCTACATAACTAACATTCAGGATAAATTAAATTAATTTAGCAATTTGATTTGTATACGAACTTCAATAAAAATAACTGAAATATTGAATAAAAATAAAAATTATAATGACGATGACACGAATGATGTTGGAGGAGACACAAAGGAAGTCATCACGTTCGCTCTCAAGATCACGTGTTTTTTTGCTGCTTACTATGGAATAAAAATAAAAATAACTAAAATTTTGATTAAAAAATACAAGTTATAATGAGTATAACATGAATGGTGTCAAAGGAGACAACGCAAAAATGTAATGGCATCGATCTATCCTGCAAGAAAACATCGATTTACGGGAAGCGAAGAGCCGAAGCGGCGACGACAGAGATGAGGACAATATTGTGCTACTCGCCGGAGCCATTAAAGAGAGTCTAATGTTGAAGGAGCCAAGGGCCGTGATGACAAGTTGTGAGCGTCGGTGTTGTTGAAGAAGTTAGTGGCAAAAAAAGCTCAATAATGGGGAAGCTCAAGCAGAGAGGAGAGCTAGGAGCACGTCATCGCTTGTGTGGGACACGTCGTCACCAGCAGTGGCGAAAAGATTCTCCATATCGTTATACAACGACTAAAACAAACATGCCGACATTAGAGAAGATGGGAGGTCGTCGTGGTTAGTGACGAAGTCACAACATTGAGTTGGCCAACGTCGAAGAAGAGGAGCAACCGACACGTCACATGAGAGATGACATTAAGCATTTATAACACCATGCATGCATCCGTACGAATAGAAGCGCATACGTACAGAGGCAAAAGAGCAAAAAGCTTGGAGCAGAGATAGCACATCCATAGAGAATATGCTTGGGGTCACCGGAGAGTGTGACACATGCCCCCAGTTGGGATCGACGACGGTTGCATGTCTATACATGTTGATACCACAATGGTTAGCATTAAGTAATAATTAGGGAGAAGTAGAAGATAATCATGTGGTAAAGTATAGTATTAGAAGGGGTAGCTGCTGAGACGGATCGATCAAGATTTGGTTTTATTGTGGAGGTTCCGAGGTTGAAGCAAAAAAGTTGTGATGACGAGAAGAGATAGAAATCACACGGTTTGGTAGGGCAACCGGCGTGTAAGGGAAGATAAGTTCAAGGTATGTCACCCATGGTGTATCGGTGTATGCGTATGTAAACTAATAAGATAATTTGCCACACACATAATCAATGTATTGCTTGAGATTAAATAGAGGTTCATACGCATGTATACAATTTGGAAAAAAATAACGAACAGAGTAAGAATAGGGGCATACAGTTATATGATCTATGCATGATAAAAAGTGATTAGTTTCTAAGAACCCTAACAATTTATTACGCTCAATGGGTTTTCTTCTATCAAAGTACATACTTCAATTACGTTTCTCAAGTTGTAATTTCCTTCAAGTTTCTATTGTCATTTCTAATGTTTAAGATATCTTCAAAGTCTAAATAGCCTACAATTTACATAAATATATTCTCAAGCATTTATACAAACTTCGAAACAAATCTAGCCTAGCACCCTGCTAATTTCTTTTTAAGTTTATTTCAGCTACAAATCTATTGCTGTTATGGTTGACTTTCCGACCGTTCGTCACTGCCAAACCATGATAGCTGACATCTTTCCAATCATATTTGTGCTGAACATAGGAAAGTCGTTTTCTATTTCTTTTCTTACTTGAACTGCTCATCCATTGTGGATCTAAACTTCTTGCTTCTGAAAGCTGTGAAACTAAATTAGTAGTAAGGTATGCACATCTTATACTCGAATGATGAATGAATATGTTGCTATATGCGAGCGATAAGCTTTTCTTGGATAAATCCACCTTACATCGTTTGGCCATTGCCTTTTTTCCCTTTACAATAGCCCGTGGTAGTGCATTAATATGACTATACTGGTGTGCTGACTCACATAATTACGTGTTGTTTTCACTATCTAACATTCTGACTGAAACGCTAGGATCTAGGATAGGTCCATGGTGGATTTACTGTAGGACAAATTGAGTTGCAGAAATCAGAGAATATATGCAAGGGAGTAAGACTCTGGGGGATAATGGCATACATTAATGCACAGGCTAAATTTCCCATTTTCAATAATGCATTCAGATGATAATTAGATACTTCATTGTTTCTTTGATGGTATAGATGTGGCTGTTATTTCCTTGTTGACGTCTTTTGACCACTTCCTGTGTTTTGCTGTTATTAGGTACACTCTTTCTGCTGCTGTGACTTACATGGCTGCAAAGCGGATAAAGGCAAAGAAGGTTAGGTTATAGCAGAAATAAAGCCTGAAGTCCTCCCCTGCATTGTGTACTTATTTACGAAGCTCAAGTTCCTGCTGCTTCGGAAGGAGATGTCCAAGTATTGCATCTTTCATCTCAGGCAATAAGTAAAATATTTCACATTTGATATCGGCGTCTCGCAGTTGAGCTCAGAGAATACAACAGTTTTGTTAGCCTACTGCCTATCTTCGACTGAATGGAAGGCCTGTAATTTCCTTGGAATATTTTTGTTAGGGTGTAACACTCTGACCCGCCTCCTAGGTCCAAAATGCTACCACCACACATCATTTATTACAAACGTGCGCAGCTAACAACTAGACATGAAACAACAAAAATAGATTATCTAAGAAGAATGAGTTGCATTAGTAACTACAGGTGACGTGGATGTACTATTCTCCCTTCATGTCATCTGCGATGTTCACCTAAAAATCAACGATAAGCAAGAGTGAGTCCGAAGACTCAGCAAGTACATAATAGAAACGATAAGCATTGACACACAAACATAACATAATCATTTCATAATTTCCATCATTAACTTTTTATTAGTGCAATTCACTATTGTTCTACATGCTCATTGCATTGCCCATATATATCCAAACGCGTCATCATGCTCCTGCTCATATATGCGATTGCATCATCATGCTCATACTCATATGCATCTCATCAACTGATACCGACATCGCGGAGTGTTCACCTGTCGATGATATACTCTTACCCCATCTTCGTTAGGGTGTGGTCCTTACATTGTAGGACTTTATCTAGTCCCTACAGATGTAAGACTTCATCTAGAGCACACCGGGTTAGTCATGTATCTTTTTCACCGACCTCACCGGAATAGTTATACGACTTTCTCACCGACCTGACTCATGCATTCTTGCCATGATGCAAATATACATGTCCATTGTCATTAACATAATTCATCATTGTCATCATTAACAGGGTAATCTCATTGCTCACCTTGCCTCATCATTATTGACATCAACATGTAAACAACATCATGTAAGCATCATCATGCAAACATTGTCATGTAATCATCATCATGCAAACATTGTCATGTAATCATCATCATGTAAACACTATCATGTCACGCAAATATCACATATTTCATAGCACTTACAGGCTGTCACTCTAGCATGCACTTGCTTGTTAACTAAGCGGAGTGGAGTAACGTGCGGATGATGCCGTTCCAGAACCTCCACCTGAATATGCATTCAACCAGACTCAATACATGGTAGCAATACATGTACATATTTGGCCGTCATTGATCCTACACGCAGAACGACGCGAACAACCCCTCTCACTGGTATTATTCCACTAATCCGGTGCCAAAAATAAATAATAACAATAGGTTAGAGTTCGAGTCGTTTAACCTTGCGAATGAAAATTTAGGTACGCGCCCCTAATTTTCTTTCCTCCTCCCATTTTCCCTCGGGCCGAAGCCACCCACGCGGCCACGCCTTCGGCCTTATCTCCCACCTCCCTCTCCTCACCCATTCATTCTCTCCCTCTCCCTCAGTGGTTCTTCCGGCCGACGGCTTCACCGAAGTTGCCTCCTCTCGCCGGTCGCCTCATGGAGCCGCCTCCTCGCCGGCGCCTAACGCCGCCTCCTCTCTCGTGGCGCCTCCTCACACTGCCGCCTCTTTGTCCCCTCTCTCTCTTGCCCGACCCGCTTTGGCTCAGCAGCCTCTCCAAGGCCTCTGTCTCTGGCCAAGTCGGCTCCCGTCGACCACCTCATGGAGCCAGCCCGATGTAACACCTCAGCCTAACATAGAGTCTAAGATGCTACTAAATTACTCTACTGAACCATTTTATTCCAACTTCTTAACAACTTTCAGCAAAACATTCAACTGAAGAACACATTACTAAACATTATGATCTAGCATAAAAAAATAAATAACGAATAAAAAGAATGACATCTATCAAAGATAATTAATCTAAGCATAGATCTTTCCCATTATCATCCAAGTCCAAATCAACAGACTAAGCTACACAATGGGAGCAAATATTTAACAATTAAATCTAAAGCATTATGAACCATCAGAATTACGAGGATGTAAGTCTAATTCAATCAATCCAGTTATTCAATCCAATAGAATCAATTGAACCAAAACTGAGGTTTAGAAGCTTAAACAATTCAACCATGAGCACAAACGAATCAACCACCACAAAGGACGGACACAGTCCGAACTAAAAGAATTATCATGAACTTGAAGTTTAGTTAAATGAACTAATTTATTTGCTATGGATAGTGTAAATATGATGTGCATCAAGACTACCCCTTCCCATGCATGTCGCTGCCTCGAGAGGTACCTAGAAAGAACAACACAACAAGAGTGAGTCCACGATTCAACAAGTACATCAGAATAATATGGAAAATACTGGAATAAGAACATAACATTCACAATATTCGAATACATATGTAGAATGGTAAAAATCTTATGCAAGAATGAATTGCATGCTCTTCTCTTCTGCTTATGCCGGTATAGCCAGTGAACACCTGTCTGTGTTCACTCATGCCCGTATTATCCAAAATGCGAGGATCTATTGCCTGTTTGAAGAAACATTCAAAACGAGGATCCAAATTGCCCATATTGGAATGATGGGTCTTACTTGCCCATATTGGAATGATGAGACTTTATTTCCCACTCTCGTGGGTGAATCATGAACGAACGAACGAACGAATGAATACATTGATATGGAAGACATCATCTCAAGAAGCATGGATTAACATCCATGGAAAGAAACAAGAATTATTGGAATTTACTCGCAGTCCATATAATTTAATCATAGCATGACATCAAGCACTACGAACAAATAAACAGTTAATATAATCCACAATGTATTTGCCTCAACCGTAAGACGGAAGACGATGACAGGAAGGCTCTAGCCCTGGTGCTCACTACCACCTGAAAACTGTAAAGTATACTAAGTATACCAATAAAAAGTGCGCATCAAAGCAATGGAATAAAACAAAATCAATCGTTCCTAATCGACACCCGAAAATTAACCGGTACACTCCCAAATCCCAATCTGTCCAAACTGACAGCTATCAAAGAAAAATTCATAACTTTTGAGTCAAAACTCTAAAAGTCATGAATCCAATTTTTCTGGAGTCTACACAAGCATAGCTACAACTTCTCAGGTGACCGAAATATCAAATTATCCCATTTAAGCCTTTGTTTTTAACCCCGAAGACCATTCTGTCATCTTCGGTATTACTGACTTGGGAATTTCGTAACTTTTATTTGGTACATCCAAACCCATTGTTCTAAGACTCTTTGGAAACAACAGAAAACTAGCTTTCTCAATAAATTTATCAAAATTACCCCCACTGTGCAGCAAAGGTTGCAAACAGCCAAATCTTTCTCTACTGTCCACAACAGAAGGACAGACTACAGCATTAACTTCAAAAATTCATAACTTTCATTATAACCGTCCAAAATTTATGAACTTTATCTTACTGGAATCATCATAAAGTTATGTACATAACTCATGAAGATCATCCGACCAAATTTGGCCATCACCAAACTCTAATTCACAGAACTACGTTCACTGCCCGAATCCTGAGACTGATTAAGCACCCAGACTTGAAAAATTCATAACTAATTCATCATTTAACCAAAAATTATGAATTAATACTTTCTGGAAAGCCCACGCGAAACCCCACATAAGTCTAGTAGACACTAAATGCTGGATCTGCTTGGATCTAACTCAAATTCACACGTCAACAGATCAGCAGAATCAATCGATCTACACAGCAGCTACAATCTGGCTATTGGAGACATTTCGCATAAGAACGATTTACCAAAACTAATGGGGAATATGAAATTACCCACAAGAATAACGCTGGAGATCCCCTACGAAGAATTCCTCCTTCCCCATCCCCTTCCTTTCACCTTTGACGAGCACAACCACGGCCTCTCCCTTCTTCCGCAAGCTTAGACAGCAGCGAGGAGGCACCACCAAGAGGGAAGGGAATAGCAACGCAGTGCAAGAGGGACGGTGTTACTGTAGTGGAGGTGCTACTATAGCTACAGTAGCAGGCTAGGGTTTCCCCCTTCTTTTATTGGTGGCCGGCCCCTCATGGGCCTTCTGGGCTAAGACCCGAGGCCCAGATTGCTAAGAACTATAGAAACCCCATTTTTCTTATGTCTAATTTCTCTTTTGAACACTTTCTTTCTTAGAATAAATCAGAGTATTACACTCGAGCCCCCCTTGCGCCCGGCGCCGCCTTGAGCTCCCGTGTGCCCGTGCCTGCCGCCTCCTCTGGCTGTTAGTGGCAGAGCGCTTGGCGCCGCCAGTGCTCTCACGACTACTTTGCACCGGCTCGGCCTCCGGCCACTGTCGCCGCCCCTCACGCATCGCCGCCTCCCACGAGCTCCCTGATGGTGCTCTCCTGGTGGGTGCTCTCCTCTGGTGGCTTATGGGGAAAAGCTTCGACTAACCTCTGTGGTTTGGTCTTATCCCCTTCTCCCTCTCTCTCTCTCCTCCTGTTGGTTTTCTTCTACTGTGGCCTGTGGAGAGGTAAATTGGTAACATTGTTCTCAAACTTCACTTTCATTCTCTTAAAGACGTTCTTCTGGCATTACATAGGGAGCTTACATACATGGGTAGACTTTGTTAATTATTCTTGTTCTTTAGCCTTTTTCTGGTGACTGATCCACGAGGGATTGATGTACTGTGCTGGCCCATAGCTTGAAACGACAATTAATTTCCGATCACCAGACAGTTGCTGCGAGGCCACCCGAGCAGCAAACAGAGTTTGTCACCTGAGGAATCTTCTGATGGTGCTGCATTAGCAGCTCTACAGTACTTGCAAAATTTTATCTGAAAAACTAACGGTCTAGCACAGCACAGCTCTTGAGAATGTGTGCTGCCTCCCAATGTATTCATTCTTCACCTCGGTTACAACTTACGATCAATCAAACTGTGATGCTGCTTGAGGACTGCTCAGTTGGCAAGAGTGGTCATTGTGCCATCAGCTCACCTGCGAACTTCGTTTGGTGTGCATGCTCACCAATTTATTTAGGGTACATAAGCATGTATGTTTAGTGGAAAAGCCCGTGCCAGGACCTCCGCAAAATTTCAGCGTGTGTAATAGGGGACGTGCACTTATGTGTGTGCGTGTGAGGTGTGTGTTGTGTGTCTGTCTGCCTTGTACCCTCTAAAAAAACTGTGATGCTGCTTTATGCTTGTCCTCTGAACTTCTGGTTAGAGTTTTTGGCGCATTTTGCATCCTTTTGAAACGAACTAGCAAATGTAGCACTCTACAATTGAAATGACAAATATGGTATCGCCGCAGGTTAACGTGTCCCTTACCGCGCTCCTAGTGTGTAGCACCCTCTATCATGATCCCCGTGCGTGGTAGGTCACCTGTCGCGCTCTCAGTCCGTGGTAGGATGACATGCGCACGTGGGCACCACGGACAAACACGTTCCTGTCGCGCATTGAAGCGCGGTAGGTCACGCACAAGGAGTGCTGTTTGAGTATCAGTTTTGCCATTTAACTGATTTGCTATTCCATTCCAAGAAGATACCAAATAAGCCGGTAACTCCTGGATGCAAGTGCCCCTTTCCACTCTGCTCTTTCTTTACTGAAAAAAAAGGTACCGAAAGGGGTTCTTCCATGTTATAATGGTGCATGTGTGAATAGGGAAAGGGTTGGTTGTACCCTACATATGTGCGCTCTGGCAAAAGCAGGTCAACAATGCATGTGCCGGTACCTCCAGGAGTAGATGGTAGCCTGCTAGCCTTGCGCAGTACACCGTGCCTTTTCAGTAGCCATCTTTATATGCACGTACGTTGCTGTCTGGTTTTATTATGATGATGTGCACTCAATCAAGGGGCATCAAAGTTATCGGACTAATGCCTTGCAATGACACTCTGTGCTTAGCTCTCACCATTTATAACCAAGAAGTACCCTGAAATCATCCTAATGAGAAGGGGACGCACACTCCTAAATATTTCCTCAGTTACCGGCCGGCCACAACCACCCAAGAGGACACATGTTTTGCACTCAGCAATAGCTGCACATAGGATTCCTCTCTTCTTTGGAGCATGTGCGTTAGCAATGGGCATGTGTCCATGATCAGTAACTTCCGGGGAACAAAAGGTCACATGGCTTGCAGAGTGGTGATTAGCACGTACTAAACAACATGCCAAGATTGCAGCTGCAGTGTGATGGCATGATGGGGCGAGTTCAGTTGAGGCCAGTAAAAATTACCGCCCCCTCACACTGGAATAGATTTATTTGATTCCAGGCAGCGGCAGCAGGGAGGCAAATCTGGAAGGGATCCAAAATGTCAAAGCCTAGCCGTCCTAGTTCTTGGAGCTGGAACCATGGCAGACAGGACTGGCATGCCCAGCTTCTCTGCTTTTCTTTTGTCAGTAAAGCAGAGCAGGCCACCTGCTCCCACTTCTTTCGCCCATGGCAGCAGCGCACAAAGGAGGCGAATAAATACGTTTGTCCTTTGATCCGATTCATTAGTAAAGCTACCAAACTTTTTGTATCTAGCGTCGGCAGAGCTCCAAATTCAGAATCAAAATGATATAGCACATTAAATTAAACCGCATTTGCAACGTGGGGATTTCGCTGAAATTAGATGTACGGTTTGTTACTCCGATAATCCGACGTTCCAAATGTTTGCAAGCGTTTTCCGTAAGGCCCTGTTTGAAACGTAGGAGAAATTTCCAATCAACAAAACGAAGATTTACACAGCTTTACATAAATTTCTCAGTGAAACTCTGCATTTGTAATAAACTGCTAGCAGTACAGTTGTACCTCGAACAGTCAGTTTAGACTTTGAGGCCATGCCAGGCTGGTGTACTGACGTGTAACTCCAGTGAAAAGCATGGGGGCAAAATAGTAAAAAAGAAACGGTAGAAGAAAAGTACCTTCCCTTCCCTTCCCTGGACAGAGATCTCCTCTCGAATCTCGAATCGCGATGCAGCGCAAGAGATCTCCTCTCATATCCCCATCATTCTCTAATCCCCCCATTCCTCTGTGCTCTCGGCTCCAACTGGCTGCGAGACATAGGATCCTTCCCGCCACGCCCACTCCATGGTACGGGCCGCCTCTCCTCCTCCTCCTCCATCTGTATCTCTGCTGGCGCGAGCTTGTTCCGTTCCACCCGCGCCACCTGCTTGATGCGCCGCCTCGGCGGCTCCGTTTCTTGATTCGCTGTGAGGTGCTTTCGAGGCGGGGTTTTGTCGCCGTTTCTTGTGTTTTACGGTGTGCGGGCGGGGGGTTGTTTATGGTGTGTGATAGTGTTGGGATTGGCAGTGCCTTCTTGAGTTTCCTTCTCCAAGGTGGTTTTCTTGGATGAAGATTGTTCGTTGTGCATTGTTTCAGTCGGTGGTGAATACATAGGTTGCATGTGAGAACTAGGTAACTAAGGACGGGCATGATGTTCTCTGTATTTTGTGGCTTCAGTTGGTAATTTAATTTGGTGTTAGTGTTTGTACTGGTTTAATTTGGCTGTACTGCTATGTTGGTTGCCTTCCTATCTAAGCAGTGAGGTTTTCGAGATCAATCCTGTTACAGAAGCCTACCTGCCTTTCTTTGGAATCTGGGAGGAATGCCAGAATTCTGGTTTCGTGTGCTGTTTCCTGAAGCAGGAACAGTTGATTTTGTGGTGCCATGCAATTGTTTGTGGAGATATCTTGTTTGTGAGGGTTTTTTTGCCTTCTGTGGTAAGGTCGATTGGAACTTGGGCAACCAATGTATTACTGCTTAGTCGATGCTGCAGTTGCCAGTAGGAATTTGTGTTGCTATGTTCTTGCTGAAGATGATGATATATGTAGGAGATGAGGTTTTGGACTTGCGATCTTTGGGTGAGACCACATTGGCCATTCTCTTCCTGAAGCATGTGTGTTTCAAACTTCCAATTGCCTTGGCTGCTTTAGTAGGAAATCGCCTTGGTGTTCACCTGCTTGGTGTATTATTTCCAGTCATGTATTATTGTTTTGTGCCTTAAACTTTCGACCAACCTTACTATTAGCTTCAGCAAGTTGTTAGCATTAAACCGTACAGTTGCTTATTTTATCTGAGACATCAAGTTTACTTGAGAGAAAAAAAAGTTCGGATGCTATTTTAATCTTTAGAACTAGCCTACTAGAGAACCGCTGAGCCTGCCCTCACTCATAGATTTGTTTATATATACCTTGTCTTTATGTGCTACTATCATTTGTTACTAACATAACTATATGTTTGCTTATGTGAATTATTTGCTTAGTTAGTGTAAGATTGTTAAAATGTGCACTGAGCACCTTCCATTTTTCCTTGCCAGGTTCTGTAATCTACTTGATGAATGGTTAATACCATTGGCCCCGAGGGAAGATCCTAAGAGAGGGCTTACATTGTTTATATAAATTAATTGAAATTATCTGAGCAGCAGAAAATGTCTGCGATTATGTTATGCACTTGCAGCAGGGACCAATCCAAGTTTGAAGAGCTGCCTCGATCACCAGAATCTCTTGCAACACGGGATTTCTCAGCAAATGGTTCTTCTTCGAGGATAGGAAGTCGAGAAGCAACACTTGATGATAGCCAAGTAAATGAAGTGGAATCAGACCTAAGAGAGACCCATTCACTAAATTACGAGGTTTGGTTGAACCCTTCTCTCTTCAAGGAAGATAGGCCATTTTGCTTATTTGCTCACTGTTAGATTTATTTGGTTATGTAACAGGAGGCCCGGGCATTGCTAGGTAGACTGGAACATCAGAGAGGAAACTTTGATGCAGCATTGCAAGTTCTTCAGGGAATTGATATAAGAAGCCTGAAACCGCGAATGACCAGTGCTATTACTGAAAGTGTAAAGCCTAGAGGACCTCCACGTTCCTCAAGAAGGAAAGCCTCACAAGTGAATGGAATGCTAACGCATATGTCAATGCATTCTGTAAGTTTGCTTATAGAGGCCATATTGCTTAAAGCAAAGTCTTTGGAAGGTCTTGGTAGAGTGACAGGTACTAACTGATTTTTTCTTTCTCTGTGTTCTCTTGTTTTATACTTAAGCATCGTCATCTGAAATTTGGATAGTAGGTCCAGAAGCTTTGCAAAAAACACTGTTCTAATGTACATGGGCTTAGTTTCCTAGTATTTTTAAGATTAAACAGAAACAGAAACATATGTATTGGACAAAGCCAAACTGTTGTGCTAATTAAAAAGGGGTTATCTTTATATTGATAATTTCTGCATCTGGAAGAGTTCTGTCACATCCAATCCGAATTTCACTTAGACTTATGTTATCTTGACATGGCAGATGCTGCAGAAGAATGCAGAATCATCATAGACATTGTAGAGTCTGCATGGCCATATGGTGTTCCTGAAGGTACTTCTGAAGAGTGTAAGCTGATAGAGATGTTCCACTCAGCACTACAATATCTTCCTAAGCTATGGATGAGAAGTGGTTATTTTGAGGAAGCTATCATTGCATATCGGAGAGCTCTTGCAAAGCCATGGAATTTGGATTCTCAAAGGTCTGCCAGCTTACAAAAAGACTTAGCAGTGACTCTGCTGTATTGCGGTGTTGAAGTGAAGTTTCCTCAAGAATTCAATCAACAACAGAACCCAGTAACCCCTGGGAACAACATGGAGGAAGCAATTTTGTTGTTGCTCATACTTACAAGAAAGCTAGCCCTCCAAGAAATAAAGTGGGATCCTGACCTTGTGAACCATTTGATGTATGCACTGTCATTATCGGGGCATTATGAAGTCTTGGCCATCCATCTAGAAATGTTGTTGCCTGGAACCTATAGCAGATCAGAAAGATGGTATATTCTTGCACTTTGCTATAGTGCAGCTGGCATGGATGATAGTGCCTTAAACATTATAAGGAATGGTTTTCGTGTATTAGAACAGAAGGGAAAACCTCATATCCCATCTCTTCTTTTAGGAGCCAAACTCTGCTGTAAGAACCCAAAGCATGCTTCTGAAGGAATAAAATTTGCAAATAAAGCCATGAAGTCTTTCAAAAGTCATGACATGCATTTTATCAGTGTTGTAAACCATTTTCTTGGTGTTTGTTATGGACCTTTTGCTAGGTCCTCCACTTCTCACTCAGAAAAAATGAGATTACAAGATGATGCACTCAGGCTGCTGCAGGATGCTGCTGCAATGGCAAAGTATAATCCTGAAATAATGTATAGCCTTGCTTGGGAAAATGCAATGCAGCGTAAACTGAATGCAGCTGTTGAAAGTGCAACAGAATGTCTGGAGATGGTGACAGGAAGTTCAGTTAGTGCCTGGAAATTGTTAGTTCTTGTGTTGTCTGCACAACAGAATTTACAAGAAGCCGAAGCAGTAGTGGATATTGCAATAGATGAGGCTGAGAAAGAGGATCAGATGGGTATTTTGAAGCTAAAAGCACAAATTCAGGCCTCCCGTGGACAATTCAAGTCTGCAGTGGAATCTTTTAGGGTTTTGCTTGCAATCATTCAAGCAAAGAAGCAAGTCTGGAAATTGACCCTTCATGACAAGGTACGGCCCCTTTAACTTCTTTTTGGGACTCATGATTATGTTGTGCTTCTTGTTTCTTCAATATCCACTTGGCCTTCACAGGTTAAATTCCTACAGAAGTTAGAGATGGAAGCATGGTTAGATTTGGCATTAATATACACAAAGCTTGAAGCATGGCGCGACTCAAACATCTGTCTTGACAAAGCCAAATCCATCAATTTCTTTTCTCCCAAGTGCTGGCATGTCAGAGGTAAATATACTCAACTACTTGACTCTGCTATTTTTTGTCTGGTATTATTTTACTGATGCTTATCATCGATGTAATAAGTTACGAGCCTATTTTTTAGACAAAAGGCTTTTACCCTGGCTTTATTAGAAAGCTATGAAGTTCTCACGTTCGACCAGAGCCAACCAACTTGCTGGATTTACCAGCTTTGGCAACAGTAAATAGGAAATGACTGCCAGGTCCGACAAATATCGCTAACATCTAAACACCTATTCAACACAAGTTTAACATCTAAACCTTACCACCCTCCAAAAGGACCTCATGACAGACAAAGTTTTACCAAAAACTACTCCACTAGGTGCCAATACACAGGCTTCAATGTATCAAACTATGAACAATTTTTTTGTCAGCTGCCGTCAGATTTACAAGTTACATGCCTATTGATGGCGCTAGTATTTATTTTTGTCAGACTTTTGTTGAAAGCTGAATCCCTGATCAAACTAGTAAACCATTTCTGTGCAAATTTATGAACTTGAAAAATACGTTGGATTTATATGCGATCATCTTCAGCTTTTGCCGTGGTCAGTACTGTTGTAGACGTGTAGTTTGCAAATTTGCGGGTAACTACCGTTGCATTATCGATCAACTGCTACGCTTACTATTGTTCATTCCATGGCTTATAATTGTTAGAACTGCTAATATGACTGGTACCATTGCAGGCCTTATATTGGAGGCTCAAGCCTTGCACCAAGAAGCCCTGACGGCATTCTCATTCTCCCTCTCCATCAATCCAGATTATGTCCCTAGCATGGTTTCTATGGCCGGGATTCTAAGAAATCTTGGAGGGAAATCATTGTCGATTGCAAGAACTTTCCTGCGCAACGCCCTCCGCTTGGAGCCTACAAGCCATCAAGCCTGGTTGGGGCTTGGACTTGTCTTGAAATCTGAAGGATCACTGCTTGAGGCTGCCGATTGCTTCCAGGCAGCATACGAGCTCCGAGAATTATCACCGATTCAGGACTTCTCCGAGCAACTCCCCATCATGCTGCATTAGGAACCCATAGCCACATAGCAGGTTTTCTTGTAGAAATTTGTATCTTCTCTCAGGGTGATCTCGTATCTCCGACCTTACCAATTTTGTTCTCACTTGGAAGTAGCAAAAATAAAAGTGATGTGCATTACCTTCATTTTTTAGATGCTGGATATTACTCACATACAGTACCTAACCCAGTTAATTCCATAAAGGCATGGGAAAAAAACTTAGGGCTTGTTGGCTCGGTTCAAAATTGATTTAATTATATTTATTAATTTGTTAAACATCAAAATGAATCAATTTTAAATGAAATTGGATTTTGCTCTAGCTCTAACTTCTGTAAATATAATAATATTAAACCAAAATATGTTAATTTTAAGAAAAGCTAGATAAGACGAGGACTTCATTTGTTTGGTTGGTGCCTCAGGTTCCATGTCTAGGAAAGAGTGTGTTTAGAAAAGAGTGTTGTTTGGAGATAGCTTATAAAGTAGATAATTTTTGTCTGATCAGATAAGTCTGAGGATGTAGTGTTTAGCTGGTGACTTAGATTTGAAGAAAACGTAAAATAAAAAATACGTCGCGAATGCGAAAATGTATAACATGAAATATGCTTCTCTTCCTCATTCCTGTTCTTCCGGCGGCAGAGCGAGGATGCGACAGCAGCGGAGGTGCAGTGAGGAGGTGGCGCCCGGTGGAGATTCTCGGTGCTGCATGCGAGGGCACCAACGACGACAGGGAAGACAATAGCGCAACTGGGCTGCTCGCTTGGTCTAGGCGTTCGATTTGGGCACCTGGACCTAGATTCCATGCCTAGCAGGCATACGAACACCACCCCGGCAGGATCCCAACAGCGTTAGACAGTACAGGCGAGCGGGCGCCAGGACGCTAAGCAAACATGCGAGAGCAGATAGAAAATTTTCACTGCAAATTTGCCAGGTAAGCTGCAAGATCCCAGCCCTCTTGAGGCGCAGGAACATGGCAGTAATACGACTCTTGACTACAGCCAGCTTTCCAAAAGACAAGATGCAGCCTGATGCAATTGGGCAAAAAATGGGAGCTCCATTGGAACATTGCCAAGAAACCTCACATCACCAGAGCATATACTCTGAGACAACCAAACAAAATCATGCTTACGACCGAATAAACTCAAAATGTAGTTTAAACCAACCGCTATCCAGAACAAACAAAAACAAAGCATATTGCCTTGGAAACATTCATCATTTTTCATCTGACATCAAGTGCACCATCGGCTAGGAATCTCAGCAAAGTATTCAGGAAATCAGCCATCAAAACTGGCTAGGGAGTTCATGACACCCACCTAGATAGGTGGTACATATATCTTCTAAAACATAAAGCAGCAAAATAAGTGATAGGCACTATCTCTACTCAGCAGCAACAACCTCCTGCCCAGCCATGGCCTCATCTCCTTCGGCAGGCCTCTCCATCTTCACACCAACATCCTCCTTATAGTCACCATGCACCTGGAATGAGCCACAAGCCACATTAGAATGCCAGTTCACATCAAGTTCAATAATAACGCGTAGCCAATCTGCTGATGTGACAATTACCTCCATGAGCTTCCCCAGGTCGAATTTTGGGGCCTTCAGGATCTTCACCTTGCGGATAAACACATTCTGGAGGGGGAAAATGCTTGATGTCGCCTTCTCAATCTCCTTGCCAATGACTTCAGGAATGAACTTTGATACCAGCTCTTTCAAGTCACAGGTTGAAGACTGGTTGGCCATAATCTCAACCATCTTGCGACGAATCTACACGCAGAATACAAAGCTAATATAGTAAAGCAGCTCCATAATTGTGGCATACAACGATTATAAGAGCAAAGATAACTAATTTACCTGTCTGATTTGGCTGGCTTGAGCGTAGCAAGTGCGCTTCACTTGGTTGGGGCGTCTCTTGGTGAAGCCAATGCAGAACAGACGGAGCATGTAGTTATCAGTGGTCTTAACATCAACATGAGCCTCGATGAGAGTCTGCCACTTCCTCACCAAGGACCTGAGCTTGTCAGTGGTGAAATCCATGCCCTGTCATGAGGAAGAACTGGTTAACACCGTAAAATGTGACCTAACAGCAGTAACTGTGTGCAATGAAGAAGAGATCATTACCCAGAAGTTTGTAAGCACATTCTTCCCTTGCACGTCCTCTGCACGAAGTCTGATCTTCCTGTAAGCCTGATCCTCATCATTCTGAAGATCAGCTAAGGATACCTCAAAAACTCTGTGCTTAAGACCCTCAGAAGCAATCTAAAGCAAAAAAGAAGTATTGAGAATCAGCAAATAATACCATACGCACTGATACTACAGAGCGAATGAATAAAGATTGCAAGACCTGATAAATCTAAAAAGGAAAAGGCAGGCCTACAAGTCAAGTGCGATAAACTTCAGTCATAGGTCCACAACTACGTATCTATCCCTATACATCGCGGTTGCAACCCTAGTCACAAAAGTCTATAACCTTTGCGATGCAGGAATCTAGGACAAGAGTTTACTCTTTAAGTGTTTAATCTTTATTAGAAGACTATGCATTACTGAAAAAAAAACGAACTGAACAAAGCATAATCAGCAGGAATTAAACACTATAAGGCCCAAGGCACATTATGTGCTATAAATAGTGAAACTAGAAGCACAATTGGACTATAGCATACAAAGAGAACCTCTTGGAATCAAACAACAATATTTGGACTTTGATAAAGCAAAACAATTGTGGTCTACAACCAGACCAACCAAAGAACAAGATTGATTCATTCCATATAACAAGCTTATTTCTACAGTAATCTATTATCACTTTATCAGGGGTGCAGAACAAGAGCCATGTCTAATCTAAAACGATGGCATTAAAATGCTACGGCATCATTCCTTCGCTTGTTCACTTAACCCTTTATATACCATGCATAGATCAATCCTTTCATATACTGCACTCATGTATAAGCACACCACACAAACACAACAAATATACTACTAACTGGTCGAATTCATCACATGTCGAACCGACCGCATCACAATCTACATGCCTATGTGCACACAGAAACGACTAAACGGCGCATCATTAACACAAAACAAATCAGAGAACTCCCGCAGAGGCGAGCAAGAAAAGCACATACCCTTGTACCCTGTGTCCTCGACACGAGCGTCTTCCCGACGTTGCGCACGCTGAACACCGACGGGGCCTTGATGTCATACCAGTCCTTCTTGGCGAACGGATCTACGCTGCAAAAACACCAAGAAACCCAGAACCGCATCAGTATCCAAACGCAAAAAGAAATAAAATAAATGGACGAATCTTGGATCTCGAAAAGGAAGAGAGGATAGGTGGCGGGGGCGCTTACATCTTCTTCTTCCCGCCCTTCTTGCCCTTGGAGATGCGCTTGTTCTTGCCGACCGCCATGGCTGCTGCTCCTGTTGCTGGCGGAGTGGGAGTGGCGGCGCTGCCTCGGGTGGGTTTTGAGCGTCGCGGGGCTGGGTGGGCGCGGGAGGAAACCCTATCTAGGCGAGGGGTGGTTATATAGTCGTGGCTCGAGGGTTCCAGTGTTCGATCGTGCGGTTGGCAGGGGCGCTCGACTGGATGGACGGATGCGATGCGCAGAGGCCCATCTGGGCACTTTGGGTGTTGGTTTGGAGATTCGATGGGCCGTTCAGCTAAATGGGCCATGTCGAGGACAAACGGAACCACGGAATGGGCGTCGTCCCTTCCGTTGCCCAATCTCTTCCTGCCCATGTTCGTTTCCTCTCGCATTTTCATTCTCGGCTCTCCAGTTCTGCATGGTCATTTATCAATTTATCACTATCAATGTACAATCCTATCTGTGTCTTTCTGTTACTAATCGCTCTTGTCTGGAGAGAAAGTTAATTAAGGATGATATTTGCAAATGGAGGAGTATACGACAATGACAACCACCTTTGCAGATACAAGTACGACATCTCAGACTGAGTCACAAAGCTTTGTTAACTTGTGGAATTCTCGAGGACGGCATGGAGCGGGAGTTATTCTGCTTATATTTACTATTATAAAAGAAGAATTTAGGGGCGGTGGTAAGTCCGTCGTCTACTAACTCTCCTCCCCACTTATTGAGTTGGTAGGATCTTTTGTTGATAAATATATACATGCATAAGTTACTTTAAGGATCTTCTGTGGATAATTAAATTATCTGTGTTTAGGATTTATGATAAGATTATATGTGACTTGTTAGCTAGACGTGAATTATGTATTAACTTCCATTTGTAGGATAATTAATTATTTTACGAATATTGGTTTTCTAAATTGATAGCTTATATTATGTTTATTTAAAAACCGTTGCGACGCATGGCTACCTAGTTGGTGAAATAGAGGAGCTTTGGTTGCACTCCATGTTAGAAGCACACATCTAGGAGGCAGCAGCAACAAAGGGCTGCGAGACGAGGACCGAGCGTTGCTCGGTTGATTGTGATGCCAGGTGAGCGCGCAGCCCGTCTGGGATCGATCGTGGGTTGCCTCACCGGGTAGGGGATTTTCAGGTTTTCTGGAATAGTATACACACGTAAGTTTGTTCAATGGTTAAAGCGCAGGGTATGCACTGCGTGAGGTATAAACATCCGTTCTAGATTAATCGCCTGTTAAGGTCGCACCCATGTGTGTGTGAGAGCGTGCGTATGGTGTGTGCGCGTAAGTGCGTCCGTCATTCGTGTACTCTAAAAAACAAAGGGCTGCCAGACTGGCTGATGGCAATAGGAAAGAAAAAACAGAAGAAAAGCGTTAGCATAATATGAGCCGAGAAGCCTAAAAAAAAGAGCAGAGAAGCACGGTGCTATAACATTTTCAAAACAAAAACGCACGGTGCTAGAGTACAGATGTAGTCCATCAGTTTCTTTTTTTTGACGTAGAAGTCCATCAGTTTCAGTCCCCAAAAAACTTAAACTTCATAACCATGGTCCATGGCAACATGTTATTCAGACGTAGTGGCTCTCCTTGTATAAACTAGCTCTTTCAACAAAGAAAAAGGTCCATGCTATCCGAATAGTAATAGTTAACAGTTGGCATTCACGTCAGTGTACGTTGATCAGGGCACGTTGCTAATTAATGTCGTCTATTTGGTAGGCATTGCGGTCACTATATTCAGGTCTATCATTTTGCTTGTACGTATAGTCTATGTATGACAGCTGGGGACGTGTGACGTGTCGATGGCTCAACAGCATGACCGTGGTTGGTTTCGGTATCTTCCTGTGGCCCGCAAAGTGAACAAGCCTAACTACTATTGTTATTCCGACCTTTCTTGGCCTTAATTAATCTAGACCATCTGATTCCGATCACGGTTTCGAAATTGTCCGTCGATCCTGAATCCTGATCATATAGACAATGGCAGTACGTACGTACCATCCTTGAGCGAAGGACGGGCCCTCGTTCCTGTGCGGCGGCGGCTGCGCGTACGTACGGATGCGCCATCGGCGGCGGCGGCGGCGGGCAGTGGTGGTGGTGCTCATCGACGCCGCCCTTCCCGTACGCCGGTACGCGTCCATCGGGTCCATGATCAATCACAAGTCATCACAAACGACAACTCTAGACAAGAACGCAAAAAATAATTGTCAAAAAGTGCCGGCCACAGTTTTATAATTTGAAGCGTCAAATGCTTCAGGTCAACGAGAATTCGTTCGCGTGATAAGCATGGCATTCACGAGAGAACATGGAAATCTGTAATTTAACAAGTAGATGGCATATGACAACTGACAAACGAAGACGATGATTGGCACGTCTCGCCTTGTGGCGGGCGACACCGACATTGGCGTGAGGACTGTAGTAGCTCATCCTTCCTTCATGCGGCGACAAAAAAGTGAAAAGGAAAAAAAGATTGGGTTTGGGATTGTAATATCATACAGGAGGTCGGATTTGGAAGACGAGAAGGGAGAGGAGAGATTGCCCTAGGGTAGGGATGGAAAAAAAAACTCGAAACTTACGAGCCAGCTTGGCTCGGCTCGGAACATACACGAGCCGAACCGAGCTGATATTTCTGCTCGTTATCTTAATGAGCCGAGTTCGAGCCAGCTCGTGAGAAACTTGTTAAGCTCGTTTATATTAGAATTCAACACAACAAGTCTAGTAGCCCAACTAGAACAGACTCAACCTAAAGCCTACCAACTCAGCACAGCAAACCACAATCCTATCCTATCAACATAGCGTCCGGCCTCCGCCCGATGCCCTCTCGTTCCGCGTTCAACCCGGCACCCTCTCGCGGTCCCAAGTCAAACGAGTCAACTCGCGAGTTCATAACAAGTCGAGCCGAACAGACATTTTTGCTCGTACCAAGTTGGCTCATTATCCACCCCTACCTAGGGTTGATCAGAGATGCTCATTATCCACCCCTACCCTAGGGTTGACCAAAGACAATAGGCTATTTTTTTTTTCGAGAACATTGCGCGGCCGTTGCATTAATAGAAGAATAGGCTAGCTATGGGCTATTCGCGGCAGCAAGACAACGCAACAGATAATTTATAGGTGTTTCAAGAAAAAAAATGAAAGGGGAGAGTTTCTTGGAGTTTTTCAATTTTTTTTTTCCTTGAGAGTGTTGTAATCAAACTGGATTTGAACTCCTATATTAGTTGGGCATTTAATGGAAGCATGAGCTGGAGAACAAGAGGCTTCTTACACACGAACATCACGTACGGTCAAGGCAATGCACGGTTTATGTATCCGTCAACTGACCTCGTTGCATTAATCAAGATACAGCATTTTTTTCCACTACCGATCAGCCATCAGACTGACTGCCTGCTCTAGATCGGCAAGTGAATCGCACATAGCAATGCCCATAGGAAAACAAATCGATCCTACTAGCAGCTAGTAGTAATACCACCGGTCTGTAGTCTGGACGTGCGGGAGATCTCGCCTGATATTTAAGAGCGGAGGCTTGATGTCGCCTCCACAAAACTACGGAGATCATTTAGATATGATTCTAATATTAGTATGTTCAACAATTGACAATAGCGTCAAGGTGTTTGAAGAAACTCTCGTTTTCAGTAAAGTTCTACCGCTGTCAGGCTGTAGATGGTCAGACCAGCCTTTGTGGTGATCTGACCGGTCACCTCTGGCGGTCAGACTGGCCAGGACTTTGGCTAAAAGGCTGGCGGTCAGACCGGCCATGGGCGGTGGTCTGACCGGCCAAAAAGTTGTTTGTTGAGTTTTAGGCCGGACAAAAAATAGAGGGTGTATGTAAGAGAGATGATTCTTCTACACTTGGTCTCATAATTTTTGGAGCTTTGAGCCAAAAGTTCTATTCGTTTTAAATTTTCAGGGAGGGTTTGGATTTCCGAGGCTGAAAATTTGGCTAAGTGTTGAGGCGGTCTGACCGACCATTTGCTGGCAGTCAGACCTACTGGCTAGCAGTCAGACTGGCCATGGGCGGCGGTTTGACCGGCCAGGCAGTGTTATGGAGACGGGAAGGCGGTGAACTTTGAGGGTTAGGTCATGTTCATGAGTTTCATTGTATAGATGTTGCATGATGCATGTATTTGGCTAACATAGGTTAAGTTGTGAAGAACTTGTGCTCGAAAATGGTTGCTTGGTCTATTGTTGTGCAGGTGGCTTGGAGTCAACTATGGTCAACGACGAGGAGGACCGGAACTTTGTTAGGAGAACCAAGGTCCAGAACGATCGTAGATGTCGGGTGAGATGGTTGGACTTAAGCAAGGCGCAAGATGAACTACAACCATAGAAGGCGAAGTTTGAGCAAAGGCCTTTGTGAAGGTATGTGCTTATGTCTCATGAATTATGTAGATTGATGATTGTGCGTATCGTGCGGTGCTACATAACATTTTGTTTGTTTGTGATGGTTGTATGACACCGGAGCTAGGTTATGTTGAGGCGGACTAGATCGGTAACAGAACCGAGGTCCAGAACGATCGAGGTGGTGCCAGAAGATGACTGAGGCTGGCGGGTGGTTACAAGCCGAGAAGACAAGGAACCAGAGCGGGAGCTACCGATGACGAACATGATGGGCAGTGGTAAGGTGGACTAGGATTAGACTCAGGGAGGAGTTGAGGTCCAGACTAAACTCAGGGATGAGTTGAGGTTCTGAATGGTCAAGGAAGCCGGGTGCAGCCATGGTGAGACATGTGGTGAGCCAAGTGACTTGGTCCCAGTTGCAAGTGAGAACGATTGGTGAGATCTGGACACGTGAGAGGCTTGGCAGGAAGTCATTGGGGCCATATGAATGATGATAGAGCATGGGAGATGCTTCGAGCCGAAGGAATCGCCAAATGTTAGTAGAGAGGCATTTTGCGAAATTGCCCTTTACTGGAAAAGTGGTAAGTGGTGGTGTGTGAAACCACCTTCTTGGCCTTGGAGAAACTGCGGCGCAAGACGGCGCAATGAGATGCGATCTAGGTCAAGAGAAGATGAAGACGACACTTTGAGAAGCGTGCGTGAGTGAAACCCGTTTGTATGTGGGTTTAACATGTGCCCGTTTGGGATGTCTCTCTAGAGTTAGCCTCCACTATAAAAAAGGAGGGTGCTAGTTGTGCACCCCCAACCTTTGTATTCTACAAACCCTAATTTGTGATTTAGGGATAGGAGAGAAAAGTGAGATGCTAGGGTTCATTAGAGATAGATTGATTAATTGCTCAAGTGTTGAGCTTTTGTCCTCTATAGTGGAGTGGCTGTAAATATACAATCTATCTAATCAATTCATGCAAGATTTGCCCCAAGATGAGTCCTATCTTGTTTTTTCTCTCTTTAATGTCTTTGGGGATTTTTTGGTGTTTCTTATGTTTTTATTTGGGATCTTGCTGTGATCTTGCTTGCTGGAATGTGTGGGGTATGATCTAATGTCATCTTGATCATCATCCACCCACGAGCAAGCTTTTGGATCTAAGTTTGATTTTACCCCGGTTTTGATGAAAACAATTGTGATTTTAGGAGTTTTGCTCTTGAGGGACTTTGGCTTGATTGTTTCTGTGATTGAGGGTGCTAAGACGTATGAGAAACCATTCTTAGCCATCTTAGATTGATTCTTCCCACGAAATTATCTCTATCATCGTTTTCGTATTTGGCCTGATTTTAGAGCAACCTTCACTCAAACGAAAAAAGATCAGAACTTTGGTAATGATCTTCACGATCTTTGATTGGAATAGATTGCTGACATGTAGTTTGGACTAGGTTGCTATCAACTCCTTCTAGTCAAGAACCCCAAAGCTTGAGCAGTTACGGAGACAATGACACGCAGGGGTATTAGTTTTTGAGCGCCAGTCAGTGCTTGCGCACCGGACGTGCCAATTGACAAAGACCATCTGGCATTCATAGACTTCAGCTCAGAAATGGAAATTTCGATCGTTTATATACAGAAACGTCGTGCATGATCCTGTACATTCTAGTCACATGTATGTATCAACTATACGTGTACTGTACTTGGTACTTACATTAGATATGGCGCTTGGATGACGACTACGCGTACGTGCCATTGGTGAAAAACATGGGCCATTCTGAATCTGATGATTATGATGCTTACATCAAATCATCACTTCGTCCGTGATAGTCCTTGGGGTAGGGGTGATCAAAATATATAGACACGGATTTAAGAGCGCAATATATATTAACCTGTCACGTTACACCCATCGATCCATTGGTACTACTAGGCATCTGGAGGATATCCACAAACGCGCTAACTTATTTTACACACGCTGCCACGACACACCCAGTAACCATGTAGATTAAGCAGTACGTGGCTGCCTGCCCCTGCATTACTACTTTACTACACTGTGCTCAGCGGCTCGATCACCAACCGGAAAACACGCTTCACCTTTGCAAGCTCACCGTCAGCCTCACCCTTCCGCGATGCTCTGCAGCGCGGGCCTCCATTGCCGGCCGACCCGCCTGCCGAGCACCACGCCGTGCGGCAGCAGCGCCTCCAGGTCGCAGTCGCCGGGCTCGGACGCCGCGTCGGCGTGGTCGTTTTCCGGCGGATTCGGCACGGAGGACGTGCCTGCAGGCTCCGGCTCGTCCGACTGGCGCATGACCTGGATGGATGGAAACACAAGTGAGATGAATGAACGCGTGCGGCGTGCCCGTGCAGAGTGGTTGACACGGCCATTTCGGGGGCGTTTAACTAGTTTGGAAATTGATGACGATTGGCAGTTCGTCAAAATTTAAGATGCGATCGATCCATGATTCGATGGCGACTGAACAGATCACGAAAGACTTGGCAAGATGGCTGTTGGGTTGGGATGGCTCCGTGTACGTGCAAGCGAAAAAAAAATCGTAACAAGAAGGGAAGAAACGTTTTGGGCGCGTTGCCCGCTACGAGGAGTAACGTACCTTTGCGAGTGACCGGTGGGATTCCTCAGGCACGACGCCGCCGCTGCTGCCACGCCGGCGGCGAGGATGGGCCGGCTTCGCCTCCTCCTCCTTGGCCTTAATTGTGACGCGGCTAAGCCTGACTTGCCGCTTCGATGCGAAATGTCTCAGCACCTCTGCTCACACACGACAAACCCATTGGAGCAAAACTTACTCATTTAGCAGCAAAAGCAACATGGAAAAAAATGGAGACCAATCGGAGGAGAGAAGAAACAGTGACATCTAGAGCATCAACTTTCGGAGTAAAGGAATGCAAGAGAGATAATTACGGACAATCCAAAAAGGCGTTCCTTAGTCTACCGTTTTAGTCAACAGTGGCATTTAAACGAACGCGACACGCACGAATCTCATCTTTATCCGTATGCTAGCAATAGCATGCGAGCATCTCATCTCATTCTCATCTCTACCTACCGGCCGGCCTAACACGGCCAACAAGTACGGGCGGCAACAAATGCCGCAAACGTTAGGTGCAACGCAACAAGAGCAGCCGCGCGGAACGGGCGCTAGGCACGGCGGCACGCACGTACCTTCGAAGCTGACGAGGCGGTAGACGCGGCCGAGCAGGAGCGTGTCGTCGGGGCGGAGCAGCTTGAGGTGCTTCACGGGCGGCGCCGCAGCGCCCGAGGAGGCTGTGGGCGGCGAGGTGATCACGGCCGCGACGTAGTGGCCCGGGTTGGCCGCCATGACGGTCCCCGCCGACAGCGCCCAGTACGCGCGCTCCGTGCGGCCGCCGCCCGGGTGCTGGATCACCACCGCCGCCGCCTCCGCCGCCTGGCAGTTGCCCATATACGCCGCCGCGCACGCGCGTTTCTTGCGCCCTCTTTGTTCTTGTGTTGAGAGAGGCGGCGGGGCAAGTGACCGTCGCTGGTAGTCGCGAGCGTTTTATAAGGTGGTTGGTGACAGAAGAATATAGCTCGATGCCGATGACCGCCGTAGCACGGTAGCTGCAGTCTCGGCTAGTTACATACAACGAAGGGCACGTGATACGTGGCGGATTTATGGGATTTCCTTCTATGACCATTGTGAAATTGGGAAATTAATCAAGAAGCGTGATCCGGCAAAATTAGCGTGAGATGCGAAATGAATGGAAAAGGCTTATACACGTTGTATATTGTCCGATTATACGTGGACACTTAACCTAAACAAAAACTTGTTAGAGGATTATCAACCAACAAGACTCATTAGTTAGTTTAGTATTATGTTGCTTATTTATGCATTAAAGGAAGACTTCCTTCTCCTATATAAAGGGGGCACACAACTCTCATTATACACAAAGACTACGGACAAAAAGATCAATAAAGATAGAAGACGCAGACTACATCCTTGTATTATTGTCTATTGTTTATTATTCGTGAGTTGAGAGCTTCGTTCGTCGGCAACATGACCTCAATTATAAAATACGTTATCAACATAATAACACTCTAAGCTAAGTCTTCCTGGTACATTGTTTTGTTCTAAGTTTTCAATTCTAGTGGTAATGTTCTTTTTAGTAAATTAGTTTTTATTCAACTCTTCATTGTCGTCGACCCCGCCAGTAGCCAAAGACGCTCCAGACGTCTTATCGCCACCATCGATCATGCCAGCCCAGCAGTTAATCGAGCCGATCGGTCGTGCGTCTCTCCAAGCCTGCGCCGCTAGACTCCACTGAGATTGGTTCGGTTTGTAACATCACAAAAATCTACCATGGGATATTTGTACTATGTATAAATGTGGGAATGAAATTTTGAGCATGTTTTTGAATTTTTTTTTTCATAAATCAATTGTTGCATTTGCATACAAGTAGAAGCTTAGAAGAATATTCAAGAAAATACACAACACATAAAATTTTGGAAAAAGTACACAACAAACTAAATTGTCTCGGGAGTCTCCACAAAAATTTTCATGATTTTTGGAGCCATTTTGATATGTTTAGAAATTCGTCAAATTCTCAGCCTTTTTAGAAAATTTCAAACAAATTCCAAATCTCCTGCTCACCTATTGGGCCAAAACCTAGCACGTCCCAACTCCTTGCGCCCGAGCTATCCCGCTTCGAAGCCCCTCTCCTCACTCTCACTGACATGCTGGACTCACTCGTTAGATGTCTTTGTCCACCTCGCTCAAGATCTGCGCCAGTGTGTGCTTGCTCCCGCTCATTGCTCAGCCCACAGTTCTTGGCCGCCCATCGCTTTGAGCTCAATTGCCCATGTTGCCTTCGTACTTGCAGCGTCCCGTGTCATTACCCCGGAGGGTAATCACACTTAACCATACGAATTACTATTCGTCTGCCTGGTAGGATACCGCTCCGATAAATAGTAAGCCTTACCAGAGTTAATGTAACAGAACAATAAAATAGAAACTATACTTTTATTACAGTTAGCTACGCAAGGATATGGTTATTTATTACAAGTAATTTACAACTGCAAAATGGGACTAAGTCCCCTCGCTTGCCTGCCTTGCTCCACTGGTCGCCTACTCGTCCCACTCGCCGAATAGAGTGTCCACCTTGCCAGGCTCCTCGTAGTCAGTGCCCTCGCCTCCTGCGGTCTCCGCGGTACCTACGTGTCTATCGACGATCGGTCGCCGATCTTACGAAATAAATAGAGAAAAATAACAAAGAGTTATTGGGATAGAATGAGATTGCTCTTTATTGCTATGAACTGGATCCTTTATATGGGGTGCCCTCGACAAGGCAGTGGATTAATCCTAATTACACCGAGCGTAATGCTTGCTATGCTACTGAACCAGACTTGAAACATGAATCTAATTGCGATTGTGATGCTTCAATGTGATGCCCTTGTTCCTCCGTGCTCCATCTTTAAATAACCATCGAAGGAGTGACAGTTACTCCTAGAGAAGGCGCCTATTAGAAGTGATGCGTCCGGTTGGAGGGTCAGTTACAGTTAGTGAAACAATAACTGATCGTCGGTTGGTGTCGGTGAGACATTAAACCATATGGTGGTTATTGTCAGTGTCTTAGGACTATGAAACATCGCGTGGTATGGAGCAGTTATGACATGTGTTTCATTCATCACACGGTAAGGAATATACTTAGAATCGGGTCCAAGTGTTAGTTCATAGCTTCTACGAGCAGTCACCTGGTCAGGGGCTGGGTACAGGACCTCATCCGACCAGGGTACCCATTATGTAACCTCTGGAATCCTTACGACCTCAGGGGTCGTTAGCCTTAGGGGTTACGACCACGAAGATATATGGTCTTTTATTATGTATTAAAGTAATACATAGAGATTTTAATTCTCGTCAGCTAGCCCCCGAACTTTAAAATGAATTGGTTGTGTGAACCCCCGATGAAAATCGTATCGGGCAGACCCTCATTTAATGCCATGACAAACGAGGTGGTCTGTATTCACTTTATAGTTGAGAAACTGCCTTGGGACTCGAAGAGTTTTTCTGTCTGTTAGAAAAAAGGTTTGTGTCTGTTGGACTTTGGATAACTCCCGATTGTAGCTAAGGAGTTGCGGCTATACAATCCCTAGTGTGCACAACTTTAGGGTTTTTACGCCTTTAGTTTTTACCTTGAATCATTTTCATCTTCCGCAAAGAATCTCCTCCGACCTCCTCTCATCCTTTCGCCCAAAACCTTCTCTGACCACCTCTCGTCCAAGATCCAACCATGTCGGACTTGATTACCAAGTGGTTGGCTTCTGATCTGAGCGAGAAGAAGCTTAAGGCTCTGGAGGAGATTGGGATGTTTCCGGACAAGAATCTGATTAAGTGGAGGTCAGCAACAGGAAAGCATTTCCTGAGCAGAGAAGAAGGGGAAATCCCCGTTTTTCTTGCCTACGTCGAGTGCGGGCTCAGATTTTCAGTACACAAGTTCCTCTCCCATGTTCTTGAGTACTATGATGTCAAACTAGTGAACCTAGCCCCTAACTCAATCACCAACCTCAGCATCTTCGTCTACCTCTGTGAGGCGTACCTGGGGATCCGACCAAATCTAAAGGTCTTCAGGTAGTTCTATAAGATGGCGAGGTCGGGGAAGTCAGTGGCTGGACCTGGGGAATGCTCACTGCGCCTTCATGACGGGAAGGCTGATGAGTACATCCGAATGTACTCAAAGTCTTCGTGGTCGTCATGGAAGAAGAGCTGGTTCTATATGACAATCACGAAGGATGACAGTCTCTATTTCGTCGACAAATTGGCGAGTGAGAACCCCAACTGGCGATCGACTATGAAGAAGGAGGGAAGGGTTGGAAAATGTGTCGAAGCAATCCAAGACCTCAGCGCCAAGGGCTTAACTGCTTGGCACATGGTTAGGGATTTCTCCATGCGATGGATTAGTCCCTTGAGGCTCCGATCCTTTCCCATGCTCTAGTACATCGATCGTGACGAGGCGACCGAGGATTCTAGAGAGGGTAACTCCTGAAATCCCGACCAGTATGGTTTATTTAGTTGCCTATTTCCTAACCTTGAAATCTCTTTCATTTTTGTAGCGCTTTCCTCTGATGAGATCAGGGAGCGGATCAAAATGATTTGCGCCGAGGAGCCTGATGTTAAGGCTACTTTTCCCCACATCTTAGCTGCTGTCTCATTAGAAGAGAAGACGGGGAGACTCAAGGTAAATAAACAACTTATTCTTCACCTTATATACATTTTCGGATCAATATATAATTCTGCTCTAATATGTAGGCGGTCTGGCTGAGACTAAAAGAGTCCAATGTGGGCTCTCCATTAGTTATTCTGACCGATTCCTCCTCGGCGATCAGCGAAGATGATGATCTCCTGAAGGTAAAAGAGCATTTCGCAAGGAGTATATATTTTAGATGGAAAACTTTTGTCACCTAAAAAAAGTTGGCTTTTTAATTAGGTGGAAAAGAAGGATCCTCAGGCCAAGGCGGCTAAGGTCGTAGGCCCCAAAGTGGTCGTTCACGACTTGACAGTTGCTTCCAAAGCAACTGTCCTGAAAGACAACGAAGACACCGTCTCCGACCAGCTGGTCAAGGACCTCGACCACCTGATCGAGGATATCACTTCCGACCGGAGGTCAGAGGACGCAAAGGGTATAACCAACCCTACTGGTTTAGAACCAGTACAATCGATAGAGAAGAAAAGAAAGGTGAGTGCTACAGATTTTACTCCTACGCGCTTCAAGATCAAGACAAAGAAGACGACTAGATTTGTATACATGAAAGTTACTTATGCAAACACATACCTTTTGTGATTCTGGTATTCTAAAATCTTGAATTTCCTCCCTTCTATTTTTATAGATCCTCTAGTGGATCGGTCGCCTTCGACCAGAGCACTCCCTGGGAAAAGATTTATGAGGAAAAAGAGGTCGAGCTAGCCCTCGAGCATGTGGCAGCGCCTGCTCAGGAACCTGTTGCGGCTCCAACCCCACATATGGAGGTGGAGGTCCCTGAAGAGTCCCAACAGGTTCCAATCTCTGCTGGGAACTCCCCTCTTCCCGACACCTTCCCATATTGCCCTCGGTTCATTGATGACAAAGAACTCAATGAGGCCTAGGGGAGGATATCAGACTGTCAAGTGGAGACGAGTCTTGATACTATATTTTATGAATATAATGATGTAGTAATCCGGGTAAGCATGCACGACCACTTTAATAGCCATTTCCTTAAAGTTTATCGAGAAACTTAAAGAAGTTTAATATTTTTGTAGCATATGGTGGAAAAATTCGCTGTGATCGGAGGGTTAACCCAACGAATCAACTTCTTGGAGAAGAAAAACTCTAAATTAGAAAGTAAGTACTTATTTTCCTAATTTCTTCCTTCTTTCTTTGCTATCTTGCTCCTCTCTTGTTAATTAATTTATCTGCTTATCATATTTGATAGATTCGAAAAAAACTAAACAAGAGGTTATGGCTAAGGAAGCCAAAATAAGCAAGCTTGAAGAAAAATGCCAAGCCAAGAACCGGTCGAACGAATTCTTGACAACCAGAAACAAAGAGATCATTGAGACTGTCGAGAAAAAGAGTCAAGGTAATTGGTCATAAACTTGACCAGTATACTATCTTTTCTAATTGCATGTATTTATCCTTTGGTTTACTCGTGCAGAGCAAACTCAAGCATTAGAAAAGGCTGAAAAAGCTCTTAAGTTTGAGCACGATAAGGAGGCCGCTCTTGGGTAGAATCTTGAGGAGAAAGTCAAAGCTCTCAACAAGATGCTATTTGGCATGAGATCTGGATCAAGCCTGCCCATTCTAAGAGATCCGGTCGAGATGATAGATCACCTTGGCTGACAACTCGAAGATCTCCAAGGTCTGCTCAAGACTACTCGGAAGAACCATGCCCGGGTTATGAAGGATGCTGTTGCAAAAGGAGTCAGTCTTGCTTTGGTAAAGCTAAAAGCTTCCAACCCCTCTATTCCCATCCAAGTCATTGAAGAAGACTTCAACTGTTTGGGTGAAGAAGTGGCTGAGTTATTCGAGGAAGTAATGTCTCTCGAAAACAAGGTCGCAGAGGAAATGGAGGTCGGGTCTCCGTCGCGCAGCGACTAATCTGGTGGCTCCAAGAAGTAGATGATTGTAATGTTAGATTTGTAAATGAAAAAACTTACCTTTTTATCATCAATAAAGTAGATGATTGTAATAAAGATGTATGGATAAATGGTAAGTGGTCTGGTTTATACATAGTATCCAAATTAGTCGTAAGGGTTGCTAAGAACTAAAGACATGGAAAATACTTCGCGAAACGTGCTTATGCCCAAGCCAGACTGGCAGTGAAGATCGTAGGAAAAGGACCGTCGCTAGGAAACTCCTTCTAGTGGGTAGGACCACATGCAGAGAGGAGAAATTTCGACTAGGAGCCTTTCCGTGTCCCGACCAGTAGCCAAACAAGAGTAGAACAGAATGTTGAAGTGAAGAAAGCTAGTCTTCGAAGTCTTAAGCATGTAAGTAACTATATGTAGTTGTTTGTGTTATGCTCATTTCATTCGTATGTTTCTTTGAGAAAAGAGTGTGGTCACGTGTGAGAACCATTGAAGTAATGGTCACGACTAGGATCTTTATGGCGTTTGACTAATATGTCTGAGACAGAGAGTAAAAGAGATCCTTTTGGAAGGATATCAGAGAGAATTGAGTCTTCTCCGACCAGTTAAACAACAATAGTATGTAACCGGATTATGGATAACAGTCATATAAACAATATCACCCATCGAAGAAAGTAAAGAACTGATGAATCTTTATTGAAATTGAAAGAATAGAAAAAAAAATTATACAAAGAACTTACGCAATTGATCAATGTTCTATGAATTAGACAAAACACGCCCGTCTGACATGGCTAGTCGTACTGAACCAGGTCTGGTGACTTCGATCACAGTGTATGAACCTTCCTATTTGGGAGAAAGTTTATTATGATTAGCCTGGCTCTGGATTTTTCTGAGAACCAGATCACCTACAGCTAGGCTGCGAGGTTGCACCTTACGACTGTGATACCTTCGCATGGATTGTTGGTAGACCGCCGATCATATAAGGGCTTGATTTCGTTGTTCTTCAAGAAAATTGATATCGTCGAGTCTTCGTTTTACCTGATCATTCTCGTTGAAACAATCAGTTCGAGCAGAGCCCATTTTCAGTCCTGGAGGAAGCACTGTTTTAGCACCGTAAACCAGAAAAAATGGCGTTTCGTCGGTCACACGACTGGTTGTGGTTCGAACGACCCATAACATAGAAGAAAGTTCTTGAACCTAAGCTCCTGACCGTTTTGTTAACTGGTCGAACACTCGATGTTTCACTCCTTGCATTATGATACCATTAGCTCGCTCGACTGCTCTATTGCTCTATGGATGAGCGATAGAAGCGAAATGTATCTTGATACCTAGATCCTCACAGAATTTCTAAAAATTTCCGTTGGAGAACTAGGTACCATTATATGTGATTATACGACTAGGTATACAAAATCATGCCATCACATTTTTTGTGAGGAATCTCTTAGCGGCTTCAGTTGTTGTTTTAACAACTGGTTTGGCTTTTATCCATTTTGTGAACGTGTCAATCATGACAAAAAGAAATTCGAAGCCCCCGGGTGCTCTTGGAAAAGATCCTAGAATGTCTAGTCCACAGGTTGCAAATGGCCAAGAAAGATGTATTGTTTGCAAAGTGCTGGGACCCAAAATACGATTCAGAAACCATCTGTGTATTCTGAACTAGTCCCAGATCAGTAGCTAGCTCACACAGGAAACTGTGATGAAATACCATCCATTTATTTGATTTAACTAAAAAGATCTCAACATAATAAATAGTAATAATAACTGGACCTTATGGTCAACGTTTACTTAATTTGCCACGCAGGGCTAAAGAAATAGATAAACTCTTGTATCGAAATGAAACTCTTGAAAAAGCCAATCAACATGCCCATAGACAATCGAGTGGAGAACGCTTCCTAATCCGCAAACCTTCATGGTGCTCCTGGGCGAAGAACTCTTGAGCAGCTTGATATTCTTTAACTGATCAACAATGACGCAAAGCCGTGAATACATAAAGCACTCAGCAAATTATGGAAAAATGTATGCAAATAGTATTCATGCAAGGCTGGAACAAAGGTTAGCTATATGGTTTTTTTTGCAGAAAGCAACATTTACGATAAATACAATAAATAGATTGAAATGCGTAATTGAAAAGAATAATAGATAATTAAACAATTTCCTTTAAAACAACCAGTGAACTTCCCATTCACTTCACAACCAAACCAATGATAACTGAATGCCCAATTCACCAATCGACACAACTCACCAAGTGAATTACCCGTTCACCAGACAAACATTATATTCATCAAGTGAACTTCCTATTCACACACTGACTCATTTTATAAGAAACTCTATCTCTCATGTGAAATCCCCGGACATGTCTATAACTGAGGACACGGCTATTCGAATAGATCAATTAACACTCTGCAGAGGTTGTACACTTTACCCACAAGATGCAATCAACTAGATCAGAGTTGGCCACAACAAAACCTTTTAGGAATTTCGTCTCAACAATTGACTTTCCCGTTGTGCATGTAGCCCTCCCAAAATCTCACCGTGAGTTGACACACAACGTTGGACAGGGATGCGGCGAACCGTCCCGCGATGTGACCTTAGAAAAGGATACACACCTCCACCCGTATACTACCTGAGTAGTCAAAAGCCAAAACTCCACAACCTAGTAGGTTAGACCCGTCCCATCAGGCATGTGGTTGTACGTAAGGCCCAATTCAATGGTGTACAAGACTAAGTCCTTGACAAATTACTCAGGCGAGTCTACCACAAACCCACAACATGTTGAAACACCCCCCACTATCCACCATCCACTCGCCCGAGCGAAAACCATTTTATTTAACCAAGACCAATGACATACCCTGTCATGGTACACAAATTTTAATAACAGCAGTGGCTAACCACCGCAATTCCATATTTCATTAAGTCAAGATTAATAATTTTGACACATGTGATAATGAACCCATTGTAACTAAGCTGAACTAAGCATCTGTACGATACCCATGTTGGTGATACAAATATATCCAACCAAAATTATCCCTACTAAGGTGACAAAGGATTCATGTCATTCAAATAATTAATGGAGATATAATGACAACAGGTAATAACTAATCCCAAAACAATTTGTATAAAGATAGCATGCAATTGTATAAAACAATATACTTTTGAAATCATAGGTACAATATGATCAAAGGACCATGACTTGCCTTGGAATAGATCATGAGATTGATCTTGGTCTTAGTGATCTCCCCCTTGCTCAAAACTTCTCGAAGTATCAACGTCTACTCGCAAACAAGCAAATAAACCAAATAAATAAATAACAGAGAGAAAAAAACTCTAAAAATTAAACAAAAATCTCAAACTCCAAAAATTAAATAAAAATCTCAGATAAACATACATTGAATTTATATGAATTTAGAAATTTGAATGGACTCAATCGGAGTTCGGATGCAAAAGATATGGGCTTTGGAAGATTGAAACCCTAAAGAAAAAGAAAAAGAAAAAGGAACTGTTTATAATTTTCCCGAATTAATTTTCTATTGAAAATTCCAATTAATGTGCCAGCATGACGTCAGCACATATTTTCGGAATTAAAAGAAATTTGGAAAAATCACCATAGAGGCTGACATGCGGGCCCGAGGTCCGTGGACTCGGTCCACTCAAAGGCTCAAGGGTCTACGGGTGTATGTCTCATGGAATAGTGGCTCTGACCAGTGGGGACCACAAGGTAGAGAAAGGGCTCATGATGAACTAGGTTCACCCAAGATCTAATATGAGTTTGGGGCTCGGGTTGACACATCTGTTCACACGTGGCGCTGACACAAATGCCACGAGGGTGACACGGAGGCAAAGGATGCTAACTTGGCTACACACGTGGATGCCACATCAATAGTTGACATCATCCCCGGTGAGGGTTGCTGTACCGGTCTACAACGGCGAACCAGGGCACGTCGGCGATAGTGAGTGCACGCAATGGGTAGGGCTTGCTATTGCGCTCACACTGATATGCATTTTGGCTTTGGAGGTTGACGAGGATCACCGGAGTTGGCGACGAAGCGAAAGACGAAGAACGGTTTTGTCGGGGTCGACAACTAAAAGTGCTCCGGGGCAACGAAAGGGTTCCTGAGGAAGCTCTGATGATGGAGAAAACAACGGTGTGGTCCACGGAGGCGGAGCACGGCCAGTAGTGGCAGAATTTGAAGATTTGAGCTTCGGCACCGAAACCCTAATTTCACGATTGCGCCGTCTTTAGGGCTTTAGGAGAAGAACGGGGTGGAAATTCGGGGTGAGGAGGCACGGATGAAGCTTGGGGTCCCTTTTATACCCCGAGGACGTGCCAGATTTGGAAAACCCTAAAACGAGTTCGAGACGCATACGAAACAAACTCGGGACAGAAGGCGATACAGAATCAAATTTGATTTGGTACGATTGCGGAAAGATAAGGAAAGTGAAAGGACGCCGTTAGGATAAGATTTTATGGTTAGTTGAGTTGTTGTCGGATGAAGCTTCATGAATGGTAGCTATGGCGTTGCCAGACGAAGGATGTGAGGAAGACGGGCGGAGGTGGAAGACGACGGTGGGACCCACTAGTCAGACAAAGAAAGGGAGCGTGCGCGGGCTGCTGCGCGAAAAAAGCCTAGCTGGGCCGGGCTCTGCGGAGAGGATAATGGGCCAAGGGAAAGAGATTAGGCCCAAAGGATTTCTGAGATTTATAAATAGCTTTTCTTTTTAGAAAATAGCAGAAAATTCAAATAGCAACTAGAAAATAGCAAATGCACTGGAAAAAATTCTAGAAAAATCTAGAAAATATATCCAAGCACATAGAAACCAAATAAAATAATTTTGATAGTAGTTGATGCTGATATTAATCATATTAAATTGTTTTTGATCTCTGAAAATTCCAATTAAGCTTTAACTTTAATAGAAAAAATTCAAATGGTTATTTTTCTTTTAAAACCCCAAAACAAATCAAATTTTGGGATGTTACACAAAGCTTGTGCCGGCTGATGTACTTGTCGACTATGAAATTGACACTGTATGCACTTCGTCATGAGCTCTTTGGCATCATGAAGGGTAGTTGGCCAGTAGTATCCTTGCTTGAAGGCTTTACCGACTAGTGTTCTGTAGAAATGATGTGTTTCATAGACTCCTCCATGAATGTTGGCTAGCAACTTCTTGCCATCCGTTTGAGATATGCATCTCCCCAACAGTCCGTGAGATCCCCGTTTATTAAGGGTAGTTTCGATCTGTTGGACCGAAACGACGACTAGACCCGGGGAGGGGGGGGTGTGAATAGGAGCGTTGTCTCTTATTCACCTTGATCGGATTCAATTCAACTTTCACTCCGATAGCCATAAAAACTATGAAGATCAATCGACAAACTTAGTGGAAGACTTGTGTTGAATCTAATCAAAACCCCAAAGCAAATCAACCAAAAAACTCAAATTAAAATGAGTAAGGCGGGAGTACAGGTGAATAGTAGCGGTACTACCGGTGAACAGTAAAAACAACCCGATCAATAGTAAAACCAGCCCAAACCAAAACCAAAATCGGCACAACATTTGATTCGGTGATCGAAATTTCATGAAACTTGAAACAAGCCTTCTCTAGGATGTTCGGAACCTATTCCAATCGAAGAACATGAAGATCATTGCCAAATTTTAACATTTTTCTGTTTGAATGAAGATTGCTTCAAAACCGAGCCAAAAACAAACTTTGATTCTAGAACTTGCTCGTGGGTAAGAGATGATCAAGATGATCCTAGGTGCATTCCCACATGTCACAGCAAGCAAGATCTTTGTAAGAAACCAAAGGAAAACCAACGGATCATCAAAAAGCCAAAATCACCAAAGAGAGAGCAAGAACAAGGAGAGAGTCATCTTGAAGAATCTTGCTTGGATTGATTAGAGATTGAAGTTGGTTTACAGCCACTCCAGCATGGAGTACAAAAGCTCAACACTTGAGTAGTCAATCAATCCACCTCTCAAGAACCCTAATCTCTCCACTTTTCTCTCATATCCCTAAAATACAAACTAGGGTTTCTAGATACAAGGGTTGGGAGGTGCACAACCAGCACCCCCCTTTTATAGTGGAGGCTAGGCTATGAGTGAAAACCCTATGGGCACCCGTTAAGCCCACACACAAACAGGTCTAACTCACGCACGCTTCTTAAAGCATCGTCTTCATCTTCAATTGACCTAAACCACCTCTCCTTGCGTCGTCTTGCGCCGCGGTTTAGCCAAAGGCCATCAATGCGGTATTTTGGTGAAGTTACCGAAATACCCTTTCTCGATCCTTCTCCAAAGACCGAGTCCAATCTTTATGAAGCAATCGCATGCCTCGCCACGTGTAGGTTGATCAAAGGCTCTCTTCATGTTGGCAAGTCTCTCCCATCCGGCTCCCACAGAAACTACCATGACACTTGCACCGACGCCCGCTCCGCTTGATGCAACCCGTCGCACCGAACTTCCCATTTGGTCATCCTTGTCCATTTTGTGCCATGCTTAAGTCCATTGACTTCACCTGACATCCTCGATCGTTCTGAACCTCAGCTCTCCAAGCCTAGTCCCGATCATCCTCACCGTTGACCGTCGTTGACCTCCAAGCTTCCTGCACAACAATAGACAAAGAAATCGATTTTGGGAATAAGTTCTTCGCAACTTGACCCATGTTAGTCAAAACATGCATCATGCAGCACATATGTAATGAAACTAACCTACAAACATCGCCAAGTTGGCGTGAACGAAACAAAAGCAGTAATACCGCCAAGGAACTCTGTCTTCAAGACTACGGTACTACCGCTCAAAAGATGCAGTCATACCGTTTCTCAGCGAAGATGAAACTCCAAAAAACATGCGCTCTCGAAAAATCATACCGCCATCTAGAATCTGGTATTACATATTTGCAGTAGTACTGCAAAAAGATATGGTCATCTGGATTCTCACCGAAGAAGAAACTCCAAAAAAGATGCTCTATGGAAAAATCGTACGCCATCTAGAATCCAGTATTACCGCGCTGCGGTAGTACCACACACAAATTGTAGTCATACCGATTTTTCTGAACTTTGCCAAAAACGAGTGTTTCGACAATCCCTCATCACTGTTGGCAATTGTATCATCCTAAAATTGTGAGCATATCCCCATGATATCCACAATTTCCCCCTTGTGAACACATTGTCCATTTCCAAAAAAATGTAAGTTTGAGGTTTAAAAATGAAAATGCTCGGCGTTTTCGCGCAAAGGCACAACTTGGTCCAAAAGCAAAAAAAAAAAACGCAATGGAAATGATCAAGTTGGCTTCAGAACATCATAGACAAGTGAAATAAGACAAAAGAGAGCAAGAAAGCTTCAATTTCCAGAGAAAAGTAAAAAAAAAACTCACTTAAGGTCCATATGAAAGAATAATTGTTCAATTTGACCTTTGATCATGGTGAGGTTCCAAGAATTGCAATTCAAGTTCAGAAATGACAATAAGATCATAAGAATGCAAATTAGATACCCCCCTCACTATGATCATCATTTTTTAAAAAAAATTCTCATTTTCTCCCTTTTCCTTTAAATAGCTCCTCTTTTAACATTTTTGCTATATCTTCTCCCCCTTTGACAATGGAGTCATCAAGGGATGACAAAAGTAGAAATGAGGAAGAAGCATAAGAAAGAGTTTACATGAAATGCAATGGAGTGGCTTTATTTTTGATATTTTTTAATTTTTAGTACAAGAAGCTTTGGATATTACCCAAAAGAACAAACTAGCATTTCTACTATTACTCAATACATATCAAGCCCAGAAGCACTAGCAAAATCTTGTTAAGGCATATATACCAAAGTTAAGCTAGAAGACTGAAGATAAAGCGATGAAGTGAAACAATTTAAGCAAAGCTTCAAAATTAGCAAGTTCATCAACAGGGATCCTAAAGTGATAATGACCATGTCAGAATGTTAATGTGAGATCAAAATGCTAACAACGACCATCTTAGAGACAAAAAGTCCTAAATTGAATCATTTTGCTCAAAATACCTCAATCACCCAATTTTTTACAATAGTTTTCATTTGCAATGAATATTGATATTGATTAAAGGTCTATCTTAGTAAAGAAGATTCTGGACTAGGAGCCATCCAAAAACTCTTCCTAAGCTTCAACTAGGGCGGCAAATCTCAATTTTGACAAGCAGTCCCTATGAGATTGTCTGGATCATCAAACTATCTCCAAGTTCATGTCTTTGACATGCAGTCTCGTGAGACTAGTTTGGCACAATTTAGAATACGAAAATTTGATTTTTCATTTTGCATAAGAGCAGATTTTAGATTCACAAAGGAACAAGAAGCTCAAGAGAAGTTCAATCTTAGATTCAAGAGCTAACAAAGTAATTTTGATAGGGCCAATGTCAAAAACATATTACTAATTGTGCAACTAGCTAAAAGATCCATAAATTACAATTTTTAGTTTAAGTTGTCTTAAACTTCTAGCTCATAAGGCAACGACTATGCTACACATGTGAAATTATGATAATTCTAGCAAGTTAAAGAACTAGACATAGAACTGAGTAAAAATTGAAACACTAAAGCTCAATAGGGTAATAAGGAAAACTTCATCATTTTAAAAGATATGCAGTAAAGCTTATATTACAATGCATCTTTTTGTGGTTTTCATATGAATGCATTATGATACAATGATATGCAAGAAAAACTTTAAAAACTTAAAAAGATAAGAAAGATCAGCAAGTTCAGAAAAAGATCAAGGAAAGATCAGATGATCAAGAAAAGCCCAGAAAAGAACTAACTTGCCCTCACACCAACCCATAGGGGTAAATTACCCCTAACTCACTTTTCCATGTGGCAAACCTAGTTGGGTCTAAAGACTTGTGAAGATATCAGCTAACTGAGCATCAGACTCCACAAATTCTAGCACAATATCACCGTTCTCTACATGGTCTCTAAGGAAGTGATAATGAATGTCAATGTGCTTGGTTCAAGAATATTGAACAAGGTTCTTAGCAATATTAATGGCAGAAGTGTTATCACAGAGAAGAGGAACACTAGCAAAAGTTAACCCATAGTCCTTAAGAGCAGACACCATCCACATAATTTGACTATAACAACTAGCGGCAGCTGCATATTTAGCTTCTGCAACAGAGGACTGCTTCCTAGAAGACCAAGAGACAAGAGAAGTGCCTAAGAAATGACAAGTGTCTGAGGTACTATTCCTATCTAGCCGACAGCCCGTAAAATCAGAATCAGAAAACCCTCGAATGGACAAGGAAGATGAGCAGGAATATCAAATGCCATGCTGGAGGGTAGAGTGAAGGTACCTGAAGATGCGCTTGACGACTTAGTGATGGGAAGTTCTCGGAGACGCCTGAAACCTCGCATAGAGATAGACTATAAAGTGGATGTTCGGTCTTGAGGCCGTCAGGTAAAGGAGGGAGCCGATCATGCTGTGGTACTCACGTTGATCCATGACTTTTTCCTCGTCTGGATCCAAAGTAGTTGAAGTCGCCATGGGAGTGACGATTGGCTTGCAGTCACCCATGTCGAAGCGCTTGAGCAGATCCTTGGTGTACTTCATTTGATGGATGAAGATCTGTTAGACTGAAATGGCGACTAGAGGAGGGGTGAATAGGAGCACGCTTATTTTTTCACAAAGATCAGATTCAACCCGAATTTCACTCCAGTAGCTATGGAAGCTATGAAGATCAATATACCAGTACAGTGAAAGACTAGTATAGAATCCAATCCAAAATCCTCAAAGCAAAAGACCAAAACAGGAAATCACAAACCCTAATCCAGAGGGCAGTCTGACCGACGACCAAAGTGCGGTCTGACCGCTCGGGCCGGACTGACCGGCGGTGCAAGCACGGACTAACTGGAGGCCGGACTAACCGGAGGCAAAAGCTCGGACTAACCGGATGCACGATGAACAGTGCAAACAGTCCGAAAACCAAAACTCAAATCGGTCTAACTTTTGATTCACATGGCCAAACTCCAGGAAACTTGAACCACACCTTCTCAAAGATATTAGGAACCTATTCCAATCAAGGATCGCAGAGATCCATACCAAAGTTCCTATCTTTTTCAGTTTGAACGAAGGTGGCTCCAAAACCGAGCCAAATACGAAATATGATCTAAAGACTTGCTCGTGGGTGATTAATGATCAAGATGATCCTAGATGGGTTCCCACATGTCACAGCAAGTTAGATCAAAGCAAGAAACCAAGCAAAAACTCACGGATCAAAGAAAGACTCAAAATCATCAAATAGAGAGAATGAAAGCAAAGAGACACATCTTTGAGCAATCTTTCCTTGGGTTGATTTGATATGGTATTGGTTTATAGTCACTCCATCAGTGGAGGACAAAGACTCAATACATGAGCACGAAATCAAATCCAACTCTCTAGAACCCTAACCTCCACTAATCCTCTCCCTAAGCAAACTAGGGTTTCAAAACAATGAAAGGGTTAAAAGGGGGGGTGCAGCCACCTCCCACCTCTATTTATAGTGGAGGCTTAGAGCTTCTGAAAGCATTAACCCTAATGGGCTCCCGTTAAGGCCCACACACAAACGGGTCACACACGCACGTATTTTAAAGCGTCGTCTTCATCTCCTCTTAACCTAATCCGCTTCATCATGCACCGTCTTGCGCCGCGAGTTGGCAAAAGGTCACCAAGGTGGTATTTGGTAAGATTACCAAAATACCCCTTCACGATCTTTTTGCAAAGACCGAGTCCCATCTTCGTGAAGCACTTCCATACTTCGCCACGTGTAGATTGATCCAGCGGCTCTCATCATGTCGGCAAGTCTCTCCCATCCGGCTCTCACCGAAACCACCATAGCACTTGCACCGACCCCCGCGCCGCTTGATCTAACCCGTCACACCGAACTGCCCGTTCGGTCACCTTTGTCCCTCTTGCGCCATGCTTGACTCCATTGACTTTACCCGGCATCCCCGATCGTTCTGGACCTTAGCTCTCCAAGCTTAGTCCCGATCATCCTCGCCGTTGACCGTTATTGACCTCCAAGCAACCTGCACAATAATAGACAAAGAAATCGATTTCGGGAACAAGTTCTTCACAACTTAACCCACGTTAGTCAAAACATACATCATGCAACACATATGCCATGAAACCCATGAACTTGACCTAACCCAACACTCATTGCCACGATTGGCCGATGAACAGTACAAGATCGGTTAGACCGCCATTGAATGGCCGGCCTGACCGCAGCCTGGTCTTATCGCGTCTACAACGTCGGTCTGACCGCTGGCCGGTCTGACCGCGCCCCTAATGCCGGTCTAACCGCACCTGCCATGATAACTTTTCAAACTTTGATGAAAACGCGTGTTTCGATAAACCGTTAATGACATTGCCAATTGTAACATCATCCTAAGATCATGCACATATCCCCATGATATCCACAAGATCCCTTCCTTGCATTGCTTGATTTGGAGCCCCAGAAAGTAGTTGAGCTCTCCCATCATACTCATCTCAAATTCTCTAGACATGGTCTCAGAAAAACTAGAAACAAGAGCATGAGAAGAACCACTGAAGATAATATCATCTATATAGATCTGAGCAAGCAGAAAGTGATTACCATGCCTAAGAATGAACAGCGTCTTGTGTACCTTACCCATCTCAAAGTTATTTTTAAGCAAGAAGGTCTTAAGCTTATCATACCGGACTCTAGGGGCTTGCTTAAGACCATACAAGGCTTTTGATAACTTGAAGACATGATGTGGAAGCTTGGGATTCTCAAAGCCTAGGGGTTGCCTAACATACACTTCCTTCTCTATGTAACCATTCAGAAATGCACTCTTGACATCCATCTGATACAACCTAAATTCCTTAGATGCAGCAAATGCAAGCAGAATGTGAATGGCTTCTAATGTAGCAACAGGAGCAAAGGTCTCATCAAAGTCTAACCCCTCAACTTGGCTAAATGAGCTACCAATCTAGTCTTGTTTATAACCACAGAACCATCCTCACTTTATTTATTTTTGAACACCCTACGGGTTCCTATCACATTATGACCACTAGGAGGCTCTACTAGATTCTGAATATGAAGTGGAGCGCTTGGGGGAGATAGTACCTCTTCGACCTACTACTGATGATGAAGATACAGCAGGAGCCTCAACTGAAAGTGAAGTAGTGGAAACATGTTCTTCAATTGGATTAGGAGGTGTAGCAGCAGCAGGCGGGAGACAAATATCAGCTTCATCCTCATGTTCCTCCATAAAGATGCTCTCTGTCGTTTGTGTGTCACCTGAAACATCTGATCTAGCTCCAGGGTTAGTCTCATCAAAAGTGACATTGCATGTCTCCTGGATAACGTTAGTCTCAACATTAAGAACCCGAAAACCCCTCGAATGTGTAGGATAACCTAGAAATAAACTATCAGAAGTTCTTGACTCAAATTTATCTAGGTTTTCTATCTTGAGAATGAAATACTTGGCTCCAAAAACTCGAAAATAAGAAACAGAGGGTTTTCTACCAAACCGAAGCTCATATGATGTCTTTCCTAAAGACGGCATCAAAAAGACATGATTGGCAATATGGCAAGATGTAGCAATATTTTCAGACCAGAACCTCCTCGGAGTGCTATACTCATCTAGCATCGTCCTAGCCATCTCGACTATGGTTCTATTCTTCCCTTCCACCACGCTACTTTTTTGAGGGACGTGTGGAGAAGAGAACTGATGCTCAATATCATGCTCAGCATAGAAAGAGGCAAACGAGACATTCTTGAACTCCGTGCTATTGTCACTGCGGATTGCTCTCAAGGCACCAGGAAGTTTAGATGCCAAGCGAAGAACGAGATCATGAAAGTGATCAAATACTTTATCCTTTGAAGCAAGAAAGAACACCCAAGAGTGTCTCGAAAAATCATCGACTATGACAAGAATATACCATTTGCCACCGGCTGACCGAACCCTAGCAGAACCAATAGTATCCATGTGAAGCAACTGTCCCAATCGGTTAGTCATAACCATAGTCAATGAAGGGTGTGAGGCGGCAACTTGCTTGCGATGCCTACAGGATGCACATACAACATCCTTGATGGCATTGAGTTTGAGCAAATCTCTCATGAGGTCAAGGCTGCTAACTCGTGTCAAATGGTCAAAACCAATGTACCCCAAATGACGGTGCCAAAGCCAGAACTCAGAAGAAGATGCAATCAAACACTTGAGAGACCCAGCAAGAGATTCAGAAAAGTCAGCTCCAAATATCCTACCAACTCTAGAAATTCCAAAGACAAGATCACCAGCTGAATCAAGCACACGACAAGCACTTTTCTTAAATCTAGTCTCATAGCCATCATCAAGAAGCTACGAGACAGAAAACAAGTTGTATCTTAGCTTGTCCACAAGAACAACATCCTTCAGGATGAATTTTTCATTCACCTTGATCGATCCTGTTCCTTTAATCCGCTCTTGTGTATCTTCTCCAAAGATGATGAAGTTATCACCCGTCGACCGCGTGATGGAGGTGAACCATTTAAGTCTTCGGTCATGTGGCGTGAACACCAAGAGTCGATGAACCACGTGTTCTTCCCCCTTCCACGATGATCCTGGAAATCAAGGCACAGAAGATCGATGTGTCTCAATACTGGGGTTAGTTAAACATGACTTGGGAACCCGATCGAGACACACGCTCTGACGATATGTAAGCGTAGCGCTAGCCTTGATCCTACTTGAGGTTCTATCATGAGCAATGGTTACAAGAACATGAGATGCATCCTGTCTAGGAACATGATGATGATGAGCATGTGAAACAAATCCTAGTCCAGGTTCTTCTTTTCTAGATGACCATGTCTCATGATGGCTCTAGGTTGATGAGATAAAATTTTAGCAAGATTTTTCCTAACATTTTTTAACCTACACCAACAGAACTCAAACAATTGCCCATCCTTCTTACAATAGGTGCAATGGTACTTGTTACCACTAGGAGAAGCACCTTTTGACTCAACAGATGGTTGGGCAAAATCTGCAGATTTGAAAATGATTTTTGCAGGTTGGGTTTTGAACTCAACTAAGCCTTGTTCTAAGACTTGAATGACATTTGTCTTGGACTTATCTTGGGCAAAGTTGTATCCTAACTCTTGTTTCTTATAAGGAGTTTTGGACTTATCAAGAATCATGTTTAATTGTTTTTTACCCTTAGAGAATTTTTCTAATGTATCCTTAAGATAAACATTCTCTTTTCCAAGGTTAAGATATGATTAACAAGTTTTTGCCTTAATGACTCTAGCATGCTTCTCCTTATAAACAACAACTTCAAGCTTAAGAGCTTTACATGAAGCACAAGAAGCAGAATTAATTTTGTCCTTAAGCTTGGCATACTTAGCTCTAACTGCTTCTAATATATCTTTTACTTTATGTTCACATTCTAAGCAGAAAGAGCAAGTGCTAGACTTAGCCTTATCAGAAGCGACCAACTTGCTAGATTCTAAGTATTTTTCACATGGAGCAGATTTAACTTCAATTAACTCAGTCCTAGCATTTTCTAGTTGATGCAGGCAACATCATGAGCATTTTGCAATTTAGCAAGTTCAGAGTGTAAAGCATGGCATGATGAACATTCATCAGCACCAAGATTCTTAGCATTCACAAGTTCTAGTGTGAGATTATCAACTTGTGACTCTAAGTGCTTATTCCTAGCCATGGTGAATTCTAACGCCTTATCCTGGCTAAGCAGTTGCTTATAGATGGTATCACATCTAGTAAAGAGAACTTCATAGGATGGAGGTATCTCATTGATATCATCGACGTCGACGGAGTCGGCCATGAAGCATATGTCGGTGAAGTCTTTTGCCTTCCCTTTCTTCTTCTCTTGACGAAGCTCCTCCTCCTTGTCCTCCTCGCTCTCGAAGTCCACATCGCTCATGGATTGTTCTCCAAAAGTGGCAAGAACCCGGTGAGCGGCCTTCATGAGCTTGGCAGCATCAAACTTGAACTTGTTCCCTTAAGGCTTCCTCCAAGCTGGCTTTTCCTCCTTATGGTTACTATTCCCTTTTAGCTTGAGGCAGTTTGTCCGGATGTGGTAGAGCTCTCCACATTCATAGCATGTCACAGGACCACCTCTCTTCTTGTTTCTCACATTGTTGTAGGTCCATGTGAACTTTTTGGCTAAGAGGGCTAATTTGGGCTCATGAATACTCTCAAGTTCCTCTGCATGGATTACAGATAAACAAGCAAGTGAAAATCCATAAGAAGATTCAAAAGTTCCATAAGAAGTTCTCTTAAGAGGGTCAGCCACGAAAACCATATTCTCCTTCTTAGGATGATCAACTCTCTTGATCTCATAAGTCTTGAGCTTGCTATAGAGCTGCTCCAAAGTAAGATTAGAGAGATTGACATTCTCCTCAATAGCAGTAGCCTTCGTGTTCCACTCCTTGGTGTTGATTGCAGCCAAGAGGTGGGTGGCATTCTCAGACTGAGAATAATCGATATCAACTGCTCTCAACTGATTAAGTGCCTTGTTAAAGTGAGTGAATACATCATCGATGCTCTTTCGAGGATGCATCTCGAACTTATTGTATTCTCGCTTGAAGACCATCTGGCATACTTGCTTGATTTGGGATGAACCCTCATGGTAGGTTTTGAGGGTGTGCCAAATCTCATGCGCGATCTCAACATGACAGATCCTATCATACTAAGCCCAGTATATAGGAGGTTATTTGCCTTATGGTTGTTAGCCTAGAGGACTGCTGAAGCCGGCGTAGCAACCTCGGGCAAAACGAGTGAGGCTCGAACAACCTCCCATATGGTTTGAGCTTCGCTCTGAAGGTAAACACACATGCGACTCTTCCGGTAGGCATAGTTGAGCCCATCGAAGATATACAGCTTGGTGTAGTACTTCTCCATCGTCAAGTTCAGTTACCGGTAGACTTGTGTTGAATCCAATAAAAACCCTAAAGCAAATCAACCAAAAAATCAAATTAAAATAAGTCGGGCGGTAGTACCGGTGAACAGTAAAAACAACCCGATGAATAGTAAAACCAGCCCGAACCAAAAGTGCAACTTTTAATCCGGTGATCCAAACTTCATGAAACTTGAAACAAGTCTTCTCTAGGATGCCAAGAACCTATTTCAATCAAATATCGCGAAGATCATTGCCAAAGTTTCAACCTTTTTCCGTTTGAATGAAGATTGCTTCAAAACCGAGCCAAAAACAAACTTTGATCCTAGAACTTGCTCGTGGGTAAGAGATGATCAAGATAATCCTAAATGCATTCCCACATATCACAACAAGCAAGATCTCAGTAAGAAACCAAAGGAAAACCAACAGATCATCAAAAACCTAAAATCACCAAAGAGAAAGTAAGAACAAGGAGAGAGTCATCCTGAAGAATCTTGCTTGGATTGATTGGATATTGAAGTTGGTTTATAGCAACTCCACCATAGAGTACAAAAGCTCAACACTTGAGCACTCAATGAATCCACCTCTCAAGAACCCTAACCTCTCCACTTTCCTCTCCTATCCCAAAAACACAAAATAGGGTTTCTAAATACAAGGATTAGGAGGTGCACAACCAGCACCCTCCCTTTTTATAATGGAGGCTAGACTATGAGAGAAAACCCTAATAGGCACCCGTTAAGCCCACACACAAACGGGTCTAACTCACGCACGCTTCTCAAAGCGTCGTCTTCATCTTCAATTGACCTAAACCACCTCTCCTTGCGCCATCTTACACCGCGGTTTAGCCAAAGGGAAGTTACCAAAATACCCCTTCTCGATCCTTCTCCAAAGACCAAGCCCAATCTTCATGAAGCAATTGCATGCTTCGCCATGTGAAGGTTGATCAAAGGCTCTCTTCATGTCGGCAAGTCTCTCCCATCCGGCTCCCACCAAAACCACCATGACACTTGCACCGACCCTCACGTCGTTTGATGCCACTCGTCGCACCGAACTTCCCGTTCGGTCATCCTTGTCCATTTTGCGCCATGTTTGAGTCCATTGACTTCACCCAGCATCCTCGATCATTCTGAACCTTAGTTCTCCAAGCCTAGTCCCGATCATCCTCGCCGTTGACCGTCGTTGACCTCCAAGCTTCCTGCACAATAATAGACAAAGAAATCGATTCTGGGAACAAGTTGTTCGCAACTTGACCCACGTTAGTCAAAATATGCATCATGCAACACATATACAATAAAACTCATGAAATTGACCTAACCTACAAACACCAATGCCAAGTTGGCCAGTGAACAAAGCAAAATCGATAATACCGCTAGTGAAGAGATGTGGTCATACCGTTTCTCAGCGAAGAAGAAACTCCAAAAAACATGCGCTTTGGAAAAATCATACCGCCATCTAGAATCTAGTATTACTGCGCTGCCGTAGTACCGTGCACATATTGCAGTCATACCAATTCTCTCCGAAGAAGAAACTCCCAAAAAAATGCTCTCTGAAAAAATCGAACCGCCATCTAGAATCCGGTACTACCGCGCTGCGGTAGTATCGCGCACAAATTGCGGTCATACTGATTTTCCTAAACTTTGCCGAAAATAGATGTTTTGACAAACCCTCAACACTATTGCTAATTGTATCATCATCATAAAATCATGAGCATATCTCCATGATATCCACAATATCCCCCTTGATGAACACATTGGCAATTTGGGTGGTCGACTTCGCCACGAGCCACTCTGTGTGGTCTACTTCACGAATGAATCTAGCCTCAAGAAGCCTGTTGATCTCTGGCTGGATTGCCTCCTTCCGATCAGATGTGAAGCACCTTAGCTTCTGCTTGACCAGTATTTTGTCAGGCTGGAGAGCTAGCCTGTGCTCAATCACCTCCCTGGGGACTCCAGGCATGTCGGACGCCTGCTAGGCGAATACGTCTAGATTTGCTCGGTTGAAGAAGACGAACAACTCTTCCTATTTAGGGTTGAGCCCTGCCCCGACCAGTATCTTTTGGGTGGATGCATTAGCATTTTCTGACCTAGACGGCATTTTAACGCTTTATGGAGAAACACCTTTGTCGAGCGGGACCTCCTTATTCGGGTCAGAAGGCTTCGGTGCCATCTTTGGCCTCGAGTGTTTGACTTACATAGTGGGTGGATTAGTTTCCCTGGTCGAAAGTTCATGGACCAGTTCTAAGGATTTCCGATAACATGCATAAGCCATTTTTCGATCTCCTTGAACCGTGATGACTCATTTTAGTCCTGGCATTTTTAAACTCTGATAATCATAATGCGTGGCTATCAGGAATTTTTATAATGCCAGACGACCGAGGATTCCATTGTATGCGGTTTCGAAATCCACCACATCAAATGAAATCTTTTTTGTTCGAAAGTTGTCAGGTCTTTCGAACATAACTGGCAGGGACAGTTGCCATATCGGTTTAGCGGTAGAACCAGGAACTATGCCTTCAAAGGCATATTTCACAGACTTTACAATCGACCTGGGAATTTGCATTTCCTCCAATTCTCCCGTAAATAAAATATTTAAAGAGCTACCTCCATCTATTAAGACTCAATTAATTTTAAAATTGTCAATAGTAGGTTCAACTACAATAGGGAACCTACCTAGTCGAGTTGACGAGATGGGGCAGTCTTCTTTGCTGATGGAGATAACCGTTTTCGACCAACTGGATGGTTTGACGGTGATCGGAGACTCGGCAAGGTTCAGCTCCCGCTCCACGGCCTTCAGATGACGTCTGGACTCGTACGAGGAGAATCCACCAAAAATTATATCGATTGTGTGCTGTGGCTCCTGGTACTCTATCTCTTTGTCACCATCTTTGTCCTTCTCGGAGCTTGGTTCTTCGAGTTCTGTTATGGAGGGGAAGGGTGTCGGACCCGGGAGTAACACCCTAAATCCTCTGTGTATTTCTGAACTAGTCCCATGATCGAGCTTGTTCACACAAGAAATGATATGGTAACATCCATAAATCGCACAATTATATTAATAATCAACAGAGTTTATTACAAGAAAGGCTTACAAGCCAACAATAAAGAACACAGCGGAAGACGAAAAAGACGTAGTAGACTCCAGCTGATCTGCCATAGGCAATCGACTGAGGAAGCGGCCTAGTCGTCGTAATCCACACCGAAAGCGAAGTCCTTCTCATCTGAAATTTATTTGCATTAAGCAAAAATGAGCAGAACTTTCGTGCTCGCAAGTTACACCCAATAACAGATTATAATGTATGCCAGGATATATCAAAGGAATGCTTATTGGTTAAATTTGCATAAAGCAATGTTTTCTTTAAATATTTGTACTAAGTTCCAAAGCAGTTATTCTATAACTAAAATTCATTTTATAAATTCTCAGTTTTATAGTCAGATAACATTTATCAATGAGTGGTGAATGATACCCTCCTATCACAAGGCTATCCACCCAATTTCCCGATTGGATAGAAATCCAAAACCATGTGGTGAAGTCCTTTAAAAACCAAAAACCAAATATCTAACTTGAAGCAGCTTTGCTAGCATGTCCATGACCGTGGACATTGCTATCGAATAGTTTTACACTCTGGTAGAGGTTGTACAGCTTTACCCACATGACACGATTTCTCTAGTTTGTTTGGCATCCGTCGATATCACCGCTCACTACCTTAGGTAAGCAGTCTAGAGTATGTGGCAAGGCCTTTACAATGTGTCATCCCACCGTAGTCACGCCTCGCTAAGGATTCACCCCTTTTGAACTGACCTTCTGCCGGGTTCAGACCCTGTCTTGCACTAGGTGGGAATACATAAAAGTAGGTCAAAAAAGACACCCACGCAACCGGATGGCACGACCATGGTGAAATGTTACAAATTGGCCGGATCCTCCCCACTCTGGACATGTGGTAGTACGGTATGGCTTAGCAAAATGCACTTGAAGACCAGTCCTTAAATGACTTGGGCGACCTCCAATAAAAACCTTGGGTCTCGATCCTGCCCGGATTGAGCACGTGCATAAACCTGCACCCACCAAGCATCCATTTCGCCTAAGTCCAAACCAATTTTTATTTTATTTTGCCTTTCATAAATCATTTGTAAAAGTTCTATGGTAAGACAATGTCATAGCCTCATGTTAAATCATAGTTGATCATTTGGCTAAATTCCCCAAATTAAACATTTTTGGTCTATAAGCATGACTAGGCACATATTTTTCCAAAGTGTTCTAGTTCATACTATTGCATAAACTAGATTTTCATTTAGGGCTTGTTTGGATGCTAGGGGGCAAAATCGCAGGGAAGAAAATCCCTTGAGGGGATTTTGATGGCACATGGAATCCCCCTCAACATAAGGGGATTTCTTCTCGGCCGGGAAAAAAAATCCCTGTTGCCGTTTGGGAACAACAGGGATAAAAATCCCGGCCATGAAAAAAAATCAAAAAATTTTAAAAAAAATTCTGTAAATTCCAGGAAAAGATTACAAACTTTAAAAATGATAGAACATGTGTAGAAATATGAAGTATCGCAGACATCGCAACATCATGCAAAATATGAAGTATTCTAGGAAAAGATTACAAACTTTAAAAATGACAGAACATATGTAGAAATATGAAGTATCGCAGACATCATTACAAACTTCATGGATAAGAGTAGACATGATTTATAACGATCTGAACATGGTGGTTGATGCATTGAGCAGGATGTCCAAAAGCAATGGTTCGTGAATACAATGTCTGCCCTGTGGAAATCAACAAGATGAAAGCAGAGTCATTGACTTGTTTCTTTCTCAGACTTCACTTTTAACATTTTGTAGTGGATTAGATGACTTCGTCTAGACAAAAAACTTAAAACAAAATAATGCTTGACAAATGACGTAAATGGCTTTGGACCAGAATTAAATGAAATTTAAAACACTATTGCACAAGAACAGAATTTGCATAATTATAGTTAGCGATATGAATAATTAAAACAACTGCCCTTCATTAGCTTAAGCTGCTGGAAAATTCAACATACGGATGATAAATTAGCAGATTTGATCCAGCAAGAGGTCAATTGACCTTTTTTGTCATGTTAATATGATTAAAACAATGACACATAAGTACTAAACATTTTATCTTAATTTCTCTTGCATGTTTGTAACAATCACTACCGGCACAAAGCACATCGGATGAACTACAAGCCCTTACTACTGACTAAACATGAAAGCCGTCCAAGCGAGAGAATAATTTTTAGGGTTGAAACACGATATGAACTATTAGCAATCCTAATGGGAAGAAAGCATCCTAACCACCGTGCATATAATAACCGGATTATCAATGTATATGGCGCTATGACGCTTTAGAACCATGTCGTTACACGTTGCATGACAGCCGTCGAAGAGGCGCTACTATCACTACTACGAGGCGACATCACGCAGCGGTTGGAACCGTCATCACGCATTTGTTTCCGAACCGTCTATGTTTGTTGATGCGTGATAACGAGATATTATCACGCACGGTACAAAACCGTTTGTGATACGAAATATCACGAGCGGTTTTATTAAAAACCGTGCGTGAAGTCAATATCACTGAGCGGTTTCAATCGACAACCGCTCGTGATATGAGAATATCCGAGCGGTTCTAAATAAAAACCGCTCGTGATTCGAGAATATCACGAGCGGTTCTAAATAAAAACCGTCGTGATTTGTGACTATCATAGACGGCTTTTATATAGAACCGCGTGATATTCTCCTATCCTGACGGTTTCGATCGAAACCGTCGTGATACTTGCCTTCCTGAGCGGTTTTAACAAAAACCGTCTGTGATAGCTCATACCCTCGCCACAATTTGCTTTTTTCTGGCTAGCCTCGGGAATTGCTAGCCATGCCCTCTGAAAACAAGCATTCACGAAGCAGATTCAAGCAATCACAAAAGCAGATTTCACAATAACAGATTCAGCGACCATGACAACTCAAAGTGATCATTACTCAAAATAAATTACAAAAGATCGCATTTGTTCAAGTATTGTCGCTATAGTTACAACTAGATTACAATTGTTTTGCGTTGAGAGGTTTTAGTGGGGTGATGCTCGGGTTGGCGACGGAGTGAAACTCTCCGTTGTCGTTAATGATTTCGAGTTGATAAAGTATGAGCTTCCTCGAATGTCCTTGATCTCTTCATAGCAGTGAATCACATTGTAAATCAAGACACATCGCTACCAATTAAGAGTAAAGTGGTAAGCTATATATATTTAAATTTATAATTAGGAAATAATTATTTGAGATTGACAAACCTCGGGATCCTTCTTCTTAGTCAGTAAGGATTAGTGCATATGATAGCGAGGCGTAGATTGCACATAACTCATCATCTTTTTCTTTGGCGACCTTTGCAAAAATAGAATTACATATATAGGTATAGTCGGTTCGAGACGCGTTATTATGAAGTATGATATAGTATTATTGTGTTGTAGCACGTCTTTGGAAAATCCATCACGTGTGTTAGTTAGGCGCTCTTTCCATCGTATATTCCTTTGTTGGCAACATAATTGATGAGCGACCTACATGATTCAAAAAGTTATCCTCGGCCATTTCAAGCGAATGAAGACTACAATAGAGTTATGTAAGGAGGAAATGAGCATACCTCTCAGTATTCCTCTTAGAGTCTTTGAAGTCGTGCTTGTTGCGGTTTAGGGAATCAAGGTATATCACATGGTTCCTCTTGGGTATAATAACTAAAAGGATCCAATGGTACCTACTCATGTATGTCGCTATAGTCATTAAACCTAAGTTAAGTCTTTGCGTATAATGTACAAATGAAATTTGTATAGCAAGTAGTGACACTTACCCACGGTTGTAGGGCACCACTATGTACTTCATGTTCCTCTGTAGAAGCAATGACCTCGTTATGTATTTCTCGGCGAAGGGCGAGTCTTGTAGGATGGTTTGCAGCGATACCACGTGTGGGTCGAGAAACCCACCGGTTCTTTCCATTCCGGACATTTTGCGGCATGTATCTATACATAAGCAATGAGTTGTGATATTTATCGGTATTAGATGAATGTAGAACTTGATTATGCGCGCCGATGTCAACATCGTAGAAGCGAGGCGTCGAGGCCAGCGAGGTTGAATAGTTCAAATAAATCATTGAAGCCCACGACGAAGTACCTCGTCCGTTGAAGAAATGCTTGTCCTCGTATCGGCGGTGATTCGATGTCGGACCCCTTCTTTTGGGTCTTGTCCAAGTACCGGGCATGCAAAGCGACAAGCATGTCGGCGTGCATTATCTGCTGCCGGAACACAACGGTTTTCCGATGATGTATTTCCGGTATCGCGGACTTCCGGACTTCTCGGACTTCCGGACTTGGGGCGCGCTTAACGTTCGTTGATTTCGATTTGGCCTTAGCGATTGGCATCGTCTTTTTGTGAGACGACTTCGGGAACCGATCGTCGGCACGCGCTTTTCTTTGTTCCTTCGCGTCTTCTCCACGGGAATCGAAGAGGTGGCCTTTGAGGCGAAACATGAGGTGGAGTCATCGAGGTCCGTTGGAGAGGAATGGTCGTGTCGGATCGGCGGCCTTCTTTGGTTCGAGGCGATGTTCTTCTTGGGCCTTTGGATAAAAGAGGGGGCATCCCTAGTGTTGTGATCTCTTCGTTCGGGCAAATGTCGGTAGGATGGCTCGGAAATTGACATGTACCATATCCACGGACCTTGGCGTAATCGTGCACCACTGGGCACCGTCTTTGCCTTGCCCTTCCTCGTATGGATACACCATCCTCGCTGTGACCTCAATACAAAGGACCCATCCATCCTCACTTGGAGCTTCTGGCGTCGGCTCCTACAAAGCGATCGCAATTAGCTAAGGCGTCGTTAGGGTCTATCTTTGGTGCATTCCATAGATGTCGTTACCTTGATGTAAATCTATCGGTGTCGGACGTCGTCATGTTCACAATTATCTTGTGACGCGACGCTACTCCGACGTCGAGGAGGACTGTCTTCAAATTAGCGAGGCGACTTGCGACCACTGGCTCATGAGTATATCCATTTGACTCATAATCTTGCCATCTCTACTTGAAATTGGTTAGTAATCATCTGTACCAACCGGTTGTCGTGCTCGACCTTGGATCTCTTCCTAGTCCTATCGTGTAGTAGTCGTCCGCGAATCCATGAATCCAAGGTGCGTTAACCCCAAGGCCTCGCGTGCGACCGGGTGCTCCTTGTTTCCCAAGGCCGTAGATAGTATATCCTTCTCCTATGCGCACGGAAGGAGCCTTGGGAAGCTTGGGCGATCAAGTCACGCCGCAAAAGGTCATCACGTTATTATAGACACTATGAAGTTATGGACTTATTAACAACTTAGTAGTTCGATATACTTACCACACGTTGGGACACTTCACAGTCTGCGGGTTTGTGAAGGAGATCTTTGCCGAAAGACGAGACTTGTGCCCTCGCTTTTAACCAAATTTTAGGGAGCAGCAGTGCGTGACATCGAAACGGGTTCTCCTTCTCGCCGCCCATTCCTCGTATTTACCGCGTACCCAGTGGTGCCGAAGTCTGTCTTGGGTGAGTGTTTCGTGTCTGAGAGCTTTGTGAGCCGCACTTTGCTCCTTAAATTCGCCGATGTTTTCATAGCCACAAAGGTGTCCCATGCTTCCGCGTCAAGAATCTATCTTTGCTTGCGAAGGCGTCGACCGTGTGCACGTGCCGTGACAAGAATGCTCTTGAAGGTCCTCCACGATTTACCCATCGTGAGCATCGCCGTCCGTCGCCGCGCGTGCCACATGTGCTACGGAATAGTGAACTTCTCTCGAAAGTTCATCCCACAGTAGCGCTTTCGCTTCTTTAATCAGTCCTTCCACCTTGGTGTGGTGATGAGGACCGTTCCTTCAAGTATCCGCAGATGGTCCGAATCTACGCCACGATCTCTTGGGACTCGAGAGGACCCCAAAGTCAACGACCTCCGTGATGACCACCGGTCCGTAGGCATTTTCGATTGTCCTCTGCCATCTCGCCTAGTGTCATTATAAATCGGCGACGGTGACGGCGGCCTCGTCGGCGCCTCTTCCATCTGCATGGGTCGGTGTTGGCGGCCTCGTCGGCGCCTCTTCCATCTGCGGGGTCGGTGTTGGCGGCCTCGTCGGCGCCTCTTCCATCTGCGGCGTCGGTGGCCAGTGGCGAAGACAGTGCCTCTGCCATCTCGCTTACTTGCTCTCGGGAAGAAGTACAGAGGTTGACTATAGAGATCAAGATGGCAAATGAAGAGTTGAATGAGCTCATCTGAGACTACTAACATTCCTAACACTCCTTAATCCACGAGCTTCTATTCTAACACTCCTAACACTCCTTAATCCACCAGCTTCTCTTGTGATCTTTGTATAGATAGAAACTAGTGATACAAATCTTTTGCCCAGCCTACTTCTCTAAGAAAATGCGATTGATGATATTATGTGCTCTCGAGGAGAGAGTAGCTAAAGAACAAGTCTTTGCCATCTCAATCCTATTGTATATACTCTTCATGAAATGAATATGATAATATAAATTCAAACTATGAGCTCTAAACAATACTTTGCTTAATCACAAAAATGATCTCAATCATTAGCAACAGATTAAACTTCGATCAAAACAGAGGTTGACTACGAGAGATCAAGATGGCAAATGAAAAGTTGAATGAGCTCATACATACTACTAGAAGAATCACAAACTAGTCAATACAACCGATCAATTTGCAATAGAACTATGAAATTTGAACCGAAAGTAACCAATTAACAATACAACATATTGACAAGTAGCAAGTAATACAATAGAGCTCAAGTATGAACTAACTATCACATTCAATCTCAAGATAAGACGAGTTCATCATAGAGCATGTCAACAAAGCCCATGATCAATTTGCAATATCTTGATACTAGACTCAAAAATCGAGAACTAATACGGATCAAGGTATCAACTAGCATCGCAAATATATATATATATATATATATATATATATATATATATATATATATATATATATATATATATATATATATATATATATATGCAAAGATCAACTTAATCGCCACGGAGGAGCAATACTCACGAGAGAGGATCTTGGGAAAAGAACTCACGGTGCACGAGACACTATTCCAACATATTAATTGATGATATTATGTGCTCTCGGAAGGAGAGTAGCTAAAGAACAAGTCTTTGCCATCTCAATCCTATTGTCTATACTCTTCATGAAATGAATATGATAATATAAATTCAAACTATGAGCTCTAAACAATACTTTGCTTAGCGTCAAATGATCTCAATCGCTAATTAGCAACAGATTAAACTTCGATCAAGCAGAGGTTGACTACAGAGATCAAGATGGCAAATGAAAAGTTGAATGAGCTCATACATACTACTAGAAGAATCACAAACTAGTCAATACAAGCGATCAATTTGCAATAGAACTATGAAATTTGAACAAAGTAACCAATTAATAGTACAACATATTGACAATAGTAAGTAATACAATAGAGCTCAAGTATGAACTAACTATCACATTCAATCTCAAGATAAGGCGGAGTTCATCACGAGCATGTCAACAAAGCCCAGCGATTAATTTGCAACTAGCTTATATATATATATATATATATATATATATATATATATATATATATATATATATATATATATATATATATATATATATATATATATATATATGCAAAGATCAACCGAATCGCCACAGAGGAGCAATACTCACAGAGAGGATGCCGACAAGAACTGGGGAGGCAGGTCTGGGAGGAGGCCGATCTTGGGGAGGAGGGAGGCGGGGAGGAGGTCGACACGGGAGGAGGAGGGCAGGGAGAAGGCTGGTGCAGAGGAGGAGGCCGACACGGGAGGAGGACGGGCAGGCGTCGAGGTCGGGGCGCCAATGTCGGGCAGGCGGCACCGAGGTCGGCGGCGGCGACGCCGGGCTTCTGACTGGGAGGTGAACAGGCGCCGAGGTCGGGGCGGCGGCACCGAGGTCAGCGCGCGGGTCGGGGCGGCGGCAGAGGTCGGGGCACCAATGTCGGGGCGGCGCCGAGGTCGTGGTCGGCGGTGAAGGCGAGCCCTAAACCCTAGAGGAGGCGAACGAGCGCGAGAGCGTAAGGGCGCGAGAGAAGTGAGAAGTGAGAGAAAACCCTAGCGTTTCTGCCTTATAAAAAGTATATCACGAGCGGTTGAAATGAGAACCGTGCGTGATATTATATCGAGCGGTTCCATAATAGAACCGCAGATATAATATCACGACGGTTCTATTATGGAACCGTCGATATAATATCACGAGCGGTTCTATTATGGAACCGTGCGTGATAATATCATCGAGCGGTTCTCATTTCAACCGCTCGTGATATATTCCACGGTTGTATAATAAAACCGTGCATGATAGCCCACAACCCGAGGCCAATTTATGATATCGACAAAACATCTTGAACTCGGTGAGACATAAATATCACGAGAAAACATAGTGAACTCTTTGAGACAAGTATGATGACAATTATGACAAGTCCATATGAATTCTAACTTTGGTGACAAGTATGATGACAAGTTCATAACACATTTGACTTCAAAATTTTATATCTAATTCAACTCAACTCCAAATCAAGTGAAACCAATTTTGATACTCCACATTACAATGTCGTCCACACATTGACATTAATATCAAATATGACAAGTCCATAACAAGTTCATAACACATTTGACTTCAAAATTTCATATCTAATTCAACTCAACTCGAAATCAAGTATGATGACAATTTTGATACTCCACATTACAATGTCGTCCACATTGACATCAATATCAAATATGACAAGTCCATAACACATCAACACATGACAATTTCACGTTGACATCAAAATATATGAGAGATTACAAGTCCATAACACATGATGTTATGGAATAAATTAATTACATTGGAGTAAATTCTTAATTAAGATATAGGCCTTCATGATGATCGGCAGCATATAGCTAGCTTCCTCACCGGGTTCTTCCTCGAGCCTAATGCCGTTTCGAAAGGAGGCAACTCGTCAAATTGATTGTATTCTTCCTCGTCCACTACATTCTCAACTCAAACAATCCTCCTTTTTCCATGAAGAACTACGTGGCGCTTCTTATTTGCCGAATCGGTTACATAGAAGACTTGAACAACTTGGTTGCCAAGATGAATGGTTCGTCTTTATATCCGACACGTTAAAGGTCCACGGTAGTGACACCGTACTTGTCGACCTTCACTGTCGAGATGGACCCAACGGCACCGAAATAGGGGATCTTGAAAAGCACGTGGTCGAGCTCCCATATCTCGTCTATTTGCCCATAGTAGGAGCTCCTCATCCCATCGATCTTGAATGCATCTATCACGGACACCGCTATTACGGGTCGGCTCTTCCTATCTGGAGTGCCGTATAAAATGTGTACCCATTGATGTCGTATCCTTGCCATGTGACAATTGTAAATTGTGGCCCTCGTGCCAACCATAGCGGCGTATCATCACTTGATGACCTCCCAATGATTCGCACCTTTAACCATTCGTTGAGCCGACGGTTGTGCTTCTCGTGATCCAAACCTCCGACCGTGCGGATTACATTGGCGCACCATGTCTTTGTGCTCGTCGATATCTGGGACACTTGGGTCATGTGTTGCAAGACCATGAAATGGGCTTGGCGTATGTATCGGATCGGGAGTTATTGATTTCCTTCCGATGGTCCCGATACCATCCGGTCTCCCCTCATGGCGAGATAGAGGCACACCTATCGGTTCCACGAGCCATGTAGTCGACGCAGAACTCAATGACCTCTTCGGTTGCATAACCTTCGATGATCTTGCCCTCGGTCGAGATCGATTCCGTCGTAGGACTTGAGAATTCCCATGTACCTCTCGAGCGGGTACATATGGCGTAAGAACACAGGTCGCATATCTTTATCTCTCTCACAAGGTGAACAATGAGATGGACCATGATATCGAAAAATGGCGGAGAAATACATCTCAAGATGACATAGAGTGGTCACCACCTCGGCTGCAGAGCATCTAGTCCTTGGGGATCAATGATCTTACGAGCAATTGAGTTGAAAAAATAACACGACCTCAAGATTGCCACTCGGACCTTGTTGGCAAGATACTTCTAATTACAGCAGAAGCATTTGTGTCATCGGCACATGACAATCATGAGACTTCATACCAATTAATTTCAAATCTTGCATAGAAACAAGGTTCTTAATGTTAGCGGAGTAACGGATGGGACTTTCACTCCATGCAAGCTCGCACGCGATTCATTTCTCTCGGCCTTGGATAGAGTGTAGCAAAATTTGGGGAAAATACGTTAAATCTGTGTCGGTCTCTACGGTGCTAACTCGATCCTTATGTTCATATCAACCAAGTCACGCCGATGCGTTAACACCATCCTTTGTTTTGCCACTAATGTTGACAAAGAGACCAATCAAGCTATCACATACATTCTTCTCTCGTGCATGACATCGATGCGATGGCGAACTTCTAAGTGCTCCCAATAAGGCAAGTCCCAAAAATTGGCCGCTTCTTCCAGGATGTTCTTCTCACGGGTTCTTAATTTACGTCCCTTCCCAAGCACAACATCGATATCCTTAACCATATCATAGACCTCTTTCCTCTAAAAGCCCTTGGAGTGAATCGTTCTCCTTATTTCCGTCAATTGTTTTTTCATCTTGCGGTATGGGTGACTCTGAGGAAGGAACCTACGGTGGCCTTATATACGCTTTCTGCGAGTTGTTCAACCATACACTCTCTGTAGCATCTAAGCGGTGAGACGGGCTTTGGCTCCTTTTGTCTTGGCTTGACAAAGTTACCAAGGGCGGAAAATCATTGATGGTGCGAACAACATGGCGCGTAAAGTGAAGTTCTCTCGTTTATGCGCATCCCATACCACCCTTAGTTCCACGGTGTCACAAGATCTTCGGCAATGGTGCTAGGTACACATCAATATCATTCCCGTGTTGCTTGGCCCTTGGATAAGTAGTGACATCAAAATGTACTTCCGCTTCATACACGACCAAGGAGGAAGGTTGTACATACATAGATTCACGGGCGGTGCTATGTCGGTTGCTCATGTTACCGAAAGGATTCATTCCATCTGTACTCAACCCTAACCTTATGTTCCTCGGTTCGCACCGAACTCTTGAAGCTCGATCGAAGTTTCTCCTTTGGCGTAATCGGCAGGTGTCTTAGCTTTCCATCTCTCTTACGCTCCTCGAGTGCCAGCGCGACAATCTTGCGTCCTTTGCGTTCGCAAATAAGCGCTTCAAGCGTGGGATCACAGGCAGATACCACAACATCTTAGCAGAGGTCCTTGCTTCACCTTAGCGATGATTCGACGCTTGTATCGGGATGCTTTGCACAGGACATACATGCATGTCGCATACTCTTTCTGGTAGAGGATACAATCATTCGGACATGCATGTATTCTTTCTACTTCCATTCCCAATGGACAAATAACCTTCTTTGCTTGATAGGTGGTCTTTGGGCAACACGTTTCCCTCCGGAAGGATGTCAGCTAGGAGACCTAACAACGCCGTGAAACTCTTATCGGACCAACCATTGCTTGCCTTCAATTTCAGCGGTTCAAGCACGGTTGACAACCTTGTATATTCGGCTTGCAACCAGAAACAAAGGTCTCACCGAGTCCTCCCTAAGCCCTCGAATTTACAAAACTCTCTCTCCAGTAGTTCTCTTACGCATCGTAGCATCCGATCCAGTTGTCATCGTGTGACATATCCTCATCAAAAGTAGTCTGATCCACATCCGCGTATCGTTGACTTCCTCGGCGGTGCGTCATTACTAACTTCATGTGTAATAATCTGCTCTTCACCGTGGTGGTCCAACATGTATACCCTTTTGTGAAACCCTTGAATCAAGTGCGCTTCTATTTGCGCGCGTTGTTAAACATCTTCAAATTACATAATCAATGCATGGACGTACATAAAATTTATCTCCTTCTTCAACATATCACCTTTCGTGGCTCTTCTAAAAGCAACCACGCCATTAATGTACTCTTGACTCACACGGTTCTGCTTGTACATCCAGTTTGATCCATCTACACTACGCATGTAACAAATTAGTGTCAAAATTGATTAGCGATTAATTTATAGCAAATATAAAGGGTTATAGATCGTTACCCTCGGAGGTCACGAAGAAAATCGATTCCTCTCCTTTCCTTCTCCTCTCTAAGGTGGCGCAATGGGGAGGAGGTGGCGGGTGTTGGGCGCTAGGGCAAGGGTCCAACCTTCTCCTCTCTAAGTGGCGAGCGGATAATTATTGATTATTTGCATGATTGTTGATTAGATACGAGACAAAAGACAAGAGGAAGATCCTAATTAATAACTAGCAAGTTGGTCATGCGATTGCGCTGTATCCGTTTTCATATAATTGAAACAATAAACCACTTTGTGATGACGTTTCTTCATGGATATAAATGGAGGAAATATAAAATACATCATTGCACATGTGACTTATCTTGGTGTGTCATAAATTCTTCTTTTTAATCTGTTCTGAAAACTACTCATGAAATTAGTTACGATTAAGACTTTCACTTCTTTGCACGTACTTACTGCGTTTTGTCTCATCGTTGCACAAAGGAATTACACCAGATTAATTAAAGGCTACATGTTTTGCTTTTCATTTTCTACAAATAGGGTCCATCAAATTAAGAGCTAGATGTACGTCGTTTTGCCTTTTCCCATCAAGTAGTATTAATTGAAACCTAAACCCTATGCTTCCGATTAAGGAATACAACAAAAAAACAAAACATTAGCGTCTATGTACAGAGTAGCAAAGTCGGAAATTCACTAATCAATAGAGTGGAAAAAGGATAATCAGATATTACTTCATCTGCTTAATTAGGGAGAAATCGCGAGTTGGAGGAGCTAGGGAGGAAGTGGCCTCGCACTGGGGAGGAGAAGCTAGCTACGAGATCTAAGTGGAGCCAAAAGCAGAGGGCAGTTGATTATATTTATCCAAACAGGCAGCGAGAGAGGCAGAGGCACAGGCACCAAAGGCGGTCTGGCGATGAACCTGGCGCGGTCTGGCGAGGGATGTGTCGCGCTCAATTTATCTGCGATGGGCATATCACGAGCGGTTCTTAATAAAACCGCTCAGTGATAGATGACTATCACGCAGACGGTTTGTAAATAGAACCGTATGTGATATTACCGACGGTTCTATTCACAAACCGTCGTGATAATCACCAAATCACGACGGTTTGTAAATAGAACCGTCGTGATATTACCTGACGGTTATTAACCGCTGCGTGATTGAAGTGATTATCACGCAGGCGGTTTGTGAATAGAACCGTCAGTAATATCACGACGGTTCTATTTACAAACCGCTCTGATAGATGATCTATCATGAGCGGTTCTAAAAATACCGTCTGTGATATTCTTCGCGCCACCGCGAGTGCGGCAATAGCCAACACAGACGGTTCCAAAGGAACCGTGCGTGATAAAGCGTCTACTATAGCTTTGTTTTGTAGTAGTGTATGTGTATGGCTTGTTTTATTAAATAACATATTTTGAGAAGAGGTAACTGAGATACATTTTTCATACCTCACACACCCACATAACGGAGAAGGTTTATCAAAAACAAGCAAACTGTATCATGTGCTCAAATAGAAACGATCTTAATTCACTTAAACTAGTCCACAGTTACCATATCTTCAGCAACATATTCCATGCTAATTTCAATCATGACCAAACCACAGTTCTGCCAGGTGAAAGCGATGCTACTAGGAAGAAAAATTACATCTAGAATCAACCAAAGCATACTAACACCCAAAGAAACATAAAATTATCTAGTGAAACAAACAAATACATGTGGAAACTAGAAAATGTTCAGGTTCAGACGATCAAAACTTATCAAACCCTCCAAAATAGTTTAATATATGGCAGCAATTCATCACATGCAGTTACACATGACTAAAAATTCTGGAGAGAATGCCCTTGGCAGTCCCTACTATGTAGTTAAATTAGAGGAGCTTTTCGTTTCAATGACTAATGTGTTTCATAAGACTAATACTAAGCTAAGGCAGGATACATCCATGTATTTGCCCAAAGAGTAATACATTAACAAATCAGCTAGTATGAAATCTTATGTGAAACACATTAGTCATAAGCTAGTAAGCTAGCTTGGTACACTTTAGTCCTAAGCTAGTAAGCTAGCTTGGTGATCTGCAGAGTCAAATTGGCATCTCAATCTCTTCACTGTTACTAGCTAGAGATGTCTAAGCGAAAATGTTTCGATTACCAACAGAAGTAATCTAATGTGTTCACAGGCCAAAAACAATGAACTCCAGAAGTCCTAATCCTATATATCAAACAGAAATGGCACAGAAATTAACAAATAAAGATTATGAAACTCAAATGCATAAATATGAAATCATCAGATACCATGTGAACTGTCTAGAATCAGATCTCAATAGAGCTCTCAAAGTCAAGAACCCCCCAGATCCAAAATCCTATGGAAATCATCTAGCACCCAAACACTTGCCGGAGAACGCTAGCGGGACGAAGAAGGGTCTTTATCGGTGAGACGCCTTTGCCTGAGAGGAAGGAGGAAGAGCTTGGCAGCGGAGGGAGGGAGGTGCCGACGCGGATGGAGGGAGGCGCCGATGAGGAGGAAGGTGCTGATGCGTAGGAAGGGAGGCGTCTTGGCGGTCTTGATCTGGATGGAGGAGGCGGCGATCTGGTGAGGAGGTGCATGCGTGGCGGCAATGCGGAGGGAGGGAGGGAGGCGCGTCGCGGTGCCAATGCGGAGAGGAGGGAGGCGTTCACGATGCGGGCTTGCGGGAGGACTCGGAGGAGAAAAAATTCCGCGTGTAAGCACTCGATGATTTATTCCCCATGGAAACGACAGGGGATGGGTTAGGGAATCCGCTTCCCATCGTCGTCCAAACGGGGCGTTCGACAGGGCTGGTCAACATTCCCCATGGCCTTTCAATCCGAGGGATTCAGTCGGGATCCCGGCCGAAAAAGAGGCTCCCAAACAAGCCCTTATGGTGTGAAAGGATGATTCATTCAATAACAAGATTGGCAATACTATGGTAATGGGAATAACTATAATTTAAAAACCAGTATTTAAATTACATTGAATAGAAATAAGCATGTAGTAATAGTTTAAAATAGAATTTAAATAATTTGAATTAATGGATCAAATATGATCAAAGGTATAACTTGCCTTGCTTGATTAATCGATGTTCTCAAACGGTGTTGAAATCCGGTTGTCCAAAGTTGTCGAAATCTATACGCGTAAACGATCCAAATTCAAATAACATTAAAATAAAATCCAAATAAAATCTAAAAATTATAAAATAAATACTGTAAGGAAGATATCAACTTTATATGAATTTTGAAAGTTGAATCAAAGGAATCGGAGTTCGTATGAGGGAGAACGAATTTCCGGAAGGTTGAAAATCACATGAAATAATAGAATTCCGAATTTGAACTATTCATTGGAAATCATTCATTCGACTGGACTGACTTCAAAATTGAAGCAATGAATTGAGGGACTGACAACAATGGTCCACATGATAGTGAGAGAATGATGAAGATATCATCTATGACAGGTGGGGCCATGATGGTATAGACACAAGAGTTCAATTCGTGTCTATGAAAATAACAGGGAAGAGCTTTATGGCCATGGCGATGGCGACAGAAGCACGGCGTAGAACGCGTTGAGGAAAACTCAACAGTGTAGATGGCTCGGCCAGATGACCTTCGATGGTGACGCAGTCCGACGGAGAAGACCTTCGGCGGGCGGCGGGCGGACGTCGGCGTTCCGGGCAAATGGAGAGGAGTTAGCGGGTGAGGTTTGCGGTGAAACAAAGAGGGAACCGCAAGGAACACAATGCTCACCTTGGTTGGGGTGGAACGCGCACAGTCGGCCTACGGTGGCGACGACACGCAAAATGGACCAAATAAATAACAGAAATTAAATAAAATCTAAAAATTATGAAATAAATACTGAAAATTAGAGGATGAATTTAGGACAAAGAATCAACAGATTTGGAGCTTGTATGAGAGAGAACAATTTTCTGGAAGATTAAAATGGACAAGTTCAAACCAACAAGCACAACTAGATAATTTGGCTACAGTATAATGCCATTCCAAACCGGCCGAACAGCAACAAGCATGGCACCATGGCCGACGGCTTGCACGGCTGGCGGTGCTCAAACAACGGCATTGACGAGGGGAGGGAAGCATCACGTAGAACGTGACATTGCGATGCTGGTGGTGGAGACGATGTGGCCGGAGCTAGCTCGACGGTGGCATAATTGACAGCGGAAGGTGCCTCAGCCTATAGTTCGGATGGCGATGTTCCTGGTGAACGGCGGAGTTCTGGTGGCCAGCAAGGGGTGGAATGGAGAGAGAGAAGGACGGGGATGCCGATGCTCACCTTGGCGACAACTAGACACGCTTGGATGGCTGGCGGTGAGGGCAACGACGTTGGCACGGTTCGGCGCTAGGTGGCCTGGTTGTTCTGGCGATGCTCCGGTGAAGGTGAGGGGAGCACGGTGTAGAACGTCGCGAGACGAAGCTAGCGGTGTGGTCGATGGTACCGAGGCTTCATTGTAGGAGGCGCAATGGACCGATGAACGACGTTCGGCTAACGGACTTCAACTCTAAAATTCGGCTAAGATGGGGGGTGAGGGGAGGAGAGGTTTCGGAGGTGGGTTGAAGATGGAAAGGGGCTCCTGGTGCTCATTTTATGTAGGGGAGGAGGTGTTCGAATCGATGGGAATTTGCCTGAGAATATGCGAAATTTTTGGGTGCAATGAAGAATGATTGAAAACTATCAAATTGATTGAATGCAAAGGAGGAAACGTCCAATTGATGGTATGGTAACATGCACGATGTTAATGCGGACATTCCTCTTCAAACGGAATCGATTTTAATGCACCGAGTGAGGAGAAAGAAGGAAAGAGGTGGTGACAGCCATTAATGGAGGCTTTTGTTGGCTTGGCAGTGGCCGCGCAGGAGCAAGGGGGAGGAGAGGTGATGAGGGCATCCCTACAACACCTTCTTCTCCTCCACTTAATGCTCATGATATACGCCTCGAGTTGCCGACAGTACCAATAACAAGAGCACGTGCCAAGAAACTACAATCTCAGGTGAACTTGCTGCTTAATGAATATGTCATTGATTTTAATGAAAATTTTATACTACCTAAAAACAATGTTTTGCTTGTGCTCGAGTTTGAAGATTCAGCGATGGGCGGAGATCAAGGATATCTGGCGTCATCCAAGGAAGACCATCAATTGAGGAGGTCAAAGCGCGGGCCTATGGCCCATTCGGCCAAAGAGAGAGACCCAACGTCCATGCGGCCAGCGAGGATCAAGGCCCAAGCGGTCAAGCCCAAAGCCTATGTGGAGGAACGGGAAGGAAGCACAAGTCCACGGCATGAGCGATGGCAACCCATGAATAGTGCCACATATGAGCGATGTAGGCAGCGTGAAGCGATCACAGACCCACAGCGTGAAACGATTAGCGCAGCGCATGAATAGTCCCACATGGAAAATTAGTACTGAATAGCTCTTAGCCTGAGACTATATATTGAGGGGTAGACCCCCCATTGTAAGTCAGACCACGTTTATGCAAAAGAATAGAACACAAGTTATTGCTTGTTCTTTCATAACGGAGTTCATGCGAGGACTTTTGAAAGAGAATTAGGCGATCAATTGTTCGTTCTGCATTTCAAGGTCAAGTTTGCTTTTCCGCTGGGAATTGAGGGCTTGGCGATCTCCGCTCGTGGTCTAGCGGCGATCATCCTGGTGCGTGTTGGCGAATATCCTTAGAGCTGCAAGTCTGCAGACCTTTGGCGCGTGGTGTCTGGTGGCGGTGTTCGTCATCAAGCACTATTTATCTACGGTTCTACTCGAGAAGATCGGGCCACCCCGTATCAAGAGGAGAGGCGGCGCGGGTGGTGGTGGGGGGGGGGCGGCGAGGGGCGGCCGGCGAGCAATGGCACGTGAGAACAAGGGAGAGGCGGTGCTGCCATGTCTTATCGGGAAGAAACACAATAGAGCACAAAACTATTCGATTGGAGAAGAAAATAGGAGAGAAAGGAGTAAATAAAAGAATAAAAGGAAGGATAGAATTAATTGAAAGAAATATGGAAAGTTGGAAGTGCATTGCATTGGAGTTGGTGCCAGGGAATCCAATTTTTTTTTATTTCGAAATAAAGATTAAGCAATAAAACAAATAGATTTTTAGAACATAACAAATAGAGTCCAAAAATTCTAGAAAAATTCACAAAAAATCCTAGAATTATTTTGAACTTAATAAAAATAATTCCAACTTATAATTTATAATATTTTTTGCACCTAATTTATTTTGGCTTTAAAATAATTTGGGAAAAGCTTTTAAAATTCCGGAAATTCTAGAAATTAAATAAATTTTTATTTTTCACTTTAAATCCAATAAAATCCCAAAAACTCAATAAATTTTATTTTTGACTTTAAAACCAAGAAATTAAATATTTTCCTATTTTTTTAACCAAGATAACTCTTTTAAACTACAGAAAATCAAGAAAGAACTTTGACTGCCAGAAAATCCAATAAAATAATAACTTTATAAATTTTTATTTTGCTAACAGAGATTTGGGATGTTACAAAGGGACATTTATCTGAGTAGTAGTGCTCTAGTTTTGTTTGCCAGGTTCGACAGGTGCGCAGATCATGCTTTACCGCTTGATGAAGTGGACACCACTTCTGTCGGACCCAAAAGTGACACCCCCAAATTCTCTGTGTATTTTTGAACTAGTCACATGATCAGTAGCTAGTTCACACAGTAAACAGGTATGGTAACATCCATAATTTGTAAAACTTTATTAATAAATATTAAAGTTTATTGCAAAAGAGGCTTACAAGCCAACAATAAAGAACACATCGAAAGACGATGAACAAGTAGTAGAGCCTAGCTAATCTGTCACAGGCAATCGACTGGGGGTAGCGGCCTAGTCGTCGCAATCCACACCGATAGCGAAGTCCTTCTCCTCTGAAATTTATTTGCGTTAAGCAAGGGTAAGCACAAACAACCGTGCTCCGCAACTTACACCTAATAACAGATTCTAATGCATGCAGGGATTTATCAGAGAAAGGCTTATTGGTTGAATTTGTATAAATCAATGTTTTCTTTAAATATTTGTACTAAGTTCCAAAGTAGTTATTCTATAACTAAAATTTATTTTATAAATTCTCAAGTTTTATAGTAGGATAACCTCCAAATGAAATATGGTGATGGATACCCTCCTATCACATGGCTAACTGCCCAATTTCTCAATTGGATAAACTATCCAAAATCATTTGTCAAAATATTTTGAAATCAAAACCAAAGTCTAACTTTGAGTGGCTTTGCTCAGGATGTCCATGACCGTGGACACAGCTATTCGAATAGTTTTATACTCTGCAGAGCTTGTACCACTTTACCCATAAGAGATAATCAACTTTTAATGTCCGCTTCACATACTTCCGTAGGTGTACGACTAAGTGATTATCACGATGCCTTTACAATGCGTCAATCCAACGTAGTTACGCCTGCTCAGGTTTCACTTCCTTTGGACTAACCATCCACCAGAAGCCCCCTTTTGTGCCGCTAAGGTTTGACTTCCATTGGGCTAACCACCCGCCGGAAGGCCCCTCTTGCTCAAAGTGGGAATATTGTCTAACCAACACCCACACATCAAAATAGCACAACTAACAATGGAACGTCACAAATTATTTAGCCTACCCTGTCCCATTCTAGACTTGTGGTAGTACGGTGGGCGTAGCAAAATACGCTTGAAGACCGGTCCTTAACTAACTTGGACGACTTTCAAAATGACCTCTAGGCCTCAACCATTCCCGAATTGAGCCCGTGCATACACCTGCACCCACCAACTATCCATTTCGCCCAAGTCCAAACCAATTTTTATTTTTTCCTTTCAAACCATTTGTAAATATCTATGGCACACCAATGCCATAAACACATTTTTAAACCATATTTTACTTTTGGCTTAAAACTCCCCAAATCAAATACTTTTGGGTCTAAGCATGACTAAGCATAATTTTTCCAAATGATCCTAGTTCATACTATCATATCAACTAGGTTTTATCTAGGGTAACAATATGTTTGATTCAATATCAACATTGGCCTTACAAAGGATTTAGGCATAACTATAAATTTAAAAAAGGAATTTAAATAACTGGATATAAATAGGCATACAGTAATAATTTAAATAATTTAAAATACTGGGATTCAAATATGATCAAATGATGTAACTTGCCTTGCTCAATTAGTTGCTCTCAATCGGCGTCGAAATCTAGCTCTCCGAAGTCGTCGAAATCTTTACACGAAAACGAGCTAAATTCAAATAAACTCCAAATTAAATAATAAAAGTTCTGGGAGGTAGACATTGATCTTAGATGAATTTATAAATTTGAATCAACGGAATCGGAGTTTGAACGAAGGAGAACGGGCTCTCAGAATTTAAATATAAAGAAAATACACTAAAAAGCAATTTCTGGAATTTCTAATTTATTTTTCTAAAGGAAAATAGGAAATATGATGCAAGCTAACGTCATCAACTGGAATTTGATTTTCGGCTGGAATATTTTCTCTATTGAAAATTCTTTGTTTCTCTGACATGTGGGCCCTACCGGCAATGGACCTAGTCCACGGACGATCAAATGTCCACCCTGGACTTGGTTCAGGAAATAGTACAAGGGGACGCCGGTGCTGACCGCTATGCCACGTAGGCAAAGACTTGGACGCTGACTATTCAAAAAGGCTTACATTGCGAGGACGTGGCGATGACGTGGCCTAACCACATCAGCTCTAGAGTTACGGAGCTACGACGTGATCTCGCCGGCGATAGGGGCTCCAGCGAGGGAAGGGAGAGGTACCAAAAGAAAGAGAGCAACGTGTTGAACTTGGTGCTTACCAAAGAAGCTAGCGGGTGTGCAGTTTTGGCCGCCAGCGACAAAGTTTGGCAGTTGCGTGTACTAGGGTTCGGCGAAAAGGCGCCCAAATTGAGGCGAGATGGTGATGGCCAAGACCGGCAATGAAGAGGTGGTTCTGAAGGTGGAGTAGGGGTCGCTGGAGAGGACCTAATGATGTCGAAGAAGACAAAGAACTGAGCTTTGGTGGCGCGACGAAAAACTCAAAATTCGGGCGATGGAGAGGGAGATGATGTAGGGGGTTTTGGGGTTTGGGATGAGCGGAGAAGTGCGCATCTGGGGCTCCCATTTATAGGGTGCGAGTGTGGTCGAGGTGTCATAGGGCGCAAGGAAATCGTGCGGCCTTGCAGGCGCGTTCTAAGGGAAATAGGGCAAGGAAAGGAAAGATGAAGGCTGAGATGCGTGCGGGATTGATTGGGGATTTGATTGCGCTCAAAATCTCGAAGAATACAGAAAAGATCGCTAGGTTTGGAAAGCTCCGATATGGCGTCAATGGCAGACTGCACAGTAGGAAGGTTTCCTGGAAGAAGGAAAGGGGGGAGAAGAAAGGATGACACAAGCATGACTTGGGTGGTGGGACCCACCTGTCAACGGCGGAGGGGGAAAAACGCGTGCGGGATGGGCTACGTTGGGCCGGAGGCGGGGAGAACAGTTGGCCGGAGTGTGGGAAAGCGGAATGTGCCGAGGAAATTCAGCCTGGGTACTGTTTAGGAATTTTGATTGATTTAGTAATTTCAGAAAAAGAGATAAATCAAATAGGCTTTTCGAAAATAGAAAATAAATTCCAAAAATTATACAAAAAATCATATAAATTCTTAGAATTATTTTGAACTTAATAAAATTAATTCCAACTTAAATTTAGCTTTTATTTTTGCACATAAATTATTTTTAATTTCTGGAAAATAGGAAAAGCGTCTTTAAATACCGTAAAATTCAAGAAATTAATTAATTATTTTTCACGTTAAATCCAATTTTTCAGAAAACTCAATAAATTTTCTTTTTGACTTTAAAAATCAAGAAATTAAATAATTGATTTTATTTTATTTATATTATTATTTTTAATCAAGAAAACTCTTTTTACTTATAGAAAATTGAGAAAATTCTTTGTGACTAGAAAATCCAATAAAATAATATCTTTATTAATTTTATTTTTGGTAACAAAACTTTGGGATGTTACAAACTACCCTCCTTAAAAGGAATCTCATCCCCGAGATTCGGAGAGGCTAGAAAGAAAGTTGGGAATACTAGGTCTTCAATTGGAATTGTCGTCGTTCGTACCCTACTCCTCATTGGACGGGGCCTGAGCTATGATGTTGTACATACATCCTTCTCCAGAATTGTATCGCTTCCTGTTTGCTTGCGTGGTGTTGAATTTTGGAACATCAGAGCTGGCTGGATTCGCTGCCTATTGCTTCTTTGGACATTTACTCGCAAAATGCCCAGCCTCATGGCAGTTGAAGTATGTGATGCCTGCAACATAGGATGAGTCCTTCTGTGACTTGCCACTCTCAGATGTGTTGGAGGACTCCAAGCTGACTGGATTGTTCTTTGCTGGCGCTTCAGTTGAAGTTATTGACTGGAATCTGACTTGATGTGATGGAGTCCCTCTAGCTCTAGGTAAACTCCCAGGGTTGAACTTCTGTGCAGCCATTCTTCTTTTGCGGTTCTCTATCTCCTGGTGCTTGCCTTCTTGACGAATTGCCTTGTTGACTAGCTGTTGGAAATCAGCATAGTCTTGGGTGATCATTTGTATAGACAAATCATCTTTAAGCTCTTCAAGGAATCTCTCTTGCTTCGCTTCATCTGTTACAACATCCTCTGGTGCATAGCGTGCTAGTTGATTGAACTTGTGCAGATATTCATTCACGGTGCAGCTTCCTTGGCATAACTTACGAAATTCCTTTTTCTTTAAGGTGATCATGCCTAATGGGATATGGGATCGGTGAAAAGCTTGCACAAACTTGTTCCAAGTGATTGCTTAAGCATTGGCATGTGAGACGCTGAAGTTGTCCCACCATTTAGAAGCATGTACATTCAGTTGGTGAGAGACAAATATAAATCTCTCACGATCACTATACCACGAGATGTCCAGCTTCTTCCCAATAGTACAGAGCCAATCATCGATGTCCATAGGTTCTGTGTTGCTGGAGAAGGTAGGAGGTCGTGTTCTCATGAACTCTAACAATCTGGATTGCGGAGGCAGAGTTGGAGCTCGAAAAACTACAGTTTGCTGAGCTTGATTGTTGTTGATGGATAGAGCAAGTAGTTCTATCAGATGGTTCTGATTGGCCATCATCTGTTGCCATTCTAATCCATTGGCTAGTGGTGGTGGAATTGGAGTACTGTCATTCCCAATGACATTATTGTCTTGGTTGGTTCGACTTCCAGAGCGACGAGTGTACACAGTTGAAGTGAGGGCTTTCATTCGGGCGGCTAGTGCAAGGTTAGGTCAAGGTGCTGTAAATGCTTCGTTATGAAGTCTAGACTGCATAATATCATGTTGTGGGTGGTGGTATCGACGAATGTCGAACAACTAGAGACCTCATATAATGTGGGTAAAGTTGTACACATCTGCAGAGTGCAAATCTATTTAAATAGCCATGCTCGTGGTCATGAGTGTGCTAACTGCGGTCGCATTGGGTATAGTTTCAAATTTGCAAAAACGGTTTGTTGGAAAATGTTGGGATGGCTGGTTTGTGTGCGTGCCATGTCTATGATTGAGAATAAAATATTGATCACAGTCGAGGAGGGTTGTGATTTTGCTATTATTGAGTTACATGTTGGTTATTTCGATATCTGTGAACTGCTTAATGCTGAAAATAACTTGTAGAGTAGAGCATCATCCGTTGCCAGCCTTGCATTTATAATTATGTTGCGATACACTACAAGTCTTGCTGAGTACAAAATGTACTCAATCTTGCTTAAATTCTTGATAAGAGTATGAGGTTGAGTCGATTCCAGACGATGCTTTCTTGCTCCCAGTACCGGAGGGTATGGGGACGGGTCTTGTCCTTGTTGGTAGCCTGAGGGTATGGGTGGGCACATCGCTGGACCTTTTGAGTTTATTCGCTATGCTTCCGTTGTTTAACTTGCTACTTATGCTTTAATTTGGCTGGTTGGGCGTGTAATAAGTACTTGTCATGTAAACGCTTAAGTTTATGTCCTATAGTTGTTTCATGTTGTATGTATAATGTATGGATGTGAATATCAAAGTTGTGGATGTGTGTACTAGTCACTGATCATGGGACAAGTACGGTACACACCCACGAGGGTTTCAGGTATTTAAAGCCTGGGGTCCGACAGGGTACGCCTCTGCATACCATCTAGGCTATGACAGAAGGCTTCCACGTGCGCGTCTGTAGGATCAAGGATAACCGACTAGAGGAGGGTGAATAGGAGGTTTTTAAACTTTTTGACTATTTAACAATTTTAGCCAATTAAGAACTAAGTCTAAACTAGATACAATTCTAGCTAAGCAAATCAATTACAAGATAAATGCTAGAATTGTAAATGCGGAAAGTAAAGACTAGAAATAACCACAATAGAGACAACGATTTTTTCTCGTGGTATCGAAGACTTGCTGGTCTTCACTAGTCCACGTTGAGGAAGCTTGAACGAATCAAGCCGGCTCCACGAATTAAGCCTTCCCTCAATCACTATTGGTTGTTCTTCCTCCGCTCTGGAGATGGCGAACACCAAGCCACTCACAATCTTAGCACCGGGCCTCTTCATAAGCTTCTTGAAGAGATCACCGTGCGATCACCACCAAGCTGTCTAGGAGTTTGGCAAAACTCCAAGAGTAATAAACCAATGATCTTCGCTTGACGGCACTCAAGTGCAAATGGATCAACTAGAATGAGTGAATGCACTTGAATGAACTCAACCACCTCAAAATGAATGCACAAGTGTATTTGAGGTGTTGGAATGATGCTCAAGGCTCTAAGGATGTTAAATGTTGTCTAGCTATTTGTCTTTGAGTAAGTGGAGGGGTATTTATAACCCCCCACAACAAATGCGACCATTGGGAGAGAAATCCCAACTTTTCAGCGAAATGCGGTACTACCGCCAACCAAGGTGCGATACTACCGCATCCCACCAACTGCTCTGTAACGGCTACAACAGGAGCATTAACTTCCTCTGACATAGCCGTTTTAAACGCGGCGCGGTACTACCGCCAACTATCATGCGGTCATACCGCTAAGGCCGGTCGTACCGCACATTGGAGCAGTACTACCATTCACAGTGTTTTCAATCTTAGTCGAAAAGGGTGCTTCTCTGGATTTTACGTACCGCCATCTAGAAAATGGAACAACCGAGGAGCGGTAGTTCCGCCATGAAATCTCTGGTACTACCGCATCCCTGACTTGAACCAGCTTACACAACCAAACTAGCCACATGGATGGCTTAGATGCAATGGGCCATTCGGACTGCACGTTTAAACCACACGATCTTGAACTTTCGGACGGTCCGAACGTCCCACGGTAGTACCGCCAAAGGAAGTGCGGTCATACCGCGAAGTGGTAGTTCTGCCAAGCATTTTCCGGTACTACCGATTCTAGGGTGAGGCACCGAACCAAAACGGTGTGTCTCTAGAAATTAGATACCGCCAAATAAAATTCGGAACAACCAGACTGCAGTAGTACCACACCACGAGCCGGTCGTACCGCTGAGCATCCAGAGAACCATGGTCCGATCGGACTGCATACATGGACAACCCAGATTCATTGGGCCATTCGGACCGCATGTTTAAGCCACATGATTAGGTCACTTTCGGACGGTCCGAACGGCACACAATAGTACTGTCGAAGGATACGCGGTCATACCGCAAGATGGTAGTTCCGCCCTGTAAACTCCAGTACTACCGTTTGTGCTGACAATTGCACAGAAAGCTTTCCAAATTAAATTCTAAGTGCATGCATGATCCTAAATTGATCCAAATGGCACAAGAACATGCTATCAAGCTACTAATCACAATCCCCCTTAATAGTACGACATTTAACCTATAATCTGGTCTTCCAACCTTTTCTCCTAAGACCGGTAAAACATAAAAGGATCCTAGACTACTTGTACATTGTCTTTGAGCCATGTAGATCTTCATGTTGTCCTTTAGCATGCATCTTCAAGTCATCAAACTCACCAATGGGACTTAACCTTGTAAATACTCAATAAACATGTTAATCCCATATTCACATATTATCATTAATTACCAAAACAATTTTTAGGGGCCTATATGCTTTCAGCGTCACCTTGGTGAACCGAGCCCCGGGCGCCGCCTCCGCGCCACAGCACCGACCGAGATCGGGCTCACCATTGCACTGCCTCCATAGGGCAAGGACCTCGCCATCAGGCGAGGTGTGCCATGCACTGCCTCTGCGTCGCAAGTCGCTGGCCAAATCGATGCCTTTGCACCGTGGCCGTCGCTATTGCCATACTCCACTGTTCACTACACCATGGCATAGTATTAAGGGCAATAATCTGCTGAGAAAAAATGGGATGAGTGGCAAAACATGTGCTGGGAATATCCAAGAGATTAAGGGTCACATTATCTGCCGGCAATAATTATTGTTTAGAACAATTTATCTGCCGACAATAATTATTGTATTAGCTACAATACATCTGCCCTAAAAAAGTCAACTAGGTCAATATATCTGCCGGGGATAATATTGGGCAAATCATTAGGCGGGAAGATGAAAATAATAGAGGAGATAGGCGGGCAAAACAAACGTGTATATGAAAAAACAGAGGAGAGAGGCGCAGAAGGGTATGAAGACCAGAACACATTACTTCTCTCCACCTTATCCCCTCCCGAAATCCTCTTAGCGCCTGCTCCTCCCGATGGTGCCTTCCTCCTCGCGCCGTCCTCCCCGGCCGCCTCTCCTCCCAGCGCCTGCTCCTCCCGACGGTGCCTTCCTCCTCGCGCCTCCCTCCCCGGTTGCCTCTCCTCCCAGCGCCACTCCCCCGGTTGCCCTCCTCCCTGGTCGCCCCATCCTCCCCATGCCTCTCCTCCTTCCCAGCTGTCCCCCTCCCAGCGCCACCCCTCCTCCCCTCGTTGCCCTCCTCCCCAACCGCGCCATCCTCCCCGCACCGTGCTCCTCCCCGAGCCCGCATCCTCCACGGCCTCCCCTCCTCTCCACTCTGTCCTACCTGGCCGCTGAGCTACTTTGAGGAGCTCCTCAACTTCGTGGTAGCGGAAGTGGCATCGGAGTGCCACTGCATCTCGCACCTCGGCCTCGACTGCAACGTTGACACCGAAGAGGAGGAGCTCCGCATCTGGGCCACGCGCGTCGCTGGAGACCACCTCAGGGGTGGCGGCGTTGAGGACGAAGGCGGCGGTCGAGGGGGGAATAAGGGGGTGGCCGACGTCTTCGGGCAGACGCACCCCGCCGTCGCCGCCGATGTCGTCGACTGCATGGGCAAGGTAAACCCTCCCACCATTTGTGGATAGCTGCTATGATTGTTCTTGTTACTCAAATATCAATGTCTGTACCCCTTTCTCGGATCTCATTCTTAGCGGCCTCATTTCTTTAGCATCAGAATGGTAGTTCTTGAATACTATGCGTAGACCGTTTAATTGTTGTGGATAGGCTAGCTAGTAGACCGTTTACTTGGTTTCCTCATGAATTAGGGATGAGAGAGTAATGTTGTTTTTGTATTAAAGTACACGGCGAACCATGCATCACGTTGCTGCTGCATAGGATTTTGTGGTCAGCAAAGCGAATCGTGGCAGATTGCTAAATATGTTGACTGGAATTGTTTTCACCCAGAGAACCAAGACATCAATGCATAAAAACTAGCCAGTTACTTTAGTTTTGGGGATATTTCAAAACATGCTTGAGTGCAGATAGACAAAACTGCAGGTGAAGCCCCTGGACTATCATAAAAAGTTAGATTCTACCGCCCTGAACTATTGAATTGTTAAATTAAGCTCTTGATTGATCAACAAAAGGTTTAATAGCCCTTTAAACTCTATAATTATTCAGTTCAACCCTTAAACTCTATGATAAAATTGATCTGATGCCTTTTGTCAGTTAAATCACCTATTGTCTGTTGGTAATTTTCCCTCCCCTATTCTTATGCTCCAAATGAGATCGAGATGTCTCCTCCCTCCCTCATGTTATTATTCATGAATTGCTGGTAGCAGGTTATAGAGTCTTGGAGGTTGATGGCTCAGAGGAGATGTACGACAGAATCATATTTGGTGTGCATCTTTGATGCTCTAAAAATACTCGTATTGAAGCAACACATGAGGAATTGAGAATTCAGTGCTTTCGGTATGTCTCACAGTAGGTAACGCATGCCCATACAAGTATAGCCCCTGCTATTCTGATCTCATTGCAGCTAGTGATCCCTTATGAAAGTTGTCTCTACATACATATACTCCTATTTATTTATGTGTGCCCGCCTCCTGATCCATTATTCATTGCAGTGATATATACCTCCATTGCGATAAAAGTTTGGTGCCGCGGAATTTGTTGGCATGGAGCACCTAGAATTTCCTGGGGACAACGAGGAGGGGTGTCTCTGTTACCTACTCTCTAAATCTGCTTCAGGTACCCTACCTCCATGCCTAGCTTAATTACCAAATAGTTTCATGTGAGATCCCAGCAGATAAGGCAAAGGCAATAATACATGCACAGACAATGGAAACAGGGCAGCCGAATACACCTCCCCCATAAGCCCTTCCCTCAGTCAAGCCTCACAATGCACAAGCACCAGCCGAAGCCTCTCCCCTCTTAAGCCCTTCTCTCACAAAGCCATTCACAAAAGCCTCTCATTCATTCCCAGCAAAGATAGCAAAACCACACTGAGCAAGCCACTCACAAACCTCCCTTTTCTTTCATAGCCAAGAGCAAGCAACCATAGAACAAGTAACAAGCCAAAGCTAGTATATGTGACCTTTTTTAAGATTAAAAATTATAATTAGTCCTTTTCTTTTTGCTAAATAAAAAATAAATGGTTAGGAACTTCACTCATCTTATTAGTTGGTGTTACCAAGGTGAGTACGCTAACCTTCACTAGTTTGGATTATATTAAAAATGTTTAGTACCTTCTACCTTTGTTATTTTGTTAATAATACCATTGCTTAAACCTTTCTTTTCCTGGTTATACTACTAAAACTATTTGTCCTGGGGTCCCTTTTATCTCCTATTAAGACCTGGATGAGCAAGCTCCATGTTCTTGGCACACTACTTTATTCCAAAAATGTTTCATTGGTGTTGTTGACCCTAACTTGTAGTGGAAAATGTTTTTCTTTTCTGAAAGTAAGTCTGCAGTGGAAAAATGTTGCTTAGCATATTTGTATCTTGTGGTGGTTCCAACGATTGACTTGTTTAAGCCCTATTAACTTTACTATTTATTTGCTGGATGGTGGATCTCATTTAGCACTAGTAATTTTGATAATTGTCACGTATCGCTCATAGTAATGCCTCATCTCTTATCTAGTATGCTACAGTGACAAGAAATTGTGTATGCAAAATTGATTTCTTTTGCAATATGTTTGTTCAAGCAGGGACGATGTGAAGATGATGATTTTTTTTTATCGATGACCAAGACGTGAATAGGCTAATAATTGTTACACAGGTTGGTTTTGAAGATATTTTGTGTTCTTGGCTTTGTTTGGTGATATGTTGCCTTTGGTTTCCCAGCTGCTTTCCATCATAATCCATAATGCATTATGACTTAGCATCTGTTAATATGAACCATACACCAGTAAGTTTTGGACAAAGGTTGGGTGGCATTTCTTAATTTTAATTAAAAGTTCACTAGAATGTAAATGCTCTATACATCATTCTTTTATTTGATGCACGATAGCATATCTTGATATACTTAGGTATTACAAATTGGAGCTATTTTTCAGAGAGCAGTATAATCTAGACTTTTGGCATATTTCAATTAATAAGTGATGTATGTGCTCTGGCTATTTTCATTTTTTTTTGTATTTACACCGTCCTTGGCATTTGCATTGTTATTGAGTATTGAGTGCCCTTCACGGAGCGGAGAGCACATTCATAGTTAATTCTAGTGTAGAAAGTAGTTCTTGAAGAAACGCTGATGTAGGACCAAAGAGTGTAAATTACCTATTGAATTGCTACTGCGTAATGCACTAATGTTACTGCTCGAATGATATCCTTCTAGCAAAAGCTACTCAACCGCTTGTTGAAGCTGTCGATGCTAATGCTCTTGATTTTGTTTACATTTTCAATTTTTTTTTCTTTGACTGTTGACATGAGCTTATGTTTGCATATTCGGTAGTGTTGTGGTGAACTGGTGATACATCAGAAAGCATTCTTTAAAGAATGATGATACTTGATGGTTCAGCTGATTCAGTTATGTTTGAAAGTGTTGTGGTCTTGTGGATTTCTGATGTTTGTTAGGGGTGAGAATTAGCTGCAGACATACTGATAGTTATAAATTTATAATTGCTAAGAGAATTTTATGCTTTCTAGGAACATGTCCTCTTTATTTTGATGTACTCTCTTAGAAGCTTTTGACTTGATCTAGATGAATTTCAATGCCTTGCGATATATATCTTATTTGAACTCTTGTCTACTTGTTCTACAATGATCTATTTTTTTAATTCTAAATAACATTTGTTAATGAGTAACCAATTGTTCTAGCATATTAAGCAAGTATTATTTATTTAGTAATACTGTAGTGATATTTGGTTTCATTTATCTGCCTCACAGGATATTACATTAGAAAAGGACAAAAAAAAGTCACTCAAGTATACCTCAAGCATTTTCAACAGAGGAAGCATCAAGCGATCGAAGCGATTGAAGCCTGTAAGCACAAAGCCTCCAAGACCAAGATACCCTTCTACTATGATGACAAGACCTTTTCAATATCAGCTTCTCACGACTTTGTTAAGCAACTAGAAAGGGAGAACTGGAAAAATTTTGTATCTTTTGTGAAGGACGTTGCTGCGTCGGCAGAGCCTACGGTCGAGGAAAGTGCTGCTTCTGAAGTGGTCGATACAGGTCTCGACCATCTAGTGAGTCAAGAGGGTCAAGGAGCGGTAGCTCTCGCTCAGGACCCACGACCAGTCGTGGTCGTGGTAGACCCCATTCCTCTACTTGAATTTCAACCAGACATGGTTGAAGAGAAGAAGTCGAAGAAATCTTTCTTAGGGAAGGTTTCTTCTGAATTCAAAATCAAGTCTAGGAAACAAAGGTATGTAAAAAAGACAAAAGTATAAGAACAACATTTACGTTTTACTTTCTACAAATTTGACATGTTTTCCTTTCTGTGATTTCAGCCTAACTCCTCCAGCCCCCGAGGGCGCCCCCCTCGAAAAGCCTATCGCCACTTCTTTTGCAGTCGAAGAGACAACAAATATTTCTCCTGCAGTCGAAGAGAGGACAGTGGAGGCGGTCGAGGGATCGGCCCCTGCTCACATGGTGGAAGAGATTGTTGCCACTGAGGCTACTACGACCACTGAGGTGGTCGTGGCGGTAGGTGCGGAGATGGCTAACAAAGCGGTGGAAGCACCTAACAGATGTGGTGATGGAGCCTCTGACCACCGCGCCGGGAAGGAAGTCGTCGAAGACATTCCTCCTAGTCCTCAAGGAGAAGTCACCATTACCGAAGAAGAAGAAGAAGAAGAAGAAGAAGAAGAAGAAGAGTACCTCAACTTCTTCTCTGAGTTCTTTGGACCTGCTTCTATTGTGGGCTCTTCTACATTTAGGTCTCGTAACCGAGTTCCTCGCCTTAAGGATATTCCTAACAGGGGGAATTTTCGATGACAAACGTCTCGAAAAGGTGTGGTGGAACTAAGTTGAGGAGATCAATGAACTGAAGGGTCCCACAAGAGTATTATCCATGTTTGCTCGAACAACTATAAATGTAAACATTTGATGCCAAATATTTACATATGTGATTTGTTTCTTGCTTCTTATTGTATTTGTTTATGCAGAAAGGTTTGAAATAAATTGTCACTGTTGGTGAATACAACCGACAACTTGTACAGCTATGACAACAAAAAGTTGAACTCTGCGAGCAAGCAGAGAAGTGGTAAGTTACTGCCATTCGTAATCGTTTTTTACTCGACCACTTGAGCAGTTCTTGATGAACTATGTTGTCCCGACCTTTCGATGAGAGGGGTAAATTCCGATTGGACGATGGTCAACTCTCACGATCCAGGCTACAAACGCAACACACACGAACCAAGCAATCGCTGAATTAATCACCAAGTCATTATCAACCGTGCCAAAGACCCGGTTGACCTGATCACGAGGATCAATTCCTGCAAGCAATCGAAGAATAAGCAAGAACGAGGTAAAAAGCAATCTGAATTGTAAATATATGATTGAGTTCAAAAGGTGGGATTTCGCAGAGGTTCTTTACGATTGGTCTAGTCAACACAAGCGAAGAACAAGAGTTTTCACAATAGAGAAACTAATCAAACGAAATCCACCAAACCCTAAGGGTGGTGGCCACTATGTATAGGAAGAAGAGGAGAAGGGAGGGGTGGTGGTACTATTCATGCATGAATAGTAACCACATGAACAGTACAGGCTGCCTAGGGATACAAGGGCCATGGGCCCAAGTGGACTCAAAAACAATATCGGATTGTTTTCATTATTGCAGTATGCACAGAGAGAATTTGGAGATGGGGCCAGATCCATTGGAAAGAGGGAGAGATAAGCTTTCCATCAAGTACTTGTGGACCTCCAACGGACTCCGTATGTGAAAGTTATGCACATTTGAATTTGATGTTGTCTCTGGAGGCTGAATTGGATTGCACATACTTCCCTTCATGATCAGCTCCTAAGTTCCTGATTAAAAGAACATCACATGCATTAGGTAGCAGCATATTCTTATTAGAAACAAAATTTAATCCTAGAAACAAAGTTACCTGATAGTTCAATTGACGTGCACGAGCTCTAGTGATTGGACCTTGCAAGTTCATAGGTTCAGATCTATTAGTAGTGTTGGGTGTATGCATGGAAGTGATGTCCTCATCAGTTCTCATGTCTATCTTTAACCTTTGTAGGTTTAAGAGTGATGAAAAATCCCTGGCTGACACACTCGACCATGAGAAGGCCGAGACGAAGAAGCTAAGGGATGAAAATCTTAACCTGATGAAGAAACTTCAGGAGGCTAACTCTGCAACTTTTGATCTACAGAGTGAGATAAACAGTAAGTTCTAAACTTAAGACTGCTTATGATAATGATCTTTTATTCTTTCTCTATCTCTTTTTTCTTTTCAGAAAAAGAGGTTGAAATGGGTAAGCTTCGAACCGAGGTCAATGAAAAGGTCTTGGTTGTTCACAAACTATCCCGCATCGCTAAAGAAAAAGACCAGAAAATTAAGTCAGAGGAAGAGCAATCTGCCAAGAAAGATGCCTCCCACGACAACGAAGTTAAACAACTTGATGCTCGACTGGCAGGTAAGTAGCTCTTTACCCATGACCAGTATTGCTTATGAGTTATTTAGGGATATGCTTTTGACTGGTCGTACTCTATCTCAGAGAAAGTAGTCGAAATCAAGCGACTCCACGAAGCTTCGACTCATAGCCAGGAGGATATGAAGTCAATGAAGGCCAACCTTCAGGACAACATATCCCTCCTAAACAATGTGCTTGGGGGACTTGGTGCTAAGGAGGTGACTCCTTTTGAGTACACCATGGTCGCCCGTACAAGTACCATTGGAGCGTAAGTCAGAGCTGTAGAGGAGCTAATAGCTACTTTGAAGGCCAACCAAGCTGACTCGATAAGAGAAGCAGTCGAAGGTGCAGTAGGTTATGCCTTGGCAAAACTTAAGGCACACGACCGTAATCTTGATCTTCAACCAATCGAGGACGACTTCGACTGCTCGGAAGCAGAAGCAACTCGTCTAATCGAAGAGGTGAAGCCAGTCAGCCAGAAGGTCGTGGAGGAGATGCAAATTGGATCTCCTTCATCAGAATAGATTGTAATAGAAAAACTTGTAAAGACAAGTCTGTTGGTTATGAATATATATACCTGCTTTTTCCTACAAATTATCTTGTCGAGTAGTTAGTAACTCATAAGATAATAAATAGAAAAAGAAAATTGAATTTAAGACTAAGAATTGAAGTCATATTAATGGCTTTATCCTAGCCCTCGACTATTTGCTTAGTTTGTATAGATAAACTAAGTAAATAGTGTATAAAGGGTTTTCTTAAAAAAGAAGAAGAGTGGTATGGCTAACTTATAATGCTTTGATCACGATTATCATGCATTGGTCGTAAGAGCAGGAATGTGTCAACACTAGGAAGTTCCTTCTAGTGGGCAGGATCACGTGTAGAGAGGAAAGACTTCGACTAGGTGATGTTACCATCGACCACCAGATTAATCAAATCAAGAGTGGCAACTTGATTGGACTCGATAGGTTTGCCCTAGTAGCAAGAGTTAGAAATAGGACGACACTAGAAAGTTCCTTCTAGTGGGCAGGACCATGTGCAAAGAGGAAAGACTTCGACTAGGTGTTGTGTCTTTCTCCGACCAGTTGTAACGAACCGAGTTTACTAAAAGTGGTCGAACAAATTACAAAAGTGTACACTACTTGGAGCATTTTTCAAAATGAATTAAGAAATAGACTAAGGTTAAAAATAGCTGGCCTGAGAATGTTTCGACCAGATTTGTTAAACCCAGTCTCTTTGTATTGGTAGCAAAAGTTAGGAACAAGGTGACACTAGGAAGTTCCTTCTAGTGGGCAGGATCACGTGTAGAGAGAAAAAGACTTCGACTAGGTGATGTTACCCTTCTTCGACCAGTGTAAAGAAAAACTGAGTGTATAAAAATGATCGAAAGACTATCCTAGTACTACTAAAAAAGTAAGACAATAAAGAGTGGAAGAACCTGAAACGTTATTGATACAGTAAGGAGTTACACATAAAATTTGTGCAACTGGTCGATGTTCCAAGAATTAGAGAGAACCTGGCCGTCCTCTATTGCCAGTCGTACCGAACCTGGTTGCATAACTTTGACCACTGTGTAAGGACCTTCCCACTTAGGAGAAAGCTTATTCCGATTAGACTGGGATTGAATTTTTTTCAACACCAAGTCACCTACAGCAAGGCTACGAGGTTGGACCTTATGATCGTAGTATTTACGTAGGGCTTGTTGGTAGACCGCTGATGAACATATCAAGGCTTAATTCCTCTTCTCTTCGAGCAGGTTAATGTCATCCGCTCAAAGTTGTTCCTGGGTAGAGTCGCTGAAGGTTTCGACTCTTGTCGATCGGATCTTTAGTTCTGGTGGAACAATGGCTTCAGTTCCAAAAACTAGGAAAAATGGTGTTTCGCCTGTAGCCCAACTTGCATTTGTATGAAATGCCCATAATACTGAGGGTAATTCTTATACCCAAACCCCCGAGCATTTGATAAGCTGGTCGAACACTCGGGTTTTGATACCCTGTATTATTTGGCCATTCGTTCTTTCGACTGCCCCATTACTCTGTGGGTGGGCAACCGAAGCATAACATAACTTGGTACCCAACTCGTCGCAAAATTCCTGAAATTTTGCGCTCAGAAATTGCTTACCATTATCTGTAATTATTCGACTAGGAACACCAAATCGAGTAATCATGCTTCTCATCATGAACCTTTTTGCAGCTTCCGTTGTTATCCCAGTCACAGGTTCGGCTTCAATCTATTTTGTGAATGTATCAATAGCCACAAAAAGGAACTCAAAGCCCCCTAGTGCTTTTGGAAACAACCCTAGGATATCAAGACCCTAGGTCACAAAAGGCCATGAAAGAGGAATAGTTTGCAATGCCTGAGTCAGTTGATGTATTTTCCTGCTATGAAACTAGCATTGTACACACTTCTGAACCAGCTTCTTGGCATCATAAAGGGTTGTTGGCTAGCAAGGTAGTTAAAGTCACGATCCAACTCGTAGAGTCTTACGATTTTACGAACCCACGACAGGCTGTCGACCTAGATCGCATTGTGAATTGGAATCATGTTGAATCGTGGTAGAGTCGCGATCCAAAGAGTAGAATCGTGTAGAATCGTCTAGAGACTTAGAGCAAAATTTGTTTTTGTTTTTTTAGAGGCCTTTCGGAAACAAGGAGCATGCAAAATTGTAGTCAACTAGTCATGGTAAATGAACAATCTTGAGCTTGATAAAGATAAGCTATTTTTATTCCTGGAGTATGTCTAGCTGCCTTTAAGGAACATGCAAGCGCTGTAATTAGATATTGATTTACAAAAGTTGTGAACATTTCTCATGTAATTGTAGTCAACTAGTTATGGTCATTGGCTGTTCTCCTGTAGTTCAAAACTATATCACCCATCATGTCAGTACCATTATGCTTTTCTGTTGTGCGATAAAAAGTGCTTTGCCCTTTTTCTATTATAAGTAAGTGGTAAACCATATAATAATCATACAAACTTATAGTATAGATGTTAAATATGTGTATTTTTACAATTCCGTAGAATCGTCGAGACCCAAAATATGCAATTCTGGACCCTCTATGTATATTGCACTAGTCCAGGATCACGCTAGTGCACACAGTGGCAACATCAGTGAAATATCATTTCCATATGCAAAGATAACTAATAAATAGGCAAATAACAATAAACATCAGAGTAAAGACCTTAAGGTCAAGCTTACAATTAATGCTTCAGAGGGCGATAGCTCAATGAAGCCGCAATGAACTAAAATGAATAACCCGGTGATGCCCATCCATATGCCCACAGGCAATCGGCTGGGGTGCGCGACCTAGTTCTCCACGATCCTTGAAGTAGACCTGGTTGGCTGACGATTCCTTCACCTCTGCATGATTTATTAAAGCAAGCATGAGTACACACCGTACTCGCAAGTCATACCACAGAAATGCAATTATAGATGCAGGCTTATTCCAAAGGAATGGCTTCTGTGGTTATTTTTGCATAAATGCATCATTTGCAATTTGAATACAAATAATAGATTGGAAGCATAATTCAAAACAAATAGACAATAATAAGTTTTATCATTTGTTTTCACAAAGACACATAGCCTAAACAAGTTATTCACACAGCTGCATAAGTTATCTCACACAGTTGTCCCATCCCAAGTTTTTATGAAAATCTACCCCTCGTGTGAAATCCCCGAGCATGTCCATGACCGCAGACGCAGCTATTCGAATAGATTAATTCAACACTCTGCAGAGTTTGTACACTTTACCCACAAGATGCAATCAACTTGTACGGAGCTGATCACAACAAAACCTTTCAGAAACTTCATCTCAACATTGACACTCCCGGTATGCTTAGTCGCCACCAGTGTTTTCATTACCGGTTGAAAAAAATTTGGAGGGGATTCCAGGTAAGGCTAGTAACCCATGAAAATCGAAATTTCGGCCAAATTTCGGCCGAAATTTTCAAAAAAAGATTTGAATTTTTGGATTTTAAATTAAAAAAAATCAAATTCGAACAAAATTCAAGCAAATTCAATTTTTTGGACAAAATTCATCAAAACCGAAATTTTGGAGGAGGTTTAAATTTTACTAGGTACCGCAGAACGCCGGTTATCGGCGATTACCGCAAATTCAGCCAGAAGTTTTTCATTGGCATACACACAGACGCACACCGTTGGACAGGGACACGGCGAACCGCCCCGTGATGCGACTACTTGGTAGTATACACCTCCACCCAATCCGACACGGCTAACCTACAACCTGAGTAATCAATGTCAAGACACTATAACTTACTAAGTTAGGCCCATCCCATCAGGCATGTGGTTGTATGAAAGGCTCAGTTCAATGGTGCACAAAATTAAGTCCTTAACTGACCGAGGCAAGACTTCCAAATAAACTACACATCCCTATGCACACAGGTTATTAAGCCCACGCACATAGCTCCACCAAAATATCACACAAGATCCACCACTTGCCCAGTCTAAATCCTTTCCCACCTGTTGGTTAAGTGCAACATATGCCATCAACGAGTAATAGCACATAGCGCATACGCTTCTATCACATAGTTCCATAGTCACTTAGTCAAGTTTATATTTGCAACTACATGAGATGATGACTCGTAGCATGGCTAAGCAAACTAATCGCATCAAACCAACCCACGTTGGTAGTACAATAGCACCAACTAAATTAACCAAACTAGGGTGACAAAAGATTATGGCATACAATTAGACAAGGAGGTCATAACAATCTGGATGTTAACTAATCCCAAAATCATTGAAATAAATATTTAAAGTAAATGCAATAATTTGAATCAAAGTAATTTTAGAAAAACTGGGATTTAACATGATCAAAGGTATAACTTGCCTTTCTATAGCAATAATGATCTTTATTTATCTTTAATCTTCTACTATCTTGATCTTCAGCTCCTTCTTGATCAACACTTCTCGTAGTATCCACGTCTACTCGTAAATAAGCAAATAAACCAAAACAAATAAATAACAGAAAGCAAACAAACTCCAAAAATAAAATAATAATCTCAGATAAATAGATATTGAATTGAGATGAATTTAGGAATTTGAATGGACTCAATCGGAGTTCGGATTCAAAAGATACGAGCCCAGGAAGAATCACATGGAATGATGAAATTGAGAGAGAAAAGAATATTCAGAGAATATTCCTTTAAATAAAATAGGAAGAATTGGAGACTTACAAGTGGGGTCCACTGGTAAGTGAAAGAGAACAAAGGTAGTGAATGACATGTGGGACCAATAAGACAAAAGGGCTTTTCAAGAATTAAATTAATTCCCGAAAATAGGATTAAGATTGACATGTGGGCCACTGGTCTATGGACCAGGTCCACAGAGATATGCTAGTCCACGGTGGACCAAGCTCATTAACTAGGGTTGACCAAAGGTTGACTGACATGCGGGACCCGCATGTAAGTGAGAGAAATAATTAAGGTTTTTGATTGGACGGATGACGTGTGGGGTCAACACGTAAGCGAGAGAGGAGATAAATATTTATTCTCTTATATGACATATGGGGTCCATTCATCAATGAGAGAAAAGAAGCAAGAGAGGAATTCCATGGAAGAGAACAGGAAACGAAGAAACAACAGAGCACAAAAGCTGCTGCCGGCCTGATTTTTGGCGCAAGGGGCAAGAGATGGCAATGGAGTGGTATTAAGCAATTGGGACAACATGCCAGTGGGGCAAAAGGAAGACCAACCAAGCAACAGAGTATTAGAAACTACACAGAGATGCAACGTGACAGGGAAAAACAACAGAGCACACTACTACTTTGGGCGCACGGCATTGGCATGCTGGCAGGAGATGGCAAGCTAGGATTAGAGAAAGAAGAGAGAAGGATGCTTGGCTTGGAACGTTTGAATGACCAGTGGGCCAAAACAATACAGAGAACTCAACATAGAACGTGCTTCTGTTACAACAGAGAACAGCAAGTAGCAAAGGACAACAGAGAGCTAACCAACCGAAAAAAAAACTGGGTCATGCCGTCGGTTGTGGCGCAAGATGGTGGCCACGGTTGGCGGCGAGGCGGCAAAGAAGTGGCAGAGATCAATTGGGACAAGCATGACACAGAGGTAGAAGGAAAACCAAAGTAGCAACAGAGAAGAACAACAACAACAGAACATGAACTGCTTCAACTGAGGCTGATTTTGACACAAGGTGACGACGGCACACGGAAGCGAACTAGCGGCTTGGATTCTTAGCACAGAGATGGGAAGCACCGCACCAACCAATCAGAGGATAGGCGCTGGGAGCTGCAAGCACAGAATAGAGAGAAAGAAATCTAAACGAACACATACAGCCATGACCAGAGCTTGAAACGCTACAGTACCATGCATAAACAGTGCGCACGGGGTGGCCAGCGGTCGGAGACGACACAGCGATGGCGAAGGGGCAAAACGGAAAGGAAACGACGAGCCGAACGCGATGGTGCGATCGGATTTTGGAAAAAGCTCACCGAAGAAGCGAGCAACGCGATGAACACGTTTGGGCTTTAATGGCCGACAGTGCTCCGGCGATCTTCGAGCGAAGTGGATGGTACCATGACGTAGAGAACGACGACGCGAAGCCAATGCCACAGATGGTTCAGCCGGCGGACGTCGGATGAAGGCGCAACTCCCCGGAGAAGACCTTTTGGGTGGAGTTCGGTATCCTGCAGATTGCGACGAAAATAGATTGGTTTGGAAGAAACCAAATCAGCGGATTGGAAGAGGAGATCAAGACGGACGCGTGAGCGCAAACGGCTCGCTTTTATATGCACCGAGGAGAAAGATATCGAATTTAGAAATTTGAGTTGGAAACGACGTGTACGGGAATCCGATCGGTTCGGCCGAAGCTATCTGATACGTGAACAGTAACCACGTGAATTACTGTAGCAGTGGGCAAGAGAGACAAAAGAGATATTTTCGGAATTAAAGAAAATCCCAGAAATCAAGGAGATCAAATAAAATAGCAAATAAATCTAGAAAAATCTTAGAAAATACCAGAAAATTCCTTGGAACACAAGGAAGCCAAATAACACAGGTTTTTATTTAATTGATGTTTGGATTAGTCAAATTAAATATTTTTATTTTAGGAAATTCCCAATTAAGCTTTATTAATTCAAATAAAATTGGTGAAATTTTCCAGGGACCTAAACTGCTTAAAAGATTTTTGAAAAGTCAAATTTTGGGACATCACAACTGGTCAGCGAGAAAATTATCCTTTTGAGGGATATATTGCAACTCAAAACCAAAAAAATTCTTTTCAAGCCTTCGGACATCCGATAAGTACTGAGACATGGTCGGGTTAGAGCATTAGTACTCTTTTCCATCATGATTCTCGACTAGTTGAGAGTATCCTCTTACGAGTAGTCGTCGAATCCCGAGCGCTTTCGCTGCTCGTGTGCCAGCCAACAAACCTTTGTATTCTACCACGTTGTTAGTGGTAGGAAAGTGTAATTAAATGGTATACTTTAAGGTCTCTCCGGTAGTAGATTCTAGAACCACCCCAGACCCCGAGCCACTGAATGTAGCGACCCGTCAAAGTACATCGTTCACTGGTCGTGGGTATCGTACTAGGGATCCTGAATAGGTTTAGGATTTGTCCATTCGGCGACAATGTCTGCCAAGATCTAGGATTTAATGGCCGTTCGGGACACGAAATGGAGGTCGAACTCCCCAAGTTCTACTGACTATTTTTTCATGCGTCCCACTGCTTTCTTGTTCTGGAGGAACACTCCTAAGGGAAACTCAGACGGCACAATTATCTTGTGCGCCTGAAAATAATACCATAGTTTCCTCGAAGACATGAGGAGGGCATATAGAAGTTTTTGAACCTGAGGGTATCACTGCTTAGGCTCGTGTAAAACTTCACTTACGTAGTAAACCGGTCATTGTCGTTGGAAGTTTTCACGTTCTACGACCAGTACTTCACTCACTGCCTGTGGCGTGGGAGCTAGATAAATTAAGAGTATCTCTTCTGGTTTTGGAGAAACCAAAACAGGAGTACTCATAAGATACCTCTTGACATCCTCAAAGGTTGTGTTTGTCTCCTCTGACCACTCGAAACCATCATGTTTCCTTAAAAGTTTGAAGAAAGGAAGGCCTTTTTTCTCCCAGTCGTGCAAAGAAACGACTTAAAGCTGCCATGCACCCTGTGAGTTTCTGGACTCCTTTCTTTGTGGTCGGAGGGCGCATTATTTCAATGGTTTTTATGTTTTCAGGAATTGCTTCAATTCCTCATGCAGAGACAAGGAATACAAGCAATTTTCCTGAAGAGACTCCAAACATGCACTTTTCGGGATTGAGTTTAAAGCTGTATTTTCTGAGGTTGTCGAATGTTTCTTGCATGTCAAAAACATGATTAAGTTGTTTGATGCTTTTTATGACTAGATCGTCAATATAGGCTTCCAAATTTTGGCCTAATTGAGGTGAAAAAGTCACTTGCATCAAGCATTGAAAAGAAGCGCCAGCATTTTTTAAAACCAAATGGCATTTTGACATAGAAAATATCCCAAATGGTGTAATAAATGTGGTCTTTTCTTCATCATCTAAACACATATTAATCTGATGATTACCAGAGTATGCATCTAGAAAACTTAATACTTCACAACCAGCTGTAGAATCAACCAACTGATCGATACGAGATAATGGGAAATCATCTTTTGGACAAGCTTTATTGAGATCAATAAAGTCTACACACATATGCCACTTACCATTATACTTTCTAACCATTACAGGGTTAGCCAACCATTTTGGGTGGTCGACTTCTCATATAAAGCATGTTCTAAGTAACTTGTCCAATTCTGATTTGATGGCTTCTCATCGATCAGATGTAAATCTCTATAATTTTTGTTTTGCGTGTTTCTTGTCAGGCTGTAGGGCTAGCCTATGCTCGATTAATTCCCTGGGGACTCCGGGCATGTCAGATGCTTGCCACGCGAACACATCCGCGTTAGCTCAGAGGAAAGTGACGAGTGTGTCTTCCTATTTGAGGTCGGAAGTGACCCCGATGCGAACAGTCTTCGAGGGCTCCTCTGAATTTAGAGGGACTTTCTTGACTTGATCGATCGGCTTTGGTGTAGCTTTAGGCTTCGACTGCTTGGTAGAAGGCTGCCCCTTGCTTGCTTCTCGAGTCGGTATCTGGCCAACCATCTCGAGGGACTTATGGTCGCATGTAAGCGCCATTTTTTGTCACAGCGTACTGGGATCACTCCTTTGGGACCTGGCATCTTAAGACATTGATACCCGTAGTGAGCAGCCATTAAGAATCGTACCAAAGTCGATTGTCCGAGTATGGCATTATACGCCGTATCGAAATCGACCACATCAAAGGATATTTTCTGTCCTAAAATTGCTTGGAGAACCAAACGTGACAAGAAGAGAAACTTGGCCAATGGGTTTGGCCGAAGATCCTGGTACGATCCCATGGAGTGAGTATCGTATAAGTTTTATTCTGTTCCGAGGTACTTGCATCTCATCCAGGGCACTTGTAAATAGAATATTTACCGAACTGCCACTATCAACTAACACACGATTCACTCGACAGTTGTTGATGGTGGGCTCAACCACGATCGAATATCGACCTAGTCGAGTCGAAGGGATCGGACAGTCCGCCTTCTCAAAAGAGATGGGAACTTCCGACTACTTCGGTGTTTTAATGACAAGAGGAGGGTCAATAGAGTTTACCTCTCGTGCAACGGCTTTGAGCTGTCGCTTTTACTCGTGTGCCGAAGATCCTCCAAAGATGTGGTCGATTGTATGATTTGGATCCTGGAACGATATCTCCTCGTCATCATCCGGCTGCTTACGACCACTTGTTTGTCCTACCTCCTCAAGTGTAGAAGTGGTCCTTTGCCGGTGTAGTATTCCTCGAGTTTCCTTTGGAAAACCTGGCAGTTGCGAAGGTCATGTCCTTACTTTTTATGGAAAGGACACCACTGGAATTTTTCATTCTTCCGCTCGGGGCGCTTACCTTTGCCCTATTTGGAGTACGTCTTGGAACTTCATGGCTCCTTATCGCTTACAAACAAGACTTCCATAGAACTGTTGACTTGAGGTTTTTGACCCTTCGCCTTGTTCTTGGATTTCTTGACCTTCTTATCCTTCTTCTTGCTGCTTTCGCCTGCTTCTTGAGGATTTTTGTCATCCCGATCGATGGTTTTGTTCCACTCGACTGCTTCAGCGGTAGTCGCATATCGATTGGTCATCTCAAAGAGCTCAGCAACAGTAGCGGGGGGATTCAACGTGATGTCCTCTGTAATCCTTCTGCTACGGGCTCCCTGCTTAAAGGCCCTGATAACAGATGAGTTAGAAACATCTGGAATCGAATTGTGAACCTGACTAAAACGCTTGATGAATTTTCGTAAAGTCTCGTGGTCGTTTTGTCTCATCCTGTGCATATCGTCCTCCTTTCCAGGGCAATTATAAGTGCCCTGAAAATTGGCCAGCAGAAGGTCGCAGAGGTGTTACCACGAATAGATCGACTCGAGTGGTTGGTTTAGCAACCAGGATCGAACGGACCCTTCAAGCACAATTGGAAGGTAATTCGCTATGACATGCTCTCCTCCTGCTGCTGCTCGGACAACGGTCGTATAGATCTGAAGGAATTCAATGTTCATAGGTCGAAACCGCAGCGACCAGCGAACAGCTCGGAGATCGGGCCCATGTGTTAAGTATGGTGCATAATATTAGGCCTACAAGTCAGTAAGCCTTATCGATTACAGGGTTGTCAAAGCCAGGCTGGTCGTAGCCAACCGAGTTATAGAAAATCTTACAACTGCTCGATATTCGTAGGAAGGCTTACGACTATACTATGGTCGTAGGAAGACTTATGACCATAGAGTGGTTTATGACCGGGCAGCTTAACCTCTCCCTTATAAACATTAAGGGGTTTACTTAGGACTAATATAGAGATATTAATATCTATGGTAAGAATTACAAATAAATAAATAAATAAATGAGGATTATTAGATCCTCATCAACATGATACTAAGGATCTTCCTAAGAATTGACAACTACCTGAGATGTTTTTTCTATCTACTTTGCAACCCGCATAATCAAAATTCGAATATCCAATTAAATCAAATTTTGCACCTTTGGGATACCATAAGCCAATGCTAGAGGAATGCTTTAAATATTTTAGTATTCTTTTTACGGCCACCAAATGACATTCTTTTGGTGTTGTTTGAAAACGTGCACACATGCAAACACAAAATATGATATCAGGCCTAGATGCAGTAATATAAAGCAAACTACCAATCATAGATCTATAAAATTTTAAATCTACCGGTTTACCTCTCTCATTAAGGTTGAGATGACCGTTGGTTGCTATTGGAGTCTTGATGGGTTTTGCATCTTCCATGCCAAACCTCTTGATAAAATCTTTTGCGTATCTTGTTTGGCTCACAAAGGTTTCATCCTTGAGTTGCTTGATTAGAAGTCTAAGGAAATAGCTAAGTTCTCCGATTATGGATATTTCAAATTTCCTAGACATCATATCACCAAACTCTTTGCAAAAATCTTGATTAGTAGACCAAAAAATGATATCATCAACATAAATTTGGCATACAAAGAAATCATCATCTAAAACTTTAGTGAACAAGGTTGAATCAATTTTTCCAATTTTGAATACTTTTGAAACTAGAAAATCTCTAAGACATTCATACCATGATCTAGGAGCTTGTTTAAGATCATGGAGCGCCTTTGAGAGTTTATAAACATGACTAGAATTTTAAAGATCTTCAAAACCGGGAGGTTGCTCAACAAATACAAGTTCAGATATTTTTCCATTTAGAAAAGCACTTTTAACATCCATTTGAAATAATTTAATATCAAAGTATGATGCAAAAGCAAGTAATATCCGAATTGATTCAAGTCTAGCTACAAGAGCAAAAATTTCACCAAAATCCAAACCTTCAACTTGAGAGAATCCTTAAGCGACCAATCTCGCTTTGTTTCTCATAACTATTCCGTTTTTATCTTGCTTGTTCCTAAAAACCCATTTTGTACTGATTATGTTGTGTTCCTTGGGCCTATCCACTATTGTCTAAACTTCATTCCAAATGAAGTTATTGAGTTCTTCATGCATTTCATTCACCCAATTCAGATCATCAAGTCTTCTTCTATATATTTTGGCTCAACAGAAGAGACAAAAGAGTAATGTTCATAAAAAGAAACGACACAGGATCGATTTGAACACCCTTACTTACATCACCCAATATTTGATCTATTGGATGATCTTTTGTAATTGAATTATGGATTCTTAGTGGTGGGTTTAAATGTTGATCATCTTCCTTGTTATCCTCTTCATCGGTTTGAATTTGACTTGTTGTGGAAAACGTAGGAGGTTCAACTTGAATGGAACATGATGGATTATTTGGATCTTCATTTGGCTTGATATCTCCAATTTGCATATTCTCCATAGCTTGTCTTAAAGCTTTATTTCCTACACCATCTAAATTCTCTTACTCTTCTTGAGAGCCGTTAGTTTCATCAAATTGAACATCATGTTTTTCTTCAACTAAACCGGAGTTTTGATTGAAAACACGATAAGCTTTACTATTTGAAGAATATCCAAGCAAGAAACTAACGTCGCATCAACTTGCAAATTTTGAAAGGCGAACACCCTTTTTCAAAATATAACATTTGCAACCAAATACACAAAAGTATGAGATGTTCGGTTTTCTTCCAACAAGAAGTTCATAAGAAGTCTTTTTCAAAAGACGATGCAAATAAAGACGATTTATGGCATGACAAGCGGTATTGATTGCTTCCACCAAAAATCTATCGGAAGTGTTATATTCAACAAGCATTGTCCTAGTCATTTCAATTAATGATCGTTTTTCCTTTCTACAACTCCATTTTGCTCCGAAGTGTAGGTTATGAAAAGTTCATACTTTATTCCAAGTTCATCACAAAACTCTTCAACTTTAGTGTTTTTGAAGTCAGAACCATTATCACTACGAATTTTCTTAATTTTGAAATCAAATCATTTTGAGCCCTTTTTGCAAAACTTTTGAAAATTCTGGAGGTTTCAACTTTGTCATCTAGGAAGAATACCCATGTATATCTATAGTAATCATCAACGATAACTAAACAATAGCTATTTCCCCCGATACTCTCATAGGTTGTTGGCCCAAACAAATCCATATGTAGGAGTTCTAATGGTCTAGAAGTTGACATGATACTTTTGAAAGGATGAGAATTTGCGACTTGTTTCCCAGCTTGACAAGCACTACAAAGTCTATTTTTCTCAAACTTTACATCCTTCAAGCCAACAACTAAATCAAGTTCGAAAAGCTTTTTAAGTTGAATCATCTCAACATGACCTAGTTTTCTATGCCAAAGCCAACCTAAAGAAGTTTTTACAATTAAACAAGTTTTCAAGCATGAATCATTTGAGGAAAAATCAACCAAGTAAAGATTTTCAAATCTAAATCATTTGAAAGCTAAAAATTATCCTTTTCATTTGAAATGGAAACACCATTTTGAGAGAATGAACAAGTTAGACCAAGATCACATATTTGAGCAATGGATAATAAATTGAAATTTAGTGATTCAACCAAAGATACATTAGAAATGGAAAAGTCATTTGAGATAGCAATTTTACCCAATCCTATTACCTTTCCTTTGCTATTATCACCAAATGTGATCTTGTCAATTCCTTTTCCATTCTTGAATGTGGTGAACACTTTTCTATCGCCTGTCATTTGTTGAGTGTATCCACTATCAAGCACCCAATGTTTTTCACCGGTCTTGTAGTTCATCTACAAAATAAGAATTAAGTTCTTTTAGGTACCCAAATTTGTTTGGGTAATTGGAACTTAGTGACTAAGGTTTTAGGCACCCAAATGGTATTCTTTTTTGCGCCTAAAATTGAAGTGCCAATAAATTTTGTTACTACTTTGCCATCTTTAGACTTTCTAAGCATGTAGCAAGAATCGTAAATGTCATAAGACTTAGTATTAACATTTGAGCATGCATTTGATAAATGTCCTATATTACCGTATTTATTACAATATTTGCCATTCTCTTTTACAAACCTTGCTGGCTTGTAAGTTGGCTTCTTACCTTTCTTGGGAATGAACCCAAGTCTTTCCCTGTTGAATAAGCACCTTTGCTCACTCAATAGCTTGTCAAGAGTTTATTTACCCTTGAAGAATCTTTTCAAGCTCTTACTTAGCTTGGTGACTTGCTGTTTTAATTCATGATTTTCAACAACGAGCAATGGATCACATATGTTAGCCATATAATCAATTGAATCATTTTTAGAGCAACATGGCATGTATAACAAATCATCACATGATGTAGAAGTGCTAGACACGGATAAAGCATTTGAAGCAACTTCTACTCTAGGCATCTCATTCATTAAATTGCAAGTAATTCCAACATTTGAACGAGATTTTTCAATATCTTTTAAGAGAAGAGAATCATGAGCTTCATTTAACTCATCATAAGAGTCTTTTAGAGAGATATACTATTTCTTTAAGACTTTAAATTTTGACATCTCTTTTTCAAGATATTCATTTAATTCTTCAAGCATATCTATTAATTCACCATATGAAGGTTCATTATCATTAATGGATTTTACCTTATCTCCTTTTGCCATGAGGCAAGTACGAGTGGAGAATAGCGATGATGCTTCCTTGATGGTGATGCCAACAAGTCCCATTTTCTTGGAGGATCCTTCATCATTGGAAGCGGAGTCGGAATGCGAATACTCTTCATCGGAATCCCATTCTCCAATATGAGCTTCATTTTTCCCATCTTTGTGAAACTTTTTGAAAAGCTTTTTCTTGCCATTGTATTCCTTCTTCTTTGATGATTTGCCCTTGTCATCCTTCTTGTTGGGGCAATTGGAGGCAATGTGCCCGTTCTCATCGCACTTATAACAACAAATATTGCTATGTCGCTTGTTGTCATTTGAGAATTATCCTTTCTTACTTTTATCAAAATCAAAGCTTCGATATGGGTGACTTCTCATGAATTTCTTCATTGTCCTCACAAGGAGAGCAAATTCTTCTTCGGAGTCTTCTTCTTCATCCTCTACCTCATCACTTGATTTCGCCTTTGCCTTGAAAGCGGTAATCTTCTTCTTTGAGGAAGATGACTCCAAAAGCTCTTCCTTGTCCTTCTTGTATAACTCATTGGTGATGAGATTTCCCAAGAGACTGGTTGGCGTCATTCTTGGCAATTCGGATGAATTGAGAAATAGAGTCACCAAGGTTTTATACTTCTCAGGCAAGGCCTTAAGAATTTTTCTCACAATATCAACATCGGTTAGTGACGTACCTAGGCCTTTGAGTTCATTTACAATGTTTTTGAGACGAGAGTGCATTTCATTTATATCCTCATGTGGCAATATTATAAATGTCTCATACTTAATCCGGAGCCTATGCAATTTGGCATCTTTGACCGTGGATGTTCCCTCATGGATTTTCGAGAGGGTAGTCCGAATATCATGAGCAGTTTCCAAACTGCTATAACGTAACCCTCATTTATGATTTTCCATATGCTCGAACTCACGGCCTTTAAATATATAGATATTCTAATTTTTCAATAAGCATAATTTGAGCCATCAAATAAAGGAGCCTTTCCTATAGCAATTCCCTCACTAGCCATCATTTTCTCTCTTAGACGGTTAAGTCAAAATCAATGAAAGACCAAGCTCTGATACCACTTGTAGGATCAAGGATAACCGATTAGAGGGGTGAATAGGAGGTTCTAAAATATTCTTGCTTTCTAAAACTAATTTCTACAATTTTAGAGCTAAGCAAGATTTATATTGCAAATCGAGACCTACTCAATTCTAGTAAAGCTAAGGCACCACAAGACAAGACTCTACAAATATATCTCTAGCACAACTAAATAAGACAATCTCAATTTGCTAGAAATATAAATTCAGAAAGTAGAGGCAAAGAAATAACTAAATGATGACTCGCTATGTTTTGCCATGGTATCGAAGACTTGTCAGTCTTCACTAGTCCACGTTGAGGAAAGCCCAAGCAACTTGGACCGGCTCCACAAATTAAGCCTTGCACCTCGATTTCACTAGCAGTTGTTCTTCCTCCACCCCAGAGATGGCGAACACCGAACCACTCACATTTTGGCGTCGGGCCTCTTCACAATCTCCTTGAAGATATCACCGCACGAACTCCTGCCAAGCCGTCTAGGTGTCAGCAAACACCAAGAGTAAAGAACCACAATCTTTGCTTGACGACAATCAAGTGCTAAGGATCAATATAGAAATGAATGCACTTGAATTTTTCTCAACAACCTCAGAATGAATGCAACAAGTGTATATGAGGTGTAGAGAGTATGCTCTTAGCTCAAGGATGTTAAATGAGGTCTCTTTATCCTGTCCTTGAACTGGTGGAGGGGTATTTATAAACCCCACAAACAAATTCAACCGTTAAAGGCACAACGTTGAAAATTTCAGCACGGGCGGTATTTACCGCAGTTCATTGACCGATACTACCGTACTTCCATCGACTGCACAGTAACGGCTAGCGCAGACGTAAGTAATACCTCTGATCTAGCCATTAAAAATGCGGCATGGTACTACCGTCGTTGAAACTACGGTAGTTCCGCTGTCCAGTCATTCCGTTCACATAGGGCGGTACGTCCGCTTTCCTTTGAGGTTCATAACTGGTCCTGTCTAAAAATAATGTATCACCAGCTATTTTTGGGTCAGACTGGGTTGCGGTAGTTCCGCTCAGTATATGTGTTCATACCACAACGCAGTAGTTCCGCCAAAAGAACTCCGATAGTACCGCCTTACAGGGGAGCAAATATGCTCCTAAAGGTGTCTCTCTGCAAAATACGAACCGCCAACTAGGTTTTGGTCCGACCGGGCTGCGGTAGTACCGCACCACTTTCCCGATCATACCGCTGTGCGGTAGTACCATCAAGTAAACGTCAGTACTACCGACTTTTCTAAGAAAAATATAGTTGGCTTTCAAAATAAACTCTAAGTGCATGTGTGATCCTATATTGATCCAAATGACACAAGAACAAGCTATCAAGGTACTAGTCATGATTCCTTTTAATAGTACAGTATTTAACCTAAAATCCAGTCTTCCTTCCTTTTCTCCTAAGACCGGTAAAAACAAAAAGGACCCTAAACTACTTATACCTTGTCTTTGAACCATATTGACCTTTAGCATGCAACTCCAGGTTGTTATATTCATCTCGGGACTAAACCTTTTAAACACTCAACAAACATGTTAGTCCCATATTCACATATTGTCATTAATTACCAAAATAATTTTTAGGGGCCTAGATGCTTTCAAACGGTCCCCCCACTTGGTGCCCGATGCGCAGAACATCGTTCGCTCAATGACCGCAACTCAAGTTCTTTATTATGTTCTTCAACTTCGCGAAGATGCACTTCAAAGTTTTTAGCAGCCCCGGTGTTGTGTCTGGATAGCGGATGACGGTCTCCGATGCACTTATGATGCGCTGTGCCTGCTCCAACTGAAGTGACATACATAACAGGTTCAGTAACGAAGAGTACAAATATTATCAATGAAACGACCAGAGTTTGTAAGTGTCTTACGGTGTCGTCACGTCGTGAAGTGCAGTGACGATCGAACGAGTGGTGGAGGCTCTCGTGGTGCGTCACCTACTCCGAGCGCTCCGGTGGAGGAAGGGTGAGTCTGACGCGTGACCGTGGTACGTACCACTCCTGGTACTCACCGTACGCCTGAACGTCGTACGAACGCTGCTCCTGCAAGACCTCCAAGTGCACCGTCTCCGTCCATGCTGTAATCCATTTGTGCTGGACTGCTTGCCAGTCATCAGTCCCCCTGCCCGCCCTCGATTACTTGCATTTCCAGAAGGGTTCATGTTAGAAAAGAAGACATAAGAAGTGTAAACATTACTTGGATGAAACTTGACTCACAGTTGTACGGCTCGCTGCAAGACCCTGTCGTCTGGAGAGGGCACGACTTGGTATAAAGCAAACTATCACATTACGCCGTGCAGCCCGTAAGGCCCCACCATATGTGAGAACAACAAACAACACGTCGTCGCCCATAACCCGACATCTTGGGTGCATTGTAGAGACAACCCGTGTGGCACTACCGTCTACATGAAATCTGGTGTCCATGGAGCCCAGATAATGTCGTTGTCGTGCAACGACTTGAACTCGCTGTGGAACAACGGGTAGCACCTCGCTGGTCTATCCTTGGCCCAGCGTAGACGGGTAACAGTCCACCGTAAGCCCATAGTGGGCCCGTCTATCGGTTCGTCCAACTTGGCGTAAGGGTGTACCGCTCTCTCAAAGGCCAGCCGCCCAACAGGGAAGTGCTCCCAACTCCGCAACTGCAGGAGCACGTAGCAGAGAGTCGGGTTGGGGGTAACACCGGTGCCGTGCCGCGAAGCTTCACACAACCCCCGGTATGTGGCACAAATGACGGCTAATCCCCAGCTATACTGAGGCATCGGCTCAGCCTCCACGTCAACCAAAGACTCGGCGATGCCGACGAAGCTGGGGTAGCACCAATCACCCAGTGTGGTTAGAAATAGGACCCAACCAAAGAGCTAAAGAAGGTAAGCAACGAGGTGCGTCCTAACGATCTCGTCAGGTGCATTCTGCGGGCACTGACTGAAATGCCTCAACCAAGTTCGGGGGACACCACGTGCATGTTCTGGGACTGGTAGGGCGAACCGATGCTCTAGTCTGGCCTTCCAGTCCGCCAGCGGGCGGCCTGGAACAAGTGCCTCACCCCAGATCGGGAGACTGATCAAGAACCAGACGTCCTGCAGAGTGACCGTCATCTCATCCCACCGAAAGTGGAAGGTGTGCGTGTTGGGTGACAAGTGCCGACAGCAGACTAGCATCTAGGGTGAACCGGCGTCGGACGGAGAGTAGCCTCGTAAGGGGCAACAAGCTCGTGTCCCAAAGGATTGGGACGTAGCTAGCATCCAGCTCCCAGTAATCTCTCCCCGACCAAAGCAGCAGGGGCGGAGGGCCATCCGCGTCACCGGCGATCCACAACTTGCACCGGTGGTTCTCATCGTCGAAGTGTTCCAGAAGCGTGGGCAGAGACATGCCTTGCAACAGATGGAACAGACGGAATATTAGCGAGAAGATTGATAATGGCGATAGGATAATGCAAATTAAAAATTATAACCAAATGAACACTACAAATTAATGTACACTAATTTAGTACTACAAAATTAAATACGCCTATTTAAACATGACTAAATTAATTAGGGCTAACAAATTACCGCGAATGAAACTGTGTTACATATTGACAATTAAAAAAGCACGCACATATTGTTCCATAAATCCTACATGGTCATACACATACATAAGATGATATATTTAATGAATACATGTAACATCTTCACTGAACCAAAACTTCATTTTTCTCTTATTTTTCTATTTGCAGTCATTTTGAGCTTCACATAGTCATAGGTTGATCAAATAATCATCATGCTACAATAATTTACTGCACCATCATAATTTCTGTAGGTAACAATACTGTAACTTAATTTCAACTAAATGTTTAAAAATAATTAATTCAGAAAAACTAATTAATTGTGACTAATTATTTCGTAACTAATTAATGACGCCTTAATAATTTTACAAGTTAATCCCTGTTCTTTCCCTTTGCTAACTAAATATTAATTGTATATGTGTGTGTTCATTGCATGGTGCATGCATACATGAATAACTAGCAACGACTTGCTTGCATGACCAGCAGTGCATGCATCGCATGGCATTTTCTTAATGGCCAACAGCGCAGCGCAGTTGCATGCATGTGGCGGTTGCATTTATTAGTGCTATCCAAATATTTTAATGGACACAAGAAAGATCACTATATTCATGTCTTGATGTCGCATGCATGGATTTCTTTTCTAGATTGCCGGTTAAATATTTACTACGACTTAATTACTAACAACACAGTTAATAAAGAATTTACAAACGAGAAATAAATTATCGGTTAATATGGCTTCTAATGACGACGAATAATAACACTAAAACGTCTCCGAAAATAAAATCCATAAAGAGCCAGAGAGAGCGAGCGACGGCGAAACGAAATCGCGCTCTCTCTCTCCCCCTCCCTTTCTCTCTCTCTTTATAGTCACTGTGGGAGGGAATCCTTCCCCGCGCGAGACAATTGAACCTTGCATGCATGCGGCAGACAACGATGGGATGGCGATTAAAGCGACAGTGACTGATGGACAACGATTGATGGAACTGGATGTTACGGGTGCTCGGTACCTGGATTTGGAGCCTTGTCTGAAGGACAGATAAGGGGAGGGTCCTGGCTTCGGAGGCTGACAAGCTGACAGATGGACGGTTTTTGGGGAGGTCGGGTTGCCGCGTGGAGGCCACTGCACGGTGGCCGTGCGGGAGGGGAGGCCACCGCACGGTGGCCGTGGAGTGCGTGGAGGCCACCGCACGGTGGCCGTGCGGGAGGGGAGGGTGGTCTGCTGCGTGGCCTCCAAAGGTCTTGGGTCTGAGTTTTTTGACCTAGAACGGCTAAAATTTTGGGCCTTTTATATAAACATGATAATACTACTAGTACTACCCATTGGTAGTATATATACACACATATATAAAATGTTACTAATAAGCGATTAATGAATGCAAAAGCAATATTCATATGAAATAATTTGTCTTGACGTCTTGTGTATATACACGAGAGGGCCCATCAATGTCTTTGGGCACAGGGGCGCTGCCCTCCTCCCTCCCGGTAGGCTCACAGTGGCCTCCACCACCACGGTGACCGTCTTGGCAGTGGTAGGTGTCGGCTCGTTGTTCGTCCCGCGCGGTAGTCGTGCGGTGAAGGTGTTATTTCTGCTAATTCCGCACGACGGGTGCCATTTACGTTAATACGATGTCAAATAGTGACAGCCAAAAACTCCATATATGGTTTACACGTACAATACATTTGTGTACTTCATATGTACTTTTGTAAGTACAAACTTCAATTGATCAGCAACAACTTGATTCGAACATGACAAAAAGTAAGAGGTTTAGGACCCTACATTATTTGAAATAAAGTTCGGGGGGCGCAAATTCAACGTCCTATAAAAAAGGGGGACAACCAGTCCTTTCTGGTTGCCTTTAATTTAACTAGGCAGTACATCTGTTTCTGAAGATAGGCAATCAAGCTCGACTCATTTTACGACTTCAGTTCAGCAGTGGAGTCAACTTGGCCATGAACTGACGAACCAGCTCCCAGAGTTTGCAGTTTAAGAAAGCAAAGCGATATCACAATCGTCGTTGCTCGCAAGCTCGCACAAGTTGCGAAGCGCAAGAAAACATGTTGCAGTGTGGAGGGCAGATAATTGCTCAGGATCTTAACGCTAACAACCAGTCCTTTCTGGTTGCCTTTAATTTAACTAGGCAGTACATTAGTTTCTGAAGATAGCCAATCAAGCTCGACTCATTTCACTTTAGTTCAGCAGTGGAGTCAACTTGGCCATGAACTGACGAACCAGCTCCCAGAGTTTGCAGTTTAAGAAAGCAAAGAGATATCACAATCGTCGTAGCTCGCAAGTCGCAAGCTCGCACAAGTTGCGAAGCGCAAGAAAACATGTTGCAGTGTGGGGGGCAGATGATTGCTCAGGATTTTAACGCTATCTCTGAGTAATCAATAAAGCTCTCCTTCTCTTGGAAAAAACTCGACCATGAACTACCACGCACCAGACACATCCACACTGAAAGCTTCCCCAGCTCTGCTCATATACCACTTTGGTGTCTCAGTGAAACACATTCTGGTCACTGAGCGGTGCAGGCGTGCACCAAACACTACTCTAACCGGAGCTTGCAGTAAGCACCCAACCAGGACGATCCGATCTCCTCCTCCTCCTTGATCGGCACGAGGCGCATATCTTTCTTTCCCGGTGGCCGGTGGTTACCACATTGCTTTCATCTTAAGGAGGCAGTTGGGTCTCCATATTAAATTGTCGTCCGTTAGGGACGCCAGGTCGTCGTCAGCTGAGGCCTCCATGCCCTGAAAATGTTAACGAGCAACGCAACTCTGAAAGCCTGAAGAAGTCTCTGAACATGCACGCACAGCTACATCCACATCCCCCCAGGAATCCGTAGGTTGGGATGGCCGTGTCGCCGGGAATGTTGCGCTTGTCCTGTTGCACATGCTCAGCAGCACATGGATTAGTGTTCAAGCAACGATGCCCATCACCATTGTAACCTTGTGATGGATCAAGCAAAAAGACCTTGGAAAACGGGGGATGGGACAAGAGATATGGCCATCTTCTGCACTTTCTTCTCCTTGAATTGTATCTAGCTATGGAGTGGAGTGCAGTGCAGTGCAGGGAGCAACACATGGGCGAAGGAAAAGTTTGGACAAGGGATAATAAATTGCGAGCCTAAGCAAGGACGGAAGAAGAAGGCGTTAGTGCAACAACCCGTTCTGGCTCTACCCGAATGGTCCCGGTCTGCAACGACGCGATCCTGTGCGTCATGGCGGACGTATCCGCTTGTTTTCTTTCCAGTGTTAATGGATTAATGCTCAAGTTAAAACCCCCTTTTTCAGTTGGCACGCCTGTCGCTCGCTGCTTGCTTCATTTGCTTGAAATGGGGGTCTTGTTTCTTGAGTTGGAGAGGATAGCGTTGCTGGTATGAAAGGCGTAGATCAACTGATAGTCTGACGTATATGGGGAGTAGAATTCTGGGCATCTTCTGGAGAAACCAGGTGTTTCGTTCCAGTAGTTGAAATGTGACAATGAGGTTTTTTGTGCCCTGGTAAGGATACATAGGACATACATCCATAGGCTTGGGCTTCAAGCCTAAGAGTGGATTTATTGATCTAGTCCAAGTAGAGTCGTAGACGTGCCAGTAGGCTTCTACTTTTCTTTCTAGGATTCTCTGTTTATGGGCCAGTAGGCTTCTACCAGACCCCCCCCCCCCCAAACCCCCACCCCCACAGAATTGAGTTACGGGCCATGTAGGCTGGTCTACTGTTTTACAACGACATCAGTTTAGTCGAGTCAATTTTCGACTAATATTCTCATTGTAATGGACCCTACGCAAACGATAATTAGCACACGTTTCTGTCACCTGGAACTGTTGCTGAGACAATAAATCAGTGCACGTAAACATCACAGAGCTGCTTCTACTCTCCAAAATCTTTCAGCATTTGAAACGTTCCCATTTCATCTTCTCGCAGTTGTGCAGTGCCTCGAAATTGACTCGATCCAGAACCCCAATTCGCGACTGCGAACCACAGCGCTTACTCCGGCTCGAACCAGTTCGCGATCGCCGGCCGGCGCAACCCGCACCACGCGCCTCGTTGCGACAAAAAAAAAAAGAAAAGGTGTGCGCGCATCGATTGACTTGTTCTGTATCGTTCAGAGAAGTCCACGGCAAAGTACAATCCCAGATGGCGCTTGTCATTGTGCCACGCCCAATTAACGAGGGTGTGCTCTGTGCTGCACTGAAATGGTATCCACACATGCCAACTAAGCACTAGAGTGCTTTTTTGTTTGAACTTTGTGGAGTATTAAACAAATTATCGAACATCTATTCCTAATTCAAGTTCGATCGAAATATCTTGCGCGATCGGACCATACAAATGGGGGCCGTGTCAGGTGTACTTGTGCTCATTTGTGCACATATACATACAGCTGATCCGGGCCATCCGTTGCGAAATGTGCGGCCGAGATCCAGCCTCCCTCCCACGCACGGCGTTTTGCAAAAACCACCTTGCACGCGACGCCACTCCCCCCAATCCTCTTCGGCCGATATCCCGACATGGAGCGCGCTAGGGTTCGAGGCGCTGCGTCATATTCGCCACCGCCCGATCGTCGCTCGGGGCGTCACTGCCGCGCCTCGCCGAGGCGGGCGGCACATCCGTTCTAACCTTCGTAGGTCCTCCTGCGCCGCCCTTCATCGACCATTGCTCGCGCTCCTAAGCCCAAGCCGCCCGAGCCGCCCCGCTCGAGCCCTCCAGCCCGCCCATCCCGGTGAGGTGGCGGTCCCCGACCATTCATTGAGGGCATTGGTTGGGTACGTCAAGGCTGGTCGAGGAGGACAGACTAGTTTCCATCTCCAAGCTCCTAACTCCGAGTGAAGGTCATGGGTTGAAGATGGTGTAATGGTCGGGGGCACTGCTGACGCTAACGTTGGTGAGGATCGATTCAGTTGGAGGCCAGGAGGTTCCTACTTCATCCTTTTCCATGTTCGGCCTTCAGATAAGTAACCCCCCCCCTTCCTGTTCTTGCTTCTTCATAGCTCGTCCTATTAGTATTGTTCAGGTTGTCCTTCCGGCCCCCTTCAGCGGCTCTTTTTCTTGCTGTTTTTAGCCTCTTCAGTTGCTGTCTTCTTCTGTCTTTTTGTTCCTTGGTTTAACCATGGTCCGTTCTCAGTTCCTTCTTCCCCGGGGGCGATCTCTTCGGAAGAAGCTTTCTCAAAGTTCTGCATTTGAATCCCTCATGCTTTCCAAATATTTCTCAGCCACTTGTGACCCTATCAATCCTCTGAATCACACCCCAACTCTTCTAGTGGCAAAGTTGATTTTGTCGGGCATTTTCATCTCGCCGCATAGGCTCACTCTTCTCCTATCCTCTCGATTTGGAGGTCGGCCCATGGCCTACAGAGTGAATCAGACAAGCGAGGGAACATTCGAATTCATAGTTGCGTCGGCTGGCGTAGCAGCAGAGATTGCTCTACGCGGTAGACTGAAATCCGGATGCATCCTTCTCTCTCTCTCAGTCTGAAGCAACACAGCGGGAAAGAAGACCCATTGCTCGAGAATACTCATTTGATTTCGGTTCCTCCAGACAATGGGAAAGGACAAATTGTGACTGACTACAGTGCTGCAAAAATCGTGCCGTTTGAAAATTCGGCACGGCATAGCGATTTGATTCCCTTGAACTCTGCTAGTCATGAGATCTCCAATGGATTCACAACCAATGAACGACAGAGTAAATCTCATTTGCAATCGGCTAAAGTTGTCTCTCCCAATCTCCCGCATCAAGCCACCAAAGATTCCGGGGATTCTACCAACTTTGTTCAGCTGCATCAGTTCAACACTGCAGCCTTTTCTCAGCCTGCTACACCAAACCTTTCTCATCTGCATTCCAGCGGCAAAACACCTGAATTAACTTCCTATAAATCAGTCCTTCTCTCCCGCCGCTCTTGCTCAACAACTACAAAGGTTTCAATCCCTCTTTTCCAGCACAAACCGAAGAACCTTGAAAAGAAATGCTACCGTTGTCTCTCTTGTTCCCACATCATTGCCCATTGTAGAGACCCTTTGATTTGCTGGCTTTGTAGGAGCAATGGCCACCTAAGGAAAAATTGCCATTTTGCTATCCTTGTTGTTAGCCAAGCCAGGTCTGCAGACTCTTCTTCAACTACAAACATGGAGCCCATTGTGCTAGGTCGTCCCACCTCGGTAGATGTACACTGCCCACCAGCTAGAGACCTCAATTCTATGGTCTCCGACTGTCATCCCGTGGTTGCGCCGCATCTTTCACAAATACCTTGGTAACCCACAAGTACGCTTTGCGGCTGGTGGGATTGGTCATACCTTTGCAGTCTTCCTTCGTCCAGAGGACCAGGAATGCGCCCGCCGCAGTAGTCCACTGCGCGTTGATGGCCGTGTAGTTAACATCTTCCCTCACAATCAAGGTGATAATGCCTTCTCTTTTTACTACCGGTTCCTAGTCTGTCTCACCTTGGAGAAATTCCGTTTGGAACTTTGGGATAGGTGGGGTGTTGCTTCAAGTGTCTTTGGTTTTGCTAGCCTAGTCAATATTGATCATGCCTGCCTCCATGGACATGATTTCGCCGCAATCTTTGTCATGGTCAAGGTAGAGTCTCTAGATCACATTCCTCATCACCTGGCCTTTCACAAGCTGGATGAATCAGGTGCCCTTGCTGATATTTATATTAATGAGGTCTGGGATATTGATAGCCCCTCTTTTACTCCCTCATCGCCTCCTAAACCAAGGCACCCATCGCCACCCTCCAGGCGCCATTCAAACCGAGCACACTCTTTTTCAGGCAACCAAACTCAGACACAAAATCAGAATACCTTGGGTTCCCCTAGAGTTCCAAGCACTCGCTTTGCCCCAAGCTCACAAAATTCCAAAGCTACTCCTGAATTTTCGGCCTCCCTGTCCCGAATGGGTGATCGTGCTAAACAATCCTTCCACCAAAATGTAAACCCAAATCTCTATGACCTCTTGGCCTTCCTAGCTCACTCCAACAAAGTAGTTATTCCAAGCTCCTTTGGTCATACCCCCCACGCCACAGTCACCTTTGAGGGTGGAGCTTTCCACATTTGTTTAGAGCTGAGCCCTTGCCGTGTTATCGAAACCTGGATTCTGGTCTCCCAAGTAGACAGTTTAGATGAACCATCCTTCCCTTGCTTTAACATCAGCTCAGGATCCATCTCTAGAGAAAGCTGCTGCTCACTTCTTTTCAGTATGCTCCCAGCCACTGATGACGGCTGGTGTTACCTCTTCTCCCTACGGTAGATTGCCGCTACAAAATCAAACCAGTCGTCCCCATTTCAACTCCGACAGCAAAAGTGACTCCACTCTCACTTTCCCCAATTCCCCATACCCCAGCTCTCAAGCCACTGGATGACTTCGCAGCTACGCTGTAGCGACAGCAACCGCTCTACCTCCCTTCAGCTTCTGTGTGCACCATGCCTCCATCCTTGCAGCTTATCATCTCAGATCCTATACCGTCTCTTCCAGCGTGCAGCCCAGTAGCAGTAGTTCCTTTAGAATCACCCCGCTGTGTCCATGTGAATTTGCCGCCAGCCACTGTTGATCGCCCGGCAACATTTGTTCCGCCAAATCCATGTGTCCTCAACACTGCTGCTACCACTCCCAGCGCCACCAAACTGTTGCAACTTCTGCCGCCAAGTGACAATGGCAAAGAGGCGATTCCTGACCTCAACGAACCCCCAGTATACATCCTGGCTGGAAAATCCACAAGTGACGCTGTGCAGGTCTATGTCAGGAGAAGCCTGAGAATTTAGAAAGCTTATGATGGTGTCCACATCAACTTGGTTGACCGAGCCAACCGCCGGATTGCTGCTACGGCTCCAACTTCATCGAGCGGTTCTACCTCATCAAGCAGCCTCAGTCGACGACGCAGAAGACCCAAGACAAGAAAGATTGAAGCTATCGCTCCGATGCCAATTAAAATGAAGCCAAAATCAACTCCCAAGTCCAAGATCAGAGAACTGGGTGAGCTCTGTGGCATGAAGGCTGCAAACACTTTCAGAGAGGCAGCTCTTTTGGACCCCGCAGCACATCCAGACGCTTGTGCCTCCACTCATGTCTGATTTCACTTTGATGCGCCCAGGCTCGACTCAAACTTCAGTTGTGTTGTCTCTTAGCTTTATGCTTTTGTCTGTAACCCCCATGGTCTACCTTTATGCCTCTTTCTTCTTGTCATTCTCCTGGTTGAACCGGCTTACCGTAGTCCCTCTTCGACCGCTAGTCTCTTTTATCTGCAGCTTGTACCTCTGGCTTTGTAGCATCTGTTGTCGGCTTTGGGTAGCTCGATTCTGTGTAACTTTGTCTTGCAGCTATCTTCTTTTGCTTCGTATTCTTGTCTCTTTCTTTTCTGTTCCTGTTGGACAACCTGACTTTACTTTTGGTGAAAGCTATTGCTTGAACTTGAGCTGGGATCAGTCCCGACGAATCCTTAAGAGCAGGCAGAACCCCTCCAAATGAAGGTGCTTTCGTGGAACGTCCGTGGATTAGAGGATGATGAGAAAACAACTTTAGTTTTTCAGACTTTGCTAAATCTGCAACCAGACATAGTCTGCCTTCAAGAAACCAAAATCGCAAGCCTTGACCCTTTCAAAGCCCGTAGACTTTTGCCTTCAAACTTAAGAACTTGCCACTGCCAACCATCTGTCCAGTCCTCTGGAGGTATCATCACAGCTTGGTGTGCCTCTAAGCTCGACGCCTCCTTCCTTCATGCGGACAACTCTTCTCTTTCCATGAGATTCCAATCTAGAAATGACAATCTCAATTTTAGTATCACAAATGTTTATGCCCCTTTCGAGAATCACAACCGGCAACCTTTCTTTGACTCATTGTCAAACCTGCGTACTAGCATTCCAGGAGCTTGGATGGTGCTTGGTGACTTCAATATTTATAGATATACCCATGAGAAGAATAATGGCCAATTAAACCGAACTGGTATGAGTATTTTCAACAATTGGATCCGAGAGCTAGGACTCATTGATATAGACATCCCTAATAAGAAATACACTTGGTCTAACAGAAGAAGGCTCCCAACACTGATTGTTGTAGGTGTAAAAACCAAACACGAGTGAGGGGGTGGACGTCGGCCGTCTGACGGGCCATCGTCCACGAGAGTAAAAAATAACACGAGGATTTATACAGGTTCGAGAGTTCGAGAGGACCGCCCTACTCCTGTCGGTGAGCCAACGAGGGGTTACCTCCAGAGAGGGACATACTTCTTTATTGCTCAAGAGAGCCCCCTCCCCCCCCCCAAATGAGGGATACATGTGGTATTTATAGGCTCTTGGGCCTGTACAAATGACCAAAATACCCCTTTGGGGATTTCTACCCTATGAGTACAAGCGAAGGGTATTACAGTCTTTCATGAGTATAACAGTATTTCTTAGACCTGTACGCGCATACCGCTGCAAAGCGGGCCCCAGATCCAGGGGAGATGAATTATTCTTCCAACAGTAGCCCCCTGCCACTTGGCGTTTCGAGAGTAACACCAAAAGGGGCTGTCTTTAATTATGCCTTTTATGCAGAAGTCGATACTTCAAAAAAAATTCGATAGAGTTAAATGGTGACTGCACCTGAAAATGTGAGGCTGCACCTTCTCCATTGTGAGACATGCTATGGTGTCAGTTTAGAAAATCCAAGGCAAATAGACCATGATATTTTCGTCCCTTGGAATCCAAGGCAACAGAGTGTCTCGTGGAATCCAAGGCAATAGAGTTTCTTTATCTCTCTCTCTCTCTTCCTTATCTTCATTTGCTTGGCCGAACACCACCAGCACCAGGCTGTAAGCGCCATTGGCCACAAGGCCCACAACTATCCCTCGTGAGAATCCAAGGCCAGTGTTGGCTTTCTCCTCTCTCTAGCCTTTCTTTCTTTGCATTTTGCTTCTTTGCTTATCCTCCCCACAGAATGCTCCCAGCTGTATCTTCTCAACAAGATCTGAAACCCACGCAAGTAGTTCAACGGTAAATGCCGCAGAGATGTCGCTAATCCCACCGACGGCGTCCGGACAACAGATTCTCGGCTGGTGGAGGCGCCGTGTCGCCTATTAGCAATGCCACGGCAGAAAGTGGATTCGACGATTTGGGAGCCGGTGGCGCCGAAGGGCTTTCGACGGCAGAGACGCAGCGGTCGGCGAGGAGGGCGTGAGCGACGGCGCGGCTGGCAACCGGTTACCGTGGCAGGAGACGCTAGCGCTGCTCAAGATCCTGTCGGACAAGACGAGCAGACGAGGCGTTCCTCTTCACCTCTGAGTCCGCGAACGAGGGCCACCCGATAGCCTCTGCGACCAAGTCTCCGACGCCGTGCTCGATGCCAAGGTGCTCGTCAACATCGAGTAGTAGGACCGCCTCCCTCCGCCCCTCCGGTGGTTGGGGCGGCGGCGACCGCTCAGAGGCGGTCACCTTGGCGGGCTCGAGTGGGAGGGTCAGACATTGGGCCTCGACGACGAACGCAACACGGCTCAGCTCCTCACCGAGCTGATGCAGTGTGGCATCAAGCTCGGCATCACCAAACTCATCTGGCGCTGTCGGGCTGCCGCGAATTCTTTGCCTCAACCGCGCTCTGAGTTGGTCGATCTTTGGCATCACCTTGGCGCACTCCATGCTTCTCGCAGGTGGCGGCGAGGAGGCGTGGTCACCATGACGGGCCAGATGCAGGGGCGCTGCTTCTACTGGTGCGGCAACTGGACGCCGGCCACAGGAGTAATGTGCCCCTACTTCATGTGGGCGGCGTAGTGATATTCGATTTCAATCCCACATGGGCATGTGCCGATGTGCGAAAAAAAACAGCAGCTATTAGCTAAAGATTAATCGAAAGGCATTCTCAGATGTGTGCTGAATATTAATGGCCTCAGTCATGTTTTGCTGATTTTGATTTGTGGTACTAGTTGTTCATGCATGAATGTTTTGTTTGCTTGTTGTTGGTGAACAGTAAGGCTCGGACACAAAAGGGCACGCGAAGGTACACAAGGGCGTGGGTGCGTGAGGGCTTCGGGCGTGATGGCATGCGCGAAGGCACACGAGAGATTCGGGCATGAGGGCACGTGCGAAGGTGCAAGCGAGGGTGCGCGAGGGCTTCAGGTGTGAGGGCACACGAGGGCTTCGAGCATGAGGGCACGCGCGAGGGTGCGCGAGGGCTTCGGGCATGAGGGCATGTGCGAAGGTACGCGAGGGCTTTGGGCATGAGGGCACGCGCGAAGGCACGCGAAGGCGCACGCAAGAGCACACGAGGGCACACGAGGGTGCGCGAGGACTTCGGGTGTGAGGGCATGCGCGAAGGCATGCGAGGACTTCAGGCGTGAGGGCACGTGCTAAGGCACGCGAGGGCTTCGGGTGCGAGGGTAAGCGAGGGCACGCGAAGGCGCATGAGGGTGTCGACGCGAGGGCATGCGAGGGCGCGCGAGGAGGCGACGTGGCCTGATGTCGACAAAGGCGCGGCGGCAACTACACGAAGTCATCGCGAAGGTGCCCCGAGGCCGGGGCTCGTGCGAAGGCGAGGTGATAAGATTCCTCAACACTAGTCCCCCTGCCCCTTGGGTGCCTGCAAGGACGCCCGAGGGGCAAAGAAGAGTGCTGAGGTCTTGTATCCTGTTGACGATTATGCTTGGCCAAAGACTTGGCCAAATTCCAGCTTGACGGGAATGCAGACGTTCGAGATTTTGCCAAATTCTGACTCGGTGCAGCGCGAGGCATGAGGGCTGAGGAATACGCGCAAGGGCACCCGCAACTTAGCCGATTTTGGCTTGGTGGGCACGTGGGTGCCCAAGGACTTATGCTTATTTTGTGCTCCATATCGTGAGAGTGCTCCACTCAAGGGTGGGTACCAAATTGCCGCTTCTCGTTGGCCCTTCATGTGGAGTGGTTTTTGTTGCTCCATTCCTGAAGGCAAAGTATTGAATGCTGAGACACCCCACCGAGGCACAACCTTGAGGCGGGGTGCGTCGAGAACCTATTGCGCAGTAACGCCATGGACGCGAGACCGCCTACAAGCACACCTTCTAAGCAGGCGATCGGGCGCTGGCATGTGTAGACGAAGTCGTGGATGCGGAGCCACCCTGTCGAGGCATAGCCTTCGAGGTGGAAGGCATGTCGGAGTGAGGCCTATGTAAGCGAAGTGTTGGGCGCGAGGCTGCCAAGCCAAGGCATAGCCTTTGAGGCGGGCACGCGTGTCGGAGCAGAGCCTATGTAGGTGAAGTCCTGGACGCGAGGCCGCCGAGCCGAGGCATAGCCTTCGAGGCGGGCGGCGCGTCGAAGTGACGCCTATGTAGGCGAAGTCTTGGACGCGAGGCTGCCAAGCCGAGGCATAGCCTTCGAGGCGGGCGGCGCGTCGGAGTGAAGCCTATGTAGACGAAGTCTTGGACGCGAGGCCACCGAGCCGAGGCATAGCCTTCGAGACGGGCGGCGCGTCGGAGGGAAGCCTATGTAGGCGAAGTCTTGGGCGCGTCGGAGGGAAGCCTATGTAGGCGAAGTCTTGGGCGCGTCGGAGGGAAGCCTATGTAGGCGAAGTCTTGGGCGCGTCGGAGGGAAGCCTATGTAGGCGAAGTCTTGGGCGCGTTGGAGGGAAGCCTATGTAGGCGAAGTCTTCGACGCGAGGCCACCGAGCCGAGGCATAGCCTTCGAGACAGGCAGCGCGTCGGAGGGAAGCCTATGTAGGCGAAGTCTTCGACGCGAGGCTGTCGACCCGAGGCATAGCCTTCAAGGCGGGTGGCGCGTCGGAGGGAAGCCTATCTAGGCAAAGACTTGAACACAAGGACGCCGAGCCGAGGCATAGCCTTCGAGGCGGGCGGCGCGTCAGAGCCAAGTCTATGTAGGTGAAGTTTTGGATGCGAGGCTGCCGAGCCGAGGCATAGCCTTCGAGGTAGGCGACGCGTCGGAGTGATGCCTATGTAGGCGAAGTCTTGGACACGAGGCCGCCGAGTCGAGGCATAGCCTTCGAGGCGGGCGACGCGTTAGAGAGAAGCCTAGTAGGCGAAGTTTTGGATGCGAGGCCGCCGAGCCGAGGCACAGCCTTCGAGACATGCGGTGTGTCGGAGGGAAGCCTATGTAGGTGAAATATTGGACACGAGGCCGTCGAGCCGAGGCATAGCCTTCGAGGCAGGCGGCGCGTCAGAGCCAAGCCTATGTAGGCGAAGTCTTGGACACGAGGCCGCCGAGCCGAGGCATAGCCTTCGAGGCGGGGGGCGTGTCGGAGTGACGCCTATGTAGGCGAAGTCACAAACGCGAGGCCACCGAGCCGAAGCATAGCCTTTGAGGCGGGTGGCACGTCAGAGCCAAGCCTATGTAGGCGAAGTCTTGGACGCGAGGCTGCCGAGCCAAGACATAGCCTTCGAGGCGGGCGGTGCGTCGGAGTGACGCCTATGTAAGCAAAGTCACAAACGCGAGGCCGCCGAGCAGAGGCATAGCCTTCGAGGCGGGCAGTGCGTCAGAGTGAAGCCTATGTAGGCGAAGTCATGAACGCGAGGCCACCGAGCTTAGGCATAGCATGTTGGAAATATGCCCTAGAGGCAATCATAGAGATGATTATATTTCATTATGTTCATAATATTTGATAATATGTTCCTTGAATGAATCATCAGTCATGAAGATTAACGAGTATGTGACTTGTTGGTGAAGCTCTTTTTAACTTATGATGATGTCGTTCTAAAAGTATCCCTAGTCGAAAGTCCTTTGGTGAACACTAGTGACTCTAATGACCAAAGACATGTATTAATTGATGACCATGTTTCACGGTCATGGATATAGGGATATCGAATCAATAATGTGGACATGTGTTAGAGAACATGGTGTTGGATAAGACCCACCTTGAGACACTATTGAGATTGTTATGATTCTATGTGTCGTTAGTTGGTCTCAAGCAATGATGATGTATAATCTTAGACCCGAGATCAAGATGGTTTCCTACATGTGTAATAGCACTCTTAGGGGTTGCCAAACGCTTTCAGAATCGGGTGGTTATAAAGGTAGCTTTCGGGTATGCTATGAAACATGTAGAGGATGTGACCGGTCGGATATGGGATTTGCCCTCCTAACATAACAGAGAGATATCTCGGGCCCCTCAAGTGGTCGGATAAAGAAAGTGCATGGCCATACCCTGGTGGTCGAAGAGTTCGACCACATGAGGTTATCCGATACTCGATCGAGAAAGCATTGAACAGTCCATGGATGACACAACATCTCACCTGGAGTTCAACCAGATATCGTGAGGCAAAGAGAGAATACATGAGTAGGTTAAGCTTAGTTCGACCACCACTGATCGGTTGTATGGAGATACAAGCAAGTCGAGATCGGTCGAACGTAATCACAGAGTGGTCGAAACCAAGTCGTAAGGAGTTATGAGTTGGTCGTGATCGAATACGAACTGGTCGTATAGAGATAGGACCTGGTCGTAGATCATATTGCATTAAGGTTCGTCCCATATAATTTGTGTGTATTCGGAATCGTTATGTCTCGCTAGGAACCGCTTCTGACTCGTGGGCTAGGAAAGGGTTTCCAGTCACAACCGAACTACACATGAACCTAACGGGTCACACACTTAACGGGTTGGAACAAACCAAGACGAATACGATTAAATGGCGTGTTTGGATAGGATCCGTCACGGGCACTATATAAGGAGATGCATGAGGTCATTGGGGAGACGGGAGTGGACACGAGTTGCCCTCATCAAACCCTAGCCGCCATCTTCTTGAGAGCCTTCTTCAGGCGATTTGGTGCTAGCACACCGCGTCGGTTGTTCCTTCCTGGGCGTGTGGATACCGTAGAGGCGCTTCTGATTGTCGCGCTTGAGGACGATCCGCGATCTTCACGAGGAATTGCAGAGGTTGCTTTGGAGGGGACGATCGACTCGACCACCCGACTTCTTGGGCGTGGACGATCGACTACAACCTCTACATCGGCGCTCTTCGTTGGACCAGCCGCTCCAACCCTTCTTCCGGCGCTCTGCGGCGTCTGGTGGTAACGATCTATGATCATCTACTTGCTTGGATTCTGGTTTGCGTGGTAGAAATTTTGTTTGTAGCTTTCGTAGCCTACCCCATGACAACAAAGGGTATCGAGCCATCCCGTAGTTTTTGATCCGGATCGATCGCATATACTTGATATGTGGTAGTAGTAGATTGGATCTATTATCGGTCATGTCCGAAACCTAGGCCCCGGTCGATTAGATCGACGCTTTTGATGGTAGTAGATGGGTATACGAGGAGGTACAAGTTAAGAGCACCAGATGATTCACTCGACTTGTTTTTCGACTACCTTGCATGATACTCCTACCGGTCGGAATTCCGCCATCGGAGTATGTCGCATTATGTGCCCTCAACCAGCGAGGGGCGCTGCCCCTTCGAACCCCGCCCGCTAACCGGCTAGCGGGACCGCCCGTCTTCAGCTAATCGCATCGCTGCGTTATAGGTAGTATGTGTTCATGTCGTCCGATAGAATTGGATTCCATGCATAACTTGTTTTTGCAGGGATTGATGTGAATAGTATGGCCCATTGTGTATGTGATGCATGTATGGATTTTCATGACCTACGTGTTATGTTGTGAGATAGCCATCGAGCTACATATTATTGTATAACGGTCTGCGTACCGACATGTGATGCTTGATAATATCCTATGTAATTCATTACTAGCTCTTAGGAGTAATTGCTTAGTAGATGAATGCAGTTGGAGATTTCAAGCATGGTGGTCGGAGGACAGGAAGCATGCTGATGGAGATCGTCATGTTAAGGGCCATACTATTTCACAGTGATATGATTATCTGTGAATGTTTGTGTTTATTCCTGTCATGATATCAAGTCATATTTTTCATTAGATCCTTTTAACATGATAAGATTAAAACTCCCTCACATAATGTTAAGTTAAAATTGATGCCCCTCCAATAAGCTGCACCATCAAAAGTCTTGTATTTTAATGGTAGGTCTTGCTAAAGCGGAATGCCATTAACTTTCCTTGACTATATGGGTTTGTGTCGGACACTTACACGCATTGCATTGGTTTAACTTGACAAGGTCATCATAACGTTATGGACCTTGGGGCATAGGGTTGGGTGCCAAGCATAGAGATCTTGCCCAACAACAAGAGTCATATAGAGATATGATTAGCAAAGGGTTGCTTACGAATTCACTAATCTTTTAGCGGTGATGCCAAAGCTCACTAGTAGATTACCTGATTGTGGATCTTGAATCACTAAATGTCATAAGAGGGATATGGTATTTAGTGGGAGTATCTTTATTAAATTGTTTAATAGAAGTTACTTTTTTTGAACATATATCTTAGTTTTGCGTATTTTATGTTGTAGATCATGGCACCAATCATTGACCAACATCCAGCTTTTGCTTTTACGTTCGATACTTGAAAAGGAAAAAGCTGAATGGAACAAATTTTATGGATTGGTCCCGCAACCTAAGAATTGTTCTTAGGCAAGATAAAAGGAACATGTTCTAGAGGAACCAATTCCGGATGTGCTGCGATAATCTTTCTTGCTACTCTTAAATCCGCCTATAAAAGGCATGTGATGAATCCTTGATGTTAGTTGTCTCATGCTTGTCTGCGATGAACTCGGACCTTGAAAGCAGTTTGAGAACATTGAGGCCTCACGATATGATCGTGGCGCTCAAAGGCATGTTTGAGACACAAGCAAGAACCGAGAGATTTGAGATCTCAAAGAACTTGTTTGCGTGCAAGCTAGCTGAGGGTAGTCCGGTGAGCCCACATGTGATCAAAATGGTTGGTTACACACAGAGCTTGGAAAAACTTGGTTTTCCACTGAGTCAAGAGTTGGCTACATATTTGATTCTTGCTTCGCTTCACGCAAGCTATGGCGATTCATTACGAACTTCCATATGAATGGCTTAGACAAGAATCTCACCGAACTACATATGATGCTTAAGACCGCAGAGGACAAGATTAAGAAATGCAACAATCATGTGATGATGGTGCAAAAGAGTACAAGCTTCAAGAAGAAGGCTAAGACTTGGGTCAAGAAAAAGGGCAAGGCTAAAGTTTCGGATGAGATCCAAACCAACAAACCTAAACCCAAGACTAAGTCTGGCCCGACTCAAGAGAATGAATGCTTTTACTGCAAAGAGCTAGGCTATTGGAAGAGGAACTGCAAGAAATACCTGGTTGATCTGAAAAAGAATGGTGGGATTAAACCTTCCACTTCAGGTATTAATGTTATAGATGTTCTTCTTCTTGATTCTTCATTAACTCATGGGTATTTGATCTGAATCGGTTGCTCATATTTGCAATTCGATCTGAGTCTAACAAAGAATAGGAGAGTTGCAAGAGGGAGATGGATCTTCGCGTCGGGAATAAAGCAAAGGTTGATGCATTAGCCGTCGGGACTTTACCATTGGTTTTGCCTTCAGGATTTATTATGGAATTGAATAATTGTTATTACGTTCGACCATGAGTAGAAACATTATCTCGACCTCATGTTTGATGGCAGAGGGTTATAAATTCATTATAGAGGACAATGGTTGTTCTATATTTTTGAATGATATGTTTTATGGCTATGCTCTGTTTTGAATGGGTTGTTTATTTTAAATCTTGATGATGCACCCATCTTTAATATTAATGCAAAGAGGCTTGACCTAATAATATGAATTCCACTTTTATCGGCATTGTCGTTTGGGTCACATAAGTGAGAAACGCATGAAGAAGCTCCATGATGATGGAATTCTAAACTCATTTGATTTGGAATTATTTGAAACGTCTGAGTCTTGCCTACTCGGAAAATGACCAAGACACCTTTCATCGGTCGGAATGAGAGGCGTCCGACTTGTTGGCACTCATACATCTTGATGTGTGTGGACCAATGAGCACGACACGACTAGAGGTGGTTTTCGAGACTTCATTACTTTCACCGATGACTATAGTAGATATGGATATATCTATTTAATGAGGCACAAGTCGGAATCCTTTGAAAAGTTCAAAGAGTTCCGAATGAGGTCTGAGAATCAACTTGGCAAGACAATCAAATCTTTGCGATCGATCGTGGAGGTGAATTTTGAGCCAGAATTTGGTAATCATTTGAAACAATGTGGAATTGTTCCACAGCTTACACCACCAGGTATTCCACAATGGAATGGGGTATCTGAGCGGCGTAATAGGACCTTGTTGGACATGGTTCGATCGATAATGAGCCAATCTGATCTGCCATTGTATTTTTGGGGTTACGCTCTAGAAACTGCCGCTTTCACTTTAAATAGGGTACCATCTAAATCAGTAGATAAGACACCATATGAGATATGGACTGGGAAGAGTCCTAGCTTGTCTTTTCTAAAGATTTGGGGATGTGATGTCTATGTTAAACGTTTGACGTCTGATAAACTCACACCTAAGTCGGAAAAATGCTTCTTTATAGGATATCCTAGGGAAACCAAAGGATATTATTTCTACAACCAAGAGGAGAGCAAAGTGTTTGTTGCCCGAAATGGTGTCTTTTTGGAAAAAGAGTTTCTTTCCAAAACAGTCAGTGGGAGAAAGGTGCAACTCGAAGAAATTCGGGAAACATCTGAAAGTGTTTCAACTCCTATTGAACCTCTACAGGATGAACAAAATATTGTTGAACCTGTAGATGAGGCATCAGCCCCACGTAGATCTAAAAGGCCACGTCAAATGCCTATAAGGTATGGGCATGACGTATTATTATTGAATAATGATGAGCCTAACACTTATAAGGAAGCGATGATGGACCCAGACTCTGAGAAATGGCTTGGAGCCATGAAATCCGAGATAGACTCCATGAGAGACAACCAAGTTTGGAACCTGGTCGATCCACTTGATGGCGTTAAAACCATTGAGTGCAAATGGATCTATAAGAAAAAGATTGATATGGATGGAAATGTTCACATTCATAAAGCTCGACTAGTCGCAAAAGGTTTTCGACAAGTTCAAGGAGTTGACTACGATGAGACCTTCTCACCCAGCGATGCTTAAATCTATACGGATCATTCTAGCTATTCTTTGCATATTTCGATTATGAGATATGGCAAATGAGCGTCAAAACGGCTTTCCTTAATGGAAACCTAAGTGAGGATGTGTACATGACACAACTTTGAAGGTTTTGTTGATCCAAATAATGCTAGGTAAGGTGTGCAAACTTGAAGTCCATTTATGGATTGAAGCAAGTATCTCGGAGTTGGAATATACGTTTTGATGAGGAGATCAAAAGGTTTGGTTTCGTCAAAAACAAAGAAGAACCTTGTGTTTACATGAAGGTTAGTGGGAGCGCACTTGTAATTCTAATCTTATATGTGGATAACATATTATTGATTGGGAATGACATTCCTATCTTTGGAATCATTAAGGTATTATTGAAAAATAGTTTTTCTATGAAGGACCTAGGAGAGGTAGCATATATCTTGGGAATAAAGATCTATAGAGATAGATCGAGAAGGCTAATTGGATTAAGCCAAAGTACTTATATTGACAAGGTGTTGATTCGGTTCAACATGCAAAATGCCAAGAAAGGGTTCTTGCCTATGTCACATAGCATAAGTCTTAGCAAGAGTCAGTGTCCTTCGACTACTGATGAGCGAGACCGCATGAATGGTATTCCATATGTTTCAGCTATTGGATCTATCATGTACGCCATGATATGTACTCGACCGGATGTATCATATGCTCTAAGTGTTACTTAGTAGATACCAAGTCGATCCGGTGAAGGTCCTTTGGACAATTGTGAAAAACATCCTTAAATACTTGAGAAGGACTAAGGATACGTTCCTAGTTTATGGCGGTGATGAAGAGCTGGTTGTAAATGGTTACACCGATGCAAGCTTCCAAACCGACAAAGATGATTATCGTTCGCAATCTAGTTTTGTATTCATTTTGAATGGAGGTGCGGTGAGTGGAAAAGTTCAAGCAAGAGATGGTTCTTGATTCCACAGCGGAGGTCGAGTACATTGCGCTTCGGAAGGCGCAAAAGAAGGTGTTTGGATAAGGAATTTTATTCTTTGAGTTGGGTGTGGTTCGAGTGCCTCAAGCCCAATGGATCTCTATTGTGACAACAATGGAGCCATTCTTGTGAGCTAAAGAGCCTAGATCCCATCAGAAGTCCAAGCACATACTCAGGCGTTATCATCTCATTCGCGAATTGGTGGATAGAGGAGATGTTAAGATATGCAAAGTTCATACGGATTTAAATGTTGCTGATCCGTTGACAAAGCCTCTCACACGACCAAAGCATGAGGCGCACACAAGAGCTATCGGTATTAGATACTTAAATGATTGACTCTAGTGCAAGTGGGAGATGTTGGAAATATGCCTAGAGACAATCATAGAGATGATTATATTTCATTATGTTCATAATATTTGATAATATGTTCCTTGAATGAATCATCAGTCATGAAGATTAACGAGTATGTGACTTGTTGGTGAAGCTCTTTTTAACTTATGATGATGTCGTTCTAAAAGTATCCACAGTCGAAAGTCATTTGGTGGAACACTAGTGACTCTACGACCAAAGACATGTATTAATTGATGACCATGTTTCACGGTCATGGATATAGGGATATCGAATCAATAATGTGGACATGTGTTAGAGAACATGGTGTTGGATAAGACCCACCTTGAGACACTATTGATATTGTTATGATTCTATGTGTCGTTAGTTGGTCTCAAGCAATGATGATGTATAATACTTAGACCGAGATCGGATGTTTTCCTACATGTGTAATAGCACTCTTAGGGGTTGCCAAACGCTTTCAGAATCGGGTGGTTATAAAGGTAGCCTTCGGTATGCTATGTAACATGCAGAGGGATGTGATTGGTCGGATATGGGATTTGCCCTCCTAACATAACAGAGAGATATCTCTGGCCCTCAAGTGGTCGGATAAAGAAAGTGCATGGCCATACTCTTGGTGGTCGAAGAGTTCGACCACATGAGGTTATCCGATACTCGATCGAAAAGCATTGAACAGTCCATGGATGACACAACATCTCACCGGAGTTCAACTAGATATCGTGAGGCAAAAGAGAATACATGAGTAATGCTTAGTTTCGACCACCACTGATTTGGTCGTATGGAGATACAAGCAAGTCGTGATCGGTCGAGCGTAATCACAGAGTGGTCGAAACCAAGTCGTGGGAGTTACGAGTTGGTCGTGATCGAATCTGAACCGTCGTATAGAGATAGGACACAGTCGTAGATCATATTGCATTAAGGTTAGCCCCATATAATTTGTGTGTATTCGGAATCGTTATGTCTGCTAGGAACCGCTTCGACTCGTGGCGGAAAGGGTTTCCAGTCACAACCGAACTACACATGAACCTAACGGGTCACACACTTAACGGGTTGGAACAAACCAAGATCTGAATACGATTAAATGGCGTGTTTGGATAGGATCCGTCACGGGGCACTATATAAGGAGATGCATGAGGCTGTTGGGAGACGGGAGTGGACACGAGTTGCCCTACTGAAACCCTAGCCGCCATCTTCTTGAGAGCCTTGCTGTGCGATTTGGTGCTAGCACACCGGCGTACGGTTGTTCCTTCCCTAGACGTGTGGATACCGTAGAGGCGCTACTTCGATTGTCGCGCTTGAGGACGATCCGCGATCTTCACGAGGAATTGCAGAGGTTGCTGGAGGGGACGATCAACTACTACCACCGCACCGACTTGCTGGACGTGGACGATCGACTACAACCTCTACATCGGCGCGCTCTTCGTTGGACTAGGCTGCTCCAACCCTTCTTCCGCTGCTCTACGCGTCTGGTGGTAACGATCTATGATCATCTACTTGCTTGGATTCCTGGTTTGCGTGGTAGAAATTTTGTTTGTAGCTTTCGTAGCCTACCCCGCGACCCAACATAGCCTTTGAGGCAGGTGGTGCGTCAGAGTGACGCCTATGTAGGCGAAGTCTCGAACGCGAGGCCACCGAGCTGAGGCATAGCCTTCGAGGCGGGCGGCGCGTCGGAGTGACGCCTATGTAGGTGAAGTCTTGGATGTGAGGCCACCGAGCCGAGGCATAGCCTTCGAGGCGAGCAGCGCGTCGGAGCGAAGCCTTTGTAGGCGAAGTATTGGACGCGAGGCCGCCGAGCCTAGGCATAGCCTTCGAGGCGGGCGACGCGTCGGAGTGAATCCTATGTAGGCGAAGTCACGAACGCGAGGCCGTCGAGCCGAGGCATAGCCTTCGAGGTGGGCGGCATGTCGGAGTGACGCCTATGTAGGCGAAGCCTTAGACACAAATCCACCGAGCCGAGGCATAGCCTTCGAGGCGAGTGGCGCATCGGAGTGACGCCTATGTAGGCGAAGTCTTGGACGCGAGGCTGCCGAGCCGAGGCATAGCCTTCAAGGCGGGCAGTGCGTCGAAGTGAAGCCTAAGTAGGCGAAGTCTTGGACGCGAGGCCGCCGAGCTGAGGCATATCCTTCGAGGCGAGCGCACGTCATTGCGAAGCTTGTGGTCGAAGTCGTCCTCTTCTTACTCCGCGGTTTGATGAAAGTCGTCGAAGTAGAACCCCTTAGAATTGTCGTAGTTTGAGCTAGAAACGTTGTAGGGATAGGTAGATAACATGAGTGTCTCTGCATGAAAAAGATAATGATCAACACTTGTTTCTTGTAGTAAGGTAACATTCGCTCGACATGACGGATTATCAGAGTTGTTGCCATAGGACAAGTAGAGTCCCATCACTTTAGATACTAAGGTCTCCGAGGTGATAGCCTTTTGCGAGCATGATAGTCCTTGATCAATATTCGAGCCAAGTCGACGGTAGATGATTCGAGCTGCCTATGAGACTGAGTCATGGACATATCGGAGGGGTGTCCATGAGGCTAAGTCGTGGGGCACCGAATAGCCACTAGGGGTGGTAGCCCCTAATGGACTTGGAGGTGCCTATAAGGCTAACTCATGGGAACCTTGGACGTGTGCCCCTAACAGTAAGTAACGAGCACACCGGTGGTACCAACGAGGCTAAGTCGTGGGGCACCGAAAGGCCACCAGGGGTGGTAGCCCCTAGTGGACTTCAAAGTTCCCATGAGGCTAACTCATGGGCACCTTGGATGTGTGCCCCTGACAGTAAGTCACGGGCACACCAGTGGCGCCCACGAGGCTAAGTCATGGGGCACTGAATGACCACTAAAGGTGGTAACCCCCAGTGGACTTGGAGGTGCCCATGAGGCTAACTCATGGGCACCTTGGACGTGTGCCATTAACAGTAAGTCACGGGCACACTGATGGCGCCCACGAGGCTAAGTCATAGGGCACCGAATAGCCACTAGGGGTGGTAGCCCCTAGTAGACTTGGAGGTGCCCATGAGGCTAACTGGCACCTTGGACGTGTGCCCCTGACAGTAAGTCACGGGCACACCGATGACGCCCACGAGTTTAAGTCGTGGGACACCGAACTATGAGGGCGATGGAGCCCTTTTACCTAGTAGGTGGGTTTTTTTGCAGTGATCAGGAATGCACAAGAATGGTTAACCCTTGCAAAGCAATGGAGCTAGGCATGCGGGGACCCGGAGGTTGTTCGGCGCGTGGCCTGGAGTCTAAGGGGGACGAGTCCTCAGCACATCCGTCAACTTGGTACTGGCCTAAGTTGTCGCTCATGCCCTAGCTCTAGTAGGACATGAGCCGCCATGGTGGAGGCGACGGATGCCCAAGCCACCATGGACTTTTGCTAGGGGAGACCACGGAGGTTGTACGCCCTACGCACCACGAGGGTGGTCGCTCATGCCCTAGGTCCAGTAGGACACCAACCGCCATGGTGGAGGCGACGAACGCCCAAGCCACCATGGACTTTTGCTAGGGGAGACCACGGAGGTCGTACGCCCTACACACCACGAGGGTGGTCACTCATGCCCTAGGTCCAGTAGGACACGAGCCGCCATGGTGGAGGCGATGGACGCCCAAGCCACCATGGGCTTTTGCTAGGGGAGACCGCGGAGGTCGTACGCCCTATGCACTATGAGGGTGGTTGCTCATGCCCTAGGTCTAGTAGGACACGAGCCGCCATGGTGGAGGCGACGGATGCCCAAACCACCATGGGCTTTTGCTAGGGGAGACCACGGAGGTCGTACGCCCTACGCACCACGAGGGTGGTCGCTCATGCCCTAGGTCCAGTAGGACACGAGCCACCATGGTGGAGGCGACAGACGCCCAAGCCACCATGGGCTTTTGCTAGGGGAGACCGCGGAGGTCGTACACCCTATGCACCACGAGGATGAAAACCCTTGGAGGGAAAGTGTCATGAGAGCCCTTATGAGATTTATATGTTGGAACTATCCCCTAACAGTAACGAGTTAGGGGGCAGCCCCCATAGCGAGCCTTCATCGCTCGCGCCGCATGGACGTCATGCGTCCCAGGGGTGATGGTTAGCCTCAGAATCCTTAGCCTTTTGGCTGCGAGGGTGCCTTGAACTGCTCGCCCTTGGCTGGGCCTCGCATTGACCCGCACAAGGGAGGAGGATGCGCGTGGGAGCCCCAGGGCACATAGGATGTTGCCATCCCGAGGTGGATGGCCCTGATCTTCGACGAGGGTGCTCGTCTGATGCTCCTTCAAAGAGCGGATGGGTCATCCACGAGATCATTGCCCTCCGGAGCCGGAGGAGGTTTCGTGGACTTAGAGTATTTTTGGGTAGGAGACATAGCCTTTCGTCGATTAGCTATGTCCCTATGGACGGCGCCAATGTTGTAGGTGCAAAAACCAAACACGAGTGAGGGGGTGGACGTCGGCCATCGTCCACGAGAGTAAAAAATAACACGAGGATTTATACAGGTTCGAGGGTCCGAGAGGACCGCCCTACTCTTGTCGGTGAGCCAATGAGGGGTTACCTCCGGAGAGGGAGCCCCCGAGGGCTCACCAGTTTGAACATACTTCTTTATTGCTCAAGAGAGCTCCCCCCCCAAATGAGGGATACATGGGGTATTTATAGGCTCTTGGGCCTGTACAAATGACCAAAATATCCTTTGGGGATTTCTAACCTATGAGTACAAGCGAAGGGTATTACAGTCTTTCATGAGTATAACAGCATTTCTTGGACCTGTACGCGCATACCGCTGCAAAGCGGGCCCCAGATCCAAGAGGTGTGAATTATTCTTCCAACACTGATTAAGTTGGATAGAATCCTTGTTGACACATATTGGAGCCAAATGTTCCAAGGAATTTCAGCCAAAGTTGAGAGGGCAATCACCTCAGACTACAGCCCTATCATTGCTGATTTGTCAACCGACAGTCCCCATTCCAGTATTTTCAGATTCGAGAACTACTGGCTATCTATGCCTGATTTTCAAAACCTGGTAACGCAAAGCTAGTCAAGAGGCACTAGAAACTTAGCCAGTGTTTCGGTTGTGAACCAAAAATTGAGGAGACTTCGTGCAAAGATCAGAGCTTGGCACAGGCCAAAACATAGCTTTCCCGATCTGATTAGAAACAACAACTATACTTCACAATACCTAGACAACATTGAGGAATGGAGACCCCTAACTGCCATAGAATACATTTTCAGGAAAAATGTTCGTGAAAATATAAATTGGATTTGGAAGCTCTCAGCTTTAAAATGGAGACAGCGGGCAAAGATCAAATGGTGTAAGATTGGTGATGAGAACACACATTTCTTCCACGTCGCCTCAACGATCAACCGACGGAAAAACAGTATAAATGTTCTAACTGACAATGGGATTGAACACTTTGACACGGTTTCAAAATTGCATATTGCCATTAAACACTTCAAAGAAACTTTCAGAACTGCAATCCATTGGTTACCCTTTATTAATCTCACAGATCTTTACCCTGAGGAACAACAAAGCCTACACTCCTTATCAGAGGAATTTGGTTGGGAAGAAATTTTAACCACAATAATGCATTCACCGAATAATAGAAGCCCCGGGCCGAACGGTTTTACAAATGAATTCTTTAAAAAGTTCAGCATGACTTTGAAACCAGACTTGTTACAACTTTTCAAAGATTTTTGGACAACACGACTTGACCTTACAGGAGTAAATACATCCTATATCACACTGATCCCAAAATTGGAGACGCCAACAGACATTAAAGACTTCAGGCCAATCTCGCTCCTGCATAGCATACCAAAGCTGATCAGCAAAGTCTTGGCTTTGAGATTAAAACCAAAAATCTCAGGACTAATAGATCAAATGCAATCAGGTTTTATTACCAAGAGGTCAATAGTTGAAAATTGCCTATTAGCATCTGAATTGGTTCAATTCGCCCTAAAGAGGAAAAAACCGATGTTAATACTCAAACTGGACTTCCACAAAGCGTTTGATACAGTCAACTGGGAGTGCCTTCTATACGTCCTGCAACAATGAGGCTTTGACAATAGATGGACCATTTGGATATGCAACATCCTATCAACCAACAAAGCACACTTCCTTATCAACGGTACAGTAGGCAAAGAAACTCAATATAAGCGAGGTGTACGCCAAGGGGACCCCATATCACCATACCTTTTCATTCTAGTAGCTGACGTTCTACAAAGATTAATAAAGCGTGCTACGAACAATGGCTTAATCTCATACCCACTAGACATACAAGGATATTCCTCAGTCTTACAGTACGCAGATGACACACTCATTTTATTGAAAGGTACAGTGCAACAAGTGTCGGTTTTAAAGGAGCTCCTAGACACATTCTCCTGTTTTTCAGGATTAAAGATAAATTATCATAAGAGCACACTTATACCAATTCATATGTCAAATGAAGACGCAAATGCGGCGGCGACAGCTTTACAATTTCCCATCAGCTCTTTACCATGTAACTATCTAGGTCTTCCTCTGGCTACAAGCAGAATCCACCATAGTCTACTACAACCGATCATCGATAAAGTGGATAGAAGGCTAGCTGGATGGATTCCAGGCCTTCTATCTTTGGGGGGGGGGGAGTGACAATGATCAACGCTATACTTTCCGCTATACCAACATACTATATGAGTTGCCTCAAGTGGCCAGATCGTAGCATTGACGCCATTGATAAGATTCGAAGAACTTTCCTTTGGTGTAGAGGAAAGGAAACACTTGGAGGTCACTGTCTTGTTGTATGGACGACAGTCATTCTGCCAAAAGAACAAGGAGGACTAGGACTAAGAGACCTCAGACTTCATAACCAAGCATTGCTCATGAAATTTACAGCAAAACTATTGTCTAATCATACGAATCCGTGCTTCCAATGGATAAGAATGCGCTATATAAACAATAACATACCGACACAATCTTGCCCTAGAGACACGGTAGCTTGGAAAACAATTTCGACAGTAATACAAACGACAGTTCAACTCACAAAAGTGATCATTGGTAATGGAGATAATACTATGTTCTGGAAGGATAACTGAACGACAATGGGCATATTTCAAGTCAGTCTACCCACCCTTTTCACTTTTGCGACTCACCCAGACTGCTCGGTCTGTTCACAGTTCAGAGACAACAATTGGGTAATATCACTACAACCAGTACTTTCGCAACAAGCAGCTTCAGAATACCAGACATTGTGTGCTTTTCTATCTACCCAACAACTGCAATCGAATATTTTAGATCAGAGAGTGGCTATATCAACCATGACTGCTCTAACTACCTCGACTTTCTACAAAACATTGTCGTTTCACGGCTTAAGATGGCTAGCAATGGACTACGCTTGGAATCGATCAATATCGCATAGCTGCAGAGTATTCCTATGGCTAGCTTTCAGAGGACGGCTAAACACCAGAGACAATATGACAGTAAAATGTTGGACGCAAGACCTACATTGTGATCTCTGCCTTGCAATAGAAACGATTGATCGCATTATTCTGCGTTGTAAGCTTGCTGACAATCTATGGAGTAAATTAGGGCTTATAAGAGAAGCGAACTCATCACACAACATACTACAATTTCGGAAAAAAACTATGACAAGTGATAAAAGTTTTAGTAAAACTTGGCCAATCATGCGATGCAGGCGCATACATTATGGATTATGAGAAATATTCGGATTTTTCAACATTACGAGGGCAATGCGACGATACTACATCGAAGATTAAAGACTTGATCAATCTTTGGTCGCAGGGGTTAAACCCAAGTATCACAATAGCATTCGGCGGTGGGCGCCAACTCATACTCGTAATTACGTAATTCTACGCTCAGCTATAATTGATCTCTTTCTTTCTTCTTTTATTTTTTATTTTTATTTTTATTTTTATTTTTTCTTCTTTCTGTTTCTTCTTTCTTTTTATCTTCCTCTTCTTCTTTGTTCTACTATAACTTTTGTTTGACAACCATTGCAATATAATGGTCATAAGGTAGAGATTTCTCTACCTTTTTACGTCAAAAAAATATATATCCATGTCATTTTAATATATTATGGTTTAAATATTCGTAAAGATATTGCAGGTCGAAATTAAAATAGATTGCCTATACGCTAATTCTAATAAGACACTTGTTTTTTTTACTAAAGGGAGCGGTACTCAACCAAACATAAAATTCAATCAGGAAAATTTATAAGGAAACGTCGACAACAATTAGTTGATCCAATTTCCCTTTTTATTGACCTATTCAAATTACAAGTTAGTGTGATCGATACATGTATGTTCACTTCTGTAAAATACAACAACAGCTAAAACAAGAACCAAAGAAAGAAATCAATGCCGAGTAAACGAACAGTAGCAAGTCAAATTTTTACAACTTGGCACACCATCCTCGAACCCCCTCAGGCCTCAGTATTGACTTGCATGCACCAACCAATTCACCCAAAACCTTAAGCTTATGAGGAAAGACGAGCAATTCACTTATACTTTAACACTCCCCCTCCCGTGTACGCTCACTCAGGTATAAGATGTGGAATAGAAGTGAGCTGCAATTATATATATTTTTAATTACACTAGCTGGGTTTTGAACTCAAGACCCCTCGGCCTTGATATCATATTGAGTTGCATGCACCAATCAATTCACCAAAAAACTTAAGCTTATAAGAAAAGACGGACAATTCACTTATACTTCAACACTCAGCACTCGTCCATGTCCCTCCAGCTCAAGTAGACTAGGCCGGCGAGGTAGTGCGCGTACGCGCCCGTGATGACGAGGACATGGAACATCTAGTAGCTGTGCCCGGCAAGGTCGAACTGTCCCGGCATCCACCGCTCCAGCACCGTCGTGGCGTACACCACCACGCCGGCTAGGTAGAATAATGCTCCCATGGCCATCTCGTAGCCCGTGGTGAGCACCGCCTCCGGGCGCGCCCCGAACACGAGCAACTTGTGCACGATGGGCACGAGGCTGGACATGCCCATGCACGCGAACAACCCGACGCGCGCCCACCGCAGCTCGGGCGCCTCGAAGACCGGCAGCAGCGAGACGACCACCACGGCGGTGCCGCAGACGATGATGAAGCCAAGGTAGAGCGTCTGGAAGAAGGGCGACGAAGGTGTAGTAGACGAGCGGGTAGAAGAAGGTGATGATGAGGCCAATGATGTCGGCGTAGTCGAGGCAGAGCAGCATGTAGTTGGCGTGCTCCGAGTGGCAGGCCAACAGGTGGCACGCGCTGCTCATCAGCAGGCAGAACATGGCGCCACAGATGTACACGTAGAACGGCCACCGTGCGACCCGGTGTCCCGCCAACAACACCGTTGTGGTGAGCTCCGGTTCAACGGACATGTTGTGCAGCGCCTGCATTACCACGACCGCTCCATTGGCACTGTAGCTCATCAGCACCATGGGGTTACAGGTGTTGTTGGCGAGGCCTGTGGATGTTGCCTAGTGAGACACGCTGGTCTCCATCGGAACCATCGTGGTGGCGCAGACGGTGAGCGGGAGGAACATGAAGAAGCCGATTAAATGCCTACAGGGGGGAAAAGAAAACGCTCATCAGTTAAAGTGTGTACTTCGTGTCTTCTGCAATGTCACCACGGAAGCCATCTGAGCTGGCTTAGGACAACAAACAAGTTGTTGTGCGGTGGCTCGGAGTTAGTGACTTGAGGGGGGAAATGAAGGAGCGTGGTTTGCACAGTTGGGTTTCTTGAGTATATATAGTTGTTGTTGACTTGAGTGCGAGGTCGTTGGTATGGGGAAATTGGGTGCCCATGAAGGAGCTGCTACACAACGCTATGCAGGAGGTGTACTATATCATTCAATTATTTCAACAAGTATCATTGTTTAAAACTTTTCAACGAGCGCACTAGTGACAATAGTGACATTCAGTTATTTCAATAGTGACATCGTGTCACATCAAGTTGAACTAGTTTCATTCGGTTATTTTGGGACATGTTTTATTAAGTTTCATCAAGTATCATTGTTTCTCCATATTTTGTAGAGCAAGTTTCACTCAGTTTCATACAGTTTCATTATGTCTCATCAAGTTTCGACTAATTTCATTCAGTTATTTTGGGATATGCTTCATTAAGTTTCATCAAGTATCATTGTTTCTCTATATTTTGTAGAGCAAGTTTCACCCAGTTTTATACAGTTTCATTAAGTTTCATCCAAAGTCTCATAAAGTTTCATCTTTTTGTCTAGGACAAGTTTTCAACAGTGTCATCGTGTCTCATCAAGTTTCATATAGTTTCATTAAGTTATTTTGAGACATGTTTCATTAAGTTTCATCAAGTATCATTGTTTCTCCATATTTTGTAGAGCAAGTTTCACCCAGTTTTATTAAGCTCCATGAAGTTTCGTCCCAAGTCTCATAAAGTTTCATCTTTTTTTTTTGTCTAGGACAAGTGTTCAACAGTGACATCGTGTTTCATCAAGTTTCATATAGTTTCATGAGACATATGTGTTTCATGAAGTTTAATCCTAATTCTTATGGAGTTTCATCTTTTTTTTTTATAAGACAAGTTTTCAATAGTGACATCGTGTTTAATCAAGTTTCATATAGTTTTATCAAGTTTCATTTAGTTTCATCACAAGTCGCATGAAGTTTTATAAAGTTTCATCTTTTTGTATATGACAAGTTTTCAACAGTGACATCGTATTTCATCAAGTTTTATCACAAATCTCATGAATTTCATCTTGTTTTCTTCTATACAGGAGGAAGGGAAGCAGGGGAGCTTTCGCCTTTCGGGCATTCATGTCGAAGAGGACGGTGCTCAAGGTCAACATGTCCCGCATCAAATGCAAACGCAAGGTCCTGCAAGCTGTATCAGGGCTCCAAGGTACGATCAAATTAACAAAGCAAACATCTCTTGATCCTTACATGCCTTACAAATCTTCAGTAGGAATATTCCACTAGTCTCGTTCATGGTGGCTTGCAACGCAAATGAACGCGTCTTGTGGTGCACCGTTGCTTGCTAGGTGTTGACAAGATCGAGATCGACTCGAAGAAGAGCACGATGACCGTGACCGACAGCATGGACCCGCTGGGAAACGTGCTGACGTTATCACCATCGGCCCACCATCCAAGCTAGAGGACAAGAAACCCGAGCAGTAGCAGGAGAAGAAGTATTCGGCAACTGCGGAGAAGAAGGCGCCTGAGCCGTTCCATCAGGTAACGCTCGTATCTGACTTAGTTGTGGAGTGGATAAGGTTGTGGTGGACATCAACATAAATATGGATCCAACGGTGGATTGCTATCCCATTAGACCGACTTCCAACGCTATAGCGTTTTTTTTATCTTTTCTTGTCCTTGAAATGGTCTGATTAGTGGAACGGCGGGCGCCGGGATGTGAAAAAAATCACCTGTCTAGCTTTTAGCGCTAGTTTTAGCAGACCACGAGTGTTGTAGTGGTACTATGACTAATTGGGCAGTCGTTGCTCCTGGTGACTATTATGTAGTGCGCGCCTTGGCGTGCTGAGGAAACGTTACAGCGGACGAGATTTTGATGAGGCAATTGTAAGTATGTGAGAGTATTTTTGAAGATATGAAACAACAATGTAGTATTAGGTTTGCATTGATAGATAAGTTTAATGTAAAGGTGTGTTGTAGGATCTATATGTGTTAGCTAAGTAGCAGGCTGTAGTAGGAAGACATCTGAAAGGCGAAAATATGTACGATGATCTAGGTACACATGATGAAAGTTCAAAAATTGATTGAACCTGTTGATTAACACGATATGTTTATGTAACTATATAGTACAAAAGTTGTAAATCTGGGCATATCATGCCCGGCCTCTCGCCTGCCTATCCCCTCGGTATCTGCTTCCATAAATCGTTGGTTGGATACGGCATGGTTTGGCCTATATATATAACATTTGGCTTGTCAATACATATAGTGTGTGTAATTGCCCCAAATATTTCACGCTCTCACGCACCAACTCAGGCACACTCCCCCTCTAGCGTGGCAGCACCCCTCCCCCCACGCCGGCCTCTCCTCCTCCGACTCCAACCAGCCTCACGCACCGCTACGTGCATCATATGCCGTACGATGATAATGCGTCATGTGTATAGCAGGACTCTTTCAAAAATGCTATACGAGGATGATCGGCTTGGCTGAAAGGCTGCACAAGTTGAGCCGCCTCTCTGCTCGCCATGGTCAAGACCAAGAAATAGATGGGGAAGAAGTCATCCAAGATAAGTAGGGACGGAGATGGGCTGTCTGATTCCTGAACGTTGGATACGTTTTGAATGGTTGAGATCTACCCTACCGCTACAGTTACAGTCATACTACTTACTACACACGATCCCAGTCCAGTAGTACATGTTGTCTATGCACTTCCCTTGGATCTTCGCCGAGACGCCATATTTCACGTCGACCTTTTTTGTTGTCGTCATAAGCAGTTGTGCTATTGTAAATGAATTTGTGCTAGGCTGCAACTTGCTCTTACCATTTCATCATCGATCGAACGGTCGTACGTCTGAGCGTCTCGCACAGCCGCGCGCCCGGAATTAATTCGGGTGGAACACCGGCGCCCGCTCCGGTGGGGATCGTGTCGGGCGTCGTGATTCGGCCGCTGCCGGTCGGGGGAATGGGTGGTTTGGGATTCCGGGAAACGCGTACGCCGTGCGGGTTTGGCAGCTCGGTGAGCGATGATTGCCAAGCCGGAAGGGAAAGCTGGAGAGGGCGGCTGCGGCCCACAGGGATTGGAAGTTTGGGAGACACCGAGATGCGAAGAGAAGAGAACGTCTGCGGTTTGGTAGCCAAGCGGCCCGGCCCGGGTGACCCCTTGAGTGGACGCGTACCAACTGTTTTTTTTCCTGTTCTTTCAACGTTGGCTGCTGGGGCCGCGCTGAGCGATACTGGGCCTTAGCCTTTCGGTCCATTATACCGATCAGTACACGGTGTCTTTACACGCCGCCCGAGAACCGAGCACCACCGAACTGTGCCGTTTGCCCGTTTCTCCGGATCGTTGCATCACGATTCTATAGGAATTTTTTAAGGGGAAAGAAAAAGCTAAAAAACGCTATAGCGTTTAATGCTGATCCAACAGGATAACAATCCAACGTTGGATCCCTATATATGTTGAGGTCCACCACAACCTTATCCACTCCACACCTGAGACCTGCTCTTCCAGTCTTCCTCCACCTCCCGCCGACGAGGCCTTATGCACCTGCCTCCTCTCCCACACGCTCTAGAAGCACCTCCCAGGCTTTGCCTTCTATGACGCGTCCACCTCCCGCGCTGAGCACTTCACAAACCTCATCGACGGCGCACTGGTTTGCCACGCCCATGACCTTGCCTGCCTCCTCATCTGGGTTACGGAGCAATCCAACATCGACTACTCCCGCGCCAACACGTGGCTCCACGCGCGTCCCCGAGCGACTTTTGGCTCTGGCTTCACCCCTTGGGCGAGCAGGGGAGCAAGGGTGGGCGACGGTCACACCGCCACAGTGAGCATGTCGGATTTTTTGCTCTTTGTTTGCTTTTTTTTAATGAAACTTGTTGAAACCTGCTGAACCTCGTTGCAATTCTCTCGCTGAAACTTGCTAAAACTCTAGTTCCAAAATCAGACTTCTAATTTTTTTTTATGAAACTTCGTAAAACTTGCTATATGAAACTTAATGAAATACGATGTCACTATTGAAAACTAGTTCTAGACAAAAAGATAAAACTTTATAAAACTTCATGAGACTTGGGACGAAACTTCATGAAACTAGGTGAAACTTGCTCTACAAAATATGGAAAAACAATGATACTTGATGAAACTTAATAAAACATGTCCTAAAATAACTTAATGAAACTTGATAAGACACGATGTCACTGTTGAAAACTTGTTTTATACAAAAAAAAAGGATGAAACTTTATGAAACTTCAAGAGACTTGGGATGAAACTTCATGAAACTGGATAAAACTTGCTCTACAAAATATAGAGAAACAATGATACTTGATGAAACCTAATGAAACATATCCCAAAATAACTTAATGAAACTTGATAAGACATGATGTCACTGTTGAAAACTTGTTCTATACGAAAAAAAAGACGAAACTTTATAAAACTTCAAGAGACTTGGGATGAAACTTCATGAAATTGTATGAAACTGGGTGAAACTTGCTCTACAAAATATGGAGAAACAATGATACTTGATGAAACTTAATGAAACATGTCCCAAAATAACTTAATGAAACTATATGAAACTTGATGAGACACGTTGTCACTGTTGAAAACTTGTTCTAGACAAAAAAAATGAAACTTCATAATATTTAGGACGAAACTGGGTGAAACTTGCTTTAAAAAAATATGGAGAAACAATGATACTTGATGAAACTTAATGAAACATGTCCCAAAATAACTTAATAAAATTATATGAAACTTGATGAGACACGGTGTCACTATCAAAAACTTGTCATAGACAAACGGATGAAAACTTTATGAAACTTCATAAGACTTAGGACGAAACTTACTGAAACTGCATGAAACTGGGTGAAACTTGCTCTACAAAATATGGAGAAATAATGATACTTGATGAAACTTAATGAAACATGTCCCAAAATAACTTAATGAAACTATATGAAACTTGATGAGACACGTTGTCACTGTTGAAAACATGTCCTAGACAAAAAAAAGATGGAACTTTATGAAATTTCATGAGACTTAAGACGAAACTTCATGAAACTGGGTGAAACTTATTCTACAAAATATAGAGAAACAATGATACTTGATGAAACTTAATGAAACATGTCCCAAAATAACTTAATGAAACTATATGAAACTTGATGAGACATGATGTCACTGTTCAAAACTTGTCCTAGACAAAAAGATGAAACTTGATAAGACACGATGTCACTATTGAAAACTATGCTCAAGTTTCGGATGTGAAACTCGTTGGAACACAAACATTCATATCTGAAAATCGAAACTCGTGTTTTGAAATTTCATGAAACCACAATTTTTTCGAATATGAAACTCGTTGAAAAGATTTGAACATCATACTCGTTTTTTGAAACTTCATGTTTCGGTTGCGAAAGTTGTTAAAACTTGAGTTCCAGTTTTCAAACCTCCTGTATGGCTATACTTGTACCGTTAGATGAGTCTCCTAACGGTATAGTGTTGTGTAGCAGCTCTCTCTTTTTAAATGAGTACAATAAATTTCATAAGGATTATTCATAAAAATTTATGTAGGAAAACATAGTAATACTATTGCTAAGCACAAATATGATACGTATCTACCTAAATACACTAGTTCTGCTTGTAATTGAGTTTTGAACTTCTTTTAAGAAGGTACAAACGTAGCAGTAGTTCTAGTTCTTTTATTCTGAATAAGATTCCATCCACGCTCTGTTTTACATTTTTTACATCTAGTCGTTGCTATCTTGAGCATCTTTAGTATATTGAACCGACATCGAATCAAAGAAATATCACATAAGCATTCAAGGAACTAAGCTTATTTCTCTCTAATGTATTGATCTAATTCATACTAATAATTAGGACCGACGTTACATTAAAAACCCACAAAAAATAATATCCTCTCTCAACCGTACTCCCTCTCTATCTCTTATTTAATGCTTTGAATTGACTCCTATGTAGATTCCGGTTCCAGAAGTTTTTTTTGTTTGAATCAACCCTTCCAATATATTGAATTGATTTAATATCTTCTCTCACCTTATTTGAATCGGCTAAAACAACACATTAGAAATGATCTTATCCCCATCCAAAAGCTAGTCCCTGCTCTCGTTTTTTACCGATGAGGCCATGAGAGCACCTCCGTTCTCGTCTTCTTCTCCCATCCAAGCATCCAGCGACGAATCTGCATAGAGGGCGCGAAGGACTGCGGTGGAGTCGTACTTTCCCTAATCTCTGCGCTGTTTTCCTCTTCTTGATCGATCTCGAACCCGATGAAGGACGGCACGACTGAGAGCTCGCCAGATGAGCCTATAAATCGCGATTGAAGGCTCCAGCGAGTTTGATGTGCACCGGCGTCACAGTAAAGCCGCGCTAAGGTCACAAGAGGACCACGAAAATTTGGATCGGACATAATCGCAGTTGTGCCGCGATTCAACCGATCTTACGAGCTGAGTCGCGATCCCTGTATGATACTAAAGATTTCGATCCAAGGTCTGATCCGTGTCGTCCAGCTGCCGTAGGATCATAGAATGGCACGATCCTACCATCCGTGTCGCCATCCTATAACCTTGCAGGACGTAAGCCGGCTGAGGATGCTCCGAGAAATCACCATTCAGTCTAGTCGGATCCGTTGACCTTTCGCTGAGCACTGCTCCGCACAACTTGCTCGGATTCCCAGAGCCAGAGGCGTACGTACCGCGCATGTAGCGTACGCAGGCAGCAGCTCTGGCCAATGCATGCCGCCAATGTCACGGAACCCCTTTCCCTACTGCAGCCGCCAGCCTGCCACCCAAGCATGTACAAGCGAAGACCAACACCAGGCGCCCATACCGCCGCACCATACATATCGCCGGCATCGTACTGCACCGCAGCTGCAATTTTTGCAGCCCCACCTCCAAGGACCCCGCAGGCTGCACTGTAACAGTTTTACTTTTCGATCGGGGCCTCTTGCATTTATCGTATTATTGAGCTCGAGCGGCGGGGCGGCACGGCCTCGGTGCACGGTGGCACGGGAGCGTATCCACGTGCGATTTCAGCTGGAGCCTGGAGACAACATGCGTGCGCGCTAGCAACCAGACCTGCTGCGCGCAGCTTGCATCGCATCGCGAAATAAATCTCGCACATGGAAGCCATTAGCGTCGATCGACATGACACGGGAGGGAGCACTCACGCCGATCGAAATGTATGCATGGTCCCCGGAATCCGTTACAGCGAGCCAGCTATACTTGTATGTATCCCCTTCAAAGCACAAACCACGGGCTAGCTCGTCGATCTGTCTGTACGTATGTCAGTATGTGTATATGCACGCACCGTACGTGCCGGAGAATGCATACATATCTCGTATCCGCCCCTACGTAAGTATGGCCAAAACTATAAGAAGCGTACGTCGAGAAGCACGCGAGGGAAAACGACGATCGATAGCATTAATTGATTTGAGATATTTTTCAGAATATTACACGTGCAAGTCGACATAAAACTTTGCTGTTTGTTGTTATCATCACTAAAGCTCATCACAAATAACGTAAATTCTTGTAGTAGTGTATAGCAACGAAAGTTGCTCGATCGGAGTATCATGACACCATCAGGTATTCTATCTATGGATGATATAATTCGCTCCGGCGGCGTACTAATTTGTCGATCGGATGTTATACAGTAGATCTTGGATACAACAGTACACACACAGGATAAAAATATGTAGTCGCATGTGCCTCTTCCTGGGAAATATAAGTGCTACAGTACTGTACTACCTACACCACACTGCCGCTTTACTGAAAACAGTTAACAAAAAGATGTATGCATAGATACATGCAGTTCATGCACGATGGGTTTAATTTGTGAATCATGATTAAGCCATGATCGAGGACCACCTGACCCCAGCACCCACCAATCCGCATTCCCTTTTTTGCTTGCTTGCTAGCTAGCTACCTTATTGGTTTGTCAGTGGTACGCATGCGGCATGCATCCATCCCCAGCTTAATTTGACGACCTAACCTTTGGGTCATTATGCGCTGCAACTAGAAGAAATGTACTTACGTACATGCATATATGAAAATAAATATCTTTCCTGTGCCGACCCTCCTGAGAAAAGAACAAGATCCTAATACGCGCGCGAGGTTTCGCCGAGAATTGCGATCGCTGCCGACATCCTGATTCTAAACATACTTATCTTGCATGACGGCTACCGGGCACCTGACCATGATGAGCTTCGTAATCAATCGACGACGAGCGATTCGGCGTTGCAATTTGCATGCATATGCAGGACCATCGCGCGCGTCTTAGGCCCTGTGTGGTATAGTTTCGTTCTAAGTTTTATCAACTCCAACTCCATCTTCACTTTTCGATCCACTTCTATAAGAAGTTGAAGTAATTTGCGGAGGTGTTTGGTTAGAAAATTAGCTCCACCTCCGGAAACGAGAAGGATGTTTATAAAAAGACTGTACTACGTACCCTCGTTTTGTGACTTATAATTTTTTTCATATCGCAAGAATCCTCTTTTGGATGGTCAAATCTATCTGTCAACTTAAAGGGCGAACCCTCGAAGTGAAATGGAATCAACACGAAGGAGCAAGAACTTCCAGTACTAAAACAAGAAGCGGCGCCATTCAACAAGAACTTCAATGGAACGCGAAACTAAGCTATAGGAAAGGAAAAGACGTGTGATTTTAGAAGAAATCGTACCTGCAAGAGATTCTTGGGGGCGAGACGGTTCGCCTGGCTCGGCTATTCTTCCCAACCAAATCCAATGTCTCTTCTTGCCCCTGGTTGGCTGCTGTTTCTTCCACTTGGGAGGACCGGGCCAGGGAAGATGAGGTCGCCGCGGAGGAAGAGCTGCCGTCGGGGAGGAGTCGACGTTGAGGACTTGGGAGCTGCCGCCTTGGCTGTCGCTGCTGGGGACTTGGGAGTCCACCGCCCTGGCCGTCTCCTAACAGCGAAGGATTGGGGGCTGCGAATGGGTGGGGGGCCTGCGAACGGGTGCGAAGGGCAAGGGGTAGTTACCGAAGCATTTTGCGGGTAATTTCTCTGAACTTCTAGGGGTATTTTTTATTGTAGGTCCATAGCTCCCCACTTGGAGTAAGGTTTTATCTGCTCCCAAAATTTGTACTAGGGGTTGTTCCACTCCAGGTTACTTCAACTCCAAAAGTTTTGTGGAGTTATCCCGTTTGACATAGCTCCACCTACTAATACTACAACACAACAAATATCTTGGAATACATGGTTGGCTTGACAGATCTCGATTGAGCAGAAGTCTAGATATATAGATGAAAGAATCTATCTATCTATCTATCTATCTATCTATCTATCTATCTATTATCTAGAGTCAAAAGAAGCCACCACGTTCGTTCTCAATGGCTAGAAATTGTCACGTTAATCGGTGAAAAAAGAGAAAGATTTACACGGTCGATCATGGTGGGTCCAGATTATAACGGTCTAGATTAAAACAAAAATTCCATGTCAAGTACAATAAAACTGAAATTCGTAATAAAAAATAAAATAAAAACAACAATTTGAGTTCCATATGAATTCCTAAGTAAAAGAGTCCATGCTAAGTACAATAAAACTGAAATTCAGAATAAAAAATAAAATAAAATTAGCAATTTCATTTCCATACAATTTCTAAGTAAAATCAATAAATAATTATAATCCTAATAAAAATAAACAAAAATTGGCAATTATATTTGTATATGAAATCGACAAAAAATTCAGAATAAAAATAAAATAAAATTAGCAATTTGATTTTGATACTAATTCAATATTTATAATTCGAATAAAAATTTAAAAATAATCGACAATTAGATTTCTATACGAAATCCAATAAAATTAACTAAAATTTGGAATAAAAATAAAATAAAATTAGAAATTTGATTTCAATAGAATTCCAAAGTAAAATCCTAAATAAATTAATTCGAAAAAAAAAACAATTGGATTAGGATATAAAATCCAAGAAAAAAAATGAAATTTGGAATACAAAATAAAAGAAAATTTGCAATTTGATTTCAATATGAATTCCAAGTATACGAACTCCTAATAAAAATAACTAAAATATTGAATAAAAATAAAAGTTATAACGAGGATGACACAAATAGTGTGAGAGGAGACACAGAAGAATCCACCACGTTCGCTCTGAAGGTCACGTGTTTCTATTGTTGCTTCCTACGGAATAAAAAATAAAAATAACTAAAATCTTAAATAAAAAATACATGTTATAACGAGGATAGAACAAATGGTGTCGAAGGAGACCACGAAAGAGTGCAATGACATCGATTTGTCCTGCAAGAAGACATTGATCCGCAAGGAAGCGAAGAGCTAAGGCGGGGACGACAGAGATTAGGACAATTCCGTGCTACTGACCTTAGCCTTTCAACGAGGACAACGTCGTGCTTCTCACCAGAGCCATTGAAAAGAAAGTCCGGTGTTGAAAGAGCCAAGGGACACGATGACAAGTGGTGAGCGTCGACGTTGTTAAAGAATTTAGTGGCCAAAGATGCTCGATGATGGGGAAGCCCCGGTAGAGAGTATATGAAGCTTTGAATTAAAGACGAGTTATGGATGATATGGAGCCATCGGGTAGCTTGGGTCTTGCCATCACTGGTGATGGTCATGTCGTCGCCGGTAATGGCAAAAGATTCTCTATGTCATTAGACAACGACTACAGCAGCAGACATGCTGACATAATGGAAGATGGAAGGTCGCCACGGTTAGTGAGGAAGCTATAGCGTTGAGTTAGCCAACGTCGAAGAAGATGAGTGACTGATACGAGAGAAGAGGACATCGAGTATGTATAACATCATGCATGCGTATGTACATACATGCATCCGTATGAATAGAAGCACGGGCGTACAGAGGCAGAGGAGCAAAAAATCTTGGAGTTGAGATGGTGCAACCATAGGGAATATGCTCGGGGTCATCGGAGAAAGCATGACACGTGTCCCCAGCTGGAATCAGTGACAGCTACATGTGTATGCGTGTTCATGTCGCAATGGTTAGCGTTAAGCAGTAGTTGGACAGAAGTAGAAGATAACTATGTGGTAAAGTATTGCATTTGAAGGGGTAGCAGCTGAGAGGGATGGATCAAGATTTAGGCTTACTGTTGGAGATTGAAGCAAAAAAGATGTGACAGCGAGAAGAGATAGAAGACACACGATTTGGTAGAGGCAGCCGGCGTGTGAGGAAAGATAAGTTCAAGCTAGGTCGCCTATGGTGCATTGTGTATGTGTGAGACAGATACTCTAATACCATAGAAACTAATAAGATAATTTACCGCACACATAATTGTCGGTGATCTAGAACGGAACTTACTTGGAAAAGAAGTCGTAGAAGGTCTTACGAACACAAAGTAGTCGTAGAAAGTCTTACGACTACAAAGTAGTCATAGAATGATGGTCAGAAGTAAAAGCCTTTCCGACTGGTATTTTATTTGACTCTTACAGATCTGTTCATTGGAGCGGTTCCCAAAAAGGTGGCAACTGTTGAGTTCCCACGATCTTTTAACTCAAGCATGCGGTTATAAGAAGGCACCGTAGGCACAGCTTAGGGTTTTTACTTTTCTCCATTTGCTTGCACTGTTCGTCGAGCTCTTGCGCTCTTCGCCGCCAACCAAATCGTTCTCTCTCTTGAAATCCTTCCAAACCCAAATCACTCGCACTTAGAGAAAAATGGCCGAAGTCGCTTCTAAGTGGGCGGAATAAGAGATGGATTCATCCAAGATAAAGGCTTTGGTTGCTGCCGAGAAGATTATGAAGATGGAATTCATGAAGTAGATTAAGGCTACCGGGCAACATTGGTCGTCGGGGGAGATCGGTCAGGTCCCTGTCTTTCAAGCATACTGCGAGTGTGGCCTTCGACTGCCCGCTCATTCCTTCCTTACACTCGTACTCGAGCACTTTGGGGTGGAGTTGGTGAACCTTGTTCCCAATTCTATCACAATATTAAGTGTGTTCATGTACTTGTGTGAAGCTTACCTTGGGATCCTTCCATACCTAGAGCTCCTCCAATGCTACTATGGAATAAGCAAACAATTTGGAATCGCTGAGAGCTGTGGTCTGAAGCTCCACGACGGGAAGACTAATAAGTACATTCAGATGTTCACCTGGTCGTCGTGGCCGGGGTGGAAGAAAAAGTGGTTCTACTGGGAGACTACCAGTGAAGACAGTCTTTCCTTCGTAGGGAAGACTGCCGAGAAGATTCCTTCCTGGGATTCGACTCCCAAGGATCTTGGCCGGATCGCCCCTATATTCAAGACGTAAAAGACTTGAAGAAAGAGGGGCTCACCGGATAGCACGTGGTGAAGGATTTCATCACGTGTCGCATCAGCCATACGAAGAAACAAACACATCCTATGTGGAGCTACTCGGGGGCTAAGGATTCGATCAGAGATTACAAGAAAGGTAAGTAATATTTCAACTTAGCTTTCTTTTGGTTAATCTCAAGCCTAACTGCTAAATGTTTTATCCGTTTGCGTAGATCTCCCTCAAACAAAGATTGACACCCGAGTCAAACTCGTTTGCGAAAAAAGTCCACCACCTGATGTGGTGGGTCCTTGAATCCTAGCGGTCGTATCCGCAAAGGAGAAGAACGAACGCCTAAAGGTAACTAAGGATTGATTCCTTCTTTGGACCATTGTAGTCGTAGGAAACAACTACTAAATAATGTTTCTCTTTCCGACCTTTACAGAAAGTAGGCATGGAAGACCGTCAGGACGACCAAGAGGTCGGACTGATGGTTGTTGGCACGGAGGTGGAGCAAGTGAAAACTCCTCCGGCCAAAAAGCGTCAACATGTAAATACCGTCAACAAGCAAGAGGCCGGCTCAAGTTTCGATTTGACCAGGCCCTTTGCGCAATTCTTTATAGACATAGTTGCTGTGGAGAAAGCAAAAACGATCGAAGCGATTGAAGTCCTTAAGCACAAAGCCCCCAAGACCAAGGTATCATACTACTATGATGATAAGACTTTTTTAGTCTCAACTTCTCATGGCTTTGTTAAGCGACTAGAAAAGGAGAACTGAAAAAGCTTTGTATCTTTTATGAAGGATACCACTGCGTTGGCGGAGCTTATGGTCGAGAAAAGCACTGCTCCTGAGGTGGATCAGGAGAGTCAGGAGGGCCAAGGATCGGTACTTCTCACTCAACACCAACGACCAGACGTGGTCGTGGTGTATCTCATTCCTTAACTTGAATTTCGACTAGGCATGGTCGAAGAGAAGAAGTCGAAGAAATCTTCCTTAGGGAAGGTTTCCTCTAGATTCAAGATCAAGTCTAGGGAACGAAGGTATGTAAAAAAACAAAAGTATAAGAACAACATTTACCTTTTGCTTTCTACAATTTGACATATTTTCCTTTCTGTTATCTTAGCCTGACGCCTCCAGCCCCCGAGGACGCTTTTGTCGAGAAGCTCGCTGCCCTTTCTTCTGTAGTCAAGGAAAAGACAACGAGAGTGGCCACGACTACGTCCACTGTCTCTGTGGTGAAAGAAGTCGTTGCTGCTCAAGAGACTACGACCATGGAGGCGGTCGCGGGATCGACCGTCGTTCCTCCGGTGGAGGTGGTTGTTCCTGCCAAAGCAACCATGACCACTGAAGTGGTTACGGAGGCAGAGGTGAAGACAGCGAATGATGTGGCGGAAGCATCTGGGCAAGGTGGTGGAATTTCCGATCATCGTGTCGGAAAGGAAGTCATTGCGGACGTTCCCTCACGCTCCCAAGGAAAAACTACCGACGATATCATCACCAAAGAAGAAGAGTAAGAGTACCTTAACTTCTTCTCTGAGTTCTTTGGACCTGATTCTATTGTAGGATCTTTTGCATTCAGGTCTCGTAATCGAGTTCCTCACCCTAAGGACATCACCGAGCGTCTCGAAAAGGTGTGGTGGAACCGAGTCGAGGAGATCGATGAATTGAAGGATCCCACAAGGGTATTCTCCATGTTTGCTCGAACGAGTATAAATGTAAGCATCTAATGCCAAACATTTGCATATGTGGTTTGTGACTCACTTTTCATTGTCTTTCTTTATACAGAAAGCTTTGGAACAAATTGTCACTGTTGATGAATACAACTGACAACTTATACAACTATGATAACAAAAAATGGAACTCTACGAGCAGGCAGAGAAATGGTAAGCTACTGCCATTCGTAATTATTTTTTACTCGGCTACTTGTGCAATTCTCATGTCTATCTTTAACCTTTGCAGGTTTAAGAGTGAGAAAAAATACCTGGCTGACGCACTCGACCACGAGAAAGTCGAGACGGAGAGGCTAAGGGATGAAAATCTCGACCCGATGAAGAAACTTCAGGAGGCTAACTCTGCAGCTCTTGATCTGCAGAGTGAGATAAACAGTAAGTTCTGAATTTAAGACTACTTATGATAATGATCTCCTATTCTTTCTCTAACTCATGTTTATTTTCAGAAAAAGAGGTCGAAATAGGTAGGCTCCAAACCAAAGTCAACGAAAAGGCCTTGATTGTTCATGAACTATCCCGTTCAGCCAAAGAAAAAGACCAGGTGATAAAGTCATATGCATAGCAAACTATGAAGAAGGATGCCTCCCATGACAACGAAATTAAACAACTTGATGCTCGATTGGCGGGTAAGTAACTCTTTACCCATGACCGGTGTTGCTTACGAGTTGTTTAAGGATATGCTTCTGACTGGTTGCACTCTATTTCGGAGCAAGCAATTGAAATCAAGCGACTCCACGAATGTTCGACTCGTAGTCAGAAGGAGACGAAGTTGTTGAAGATCAACCTTCAAGACAACATCTCACTTCTAAACAACATACTCGGTGAGCTTGGTGCTGAGGAAGTTACTCCTCCTGAAGACACCCTAACTGCTCAATCAAGTATTGTTGGATAGCAAGTCAGACCCTTAAAGGAGCTGATAACTACTCTGAAGGCCAACCAGGCTGACTCGATAAGAGAAGTGGTCAAAGGTGTAGTAGGTTATGCCTTGGCAAAACTTAAGTCACATGACCGTAATCTCGATCTTCAACCAATTGAGGATGACTTCGACTGCTCCGAAGCAGAAGCAACTCATCTGATTGAAGAGGTGAAGCCAGTCAGCCAGAAGGTCGTGGAGGAGATGCAAATTGGACCTTCTTCATTAGACTAGATTGTAATAGGAAAACTTGTAAAGACAAGTCTTTTGGTTATGAATATATATACCTGCTTTTTTCTGCAAATTATCTTGTCGAGTAGTTAGTTACTCATAAGATAATGAATAGAAAAAGGAAATTGAATTTAAGACTAAGAATTGAAGTCATATTAATGGCTTTATCCTAGCCCTCAGCTATTTTCTTAGTTTATATAGACAAACTAAGTACATAGTGTATGTAAGGGTTTGCTTGGAAAAAAAAAGTTTTTTCTACTTGTGTTGTCGATCTTAATTGTCATGTTCTGGTCGTGAGAGATTAGTAACAGATATACACTAGGAAGTTCCTTCTAGTGGGCAGGACCACGTGTAGAGAAGAAAGACTTCGACTAGTGAAACTACGTTCTCTGACCATAGTAATCAAATCAAGAGCATCAAGACGAGTAAGATAAACTCTTCGGAGTGCCTTAACAATTTATTCAACCGCTTCCAGTAAACCCAATTTGTTTGACACTAATAGCAAGAGTTGGAAACAGTACGATGCTAGGAAGTTCCTTCTAGTGGGCAGGACCACATGCAGAGAGAAAAGACTTCGACTAGGTGTTGTGTCTTTCTCTGACCACTTTAAACGCATTTGAAGTTACTAAAAGGAGTGAAACAAACTATAAAAGTATACTCCACTTAGAGTATTTTTCAAAAGTAATGAGGAAATAAACTAAGGTTAAAAAGAGCTAGCTTTGGGAATGTTTCGACCAGTTTTGTTAAACTCAGTTTCTTTGTATTGGTAGCAAAAGTTAGGAACAAGACGACACTAGGAAGTTTCTTCTAGTGGGCAGGACCACGTGCAGAGAGGAAAGACTTCAACTAGGTCATGTTACCCTTCTTCGACCAGTGTAAAGAAAAACTGAGTGTATAAAATGATTGAAAGACTATCCAAATACTACTCAAAAGTAAGACAATAAAGAGTGAAGAAACCAAAACATTTATTGACATAGTAAGGAGTTACACATAAAATTTGTATAACTGGTCGATGTTCTAAGAATTGGAGAGAACCCAACAGCCTTCCATTGCTAGTCGTACCGAACCTGCTCGCATAACTTCGACCACTATGTAAGGACCTTCCCAAATGGGGAAAAGCTTATTTTGATTAGACTGGGATTGAATCTTATTCAATACCAAGTCACCTACAACAAGGCTGTGAGGTTGGACCTTACGATCGTAGTATTTGTGCAAGGCTTAGGGTTTGATTCCTCTTATCTTCGAGCAGGTTGATGTCATCCACTCGAAGTTGTACCTAGGTAGAGTCGCTGAAGGTTTTGACCCAAGTTGACTGGATCTTTAGTTCTGGTGGAAGCATGGCTTCAGCCACAAAAACTAGGGAAAATGCGTTTCACCTGTAGCCCGAGTTGTAGTCATCTGAATCGCCCATATCTTGAGGGTAATTCTTGTACCCAAGCCCCCAAGCGCTTGACAAGCTGGTCGAAAACTCAGGTTTTTATGCCTTGCATTATTTGGCTAGTCGCTCTTTCGATTGCCCCATTACTCTGTGGGTGGGCAACCGAAGCATAACATAACTTAGTACCCAACTTGTCGCAAAATTTCTGAAATATTGTGCTCGAAAATTGTTTACCATTATCTGTAATTATTCGACTAGGAACACCAAATCGAGTAATCACGCTTCTCATTATGAACCTTTTGCGGCTTAGTTGTTATCGATCCGAGGTTAAACCGATCCATTTTGTGAACGTATCAATAGCCACAAAAAGGAACTCAAAGCCCCTCGTGCTTTTGGGAATGACCTTAGGATATCGAGACCCCAGGTCGCAAAACGCCATAAAAGAGGAATAGTTTGCAAGGCCTGAGCCAGTTGGTGTGTTTGCCTGCTATGAAACTGGCATTGTACACACTTTTGAACCAACTCTTTGGCATCATAGAGGGCCGTTGGCCAATAAAAAACTTGTCGGAAGGCTTTACCAACCAGCATTCTATAAGAAGCATAAGTTCCACAGATGCCCTCGTGTATGTCTTGAAGGAGATTTAATCATTCTTTCTTGGATATGCATCACATGAGAATTGTCGAACCCAGCAACGAAGGATCCCGGATTCTTTGTGTTTCATACACTAGTCCAGGAATAGCTAGTGTACACAGTCAAACAAAAGTGATAGCAAAATCATATCACGCATTTATTAACTGGTAATAAGAGTTTATTACAGCATTGGGCTCAAGGCCAAATATATAAAAAAAATAGTGGAAGCAAAATAAATAAGTAGGCCACACAATTTGCCACAGGCAATCATCTGAGGGCGTAGCCTATTCGTCCTGATCCTCACCGTCTTGATAAAATTCTTCACCTAAATAAGTATTATTCAGCAAGAGTGAGCACAACTTCTGTGCTCGCAAGTTACACCTAATAACAGAATATAATGCATGCAAGTGTAATCAAACAAGGCTAATAGGGTTCTTTTGCATAAAGCAGCATTTTCAGTTAAATAATCATACTAAGTTTTAAGGCAATTTTTAATCTATAGCTAAAATCAACTTTTAAATTGTCACTTTTATAGTAGATAACCTCCATAAATGAATGATGAAGGATACCCTCCTATCACATGGCTAACCGCTCAATTTTACCACAAGGATTAACCACCCTAAAATCATGTGCTAAATTCATCTTAAAAACAAAAACAAATTCTAACTTGAGTGGCTTTGCTCAGCATGTCTATGACCATGGACACGACTATTTGAATAGTTTCTACTCTGCAGAGTGTGTACAACTTTACCCACAAGTGATAATCATCTTATGATGTTAGACATCACACGCTTCCGAAGACGTGCGACTAAGTGATTATCATGAGGCTTTTACAATGCTCTACCCCAAAGTTAATATGCCCGTTAAGGTTTCGCTTTGATTGGGCTAACCACCCGCTAGAAGCCCTCTTGCATGCTCGGACTCTTGTCTAGCAAACACACGCACATCAACACGGCATAAACAACAATGAGGTATTACAAATTATTAAGCCTAATCTATCCCATTCTACACATGTCGTGGTATGGTAGGGCGTAGCAAAATACGCTCGAAGGCCGGTCCTTAATTGACTTGGGCAACATTTCACAACCCTGGACCCGATCATTGAAACGAATCGATCCTTTGCATTAACGTGCACCATACCAGCACCCATTATGCCCAAGCCTACACAATTTTAATTTATTTTACAAGTAAAAGAATTTTCTAAACTTTTCATGGTAAGACAATACCATAGACTCACTTTGAATCAATTTTGAATAATTTTGGCTAAAATCCTCCAAGTACAAGATTTTGGTCTAAGCATTGTCTAAGCATATAACTTTTCAAATTTTATTTATTCTAACTAAGGTGACAAGGGAATGACTATTCAAATATCAACATTGGCTATACAAAGGAGATAGAGTAACTAGGAATTTAAAACAGGCATTTAAAATAACTGAATTGAATTATGCACGCAACAATAACTTAACACAGAATTAAATAATTTAAAATAATAGGGTCAACATCATCAAAGGTATAACTTGTCTTGCTCAAATTCTTGTTCTTCAACTACATCAAATTCTTGGAATCATCAAAATCTATACGTGAAAATACGCCAAATTCAAATAAACATAAATAAATTCAAATTAATTCAAAATTAAATAATTTGGGTTTAGTTGGCTAGATCTTGAATTTATATGAATTTATAAATTTGAATCGATAAAATTGGAGTTCGTATGAAGGAGAACGAACCCTGAAAGTTTAAACCCTAAAGAAATATCCAAAATTCAATTTCTGGATTTAACCGATTTATTTTTCTAAATGAAATTATCTTTATTGCGCACGCTGACGTCAGTGGCTAAGAAATTGATTTTTGGCTGGGATTATTTCTCTAAAGAAAACTGTTTGAATCTATGACATGTGGGCCCAACGTGCAAAGTCCGAACGGGTGGTCGGAACGTTCACATGCACAGTCCGAACGTTCACGTCCTGTAACATCCCAATTTTCGGGAGTTTTTGAAATTTTCAAAATAAAAATAACCTTTTGATTTTTCCTGAATTGTTAAAGCTTAATTTGAAATTTTAGAAATTAAAAACAAATTTAATGTGAGTAAATCAAACTTCATTTAAATAAAAATTGTCTTATTTGATTTTCTAGTTTTATCTTGGATTTCCTTTTTCCAAGACCTGGTTGTTTTTTCGTGAAGTTCTTCTTATTTCTTTTCAGCTTTTCTGCATTGTAGAGTCTTTTAAAGCTTTAGAAACAAAACAAACTATTTGCATTTAATTGAATAAATGTAAATCTTAAATTAAACTTTCAAGGTGAAAAATATTTAAATTATTAAGTCAAACCTTAATTAAATTCAAAATGAGTTTAGTAGATTTTCTTGGTTTCTTGGATTTTATTCAAGGTGCTGTTTCTTGTAACCCGGTCTGCTTTAATTCTTTTTTGACTTCCCAAAAATTATTTTATTTGTTGTAAAATTTAATTTAAATTGTGACTTATTTTGAAGCTTTAAAAATAAAAATAATTGTTTGGATTTTATCGGTTTAATTTAAAGCTTAAATTGAATTTCTGAAAGAAAAATATTTTAATTGGCTAAAATATACTTCAAAAAAAATCCAAAACTATTTTATTTGATCTATTCAAGTTCCAAAGTATTTTATAAAATTTTCTTGAATTTTTGGATTTTTCTGAATTTCTTTCTTTTTCTCTTTTCTTTTTCTCTCTCCACCCTTTTCTCCTGCTCATCTTCTTCCCGTGGATTGCATGGGCGCTTTTTTCTTTGCAAGCCCTGGATTCCCGGCTGCCCCATGCCCTGCTCCCCTAGAATCCTGCTGCCACCACCATGCCCTGTCGCCCCATCACTTCCCCATGTCGCACCAGCTCCTCTCCTCTCCTCACTTTTCTTCTCCCCTCCCAATCGAGCAGTAGCAGCACCCCACCACTTCCTTGCTTCTTCAAACCGTGCTGCTTCCAGTGCTCCCCTTGCTCCCTTCCTCCTCCAGTAGTAGCCGTGAGCTCTTTCTTTTCCAAAAAAAAATAGCAAGCACTTCCTCCCTCAAGCTTCCTCTCGGGTGAAGCTTTTCCCCTAACCGAAGCTTCCCTGACCACCAGCACCTCCACCTCTCCCTTTCTCCTCCCTCCCCTTCCCTTCCCACTGCCACCAAAGCTCCAGTGCACCACCTTCCCATGCTGCCCCAGCCTGCTACGCCTCCAGCAGCGGCTCCCTCCACCATTTCTCCTCTAAGACAGCAAGCACAGCAGCCCTACCCCCTTCTCCTTCCCACTGCCCCACTAGTAGCTCCCCTCCTCCCATTTTTCTTCCTAAACCGAAGAAACACCACCATGGAAGCACCCCCAAACTGAAGCCCCAAAGCAACAGTAGCCATGAGCTCAACACATGCACGTCACTAGTGCTGCATGCACAACATCTAACAAACCCTACTTCTAGTCATGAAGCAAACACTTTGTACATGTTCATCTCACTCCTTCCTCTCCTCCGTTTTCCCTCCTCGATCGATCATTTCCCGAGCCCACGATGTCGCAGCTAGCGTGCCCCTCGGCTTCCTCTTCGTATCCCTGGAATTCGCCCCTCTCTCTCGCCTCAAGCAAAAAAATTTTGCCGGCGGCCGAAACACCTTCTGTCGTCATTTTCGGCGCCGTCTTTGTTCCCCCAACGACATCGTCCACGCCGTTGGCTTCGCTTCGCAACGTTCTACGTCGTGCTTCCTTCCTTTTCTCTGAAGCATCATCGGTTCACCGGTGCCACTATTCCCCCATTCGCCTTTTTGCGCGCCGCCGCCGCACCGGACCTCCGCCGGTGATGCGACCACCACCATTGGGTCCGTCTCGCTCTTGGGATTCCATTTTGGTAGTTCGTCGGCCGCCCCTCCCTTTCCCTTGCTTGCGCCATCATTTTTGCCCAAGCCGACACTATTTATACCTGATGTTATTCTATATTTCATGTGATGGCAAACTTCTGGATATTCGTTCTCCTTCATACAAAATCCAATTTTGTCGATTCTCATTTCTAAATTCAGCTAAATTCGATATCTTTCTATCGCTACTAATTTTGTAATTTTTGGATTTTATTTGGATTTGTTGTATTTATTGGGCTCTTTTCGCGCATGTAGATTCTGGCATTCTCGAAGAATTCCTGGAACCGTCTGCCGAAGCACCTCAAGCCCAAGTCGTAGACCTTTGATCATATTGAACCCATTTTATAAAACTATATTGATTTATATCAACATGCATTGCTAAGTTTATAATAAATGCTTTCAGGAATAGTTAATTACCTAATTGCCATTATGCCCCCTTGATAAATTGTGATTGACATGTACCCTTAAATGACATAAATCCTTGGACACCATAGGATGGTTAATTATTAGTTGGACATTATTGTACTACCAACATGGGTCATATTATGCTTAGTCACGGTGGGATTCATGATCACATACGCAAAGAATGATTAATTCTGACTTAATGATATATGGAATCGTGGCGGATCCACTGTTGATAAAATTTCTTGTGCCATGGCAAGGGTTGCCATTTGGTCGGGTTGAACTGAAAATGATTTCATACTCAGACGAATGATCGTGCAGTAAAGAGGGAGAATTTCGGGATGTGGTTGCTGCGCCTGAGTAGTCACTAAGGACTTAACTTTGTGCGCCATTGATCTGGGCCATACTGTACAACCACATGTCCAGAATGGGGTGGACCTAGCCAACTAATTAGCAATATTTTGATTTGATTCTGTTTTGGTTGTTGAATTGATGCAAGAGGGGGCCAAATCGAGGCAAATCCTTAGCGAGCAGAACCGAGTCAAAATAGAGCTTTATAAAAGCCTTGTCACGTGCTTTAGATTGCTTACCTAAGGTAGTGAGCAGTGGTATCGATGGATGCCAAACAAACTAAAGAAATCGTGTCTTGTGGGTCAATCTGTACAACCTCTGTAGAGTGTAAAACTATTCGAATAGCTGTGTCCCCGGTTATGGACAATGTCTGGTGATTTCACACAAGGGGTAGATTTTCTCAAAAATCATGGAATGGTTTGGTTTGAATGGTTGAGAAGTGAACGGGTTGTTCACTACTTGTCGGTTGGGAAGTGAACGGGGTGTTCACTAGTTATTTCAAAGAAACTTGTTTACTTATGTATTAATATTTTAAATTATGCTCTTCAATATAATTATTGTATTTACTGTCAATATTGCTTTCTGCAAAATAGCCATGAAGCTATCCTTGTCAAGCCTTGCATGAATATTATTTGGATATATTTCCCTACAACTTGCTGAGTACTTTAAAGTACTCACGGCTTTGCACCATTGTTGAACAGTCACAGAGGAAGAACGATGGAATACAGAGATTTTTGATGAGTACCTTGAAGACTATGCGAACTAGGATGCATTCTCCACTCGATTGCTTGTGGGCATGTCGGATGGCTACCACGAGTTTGTTTATTCTCCGCTACAAGTTTACTCTGTTATCTTTAGCCCTATGTGGCTAAGCTTGTAAAACTTGACCATAAGTTCCTTTTGCTACTAAGTAATATTAATTTGTCTGCTTCATTAGCTAACTTGTTGTATGGATATGATTTCATTGATGTTGCAACTGTGTGAGCTAGCTACTGATCATGGGACTAGTTCGAATCTTGTGAGAGGGTCCGGAGTTGCATATCAGGGTCCCGACATGTCCAAAGGATCTGCAGGTGGCACAACGCCACATAAGCATACAGCGTCCATCTTGACTCGGCCTTAGGGCCTATGTGGCGCCTAGGTGGCAGTGGTAGGGCGGAGCCACGTTAGCTCAGGGATGTCGTAGCTACGGCAATGGGCTCGCCAACGCTTTGCGCCACGACAAGCCTTGCGAATGGTACTCAAATGATCAGTGTTACGCGACGAGTCTAGGGCTCACCTTAGTTGCTCAAGGGCGCAATGCTTTGGTCGACGGCGATGAGGTTTGGCGGCAGTGGATTTAGGTCAACGGCGGCGAGGACATTCCTGGGGTTCTCCGGTGAAGAGGATGCGCGCACGGGGTAGGCGACGTCGAGGCGATGCCGATGGTGAGGTTGGGGCTGCCGGAATGTTGTCGACGGCGGGGTAATTGACGATGAACAAAGCTTCAGGCGACGGTGAAGATCTTCAAATTCTGACGATCACAGAGGGATTGGGGTGAGGGGAGTTGGGGCATTGGGATGAGCGGAGAGAGACGAACCCGAGGCACACTTATATAATGGCCAGGGAGGTTTGAATCGCCGTAGGGCACAAGAAGGTTGAAATGGCTCTGGTGAGATTTTAGGGATTTAGTGCTGGGGATGGAAAGGTAATGCCAGTAACGAGTGCGGGATTCATGTTGGTTTTTAATGCGCGTGAAATCATAGGATTTGATACGGGTTTCGTCGGGTTTTGGAAACCTTCGAATGTGTGGCAATGGCGGAGACGTTCAGACGAGCGAGGAAGAAAGGAAAGAGGACGAAGATGATCACGTGGCTGGCGGACCTGACCTGTGGGTCCCACAAGTTAGCGTGGGCTTGCGGGCACGCACGATCAAATCGGCCGAAAGGGCATGGTGGGGCCCACCTGGCACTAACGCGGGCGGTTCAGACGTCTGAAAGAAAATTGGGTTGCGCGTGCATGGAATACGATTTGGGTCGGGTGAGATTCTGCCCGAAAGGTGTTTTGGGAATTTTTAATGATTTAGTGATTTAATCAATTCAATTAATTCATTTATGCTTTAGAAAATAGCAAATAAAGTCCAAACATTATGAGAAAATTCACAGAAATTCCCTGAGACATTTTGGACTTAAATAAAATAGTTCCAACTCATATTTGGTACTTAATTTTGCAATTAATTTGTTTTGGCTTTAAAATAAATATGAAAAAGCTTTTAAAATTTCAGAAAATTTCCAATAAAATAATTAAATTTTATTTTTAACTCGAAATTAAAAATTGGGCTGTTACAAGAACCCCTTGAGTACTGCTTTTATAGAGGACTCCTTTGACCAAAGTACATATTTTGGCCTTTCGGGATAAACGATCTACCTCAAGATCATCATCGGGCAGTGTACCCTTTTGTAGATACTCGTAGATAGAATTCATCCAGGTATCCTCATACTCTAGAGAGGTTGTCTTAATAGGAGGTGCTTCTAGTGCTTCGACCAAAGACAGCTTCTGGAGCTGCTCCGAGAAGACTCCTTGTGATACTTGAGATCGGGACGAGGCTATTTGAGCTAACTGGTCAGTGAGAAAATTATCCTTTCGAGAGATATATTGCAACTCGAAACCGAAAAAATGTTTTTCAAGCCTTCGGACTTTAGATAAGTACTGAAACATGGTCGGATTAGAGCACTGGTACTCTTTTTTGACCTGATTCACGACCAGTTGAGAGTCTCCTCTCACGAGTAGTCATCGAATCCCGAGCGCTTTCGCTGCTCGTATGCCAGCCAACAAACCTTCTTATTCTGCCACATTTTTAGTGGTAGAGAGTGTAATTGAATAGTATACTTTAAGGTCTCTCTAGTAGGAGATTCCAGGACCACCCTAGCTCTCGAGCCACTCAATGTAAGCGACCCGTCAAAGTACATCATCCACTGGTCGTGGGTATCGTACTGAGGATCCTGAACATGTTCAGGATTTGTCCATTTGGCGATAAAGTCTACCATGGTCTGAGATTTAATGGCCGTTCGGAACACAAAATGGAGGTCGAACTCCCCAAGTTCTACTGACCATTTTGCCATGCGTCCTGCTGGTTCCCTGTTCTGGAGGACCACTCCTAAGGGAAACTAAGACGGCACAATTATTTTGTGCACCTGAAAATAATGCCACAGTTTCCTCGAAGACATGAGGAGGGTATATAGAAGTTTTTGAACATGAGGGTATCGCTCGTTAGACCTGTGTAAAACTTCACTTACATAGTAAACTGGTTGTTGGACGTTTTCATGTTCTGCGACCAGTACTGCGCTCACTACCTGTGGCGTGGTAGCTAGATAAAACAAAAGTGTCTCTTTTGGTTTCAGAGAAACCAAAATAGGAATACTCATAAGATACCTCTTGACATCCTCAAAGGTTGTGTTTGCCTCTTCTGACCACTCGATACCCTCATGTTTCCTTAGAAGTTTGAAGAAAGGAAGGCCTTTTTCTCCCAGTCGTGCGATAAAATGACTTAAAGCCGCCATGCACCATGTGACTTTCTAGGCTTCTTTCTTCGTAGTTGGAGGGAGCATTGTTTCAATGTCCTTTATCTTTTCAGGATTTGCTTCAATTCCTCGTGCAGAGACAAGGAATCCAAGCAATTTTCCTGAAGAGACTCCGAACACGCACTTTTCGGGATTGAGTTTCAAACAGAGTTTTTTGAGGTAGTCGAATGTTTCTTACAAGTTGGAAACATGATTAAGTCGCTTGATGCTTTTTCGACTAGATCATCAACTCCAAATTTTGGCCTAGTTGAGGTGAAAAAGTCATTTGCATCAAGCGTTGAAAAGAAGTGCCAGCATTTTTTTTAGACCAAATGGCATTTTGACATAGCAAAATATTCCAAATGGTGTAATAAATACGGTCTTTTCTTCATCATCTAAATAAATACTAATCTGATGATAACCAAAGTATGCTTCTAGAAAACTTAATACTTCACAACTAGTAGTAGAATCAACCAACTGATCGATACGAGGTAATGGAAAATCATCTTTTGGACGAGCTTTATTGAGATCAGTAAAGTCTACACACATACACCACTTACCATTAGACTTTCTAACCATTACAGGGTTAGCCAACCACTCTGGGTAGTTGACTTCTCTTATAAAGCCTGCTCTAAGTAAGTTGTCCAATTCTGATTTGATGGCTTCTCGTTGATCAGGTGTAAATCTCCATAATTTTTGTTTTACAAGTTTTCTGTCAGGCCGTAGAGCTAGCCTGTGCTCGATCACTTCCTTGGGGACTCCGGGCATGTCAGATGCTTGCCATACGAAGACATCTGCGCTAGCTCGGAGGAAAGTGACGAGTGCGTCTTCCTATTTGAGGTCGGAAGTAACACCGATGCGAACAGTCTTCGAGGGCTCCTCTGGATTCAGAGGGACTTCCTTGATTTGATCGTGGCACAGCTTTAGGCTTCGACTACTTGGTCAAAGGCTGCCCCTTGCTTGCTTCTCGAGTTGGTATATATCCACCCATCTCGAGGGACTTGTGGTCGTGTGTAAGTGCCATCTTCCTGTCACAGCGTACTGTGATCACTCCTTTCGGACCTGGAATCTTAAGACATTGATACCCGTAGTGAGCAGTCATTCAGAATCGTGCCAAAGTTGATCATTCGAGTATGACATTATACGCCGTATCGAAATCGACCACATCAAAGGATATTTTTCTCTATCCTAAAATTGCTTGGAGAACCAAACGTAACAAGAAGAGAAACTTGGCCAATAGGTTTAGCCAAAGACTATGGTACGATCCCATGGAATGAGTATCGTATAGATTTTATTCTGGCCCGAGGTACTTGCATCTTGTCCGGGACACTCGTAAATAGAATATTTAACGAACTGTCACCATCAACTAACACGCGATTCACTCAACAGTTGTTGATGGTGGGCTCGACTACGATCGGATATCGACCTGGTTGAGTGGAAGGGATCGGACAGTTCGCCTTCTCGAAAGAGATGGGAACTTCTGACCACTTTGGTGATTTAATGACGAGAGGAGGGTCAATAGAGTTTACCTCTCGTGCGACGGCCTTGAACTATCGCTTTGACTCTTACGTTGAAGATCTCCCAAAGATGTGGTCGATGGTATGCTTTGGATCTTGGAACGATATCTCCTCGTCGTCGTCCGACTACTTACGACCACTCGTTTGTCCTACCTTCTCGAGTGTAGGGAGTGGTCCTTTGCCGGTTTAGTAGTCCTCGAGTTTTCTTTGGAAAATCCAGCTGTTGTGAAGGTCATGTCCTTCCTTTTTATGGAAAGGACACCACCTGGGCTTGTCGTTCTTCTGCTCGGGTGCTTACCTTTGCCCTGTTCGGAATACGACTTGGAACTTCGTGGCTCCTTATCGCTTACGGCCAAGACTTTTTTAGAGCTGTTGACTTGAGGCTTTTGACCCATCACCTTGTTCTTGGATTTCTTGGCCTTCTTATCCTTCTTCTTGCTGTTTTTGCCTACTTCTTGAGGATCTTTGTCATCCCGATCGATAGTTTTGTTCCACTCAACTGCTTCAGCGGTAGTCACATATCGATCGGCCATCTCGAAGAGCTGTGAGCAACAGTAGTGATGCCCTCCGTAATCCTTCTGGTATGGACTCCCCTCTTAAAGGCTCTGATAACAGATGAGTCAGAAACCTCTGGAATCGAATTGTGAACCTGACTGAAACACCTGATGAATTGGCATAAGGTCTCGTGGTCATTTTGTCTCATCCTGTGTAGGTCGTCCTCCTTTTTAGGACAATTGTAAGTGCCATAGAAGTTAGCCAGCAGAAGGTCACAGAGGTGTTGCCACAAATAGATTGACTCGGATGATTGGTTTAGCAACCACGATCGAGCGAACCCTTCGAGGATAGTTGGAAGGTAATTCACCATGACGTGATCTCCTCCTGCTGCTACTCGGATAGTGGTCGTATAGATTTGAAGAAATTCGATGGAATTCTGTGACCCATCAAACTTCTCCATGTTCACTGGTCGAAACCGTGGAGGCCAGCGAACAACTCGGGTATCAGCCGAGAACGCCCGACATTCGGTAATGACATCATACCGCCTTGATCGTAGACGATGATACCCGATCATGGGTGGACCCGACCTATGATAGGTCTCAGTCCTACGAGGATAATACTCCTTGTATTCCATCTGTCGTTGCATATTTCTGGGTCGTAGTAGTGAACGATCATCTCCCCAGGGAGCTTGTCGGTCATCAGATGTTCGAAGAACTCTTCTTCGACTGGAGTTAAGGTTAGGGGAGTGACGTAACCTATTGTCGCGCCGATCTCCATGAGGCGAGTTGTTCGAACGACTGATAGTTGTCGGAGTCGTACCGCTACGATTTCCAGAATGACGTCGGGGAGGATGCACAAGTCTTGCCATCATGCTTCGGAGCCTTCACGCGATCTCTTCAGTGAAGAGGTCGTATCCTAGCGTCATGTGAGTTCTTAAGTTGGGTTCTTGAGCAAATCATTTATGTGCTGGAGTTCCCGAGCCTCCTTCGACTGATACTGAACGCGCCCAGGTAAATTTCTCTAAGCCATCATTCTTCTCCTTCGGGTTGTCTCAGGATCATCTACATCTGATCCTTGAGTTTGCCTTAATGAAGTGCGATTATTTCGAGGATTTCTCCCACGCTCATCAGAGTGTTGATCCCGTTCATTGGCAGAGGCATTCTCATCATCGCCACGAGGGGTCATAAGGTGTGATCGGCGGGGAGCATCCTCAGGCTTGCTTCTAGGAGAGAGATCATGATCTGAGGGGAGGGTGAAGACCTCCTTGTTGGCGCAGAATTATGTCACACATCAGCACCAACACACAATCGGCCTAGATTTGATTCAATCCGAACTTGAACAGGTACTGGTTGACAAGATTGAACCCAGGTGGCGTTAGGATTCAATCTCGACAAAGGACCACTGCGCACAACACCTAGACGGAGCTAGTCGTGGTGTTGAGGCGGCGGCAATGTCTTGACTAGGTCTTGGAACCTCGCCAAGGAAGCAAAAAAGGTTGGAAAAGAACGGGACTACAGGAAGCTACGATAAAAAGTAGATGCAATTGATATTGATTGATTGGTTGATGATACAATCGGCCATGTCCCTCTTCTATTTAAAGGGCGGGAGGTTTTAGCCGTGGGAGCTCAGGACTCTTAACCGAACAAGATTACACAGATATGATTTGGTTATATTTTCTATAACTGGCAAATCTTTCCTATTCTATTATGTCCTGGATGCTCTGGCGGGAGGTCTTCATGAAAAGTCTTGAAAATGGTCCTCGCGGAAGAACCAGAAGAGATTCTCGCAAAAGATCCGCACGGGAGGTCCACACGGGAGATCCGTGCGAAAGATCTTGAGGAGGTCCTTGTGGTATGTCCACGCGGGAGGTCTTGAGGAAGTCTTCGTGAGAAATCTTTCTGGAGGTCTGCGTGGGAGGTCCGCATGGGAGGTCCACCTAGGAGGTCCACTTGAGAGGTCCGCCTAGGAGGTCCGCATGGGAGGTCCACCTAGGAGGTCCGCCTGGGAGGTCTTCTTGGGAGGTCCTGAACGTCTCTGATTAAGCCACGTACATACTCCAAGGAGGTCCTAGATGGCCCTGATGAGGCCACGTGGGTACTCCAAGGAGGTCTTGAGTGGTTTTGATGAAGCTTGAGGAGGTCCTATCAGTCCTGATTAAGCCGCGCGGACACTCCTAGGGAGGTCTTGAACAATACACGATACTACCACCACAGGATGCACGGTTATACCGCTTGAAGTGGTAGTTCGCGATTAACCTCGATATCCTTGTTTGTGCTCTAAGTAGGTCTGGCGGCCTTGATTAAGTCGCACAAGTGCCTCGAGGAGGTCTGGCGGCCTTGGCTCAAGCAGCGTGGGTGCTCTGAGGAGGCCACTGGGCGGCCTTGATGAAGCCTTGACACCTGAGTTGGTCTGGCGGCCATGATGGAGCCACGTGGCGCTCCAGAAACAGCGGCGCCTCTGGAGAGATCCTGAACGGCCTTGATGAAGGCGCGTAGCACCCCTGAGGAGGTCCTGGGCGGCCATGATGGAGCCACGTAATGCTCGGGAGGAAGTTTTGATGGTAGTGTGGCGCTCTGAAGAGGTCCTAAAGGCCTGATGAAACCACATGGCACTCCTAAGGAGGTCTGGCGGCTCGATGGGCGCAACACTCTGAGGAGGTCCTGGGCGATTTTGATGAAGCCACGTGGTGCTTTCTGAGGAGGTCTTTGTAGGTGCCGCTCAGGACCACTTCTTCGAGCCAGGACCTCCTGTTTCTTACGAAAACCACCCTCCAGGACCTCCCAGGAGGTCTTTGTAGATGTCATCCAGGACCTCTTGGGAGGTCTTTGAAGAGGCCGTCCAAGGTCTCTTAGGATGTCCTTTGAAGCCAGGACCTCCCAGGAGGTCCTTGTAGAGGCCGTTCCAGGACCTCTCGGGAGGTCTTTGAAGTTAGGACCTCCCAGGAGGTCTTTGAAGGGGACATCCCAGGACCTCTCGGGAGGTCTTTTGAAGCCCTGCCTCCGGGATATCTTTGAAGAAGCCGTCGGGACTTCTCGGGAGGTCTTTTGAAGCTATTCCTTATAGATGCCAAATCTTGCCATCAACACATGCCCCCTGTTTTTGGTAAACAAACATGTTTGCCAAAAATATCTTCAATGTTCTTGGGGCGATGATTAAACACCGCCATATGTATATTTCTCATGGCGATGATCAACAACTCATCGGCGGGCGTGCTTCTCAAGTATCTTGCCAAACACTCGGATAATATTTTTCAAATATTTGCCATTAAGAGACTTAAGCGACCTATCTCCTATAGACTTTGCACTATATAAAATTTCCGGAACAATCTCCACAACTTTATACGGGCCTTCCCGGTTTGGAGACCACTTCCCAAACTTATTATCCTTGTATCCCACAGGTAAAATCGTCTTCAAACTAAGTCTCCTATTTGAAGCGATTTTTCCTTCACTTTCTTATTGTAGGCTTTAGCTACCCTTAGTTTATCTTTTTCAATCTCCCTCAAAGCTCTTAACCTCTCATCTGCAATTTCATATATCCTATATATCATCAAGTTATGGTAATCTACGGCCGACAAATCATTTTGCCTGGCCACTCTAAGGGTGTTCAGATATACTTCAGCAGTAAAAGCGACTTCTTGCCCATCTGATAACTCAAGCGGGGTTACCTTTGTAGCACTATGTTTAGAAACACGGTGAGCCCATAATGCTTGAGACAACACCCTATGCCACTTTTAGGGTTTTCATCTATCTTTTTCTAAATGAGCTTAATCAAGGTCTTATTACTTGACTCGGCTGCCCATTGGCACGAGTGTAATAAGGTGAGAATTAAGGATCTTGATTCTCGTGATTTAGCGAATTCTCGTATGATGAGACATAAAAGATGAACTTTGATCGATGGTCAAAGTCGTGGTATCTTGAATCTATAAATGATGTGTTCCAAAATAAAACTAATCACCTCCTTATGTGTCATGTTTTTAAGAGGAGCAACCTCTGTCCACTTAGTGAAATAATCTGTGGCTACCAAAACAAAAGCGATGACCTTTAGAAGATGCGAGGTATATCGGCGATAAAATCTAAACCCCATCCACGAAAGCGGCCAAGGTTTAATTATAGGATGCAACATAGCGGCGAAAGCGCCAATTGCACATCACCAAACTTGACAAGACTCACACCCTTTGTAATATCTAAAACAATCTTCCAACATAATCGGCCAATAAAACCGGCTCTTCTTAATAAACACTTCATTTTATGAGCAGTGATATGTACCACATATGCCTTCATGCACCTCACCTATAGCAACTTTAGATTGATCTCGAACCTAAACATTTTAAAAGCAATCCATCTATAGTTAAATACAACTCTCCATCAAGAAATGTATATTTTAATGCTTGTCGTGAAGCTTTCTATCAACAGATTGGCTAGGGTTTTCTAAATAATCAATTAGAGGCTTTCTCCAATCATTAGATTAGGTGAGAGTCTGGTATTTCCAAAGCATCGAACTGCCATTATGTTGTTCGGCTATACAAATTGTAGCAACTTCTAGCATCGGTTTTCTATCATGAACAATTTACCTCTTTTAACTTGATAACCAAATGCTTGTTGTGCCAAGTCGTTTGCTCTAATATTCTCTTCTCTGGATATATGACTAATAGTGAAATCATCCAGAGTTGCTATGACCTCTAAACATTTTTCTAAATAGCTATTTAGTGATCCATCAAAGCAACGATAAACCTTAGACACTGTTTGCACAACTAACAAAGAATCACCAAATGCCTCTACATTCTTTACACCCATGGACTCTAAAATTTGCAATCCTAACAGAAGGGCTTCATACTTGGCCTGGTTATTGGTACAAAAATATTCTAACAAACCGATGTTTCAAAAACAACACTCCTAGGTGAAACTAAAACAATACCAACACCTTGTCCTTCTCTACAATCCGAGCCATCAAAGTATAACTTCCATGGACGTATAGACACACAATCAACCAGCTCTATATCATTATCAATTCTATGATCAACAATGAAATTAGCTACAATATGGCCTTTCATAGATTTCAAAGATTCATAAGCCAAATCATACTCTATTAATGCATAAGCCCACTTTTCGATTCTACCACTTAAAATCGGCTGTTGCAACATATATTTAATAACATCGGTTTGACATGCGATAATACAAGTACTAGGCAGCAAATAATGCCTCAACTTAGTACAAGCATAATACAAGGATAAGCATAATTTTTCAATAAACACATACCTCGTCTTAGCTCCCAAGAGTCGCCGACTTAAGTAAGTGATAACATATTCCTTGCCATCTATTACTTGTGTCAAAACAGCACCAATGACATTTTCTTCTGTAGCGATATATAGCCGAAATGGCATCCCGGCTTTGGGCGCCCTTAAAAGCGAGGCGTGAACAAATACTCATAATATCCTCAAATGCTTGTTCTTTGCTCGCTTTAAGTAAATTCGGTTTCTTTCTTTAGCAAAGTATCGGAATGAACGCATTGACCTTACGGATAAATTGGATCTGAACCTCCTTAAATAATTCACTTTTCAAGGAACTTTTGCATGTCCCTTTTACACTATGGTGCCTTTACTTTCTTAATAGCCTCTATTTTGGTATGATCTATTTCTATGCCTCTCTCATGTATTATAAATCCTAAGAACTTACCGGTAGACACACCAAAAGCACATTTGAGTGGGTTCATCTTCAAGCCATCTGGCGCGCATTAGTTCAAAAGCTAGGCATAAATCGGCTAAGTGATGATCGTGTCATCCGATTTAACAACTATATCATCAATGTATACCTCTAGGATAATCTGAAGCGGATCATGAAAAATTAAATTCATGGCCCTTTGATAAGTAACACCGGTGTTCTTTAAACCAAAATTAATAACAACCCACTCAAACAAACCAACAAAACCAGGACATCGAAAAGCCGTTTTAGACATATCTTTTTCGGCCATAAAAATATGATTATAGCCAGCATTACCATTTAAGAAACTAATTATTCTATGTCCTGAAGCATCATTAATCAACATGTCGGCTATAGGCATAGGATATTCATCTTTAGGAGTAGCTTTATTTAAATCTCTAAAATCAATGCATACTCTCAACTTACCAGTACTTTTCTTCTCAACCGGGACAATGTTAGAAATCCATTCAGCATATCTACATGGCCTAATAAAACCAGCCTTCAACAATCGGTCTATTTCTTCTTTGATCTGATCATATATATCAGGATTAAATCTTCTAGGTGACTGCTTATAAGGCCTAAAACCAGATTTAATAGGTAGCCGATGCTCAACTAGCTCTCAACTGAGTCCCGGCATCTCATGATACTCCCAATCAACATACTCTTTAAGCAACCCTATCACTTTTCTCTTATACTCAGCAGGCATATTTTTGTTTATAAATGTCGGCCTAGGAGTAGTCCCATTGCCTATATCAACCTCCTCTAGTGGGTCAGCCGACGAGAAACCTTGCCCCAACTTTTCTACTTCATTAAAATCATCAATAGCCTCACAAATATCATTCTTCTTTGATCGATATTGCTTTATCTTATTCTTTGCAACCATTGTAAACTACTTTCTTTATTCATTTATAACATCATATTGCTAAGCCGAGCTCTGAGAGGCGGTTTGTCTGATTCTGGTACAAAACCATCTTTGGTAACACTAAGATAATCATAACTAGAAAGGTCTAGACCCGTCAAACATTGGACATTACCATCTTGCCGGTCGGTAGAAGCATCGACCAAAGCAACATAAGCGATGTGTGCTTGAACCACCTCTACATCATCAACGATCCATTGTATTAAAGTTTGATGCGATGTAGAAGGCATGCGATGATTTGCATGTATCGATCCGACCCAATAAGATGCTATAATTACCTTGCGTCGATGACAAAGAAAGGCGTAGGTAGAGTCTTGCTCCCAACCGTAAGCTCCATAGAGATGACACCCTTGGCCTCAAGTAGACTCACCCGTGAAACCATTAAGCATTAAGTTAGTCTTTATAAGCTCATTTGTCCTCCTTCTTCTTGAAAACGAGTATGGCATCAAATTTACAGCTGCTCCACCATCAACCAACATTCTAGAGATCGGCCTACTATTGATATGTCCCCTAACATATAATGGTTTCAAATGTCGGCTCGATTCCTCAGGTTTCTCAAAAATGGCCTCTTTAGGGCCAAGACATAGCTGTGCAACATTCTCACTAGCAATCCGAAACTCCGAAGGCAATGTAAATACCATATTAATATCCATACCTTCGCGAGGCGGAGTATCATCTTTAATCATTGGAGATCCCTCATAATCCAGCAAATCATCCTCATCATCATCATGTATCTGAACTGGTGTGTCAATTGACTTCACCCTCCACTTTTTTCGAACAGGCACTATAGGCTTTATTTCATTAAATATGTGGTCTCTCATCTCATCTCCTCTGCCTTAGCCTCCCTAAGCTCTTGCATGCGCAGCCGTTGCAACCTTCTCTTTTGGGAATGAGAAAGGCCGAGAGGACACCAACGGAGCTGTGGTTTTGTCCTGGGCAGCAAAAACATTTTTTTCCTTAACTTTTCCCCTTTATTCTTGGTGCTTGAAATTAGCTTGTAGTGCGATCTGCTCGGTTATTCTTGTAGTTGCTACTATAGCCGAGCCGGTGTTGTAGTCTTGTAGCTATAGTCTTTATTCACGGCTATTGTAGGCGTCTTCTTTGCTCTATCCGGATGTGTCTTGCCCTTCTTGTGTACTCCCCATTGCTAGCATCTGAAAGAGTAATGGTCGACTGTTCTTGCTTTTCTACAATTGGCCTCCTTGCCTTTGAATTCAGATTTGACTTTTCACCTACATTACCATTGTTTTTGACACGATACACCTTTTTCACCACTTTATTGTTTCTCCCAATGTAAGACCGATTTCTTTGATCAAAATGGTCATTACCAGGATGTGACAATCTATCAAACACAGGCCTTCTTGGTGCTGTCCACCCCGGATGAAATGGTCCAAAAGACATTGGAGGTGGCACCCATGGACCATACCAGCCCCACGGTGGACAAGGAGGAAAACCAACAGGATGTTGATGGGGTCCCGGAATGTTGGCTTCTAGGATTTGCCTCACCAGCTCGGACTGTCTCAGGCGGTCTCGAACATTCGGAGGGAAAACCCTCGTCATGTTGTGAGCCTGCTTAGTTGCAGTCCTGATTGCAGTCAGAAAAGACCCTTGCCCTCTGAGGAAACTGGTCCCTCAGTTGGACTTACTGTTGTGGGGAAAAGGATCAATCCTCAACATCATCAGTGGCATGGTCTCCTGGATCTGGTGAATGATCTCTGAAGGCGGCATTACTATCGGATGAAATGATACTCGGCTCGTAGTTGAAGCCGTCATCCATGTCGATGTCTGCGTAGTTGGCCAAGTCAAACCAATTCTCCTCGTTCCAATCTCCTGCCACGTAAGCATTAGGAAAAAAGAGAATTTGTTTACAACGAATCACCGGAGAGTCCCCACGATCGGCGCCAACTGTCAGTGATCTAGAACCGATCTTACGTATGATTGTTTGATTTGGGGGGTCTCCTAGATAAGAATCATGCAGAGAGTGACACGGGGATTTTATACAGGTTCAGATCTTCTCCGGAGAGAATAACAATCTTACTCCTATGTGGCTATATTGAGTATGCTGATTACAATCAAGAGAAAGACTAAGGCTCGTGCTTCAGATTGCGCATGTCCCCTTCTGCCTTCTGACTTCAACCTTATATAACGTATGAAGAGGTGGCAGTTCCTTCAGACGAAGAGGTGTCCCAACGTTCCAATTGACGAACCGCTTTATAGAAGTTGCCGCCAGGGACGAGGCACCCCCACGTTGCTAGGCAGTTGTTGTCAGACTGGTCGAAGCCAACCGAGTCATAGAAGATCTTACGACTGCTCGATAGTCATAGAAAGGCTTACGACTATACCATGTTCATAGGAAGACTCACGACCATGGGGTGTTTCCGACCAGATAGCTTGACATTGCCCTTATAAATATTAAGGGGTATACTTAGGACTAATATGGAGATGTCAATATCTATAATAAAAAAATAAAAATTACAGATAAATAAATAAATAAGGATTATTAGATCCTCGTCAATAATCAACTTGTTGCTTGAGATTAAATAGATGTACATGTGCATGCATAAAATTTGGAAAAAAAAACCAATAGAGTATGCATAGGGGCATGCAACTACGTGATCTATGTGTGATGGAGAGTTGTTAGTTTCTATGCTCAATGATTAGTTATTATGCTCAATGATTTTCCTCCATCAAAGCTCATACTTCAATTACCTTCCTTCGGTTGTACTCCCTCCCGTTAAAAAAAACAAGTCGTTTTCGAATGCGTGCAATCAAACTCTAGACACTTTGGCTATCGATATATTTTTAAATATTTTGATTAGATAGATGAAAATCATATGTGTATATGTGTTTCTAAAAGTACTTTCATAATATTGTAGTTTTATTAGGTTTTACTAATATATTACAATAGTAAATAGTACTCAAAGTCGTATTTTGGGGATTGCATCGATGTCCAAAATGACTTGTTTTGTGAACTGGAGGGAGTAAACTCATAATAAAGTAAATAAATTAACAATTTGATTTGTATACAAACTCCAATAAAAATAACTAAAATGTTGAATAAAAATAAAAGCTATGATGTGGTTGGCACAAATGGTGTCAGAGTAGACACAAAAGAAGCCACCACGTTTGCTCTCAAGGTCATGTGTTTCTATTGTTGCTTCCTATGGAATAAAAATAACTGAAATTTTGAATAAAAAATAAAAGTTATAACGAGGATAGCACGAATGGTATCGGAGGATACCGTGAAAGAGTGCAATGACATCGATCTGTCCTATAAGAAGACATTGACGCATGGGGAAGCGAAGAGCCGAGACGACGGTGGCGGCGGAGACGAGGACAATGTTGTGATGTTCGCTAGAGCCGTTGAAGAGAAAGTCCAGTGTTGAAGGAGCCAAGGGTTGTGATGACAAGTGGTGAGCATCGGCGTTGTTGAAGAAGTTAGTAGCAAAAGAAGCTTGGTGGTGCGGAAGCCCTAGCAAAGATGAGATGCGGCTTTGGATTAAAGATGAGCTATGGACAATATGAGGCCATCGGGGTAGCTAGGAGAATGTCATCCCTGGTGAGGGGCACGTCGTCGCCGGCGATGGCGAAAAGATTCTCCATATTTTTAGACAACGACTAAAGTAGACATGTCGGCATCAGTGAAGATTGGAGGTTATCGCGGTTAGTGAGGAAGACACAACGTTGAGTTGGCCAACGTCGAAGAAGAGGAGCGACCGATACGAGAGAAGAAGACATAGAGCATGTACAATATCATGTATGCGTATTTACCTGAATGCATCTGTACGAATAGAAGTACGGGCGTATAGAGGCAGGGGAGCAAAAATCTTGGAATAGAGATGACGTAGTCATAGGGAATAGGCTTGAGGTCACCGGAGAGAGCAAGACTCGTGTCCACAGCTGGGATCGGGGATGGTTGCTCATGCATGCGTGTTGATGTCACGGCGGTTGGCATTAAGCAATAATTGGGGAGAAGTAGAAGATAACTATGTGGTTAATTATTTTATTAGAAAGGGTAGCAGCTGACAGGGATCGATCAAGATTTGGGCTTACTGTTAGAGGTTGAAGAAAAAAGTTGTGACGGTGAGAAGAGATAGTAGACACACGGTTCGGTAGGGCATCTGGTGTGTTAAGGAAGATAGGTTTAAGGTAGGTCGTCCATGGTGTATCAGTGTATGCATGCGCAAGGTACTCTAATACCATGTAAACTAATAAGATAATTTACTGCACACATAATCAATGTATTGATTGTGATTAAATAGAGGTACATGTGCATGCATACAATTTGGAAAAAAACTAATAGAGTGATAATGGGGGCATGCAACTACATGATATATGCGTGATGGAGAGTGATTAGTTTCTAAGAATCCAAACAACTTATTATGCTTAATGATTTTCTTCTATGAAAGTCCATACTTCAATTATGTTCCTCAGGTTGTTTTTTTTTTCCATCAAGCTCTATTGTCATTTCTAATGTTTAGGATATCTTAAAAAAATCTAAATAGCCTACAAGATACGTAAATATATTCTTAAGCATTCATACAAAATTGAAACAAATCTAGCCACACAAATACGTGAACCATCCTGCTAGTTAACCTTGAAGAGAGCAGATAATACAACCATATAAGTACCTATAAAGATGTGCTTATATTAGAGGAGACATACCTAGGCGGGTGTTCGATGATGTGGCGTGTGCACATGTCCATGCTATGAATTAGTGTATCAAGTGTCCCTCTACGTGTAAGTACGTACGCTTGCATGTACATGCATACACTCAATGGTAGATCTAGGATTTGACCATGCCTCGGGCTAAATTCTAATAGGCTAATATCCTAAAACTAATGACAATTTATACCCACACCATGACATAACAAAAATAAGCCACAAATGCATCATTGACATGAAACTTTAGCAAAAAATGCTTCAACATAAAATATAATAAGAAAAACACGACAAAACATAAATAATATAGCATCGTAAAGATACAATTTGAGTACCTAAATAACGAAGATTTCATCTCTACCCTAGCCCACCATTTCTTCATCAATAGTTGGACAAGAACCAGAACCTATCAAGATCCTCTATTTCTTCTTTGTTGCTATAATGAGCCATGTGAAAATTAAAGTTGAACCAGTATATCAGTATTTGATTGTACACATGAAATCTTCAACTAGCTTAGCTGATTAATCAAATTAGATTGTACTGTTTTAACACCAGAAAAGACACTTTTTCACTACTTTTGCTAAGTTCATGTTCATGGAGATATGGAATCCAAACACCTGAAGATCTCCATTGGGCTCTTCAAATTTACAAGAAAGAGCAACTGAGAAAACGATCTTTTGGCCTTTTTTTTTGGTGAAGAATTGACCTGACATGAGAACTATGTGTGGGGACAGTAGTCATCGCCCACACAGCTCCAGCACACAAAAAAGCTTGATTGCTTGAGAAAGAAGCATGTGTTATAGAACGTTCACAAAAAAAATTCAAGATGGATTCGTGTACCACGGAAACTAAGGAAGAGGGAAGAATAAGAAGAATTCCACTTCTCTAATTTGATTAATCAGAAAAGTGAGTTGGTCAATCAAATTATCTGGTTTAAAAATTATCTAATATAACAACAATCTATGGAATCTGAAGAAGCAAAACTTTCAAGAATGATCTAATTTGATTAATCAGCTAAGCTAGTTGAAGCTTATGGTTATCGCATTGTTGTTGACAACAATCTATGGAATCTGAAGAAGCAGCACAATCTTTAGAAGCAGCACAATCTATGGAATCAGAGAAGTGAGCTCATGGTTAACAACAATTATAGAATTTAATTTGATTAATCAAAAGTGAGGTGATTAATCAAATTAGCTGATTAGAATTAGAAAAGTGAGCTGATTAATCAAATTAGATAATTCGAGAACCATGATCTTTAAACCAAATTTTCAAACAAATTGGCAACATCATTTAGCACCAATATCGAGGTCTACAATTTTGAGCACAAAAATGCATCATAAGTTCATAGTTATTAATAGGTACTCTATTTATTCTTTGTTGCTGTTAACATCTTAACTTGAAGATTGCATATAGATATAGACTTGAACATTGAGAAACAACAATTTGGGTTTAGGTGGCGTCAGGAAAGGGGAAAGATACCTGCGGGTGGGGATGGAGGGTACGGGAGCCGTGGCAGGCAGGGAAGGAGGGCAAGGGCACGATGGTGGGTAGGGATGAAGGGCGCTGGGCGTGGACGTGACGGGAGGGCACTAGGCGTGAGCGTGATGCTGCACAGGGAGGAGGGCACCTGATCGCGGCAAGGGAAAGGAGGCGTGGCGTGGCGTGGCGGCGGGGATGGAGGGCACTAGGCACAAGCGTGACGCCTACCTGGGAGGGAGGGCGCTGGGCACGGGTGCAGCAACGGGCAGGGAGTGAGGACGTGGTGGAGGCGGGTAAGGAACCGTGGAGGCTGGATTATGGGCATAGGATTAGGTTTCACCGTTTCAGGGGTTGAGGATTTGGGGGTGTGGCCACGTGAGGGAGATGCCGAGTGAGCTGGGCTCTTGGGCAAACTTGTCAATACCATTGGTACCAGCCATATTGGCCGATATATACCATACTGCCACCTAAAGCAATACATAAAAGCACGTGTCTGCATCACAGAGCATCAATCTGAGACCAATCTGGCCATCTGGGACAAAATTGATATTACCAGTTGTTTCGGTACCGGTCAAAATGCAAGTTACGTCTTCAATATTGGCCCAAAGTGTTGGAAATATGCCCTAGAGGCAATCATAGAGATGATTATATTTCATTATGTTCACAATATTTGATAATATGTTATCTTGTTCCTTGAATGAATCATTAGTCATGAAGATTAACGAGTATGTGACTTGTTGGTGAAGCTCTTTTTAACTTATGATGATGTCGTTCTAAAAGTATCCTCGGTCGAAAGTCCTTTGGTGGAACACTAGTGACTCTCGATAACACATGTATTGATTGATGACCATGTTTCACGGTCATGGATATAGGGATATCGAATCAATAATGTGGACACGTGTTAGAGAACATGGTGTTGGATAAGACCCACCTTGAGACACTATTGAGATTGTTATGATTCTATGTGTCGTTAGTTGGTCTCAAGCAATGATGATGTATAATCCTTAGACACGAGGTCGACCACGGTTTCCTACATGTGTAATAGCACTCTTAGGGGTTGCAAAACGCTACTAAATGGCGGGTGGTTATAAAGGTAGCTTTGGGTATGCTATGAAACATGCGAGAGGATGTGATTGGTCGGATATGGGATTTGCCCCTCCTAACATAACAGAGAGATATCTCTGGGCCCCTCGAAGTGGTCGGATAAAGAAAGTGCATGGCCATGCCATTGGTGGTCGAAGAGTTCGACCACATAAGGTTATCCGATACTCGATCGAAAGCATTGAGCAGATCCATGGATGACACAACATCTCACCTAGAGTTCAACCGGATATCGTGAGGCAAAGGGAGAATACATGAGTAGGTAAACTTAGATTCGACCCGACTCTGATTTGTCGTATGGAGATACAAGCAAGTCGTGGGCGGTGAGCGTAATCACAGTGGTGAAACCAAGTCGTGGGAGTTCTGAGTTGGTCGTAATCAAATCTGGCTGGTGCATTATAGAGATAGGACACAGTCGTAAGTGATGAGGATCTGAGTCGTAGATCATATTGCATTAAGGTTCGTCAGATATAATTTGTGTGTATTCGGGAATCGTTATGTCTGCTAGGAACCGCTTCGACTAGTGGCGGAAAGGGTTTCAGAGTCACAACCGAACTACACATGAACCTAACGGGTCACACATAGCAGGTTGGAACAAACCGGTATGAATACGATTCGTAAACGTGTTTGGATAGGATCCGTCACGGGCTCTATATAAGGAGATGCTTGAGGCTATTGGGAAAGGTGGAGTTGACACGAGTTGCCCTACTGAAACCCTAGCCGCCATCTTCTTGAGAGCCTTGCCGTGCGATTTGGTGCTAGCACACCAACAGTCGGTTGTTCCTTCCACTGATGTGTGGATACCATAGAGGCGCTTCTCGTTGTTGCGCTTAGGGCGATCCGCGATCTTCGCAAGGAAGCTGCAGAGTCTTTGGAGAGCGATCAACTCACGAGGGCGCCGGATGATCGACCACGACCACTTGCATCAACGTCTTTGGGCGATTGGACGATCGACTACGATCGATACATCGGCGCTCTTCGTCGGACCAGTGCTCAGACACTTCTTCATTGCTCTGCTGGCGTCTAGTGGTAACGATCTGTTATCATCTTCTTGCTTGGCTTCCTGGTTTACGTGGTAGAAAGTTTGAATTGTTGCTATCGTAGCCTACCCGTATCCCTTCACAAAGACCTAGTGCTACGACAAGCAACGACAAGCGCAATTGCGCGACTATAAGACGACCTAGCTCTGAGGGAGGAAGAAACCCTAGCCACACTACCACAAGGAGAGTTGAGAGCCTAGGAGGTACGAGTGCTACGACGACTAGCCACAAGAAGCATCTCCATCGAGTCTTGGCGTCTTCCGTCGGCGGCAGCGCACGAAGCCACGAACGACAGCTCATCTACTAGCCGCCTCTTGTAAGTGATTAATTAGTAATTACTGGATCGAGATTTCATCTTGTGGTGTTGTAAATCAATGAATGTCATCTATCTTCTAGTGTTGCAATCAATTAGTAATCAATTTAGTATTGCATGTAGAGAAGTAGAGATCCATCAGATCTGTATTTCCTTTCTATTCTTAGTACGTTGCTATGTATTGATACAATTTCATTGGCTAGATAATGGCCTCGGGCTCATCCTCAGCTGGTGAATCAACACCCGCCCCTACATTGGCTCTAGCAAGGTGAGAGGATCCTGCTTGGGCACATGGGAAGCTTGTCCTTGGAGGAAAAAAATAGCTAGTCAGAGGACCCATGTCTATTTCAGAAAAGGAAGAATTGGCTAGTGTAGCTGATGATGATGTTCCACCGCCACTGGCAGTCATAGCTGAAGAAACAACAGAAACAGATGCCCACATGTCTGAGCCTCCAGCAGACCAAGATCCATTTTTGTATGTCAATGATGTGGAGTAGTAATCTAGAAATGTAGATTGTATCAGCTATGAAGTTATGAATTGTATTGTATTTAACTACGTCTTGAGCTTGTGAACTCATTGAATTATATATCATATTTCATATTGCTACGTATTTGGAGTAAGATTACAAGTAAAATTTATTGTGCACATAATTAAACATATATATACTTATAAATATATATTATTACATTAAACTACGGAATAGTATGCGGTATGGGCGGTGCGAAATCTACCATTCCAAGAGCCAAACCGGTATAGCTCCCGATGCGGTATTAACAACTTTGCTCTTGGGCCGCCGGGTGATAGATCGTGGGATGGGAGAAATAGTGAGATGTTGAGCCTCGAGCTATAGTCTACATCATACAAGGCTTTTTTTAGAGAGAGAATATCGATAATTTATTGATTACAAAATATCATTATAAAGAATATCTCGATTACATTTCGGTACACCATTGCTAACAAAGGAACCGCCGAGGGACGTCTATTTAAAATTGCAAACCTAATCAGCACACCCTGTCCTCTCCGGTGGGGCACGCGCGTGTACTTGCAAATATGCAATACATGCAACACCAAGAGGTCTAGACAGCTATTGAGTTATGTAGGCCGTACGATATCGCACGTGCAAGTTAATGTCCATCGGAGCAGCGCATGGATCCACACACATGTGGAGTCATTTACGCCCGCGCGGCCTGTGCAGCAGCCAGCAGGCCGTGTCCTCGCGCGCGCGTGCGCCTGCCTGCGCGGTGGCCTAACTGCCGCGTGTCAGGTGCTCACTGCTCGCGCCCTTCAACGCCGGAATAGTCTTGGCCGGGCCGGCGTAGCGTAACAGCTGGACGGCTCAAGTCTGAAGCGACTGTCGCGGATACAGACACATGCATGAATCAATTGAGCTCGAGAAAGATTATTGATCCATCTGTAATTGATACGATCAATTGCCCACCAAACTTACTTTGCCTACGATTTATTCCCTAGGAAATGGAGCAGCACGTGCGTGTATATATATTTTCACACACACATATATATATAGATATATATAGAAATGGTATGTAACTTATGTATTCCCATTTCTTATATACCATTTATATGTGTGTATGTATGTGTATACATATATATGTGTATGTATGTATATATACACACATACATACATATATACACACACACATATATATATACATACACACACACACATATATATATATACATACATACACACACACATATATATGTATGTATGTATGTGTGTGTGTGTATATATATATATATATATATATGTGTGTGTGTGTGTGTGGGGAACGTATCTAGTGCAAATGCGACTGAGGGTCGTCATATCTATCACATACGGCTCAGATGCAGGTGGACAGAGCACCACATCCACTTAATGAAATATCTGAACCCGCCCCCTCGGCTTTCTGAAATTTGTGAACCCACCCCCCGGCTCGGCCACAGATGGGCTCTTTCGTTCCTCGTTCGATCCCAAATCGTCTCACTCCTCTCAGAGCCGTCGCCGTGCTCCCTCCTCCTCCCAGCTGCAGCCCTCCCTCGCCCCTAGAGCCGCCCTCCTTCCCTTGTGCCTTGCCACCGCCACTCGGCGCCGTGTCTCCATGTTGCCCGAGCAGACTCGGTTCTGCGTCAGCCATGATCGCTCCCCTGTGCCGGCGCCACCTGCCGCTCGGCGCCCGCATCTCCCCGCGATGCCCCGACTCGGTTTCCCTCGCCCCTAGAGCCGCCCTCCTTCCCCCTCCCGGTTGCGATGGCGCCGACTGCTCCCCTTACGCCGCCGCCGCCACCGCCTGCCCCAACTCGGTTCCTGGGCTGGCTCGGCCAGCGCCATGCGCCGCTTGACCGATGAAGGATTTGTTTTCCTTTGCGCATTTCATTTTCTATGTGATGTTTATGTTCTATGTATGGCTCAAGAAGCTTATGAAATTCTTGTGTGTATTGTGGAAAAACCTTATAAATTTCTATCTTCACTCAAGAACCTTATGAATTTCTATGTGCTATAATGCTCTATGTGCTATGATGCTTGCCAAAATTGCTAGTTGTTTCATGTTCTGTTTCATGTTGTGTCAATCATGTTCTGTGATGTTCTGTTGTATGTGTATTGATGGGCTGAGCATGGCCATCATGTATGTTGTAGGTGAGCATAGAGTTCCTTCTCTATGGACCATGCTGGTTCTAGTGCATCATATGATATCTCAGTTGATACTGTTTTTGCTCCTGACTGTTTCATTATTTTCATGACACTGCCCAATGGACTTTTTGATGCGACAAGAGTGGCATGTAAATCCGCAATTGCTATTGGAACCTGACAAAGTCAGCTTGTTCTGATAAATTGTTCCCCAAAATTCTCTAATTTCTTATCGCTCGGTTGGGTGCGTCAGGGCATAACGAGGACCAAAAGTCTTGTTCCCCGACTTGATCTTTGCTACTATCATAGAAATGGTCTTTATATTTTTCATGACAGTAAAAACTCATTAAATGTGAATGCTAACACCAACATTTCTTATGTGCCAGCTAACACCCATGTTTCTCCATTATTGTTTTGCCAACTTATCTCAGGTGAATAGTGCTAGTTACTCTATTAGATCAAGGACATACAAAAGTGAGTCCAGTGTACAGGGTAGCATGATCAGACAAATCCTTTCTGGTACAAATTAAATGTGCATGCTAACACCAACATTTCCTATGTGTCAGCTAACACCCATGTTTCTCCATTACTATTTTGCCAGCTTATCTCAGGTGAATAGTACTAGTTACTCTATTAGATCAAGGAGATACAAAAGTGAGTCCAGTGTACAGGGTAGCATGATTAGACAAATCCTTTCTGGTACAAATAGCTTAGATCAAAACTACCTAAGAGAAAAACATATATCATGCACTTCCAACAAATTTTCAGTAGCAGTAGCCAGAAGCCTTATTTACAATGTCAGGCATCAAACACAAACTCAGAGTTCAAGCAATATTACAAGGTCAGGGATCAAACTCAATTTTCTTTACAAGACTACAGACATGTTCATTAACCATCTCTGCTTCTACAAGACTACATACACTCCTTTCCCTCTCATCCTTCATACCAATTTCTTCAGATTTCTCCCGATCTAGCAATCCAATCTATCGCAACTAACCTGCATAAACAGCATCGGTTCCACAAATATCACACCTGCAGCCAAAATGAATCACAAGAAAACACTCATATTGAATCAAGCTCATAGCATGAAAACCAAAATCACCGGTGCATAGCGCCATTTGACGGCCGGAACCGAAGTCAAAACAAGCGGCGGCGGCACTAAAGGAAGCGATCGGCGCCATCGCAGCCAAGAGGGGGAAGGAGGGCGGTTCCAGGACGAGGGAAACTTAGTAGGGGCAGCACGGGGACACGGGGAGACACGGGTGCCGAGCGGGAGGTGGCGGCGACGCAAGGAGAGGAGGGCAGCTCTAGGGGTGAGGGAGTTCCACAGCCGAGAGGGGGAGGGAGCGCGGTGGCGGCTCTGAAAGGAGTGAGACGATTTGGGAACGGACGAGGGAGCCCATCTGTGGCCGAGCGGGGGTTCACAAATTTCGTAAAGTTGAGCAGGGTTTTTCGCATATTTCATTAAGTGGATGTGGTGCTCCGCCCACCTGCATCCGAGCCACATGTGATAGATCCGATGACCCTCAATCACATTTGCACTGTACCACTCAAATACCCATTTGCACTAGATATGTTCCCATACACACACACACACGAAGTAAAATAAGATAGCTAACAGTATATATGTATAAGAAATTGAAGTAAATGCGTATGTAAGTCACATTAAACCATTTTTTATCCACGTACCGTCAAACAGTGTGTATCTTGAGCCTCGAAGTGCTTCCTCTTCTGCAACACACAGTGCATCTTCTGCACGAATTGGTGGAGCGAAGTCATGTTATCCATGAAGTTTTGCTTTACCATCTTGTTCATACTCTCGCTTCTCTGCGTGGATGTCACCCTACCACAGTACACGTCCTTGAAGTACGTGGAGATCCATCTTTCCCGAAGGTCATAGAGGCCAGCAATGGCCTGGCTCTACTCGAGGCGATACTCTCTCACTAGATTCTCCCATGCATTTTCGAACTCGATCTATGAGTAAGCGGATGGTTTATGATGAACTAGATTCTCCCATGCATTTTCGAACTCGCTCTATGAGTAAGCGGATGGTTTATGATGAAAACCAAATGCTACTTCAACCCGTCGTGCTCCGTGTATAGCTTGTTCAGGTTATGCATGTACTTCTTCAGCATGTGCCACCTGCACAGCCAGTGCTGCGTGTGGGGGAAGACGCATGGGATGGCAGCCGTCATGGACATGTCCTAATCTGCAGAATAATAAAACATATTAGGCAGTAAAACTCGAATAGAGACACAGTAAGTACAAAACATTGACAACACATTCGGCCCAGATACAGAGAACACAGTAAAACACATGTGCGATAGATAGTAAACTTGATCGACATATGAAGTAATTAGGTTAGAACGGTATGAGAATCACCGATTAGCGTGTAGATTGGGTCTTTGCCATCCATGCAACTTTGAAACGTCCTGAACAGCCACTCAAAGGATGTCGCCTTCTCATCACGGAGTTGCACGACTCCGAACATGGTGTTCTGCAAATGGTGGTTGGAGCCAACAAACATAGCTAGAGGTATCTTGTACTGGTTCGTTCAGTAGGTTGTGTCGAACATGACGACGTCTTCGAAGTCAGCGTGTTCCGTGTGGCAGCTCGCGTGGCTCCAGAAGATGTTTTTCACAACGCCGTCATAATCCACCTGTATGTCATAGTAGAACTTGTCGTTCTAGAAATGACAAGAAAGCCATCAGCTTGTTCACATCGTTGACGTGATTAGCGCGCATATTCGCAGCATTCCTGGGTTTAGTCAGTATAATGGATAGTAACTAACAGTAAACACACGCAACAATGGCAGTAAAAAATGAGAAGATGGGGAAAACAGTAAGTCAAAACGGTCGCAGCAGTAATATCGAAAATAAGGAAGGATGGTAATTCATCACGATAACACAAGTAAAGACAATGATGGGACACGGTAAAAGCTTTTATTCCGGGTCACACGCGGTGAACGGTATGTTATGCTGCCCCCCGTGGATCTCCGACAAAACGTTCATCATAGCGTTGTGAGGGACCCTACCGTCCAGCATGGTGTCGATGAGCTCCATCAACGAGGGATCAAAGTTCTTATGCGACTGCATGAACGCGACCAAGGGTGGCATCCTAGCTAGTGGATGGTAGTGTTCCAACACAACCCGCTTGATGCATACAGAGCCAACTTTCGGGCTCTTATGCAACTTCTCGAATGCCCTGCACCCAATCTGCTTGGAGGTCTTGCTACGTTCACGCTCCATCTCCGGCATGTAGAAGTCATGTTTACCTTCCAAAGTGTTGCATAACTCTTTGATCGTTTTCCTACTCCTGCTCTTTCTGATGCCAAAACCAGCATGTCGCGCGTACCGACAGTAGTACTGGTAAGCAACACCCTCATTATCGAACTTCATGCAGACCTGAGGCACCTTATGGTCGAGGGCGTTCTCGTCATGACATAAGCAAAACATAGTAAACACAGTAATATACAACAGAAAACAAGTAAATGACTCTAGATAGGATAGTAAAAATCGAAAAGTACAATACACCGTAAATGGACGACATAAAGGCAGTAAAAATGGTGGGACAAATACTAGTAAAACACACATACGTAGGTGTACGTCCAATCGGCATCAGGTGTTCTCATCTCGCTTGGAGAAACAACGAAGGGTAGCGTAAGGATCGAGGCGTGGAGGAGAGGATCGCGGTTGTCGGGGTGCTTACAGCCAGTGATACAACATTTACCAGTAGCGTAGCCACATGTGTAGACAAACCTGGGTTGTCAACCATTCCGCTGGGTATTGCAGTAAATGCCAAGGGGAATCTGCATGAACTGGAGGAAGATCTGGCCGACACTAGCGATGGAGAATGAGCACCGCTGAGCTAGGTTCCTCTGCGCCCATGGGGTGGACGTCCAGTAGTCATTGTCGTCGGAAGGGAGTTGACGAGGATTAAAATCTCTATGTATTACTTTAATACATAACAAAAGACCATATGTCTTCACGGTCGTAGCCCCTAAGGCTAGCGACCCCTGTGGTTGTAAGTATTCCAGAGGTTACATGATAAGTATTCTGGTCGGATGAGGTCATGTGCCCAGTCTCCGACCAGATGACTGCTCGTAGAAGCCATGAACTGGCATTCGGATCTAAGTATATTCCTTACCGTGTGATGAATGGAACACAGGTTATATTTGCTCCATACCACGCGACGTTTCATGGTCCTAAGACACTAACAACAACCACTATACGGTTGAGTGTCTCATAGACACGCAACCACCGAACGGTTGGCACTTTATCAACCGTTGCCTCACTCTGACCAGTCGTGGCATTTTCAATAGGTGTCTCTTTAAGGAGCAACTGCCACCACTTCGACGGTCATTTAAAGTTGGAGTGCAGATCAGATTAAAGCACGACAATTGGCATTAGATTCATGTTTCAAGTCTGATTCTACAGTATAGCAAGCATTACGCTCAGTGTAATTAGGATTAGTCCACTGCCTTATCGAGGGCATCCCCTGTAATAGCCAGTTCATTGTAATAAAGAGCAGTCACATTCTCTTACAAGAACTCTTTGCCATTTTTCTCTATTTATTTCGTAAGATCGGCGACTCGATCGTCGACAGGAGTCGTCAGAAGGGATCGCTGGGGGTGGCGGGGTCGGGAGAAGAGATAATGACCGGGTGAACGTGGGGATAGGGAAGGTGGGGGCATATCTTATGATTAGTTACGTGGGGAGCGCATTTAGTAGGATGCATGGGATCACCTGCCTTTTTTATTGATTTGCGCCACAGGAGGACACGCGGGAGCTTTTTTTGTCCGAACGAATGGGGGATCGAGTGGTTATATTGATAAATTTGTCTTACAATAAAACTCATTTTTGGTGAGAAGTAAAACTAGCCAACATGTTTAGTAATTACATACACATCCAAGACAGTAATTCGTGGGGTAAAAAAATAGTAAACCTCGTTGAACACAGTAAACGGGCAAGAGGACAGCAAACAATAAGCGAGTTGGCAGTAAAATTAGCTGGGTACACGTGAGTCTATCAGTAGTTTTGTTACAACCGTTCCAATGCTCCCTCCCCCCGAGAGTAGCTTTATTGCCAACTACAGTCCAACCCGCGGCGTACCAGTGATTCTTTGGTCTTACTGATATGCACTTTGTTATTGGGTTTTACTGTCACATTGGGCGACACCGAGACTTTTATCGATGATCCTCACGTGCACGTGGGTTTTACTGTCGATCTCGAGAGGGAGGCGGGGTGCTGGCACGTGTGAGGTTTTTACTCCCGTTTTGACACGCACGTGAGGGTTTACTGCCATTTTGGACATGCGCGTGAGGGTTTTACTGTTGATCTCGAGCGGAAGGCGGGGCATTGGCTAAGCGCGCATAGCACGAAGGAAGCGTTGAAAGCATATATGCCCCTAAAAATTATTTTGGTAATTAATGACAATATCTGAATATAAGACTAACATGTTTATTGAGTGTTTAAAAGGTTTAGTCTAGGTGACGAATATAACAACTTGGAGATGCATACTAAAGGTCAACATGAAGATCAATATGGTTCAAGACAAGGTATAAGTAGTCTAGGATCCCTTTTGATTTTACCGGTCTTAGGAGAAAAGGATGGAAGACTGGATTTTAGGTTAAATGTTGTACTATTAAGAGGGATCATGACTAGTAGCTTGATAGCATATTCTTGTGCCATTTAGATCAATCTAGGATTATGCATGCACTTAGAATTTATTTTAAAAGCCAACTATGCTTTTCTCATAAAAGTCCGTAGTACCGATGTTTACTTGGCGGTACTACCGCACAGTGGTATGACCGGGAAGGTGGTGCAGTACTACCGCAACCCGGTCGGACCAAAACCGAGTTGGCGGTTCGTATTTTCTAGAGAGAAACCTTTTGGAGCATGTTTTCTCCCCTGGAAGGCGGTGGTACAAGGGTTCATTTGGCAGAACTACCGCATCGCAGTACGATCGCATATCCTGAGCGGAACTACCGCAACCCAATCTGACCAAAACTTAGTTGGCGGTACGTTATTTCTAGATAGGGCCAGTTTTGGACATCTAAAGGAAACGGTAATACTGCCCTATGTGAACGGAATTACCGGAGTGCGGAACTACCGCATATACAACAGAGGTAGTACCGCGCCGCAAATTCAACGGCTAGTTCAGAGGCATTAACTATGTTTGCTATAACCATTACTGTGCAGTCGGTGGAAGTGTAGTAGTACCGGCCGATGAACGGCGGTACTACCGCTCGTGCTGAAAAATTCAGGATCTTACCTCTAATGGTCCAATTTGTTGGTGGGGGGGGGGGTAAATACCCCTCCACCAGTTCAAGAACTAAAAGAGGAGATGTCATTTAACATCTTTGAGCTAAGAGCATACTCTCTACACCTCATATACACTTATTGTATTCATTGTGAGGTTGTTGAGCAAAATTCAAGTGCATTCATTTCTAGATTGATCCTTGGCACTTGATTGCCGTCAAGCGAAGATTGTGGTTCATTACTCTTGGTGTTTGTCGGCACCTAGACGACTTGGCAGGAGTTCACGCGGTGATCTCTTCAAGAGATTGTGAAGAGGCCCGGCGCCAAATTGGGAGTGGCTCGGTGTTCGCCATCTCTGGAGCGGAGGAAGAACAACCATTAGTGAAATTGATGAGCAAGGCTTAATTCGTGGAGCCTGTCCAAGTTGCTTGGGCTTTCCTCAATGTGGACTAGTGAAGACCGGCAAGTCTTCGATACCACGGTAAAACATAGCGAGTCATCATTTCATTATTTCTTTGCCTCTACTTTACGCATTTATATTTCTAGCAAATTGAGATTATTGAGATTGTCATTTTTAGTAGTGCTAGAGATATATTTGTAGAGTCTTGTCTTGTGGTGCCTTAGCTTTACTAGAATTGAGTAGGTCTTGAATGGCAATATAAATCTTACTTAGCTCTAAAATTGTAGAAATTAGTTTTAGAAAGTAAGATTTTTTTGAACCACCTATTCACCCCCCCCTCTAGTCAGTTATCTTTGATTCTACAAGTGATATCAGAGTTTGGTCTCTCATTGATTTAGACTTAACCGTATAAGAGAGAAAAGGATGGCTACTAAGGGAATTGCTATAGAAAAGGCTCCTTTATTTTATGGCTCAAATTACGCATATTGGAAAATTAGGATGTCTATTTATTTAAAGGCCATAAATCCGAGCATATGGAAAATCGTAAATGAGGGTTACGTTATGCCTCTTGATCCACTACATCCCACTGAACTTGAGGGGCGTAATGTAGGGGTGGATAACGAGCCAGCTCGGCTCGGCTCGGCTCATTAAGAAAACGAGCTCGGCTCGGCTCGTTAAGTTAACAAGCAAAATACCAGGCTCGGCTCGTTAAAAAGCTCGAACTCAGCTCGTTAGGCTCGTTAAGAAAGTCAAGAGATCACAGCTAGAAGCTCGTTAGGCTCGCTAAAAAGGAAAATCAGCCTAATAAAAATTTTAGAAAGTAAAGAGATCACAGCTTGGGGCTCGTGCCTATCTGGATCGCCTAAGGGTTGCTGGGTTGGGCTGGCTTGGTATTACTGCTCTACTATACTGGTTTTTTAACAAGCTAAATGAGCTTAACGAGCAACTCGCGAGCCAGCTCGAACTCGGGTCGTTAAGAAAACGAGCTAAATTGCTGGCTCGGCTCGGCTCGTTAAGGGACTGAGTTCGAGCCGAGTCGAGCCAAGCCGAGCTGGCTCGCGAGTTTCGAGCTTTTTTTCCACCCTTAGCGTAATGCTCATTTAGATGCTTAAGCAATGAATGCTCTCTTTGGTGCTTTGAACGTGAATGAGTTCAATAGAGTGAGCAATTTGGAAACCGCTCATGATATTTGAACTACCCTCTCAGAAATCCATGAGAGAACATCCACGGTCAAAGAGGCCAAATTGCATAGGCTTCAGATTAAGTATGAGACATTTATAATGTTGCCACATGCGGATATAAATGAAATGTACTCTCGCCTCAACAACATTGTAAATGAACTCAAAGGCTTGTGTACGTCACTAACCGATGTTGATATTGTGAGAAAAATGCTTAGGGCCTTACCGGAGAAGTATAAGACCTTGGTGACTCTATTTCTCAGTTCATCCGAATTGCCAAGAATGACGTCAACCGGTCTCTTGGGCAATATAATCACCAATGAGTTATACAAGAAGAACAATAAAGAGCTTTTGGAGTCATCTTCCTCAAAGAAGAAGACTACCGCTTTCAAGGCAAAGGCGGAATCAAGTGATGAGGTAGACGATGAAGAAGAAGACTCCGAAGAAGAATTTGCTCTTCTTGTGAGGAGAATGAAGAAATTCATGAGAAGATGCCCATATCGAAGTTTTGATTTTGATAAAAGCAAGAAAGGACAATTCTCCAATAACAACAAGAGTTATAGCAATATTCATTGCTATAAGTGCGATGAGAAGGGGCACATTGCCTAGAATTGCCCCAACAAGAAGGATGACAAGGGCAAATCATCAAAGAAAAAGGAATACAATGGCAAGAAAAAGCTTTTTAAAAAGTTTCACAAAGATGACAAAAATGAAGCTCATATTGGAGAATGGGATTCCGATGAAGAGTATTCAGATTCCGACTCCGATTCCAATGATGAAGGGTCCTCCAAGAAAAGAGGACTTGCCGGCATCGCCATCAAGGAAGCTCCGTCGCTATTCTTCACTCCTACTTACCTCATGGCAAAAGGAGATAAGGTAAAATCCATTAATGATAATGAACCTTCATATGATGAATTAATGGATATATTTGAAGAATTAAATGAATATCTTGGAAAAGAGATATAAAAATTTAAAGTCTTAAAGAAAGAGTACATCTCTCGAAAAGACTCTTATGAGGAGCTAAAGGAAGCTCATAATTCTCTTCTCTTGAAAGATATTGAAAAATCTCATTCAAATGTTGGAATTACTTGCAATTTAATGAATTAGATGCCTAGAGTAGAAGTTGCTTCAAATGCTTTATCCATGTCTAACACTTCTACATCATGTGATGATTTGTTATCCATGCCATGTTGCTCTAAAAATGATTCAATTGCTAATATGGCTAACACATGTGATCCACTGCTCGTTGTTAAAAATCATGAATTAAAAAGAGTAGGTCACCAAGCTAAGTAAGAGCTTGAAAAGATGCTTCAAGGGTAAAGCAACTCTTGACAAGCTATTGAGTGAGCAAAAGTGTTAATTCAATAAGGAAGGACTTGGGTTCATTCCCAAGAAAAGTAAGAAGCCAATTTATAAGCCAGCAAGGTTTGTAAAAGAAAATGACAAATATTACAATAAATACCGTAATATAGGACATTTGTCAAATGCATGCTTAATTGTTAATACTAAGTCTTATGTCATTTACGATTCTTGCTACATGCTTAGAAAGTCTAAAGATGACAAAGTAGTAGAAAAATTTATTGGCACTTCAATTTTAGGCGTAAAAAAAAACCATTTGGATGCCCAAAACCTTAGTCACTAACCTCCAAGGACCCAAACAAATTTGGGTACCTAAAAGAACTTAATTCTTGTTTTATAGGTGAACTACAAGACCGGTGGAAAACATTGGGTGCTTGATAGTGGATGCACTCAATATATGACCAGCTATAGAAAATGTTCACCACATTCGAGAATGGAAAAGGAATTGACAAGATCACATTTTGTGATAATAACAAAGAAAAAGTAATAGGTTTAGGTAAAATTACTGTCTCAAATGACATTTCTATTTCTAATGTATCTTTAGCTGAATCACTAAATTTTAATTTGTTATCCGTTGGTCAAATATGTGATCTTGGTTTAACTTGTTCATTCTCTCAAAATGGTGTTTCTATTTTAAATTAAAAAGAAAATTCTTTAGCTTTCAAGGGATTTAGATTTGGAAATCACTATGCTCGAATCCATTTTCAGCTACCACATAAATCCTGAACTCCAAAAGATCACGAATTCGAAACTCAAAACATTTCATTTAAACGATATCACGGAAGGTGATCAAATTACTTTCTTTCTATAAGAATCAACAACACACTCACAATCCACTGCTGACAACCTTACTATAACAACCACTTTATCCTAGAGGTGATCTACTACACAAATTAAAAGGTTTTAGCAAAACTCTTTCATCAAGGACATGCTATCATCTGACGATTCCACAATCATGTAGGCATAAGCCACCTATTAAATCACGTCAGTTCAACTCTTAGTGATGCTCAACACCAAATCTTAACAAACAACAATTGCACTCCAGCCATCGTTGTTATCAATTGGCTTCATTATGAAGTCTAGTTGCTACCTACTTTTCTTTGCGAATCATATGAATATTTACAAACACATACTCAACTGTTTCTCCTCATGTTTAGATTTCGACAAAATCACACTAAAAATTAGAGAATCGAAATCTTCCATCGATCAAAAGTCTCAACAATACTACAACCAAATTCATCGTGTCATTCTCTATAGAAGAACTATCTAGAACCCCTTCCATAAATTCTAGATCCACCGATATTCAATCCCTTCAACCTTTTGTATACAATTCCAATAATTAATCATACTAAGGAATATGTAAATCTAGCAAGCATATATGATCATCAAGTACCTACAGAAAATATAACCCCACAAATAACATCTATTAAGGCAATAACCTAGCACTCCTCCAGTTTCCCTTTCCACGCATTTAGATTAATCCATTGGGACCAAATAATCCAACAAGTTTAGCAACTAAACAATTTTAATGACCAGACCAGTTCATCAATGTTCCATACTTGTTAATAACTCTATTGATTCTAATTAGGTATAGTCATACTCATAATCACAATTCATCAAAAACTACTAGAAGACAACATCAAATTAACCAAGTACACTTCCAAAGATGTTAGTTGAAATTAATTATGCACCACGCAAAAACCACATCTTGATTTTTCATAACTTATCAATTAATCTATATGATTACCACCTCCCACTTAAACACATCAAGACACCACAAAAGAGTTTTAATACTCTCTTTCAAAAAAAAGATGTATCAAACTTCAACACTCGAAATAATCCAAAAGGAATACATAGAACCCAAAGCTTTCACATGCTAAAGAATTTGCAATAGAAACTTTCATTATCCAAAATATCAAATGAGTAATTGAGTCATGTTCTCCAGTAGGACAGATGGAACAACCATGGAAATAACAAGCTCGCCGATTAACAATGTTCACGAGTAGCAAAAGCAACTCAATAGTCAAAAAAACAACACTTGTTTCAGAGCATCAATTAGAGAACCATTGAAACCCATCAACTGCAATGAACCACTAACCCAAGAGAAATTCAACAACCACAACTGGACAAAAATCGGCCAAATTCATACTCAAGGAAGAGAACAACCTTTCTAAAAAAAAATCACCATCAACACATAACTATGGTACTCGGGGTAGTTACTTCCCTATTCCCATACCACGAACGGTGGTGTAACTTGGCAAAGCACAAGGCCACGACCTCAACCTCACAACATCAACTATCATCACACATAACAAATATAATCAATTATGAGTATACAAGATCATCTCATAACAATCATTGAATAAATTCATAGGTATAGAAGATCATATCATATCATAGATTAACAATACAACATAACAGAAACGGAAATGCATTGCTTGACCCATCCCTACCTGCTGTGCACTAGTGTGTCAAGATTTTAGGCTAATTAACCATTAACAAATTTTAGCAAATTAAGTTACCTAAGTTATCAACCTATTCACCACGGACCTAAAGCCCACTCTGTTACCAACTGTAACACCCTGACTATGCGGGAGCCAAGATGCTATCTAATCTTCTAACACAAATCAACAATGAGAATTTATTCCAACAATTTAATATTTACTAACAGTTAAACATCAACTCACAAGAGTATTGTTACATTAAGAAATCTAAATTTCAACAAGTATGTAATCTCTAAATTCCAGATTATAACGTTCAGTCAAGAGGAATAATATCAAGGATATATCCGATAAATGTAAAACATCAACTAGTACGAACAAAACTTAAGGACGATCAATAGAAAACAACATGACACCAATTATTACAATTCATAACTCTCATATGAAAGATAGTTGCAGATTTATTATCCTACTTGTGACATAAGTGAGAGAGTGAGTTTTTCCCAGGTGACTACTCCCACCCCAAAGCGTGTCGTCCTCAAAGGTTACCTAAAAACAACACATGCAAGAGTGAGTCCACGACTCAGCAAATGCAATTGAATATCACAGAAAGCATCAAATCAAATACATATCATTCAGAATATTTCGAATACATAAGAAAATGCTATGTATCTTATGCAAGTATGGAAATGCATCCACTTCTCTTCTGCTTATACCAGTATAGCCAGTGAACACCCGTCGGTGTTCACTCAGGCCTGCATTATCAAAATATGGGGATCCAAGACCCGTATGAAGAATCTTTCATACGGGGATCTATTTTCCCATATTGGAATGATGGGACTTATTTGCCCATATTGGAATGATGGGACTTTCATTACCCACTCCTGTGGGTGAGGCATGAATGAATGAAATGAAATAAATAACATAATTGCCTTCTCTCATAGAAGTGAATGGATATCAACAATGAACATAATCATGTAAGAACGGAAATACTCATCATCCATAGTATTCAAGCATGACATTCCCATACAAATGATTTGAAACACACAAACATACAAGTTAATTCAATATGTACTTGCCTTTCGCGTTGCGACACGTTAGAAGGTAAAGAAGGTGCCACTAACTCCGAATTCACTCCTCCTACAACAATTAAGTTTCTCAAAACAAGTTTGACAAGGTAATATAACGGTATTCGCAACGCTCTCGAACGTAATCCCAAAACCCATGGTTTAATCATTTAGTCTACTCAGATATGACAACAACTAGCAGAAAACTAAAAATGGACAGTAGCATTCTAAAATACATAACTTTCTCTCTGTTAATCACAAAAAACATACCCAGATCCTCTGTAAAGATAACAAAATCATCTACAAAAACTTAGTTGGTGAGATCTCCTAATTCTGCCTTTAATTGAATCTTGCATACAGTTGAAAACCTACTGTCACAAACTAACAGACAAAATAGACAGCAATAAAAGAATAGCTATAACTTCCAAATGGCTGAACCAAAAACTATGATCTTTAACAATACGGAAAGCTAATAGAATCGCCTACAAAAGTCATGTTGGGAGACATCTCTGATTCAGTCATTATCAAATTCTTATTTATTAATTACGACGACTGCTGTAATTTGACAGGTTTGTGGACAGTAGTAAAGAAATTAACGTATCTCCCAAACTAAAATTCCAAATGAAGTGATCTCAGATCCTACAGAAACATAATGACATTCCCCACATTTCTCTAGGAGGCCCGAACCTCTGATTTCTCATTGATATAGTGCAAAACTACTGAACAATAAGACTACAGATTTATGGATCGCTTCCAACAGGAACAACAATACGCTATTCGACATCAATCGCATAGAAAAGAACTAAACAAATCAACAAAGAATTGAGGATCACCCTTGAGGATACGAAGAAACCCACTGAAATCCTCACGAGGATCTCCTCTCCCCTTCCTTCTCCCTCTTCCTCTTCTTTTCTCCTTGGCTGGCGGCACCCGAAGGGTTCTTCTCCCTCCCTCCTTCTTGGATAGCATCAAGGGAGGTGGTGGTTATCGTAGTGGTGACGGCACTGTAGCATAGACGTGCTACAGTAGCCCTTGGGGTTTTGGCTGCCCCTAATGGGCCAAGGCTATGGCCCTTTGGCTCAAGATTTAATCCCCTTCAAGAGAAATTCTGAAATCCCTTCTTAATTCCTAACAAAACGGTTGGAATTCAAATATAGTTCTACAGATTGAACGGGGTATTACAAAAATAGAGTTGTAGAAAGGAAAAATCGAACATTAATTGAAATGGCTCGCATAATGTTTGATGAATATAATACTTCCGATAGATTTTGGATGGATGCAATCAATACCGCTTGTCATGCCATAAATCGCCTTTATTTGCATCGTCTTTTGAAAAAGACTTCTTATGAACTCCTTGTTGGAAGAAAACCGAACATCTCATACTTTCATGTATTTGGTTGGAAATGTTATATTTTGAAAAAGGGTGTTCGTCTTTCAAAATTTGCAAGTTGATGCGATGTTGGTTTCTTGCTTGGATATTCTTCAAATAGTAAAGCTTATCGTGTCTTCAATCAAAACTCTGGTTTAGTTGAATAAAAACATAATGTTCAATTTGACGAAACTAACGGCTCTAAAAAAGAACAGGAGAATTTGAATGATGTAAGAAATGAAGCTTTAAGATAAGCTATGGAGAACATACAAATTGGAGATATCAAGCCAAAAGAAGATCCAAATAATACATCATCTTCCACTCAAGTTGAACCTCCTATCTCTTCCACAAGAAGTCAAATTCAAATTGATGAAGAGGACAACAAGAAAGTGTTGGGTCACGGGTAGGCTACGATAGCAACAAATCAAAAATTTCTACCACGTAAACCAGGAAGCAAAGCAAGTAGATGATCACAGATCGTTACCACCAGACGCACAAAGCAGCGGAAGAAGGGTTGGAGCAGCCTGGTCCAACGAAGAGCGCATCGATATAGTGGTCGTAGTTGATCGTCTCCTCCAGCGACCTCTGCAGTTCCTTGTGAAGATCGCAGATCGTCCTCAAGCGCAACAGCAACCGCAGTAGCACCTCTACGGTATCCACACGTCCAGGGAAGGAACAACCATGCGCCGGTGTGCTAGCACCAAGTCGCACGGTAGAGCTATCCGGAAGATGGCGGCTAGGGTTTTGGTGGAACAACTCAACTCACGACTTCCGTGTGTCTCATCTATTACGTTCACCTCTCTTCCCAACAGCCTCATGCATCTCCTTATATAGTGCTCGTGACGGATCCTATCCGAACACGTTTGACGAATCATATCTGTACTGGTTTGTTCCAATCCGTTAAGTGTGTGACCCTGTAGGTTCGTGCATAATCGGTTGTGACTCGGAAACCCTTTCCGATCACAAGTCGTTAGCGGTTCCTAGCAGGACATAACGATTCCCGAATACACACAAATAATATCGGATGAACCTTAGTGTAACATGATCTACGACCAGGTCCCCATCACTTACGACCAGATCCTATCTCTATACGACCAGTTCGTATTTGGTCACGACAAGTTTGTAACTCCTTACGACCAAGTTTCGACCATTCTGTGATTTCGTTCGACCAGTCTACGACTAGCTCGTATCTCCATACAACCATTCTATAACTGATCAAACTAAGCGACTGACGAGGATTAAAACCTCTATGTATTAATTTAATACATAAAAGACCATACGTCTTCATGGTCGTAACCCCTAAGGCTAATGACCTCACTGGTCGTAAGGATTCCAGAGGTTACACGATGGGTACCCTGGTCGGACAAAGCTTTGTGCCTAGGCTTCGACCAGGTAGCTGCTTGGAAAAGCTATGAACTGGCATTTCTTACCGTATGATGAATGGAACACGTGTTATATGTTCCAAACCATGCGATGATATAATCCTAAGACACTGACAATTAACTACCCTACGGTTAAGCATTTCACAGACAACCGCAAGGAAGTTAGCACACTGTTAATTGCCTTACCGCTCCGACCAGTCGTAACGTTTCACCAGGGACGCCTCCTCCAGGAGTAACTGCCACCTCTTCAGGAGTTATTTAAGGGTGAAGCGCAGAAGACGAAGGGACGGGACAAGAGACAACAGAAAACAAGAGAAGACAAACACAGAAGCCTAAGCGGTGGAATTAGAAGCAAGACAGTCAGTCTTAGACTTAAAGTCTAAGCGTGATTACTTAGTTAGACATTTCACACATTCAGTGTATTTATGGTAGTTCCTAGTCAGGTCTTGTAAATCCAGTTCATATCAATAAAGAGCGGCCCCTATTCCATCCCAGGATATTTCACGTCATTTTCCTCTTTCATTTTCATAAGATCGGCGACTCGATCGTCGACAGCTGGCACCGTCCGTGGGGAAGAAGACGTAAGTTTCCTGAAGAAACTCTTCGCTCATACAAACCCTTGCCCAAATTCCTGCAATCGCTCATGCGACTATGCCCGGAGTTTGGGATGAAGAGAATTGGTTCGACTTGACAGACTACGCCGGCCTCGACTTGGAAGGATGCATCCGTGCCATGGAAGAAAATGGCATGTCATCCTCCTCTTCCTCCTCCGCCGGCTCGCACGTCGCCAACGTTAGCGAGGTCGATCGGATGAATGAGGATGCGCCACCACCACCAGTGGCGCAATCAGAGGAACCAGCTATTCTGATCAGCTCAGAATGTCAGGGGACCTCTTCAAGCCCGGTCTTTTCGACCGGCAAAACAGGTAAAGAAATTTCAGTGCCACCACTCGAAAATCTCTATACTCTCAATGAAATCATGGCTGAAAGATACTCTCCTATGGCTTCTGGCAATTCCAGGAGTCAAACGACACCTGGTAACGGTGTCGATGAAGCCTCCACTGGTCGTAGACCATGTGGAGATGATCACACTCAGCATACGATCGGTAGTTCGTCGGATCAGGCTGAGAAGACCTCAGGAGGTGCTCATTTCCGACCGCTCTCCGTCGTGGAAACTTCTGGCAGAAGCACTGAGAAGCTCTCCATTAGTTACGATGGAAGCTCATCGGAAGATCGATGCTAGAGGCACGAGGTCAATGCGATTGGAGATGAAAATCAAGAAGCCCTGCACGGTCCTACATTCTCTACCACGCCATCACGTGTTGTTAGAGATGTTCCGGGCCATCAGGCACTAGCTTCCGGAGGCAACGGAGCTGATCGACGTCAATCAGTTAACTCGCCTCGCATTGCCCCACCTAGAGTAACTGATAAGACAGAATAAATCCGAAGGTCGGGGGAAGGTTCAGGCCTGCGTACACATATGACTAGTATGAACCCCCCGAGACCTTCGGTAACTGTACAAAACTTACGACGTGTTCATGATATGTTAAATAATTCTGATCCTACTTTAGCAGAAACTCCAGGTTTTGTACAGCTCGTAGGTCAAGTGTCCAAAGTTCTCCAACAGACCATGCAACGCACGGAAGCGTACCAGGAACAAAGGGTTTCAAGGAGTCAAACTATGACTTCATCCCAATGTTCCTCCCTCAGCAGAGGACAACATGGTCATGCTAGGGAACAATCGATACCAAGACCCCCTCGACGATTCCGACAAAGGAGTCACGAGGGGAGAAGGCTATTTCAGGAAACCACTCCCCCATCACGTCAAGAAGAACCACCACTTGGACTCAACGATCTCCGACATCGTTTGAATCAAGTGGCCAGTCGGAGGCATCACATTAATGTCCATGATCGTATCGGCACACCGGAGTTCCAGCGTTCCAATCTTAGGAACCGGTCTCCGACCGATTACAATCCGGCACCTTCCTAGAGAAGGCGCCATGAATCAATCACAGGTTGTCGAGCCTTCTCTGTAGGGCTCCAAGCTGTGCGTTGGCCTAACCGGTTCCGACCGGCCAACTTGGACAAGTTCAATGGGACTCAAAACCCATTAGAATTTCTCCAGATATATACCACCGCCATCAGAGCTGCTGGTGGCGATGTGAATGTGATGGCCAACTATCTACCCACCGTGCTCGAAGGGTCTGCCCGGTCATGGTTATTGAACCTACCGGTCGGATCAATCTATACTTGGGAGCAACTCTGTGATCTTCTAATTGCAATCTTCGAGACACGTCGATGCATACAGGAAGGAGGATGATCTCCACCGAATCCGACAGGGTTCTGATGAGACTTTACGTCAATACATCAAGAGGTTCAGCCAGGTTCGCAATTCTATACCCGAAGTCGTAGAGTCATCTGTTATTCAAGCTTTTAAAACAGGTCTGAGAAATCGGCGGTTTGCGGAGGATATAGCAATGAACCCTCCAAGAACAACCGTTGAGCTTTTTGACATGGCTGACAAGTATGCCACCGCTAGCGAAGTAATCGAGTGGTGCGAAGCCATTGATCGAAAAGACAAGATTTCTCAGCCCGGCCTGGACAAACCAGAGAAAAAGAATAAGAAGTCTCTCAAGAAGAAAAAGAACCGCAGACCTGATGACAAGGAGGTCCTAGCCATTCCTGATAAGCTCATGAAGGGTAAGAAGGACTACACCGGTCGAGGCAAGACGAAAGCTCCGACCGAGGGGTTCCAGAAAAACAAGAAGTGGTGTCCACTTCACTAGCAGGCAGGGCATGATCTGCGCACCTGTCGAGTTTGGCAAAAGAAACTGGAGGATTATTATGCAGGTAAAGGACCATTTCATAATCAGAAACCGGAGAAACGAGCTCCAAAAGGACAAGGATGGCGACGAAGAGATGGAGTACCAGGATCCCCAACACACGGTCAACATGATTTTTGGAGGATCTTCTTCATACGAGTCCAGACGTCATCTAAAGGCCATGGAGCGGGAGGTCAACCTAGTTGAATCTCCGACCATTATCAAGCAATCGAAGTGGTCGGACACGGCAATTTCCTTCAGCAAAGACGACTGCCACATCCCTTCGACTCGACTAGGTAGGTTCCCTATTGTTGTTGAACCAACTATTAATAATTGTAGGGTTAATCGAGTCTTAGTATATGGAGGTAGTTCTTTGAATATATTATTTGCGGGAGCTTTAGAAGAGATGCAGGTCCCCATGTCAAAGGTGAAACCGTTGAAATATGCTTTTCATGGCATAGTTCCTGGCTCCACCACTAAACCGATAGGACAAGTTTCCCTACCGGTTACGTTCGGAAGGCATGATAACTTTCGAACAGAAAAAATTCCGTTTGATGTGGTAAACTTTGAATCCGCATACAACGGAATTCTTAGTCGACCGGCATTAGCAAAGTTCTTGATAGCCACGCATTACGGTTATCAGAGTCTGAAAATGCCAGGGCCAAAGGGAGTCATCACTATTCGAGGAGATCGAAAAATGGCTTACGTATGTGATCGAAAATCCTTTGAACTGGTCGATAAACTTCCGACCAGAGAGGCTAATCCATCTACCATGCAGGCCAAACACTCGAGACCGAAGATGACACCCAAACCCTCCGACCAGATAAAGGAAGTACCACTCAACAAAGGCGCTTCTCCGGATAACGTCAAGCCGCCACCTGGGTTAGGAAATACTGACTCATTTACCCGCAAGATTCTGGTCGGGGCAAGACTCGACCCCAAATAGGAAGAGTCACTCATCTCCTTCCTCCGAGCGAATCAGGACGTATTTGCCTGGCAAGCGTCCGATATGCCTGGAGTCCCCCGGGAGGTGATCGAGCACAGGCTAGCTCTCCAGCCTGATAAAAAACCGATCAAGTAGAAGCTGCGATGTTTTGCACCCGATCGGAAGGAAGCAATCCAGTCGGAGATTGACAAACTCCTCAAGGCTGGATTTATTCGTGAAGTCGACCACCCTCAATGGCTTGCCAATCCTGTAATGGTTAGGAAAAATAATGGGAAATGGCGAATGTGTATCGACTTTACAGACCTTAATAAAGCTTGTCCGAAGGATGTTTTTCCCCTTCCACGCATTGACCAACTCGTAGACTCTACCTCTGGGTGTGAGTTACTAAGTTTTCTAGATGTGTATTCAGGGTACCACGAGATTAATATGTGTAAAGAAGATGAGGAGAAAACTTCCTTCATCACCCCATATGGCACTTACTGTTATGTTAAGATGCCATTTGGTCTCAAAAACGCTGGTGCAACTTTTCAAAGGTTGATGCAAAAAAACCTTTAGTCCACAAATAGGTCGGAATATAGAAGCTTACGTTGACGATCTGGTTGTAAAGACCACCAACGCTGGCAATCACATCCCTAACTTACAAGAAACTTTCAACAACTTGAGAAGGCATAACCTCAAGTTGAATCCGGAAAAGTGTGTGTTCAGAGTTTCTGCTGAAAAACTACTCGGTTTCCTAGTCTCGGCTAGAGGTATTGAAGCAAACCTAGTTAAAATAGCGGCCATCGACCAGATGCGCCCTCCGACCACCAAGAAGGAAGTCCAAAAAACTAACCGGTTGTATGGCAGCACTAAGTCGTTTCATAGCAAGGTTAGGGGAAAAAGGATTGCCTTTCTTTAAACTTCTTCAGAAAATGAGAGTTTCGAGTGGACTAAAGAGGCAAACGATGCCTTTGAAGAACTTAAAAGTACCTTACGAGTACCCCGGTCTTAGTCTCTCCGAGATCGGGGGAAACATTGCTAATTTATGTAGCAGCAACACCACAAACAGTAAGTAGTGTACTGGTCGTAGAAAGGGATAACATCCAACGACCAATTTATTACGTAAGCGAAGTCTTACATGGACCAAAGGAAAGATACCCACATGTACAAAAGTTGCTCTATGGTCTCCTTATGTCTTCAAGGAAGCTAAGGCACTACTTTCAGGCCCACAAAGTGGTCGTACCGACTGGATATCCCCTTGGTCAAGTCCGTGGAAACAGGGAATCATCAGGACAAATAGCAAAATGGGCGGTTGAGCTAGGGGCGTTTGACCTTAATTTTATTTCACAAACAGCAATAAAGTCCCAGGCAATAGCAGAATTCATTGCCGAATGGACAAACCCTGAACCCACCCAAGGGCCCGAGTACGAACACCACGAGGAGTGGACAATGTACTTTGACAGTTCCTTGATGTTAAAAGGATCAGGGGCTGGAGTGGTCTTGATATCCCCTACTGGCGAACACATCAAGTACGCCATCTAGTTAAATTTTCCTGCCACAAATGATGTGGCAGAATATGAAGGTTTACTGGCAGGACTCCGAGCAGCTCGTTCGCTCGAGATTCGCAGATTACTAGTGAAAGGCGATTCTCAACTAGTAGCGAATCAAGTAGGGAAAGAGTATCAATGCTCGAGTACCAAGATGTCATCTTATCTAGCGGAAATACGGAAACTCGAAAAGCACTTCTTCGGTTTTCAGATCCAACATATTCCTAGAAAGGAAAACTTTCTGGCGGCACCGGTTAGCGCGGATGGCCTCCACGAGGTCGGCCGTCCCCGCCTGGAGTTTTTCTCGAGCAACTCGATTCACCCTCGGTAGTCGAGCCTTCCGAGATCATACATGATTCTTCTGGTCGTATAAACCGATAAAAGGAACATGGATGCTCCACGTGTCGTTGACGGTTGGTATTTATCACGATCAAGGTAGAGACGGATGACATCGATCTACAATTATCTTCACATGACATAATTCCGGAAGATGATTTAGAGGCGATCGATAGCACTAAAAGCCAAATCATACACTCTAATCGAACGTACCTTGTATAAATGAGGATCTCATGGAGTGTTGATGAGATGTATATTTCAAACGGATGGCATTAAGTTGCTAACCGAAATCCATGAAGGAGTCTGTGGAGCACATCATTCCTCTGTAACTCGCTGGGTAAAGCCTTCAGGCAAGGATATTACTGGCCAACTACCCTTCATGATGCAAAAGAGCTTGTGAAGAAGTGCGTACAATGTCAGTTTTATAGCCGGCAAGTACATCAGCCAGCACAAGCCTTACAAATAATTCCTCTTTCTTGGCCTTTTGCAACCTGGGGACTGGACATTCTGGGACCTTTTCCAAGAGCATCCGGGGACTTCGAATTCTTTTTCGTCATGATTGACACGTTTACAAAATGGATCGAGGCCGAGCCAGTTGTTAAAACAACAACTGAGGCAGCTAAGAGATTCCTCATGAAAAGTGTGATCACACGATTTGGTGTACCCAGTCGTATAATCACAGATAATGGTGCCCAGTTTTCTAGCAGTCAATTCCAGGAATTCTGCGATGAACTTGGTGTCAAAGTTCATTTTGCTTCTGTTGCTCATCCGCAGAGCAACGACGCAGTTGAGCGGGCTAACGGTATCATTATGCAAGGGATCAAATGCCGAGTATTCGACCAGTTAATCAAACGGTCAGGAGCTTGGGTTCAAGAACTCCCATCTGTATTATGGGCCATCCGAACCACGACCAGTCGTGCGACCGGTGAAACACCATTCTTTTTGGTTTATGGTGTTGAAGCTATGCTTCCTCCAGAACTCAAAATTGGCTCTACTTGAACTGATCGTTTTAACGAAAACGATCAGAATGAACGAAGACTCGACGACGTCAATTTCCTTGAAGAACGACGAAACCAAGCCCTTATGCGATCAATCACCTATCAACAAGCCATGCGAAGGTACCATAGTCATAAGGTGCAACCTCGCAGCCCTTCTCAGAGGTGATCCGGTTCTTAAAAAAATTCAGAACCAAGCAAATCACAATAAACTTTCTCCCAAGTGGGAAGGTCCTTACACTATGGTCGGGTTACCCGACGAGGTTCCGTACGACTAGCTATGTCTGATGGGCAAATTTTTTCAAATTCTTAGAACATTGATCAATTGTGTAAGTTTTATGTTTAATTATTTTACATTCTTTCAATTCTTTCAATTTCAATAAATTCATTTATTTATTAAGAAAAGTAACCTTGCTTATATATATATATATATATATATATATATATATATATATATATATATATATATATATATATATATATATATATATATGTGGTCATTCATTATTGTTAATTTAACTGGTCGGATAAGACAATCTTCTCTCCGACATCCTTTTTCAAGGATCTCTGTTACTCTATGGCAACGACTTCTATGTCATACGCTGTATTGGTCCTAGTCATGAGCATTCTCTAAATGATTCCCACGCGCGATAACATTCTTTTCTTAAAGAAGTATACGAGTAATCAGAGCATCATACAAAATAACTTTATATACTGAATAATATGCTCAAGATTATGAAGATTATATTTCATTATTTCAAGATTCTGCTTTGCTCTTGTCCTGCTCTCGGTCGGACACGGAAAGCCTCCTAGTCGAAGTCTCCTTTTTTAGACGTGGTTCGCTTGCTTTCGAAGGAGCTTCCTAGCGACGGTTCTTTTCTTACGATCCTCGCTACCAGTCGGATAAAGAGCTTGAATACGTTTCACGCAATATGTTATATGACTTCAGGTCTAAGCGTTCCTTCCGACCAGACTTTAGGACAATAGATATAAGCAAAGTTCACTTATAATTAGTTGCATACAGTTTTGCATTTTTCTTATGTCGAATACAACAAGGTCTTTTTTCCGACCATCTACAATTTTTGATTGGTATTTCGATTATGACAAGCAAGGATCTATAACTAGTCAAAATCATACGCTAGTTCCGACTACAGTGATTTCCTAGTATTACAACGATCAATTTTTGTCTTAACATCAGCATATACCTTCAAAAAAATGGTTTCGACTTTCATTCTCTTTCTTGGCTACCTGCTTGTATAGTAAAGTTCTTATACTATAAAGCAGTCGGGGGCTAGGAAATATATGAGAATTTTAAAAGTCAATAGGATAAACAAAAGCATTGTTAATGACATAAAAGGTAAGTTTTATATATATTCAATATTTTTACTTTTGCAGGGGCCTACTCTAGAAATATTTCCAAACTAATTACTGTTTGATGGAGATCCGACCTCCATCTCCTCTACAACTTTGTCTCCAAGTGGCATGAGTTCTTCCATGAATTTGGTCGCCTCGTCAGGTAGGCAGTTGAAGTCATCTTCAACAGCTTGGAGATTAATGGAGGGGTTGGAAGCCTTCAGTTTTGCCAAAGCAAAACTAACTCCACTAGCACCGCCTGCTTTCATGGTCTGGGCATAATTCTTCCGAGTAGTCTTGAGCAGATTTTTTAGATCCTCTAGAAGTTGACCCAAATAGTTCATTTTCTCTATTGGATCTCTTAAAGAAGGCAGACTTGATCCTGATCCCATATCAAAGATCATCTTGTTCAAAACATGAATCTTTTCATCAATACTTTGCACAAGAGTTGCTCCTTATCCTGCTCAAATTTTAGAGTCTTTTCTACTCTGTCCAGCCTTTCTGTTTGCTCTACAAGAGTGAAGCGATTGATAAATACAAACATAATTGAAGGAACATAATAAGTCAAGTTTAAGACATATTACCTTCAATTCTTTTGTTAAGTGTTTCATTGCTGGTCGTCGCTTTGGCGATCGACCGGTCTCTAGCTTTAATTTCTTCTTCAAACAGAGCTGTCCTAGCTTTCTCAGCCACGATCTCTTCTTTTATTTTCTCCAAATCTATCGAATACGATAAGGGAGAATAGTTAGGGAAGGGTAAAGTTTTGAAGAAAGAAAAAACTTAAGTGAGAAGTTCTTACTTTTCAATTCGGAGTGTTTTTGCTCCAAGTCCTTAATTCGCTGAGTCAGTCCTCCGACCACAGCAAAATTCTCGACCAGATGCTGCACAAATAGTACTTTTCCTCTTTAAGTTCCTTGTAAACTTTTGAGAAGTACTATGGAACTGGTCGTAGATACTTACCCGGATCGCCAAATCATTATAACCGCCAAATATTGAATCAGGGTGCATTTTGATTTGATGATCCGATATTTTCCCCCATGCCTCGTCAAGCTCCTTATCGTCGATAAATTGGAGGTGAAAAGGGAACTTGACAGGTTGAGAAGGATTACCAACATTGGTCGGAACTTGTTGAGGGCCTTTAGGGGCATCTACCTCCGCAGAAGGAGTTAGAACCACCAATGGATCCAACTCGACCGTTGGTCTTGACACCTGCTCGGGGGCTTTTTCGACCATTTTTTCCTCAAGAGTTCTATCCTGGGAAGCACTTTGGTCAGGGACCTCCACGAATGCCTGGTCCTCAGGAGGAGTCCGGTCGGAAACAACTGGCACACCCGAAGACCTATGCAAAGCGAAGAAGGGAAGTTCAAAATACCAAATAATCAAGGAATTATTAAAGGTATGCACTTATACGATCAATTTCATTTGTACATACCTAGTTAACTTCCTAGATTTGACTTTGAAGCGCGGAAGAGTAAACTCTGTGCCGTCACCCTTCCTTTTCTTTTCTTCCGATTTTGCCGGTTCCAAACCGGCAGGGTTGGTCAAATCCGTTGCATCCTCCAACAAGATGTCGGAAGCGATGCCCTCGATCAGTTCGTCAAAGATTGCGTCCTTGACCATCTGGTCGGATGAATTGGTTTCACCAACCTCCAGACCAGTTGTTTCAGTAACAACTGTCCGGTCGTGAACGACCGGTCTGGGATCTACGGCTTCCGCAGTCACACACTGCTAGCCTTCAGCCTTCTCCACCTAAATCAAAAAACGAATTTGTGCCATTTAGATCAATCTAGGATCATGTATGCACTTAGAGTTTATTTTGAAAGTCAACTATACTTTTCTCAGAAAAGTCGGTAGTACCGACGTTTACTTGGTGGTACTACCGCACAGCGGAATGACCGGGAAGGTGGTGCGGTACTACCGCAACCCGGTCGGACCAAAACCTAGTTGGCGGTTCGTATTTTCCAGAGAGAAACCTTTTGGAGCATGTTTGCTCCCCTGGAAGGCGATAGTACCGGGATTCATTTGGCGGAACTGCCGCATCGCGTTACGACCGCATATCCTGAGTGGAACTACCGCAATCCAGTCTGACCGAAACTTAGTTGGCGGTACGTTATTTCCAAATAGGGTTATTTTTGGACCTCTAAGGGAAGCGGTAGTACCGCTCTATGTGAACGGAATTACCGGAAAGCAGAACTACCGCATATACAATGGAGGTAGTAGCGCGTCGCAAATTCAACGGCTAGTTCAGAGGCATTAACTACGTCTGCTATAGTCGTTACTATGCAGTCGGTGGAAGTGTGGTAGTACCGGCCGATGAACGATGGTACTATCGCTTGTGCTGAAAAATTCAGGATCTTGCCTCTAACGGTCGAATTTGTTGGGGGGGGGGTATAAATACCCCTCCACCAGTTCAAGGGCTGAAAGAGGAGACCTCATTTAACATCCTTGAGCTAAGAGCATACTCTCTACACCTCATATATACTTGTTGTATTCATTGTGAGGTTGTTGAGCAAAATTCAAGTGTATTCATTTCTAGATTGATCCTTGGCACTTGATTGCCGTCAAGTGAAGATTATGGTTCATTACTCTTGGTGTTTGCCAGCACCTAGACGGCTTGGCGGGAGTTCGTGTGGTGATCTCTTTAAGGAGATTGTGAAGAGGCTCGGCGCCAAATTGTGAGTGGTTCGGTGTTCACCATCCTCGGATTGGATGAAGAACAATCATTAGTGAAATCGAGGAGCAAGGCTTAATTCGCAGAGCCGGTCCAAGGTTCTTGGGCTTTCCTCAACGTGGACTAGTGAAGACCGGCAAGTCTTTGATACCACAGCAAAACATAGCGAGTCATCATTTGGTATATGAGTATACCTAAAGTGATAAAGGAGTATGTCAAGTTCTTTTAGGTGGTATATCAGAGGTGGAAGTAGTGGCGGAACCAGGAATTTTATGATGGGGGTGCACACTTCAAAGATTAAAAAAAATCTTGTACGACATATAAGTCATTTCACAAATTCAACACAATTACACAAAAAGTTCGAAATTAGTTAATAGTGCAATACAACTAGTTCAAATAAAATCTTACATGAATAAAATAGCCCTAAATAGCTAATAGAAATCACAATACCATACGACGCGATCGCATTCCTTGGAAACACTTGATTATATTATCATTACTAACCTTTGAGAAGATATCTAGCTCTATAAAGGTGACTAAACAATCATTCAATACTTGATCACCCATACTATTTCTCAACTTGTTCTTCACAAGATTCATCGTCGAAAATACTCTTTCAACGCTCGCCGTTACTACCGGTAGAAGCAATACCAATTTGAGAAGCAAGTACACCAATTTGTAAATGTCATGCTTCTTTGTTTCAACAAGCTTAGTAGAAAGCTCACTGAGATTCTTTAGGCCCTTAAATCTTTCATCGCTTCGCATATCATCAATGAAGTTATCAAGTTGAAAAGAAAGTCTAATTAAATCCGTGCTTGAAAAATCATTGGGATAAAAGTTGGCAAGGCTAAGCACTTTGTTCCTATCATAAGAAGCAAATGAATTCATAGGATTTAAAGTGAACATGCAAACAAGCAACTCCATATTAACCTTGTCAAACCGATTGTCAAGCTCTTGGAGAACATTATCAATGATGCCAAGATACACCTCCCTTCTAAAATGATTATAATTTGTTTGTTTTGGGTAAAAACGTGATGATCTTCCATGAGGCACATATCTACCATCTGGCTTAGGAACTTTGATGCCATATTTAGTGCAAAATGATGTTACCTTTTCTTGAAGGAATTCTTCTCACCCATCACACCTCATTCGTTGCATTCTATCCTTAGCCAAATTAACAAGTGTCATTGCATTAATAATATCTTGATCTCTCTTTTGCAAAGATTGAGACAACTCATCTGTGTCTCCAAGTATGACAAGCATCAAGTGTGCATTGAAAACAAAATCAAATGACTCAAAGGCTCCCACCATAGCATGTATTTTTGGCCAATCATTCTTCTGTGAGGGGTCTTTTCCAAGCTGTATGAGTATTTTGCGGATTGTTGAATACATACTAATAATGTGCAAAATAGTTCTATAATGAGAACCCCAACGAATGTCACCGGGCCTAGCTAACCCCATCTCTTGATTTAATCCACGTCCACTTTCAATCTCACCCAATTCTAGTGCTTCCAAAACTTCTTGAGCTCTAATATCTCAAGCATGTCATGACGCTTACAAGAAACTCCAATAATATTCAGCAAGTGAGAAACTTGTTCAAAAACCACACACAATCGAATTACCCTTGGCAACTATGAGAACTAATGGAGTTGATGTGCAAAACAATGGATGTAATAAGCAGAAGGAGACTCTTTCATAACCAATGTTTTCAGCCCTTTAATCTTGCCTTTCATGTTGCTAGCCCCATCATATCCTTGCCCACGGATTTGAGCAAGAGTCAACTTGTGATCAACAAGTAAGGACACAATTGCATTCTTAAGTGACAAGGAGGTGGTATCAGCCACATGAATTACTCCAAGGAACCGCTCATATACCCGTCATTCTTTATCAACATAACGCAAGCAAAGAGCAAGTTGTTCTTTGTGGGATGCATCACTAGACTCATCAGCTAGAATTGAATAGTGATCATCACCAATTTCTTCAATAATGTGCTTGGTAGTTTGGATGGCACAACAATTAATTATGTCCGTTTGTATCTCATGGGCAATCATCTTACAATTCCTAGGGGCATTGCTTAAGACAACCTTAGCAACCTCCTCATTGTTATTTGCAAGCCATTCCAAAAGTTCAAGAAAATTCCCCTTATTGCTAGAATTTGCACTTTCATTATGTCCACGATATGCTAGTCCTTGACGCAAAATAAACCTCAAGCATCTAATTGAATAAGTCAACCTAGAAATGTAAAGTTGTTGGTCCTCTTCGGTTTGCTTCCTAAGAGCTTGATCAATTGATGTTCTAGGTTTAACAAAGAAGTTGTATTTCTCTTGAGCTCGATTATGCACACTTCTCATACTACCCACATGCTTGTCAACTGAGTCATACCTATTCCAATTTTTAAATCCTCCTTTAACAAAACTATCGCCTCCCATTTTTTTTTCCTTGAACAAATAACAGACAAAGAAAAATACAGCATCCTTCTCTATACTATATTCAATCCAATTGTACTTATCAAACCAACTAACATTGAAGCGACGCCTTTTACCTGATATTTCCCTTACGGGAAAATCATGTTGACGAGGTTGACATGGGCCTTTAAGAATAAATCCTCTTGAACCGCATCTTGATCATTGACAAAGATATCTCATGATAGGTATCCTTTGTTTGGGATCATGTGGAAGAAGCTCAACATCATAACATAACTCATCACTTGTCATTCGGGTTGCTTGTGCTTCACTTTGCGATTGGGGTTGAGATTGAGATGGTGCATTCACAGATGGAATCGAATAAGCCACAACCAAAGCCAATTCATTTTCATTTATACTTGCTTCAGTTCCTCCTCCTTGAGTTTGAGTAGTTTTCGCTTCAACAGTTTTAGGCTTGACTGTCTTGGCATCTCGAAAGAAAGAAATGATATCTCCATTCCTTTTCATTTCTATTATTCAACTTGTCCTACATATACAAATCACAAAAGTCAGATGATGATCTTCCTATATAATTCCTAAATCCTAATTTCTACCATCATATTCTCATTCGGTCATTCCTAAATCCTAATTCCTCCCCATTATCTCTCTCTCTCTCTCAGTCTGCACCCTCCGGCCCCCATTATCTCTCTCTCTCTCTCTCTCTCTCTCTCTCTCAGTCCCAACTCCTAAGCGCAAAGGACGCTGCCCCTGGCCCCCAAATCCAATCCCACGCCCGGCGCCCCTGCTCTTCTTCGGCGGTTCGGCCCTACTCCGGTGCTCCTCACTTTGCACACTTGTATCAGGCTCACCACGCCCCATCGCCCCATCCCGCCAATTGACCACGCCCGTCACGGCGTCACCCGCCCTACTCCTCACCACACACCAAGCCCTCTGGCTGGCTCGGCCTCGGCCGCCTCGCTGACCTGCGCGCCTCCTCCCAAATCAATCCCATTCCCCAATCACCAATGTTTACTACCTTGGTGTTGGTGTTGCCCTTGTTGGAGAGGAGTTGGACCGTTACTGTTGGTCCTCGGCGGGCGGCGGCCAAGGCGCGTCTCTCAAGCGCTAGCGGCCGAGGCGTCCTCGGCGGCATCCCAAGCAAGGAGGGGAGGTCCTGGGTCCGACCCGAGGCTGGCGGCATCCCTGCAGGACTCGGGAGGAGAAGACAAGCCCTGTCTTTACTGACGCTGGTGCGTGTGTGGCTGAATTAGGCTGAGATGGGCCGAATTGAGCATACCTAAAAAAAATTCACTTTTTTTTAGGGATACCTGTGAATCACGGACACCCCCTTGCCGTCGCCCCTGAGTGAAAGTAATTAAACACGGGAGTTGAAAGTATTAATCCTCTCTCTCTATATATATAGACACACGCGTCGAGGCAACTCGAAGAAAAACATGCCAAGGAAGACCTTTCAAGTTTCAATCGTGAAGGTGTGATGTGGTTCAGATAAAAACGACGACCTAGCCAGCCAAAGTGAACCAAAAGAGAGCTAGCTCCCCGGCTAGGCCTACATGCGTGGCGGCCCTACCCCGGCGTGCAAGCGGCCGGGCAGGGCGCAGCTTGCTAGCCTCGTGTTCCTGGATCGACGCATATATCCCCAGTACTCCAGAGGCGATGGATGCGTGCGTACGTACAACTATAATTAATCATGCCCAACTGTTATGGTCCAGCCGCCCAGCACCGGCAGGCAGGCAGGCAGCCGCTGCGTGCTACAGCCATATAACCTGCATGCATGTGCCTGTTTTTCGTGCCCTCCAGCCACGCACACATGCAGCGACGTCGTACATGGCAGCTAGCTAGCCCGGCCCTCTGCTGCATGCGTCGTCCTTCGCCCGCGATCCCCTGCCGTGCGCTTTCGATCGATCGGCGCAACCGTTCCGTTCAATCTAGGCGCTTTGCGCGTCCAGCTGTCTGATGTCCGGTAGGAGATCTAGAGTTTTTACTCCGTGTACAGGGCCGGCCGGGGTGCCAAAACCATGCATGCTGCCCGTATTAATTACGTGCTCTGCTGAAATATCAGGACTACACATAGTCCCGGTGCACAACGAACTTCTTTTTCCAAGATACGAGATTCAAATTCAAATATAGATACACATAGTGTATTGAGTTTGAATGTAACACAAATTTCGCTTTCTACTCTAACTCATAGTTCTATTCTGCACGGAGTATTCTATATATCACTATAAATATATCAATATAGTATATATAGAAGAGCAAGAGTTTTATTATAAATATCTCATCATATAGCAATATGTCATTCGTGTACTCGTGATTTTTCTCGAAAGGATTTTTCACATAAAATTCGTGAATCACGTTTCTATTATTTGTACATTATTTACAACATAGTGTGCGTGAGTACCATTTTGTTGTCTTTTCTCTAGACCACCAGAGCATTCTCTTTTCTGGACGAATTGAGTCAGCTTGTGTAAACAAATTGAGGTCCTCTTTGAGGGAGATGTAGCTTTTATGAAAAGTTGTTTTTGACTTTCTGAGCTGAAAAGCAGCAATAGCCGATGGCTGTAGCTTTTCCTAAAAGGAATAAGTCCATTTTACTCCCTCAAACTTTCCAAAAAATTCGCTTAACCCCCTGAACTACAAAGCCGGTTTTTCAACATCCTAATCTTTCAAAACCGGTTTAAAATACACCCTGAGGTGGTTTAGCAGGGTGGTTTCGCTGATGTAAACCCAAATCAGCGTGGTTTTGCTGTGTTGGCAGCCATGTGTACACAGAGGGGTGTCCACCTCATTCTCTCGTTCAGAACAGAGGAACAAAAGCATAATACAGATCGAGGAGGTTCTATAGGAGGCTTAGGTGGAGCTCGGGCACCAGTGGCAAAGGCGACGGCGGCCACCAGGCAGGACCAAAAATGGGTTGCAGGGGCCTAAGAGAGTACAAAGGTGGTGACAGCTTGGTCCGAGGAGTACAGTGGCGCGCTCGCGGTGGTTCATGGCGGCCAGAGATGGGGGAGACAACGATGGGGACGACGAGAGGCAAAATGAAGGTGAGCATGAGCTTCAGTGGAGTGAGGGGAACTTACCAAGTGGATGGTGGAGGCGGAGGGGCTACTACTACAAAAAAAAAAGGTCTTCACAGACGGTTCAAAAACGTCATCACAGACGGTTTCGTGAGTCGTCTGAGTTTATGGGTCAGTGATGACATGAGGTCATCACAAACGGTTTTTGAACCGTCGAAAAAAGCTATCACAGACGGTTCTGAACAAGAACCGTCTGAGAAAGTTTTTTCTATTGCAAAAAATAGGATTTTGAGCCAAACCAATCAATTGCTAGACAGTAGTTTCCATATGCAACCTCTAGCAAGAAAACTAAAATCCAATAAAAATTCTGATGGCAAACACATTATAGGAAAGGGAAACCAAAAGGTTTCACAATGTCCCCTCCGAATGAAAAAATATATATAAAATTACAAAGTTAAACTAGCTAGAAACCATCTATGCCTTCAAGCTCCTGAAGAACTCATCGGCTTCTTAGATTGGCCTTGTGAGCTCCTCTCTGTACCTCACTAGCATATCACAAGATATTCTTGCATGTCGTCGAGTTCGACTCAAGCTCGTCAGCAAGGAGAGACGACTAAAAACCTCCAGCGACACTCTGACCTTAGGTAACACAAAATTAAGATAATTTTTTTACAACAAACCCTCAACAAATTGTGTATGTTTTGGGAATGTACACGTACCTTCCAATAGTTCGCCTCTTGCGGCAGACAAGGAGCTCCTCTGCATCCCTCCTCCTCATCGTCGTCGGCTGTGTCTCCTTGCCGAACCACGACGGGGAATCGAGGGTGGTCGCCGGAGCTCGGCGTGGGGAGGGGAGAGGGAGAGACTAATGGAAGACAAAGCTGGGGTGGCTATAATATATAAGGATAGCGCCAAAATATTTTGCCCCCGCGCACGCGTACAAAAATTTTCGAAATCCCGCGCCGCAAATCACAGACGATTTCATACAAAAACCGTCTATGATGACATATCACAAACGGTTTGTATCATGAACCGTCTGTGATAAGTATCTCATCACAGACGGCTTATATTAAAAACCGTCTCTGATTTTATCATGGCTTGAAATCACTAACACTCTGATTTTACTATGGCTTGGAATTTTCACAGACGTTTCTTGTTCAAAACCGTCTTTGATACTTTACAAACGGTTTTTAATACGAACCGTCTGTGATATTACTTCTTCACATACGGTTTTTAGCACAGCCAGTAACACAGACGGTCGCTAAATCAAAACCGTCTGTGATTGTATTTAATACAGACGGTTTTGGTGAACCGTCCGTGATGAGGCGTCCAGTATTAGCCTTTTTGTAGTAGTGTACGAGGCGACTTGGCGATGAAGGTCGAGGACGACGAATTGAGCTCCACGACGCAGCGGCGCTGAAGGGGAAGGAAGCTCAAATAAGTAGTTGGGAAAGGTAGAGGGAGGTGAGAAGGTCCTCTAGTAGGGACGAATTGGGCTTAAGCTCACTAGATAAAGGATGACGGAGGTGGCGGTGATACTCGGCTGAAAGCGAGGAAGACGGCGACACATGATGATTCTGTTAGTGAAACCCAAAATTGGCTGAGGAGAATTGATGGGTAGGTTCTGGAACACATTTTGACACGAGCCAAAAGCGGAGGAGCTCACCGGGTCGACGGGAACGGGGAGGCAAGGGCGGCGGTCTCATGAACGCGAGCTCAGAAAGGTCGATGGTGCAACTGCCTCTCACTCGAGATGACGCATGCCGATTGAACGTAACAAGGTGAACAGAGACATGATGTGGATGACGCGGGCATGCAGCAATGGTGGTGAGGACTTGAGGAGCCTTTCCAGCCATGCCTTGGCATCCCTCCTTCCTAGATAGCCTTTTCACCCGAAGCGCTGTTTCTGCTCAGTGGTGGTGAGGACTTGAGGAGCATCGTTCGCGGACTGAGATGGAGGCGAACACTGCAGGATGACACCGACAAGGGCCACAGGCTAAGGACCTACTCGGGTGTGGAGCAAGAGGGAGAGAGAGAAATGAAGAAAAAGAAGAGAGATGGAGTGCTCAAGGAGGAGGAAGACGATTGAAGGGCTAAGATCTCATGTGGCTAAATCCAATGGTTGTAGTGACTTTGAGAGTGATTTGATGGATCTTTTGTGGCTAAATCTGTGTATAAAAGTGTGTGGCTAGAGGACGTGGACTACTAATGTGGCAAAATCAAGTAAAGTGGCAGCCATGTGGACAAAACCACCCTACCAAACCACCTCATGGTGTATTTTAAATCGGTTTTAAAATATTATGGGTTAAAAAACCGGTTTTATAGTTTAAGGGGTTAAGCGAACTTTTTGGAAAGTTTGAGGGAGTAAAATAGATTTATTCCTTCCTGAAATGTCATTTGACAATCTGGTTTTTTGTTGGGCTGGCTGGCTGCTTCAGTTGTGGAAGAAGGATAAAATGTTTAAAACACCCTTAAGGGTTCTGAAGGCATGTTTATGTGCTGATTTAGTGTAAATATCATTATTTTTTATTCTTCTATGAAAATATTGATTAAACGACTTAATTTTACTAAGCTACGAACAATTGAGAAACATTTTGCAACTTCAAAAAAATCATATATGTGTTTGCTTGCATTCATCTAGTTCATGTTGAGATCATGTTCATGTTCTTTTTTTCGGATTTGTAACACACGAACACACAAATTGTAACATTTGGATCCAACCAAAAATAAAAGTGTGATTAACCACACCCTAACATGAACACAAAAAAAACTGTGATTAACCAAATTGTAATGACTTACTGTACTAAGTTTCAAACAATTGAGCAACATTTTGCACCATCCAAAATCACATGTAGATATGTATGTACACGTTTCAATTAATATTTTACAGTGAATTGATGTACAACAAGAATCCATGTGCATAAATCAACCAAATCTAAAATTTGGCTCACAATTTCACAATTTTCATGCTCACACAATACATTGGGCTCCTGTACAAATTTAGTAACATGGTCATAATCTCAACCTGATCTGTGCACAATATTTTAGCGCAAGAAGCACATGCAGCCTGTGTATTTGCTAAATGAACAATATGTAAACAACAAGATGCTGCCAACAAGAGCAATTGAAACGAAGCAGTTCATCGCCTCCCCATCGACTCCATGTGTACAAGCATTGGTTTAGCTACAACTACAAGAACAAGAAACACATGCAAGATCAGATATGTACATAAGAACATGCATAAGACACCGAAAAAAGAGAGAAATGTAGCAAACTTTTGGGAGTTACATTTAGGATGCTCAATCAACACTAGATATATGAAGAAATTCTTTTGTCAGTCAATTGAGTCTTGAATTACATTTTTTTCCTTTAGCATGCCATTTATCAGGATGATCTACACAAGAACAGTACTTGGATGATCAATTCCCCATGTACAAAATGACTCGTGGACAAGTACAAGGATGAATATCTCTACAGATTATACTAGAATTTGCATTACGTCGATTCATCTTGATAATTATCCATAAGAAAATGAATTAATCCAACAACTAGTAGTACCCTAAGTCTTGTTAAATTCTTGACAATGAACCAACAGTATATAGCTACTTGAATTATTTGTTCATCTAATGTATCATAATGTTTTACTGTTAGTTCAAACAAAATTAACAAGGAACAATTAATATAACCAATGAACTTTGCATCCCACGGGCATGACGTAACTATTTTTTACAACCTTGGATAACTAATCAGAGTACCATGTGCATATACCTTGCTAATAAAATTTCATTGAGAAAAACATGAATACTTCAAATAACAGAACGCACACAGATCTGAACATATCCACTCAGAAAAAAAAATGTCAAGCTTAGATCAATCAACCTAATCAACGACCATGAAGTCACGCAAAGAAGTGGTGAATTCATGGTTTAGCACTATCATTCATTCATGATGTCTATGGCTTGTCGATTATTTAGTTGGAGCCAAGCAAAACTGATTTGGTTGTCAGATCTGTGCCAACAAATGGAGGTGTACCGGAGGACGAAGGAGTGATGTACCTTGGGGTTGGAGGCGGCGTCGGCACCAGTTGGGAGGTGGCTGGGGGCCTTGGGACGGCGACGTGAGTTGGGGCGGTGGTGCGAGTTGGGGGAGACGGAGGTCTTGGGGCGTCGGGATAGCCGGAGTAGGGGAGAAGGAGAGGCGGGGAGGGCTTGGGATGGCGCGGAGTGAGCTTGGGGGTGGCGGCTCGGCCTTGGGGTGTCAGGGCGCGCGGGGGGTGGGGTCGGGAGAGCCGGAGTTTTGGGGGAGACAGAGAGGCGGGGAGGGAACTTGGGGCGGTGGCGCGATTTGGGTTGGCGGCTTGACCCAGGGGCTAACGGGGTGGGGTGGGGCGGGGAGATCAAATGGATGGGGACCCTTACTGGTAAATAGGTGTACCTCTTCCGCGAAAAGCTTAATAAGCTACTTGCTTCGGCATTTTCATGTGATTTGGCTTTTGGCTTACTGGAAGCTAGCCTGTTTGGGAGGCTTCTGGCTTTTCTAAAGTCTAAGCTGGCTTAAAGCTCATCAAACAGGATTTTTTTAAAAAATAATACATTTTTAATATAATTACAGAAATAAATGACCATTTAAAAAAATTACAAAAAATAGGCTTCTGTCATCGCTCCTAACGGCAAAATGGCCCTGTCGCCATTTGAATTGGCGACATGAGCCATGTCGTCATGCAAATAGTGTGTAATGTCTCTGTCACTATTCCAAATGGCGAAATAGCCCTGCCACCATGAGGTTGGCAGTCCGGACAGCGTCGCGGGAACCTCATCCGACTGCTCCACTCGAGGCGAGCACTGTGGAGGTCGACATGGCAGGCGTGGAGGTGACGGCCATGGGGATGATTTATCTTTTTGAAATATGTTGCGATGGATGTTCTGCTTACATAATTGTGATTTGTATAACAACTATGTGATGGCGCATGTCCTCTTTAGTCATGTTGTCCGATGTATTGATGTTACGTCGTGCGTCGAATTATTATGTGTAACCTATATACTACCGCTAATATTGTTTCTTATAACTTTATGTTTTTGTTTCTTACTATGAACAATGTAACCACTTAATTTTATGTCTTAATGTAACCGCGTAGAGGTCGACCGGGACAGCGATGGCACTTTCCAAACCTTTGTCGGGCGCTGGGGGGGGCATCCTGGCTTCGCCATCACCTACATCGAAGTGCGGAGCAAGCTCTTCGGGGATGCGCTATAGAATATATCGCTTCGATCCATCATTGAAGTATCAGCGTTTGAGCAGGGCAGCGATGGTGGGTGATCTCACCAATTACCAGCTTGTGGAAGGAAGAAGGCAGCAACACCTTGAGGTGCTTGGTCATGGTGCACACACCATGGTTGCTAGACGATTCCATGACGGAGATGCAGACAAAGGTGTGAGACTTCGCCCGGGGTGTTCATTTGTTTCCCTTTGCCTTTGGGTAGTAATAATAAGGCAAAGAAGACCACAGTTCCTTGCCTTGGTGATTCTCACCCGTTTGACTTGGGATCGAATGGATGGGACCCTTACCAGTAAATAGGTGTACCTCTTCCGTGAAAAGCTCAATAAGCTACTTGCTTCGGCTTTTTCATGTGATTTGGCTTTGGCTTACTTGATAAGTTAGTGAGAAGCTAGCCTGTTTGGGGAGGCTTCCGGCTTTTCTGAGGCCTAAGTTGGCTTAAAGCTCCTCAAACATGATTTTTCTTAAATAATACATTTTAATAGAATTACAGAAATAAATATTCGTTAAAAAATTACAAAAAATAGGCTTTTGTCGTCGCTCCTAACGGCAAAATGGCCCTGCGCCATTTGAATTGGCGACATGAGCTATGTCGTCATTCAAATAGTGTGTAATGTCTTTGTCACTATTCCAAATGGTGAAATAGCCCTGTCGCCATGAGGTTGGCAGTCTAGACAGCGCCGCGGGGACCTCATCCGTTTGCCCCACTCGAGGCAAGCACTGTGGAGGTCGACATGGTAGGTGTGGAGGTGGCAGCCATGAGGATGATTTATCTTTTTGAAATATGTTACGATGGATGTTCTGCTTAAATAATTGTGATTTGTAGAACAACTATGTGATGGTGTATGTCCTCTTTAGTCATGTTGTCCGATGTATTGATGTTATGTCGTGCGTCAAATTATTATGTGTAGCCTATGTACTACCGCTAATATTATTTCTTATTACTTTTTGTTTTTGTTTCTTACTATGAATAATGTAACCACTTAATTTTATGTCTAATGTAACCACGTAGAGGTCGACCAGGACAGCGATGTCACTTTCCAGACCTTTGTCGGGTGGGGGAGGGGGGCATCCTGGCTCTGCCATCGCCTGCATCAAAGTGCGGAGCAAGCTCTTCAGGGATGCGCTATAGAATATATCGCTTCGATCCATCATTGAAGTATTAGCGTTTGAGCAGGGCGGCTGTAACACTCCCGTTTTTGGATGGGAATAGTGTTTACCATTTGGTTTTCGGTTTTCAATCGTATTTCAAATTAGCTTATGTTCTCAAAATCTCCTAGCTTCTATCTAAGCTCGGATTTGTGTTTCAAATCTTTTTGCAATTCCCGAATTCAAATTCAAGTTTGAATTCTCCTTTTTGATTTTGGGCCCCTTTTCACTTTGATCCTCTTTTCCTTGGGCTCAGCCCGTGCCTCCTTTGGGCCCCGCCCCCTTTTCCTTTCCCCTTCTTGGCCCACCCGGCCCAGCACCTCTTTGGCCCACCTCCTCCATTCGGCCTCCTTGGCCCAGCAGCCCCCTCCTGCCTACCCCTTCTTCTCCACCCGGTCACCAGCCACGAGCGCCACCTGCGTCGTGACGCCACTCCCTGACGTCGCCTCATGCTCCCGCCTGCACCTCTGCACCACCACCTGCTCCCGCCTGCTCCTCTGACCGCTCGCAACCCTGACACCCTCCTCCTCACCTTGTCACCTCGTCACGCCATGACGACATGCCCGGCCAGTGCGCCATGGTCACAATGACCGCGCCACCCCGTCTTGTCGACTACCTACTTCGCCCACCGATTTCTTCGCCACCCGCGCCAGCAAGCCCCGCCTTGTCACATCACCGCCCGCTCAAGTCATCGTCGCGCCCAAAGCTCGCCAGTGCGCCCATGTTAGCCGCCTCGGGACCGCGCGCACACCCGCGCCCCTCCAACAGCTCCCAGCCCCTCCCTTGCCTATAAGAAGCTTCCCTCCTCCCCTTGGACCTCCCCCCACGTCGCCCCTTTTGTTGCCTAGTAAGTCTACATGAAAATCGCCGCATTTCCCCCCTTTCGGCCGAGCAGCCTCTACCCGCGTCTAGCCGCTCCAGCGCCGCCTCCACCGCGTCACCTCCGTCACTGTGCACCCCCGTCACCAAGGAGCCTTTCCCCGAAGGGATTTGGCTTTGGGCCACCACCGTCACCGCACTCGGCCATCTCCTCCAACTCCAGACCCCTCCTTCCTCACCACCTTCTCCGGCCACCATCCCTCTCTGGCCCCCTTTGTTGACCCAGTAGGTTCGCCTCCCTGAGCTCTTTCCCATGTTCATCCTCCCTGGCTCAGGGAATCGCCGAAGCTCCCTTTCCGCCACCACCGCGCCTTCGCCGCCGCTTACCTCCACCGCGCCACTGCTCCGGTGAGCCACCGGCCGCGTCACCACCACCATCGCCTTTGCCTCGGTGTGGGCTGTCCATTTTGGCCGCTCCCTTCTCCGTCGGCGGCGAGCTGTGGCCACCAGCATCGTGAAGCCCTCCACGCTGGCACACTCGGGTAGCCCTGTTCATTCGTAATCATTAACACTAATCACTGTCCTAAAAGCTAAACAATGATTAGCACTAATAACTGTCGGCTTAAAAGCCCCTTTGACTCACTGCCTCATGGGCCCGAGCAACAGCGAACACCGGTTTTAATTCCCGATTTTTCCTCCCCTATGACCGTCAAGTGGGCCCCTGCACAATGTGCACCCGATGCACCGTGGACCAGTGCACAGTCCCACATGTCAATGGGCCTCTCTTTCTCTCTCTTTTTCAATTTCCCGATTTAATTCCAATTCAAACTTCGGAAGCTCCATTCTCCTCCGTTCTAACTCCAAAAATTATGAAATTTGTTTCTAAAATTTAGTAAATTCAAGATCTTGCTCATGGCACTGGTCTTGTTTAGTTTGGAGTTCATTTGTTATTCCTTTTGTATTTATTTTCTCTCTTTGCTTGTTTGTGCCTTTTTCCAGTACGTTCATCCGAATATGATTTGAAGACGCGGAAGATCTCCAACTTGATCAAGCACAAGACTATCAAGACTCTCTTGCCTTTAACTAAGGTGAGTCGATACTTTGATCATTTTGAACCTACATTTTATGTAAATTATATTCATTTAAATTACCAAAAATGCATGCTTTAATTCTTTAATCAAATGTATATTAAATCTTACGATAGTTAATTACCCATTGGATGATTAATTAATTATTATGCCATCCATTGATAATTGAATCTATTATTCCATGTCACCCTAGTAACCATGTGGTAAATACTAGTATAGGTTGTACGTAAGCGACATGCTAGTCTTGCTTAAGTACCAGGGCATTAAAATGCCCTAATCATCATCTCTTCAAACATGAAATAGTTTTGGGCAGTCATTGGGGGTCCATGACTGAAGAGAATGAGATAATTTGGTTTTACTCCTCAAAACCCTAATAGCTTGCTATTACCATGTCGGACCCGGGAACGAAAGATCCCGAACCCTCTGTGTTCATACACCACCGGGATTTCCGGTGTACCGATTACAAAAATGATAACATAACCAAGTCTCGCATTTCATTAGTAGTAAATCGAGTTCAATACAATTGGGCATGAAGCCAAATAAAAGTAAATAACACAATGAAGTAAAAAGATAGTAGTAGGCGAGCGATCCGCCACAATAAATGCAGGGCGTAACCTAAGCGTCGGTGTCCTCACCGTCACGATAGAAGTCTTCTCTGAAATTTTGTTGCATAAAGCAAGCATGAGCACAACTACTAGTGCTGCATAAGTTACACCAATATGGAATTTGTAATGCATGCATAAGGTAAACAAAGGATATTGGCGGGGTTATTTTAAATGTAGCAGCGGTTTTAGTTCAAATAATCATAATAGATTGCAAGGCCATTTTCATACAATATTTAAAATCATAATTTAAATGACAATTGAATAATGTGGATAACCTCCAAGAAAGGTGATGGATATCCTCCAATCACAATGGCTAACCGCCAATTTGCCCACAGGACTAACCATCCCGAAAACATCTGTTGAAACCATTTTAAAACCAAAAACAAATCTAACTCAAAGTGGCTTTGCTAGCATGTCCATGATCATGACGCGCTATTGAATAGTTTCTACTCTGCGAGTTTATGCAGCTTTACCCACACGAGATAATTTGCTCCTTGTGTCGGCCAATCCACGCTTCTAAGGCGTGTGACAAAGCAATTATCACGAGGCGTTACAATGATCTACCCCAAAGTACTCATGCCCGCTAAGGTTTAAGCTTCCATTGGACTATCCATCCTCAGGAGCCCCTCTTGCGCCGGTGGGACTCTTGTCTAACCAACACCCACTCATACAAAATGGCACGAATATCTACGAGGTAACCCAAATTATTAAGCCAAGTCTTGCCCAGACAAGGCGTGTGGTGGTCTGATAGGGCATAGCAAGATCTGCGGCTCCAAGACCGGTCCTTAATCGACTTGGCGTCATTCAAAATCAAACCACAGGTGTTAATCCTAACCAGATTAAACCCGTGCATAAACTGCACCCACCATTCATCCGTTTACCCAAGTCTAAACCATTTTAGCATTTTATTTGATTAAACCATCTTTACAAAATTCCCTATGGTAAAACAATACCATAGGTTCAAGTTTAAACAAATTTGTAATGATTTGGCTAAATCCTCCCAAAATCAAAATCATGGTCTAAGCATTTGCTAAGCATTTCCAAACAATTTATCTATGGTGACAAGGGATGACATTTCAATATTCAATATTGGCCATACAATGACAGTTGGAATATCTAATCATTTAAACAGGAATTTAAAATACTTGAATAAAAGTATGCATGCATTTAATAATTTGAAAACTGAATTTAAATAACTTTAAAATATTAGGGCAAGATGATCAAAGTATAACTTGCCTTCGCTGAAGTCTTGAAATTCTAATTCTTGGAAGAATCAAATTCCACGGAATAAATCAGTAATCTAAGCGGAAAATCGACAATCAATTGAAATTCAAATAAATACAAGACGACAGTTTAAACTAACTCCAAATAAAATAATTATATTTTATTTGGCTGAATAATAATTTTAGAAGACTTTATAAGTCTGAAACACTAAATTTGGAATTAGGAAATAAAAGATATAAATTTTACGAGTTTAAATCTTAAATTTGCAATTTAAATAGTTTCAACTTAAAAATGACAATTTAAACTAATTCCAAATAAACTAATCTTAATTTATTAAGCCAGATAATCTTTTATAAAATTTTAGAAACTTAATTCACAAAATTTGGAGTTGGAATTCAGATGATATGAATTTTACAAATTTAAATCTAAATTTGGATTTTAAATGAATTTCTAAATTCTAAAACAGGACTAAAATGAACTCCAAAATGATTAATTATATTTTATTTAGTTAGATAATAATTTTCTAAGAGTTTAGCAATTTGAATCATCTAATTTGGAGCTAGGATGAATAAGTTATGAATTTTACAATTTAAATCCTAAATCGCCTTTTAATCAATTTCCCGAATTAATTTTCTAAAGGAAAAACTATTAATGCATAAGGCTGATGTCGTGGTGAATTTTCGAGGATTTAAAAATAATTACGACGTGGGGCCCTTGGGTCGAGGCACTGCTCATATGGACTCGGTCCACGCGCCTTTGGGCTCGGGCGGTCTTGAGGTGGTGCGCCGCGATGGCGTGGCTGCCACGTGGCGACCACGTGGGATTGGCGTGGCGTGGCGCCGATGTGGTGCTGATTTGGCGGCGTGGTGGCGGCGGCGGCGACAAGACGGAACCCATGGTCGCCGCGCTTCTGTTGTGGCGGGCGGCAGGTGCGATAAGAAAGAGGAGGAGACGGCGATCTCATGGCGCTCACCCACACGTCGGCGAGGACGAGGCGGCGGCGACGAGGAAGAAGCGGCGAGCTTGGTCGTCGTCGAAGTAGTCGTTCGAGGTTCTCGGCGGCGTGGATGGGTGCTCGGCCGCAACAGCGGTCTGCGAAGATGTGGTCGGCGAAGGTCGAAGCGGGGGCGACGCAATGGAATCGGAGAAGAATGAAGCTCGGCCCGGTGAGAAACCTCGAAATCCGGCGCTTCGGAGGAGGAGGAGCAATGGGTGGTGGCGTTGAGTTGCGGTGGAGGCGCGCACCGGGTGGCTTTATAGGGGTAGAGGGCTCCGTGGCGAGGATTCGTGGGGTCGTCTTGGCGGCGTTCTGGCGGCGTTAATGGCGCCTGTGAGAAAGAGGGAGAGAGGCGTGGGGAACAAAGCGGGGGTCGTCGTCTGACGAAGAAGCGGGGCGGTTGAGGAGGCAACCGTTCTGAGCTTAGCGAGGCGTCCATAAGCGACCTGACGCCTTGCCCATGAGGAAGAGGGCGAGGGAGGAAGATGGGTGCGATCCGTCGGTTGGAGATCGGGTGGTGGGAGGCGGTGTGGGTGGCGTGTCTTGGCGTGAGGACCGTCCGATGTGAATCAGACGGTCACTAAAGGTAGGCAGCAGCGTGTGTGAGTTATGGGCGAGAGCTTTCGGCCCAATTACTATTTAAGGTTTTATTTTGATTTTCCATTTTAAATAATCTGATTAATTCCTTTTAGACTTAGAAAATAGCAAAAAGAGTCCAAAAATTCTACAAAAATTCTTATAAATCCTTAGAGACACTTTAGACTTAATAAAATTATTCCCAACTTAAAGTTGGTAATAGATTTTGAAACTAGAATTTATTTTTGGCTTCCAACAATTTAAACAATAGTTTTTAAATTGCAAAAAAAATTCACAAATTCAAACCAGTTTTAAACTCTAACCAAAATTCAAATTTTTGGGCTGTTACAAACCTCCCCCCCTTAAGGGAATCTCGACCAAGATTCGGGATTGACCAAGCAGAAGGTGGGGATAACCACTTTAATATCTTCTTCCCGCTCCCAAGTGGCTTCACTTTCGGGTGGTGGCTCCTTGAACTTTGTATGGCGTATGATCTTGCTCGGGTGACACGCTCTGCGGCGTCGAGAATCTTAATTGGTTACTCCACATATGTGAGGTCCTCTTGAAGCTCAATGCTTTCTAGAGGTCGATCTTGAGCACTTTCGAAGGCACTTCTTTAGGCGTGAAACATGGAAGACATTGTGTCAAATGGATAGAGATCTTTGGTAGCTCAAGTTGATATGCAACTTCACCTCTTCTTGCCAAAATCTTGTAAGGTCCCACAAATCAGGGTGCGAGTTTTCCTTTGGTTGGAACCTTCTTACTCCTCGGAGTGGAGTAACTCGAAGATAGACAAAATCTCATACAAAGGTCAACTCTCGTAAGCGATTATCGGCATAACTCTTACATCGGGTTTGAGCTATTTTAGATGTTCTCTTATTGTTTTAACCTTGCTTTCACTTCTTTGATCAACTCGGTCCAAAGAACTGATGCTCTCCTACTTCATCCCAAAGAAGCGGAGTTACGCATTTTACGCCATACAAAGCCTCAAATGGGGACATCTCAAGACGGCTTGGTAGCTATTGTTGTCTGAAAATTCCGCATAGGGCGATTCTTGTCCCAACTTTGTCCGTACTCTAAGGCAGCAGGCTCGAAGCATGTCTTCAAGAATCTGGTTGACTCATTCTGTCTGGCCATCCGTCTGCGGATGATATGCGGTGCTGAAATTGAGTCTGGTTCCCAAAGCTTCATGCAGACTCTGCCAAAATCTTGACGTGAACTGTGATCCTCTGTCGGACCACGATCTTCTTGGGTACTCCGTGCGATGCAGACGATCTTGGCCATATACAATTTCGCTAACTTCTTTGCATCTGTGGTGGTCTTGGTGGAATAAAGTGAGCTACTTTCGTCAACGGTCAATTATCACCCAAATGGAATCACATCGATTGGGTCCTAGGAAGTCCGTGATGAAATCCATACCAACTTCTTCCCACTTCCACTCGGGGATCGATAGCAGTTGCAACAAACTCTTTGGTCTTTGATGTTACGCCTTGACTCGTGACAAACATCACAGGCGGCGAACTCAAAGCAATTTCTCGTTTCATCTTGACCCACCAATATCTTTCCTTTAGATCTGGTACATCTTGGTACCACCAGGTGAATGGAATAGGGCGACTCATGAGCTTCCTTGAGAATCGATTGCTTTAAATCCTGGCGATCCGGTACACATATCGGTTTCCAAACCACCTTTGTTCCTTCCTCATCTTGATGAATCACGGAGCTTTGCCTCTTCTCATATTCTTCTTAATCTCCTTGATATCTTCATCATCTAACGCTTTTCTCGATCGATCTGAAGTGTTGGTTGAACTTCCAAAGCGTTCACACATCCTTGATCAACAATCTCCAAGTTCAGATGCTTCAATTCTTCATACAACTCTGGCTGATTCTTCTGAACTAAGACGGTGTTGCAATACGCCTTTCTACTTAGGGCATCTGCAACCACATTTGCCTTGCCAGGATGATAGTGAATTCCAAGGTCATAATCCTTTATCAATTCTAACCATCTTCTCTGTCGGAGATTAAGGTCAGACTGTGTGAAGATGTACTTCAGACTCTTATGATCCGTGAAAACCTCACAGCGGTTACCGATAAGATAATGCCGCCAGATCTTCAATGCGTGTACAATCGCTGCTAACTCAAGATCATGAGTTTGGTAATTCCCTTCATGCGGCCTCAACTGACGAAATGCATAAGCTACAGCTTTGCCCTCTTGCATCAGTACACAGCCAAGCCCTTGACGAGATGCATCGCAGAAAATCACAAAATCCTTATGAATATCTGGTAGGACCAATACAGGTGCTGAAACTAATCTCATCTTCAGTTCTTGGAAACTTTCCTCACAAGCATCTGTCCAATCAAATTTCTTCTCCTTCTTCAGAAGTTGAGTCATTGGTCTTGCTATCTTGGAAAAACCTTCAATGAATCTGCGATAATACCCGGCCAATCCAAGGAAGCTTCTCACATCTGTGACAGACTTGGGTTGTTTCCAATCCATTACCGCTTCGACTTTGACTGGATCTACTGCAACTCCTCCTGTGGACACAATATGTCCAAGGAATGCCACCTGACTTAGCCAAAATTAGCACTTCTTGAATTTGGCATAAAAGCTAGTGCTCTCTGAAGTTTTCCCAAAATTATCTGAGATGGTCCTCATGTTCTTCTTCATTCTTTGAATAGATAAGAATGTCATCGATGAAAACAACCACAAACTTATCCAAGAATTCCATGAACACTTTGTTCATCATATTCATGAAATAAGCGAGGCGTTAAGTCAAACCGAAAGACATTCTTTAAAACTTCGTATAGTCCATATCGGTGGTGAAAACATCTTGGGATATCTTACGGTCTAATCTTGATTGGTGATAACCAGATCTCAAATCAATCTTCGAAAGACACTTGCTCCTTCGGTTGATCGAGCAGATCATCAATCCTAGGTAACGGATACTTATTCTTGATTGTCACCTCATTGAAGCGTCTGTAATCCACACACATCCTCATCTTTGTTGTCTTTCTTCTTGACAAATAATCGGGTGCTCCCCAAGGTGATGAACTTGGCGAATATATCCCTTGCTCATAACTCTTCAATCTGTTTCTTCATCTCTGCCAATTCATTGGCCGGCATTCTAAGGTCGCCCGAGATTGGAGCGGTTCACAGGACTAAGTCAATTAAGAACATAGCGTCCCTATCCGGTGGCATCTTAGGAGTAGATCATCGGGAAAAACATCAAGAATTCTTGCACTCTTGGTATATCTTCAAGCTTTAACTCCTTGAGTCGGTCGATATGGAACTTCCATTGAGTGCAGTCTTGGGCTTGAATTCAACTGTGACTCCTTCCTCATTGGTGAGGGTAATAGACCTATTGGCACAATCTATCCGCCCTTGATTCTTGGCTAGCGATCCATTCCAAGTATTACATCGGACCTTGAGAATGCGGGACTATTAAGTCCGCCATGAAGGAAACTCCTGATATCTCGGGGTAAGATTAGGGCATAGAGAACTAGTTCTCATTTCGAGCAGGGAATGGATTATCATAGGGTTATTTAATGGAGAAATAGGTAACCCATTTTTGCCCACAAACTTATTGGATACAAAAGAATCGAAGCTCGGAATCAAGCAGGCGATCACGGTATCATATTAACGAAAGCGTACCAGGGCGACATCTGGTCTTTGCTGAGCTTCCTCTGTTGTGGCGTGGTTCACCGTCCCTTCGTGAATGCCCCGCTGGCTTTGGGGTGCCGCCGGGCCGCACTCTGACGCCGCTTTGGTAGTGTCATGATCTATCTGTCTCTTCGGGCATTTGTTGGCATAATGCCCGATCTCGTTAAATGGTAGCATGTCACTCCTGCTGGCGATGAAGTTGGGTTCTTCTGCTGGCCTTTGCAGATGCATTGTTGCGGAAGCCGGAAGAGTTGGGCGCCGTGTCTTGCGTCTTGGAGCTCACAGGTGCGTAAGATGGAACCTTCCCTCTGAGGTGGCCGAGGCCGAGCAAAGCGAGGTTTGGGTTGCCCTCGAGTTGAACTTCGGCGGCCATCCTCGCTTGCAGTTCTCCATCTGCGGATGCTTGGCCTCTGGCGAAAGCTTTATTCACTAACTGCTGGAAGTCGGTGTAGTCATTGGAGACCAGTTGGGTGAGATCTCATCGTTCAAACCATCCATGAACCTTTCACGCCTTTCTTCATCACTAGCCACGTCTGCTTTGGGGCATAGCGAGCAAAATTTGGTTGAACTTGTGCGGTATTCACCTTGTCGCGGTTGCCTTGTTTGGCGCGTGGAACTCTTTCTTCTTGAGGTCATTATCCCGAGGGATATGTGCATGGCGGAAAGCCCGCACAAACTCCGCCCAAGAGATAGTCTGCTTGCGTCGGCATGGGAGATATTGTAGTTATCCCACCATTCCGATCACGGGACCGGTGAGTGGTGAGAGGCAAGCAGGACTCTCTCACGATCGATTACTGCGAGTGATATCCGACTTCTTTCCGATAGCACGAATCCGATCATCGGCATCCATCGGCTCTGTCTTTCTTTGGAGAATGTCGGTGGGCGCATCGCATGAAATCTGCCATGGTCAATCTCTGCGGGGTGGAGGTGGTGGTGCGATCCGAGTTGTTGCTTGCACATTACGCTTGTTGTTGAGGGATCGAGCCAGGAGGTTAATCGATGATTACGGTTTTCAATCATCGGCGCCAATCCGCCCTTCACCGTGGTGGTGGTGGTTCTTTGCCGCAGGATTTTCCCGGTAATCCGCGTTCTCGTTACCGACCTTGGGCACTTTGCCATTTGCCGATGCGGTGGTCACCATCTGCTAGAACTCCAAAGATTAGGAGAGGTGAGACAGATAGGGAAAGGTAAATTCAAGAGCATACAAGACAAAAGGCGATTTTTCCAAGAAATTCTTTTATTAATTTATTTTATTCAAGATTATGGCTACCACAAGGTATTAGTAGCTCATAATTAGCAACTAAGGATCGAACTAAAGGAAAGATAACAACTATGGGGTACTAGGGGTATAGTCCGGCTCACTAGAGCTAGTCTCGCTTGACCTTGTAGCTAGCTAGCTCATGATTCTACGGTCTTGACTTCTCCTCTGCCTCCTGTGAAATGCATTACGGCGGTGAGCAAATCATTCAAGGTGTTCCCATAGGCGTAGTCCAAAGCCTTAGCCAGATCTACAGTGCGTCGGCTCGGGAGAATCTTCGTCTCTGGCGGAGTTGAAAATCTTGTCAAGCGGGTTGGAATGTGCATCGGGTAATAATGAAACCGGTGCCATGAAAGCGATGATTGTAGGTGTAGCGAAGGTGGCGAACTGCCTCCTTGCCGCATCTTGCATGCCATCATCAAAGGTGTCGCGGCGGATCGGGCGTCAAAGGCGTGGAAGGCGGTGTCGGTGCGAGGTTGGAGTAGATGAGCACCTCTACTCTCCACAATTGTTGTTCTTCCACAGTACTTGAATCCTTGGAAAGTTGGCCTCTTCGGTAACCAGTCTTGCATCATTTCCCAAAGTATCTCGGCCGGTTTCGATAAAGGCTCAGTGGGAAGTAGCATCCGTTATTTCACCATCTAAAATTTTGAGAAAGAGATAAGTTAGTAAACATTTTAAAGAAAGGTTGAGAATGACTCGGATAGACTCAAAATAGTTTTTGCTTTTGAAAAAAAGTCCTTAGGACAATTCTAGGGCCACGTCCTCTGAGACGACATGGCTCGATACCACTTTTGTCGGACAGGAGCGAAAGATCCGAACCCTCTGTGTTCATACACCGATCCGAGGATTTCCGGTGTACAGTTACAAAAATGATAACATAACCAAGTCTCGCATTTCATTAGTAGTAAATCGAGTTCAATACAATTGGGCATGAAGCCAAATAAAGTAAATAACACAATGAGTAAAAAGATAGTAGTAGGCCAGAACGATCCGCCACAGGCAATCGTCTGGGGGCGTAGCCTAGGCGTCGGTGTCCTCACCGTCCTGATAGAAGTCTTCTCCTGAAATTTTGTTGCATAAAGCAAGCATGAGCACAACTACTAGTGCTGCAAGTTACACCAATATGGAATTTGTAATGCATGCATAAGGTAAACAAAGGATATTGGCGGGGTTATTTTGCGTGGCGGCGGTTTTAGTTCAAATAATCATAATAGATTGCAAGGCCATTTTCATACAGTATTTAAAATCATAATTTAAATGACAATTGAATAATGTGGATAACCTCCAAGAAAGGTGATGGATATCCTCCAATCACAATGGCTAACCGCCCAATTTGCCCACAGGACTAACCATCCTGAAAACATCTGTTGAAACCATTTTAAAACCAAAAACAAATCTAACTCAAAGTGGCTTTGCTAGCATGTCCATGACATGGGCATGACGCGGCTATTCAATAGTTTCTACTCTGCGAGTTTATGCGGCTTTACCCACACGAGATAATTTGCTCCTTGTGTCGGCCAATCCACGCTTCCTAAGGCGTGTGACAAAGCAATTATCACGAGGCCGTTACAATGATCTACCCCAAAGTACTCATGCCCGCTAAGGTTTAAGCTTCCATTGGACTATCCATCCTCAGGAGCCCCTCTTGCGCCGAGTGGGACTCTTGTCTAACCAACACCCACTCATACAAAATGGCACGAATATCTCGAGGTAACCCAAATTATTAAGCCAAGTCTTGCCCAGACAAGGCGTGTGGTGGTCTGATAGGGCATAGCAAGATCGGCTCAAGACCGGTCCTTAATCGACTTGGGCGTCATTCAAAATCAAACCACAGGTGTTAATCCTAACAGATTAAACCCGTGCATAAACTGCACCCACCATTCATCCGTTTAGCCCAAGTCTAAACCATTTTAGCATTTTATTTGATTAAACCATCTTTACAAAATTCCTATGGTAAAACAATACCATAGGTTCAAGTTTAAACAAATTTGTAATGATTTGGCTAAATCCTCCCAAAATCAAAATCATGGTCTAAGCATTTGCTAAGCATTTCCAAACAATTTATCTATGGTGACAAGGATGACATTTCAATATTCAATATTGGCCATACAATGACAGTTGGAATATCTAATCATTTAAGCAGAATTTAAAATACTTGAATAAAAGTATGCATGCATTTAATAATTTGAAAACTGAATTTAAATAACTTTAAAATATTAGGGCAAGATGATCAAAGTATAACTTGCCTTCGCTGAAGTCTTGAAATTCTAATTCTTGGAAGAATCAAATTCCCGGAATCGTCGTAATCTAAGCGGAAAATCGACAATCAATTGAAATTCAAATAAATACAAGGCGACAGTTTAAACTAACTCCAAATAAAATAATTATATTTTATTTGGCTGAATAATAATTTTAGAAGACTTTATAAGTCTGAAACACTAAATTTGGAATTAGGAAATAAAAGATATAAATTTTACGAGGTTTAAATCTTAAATTTGCAATTTAAATAGTTTCAACTTAAAAATGACAATTTAAACTAATTCCAAATAAACTAATCTTAATTTATTAAGCCAGATAATCTTTTATAAAATTTTAGAAACTTAATTCACAAAATTTGGAGTTGGAATTCAGATGATATGAATTTTACAAATTTAAATCTAAATTTGGATTTTAAATGAATTTCTAAATTCTAAAACAGGACTAAAATGAACTCCAAAATGATTAATTATATTTTATTTAGTTAGATAATAATTTTCTAAGAGTTTAGCAATTTGAATCATCTAATTTGGAGCTAGGATGAATAAGTTATGAATTTTACAATTTAAATCCTAAATCTGCCTTTTAATCAATTTCCCGAATTAATTTTCTAAAGGAAAAACTATTAATGCGCAAGGCTGATGTCGTGGTGAATTTTCGAGGATTTAAAAATAATTACGACGGCGTGGGGCCCTTGGGTCGAGGCACAACTCATATGGACTCGGTCCACGCGGCCTTTGGGCTCGGGCGGTCTTGAGGTGGTCTTGCGCTTGGCGTGGCGCCACGTGGCGCCACGTGGGATTAGGCGGCTGGCGTGGCGCCGATGTGGTGCTGATTTGGCGTGGCGTGGCGGCGGCGGCGGCGACGCGACGGAACCCATGGTCGCCGGCGCTTCTGTGCATGTGGCAGCGCACGAGGCGCGATAAGAAAGAGGAGGAGACAGCGATCTCATGGCGCTCACCCACACGTCGGCGAGGACGAGGCGGCGGCGACGAGGAAGAAGCGGCGAGCTTGATCGTCGTCAGTAGTCGTTCCCGAGGTTCTCGGCGGCGTGGATGGGTGCTCCCGCCAGAAGCAGCGGTCTGCGAAGATGTGGTCGGCGGTCGAAGCGGGGGCAGCAGCGCGAATCGGAGAAGAATGAAGCTTCGGCGCGGTGAGAACCTCGAAATCCGGCCACGGAGGAGGAGGGAGCAATGGGTGGTGGTGTTGAGTTGCGGTGGAGGCGCGCAGGGGTGGCTTTTATAGGGTAGAGGGCTCCGAGGTGGCGAGGAATCGTGGGGGTCGTCTTGTGGTATTCTTGGCGTTATGGCGCGCGAGAGAAAGAGGGAGAGAGGCGTGGGGAGCAGGCGGAGGGGCGCGGTCGTCTTGACCGACGCGAGAAGGCGAGGCGGTTGAGGAGGCAACATTCTGAGCTTGGCGAGGCGTCCATAAGCGGCCTGACCTGCCCATGAGGAAGAGGGCGAGGAGGAAGATGGGTGCGATGCCGTCGGTTGGAGATCGGGTGGTGGGAGGCGGTGTGGGTGGCGTGTCTGCGTGAGGACCGTCCGATGTGAATCAGACGGTCACTAGGTAGGCTGCAGCAGGCGTGTGTGAGTTATGGGCGAGGCTTTACCCAATTACTATTTAAGGTTTTATTTTGATTTTCCATTTTAAATAATCTGATTAATTCCTTTTAGACTTAGAAAATAGCAAAAAGAGTCCAAAAATTCTACAAAAATTCTTATAAATCCTTAGAGACACTTTAGACTTAATAAAATTATTCCCAACTTAAAGTTGGTAATAGATTTTGAAACTAGAATTTATTTTTGGCTTCCAACAATTTAAACAATAGTTTTTAAATTGCAAAAAAAAATTCACAAATTCAAACCAGTTTTAAACTCTAACCAAAATTCAAATTTTTGGGCTGTTACATACCACATCTGGACAGATGGAATGGTGGTGGCACTACTACAAAAATGCTAATACTGAACGCCCGATCACAGACGGTTCATCGAAACCATCTGTGTTAAAAACAATCTCAAACGGTTTTTGTTTACCGACGTCTGTGTTATCTTCCGCGCTAAAAACCATCTGTGAAGAGGTCATATCACAGACGGTTCGTGTTTAAAACCGTCTGTGAAGTATCACAAACGATGCTGACCAAAAACCGTCTGTGATATTACTACATATCACAAACGGTTTTTTGTCATAACCGTCTGTGATACTTCACAGACGGTTTTAAACATAAACCATTTGTGATATTACTACATATCACAGATGGTTTTTGTTGAAAACCGTCCGTGATAATTAACTCATCATGACGGTACATAGCTCCCCAACAGAGTCTTCTTGATCTCCATCTCTAGCGCTTCGGTAACATGGCGAGATCTCCAAGCCGGTGAGTCCATCGTCACTCGTGCGGTTTGAGTGTCGCCTCACCTCATTGAGCCGCTTCGTGTGTGGTCCATTTCAGCTATTATCGCCAAGGAGCTTGCAGCTGTTATACATTCACCGATCGACGACCGGTAGCCTTGGACCTTCCCGACTTCATTGACACCCTTTTATTTATTTCGGGGTTTTCAATACGAACCGTGTGGTGGACGAAATTTGGATGTCTGCCGAGAACCATGTGAGTGAAGAGTACATTAATGGCGTGTCTGCTTTTACAAGAGGCTGAGGAGGATATGTTCAATAAGGGGCGGAATATATGTCTTGTCTATGCATTGGTGTGAGAATCGAAGATGTTCAACAACCGAGCGCAGATCGAAGCACACTTGATTGAAGGGGTTTCAAAAGGGTTATACATGTTGGACCGATCCACGGTGAAGAGCATATTACGAAGTCAATAATATGCATATTATACAAGAAGTCAACGATATGCTTGGCGGATGATGTCGATTGTGGTTCCGATTCGGATAAATTCGCACGATGACAATCTAGATCGAGATGCTTAGCGATGCGAAGGAACCGTGATGAGAAGGAGTATGTTCAATTCCGGGGCTTGATGGAGGACTCGGAGAAACCTTTGTTCGAGTACAAGCGGAATACACAAGGTTGTCATCCGTGCTTAAAGCTGCTGAAATTGAAGGCAAGCAATGGTTGGTCAGACAAGAGTTTCACGGAAACATTAGGTCTCTTAGCGGACATGCTTCCTAAGGAAGCAGTTGCCCAAAACCACCTACAAAGCCAAGAAGGTTCTTTGTCCATTGGGAATGGAAGTAGAAAGAATACATGCATGTCCGAACATTGTATCATCTCTGTGAACGAGTATACAAACATACATGTATGTCCGGTGTGCAACGCATCTCGATACAAGCGTAAGAATCAATCAGATGACGATGAGGGAATCGAGGTGAAGAAAGGACCTCCTGCTAAGGTGGCATGGTATCTTCCTGTAATTCCCCGTTTGAAGCGGTTTTTTGCGAACCCAAAGAATGCAAAATTGTTGTATTAGCACTCAGAGGAGCATAAGAATGACGGAAAACTAAGACACCCTGCTGATTCCGCCCAGTGGAGAAACATCAATAGGAGGTTTGCAGACTTCGGTGCGAAATCGAAGAATATAAGGTTTGGATTGAGTACAGATGGAATACATCCTTTCGACAACATGAGCAGCCGACATAGCACTTGGCCCGTGATGCTCTGTATCTACAACCTTCCTCTTTGGTTGTGTATGAAACGGAAGTATATTTTGTTGTCGATACTTATTCAAGGGCCAAAGCAACACGGGAATGATATTGATGTGTACCTAGCACCATTGATGGAAGATCTAAAAATCATCGTGGATTGAAGGGTGCAGGTATGGGATGCGTACAAGCGAGAGAACTTCACTTTACGTTCCTTGTTGTTACGCACCATAAATGATTATCCTACCCTTGCTAATCTGTCGGGCGAGTACAAAAGGGGCCAAAGCACATACTCCTTTGCTTAGATGATCTTGAGAGTGTGTGGTGAATCACTCGCACAAAACCGTGTACATGCGTCATCGTAGGTTCCTTGAGGGCTCACCCATACTGCAGAGGATGAAGAAATAATTGACGGAGAGAAGGAGGGCGATTCGGATCCAAGGCATTTAAGCGGAAAAGAGGTCTATGATATGGTTAAGGATTTAGATGTTGTGCTTGGAAAGGGATGTAAATCGAGGACAAGTAAGAAGAACATGTGGAAGAAGAGATCAATATTTTGGGACTTACCTTATTGGGAGCACCTAGAAGTTAGCCCTTGCATCGGCGTCATGCATGTAGAGAAGAATGTATGTGACGACTTGATTGGTCTCTTCTTGAACATTAAGTGACAAAACAAAGGATGGTGTCAGCGCACGGCTTGACTTGGTTGATATGGACATCGGACTGAGTTAGCACCAACAAGGACCGATAAAGAACGAACGTACCTTCCCCACGCTTGTTACACTCTGTCCAAGGCCGAGAGAACCGAATCTGTGCGGTGCTTTCATGGCGTGAAAGTTCCGTCGGTTACTCCGCCAACATGAAGAAACTTGTTTCGATAAAAGATTTGAAGTTAATTGGCATGAAGTCTCATGATTGTCATGTGTTGATGACACAAATGCTCCTGTTGCAATTAGAAGTATTTTGCGATCAAGGTCAGAGACAATCATGAGGTTGTTTATTTTTTAACACAATTGCTCGAGAAGGTCATCGATCTCGAAGGACTAGATGCTCTGCGCAGATGAGGTGGTAACGACACTATGTGATCTTGAGATGTATTTCCCTCCGTCGTTTTTCGATATCATGGTCCATCTCATTGTTCATATTGTGAGGAGATAAAGATGTGCGGGCCCGTGTTCCTCGTAGCATGTACCCGTTCGAGAGGTTCATGGAATTCTCAAGTCATATGTATGGAATCGATCTCGGCGAGGCGGCATCGTCGAAGGTTATGCAAGCGAAGAGTTCATTGAGTTACGCCTCGATTACATGGCTCAGTCGAACCGATGGGTGTGCCTCGATCTCGCCATGAGGGAGGCTCGAGGGTATCGGGACCATCGGAAGGAAAGCAATCACTCCAAATATGGATCGTATGCTCAAGCCCATTTCACGGTCTTGCAACACATGGTGAAGTGTCCCGTATATCGACCAAAGACAAGGGCGTGCTTGACAGCGAGAATCCGCTGCGGCGGATGTTTGGATCACGAGACAACACAATGAGCGGTTCAACCAATGGTTGAAGGAGCGACTTGCTAGGAGCTCGTCAAGTGATATCTTGACATGGTTGGCAAAAGGGCCAACATTTATAGTTGTAACATGGCGAGGATCGACATAAATGGGTACACATTCTATCTGCAGAGCTCGGGATATAAAAGCACTAACGAGCAATGGTGTCCGCATAGATGCATTCGATGCCGATGGGGTGAGGAGCTCCTACTATGGGCAAATAGAGGAGATATGGGAGCTCGACTCGTGCTTTTCAAGATCCCCTATTTCGGTGCCGTTGGGTCCATCTCCCACGTGAAGGTCGACAAGTGCGGCGTCACTACTGTGGACCTCGAGCGTGTCGGATACAAAGGCGAACCATTACGTCTTGGCTAACCAAGTTGTTCAAGTCTTCTATGTTACCGACCCGCAAATAAGAAGCGCCACGTAGTTCTTCATGGAAAAAGGAGGATTGTCGGAGTTGAGAATGTAGTGGGCGAGGAAGAATACAATCAATTTGACGAGTTGCCTCCTTTGGAAGCGGCATAAGGGTCGAGGAACAAGAACATGACGAAACTAGCTACATACTGCGTCGATCATCATGAAGGGCTAATTTTAAAGATTAATTGAACAATGTGTGTATATGTATATACATTACGATGAATGGTTAATTTTAGTTCATTTGAGTTAATTAATTGATTTGTCTTGTGAAATGGATGTGATTGTTTCTCAAATGAATATGAATTGGATGCATATACATGTACTTGTTGTCTTTTACATTTGTTTGAGAGGGCATGGCTAGCATTTCTGAGGCTAGCCCATAAAAGAATCTAGATTAACCAATACAAAATAATATCACAGAGCGGTTTGAGCTACAAAGCATGCAGTGATTATATATCACTGAGCGGTTCCTTGGTAAAAAATGCTCAGGATACAAATATCCTGAAGGTTGTTAATTGGAACCGTCAGTGATACATCACATATCACGAGCGGTTCTAATTTAGAACCGTCTGCGATATCCATCTATTTACATTCGGACTCTAGGGTTTGCGCGCGCCACTCAAGCGATTAAGTTTCTCAACTCCTCGCTCCCTCCTCCCCGAGCCGTCACACCGCCGTCCTCGGCGCTGCCTTCTCGAGCCCGTGCGACTCCTCCCCGATCCGTCGCGCCGCCTCCTCCTCCCGGCCGCGGCGCCTCCCCCAGGCTCGCCCGCGCCTCCTCCTGACCCGCCGCCTCCTCCCCTCACCCAAGCCCGCCAGCCTCCCCTTGCCCTTGCCTCCTTTGCTCAGTCTTGCTCCTGCTCGTCCTTCTCCTCGGCGCCAAAAGGTAACCAATCTTTGAGTTCTTGACCATTCGCCCTTTCCTAACTATTTCTATCAATAATCATCATGGTCCCTCATGATAATTGTACTTGTTTTAGGAATTTGTATTTGTTCTAGTCGATTATTCATATGGTATTTGTTTTGATCTCGCTCTTCGAATATATTGCAATGTGGTATGGTGGGCTTGAGATGAATGCTCTGTGATGATAATAGTCTTGTCTTGAAATTGTTTTGATAATCGGGTTTGAACTTGAGCTCTAATTGGAATGCTTACTCTACATCGATAGCAATATCAAAATGTTAAATCTTAGCTTTATCTTGATTTCATTTGTTCACATGATGTTCTATTTCTTGTGAAGATGTCTTCCGCTCATTCTTCGTCATCGCCACCTCATGTGTCTGATGATGCATCATCCTCTGGAATAATATCCACCCGCGGTAGAAGAAGAGGAATATCGAAAAGGCCCAGGGGCCGATTTACCATCACGGAGTCGATCGATCTAGGACCCTATCAATCCTCGCCGAAAGCGTCGCATTCGAGAACGGTCGGAATAGTTGCACGGGCGGGTCGGCGTCACCTACGATTCGTGGAAGGAGGTGCCCAACAATCAAAACCGCTCTGGCGATGGATATTCTCAAATCGTTCGAGATCCCTGCAGAACACCTAGACTCCATGCAACGACACGCATTGCTACAGGCATGCAAAGCGTGGAAGAACTTCAAGAGCACAAGTATCCATTCTTGGAAGAGTCTGGGCGAGTTTGTGGCGAAGAAGACGACAGATGAATTTAGGAGTGAAAGTCGGCGCACTGCGGCCCTCAAGCAAAAAACAAGCACCCCATAGACTCGGCAGACTGCTGGTATGCGGTTAAAATCGATATGGAGGATCGGGACCAACGAGCAAGCTGTTGAATGTCTCCCGCCATTTCTCGAGATCACTTGGTGTCTTGGCTCGAAGCGGGTTATTTGGGAGGTTACGTATTGGGCCTCTGGAAGTCTCCTTTCCAAACCCCGAGACCGGAAGTGTCCCAAATACTGTAAGATGTCGAACTACCTAGTTTGTAATTACTCCATAACCGTAGAAAGTGAAATGACATGTCGGGCTATTGCAGATAACGGCGAGTGCACAATCTTCCCAAGGCTCATTCGAGTGCAGCGGGGAGAAAGATATACTCTCCGCGGTCCTAGGAAACAATGAGCATCCGGGTCACACGAGAGGCGCTGGTGTTTATGTTACATGGCAAAAATGGTTCCAAGCGGACTCGGATCGCATGCGGAGTAGGAAGAGAGCAAAAGCCGAGCGATGCAAAGCTACGAGAGGAGATTCGTCAATCCTCGAGATGAGCTCATTTGAATCCATCGAGAGATGAGATCACCAATCCATCGAGAGGTGAGATCGGGTCCCAAAGAACGACAGATGGAGACCTTTGAGGAAAGGATTAGGGAATTGCAACTCCCAAATCAGTTGCAAGCCCCTGCCCCTACTGTGCTAGCCAGCCCCCCCAAACTTCCGAGTAGCTGCGCGTCCAACCCTAACCCTACCCCAATAGGTGACGGCAGATTTCCCGTCGATGACATCCAGGTAATAATTATTATCTCTGGAATGCTCGATCCATTGATAGGCCTGTTGGAGTAGCTAATTTTGTATCGTTATATAGGTGGCTATGAAGTGCAAGCTCCAAGTGAGATATGCCTCTGTTGCCCTAGATGCTACTTGGGGCCAGGTGTATCCGTCCGGTGCTGGGGCTTTGGCGCACGGTGCAACAATTACTCCTGGTTTCGCAAAAGTGAATGTGGACAGTATTTGTGCCAATTTTGGGGCCGTCCCGCTGCATATTCCCCCCCCCCCAAACGATGAGGTCATAACTCTAGGGCAAGCTGTTGGAACATTCATCTAGTGCCCCAAGGTGGACATCTGCCTAGAGCTACCTGCTCCGGTGTCAACTTCACAGGAATGTCCTGCATCTACACCTCGTGCTTAGTCGACTCTTGTGAAGTTGACCTATACAAAGTGAGGCAGTAAGGGCAAATCAAAGACGGTCGACTCCTATCCTAATATCCCCTTCTTGCCGTTGGCCCGAAACTTCGTGCTAGGCGAGCCATTGGTCGAGAGGTTAAACAGCCCAACCCTAGGACCGGCTTGCACGGCATTGCATACATGGTACATGGAACAGTCCAACAAGCCGGCTGATCAGCGACGCTCGGGTGTCACCGTCAAGTTCAAGAAGGATCATTTTAACCACGAGCATCAAGACTATGTCTTCACGGTGACCTTCGATGACTTGTTCTGTCTCTTCAACCTCGACGAGCTCGACGTCTCACTCATACGATCTTTGGACAATCGTAAGTGTGTACAATCACGGTCAATGTTAGTATATCTACCGATAAATGTTATATATAACTTCTTGCTTTTGTATATAGATACATGATGTATGAAACCGGAAGAAGGAAATCACCGGTAGGTTTCCTCGACCCATACTTGGTCTCCGAGCAAAGCATCAAGCCAAATGCAAGATTCGTCGAGGATTACGCTATAGAGTTTTTCCAGGCTCGCCGCAACACGGAATACATACTTTTGCCCTACATCCAGGAGTAAGTGTTGCACTACTAGCTATACTTGTTGATTTGTACTTTATAGGCAACACGAACTTAGGTTTAATGACCATACTGACATACCTGTGTAGCTTCCACTGGATTCTAATTGTAATTATACCAAAACGGAAATGGGTAATATACCTAGATTCCCTAAAGAGGTCCAATCACAACTTCACAGTTATTCAGAATTTAATCAACAGGTAAACACATTTCCTCCATAGAAACTTGCCAGTGTTTTAGAACCGATCTTACGTAAAGATTATTTGATTCGGGGGGTCTCCTAGAATGGAATCACGCAGAGAGATTGACACGGGTATTTTTATACAGGTTCAGGCCTTCTCCGGAGAGAATAACAACCCTACTCCTGTGTGTGTGTATGGTATTGAGTGTGTTTCGTACAATCGGGAGAAAAGACTAAGGCTATTACAGAAGATAGTATCGGACTGTCTTCCTGATTGCTTGTTGTCTCCTCCGATCTCTCTTTCCCTCTCTGATTGCTGTCTTTATATAGTCGTGAAGGAATAGTCGTTTTCTCCTGTGAAGAGGCGCCTCATCGAATCCAGTAACGGGCGCACGTTTGCAGTAATCATCGGAATGGTAACTCCTTCACGCCGCCTGGCAGTTACTTGTCAGAGATAATGGGGTATTACGTACTATTATTTCTTATAATAACAGCGTATGCTAACTGCTTGGATTCCTTAATCAATTGGATCCACTCGCCTGTAGGTTTTATTGATCATAAGGTGGTCATAGCTGACCTGGTCGAAAAAAAACTTACGACCATAAGGTAGTCGTAGCAAGACTTACGACTATGGGGTAGTCGTAGAATAACTTACGACTGGGTAGTGATCGTAGAAGAACTTAAGATCATAAGGTAGTCGTAGCAAGACTTACGACTATGGGGGTGGTCGTAGAAGAACTTACGACCACCTGGTAGGCTTCTCCCTTGTAAGTGTATGGGGTATACCTAGGGACCACATGACATCATATTTTCCCATAATGAGAATTATGGATAACAGATAAAATGAGGATTATTAGATCCTCGTCATCTAGCCCCCCAGCTTCAAGTGAAAGCAACTTGCTTGGTTAAGGAGTTGTAGATCGTCCCACTGACCACGAGAGAATTAAGTAGAAAGGTGGTCGAAGGAAAAACTCTTGATATTTGTGTACTACTTTGACCGAAATATGCTTGGTCAAAAGGTTGCTTACGACTATCAAATAGCCGTAGAACTCCTCACGATCACGAAGTGGTCGTAGTATGGTGATCGGAAGAAAATCCTTTCCGATTGATATTTCATTTGGTCAAAAAGATCTGACCAAGAAAGTAATTTTGCTTGAGGTGTAAAAACGAACCTGATTTTCTTGAACGGACAAGTTAGGGAATCGCAATCGTCTCTCATAGGCGTGTCCGTTGGAGCGGTTCCCCAAGCGGTGGCAACCTTTGGTTTGCCATGCCTTCAGCCCAGGCATACGGTTATAAATACTTACCGGGGGGTGAGACTTGGGTTTCTACTTTTCCCTAAATCGCTCATTGTTCGCCGAGTTCTTGCCTTCTCATTTGTCAACCCAATCGTGCCTTCTCCTAAGATCTTTCTTAATCCAAAACCTCCCTTTCTTGAGAGAGATGGCGGGGATCATTTACGAGTGGGCGAGTCGGAGATGGATCGGTGAAGATTCAAGCCTTAGTCGGCGGGAAGATTCGAGAGAAAGTTCTTGTGAAATGGATTGCGGCGGTTGGGCAAGATTGGCCGTCGGGGAGATTGGGCAAATCCCCATCTTCGGGCATATTGTGAGTGTGGCCTTCGATTGCTGCTCACCCTTTCTCGCTTTTCGTACTCGAGCACTTTGGGGTGGAATTAGTGAACCTCGGTCCTAATTCTATCACTATGCTAAGTGTATTCGTGTATACGTGTGAGGCATACAGGAATTCAGCGGACCTCGAGCTCTTCCAATATTTCTATGGAATGGCTCGACAAAGCTGAGATTCTTTGGGAGTTGTGGTCTGAAGCTCCATGACGGAAGTCGAAGGAGTATATTCAGATGTTTACTCGGTCTTCGTGGTAGGGATAGAGGAAGAGGTGGTTTCTTTGGAAAATCACTCAAGATGGCGACCTTTGTTTCATGGGGAAGGTCATGAAAAGAATTCTTCCTAGGATTCGACTCGAGGATATCGATCGGATTGCTCCTATATTCAAGCCATCAAGGACTTAAAGAGGAGGGATCGACCGGATGGCATGTGGTGAAGGAATTCATCACACGTCGAATTAGCCCTTTAAAAGCAGTACCTCCTATGTGGAGGTATATGGGGCCAAAAGATCAGACCGGGGACTACGAGGCGAGTAAGTGAATCTTGACTTAACCCTCGGTTTGGTCTTTCTTTAAAGAGGTCTAATAAATGTTATTCTGTTTGCACGATCTTTCTAGCGAGGTTGATGTTCAGTCAAACTTGTTTGTGAGAGATCTCCGCCACTGAGTGGCGGTTCCTCAAATCCTTGAGGTTTTATCCATGAAGAAGATGGAGCGTCTAAAAGGTAATCAAGGGTTGATTTTATCCTTAGGACTTTAGAGTCATAGAAAAACTTCTGTCTGGTTGTTTGTCGTAGAAAAACTTACGACTAGGTAGTGATCGTAGAAAACCTTACGATCAAGGAAATGTCGTAGAAAAACTTACGACTTAATACTAGTCGTAGAAAATCTTACGACTAGTCGATAATACTTTTCTGTTTTTATTACAGAAGGTAGGCATGGAAAACCGTCAGGACGACCAAGAGGTTGAACTGATAACCATCGGCCTTGGCGATAGCAAATGAAAAAAGTCCACTCCTCCATCTAAGAAGCGTCGACTACATGAAAGTCGCCGACAAGGGAGAGCAAGCTCAAGTTCTTTATTTCGACCAAATCCTCTGCAAAGTCTGCGGCAGATATGGTCTGCGAGAGGCTAGGTCGGTCGAGTCTGAAGCCGAGGAGGCGGCAGCAATTAACCTCTTAAGCATAAAACCCGCAAGGCCAAGGTACCCTTCTATTATGACAAGAAAACTTTTCGCGGTTTACGCCTCTCCTAGTTTTGTCAAGCAACTAGAAAAGGAGAACTGAAAGGACTTTATGTCTTTTGTGAAGGACAATGCTGATCCAGTAGAGCCTACGGTTGAGGGTAGCACTGCTCTTGGAGTGGTCGAGAGTGATCTCGGCTGTCCGGAAAGTCAGAAGACCAGAGAGATGGCTCCTGTTCAAAATCCACGACCAGACGTGGTTGTGGCCAAGCCCATTCTTCAAATTGAACTCAAACCATACGTGGTCGTAGAAAAGAAGTCGAAGAAATCTTCCGTTGGGAAGATGACTCCTAAGTTCCTGGTTAGGTCCAGGGTGCAGAGGTATGTGAAACAAACTAAAGTGTAAGAACAGCATTTACCTTTCACTTTTCACAACTTGACTTGCTTTCCTTTTGTTGATTTTAGCCCGACTCCTTCAGCCCCCGAGGACACTTTTATTGAGAAGCCCATTGCCACCTTTCCAGCAGATGGAGAGATGATTGCGGAAGTGGTCGAAGGATCATCCACAGCCCGGGTGGTGGAGGAAGTCGTGGCTCCTGATGTGGTTACCACAACCACTGAGGTAGTAGCTACGACCACTGAGGTAGTAGCTACGACCACTGAGATGGTCGTGGAGACAGCAGAGGCAGCGGTAGAAGTCTCTGGCCAAGATGGTGATGTTCCTGATCACCGTGCCGGGAAGGAAGTCGTTGCAGACGTTGCTCCCGGTATCTAAAGAAAGTCTGCGATTCTGAGAATCGAGACGAGGAGTACTTCAACCATCTTTGATTTCTTTGGGCCTGCTACCATCGTGAGGTCTTCTGCTTTTTGATCTCGCGATCGAGTCCCTCATTCCAAAGATATTCCCAACAGAGGGGAAACTTTTGACAATGAACGCCTTGAAAAGGTTTGGTGGGATCAAGTCGCGAAGATAGACAAGCTGAAGAGTCCAGAGATGGTTTTCTCAATGTTTGCTCAGACGACCATGAATGTAAGTATTTAAGGATACTTATATGTGTGGCCTTCCCTTGCTTCTTACCGTCTTTTCTTTTTGCAGAAAGCTCTGGAACAAATTGCCACTGTTGGTGAATATCACCGACAACTTATAAACTCTGACGGAAAAAGCGGAACTCTGCGAGCAGCAGAGAGAGGTGGTAAATCAACATTATTAAGTAGTCGTTTTAGGGTTTGACTACTTATACAGTGCTTGTGAGGTTTGTCGTGGAAAAACTCACAACTAGGTTCTAGTCGTAGCAAAACTTACGACTAGTTAGATAGTGCTCATATCTACCTTTAACCTTTACAGGTTAAATAGCGACGAAAAGACACTGGCCAACTCGCTCGATTATGAAAAAGAGGAGTCGAGAAAGCTAAGGGAAGAAAACGAAGACCTCTTGAAGAAGCTTCAAGAGGGTAACTCTGCAACTGAAAAATTGCAGGGAGAGATAAACAGTAAGTGCTGAACTTAAGACTACTTATGTCATTGATTTTTACCTTTTTAACTCTTTCTTCTTTTCAGAAAAAGAGGACAAAATGAGAAGGCTTCAAATTGAAGTTAAAGATAAAACTTTGGTCGTGCACGAGATTTCTCGTATCGCCAAAGATAAATATCAAGAAATTGAGAGGCTGAGATCTCGACGAGCAGGTAAGCAATTCTTTACCTGTAGTCTTTTGCAAGTTCTTTTCCTTTTTCTAACTCCCATTTCTTTTTTAGCAATTGAGTTCGAACTGGGAAGGCTCGAAACTAGGGATCAGCAAAAACTATGATCCTTAACGAGACTGTTCGCATTGCCAAGGAAAATGCAAAGGGCATCAAATTATGGGAGAAGCGACATGCTGAAACCATTGCTTCCCATAATGAAGAAATCAAGAAGTTAGATTCTTGACTAGTAGGTAAGGAATTCTTTTACCTGTGATTATTTTTGTTTTTTCCTCCTCTAGGAGTTTATTTTTTCTTGACCAGTCTTATTCTTTTCAGAGCAAATGGTCGAAAATAAACAACTCCACGAGGCTTCAACTCGTAACCAACAGGAGATGAAATCGATGAAGATTAATCTTCAAGGCAACATCATGCTCCTGAACAATATACTTGGTGAGCTATGTAGTGAGGGAAAAACTCCTCAAGATGATACGATAGCTGCTCACATAAGTACTATTGGGGAACAAGTCGGGACTTTGCAAGAACTGGTGACCACTCTGAAGGCCAACCAAGCTGAGTCAATCAAGGAGGCGGTCGAAGGTGCAGTAAGTTATGCATTGGCAAAACTTAAAACTCATGACCCCAGCCTTAATGTACAACCAATCGAAGTCGACTTCGACTGCCCTGGAAAGACGAAGCAAGTCGTCGATAAAAGAAATGCAACCAGTTGGCGGGAAGGTCTCGCGGAGATCTTGTTGGGCTCTCCCTCTTCAGAGTAGTTTGTAAAAAACCTGTAAAAAACAAGCTTTTGTTGATGTATTATATAATCCATCTTGTTTCCTGCAAACCATCTTGTCGAGTAGTTAGTAACTCAAAAGATAATTACGAAAGAAAGACTAAGAATTGAAGTCAAATTAATAACATTATCCTAGCCCCTGACTATTTGCTTAGTTTGTTTAGACAAACTAAGTAAATAGTGTTAAAAAAGGTTTCTGAAAACAGAGAGGTTTGGTTAACTTGTAGTTTTTAGTCACGATTGTCATGCACTGGTTGAAAAAGTGAGAACAAATCGACACTAGAAAGTTCCTTCTAGTGGGCAGGACCACGTGCAGAGAGGAAAGGCTTCGACTAGGTGATGTTACCACCTCCGACTAGTTTAATGAAATCGAGAACGGCAACTTGAGTTAAGCAAACTTCTAGAGGACTTTAAAATTTTCTTTCGCCCTTCCTTGGAGGATTCGATAAGTCTGTTCTGGTAGCAAAAGTAGGAAACTGAACAATGCTAGGAAGTTCCTTCTAGTGGGCAGGACCACGTGCAGAGAGGAAAGACTTCGACTAGATGTGTTTCTTCCCCCGACCAGTTGAGACGGATCGAGTACACCAAAGATGGTTGAATAAATCTAAGAAAGTGCACTCTACTTAGAGTATTTTTCAAAATAATTGAAGAAATAAACTAAGATGAAAAGAGCTAGCTTTAAAAATATTTCGACCAAATAGAACCCGAGCTCTTTGTATTGACAGCAAAAGTGAGTAACGAGTCAACACTAGGAAGCTCCTTCTAGTGGGCAGAACCACGTGCAGAGAGGAGAGGCTTCGACTAGGTGATGTTACCTGCCTTTCGACCAGTGTAAAGAAAACCGGGTGTTTGGAATGTAGTTGAAAGATTATGAAAGCACTACTCATAAATAAGACAATAGAGATAGAAAGAATCTGAGTCTTTATTGTCTGAATGGTTGGTTACACATAAAACTTGCGTAACTGGTCGATGTTCCAAGAATTCGAGAGAACCTGGCCGTCTTCCATTGCCAATCGTACTGACCCTGGCGGGGTAACTTCGACCACTGTGTAAGGACCTTCCCACTTGGGAGAAAGTTTGTTCCGATTAGACTTGGATTGGCAGAGCCTCAATACCAAGTCACCTATAGTAAGGCTGCGAGGTTGGACCTTACGATCGTAGTATCTGTGTAGGGCTTGTTGGTAGACTGTTGAACGGATTAAGGCCTGGTTTCTCCTTTCTTTGAGTAGGTTAATGTCATCCGCTCGAAGTTGTTCCTGGTTGGAGTCATTGAAAGTTTCGACTCATGTTGGCTGTATCTTTAGTTCCGGAGGAAGCATGGCTTCGGCTCCGAAGACCAGAAAAAAGAGTGTTTCACCAGAGCTTTGACTAGTAGTCGTCTGACCGCACATAATACGGAGGGTAATTCTTGTACCCAAGCCCCTGAGCGCTTGACGAGCTGGTCGAAGACTCGGGTTTTAATTCCTCGCATTATTTGGTCGTTCGCACGTTCGACTGCCCCATTGCTTTGGGGATGGGCCACAGAAGCATAGCATCACTTGGTACCCAACTCGTCGCAAAATTCCTGAAATTTTGCGCTCGAAAATTGTTTACCATTATCTGTAATTATTCGACTCGGTACTCCAAATCGAGTAATTACGCATCTCATCATGAACCGCTTTCTTTATACATTGTTATCGATTCTGAGTTCAACTTGATCCATTTTGTGAACGTATCAATAGCCACAAAAAGGAACTCGAAACCTCTTGGAGCTTTGGGGAACGGTCCTAGGATATCAAGACCCCAGGTCGCAAAAGGCCAAGACAGAGGTATCGTTTGTAATACTTGAGCTGGTTGGTGTATTTGCCTGCTATGAAATTGGCATTGGACACACTTTTTAACCAACTCTTTAGCATCGTCTGAGGTCATTGGCGGTAAAAACCTTGTCAAAAGGCCTTACCACCAGCCGTTTCACGTAGGAAGCATGATTTCCACAGATGCCACCGTGTATGTCGTGAAGGAGGTGTTAATCCTTCACTCTGCGGAACGCATCGCATGAGCACCCCTTGAGTACCTCATTTATAGAGGACTCCTTCAACCAAAGTATACATTTTGGCTTTTTGGGATAAGCGATCTGCCTCGGGATCATCTTTGGGTACGGAACCCTTCTGAAGATACTCATAGATGGGAGCCATCCAGGTATCCTCGTATTCTAGAGAGGCCGTCTCAATAGGAGGTGTCTCTGGTTCTTCAACTAGGGACGGCTCGAGTTGTTCCAAGAAGACTCTTTTGGTACTCTGAGATCGGGAAGAAGCCATTCGAGCAAGGCGGCTGCGAGAAATTATCCTTCGAGGATGAATTGTGCCTCGAAACCTAAAAATGCTTTTCTAGCTTACGCACTTCCGATAAGTACCGAGACATTGTCGGGTTAGAGCACTGGTACTCTTTCCCGACTTGATTCACGACTAGTTGAGAGTCCCTCCTCACGAGTAGTCGGCGAATCGAGAGCGCTTTCGCAGCTCGTATGCCAGCTAGCAAACATTCGTATTCTGCCACGTTGTTAGTGGCCTGAAAGTTTAATTGTATGGCATATTTTAAGGTCTCTCCGGTAGGAGATACCAGGACCACCCCAGCCCCCGAGCCACTTAAAGTAAGTCTACGCACATACGCCATTTGCCGTTTGACTTCCTAACCATTACAGGATTAGCCAATCACTCTGGATGGTTGACTTCTCTTATAAAGCTTACTTTAAGTAGCTTATCCAATCCTAATTTAATAGCATCTCATCGATCAGGGGCAAATCTCCGTAATTTTTGTTTTACGGGTACTTTGTCAGGCCGTAAAGCTAGCATGTGCTCGATCACCTCCCTGGGGACTCCGGGCATGTCGGATGCTTGCCACACGAAGACATCTGTGTTAGCTTGGAGGAAGGTGATGAGGGCATCTTCCTACTTGGAGTCGGAAGTATCCCTGATGTAAACAGTCTTCGAGGGCTCCCCTGCGTCCAGAGGAACCTCTTTGACCTTGTCGTTTGGCTTTGGTGCGACTTTGGCTTCCCGACTTCTTTGGTCGAAGGTGACTTTCTTCTCGAGTTGGTATTTGTCCAACCATCTCGAGGATCGATTCGCGGTATCGCCATCTTCTTGTCACAATGAATTGTGATTACTCCTTTGGAACCTGGCATCTTAATACATTGATACCCGTAATGAGTAGCTATTAAGAATTTTGCCAAAGTTGGTCGTCCGAGTATGGCGTTATATGCCGTATCGAAATCGACCACATCAAAGGAGATTTTCTCTGTCCTGAAATTACTTGGTGAACCAAATGTTAAAGGAAGAGAAACTTGGCCAATAGGTTTGGCTGAAGACCCTGGTACGATCCCATGAAAAGAGTATCGTACCGGTCTTACCTTAGTCCTGGGTACTTGCATCTCGTCCAGGGCACTCGTAAACAAGATGTTTAACGAACTATCACCATCAACCAAAACTCGATTGACCCGACAATTGTTGATGGTGGGTTCGACCACGATCGGATATCGACCTGGTGGAGTCGAAGGAATCGGGCAGTCACCCCTCTCGAAGGAGATGGTGACTTCCGACCACTTCAGTAATTTATTGACTAGAGGAGGATCTATGGAGTTTACCTCACGTTCGGCAGCTTTAAGCTGTCGCTTTGATTCATATGCCGATGATCCCCCGTAGATGTGTTCGACGGTATGTTGCGGATCCTAGAACGACATCTCCTCATCGTCGTCTGACGACTTATGACCACTCATTTGTCCTACCTGCTCAAGAGTGGGAAGTGGTCCTTTGCCGTTGTAGTAGTCCTCGAGCTTTCGTTGGACGACCCGGCGATTCTTGAAGGTCATGTCCTTCCTTTTTATGGAAAGGACACCACCTAGGCTTATCGTTCTTCCGATCGGGCGCTTACCTTTGCCTCGGTCGGAGTGCACTGGAGGTTCGTGGCTCTTTATCATTTACAAATAAGACCTCCTTGGGCTGCGGCTTGGAGTTTTTGACCCTTCGCCTTGTTCTTGGACTTTTTTGCTTTCTTATACTTCTTCTTACCAACTTCGCCTGGCTCTCGAGAGGTATTGTCTTCTCGAACGATTGTGTTGTTCCACTCGACCGCCTCAGAAGCAGTTGCATATCGATCGGCCATCTCAAAGAGTTCGCGACGATGGAGGGAGGATTCAAAGCGATATCTTCGTTATCCTTCTACTACGGACTCCTTGCTTGAAAGCCCTGATGACAGATGAGTCAGAAACTTCCGGAATTGAATTACGAACCTGACTAAAGCGCTTGATGAATTGGCGCAAGCTTTCGTGGTCGTTCTGTCTCATCCGGTGCAAGTCGTCCTCCTTCCCAGGGCGATTGTAGGTGCCTTGGAAATTCGCCAGTAGAAGGTCGCAGAGGTGTTGCCAACAATAGATCGACTCGAGTGGTTGGTTTAGTAACCACGATCGAGCAAACCCTTTGAGCACAGTTGGAAGGTAATTCGCCATTACATGCTCTCCTCCTCCTGCTACTCGGACAGCTGTTGTATAAATTTGAAGGAACTCGATGGGATTTTGGGATCCATCAAACTTCTCCATGTTCACTAGTCGAAAACGAGGTGGCCAGCGAACAGCTCGGAGGTCAGGCGAAAATGCCTGACATCCGGTAATAACCTCCTGACATCTCCTTTGCAGGAAAGAAGGGTTGATATCACCAGGTGATCGTATTCGACGATACCCAGTAACAGGTTGACCGGACCTGTAGTTGGTCTCGGTCCTACGAGGGAAATACTCCTCGTATTCCATTTGCTGCTGCAGATTTCCACGTTGGAATGGTGAACGATCACCTCTCCGAAGAGCTTGTTGATCATCAGTCGTTCGAAAGACATTTCTCCGAGTAGGAGATCGATGCGACTTCATTGCTATACCGATTTCTCCACGATGATATGTTTGATTGGTCGTAGTCGAAAAATCGTATTGCTACGACTTCCTGAATGATGTCGACGAGGTGCTTCCAGTCTTGCCATCGTGGTCCGAAGCCTTTGTGTAATCTCTTCGACGAAGAGGTCGTAGCCTGGCGCTCGGGCGAGCTCTCGAGTAGGGTTCTCGAGCAAGTCGTTGATGTGCTGGAGTTCTTGAGCTTCCTCTGATTGATATTGAATGCGCCTAGGCAGATTTTTCTGGGCTACAATCTTCTTTCGTCAAATAGCCTCAAGATTTTCCATGTCAGATTCTTGAGACTGTCTCAATGGAGTGCGAGTATGTCGAGGATTTCCCTCGTGCTCATTAAGGTGTTGGTCCTGTCCGTCATCGGTGGTGCCCTTGCCATTGCCACGAGGGGGCGCAGTGCGTGATCTTCGGGGAGTGTCCCTAGCTCGGTCTCTAGAAGAGTGACCTTGATCTGAGGGAAGGAGAAAGACCTCCCGTTGATGATTCTCACTTGCGCTCGAGGCCTCTCCACTCGAGGAGTAGTCGAGAGACACCATCTGGCGACTTGGAGTAATCCCCAACAGGAAGGGGAACTCTGGGTTATAACCGTCTCCATCCGCAGGTGTGATCTGCGGAGAGATGGTCGAATTTGCAGGAAAAACATGCTTGATCCCGCTCTCTCTGGGGTCATCCAGAGAGAAAGGACCACCAGATGCTGGTGAAGTCCTGGAATTGTGGCTTCCAGAACTTGTCTCACCAAGTCGGACCGCCTTAGGGGGACTCGGACACTTGGAGGAAAAACTCTCGTCGTGTTGTGAGTCCGCCTGGGTGTAGACCTGATTGTGGTCGGATTGACCCTTGTCCTTTGAATGAATTGATTCCTCCGTTGGATGTACTGTTGTGGGGGATAAGGATCCCTCCTCGACTCTATCAGTGGCATGGTCTCCTGGATCTGCGGAAAGATCCCTGGAGGCAGCAACACCATCGGATGAGTCGATACTCGGTTCGTAATCGAAACCGGCATCCATGTCGACGTCTGCGTAATCTGCCAAGTCAAACCAGTTCTCCTCGTTCTATTCTCCTGCCATGAGTGCATGAGATTTGGGGAAAAGAGAGTATGTTGACAAGAGATTACCGAAAGATCCCCACGGTCGGTGCCAACTGTTGGTGTTTTAGAACCGATCTTACGTAAAGATTGTTTGATTCGGGGGGTCTCCTAGAATGGAATCACGCAGAGAGATTGACACGGGTATTTTTATACAGGTTCAGACCTTCTCCGGAGAGAATAACAACCCTACTTCTGTGTGTGTGTGTATGGTATTGAGTGTGTTTCGTACAATCGGGAGAAAAAACTAAGGCTATTACAGAAGATAGTATCTGACTGTCTTCCTGATTGTTTGTTGTCTCCTCTGATCTCTCTTTCCCTCTCTGATTGCTGCCTTTATATAGTCGTGAAGGAATAGCCGTTTTCTCCTGTGAAGAGGCGCCTCATCGAATCCAGTAATGGGTGTACGTTTGCAATAATCATCGGAATGGTAACTCCTTCACGCCGCCTGGCAGTTACTTGTTAGAGATAATGGGGTATTACGTACTATTATTTCAGATAATAATAACGGTATGTTATTTGCTTGATTCCTTAATCAATTGGACCCACTCGCTTGTAGGTTTTATTGATCATAAGGTGGTCGAAATGACACGGTCAGAGAAGAACTTATGATCATAAGGTAGTCATAGCAAGACTTACGACTATGGGGTAGTCGTAGAATAACTTACAACTGGGTAGTGATCGTAGAAGAACTTACGACCATAAGGTAGTCGTAGCAAGATTTACGACTATGGGGGTGGTCGTAGAAGAACTTACGACCACCTGGTAGGCTTCTCCCTTGTAAGTGTAAGGGGTATACCTAGGGACCACATGACATCATATTTTCCCATAATGAGAATTATGGATAACAGATAAAATGAGGATTATTAGATCCTTGTCAAAACTCTATTGTAGTCTTTCCTTCCTTTGCAATGGCTAAGGCTAACTTCTTGGAGTCACGTAGGGTGTTCGGCGTGTTAAATGCTACAGGATGGTATTGCAGGGGAAGGTTGCTGCATCACGATCTAACTTTCCTGGTACTCGCTAGCTAGTACACATTAATCCTATATAACACTTCGTAGTAATGCCTCTTGAACTAACCAATTCTATTTTTGCAGTGCCACCAGCAACCGTCGGGCCGCAACGTCTGTGGATACTATGTTTGCCATAACATGGAACTACTCATCGGTTCCGCGATCACCAATGATCCTCAGGTTTGTCAATCTTGCAACAATTATTTCATATATACTTACCAATTTATATAGGGTTAATTCCTTATTTGCCATTGGAAGTTAGCGAGCTCCCCAAAATGCCATCGAAAAATTGGTGCGTCCTTTTTGCTTTTCGTTCTCAACTTTAATCCTTTTTTGCCCTCCGGTCATTTGACCGTGGACTTAACCATTGACTTGGGCCTAAAAAGTTTTTCGATTTTGCAACCTAAACTATCTTTGAGATTTTTAGAGAATTACATGTTGACATAGTATTCTATAAAGTTATAAAATAATTATGAAATATGTTAGAAACATTCCTGAAAATTTCATAATTTGTGTATATTATTATGTAAACAATTTTCTAAAGATCTCAACATATTTAGGGCAAAATCGCTTTTCAAGATCCAAGTCAACGGTCAAGTCCACGGTCAACTGACCGGAGTGGCAAAAAAGGGATTAAAGTTGAGAACGAGTGGCAAAAAAAGGATGACCAATTTTTCGATGGCATTTTGGGGAGCTTGCCAACTTCCAATGGCAAATAAGGAATTAACCTATTTATATAAGCACGAATTTAATCTTCCTATTGACAGGTTGCGACCATCGCTGAAAGTGCGTTGGAACAGAGCGAGCTCATAAAAGTTTGATCACACCTTGCGTCATTCTTGAATAGTCAGGTCATAAATCCAGATGGAAATTTCCACAGTGTAGATTGAACTTGATTGGGATAGATTGAACTTAATGGTACATGTGTGTAAATTAATGTACATTAATGGTTAATTTTAGTTAATTGATTTGTGAATTGGATGTGCTTGTTTTTGAAATGAATGCAATTTTGATTTGCTTCTGAAATGAATGCGAATTGGATGTGCTTGTTTCAGAGGGCATGGCTAGTATTTCCTGAGGCTAGCCAATAAACAGAAATAGATTTAGCAATGCAAAAGAATATCATAGACGATTTGTAGATGAAATAAATACGTGATACTCGACTACCAGATGGTGCAGATAAAACCGCTGCGTGATAGTAGAAAATCACGAGCGATGCGTAAATGAAACCGATCACGCATCGTGCGCGATTTTCTACTATCACGACGGTTTATCTACGATCGCTCTGGTAGTCGAGTATCACGCATTTATTTCATCTACAAACCGCTCTGTGGTATCGAGTATCGCTGAGCGGTTTCATCTACAAACCGTGCGTGGTAATCGAGTATCACGATTTATTTCATCTACAAACCATCTGTGATGATAGTCGATTATCACGAGCGGTTTTGAGTTAATAACCGCTCGTGATATTATATTATTACTGAGCGGTTTAAAAACCGCTCGTGATTACCTCATGCATTCTTGACCCATAAACTCAGACGGCTCACGAAACCGTCTGTGATGGCGTTTTTGAACCGTCTGTGAAGGCCTTTTCTGTAGCAGTGTGGGTGCCGTCGGGGCACAAGAGTGGTTGGTATGTGGAATGAACCGTCCGGATGAATTAATGACTTAATCTTGTCATGATCTCCCGTGTAAAACAAGTACAACCACAAGTCTGCAAAGTACAACTTGGCTTAGTAAATTTATTAAACCCTGAATGTCATCTCGCTGGATGGATAACAGGAACGTGCAAGCACGTGATACGTCCGGCTTGAATGGGACACCGACACAAGGTGAAGTTGCCAGTCGTTGTGGTGTAGTACAACTACTCCATATCGCCGAGGTAAACATCTCGCACAACGTATGGGAACCCCATATGGGTGAAATAACGGAAGGGACGAGATAATTTGAAAGGTTACTATGACGATCGCTCAACCACATAACTACAGAATCATGTGGGGTAACGAGTATGATTATCTCTTGTGGGTACAATGTATAGCCTCTGTAGAGTCTAAACTGTTTAAACAGCCATACCTATGGTCAAAGGCGGGCATGGGAACTTGCTAGAGTTAGTTCTATTTCAAAAACTTTTGTGGGTGGTATGAAAATCAGGTTGGGCTCACCTAGCCCTGAGATTAGATTTTTCCTGAGCCGTCGAGCTCAGTGGTGTTAGTAATGGAGGTAGCACCAATCAAAAGAAGCATAAGGTAAGAGTTTCCGACGGAGGGAACCTCTGCTGTCATTTAATATTGCACAATTACTCTCTTTAATAAAATGCAATTTGGTTAAAAATGCTAAGTGATAGGAATTTGTAATTATGAGAATTGAAAATGTTGCTTTAGCAAATAAAAGAACCCGAGCCATCCTTTTTAAGCCATGCATGTGTATTATTGCATCTTGTGTGTTGGCTCGCGAGCACGGAAGTTGTGCTCATTCTCGCTCTCCCCCCAAACCCTTCAGATAATGTGGACCAAGGAGATTACGCCTACTTTGAAGACCCAGAAGTCGACGGACAAGGAAACGACGAAGAGTAGTCTAGTTCTGTAGTCTAGATCTCACCTCAGTCTAGTGAACTTGTTGATACTTGCGTACAACCGATATTATCCAAACTATGGGTTAATATCAGTCATACACAAGTTACGACAGTCGCTTGCCTGTGGAGAGATGAGCTATACCCTTTTGCTTCCGCTTTAGTTTACGTTGCTTTCATGTAATGTAACCAATTTGGCATGTCCGGCCCTTTTGTAAAACTTGACCCGACGTGGTCTATGTCACTCTGTTGTTTATAATATATTTGAATGGTTTAGTTCACACCATATATGAAATGATTCAGCATTGTGCATGTGAGTGCTATCTACTGATCCAGAGAATAGCACAGTGTTTTCACAGAGGATTTGGATTTAGAAAATCCGAGTCCGACAGCAGCGATGGTGGGTGATCTCACCAATTACCACTTGTGGTAGGAAGAAGGCAGCAACACCTGGAGGTGCTTGGTCATGGTGCGCACACCATGGTTGTTGGACGATTCCATGACAGAGACGCAAACGAAGGTGCGAGACTTTGCCCGAGGCGTTCATTTGTTTCCCTTTGCCTTTGGGTAGTAATAATAAGGCAAAGAGGACCACAGTTCCTCGCCTTGGTGATGCTCACTCGTTTGATTCGAAAACAATAGCATGGATTTATCGCTACAATATTTGTTACAATTTCAAATGCGACGGTCTATCTATTTCCTTTTCTTCTGTTTATCGCTACTTTCAAAAAAAAATTGAAACAAAAAAATCAGGTCATGTCGCCAATTGAATTGACGACGTGAAGTTGTCGCCAATTCAACTAGCGTCTTATGGCGGCAGAGATATTTTATACTGTTTGCATGGCAACAGGTTTCTATCTCTAATCTAAATGGCGATAGGACTATTTCGGCATTTGGAAGGCGACATAAGCCTATTTTTATAATTTTATTAAACTTGCATTTATTTATGTAATTCTATTAAAAATTATAATTTTATTAAACTTGCATTTATTTATGTAATTCTATTAAAAATTATTATTTGAAAAAAAAATCCCCCAAACCCCAAACAGGGCCTGAAGTTAAGCGCTAGTACTATTCGGCTGAGTTGGGCATGAACAGCTTGTTTCCAACGCCTAATCAATGTGCTAAACCTGGCCTGATCCTGAACAGGGCAGCAGGTTGGCCCGAGAGGGACCATTCCGTTTCCCTGTTCGCAGGCACTGTCTCTCTCCCGTCCTCAGATGACCAGATCAGGCCGGTGACTGCTCGATCAGGCTGGCTGTTACTCTTTTTCCCTAATTGCAACGTTCTGTAACAGCGACTCATGCGTATGGACGGCCCCCAGACCAAAATATTAATAGGCCGTCCCTGGTTCATCCCCCCAATCACAATGCCTTTCTGGCCGTTTGTTTTTATTGCAAACTGCCAAGCTAGCTTGCTTCTCCTGATCGAGAGCATCCGCTCGGAAATAAATCTTGAGGACTAAGCTGATACCGTGAGAGAAAGCTGAGGGCTTAATGGGATTTATCGGAAGTTTTGGCTTCGACGTCTATTGGGTGATCTACGAACCATCACACAGCGACAGTGTACTTCAACTGTCAGGCGTCCACAGCACAAATAATTACTGTCAAAGCATTCTAATCTTAGTCACCACTTTCTTTTCTTTTTTCACAGTCCTACTCTTCCTCTCTTTGCACCGCATGAACTAGCTAGCTCCTGTTGTCCTGCATCATCCACATCGCCACATGAAAGCTAAACACTGTAGCAGAGATCTTTTTCAGAAGAAGCTACACTCCCAGCTCACAGTGAACCCCAGCGAGAACTGTTAAGACCGATCAGATTCGCACTATTGGAACCGTGCCCGAGCGCGGTCGATCATAGCCAACGGACGCACGCACCATGCGTACACGTCACATCACGCAGATCCGCGCCCCTCAAGATAGGGATGCGCATCCTCTGACTTCACGTTTTGAAGGCAGAGGTGTCGTTCCCTCTATCTAGGGCCATCCATATAAAATCCTACGGCGCGCATCAAGTCTAGAAATCTCCAAGGACAAATCCAAATTCCCACCCAAAGCAGTACGATGTTCACCAAACTCTCGTCCAGATCCAAATAGAAATCCTGTAGAGCTACTTCCATGCCTCGGTCCAACCATGGCGGCCCTCTTCTAGCGCGCGCCCTCATCGCCCGACGGCTACGCGCGGCCCAGTCGCTCGCCCTTGCCAACCTGGCCGGTCTTCCCGGCGGCACGCGCAACCCCGTCGCTCGCCGTCATCGACCTCGCTTGGCGTGCAGCTCCGTCCCTCGCCCTCGTTGTCCTGGCTCGTCTTCCCGGCGACATGCGCAGCTGCTTATTGTAGGGCCAATGGCAAATCTTGTGAAAAATGTCCATGTTGTTTCCTGTGTATTAGAACAACGGTTCTTGGTGTATATCTCCTTCAGTAAATTGCTGCCCAGATGGAGCGAATTTCGTCTAACAAATGCCTTATTTCAATTGCGTTCTGTTGTACGGATATCTCAATGAAGGAATATATTTACAAGTTCATGTGCGAGATGTTCTGTCAATGTTCTTTTGGTTTTACCAGAGTGTTGATGTGTGTATCAGCTGGGAAAAGATATTTGCTCACTCAAGATTGTAAGGGAAATGTGCAGAAATTTTTTGTGTGAGTCCTTACTTAGAAACATTCAGAGAAAGAGAGATGTTCTGGCAAAGTTTCTTCATGCGATGGGTTCTTTGATTGCACTGGACCTCCGTTGCTGATGTCTTCCAGGCATTGCTCGAGCAATGAGGAGATAGAGAGGTGCTCTGGCGGCAAACAGGGGGGCTCGTTCTTTTCCGGCTTCTTGTGAGGAGAGATTGTGGGGCTTGTGGGACCTTGAGCCATCCACCGTTGCTTGTGCATTGGATGGCCCAGATGGAGGGAACGGCACCTCTGCCTTCAAAACGTGAAGGCAGAGGATGCGCATCCCTAAACGTAGAGGACGTACGAACAAACCTCCCACAAAATCACCTGACCTGATGATCCATCCACCGTCACCAGTCACCACGCCAAGCCAATTAGGTGGGCAGCGCGAGCGCCATTCATCCACCCAGTCCAAATCTACCCGCGGCGCCCGCGCGGATCACATGAAATGAGACAGCATTGACCGCACGGCGCAGGGCGCAGGACAATCCGGGCACTGTGGAACTGGGAGGCGCCAGCGACCCCCCGCGCGCTTAATTTGCCCCCGAAACGCCCTCCAAACTCCATGCCTACTGCCACGCAACGGCAGCGCCCACGCGGCTGTGCCGTGTAGCGTACCAACCCGGCCCAGCGGCCACGAGCAAGAGAAGCCGGAGAATCGATAGGGACGGAGGAGTCAGTCGAGGCCCGGCACGGAGAGGCGCGCGTTTGCTCCCCGTCACGGGATTCGCCCGGACCACGTAACAGTGCCACCCGCGCAACGAGGGTCCGTCCGTCCACCTACATACACCCTGCCTCGCTGTACCGCACGTGATCGATCGATCGATCGATCGCTTCCCGCTCCTCCTCTTCCTCGCCGACGACGGGGCCCGCGTGGACCTCCCCCACCTGTCAGCGAGATTGATGGCCTCCACCGTCACGACCGGTGGGACCGGCCTCCTCTCCTCCTCCACCTCCTACTTAGTACTGCACTAACGCTCCTGTACTGCTACTACTAGACGACTACCAACACTGCTGCTCCTGCTCGCTCGGGACCAATTCGTTGGTGGTAGTAGATAGAGAGTGGCGTGTGTGTGTGTGGCATTGTTGGAGGAGAGGACGGAGGGGGAGATGTTGGTGGGAATGGAGGAGGAGGCGGTGATGGCGGCTGCGAGCTCCGAGTGCAGCAGCGGCTGCCAGTCCGGATGGACGACCTACCTGGATGATCAGTCCTACCCCTGCGTCACCGCGCGGTTCCACGGCAAGGCACAGCAGCCGTACTACCACTGCGACGACTACTCGGAGAAGGCGGAGGAGGACGACCTGTCCATGATCTCCGACGCCTCCTCCGGACCACGCCAGCAGTACTCCGCCGGCAACGACGAAGGCGCCGCCGCGCATGCCAATGCGCATGCGGAGAGGAGAGGCAGGCGGATGGAGCCTGCCGCCAGGCAGCAGAGCAAGATGGCTGCCGTCGCGTCTCTGCTCGAGGACACTGCCAGCTCGCCTGCCTTCTTCAAGTACTCCAAGGTACGCTTCGTACGTGCCTGCTTCTTGCATTCCTTCTTGGTTTCTGATGCGCATTTGCCATCTTCAGGCGGTGAGCTCCGCAGAGGCCAATGGCTACGGCGGCGCGGCCTCTCCGATGATGGAGATCGGCAATGCGGCCGACTTCTCCTGCGCCTTCTCCGCCACGACGGGCTTCAAGGTGCGTATCAACGTCAAGCCGCATTTGGTAAACGTCTCGCGTTGTTCGTTTGTGCTTATGGCGGCTAATTTGCTTTGCATTTTTCTTCTCTTAGTCTCCCTTAAATGGGACTCGTCTGGGCGGCTACCTGCAGTACTCCCCTGCTCCTGCCAAACCGATGCCCACAAGACAAGTGAGCATTCTCCCCAACGTGTTGCCCTGTTTCTTGATCAGAAGAACACGGGTAGCCTTATAAATAGTCAGTCTTACAAAAGAAAATGGTTGGTGTTTTCGCAGGTGTGCAGAGATGGGGGACCGGGGGTGACAAGATCAAGAGGTGGTGACGAAGAGGTTGTGGGTAACTCTCGCTGTCGCTGGTCGTAGGATGTTCGTGGCTTCTGCTCTGCTCCGTTCTGTTCCGTTCTGTTCTTGGGAGCGAAGGGGAGATGGGCAGCTAGAAGCCTAGAATGTGTTTGCGAATCTTCAGATCTCCAAGAGATCTTTTATTTAGTCCCCCTAGTTACGCTCTGTTCTGTTCTGCTCTCTCTCTCCCCCTGTGTTTCACTATGACTCTGCCCCTGTTCCTCCCCAGCTGCAGTTAGTATTCCACTTTTTAGCTGTCAATGCAGTGGGAAACAACAACCTGAGGAAAAACAAGCGAATGTGAAATCCTTTTTGCACCACATATGTTTGCTGCTTTGTCACCGTGATCCCCCGTCTCTGTTTCGCAAACGTTGACGTCAACCGCTCCAGGCTACTACTCCAGGCACGATCTTGGGTTGATACAAGCATCTACTGCTCTCTGCTCTCTTCTAGATATTTGCAACAGAAGATTCAGAGCAGCACGTATCATCAATGCCTACACCAACCAACCAGCGAGAGTATCACCATCTACTACTAGAAAATAATCTTAGGACCAACCTGGCTTAGGCTTACACGTACCATAGTAAACAACAGAGATTTCCACATTTCATTCGTGGCTGTTTCTTTCTTTCTTTACCTCGTTTTTTTTTTGTTGTTGTTGTTGCGTGGCGACTGGCCATCCGTGTCTTTGTCGTGTTTGATCCTAACAAAACGAAGTGACACGATAAATAGTATTCCAATGTGGACGAGGCCCCAGATGCCAATTGGGGGAGAGAGAGAGCAGCTTTAGTGAGTGAGTAGCTAGTAGCACTACTAGCATGGCGAGATATGAGATTATGTGGCTCAGGGGCACGTACTGCTCCGGCCCCCATAAGCACAAGATATCTCTGGTGAATTCTTTAAAGCGGCGAAAACGGCATGTGCGTGGCAAGTACTTGTGTCTGCGCCCGGTCCCTTGGTTTAGTGCAGGGTTCCAGTAAGAAACAAAAGGGCGCAAGGCGCAGGGTTGTGTAGCCACTGGCCATTACTGTCGCCGGTCAAGCTCAGACCATGTGTTGCCACTTGCTACACCTACGGCCCTGATCGAGACGAATCCCACTGCGTGCTCTTGATCGTCTGAGCCCAGAGCATCATCATTTGGCGCTAGTTTTGCATCATCAATGGTGTATGCAACAGGTATAATCACAGGGTCATAAACTGGTGGCACTAATTTTGCAGCAAGGGGTGAGCATCTTTCGCTATTTTGTTATAGGAACTAGCAGAATTTTCCACATAACTATATATATATATATATATATATATATATATATATATATATATATATATATATCCAAATCATTTGAAAAATATAGTTGTATTTGTTTTAGAATTGTAACAGTTGCAAATATTTATATACGCTTAATCTACACCGTTATAATATGGCACCACCAAAATAAGTAGTATAGATCTTCCCTTTTTCTCTCGATTAATGATTGGATTTATTATTTACATATGATTAATCTGCACCGTTATAATCTGACCCAACCAAAATAAGTGGCGTAGATTTTTCTCTTTTTATCTCGATCAATTAAAGAATTTCTTATTTATATACAATTAACTTACATCGTTATAATCTGGTCCCACCAAAATAAGTGGTGTAGATCTTTCTCTTTTTCTCTCGATTAATGGGAGAATTTCTAGGTATTTTGTTATTTTCTGATTTAAGGATTATTGTGAAATTATCTAAACCTCCAAAATAAAGGAGGTACCTTGAATATTACCACTTGTTTGTAGATATACCTATATAGATAGGAGCAATATAGTTCAGAACATACTACCACTGCACCTGATTCTATCCTGTTGTTGCTGAGGGAATATGTTTATGGGGACATGGTGACATAAAGTGCATCTTTAAAGCATTGGCGACTGATCTTTTGTTTTCCTTCTTTCCCTTTTATTTTCCTCTTTCCGGTTTACCGATAAGGACGGGTTGAAGAAGAAATTAATTGGAAGGAGGAAGGAAGTTTCTACGGGGAAGAAGAATCAAAGGGTCCCCTGCCCTGTAGTGTGAGTGTGTGTGTGTGTGTGTGTGTGCTGTACCGTACGTGCTCCCAAGGATGGTCGCTTTCGAACCAGGATGGCCTAAGGCTAAGTAAGGCACCGAGCGAGACTAGATGAGATCAGATGAGTAGTGTAGTGCCCTTTTAATGCGGCAATGTGCAGGGCATATCACAGTGGCGTCAGGGGCTTTGGATGGAGCCGAAGGGATGCAAGGGGCGGCTGTTTCTACAATTGGGGATGCCAACCCCGTTGGGTCAGAAAGGATGGGGCGGGATTGTTCGCATCGCGCGTATGATACATGCAACGGCTAAGCCGGCTGTACTAGCTGCTCATGATGGCGATGATCGATGATGTGCCAGCAGTCATGATCGATCGCCTAGCGTCGTACCGCGCCACCGGGATCCGTGCCTGCCTGCTTTTGAAATTCTTGATTCCCGGCTACGCATTTTCCATTCACTAGCTCTCGATCTGTTGCCGATCGACATTGCCAAGAGGAAACAATGTGGTATACCATATATAGCATGGCTCTTGATTAGTTTGCACCTGTTCATCAAGTGGTTCTTGCTGAACTCCGACACTGTTATTAGTTCTAACTGCAAGTGAGTGAGATCAGACTAATGCATGCGGTAAGAACCACCACTGCTAGCTTGGTGACTGCTCATCTTTGACGTTGCTCCCGAAAGGGGGCGCGATAAAGCCAGCTGCGGTGTCTGAATCTCTCTTTACAAGGGAGCCTTGCCGCTGGTCTTATCGCACAGTTCAGATGGTACCGGAGGCAGCGCTGTCTGTGAATCCGCGGACACGGTTATTGGCTAGCTTCATTTACTCCGCCAAGGGGCAAGGGCGCTAGGCTTAGCTGGTGCCCGCGTCCAAGAGGCAGGCAGCTTAAAATCGATCGATCGATCGATCGAGCTAGCTCCATCCATAACTGCGCGCGTATGTATACACACTCTTTACACTAGTACTGGGCACCACTACTCCATGAGCCATGCATAGTATTTATACTACCAGCACGCATACTGTTGGGTGTTGAACTACCTCATTTACTATTGCTGTATATGATAGCGCCGTATGGAGACTATTCAAGTGAGACCGCGCCATGTTTGTCATATGTTGCAGCTGGAGTAGCTGCATGCTGTTTCTCCTGGCAGGGATCAACTTATGAGTTATGACAGCAAAAGGTTAATGCGTGACTGGAGAGTTTCTGCCTAAAGGTAGCGCTTTGCTTGGCCTGATGCATGCACTGACAAAAGTTGCGTACCCTAGTCCCAGCTGTTGCTTTCATTCAACCAGTGCTACCGCTACAAGTTCGTGTTACAATTAGGTTGATCTTGCAGTTCACTACAACTGACTGAAATTGTCTGGTTCAGAATTCTAGAAAGAAAAAAAAAACAGCAGAGGAAATGAAAATGAAATCCTAATTGGTGCATGCATGCGGGCAGGCAGGCTTTGTTCTCTCAGGACAGGAGTCCAAGGGATGGATGCATCCAGACATCCCATGCACAGTGCAATGGGAATCCAGCTACGTTCCCGCCAATGCTTCCAATTTTACAATGCATTGTACATCCAAGGCTGTCCCCCTTGGCTCCATCTTAGGGAAACGTTGCATTCATAATAGGGCACTAAAACATAAACAACAAAGTCAATCCCTGTCCCCTAGAGCCGGAAAGCCATCCCACACACGAATATGGACAGGCTCGGCCGCTCGGATCAGCTGCAGATGTGTAGCGATTGCATTTGCACATCATGCATGCTAGCCGTCGAATGGTGGTTGGCTCTCCAGTTCGATCAATATGGGAAAATAGGCGACGTTTCTTCTACCAAAACACTGGTCGATCTGAAATCATGGAACGCACCGTCTGACTGAGATCACACTTGCTGATCCAGTTCGTTGCAGGCTCCAGACATGCTTTGGAGATGAACAGTACAATTTGTAAAGTGCTCCAGGGACAATATGGTTACATCTAGCTGCTGCTAGCTTTTGTGTTGTGTCAAATCCCAAGCCTAACTGAATCGCGGACAAGATCCTCTCATGCGCACTCAAGAGGCACAAACATGTGTGCAGATGACCACCGAGCATAGAGAGCGTATGGGGGCGTTGCAATACCTGCCTAACCGCCTTACTCTTCCAGCCCATCCATCATGCAGGGTGGCAACTTTATCTGATCGACCTGAGGTATGGACGGAATCAAAACCTCCCTGCTTCCGATCCCATTATCTGATTCTGATGCCCACATGTGCATATCACAGAAAGACTCGCTATGCCCAGGGCTAGCTATCAGCACTGTGCAATGCATCTCTTTAATACCTGAAAAGGTTGGTCGGTTGGATAGGTTGGAATCGACCGGGCAAATGTTCTCCTCTCGAGCAATGCATTTGCAGTAGTAGGCAGTAATAATTCAGGCTTTTGTTTTTGTATTGGTGTTTTCTTGCATCATAAGACGTATTTTTTGTGTAATGGCTTTCTGTTTTGCGTAGATAACCTTGGATGGTTGCCCACACGCCGGCTCTGAAACGGTAGTAGAGCAGTTCAACGAATGTGCAGGAAAGGGAAATATAATTCTTGATCTGACTGGAGCACTGTTCACAGGTCTTGTTTGAGTTGAGCCGATACTATCCTGATAACTTTTGAGCTCTTGGAATAAAGGTGCGGCAGCGTGCCATAATTCTCGTTCTGACCATCATCATTGCACACAGCTTCCACAGTATCTCACTGATGCAAAGACTTGTTACATGCATGTTACCTGTACGCACAAATAAAACATCTCCTGGTCGTGGTCGTGGCTGCGCTGGCTGGATAACAATGCTGTTGGCCTGTTGCAGCGAATGGCCGCAGTGCTAATTCAACCCGGCATTCAGTGTACTGCAACCCATTCATTATTCATGGATTCAGTGCTAATTCAACCCGGCATTCAGTGTACTGCAACCCATTCATTATTCATGGATTCTTACATTCAGAGAGGCTATCACTATCAGGCTATTCATTTACCATCATCCGTCTTGCTGCATGAAATTAAACTAGGATTGGCACAAAGTTGACCTCAATATCTCCCATCCCTCTCCACTCACGAATGACAAATTATCAAGCAGGGGATGTTGCAGCTGGACAGCCAGTTCAGTACTGCCCATATCGGCAGTCACGTGCGTGCCACGTACGTACCGTCGCGAATTCCTGTGCCCACATGCGCGCGCGCGTGCGTGGCCGCAGCCGCACACATGGAGGCATGGAACGGGCAGAACCAACGCGCGCCCCTACGCCGTCGTTCTGTTCTGCGTCCTCGAAGGTCGCGTGGGCTTGCCCGGACTCCACATGCACGAGAGGGAGGAGGATGGTGTGGCACCGGTAGAAGTAGAACAGGACATCTCTAAGCCCTAGGAGTCAATTGCCAAAACAAAAGACCGAGCCCTAAAGACATCACGCACTTCTAATACGTTGGTGCCTGACAGGTCACGTGGGATTCTGCTAGGGGGCTAGAGCCGCGTCACGTTGGCTTGGGTTCAGGCTGGAGAACATGGCTAGGCTAGGGGCATGCGATTCGATATGAGGGAGCCCTATCTAGCATGGCGTGGCGAGGTGTTTCGAGTTTCGGCCTTGCTTTGTAACCCAGCCCAAGAAACACACCCCTTATGTACAAGAGGAGACGTTCGAATGGGCCAATCTGATTGAGCCCAGTATTACTTGTGTAGAACCCAGGCCCCAACACCGCTCTTCCGGCCGACCCGCGCGCGTGCCAGGCCAACCTTAACTCTCCGAAGCCCAGCTTCAGCCGCGCCGTCCGACCCGCCCTCACGCACGCGCATCGCCGCGTCGGCACGCCCGGCTATCTCCTCTATGCTTGTCGCTACTCGGCATAGGGTGCATCATTTGGGTTTCATTTGTAACCATAAATTTCAGAGTTGAAAATTGTTAGAGATATATGTATAGTGTGTTATTCCCTATTGTTATGAGGGGTTATTTACATATTCATCTCCTGTACTTTGTGTATATATATTGGCCCATTGGCCTTATGATGAATACAAGTTGCTATTCCTAACATGGTATCAAAGCCAATTAGGTTTTCCTCACCCGGACGCGCAACTCGTCCTCAACCCTAGCTGCCATCGCCGACTTCACCTCCCTAGCCGCTGCCACCGGCTTCACCTCCCCATCGCCGGTCGTTCTTCCACAGATCCGACCGCCGCTCCATCGCCGATGCCGCATCTCGCCATGCCGCACGATCCACAGCGCCTCATGGCGCTCGGCGACCAGATCACCGCTCTCGACAACCACGCCACGGCTCACGCTCTCGAGGACCCGGCCTCTCATTGCGCTTCGCTCCGCCTCTTCTCTTCTCGCTCGTGGTCAGCCGCCGCCTCGCTCGAAGAGAGAGGGAGCCGCCACCTCTGCGAACACGCATACCGGCAGAAGCACGCGCACGGGGGACTAGGTTCCCCGCCGTTGCCGCTTTTTGGATCCGACGAAGTTGCCTCGCCGTCATCTTGACGAAGTCGGCATTGCCGCTCATCTCTTCGCTTCCTCCTCCGTCGGATCCGCGGCTTCCACGCCGCCTCCGCCTCGGCTTGAGTCGGTCGCCGCCGCTCGTCTCCAGATCCACTGTGGTCTCCGGGGTCTCCGCTCGGGCCGCTGTCGTTGCTCGGGGCTGCTCCACCCGACGCCACCATTGCTTTCCGCCATCAGCTTTCCTGCCCGCCGCCTTTGGGAGCCCTAGTTCCCCCGTGTGCGCGTCTCTAGCAGGCAGGCCGGGAGAGCCGATTCGGTAAAACAAAAGGAAAGAAAAAGGAAAAAAAGAGAAAGAAAAAAAACGTCAATCTAACCGATGCGCCGTCCAGCGCCGCCTGTTAGACTTCATTGCCTTGGTCGCCATGGCCCAAATACTCCTACCGATGGCTTCGTTACTTTGAGTGGTCTTTGATGCTGCTACCACTCCCCTCTGTGCTCGCCACTTGTCCACCTACTACACCGACTGCTCCACGCTTTAGCACACTGCCTCCTCCAGCAGCTGCCACAGGTGGTGGTGGCCGCCCTCCATCTGGCGGTGGCCGTCCTCACTACTCCTACTGCAACAAGGTTGGTCACATTGAGTCCCAGTGCTATAAGAAGCAGCGGCATCTTTCACGCCGTTCTTCTACTAGCACTGGTACTGGTGATTCTACATCGACGTCTGCATCGACTCCTTCAGCGCTTTCTCTCCGAAAGGCGAGATAGCCAGACTTGACGCTTGCCGCTTGAGTTCTCCTCGGCGTGTTCTGTGATTACGCTCATCGACTCTTTGGGCATCGCGAAACCACCACCTCCACAACAGCACCTCCCGTGGATTCTTGATTAGGAGCATCTTTTCACATGACTTGATTCTTCTACTCTGTCTTTCATTACACCTCTTGATTCTCTGTCGGTGTTCTTCTTGTTGATGGTACCTCTCTTTACATCTCGGTCGAGGACCACTTAGCAACTCATCTTTTCATGTTCATTCATTGCTCATGTTCCTCGCCTTACCATGCAGCTTCTTTCTACTAGGTAGATTACTGACCTTGGTTGTCGGGTCATTCTCGACTCTGACTCTTGTTGTGTTCAAAACCGCTACACGGGAGCTCTGGTTGGTTCTGGTCCTCGGCACCGTGACTCACAGCGTCTTTGGGAGCTTGACTGGCTTCACTTTCCTTCCGCTGCCACCGTCGCCGCCAGTCTCTCCGCTTCTGCCACTCCGTCTACCGGCTCTTTCCAGTAGTGGCATCACCGTCTTGGTCATCTGTGTGGATCTCGTCTGTCGTCTTTAGTTCGTCGTGGCCTTCTAGGGTCTGTCTCAGGAGACGTATCTTTAGATTATCAGAGCTGTAAGCTAGGTAAACAGATTCAGCTTCCTTATCCTCATAGTGAGTCCGTGTCTCAGCGTCCTTTTGATCTTATTCATTCATATGTTTGGGGTTCGGTTCCCTTCGTTTTGAAAGGGGGTCATCGATATTATATCATATTTATAGATGATTTCTCTCGCCACACTTGGATATATTTCATGTCTTCTCGTAGTGAGGCCTTGCCTATCTATAAACAATTTGCCACTATGGTTCGCACACAGTTCTCCACTCCTATTTGTGTCTTTCGTGCTGATTCTGCTGGCGAGTACCTCTCTCGTTACCTACGCAGCTTCCTTGCTGAGCATGGCACTCTCGCTTAGTTCTCTTGTCCCGGTGCTCATGCTTAGAATGGTGTCGCTGAGCGCAAGCATTTTCACCTCCTTGAGACGACTCGTGCACTGATGATTGCCGCCTCTACTCCACCTCACTTTTGGGCCGTGGCTGTTTCCACTGCCACCTATCTCGTCAACATCCAGCCCTCTTCTGCTCTTCAGGGTGCGATCCTTGTTTAGCGTCTCTGTGGTCTTCTTCCTGACTACTCTGTCCTTCGTCTGTTTGGCTGCGTTTGCTATGTTCTCCTCGCCCCTCGAGAACACACCAAACTAACTCTTTCATCTGTTGAGTGTGTCTTTTCGGGATCTGATCTGCGAGCACAAGGGCTATCGGTCTTTGGGATCTGTTGGTCGACGGATGCGGATTTCTCGGGATGTGACTTTCGACGAGTCTCGTCCCTTCTACCCACGTTCTGTCTCTCCTTCGACTTCCTCTGTGGAGTCTTTGTCTTTTTTGACCTTTCCAGATACACCTATATCTGTCTTGCCCTCGTCCACCCATCCTACTGAGTCTCCACATATCCCTCCTGTGGCCTCTCCGCCGTTGTCGCCGCCTGCTTCGTCTCCTGCGGCTCCTCCCACTACAGTACATTTTTCCCCTCTCTTCTACACTCGTCGACCTCGTATTGAGGATCTTCCAGATAAGCCATCTTCTCCTGATGTTCCATCTTCTCCTGATGCTCCATCTTCCCCTGATGGGTCATCTTCTCCTCGGTACGCTCTCCGCGATCGCCAATCGATTCGGCCCTCTGCCCATTTTGCTTTCGTTGGTGCAGCTACTCATGAGCCTGTCTCCTACTGGGATGCTATTACTCACCCTGAGTGGCAACATGCCATGGCCGAGAAGATTGCTGCCCTCGAGCGTACTGGTACTTGGGATCTTGTTCCTTTTCCATCTCACTCTCGTCCCATCACGTGTAAGTGGGTCTATAAGATTAAGACTCGCTCTGATGGCTCTCTTGAGCGCTATAAGGCGCGTCTTGTTGCTCATGGCTTTCAGCAAGAGCATGGTCGTGACTACGATGAGACTTTTGCTCCTGTGGCCCACATGACCACTGTCCGCACTCTTCTTTCGGTGGCGTCTGTTCGCCACTAGTCTGTTTCTCAGCTTGATGTCAAGAATGCATTTCTTAATGGCGAGTTGCGTGAGGAGATCTACATGCATCCGCCACCTGGGTATTCTGTTCCTGAGGGCATGGTATGTCGCCTTCGTCGCTCTCTCTATGGCCTTAAGCAAGCCCCTCGTGCTTGGTTTGAGCGCTTCTCCTCTGTGGTCACTACTGCTGGCTTTTCAGCTAGTGATCATGATCCTGCGCTCTTTATCCACACTTCGTCTCATGGTCGGACTCTTCTTCTTCTGTATGTTGATGATATGATCATTACCGGAGATGATTCTGAGTACATTACTTTTGTAAAGGCTCGTCTTAGTGAGCAGTTCCTTATGTCGGATCTTGGTCCTCTTCGTTACTTCCTTGGGATTGAGGTTACTTCCACTCCAGATGGTTTCTTTATGTCCCAAGAGAAGTATATTCAGGATCTTCTTGATCGTGCATCTCTCACTGATCAGCGTACTGTTGAGATTCCCATGAAGCTCAATGTTCACCTCCGACCCTCTGATGGCGAGCCTCTTTCTGATCCGACTCGCTATCGTCATCTTGTTGGGAATCTTGTCTACCTTGCTGTTACTCGTCCGGATATCACTTATCCAGTCCACATTTTGAGTCAATTCGTCTCTGCTCCCACTCAAGTCCACTACAGCCACCTTCTTCGAGTTCTGCAATACCTTCGTGTAACTATCTCTTGCCGTCTCTTCTTTCTACGCTCCAGCTCGTTACAGCTTCAGGCTTATTCGGATGCTACTTGGGCCAGCGATCCCTTTGATCGCCGGTCTATCTCGCTTACTGTGTTTTTCTTGGTGGTTCTCTCATTGCCTGGAAGACGAAGAAACAGACTGCAGTGTCCCGTTCGAGTGCAAAGGCTGAGTTGCGAGCTATGGCTCTCTTGGCAAGAGATTACTTGGCTCAGATGGTTACTTGAGGATTTTGGTGTTTCACTCACTACACCGACTCTCTTGTCGACAAGAGAGGTGCTATCAAGATGTTCCGTGATCTGTGAAGCATGAGCTCACCAAGCATATTGGTGTTGATGCTTCCTTTATGAGGTCTTGTGTGCATGATCAGGTGATTGCTCTTGAAGATGTGCCTTGAGTTTCGAGATAGCGGATTTCTTCACGAAGGCCCAGACTCGAGCACAGTACGGCTTCTACCTTTCCAAACTCAGCGTTGTTGATCCACCATGAGTTTGAGGGGGGTGGGTGTTAGAGATATATGTATAGTGTGTTATTCTCTATTGTTATGAGGAGTTATTTGTATATTCACCGTCTGTACTTTGTGTATATATATTGGCCCATTGGCCTCATGAAGAATACAAGTTGCTATTTCTAACAAAAATAACAGGTACAGTATCTTCCATATATTTTTTTTTCTCAATGCGATTATTAAGCGAAAGATACAGCCCAGAGTAGAGTAAATTCAAGTCCTAAAATCAACAAAAAAAAATGCCGATCACACTGATAAAAAACAGAGACTTCGACAGAAGGTGAGTAAGTTACTAATGGTGATTCTTCACAGAAGTCTGCAAGCATTATTTGTTGCTTTAGGACACTGATCACTTCGTTTGTTTGCTTGTTTAAGCTACAGACCTTTTCATGTGCATCACTATCACAGAATTCCTGCGAAAACAGTGGGAAACATGATGAGAATTCAAAGCTTTCTAAATCAGTCTGCAAACTGACAATTTCACAATGCAATGAATATTGTATGACGAATTACCACTGGAATCTGGTGATATCAAAATAAGCAAAATGATGCTCAGCTAATTACTTTTAAACTACGTGAACTTCCATGACATGTCAGATGAAGTTTGAAACTTTGAATTAGGTCTGAATGATAGGATCAAAACAATGAACAACTTCATGGGATCATAAGAGAAGGCAATCTGAATAGATGAGGGTTATCATGATTAGATTAGTAGACAATGATATTGATCATTTCTGAAAGAATTGCTCCGGCAGTCCTTCAGAAGAACAGATTAATAGTTGTTGCAATTATTTCTCTGCTGAATAGATAAATGTCGCAAATCATGACAACTGTCAGTACTACAACCACACTGATGTGCTAAATTGCTCGCTCACATCCTTCACTCAGTGCACTCGACATCAGGAACAAGTTATGATATATTGGGATGTAGTAGTTCAAATAAATTAAACAATATCTGGTCTTTAAATGAAAATCACAAAATACAAATAAGATCGGCGTGCTGAAGAAACAATTATACATATCAAAGCTAGACACTTTGACATGTAGTCAGTGGCGAATCTAGGAGAAAAATAGAGGGGAAGCTCTACCGTTAAGGCTATAGTACAACATAAGTATACCAAAGCTACATCTACTAGTCTTTTACCGTTGGAATGTCAAATTCATACATAAATAGAAAGAAAACAAATTGACAATGTACAATACAGTAAATTTAGTACCTCACTAATGGATAATGTGTCCCCAAATATCCATAAATATGTGAGTACCGATCAGTAGATAAGAAATATCAAATTTAGTGATACAATATTAAATTATGAATATTCATAAACATTAAAAATGAAATGAAAATATACCACTAAGGCACTAAATCTGGTTACGACGCAATTTCACTCTACGAGTTTTCATGTCTTGAAAGCGTTGAATGATTCTTTTATTATCAAGGCTTCTAAATATCTCTCGCTCAGTGTAGCACATCATCGAGTCATTGAGCCATTCATCTTATACCTTATTGCGCAAATCTGTTTTAATAATCTTCATTGCTGAGAAGATTCTTTCAACTGATGCCGTTGCCAGCAAAATGAGATAAAGCAGATGGTTTTCCAGCAGAGTGAGATAATGCAGAAGACCTTCCATCAGCATTATTCCCCTTAGATCCATATGTTCCTTTGTCTTCCACTAGTTTATTGTGCCTCTTTGGATCTCTGACAGAAAGGTTATCCTCATCAGAACCCCCTTGGTCTAGATTGTGATAGGAGTCATTCTTGTTAGGCCATCATAAGCAGGATCCTTATCCCCCTCAACTTCGAAGTAGAAATCATAAAGAATATTTTCCACTACCACCTCCATTGAAGAGGGAACTAATTCAAGTTATACAACTGCCACTAGATTTCTGACAGCATCAAGCCTTCGAGTACTAATCATATCCACCTTGACAGTGGATCTAATCAGCGATCCAACTTCAGAGAGACAGATAATCTATGACATGTTATGGGACTCCAGTTACCTTGACCCAGAAAGGTTTAAATTCCCCTTTAGCAGTAGCCTTAGGATTCCACTCAGTAACTTGGATAGAAACAAGAGACATTTTCAGAGTAAATTTATCAAAGCGAGTTAGCTTGAGCAATTCAGCCTTGGAAGGGAGTTTCACAATAAAAGTCCCTGGTCATGCTCTGAAACAACCCATTGCCATCTAACAAGGACTAGTTTTAGAAGCTCTTTTTCCAACTGAGAAGCAGATAATTGATCCTCTTTGATACAAATTACCACCTGTTATGAATATTGTGTGTATGTATTCAGAGGCCCAATAGGCAATATGTATAGGTTGTACAAGGGGTGCATGCCATATACAGATAAGACAATACAAAAGACAAATAAGGAATACAAAGATATTCCTATCTCTAATATATCTCTAACACCCCCTCAAGGCGACGTATCTGGTGGACATGAGTCCATTCATGCACATGTGCACACAGCAAATCCCGGCCCTCCATCGCGGGATCGCGCGCCGAACAAGGCCAGACGCAGAGATGGAGCGAAGGCGATTTTGCATTGCCCTCCCCGCGCCCACCAAAGCCTGGTCATTTGCGTTTCTTCCCCACTTCCACTCTACTGAGTACTCTCGCTCCCCAAATCGCCCGAGGCGAGCAGCGCCGCTCGTCTAGGCTCGCCACCCTTCCTCCTCTGTAGCGCGCCTCCTCCCCTGCGTCGCTTGCTTGCGTGGAGACAAGCTCAGACCGAGCCGCCTCAGATTGCCTCAGACCGAAGCGCTTGCCAAGACCCAAATGGTGGTGGTGAAGGGGCTCGACATCGAGACGATCCAACAGAGCTACACAGTGCGCCTGCTTCGGTGCTTTCACCCCCCAAACCAAACCCTAGAGGGACTGCGCCGCTGCTCCCCATGCGCGTCCTCCCCAGTAGCCCACACCCAAGCTGCAAGTCGCTCCATGCCGTCGCCACGCTCTCGGTGCTGCTCCTCCAGGGCCTCCCCTCCAGTCGTCGCCTCCCCCTCCAGCGAGCCGCCTCCCCTCCAGCGCCACCACCATTTGTGCGAAGAACATGGACAACAACAAGGGCATGCTGTAGGAGCTCTAGGGAAGGAAGAAGAAGAACAATAATACAGTCTCTATTTTTCTTGCAATATGTAATCTTTGATTGTGTAATGAATCTGCTTGGGATTCCTTGATGTAATGAACTCCTTGATAATGGTGTAATAATATAGCTTGCAAAATAAACATGCTGGTAAGGTCTTGTTTTCTGATTGCGTTGTCTGAACTTGAAGTGTCAGTTTCATCCACATGCCTGAATTACATGCTGGATGCCTGAATGGAATTGAATTGAATGGAATGGAATTGATGCATGAACAATATTCTTGGTTTGCATTCTTAATATTCTGTTGGTATCGATGAATTTGGTACTGTTATGGTGCTTTCAGAAAATAGAAATTTTGCCTCCTCAATTTGATACTTGTAATACTTGTAGCTGGGGCAATTTCCCCCTTGACCATTCTGCTGCCCCTAGTATCAATCATTTCAAACACAAGAATGTTGGATGGTGTGTACTTGCGATTGCCACTTCGAATACATATGCAAAGTAATTTAATGTAAGAATGTTGAGCAGATTATTATCGGTTTGCTTTTGCCTTACAGCCTTACTTGAAGGTTAACACATATCATCATCATTTTTTCTTCTTGTTAAATGGTTAACAATATCTTTCATCTGAGGTGGACTGTAATATAGCTTGAATTGAATTAAGTGTTATGGAGATCATTTGCAGGCTACAGGTGGTGGAGCATATAAATTTGCTGACAATTGTCGGGAGAAATTAGGTGTTTGTCTTGACAAGCTTGATGAAATGGATAGTGTTATTTCTGGAGCAAACTTTTTGTTACAGGTCAGTCCTATGCTGCTCTTGCCATACCATCTCATTTGCATTGCTAGCTATTGGCACCTTGTTGAATGATCCAAATGTATGTGCTAAGTTTTTTTTGTTTTGTTGGAATGGAAGCATCAGTCCTATAATTGTGCTTTGGAATTCTGACTCATGTTTCCAAATGTTTTCTGAATTAATGTTTTGGATTAATGTTTTCAGAAGTTCCAATAAGAACAAGGTCACATGTGCTCTCATCATTCTCATGGAGCCGCACCAATGACAAAAACAACAGTAGTTTGATGGAGGTGCAATCTGTTGAATGCAAAATTTATTCAATGAATCTTGTATGCAAAGTAGTGTATGATTATGGCACAAGGAGCTTAAGGAATTTTGACATAAGCACACAATGCAAGGCCAGTGCCATTCTTGAGTACTTGGAACACTTGGAAATTAGTTTTCCAAAGAAAAGACAGCTTATAGTGTCTAACTGGCTTGAGTACTTTACACTTGGTAGCAGCAGCGGCAACAGAAAATCAGCAAACCAGTCAGGCAATTGCATTGCTTCTTCTCAATTCATACATGAACAATATCAGGTATTTGCAAAGTTCACTTAATATGTCAAAGTTCATTGATTTCAATTTGTTTCGGTTCACTAAAGTGTCGATCTTTGCTCCAGTAGCCTGTGGCACAAATTGCATGGATTTCATCCATTTGATTTTGCATTTGATGTTGCATTCAACAATTCAACAATTCATCAATGAAAGAAACTTTCATCCATTTGATTTTGCATTCAACAATTCATCAATTCAACAATGCCAGGAATCATTTTGCCTTAGACATAGATCCATTTGATTTTGCATTCAACAATTCTAGGTATTACACAACATTGGTTGAAAGCAAAATTACAACAATGAAGTCATAATTCGACACCATGCCTTATCAATACACAAGAAACAACTTTGTGCTTGCCATCACTCCCGCTAAAAAGAAGAAATCTTTGGCAGCATGACCTCATCTGGATTTGCCCCAACAATCTTCTTCACCACCTCCTTGTCCTTGATGAGAAAAAATGTGGGCATGGCCTTCACTCCAAGCTTGGACGAAACACTCTGCATGCACAGTACGAGAGGTAGAAAGAATATACGAGAAGAAACAATGATGAAGGTCTAGATCTGAGAGGAATGGATGAAGTGTGGACAGGGAGGCAACTCGATTGGTTCGACGGCGACTGGATCTGGGCGGAGGTGACCGAATCTGAGGGGCGGCGACGGGATCTCCGCGGCAGCAGGTGGCACGGCGCCTCCCTCCTCTCCCTTGGTCTCAGGATCTCACGAGCACTTGGGGGAGTAGGGATGGGATTAGGGGGTGCAAGGAGAAAGCAGAGGGTGTGGCAGGCAGGGGCGTTGGAGCGGCTGTGCGGTGGAGGGGCGACGGAGCGTCGGGGCAAGTGGCTGGTAGGTGGGGTTCGTGGTCGACGACACTTGAGCTCCGAGGTCGCGGTTTCGAGCGTAGGCGACGTGGCGGGCCACATCTGGGGGAGAGAGCGAGGGTGGTGCCGAATGGAGGATGGTCGATGGCACTCGGGCTCTGGGGTCACGGCTTCAAGCATAGGAGATGCAGCGCTAGACGGAGGAGGAGGCGATGGGTATGGTGAATATTGAAGAAGGAGGCAACGGGGTGAGGGAGGAAACATGCAGGGGCAAAACATAAGATACGTAAGTGGGACGGAGCGGCGCGCCCGCCTCGATCTCAGACGCTTGTTTCAGATCGGATGGCTCCCATTGCATATGTCCACATGTCTACCAATTAGGCTATGTGCATGAGATACGTCGCCCTCAAATGCAAGGCGTATGCAATAGCATTGCATTTGGAATGGGTTGACACTAAAATATGAAAAATCCAAAATCTGAGTCTTGATAATGTCGTCGTAGCATGCAGCTCTTGGAAAATATGTGGAGGCGGCGCGATGGCGCCGTGCGTCGGGAGGGAGCCAGATCCGGGCAAAGACGCCTCACTAACGAGCCTAAAGTGATGGCGAGCTCGGGCGGAAGCGCGACGAAGACCGTAGCGATGAGGCGGCCAGGTGTTGCGGCTGTCGGGGCAGAGCGGGTCGAGGTAGGCCATAGCGCTGGCCGTGCAAGACCCGCAGTGAGGCGCCATCGAGCAGGCCACCCCTGGGATTGGAGATGGCTCCTCCTGGGGGCGGCGGAAGCGGAGGACGAGCGGCTCTCTGGCGGTGGCGACGACGGCTGCAACAGGTAAAACCCTAACCCTAACCTTGCTCTGATACCATGTTATGAATATTGTGTGTATGTATTCAAAGGCCCAATAGGCAATATATATATATATATATGGTGTATAAGGGGTGCATGCCATATACAAATAAGGCAATACAAAAGACAGATAAGAAATACAAAGATATTCTTATCTCTAATATATCTCTAACACCAACTTACTTGTGTCACTCTTAACATTGGACCCTCCATGACATTGGATCTAGTGGAAAACTAGAAACCCAAACCCTCAGCCCCATACCCACAGATCTTAGTAACCGGTTTAGGGTTTAGGAACCTTGAGCAACGGGCATCTAGGAGCAATATGATTAGGACTCTCACAAATATCACACAATAGCACAATGTGACAATCCTTGACCTCATCTCCAGATTGCTTGCAGCGGGAACAAATAACAGGAAATTTGTCTACAGAGGCTTCGGGAAGGGGAGGAGGAACATTCTCACCAGTTTGGACGGTTGGGGAATTCTGAGGAACAACATCGGTGTGTCCAGAGTTTGCTATTGGGGTTGGCGCCACAGGAATTTGGTCACCCCCTCCGACCTCAGGAACCGAACGCTCGCCCATCGCCGCCTCCCTCGGCCTGAACTGGTAGCCACCCACATGCTTTCTTCAACCTCCGTCCTCTGCCTTTGGCTTTCTTCAAGACTTTAGCTCTGTCTATCGCTCGTCGGTGGTCAGGTAGTGGGTACTAGGGGTACGGTGGTAGGAGGAGGGGGTGCTCGAGCACCCATAAGCACTCACGGTGGACTCGCCCCTGCATGTAGTTGATTGAAAATAACTGGTATAGAATGGTCAAAAGCGTGCACAGTTGAGCACAAATATTGTTATTGGCTATTGAATAAACCAAAAGGTACATTGAGCAGTGAGAAGAAAGATGAATTATTATTTGGTAGCGTTATAATTTTCTAGCATTGCATCAATTGTTTTGCATAGAAGGGAGACAAAAAAAAATTTAAATAATATTTTTTAAAAACAAAATTACAAAAATATATAATCGCCCCAAAAAATTACAGAAATGAGTTCCTGTCGCCAGTTGAAATGGCGACAGGAACCTATCGCCATTTCAACTGGCGATAGGAACCCTGTCCGCTCCTATCGTCGGTCCAACTACCTATCGCCAGTTGAAATGGCGATAGGTTGCTGTCGCCATTTCAAATGGCGATAGGTTGCTGTCGCCATTTCAATCGGCGATAGGTTGTCGCCGCCATTGAAATGGCGATGTGTTCCTCTCAACCCTAATTTGCAAGTCCACTTTACATACTTATGATTTTTATAAATTTTAACGGTACAAAATCTATTAATCTCGCAATAACAATTTATAATGATCGTATGTTGTTCTAGTGCAAAGAATTTTTGTAGAATTTTACGAGGACGTTTGAGATATTAATTATTCAGAATATCGGCTAAGTGATATTACGATGATACTGAATAACACTAAGAATGGAATGCTAAACATGCTACTAAAAAGAGATTTCAAACATGAGACTAGCATAATAAGAGTTGTTCATATATTAATATTTACATGGTATGACCGATATATGAAGGACCAAATATATCTTGGCGGCCCTCTTGGGGCACACTCCCGTGTCGCCTCGCCTCTCTGCTGACGACGGTCCGAGTATGTGAGAGGTTCAAAGGGATGACCGGCCGATCGAGACGAGTAGTCCAAGGTGGTGTCGCGAGGGGCCTCCTCCTCCTGTGTGTGTTGTGTTTGTGGCGGAGCACTTTGCAACTGAGAAGCCTCCAAGTTGAACGAGGCGCCACGCAGTCATCGAAGAAGAAATCGAGGGTACCGAGAGTTTGCCTCGTCGTCCGAAATGAACCGTCCGCCCAAGGTGTTCTGTGAAGTATTATGTTACAAACGTAATCATGCCGAAAACACGAAAAAAACGTAATCATCCCAAGGCGGTCATACTGTTGTCACCGAGACATGCGCCGACGACTCGCATACCCCGCCCCACGTGATGGTGGAGCTCGGACTGATAGAAAGATTGCCGTTAGTAACTATCGGGTTCAAAAGAAACAAGCATTACGCCCGCAAGCAAGCAAGGTGGTCATACCGTGGCACGGCGTGCCCCGATGAGCCCCGTCGATCTTTGCCCCACCATGGTGCCACGATGACACGCCCGCCACGCCCGGCAGAGCCCGTGGGCGTGAACCACCTCGCCCCGAGGTGACCTCGCCCCGCGACCGGTCGGTCCACCGAAGTCCTTGGCGTCGCGACAAGTCGCAATCTGATGCCTCGCCTCGCCGCGTCGATGATCCGCTGCACAAGCCCTCTCGTGTCCCCATGCGTCCTCTGGTGCACGGTGGTTGCTACCTCGAGAATATCCCGGTGTAGATCCGTTTGCACAAGTTGAAAACATAAACCTGGCAAGATAAATATGAATTAAGGACAGTTCAATACGTGCGAGAGGTGGAAGCGAGTCCGGTGGGTAGGGTATGTGTCGGACGTCGCAACCTCATGTCGTGATGGGTCGACCACGACCCGGACGCAATAAGCCTCGTCCGACTAGAGTACCAATCCATGTAATCCGCGTGCGTCTCGATGTCGTGAGGGATCCTCCCCACACCGGATGATATCGTCGAGCGTGACTCCAAACCTCGACCCAAGGCCGCATCCTATCCAACCAGACATCGAGCTCGTACTCCTTCCTAGTGCACTGTGGACACCAACACAATTATTTATTCAAAGACACATAATTACATTGTGTGAAAGAAGTAAACATGTGAACTTACGCATGGACGTCTTGCCAAGACCAGATCCCCCAAGGGCCGGGATCTCTGTCAGAGACCGAATCGGCGCATGACCCACCGCACCGTACTCCTCCACGAAGACATCATGTACCAAGGGGCTCGCGTGTACCAAGATTGTAGTCTCGCGTGCACAGGAGCGATAAATTCGTCGGCGCCATTGGATAAGCCTCTCCGTAGTGTACGGTGTCCAGATGACGCGGTCATCGGTCAGCTGATCGAACATCGCGATGTACTCTGGGTAAGACCCCTGCGAAGTGATCGGCGTGAAGGTGACCTGTGCAATAGAACACCGCAAACTTAGCACACCAAATTGTGATTACAATACATAAAAAATGATCATAAAACTAACCCGTCGGCGGCACCAAACCGTGCCTACGGTGGGCCGGTCCACCTCGTCGCCCGCAATGTACAAACTGATCGTATACGCGCTCAAGTCCACCGTGGTCGTCCGATCCGAAACGCCGAAGGACCATAGTCTGCAGGTAGTGGACATCCGGAAAGGATGGAGTTGTCTGGAATGCGGTGGCACGCGTCGACAAGGCTTGTGATGCGTCCACGCAGTACTGGCCGGACCCGGGGATGTCATCAATCTCCATGTTGGCCACCTCGCAGCGCATCGAACGTAGTGCTTGTCGACGCCGCTCTCGTGGGACCCTAGAAACATGACCCACCGAACAACTATAGCGGTAGGCCTCAAAGTGCCTCCTAACAACCACGTCCCTCGCGCCAGCGCCATACGCCGGTGCAAGAAGAAATGTAGAATTCAAAGACAAGGTTCACATACGAATTTAAGCGAGATGACAATAATTACAAATACTTACGAGAACCGGCAGATCCACTTCAATGTCGGCCGCGTCGGTGTTTCTTGAACTTCGGTGTAGTTGCTTGCCACCGGCAAAGACATCGTGGAACCTCGCTAGGAGGTCGGTCGCCACGTGTCCGAGACGTCAGACGCTGCTGCCGGCGGCTCACGCGATGGCAACCCGGCAGAAGCTCACGTCTGCGGCGTCGGCGTCATCTCCCCGCACGGAAGGTGGAACATGTGCGCTCGCCTCCAATGGTCAACTAACGCCGTCAGCAGCGCCCGGTCGTACGGAAAACGCCTAGATGTACGACCACCACCACGGTCCTGATCATCCTCAAAAGTCGCCTCCACCATCCTAGCTAGTGCAAGGAGGCCTGCCGCTCTCAACCTGCGTCAAAACGATTAAGAATAAACGTGAATGCACGCAAAGTAGTCATACCGTGATTGAGTGTATTAAAACTATACGTACCTCGGAATCCAGTCTGCGTGCAGCCTCCATGCCCTCATAGGCGTGCACAACCGAAACGCGCCAAGCTCAATCGACGCCTCGCCTGCTGGGGAGCACGCAGATCGAGATTCGCTATAGTGATGTGCATCAATCACCGGGTCAAGCAACTCATACTGGCCTCCGTCCGCCATATCTACAAATTAAGTGCATACATTGTAAAAAGTACGAAACATGTACGATGAACTACACTATACACATCTCAAATAATATACGATGAACTACACTACGTCGCTATTTTACTTGATTCTATGTCGCAATTCTACTCATTCTAGTCGCTATTCTACTTGATTCTAGTCGTTATTGTACTTAATTCTACTGGATATTATACTTAATTCTATGTTGTTATTCTACATAATTTGACATCATGTACAAATTTCCAAAAATATAATGTAATACATAATTTCTATTCTACTTAATTCTATGTCGCTAGTCTACTTCATTCTAGTCGTTATTCTACTTGATTCTATTCGTTATTGTACTTAATTCTACTGGACATTATACTTAATTGTATGTTGCTATTCTACTTGATTCTATGTCGCAATTCTACTTCATTCTAGTCGCTATTCTACTTGATTCTACGTCGATATTCCACTTCATTCTAGTCCCTATTCTACTTGATTCTAGTCGCTCTTTCACTACAATTCTATACATAATTTCAGTACAATTATCTATTCTACTTAATTCTATGTCGCTATTCTACTTGATTCTATGTCCATATTCTACTTCATTCTACTCGCTAATCTACTTAATTCTAATCGAAAAATGTACCTGCAAGATGACCGGTCTACTAGATCCACTGCTCTCTGAATCTATCTCCTCCGCGACGAACGAGCAGCGCTTCGCTATCTTTCTTTCTCTTCCTCTCCTTCTCGATTCTGTTTTTTTCTGGAATTAAAATGAGGTTTGGAAAGATTTTTTCGGCATTTTATACATGGCATATTGTCGCCATTTGAAATAGGGATAGGTTCCTGTCACCATTTGAAATGGCGACAGGAACACTGTTCACATTCCTATCGCCATTTCAAATGACGATAGGTAGTTGGACCGCGATGAGCGGTCAGGTTCCTATCGCCATTGAAATGGCGATAGGTTCTGTCGCCATTTCAATCAAGCATGTGAACTCATTTCTGTAATTTTTTGGGGCGATTATATATTTTTGTAATTTTGTTTTTAAAAAATATTATTTAAAAAAAAATCGAAGGGAGACATGGTGACACTACTGTGATTATCTCATACAGCAGAACTCTTAAATTTAAAAATTCCCTTCACTTAGAAGTATAGATGACTTGGGGAAACAACAGAGACAACACCTACACTTCTAGAATACAATAACAACCATGAAGCCTAGACAGTGACATTTCATTTCTTTGAGAATATACTTGAAAAAAAATGGGACCTCTGAAATGTGGGAACATTAGCTCAAAGGAAATGCATCATCTGCTTCAGCATGACCTAATACCCAATGCGGATGTGCTACAGTATTGTGCATTAGAACTGCAGCTACCGTCTCTGTATTACTGCAGAAGATTCGGATCCAGGTTCAATAGCATGACTGTTAAATTATAACTCAGTAATCAGTGTGACCTGGCTTGGCGCAGACCATGATCATGACTCACAGATCACGACTACTACTGACAAATACCCAGAGTTTTAGAATCTATTACATATAGCGAGAATTGACCAAAACAAAACATGTGGGAAAATTTCATTAACAACAATATTGTACAGTACTATGAAAAAATAGATCGTCAAATACGATAAGAATAAATACCGTGAATCAAATCACAGTTTATATCAAATTGACTCATTCACAATTTCTACAAGGTGCATCTCTTATGTACATCACAACATCAAAGAGTACACGACTGTATCTTATCACATCCATACCTACCATTCATCCTCTTTTTCCTCAGTTAGGGTGTCGGATGATCCTTTGTAGCACGACGGTCCTTGCTCGACGGATATCCCGGCTACACCGGTCTGCCTGCTCCCCTAGATCCTCAACACTCTTCATGAAGACCTCCAGCTTCTTCTTAATCTCCTCGACCCCGAACTTCATCGCCTCTTCATCCCTCTCTGCAAACTCCACGCAATCGATCATCGAGCTGATCTCCACCTCGACCCGGTTGATGAGCACCCTGATACTGTCCAAATCCTTGATGGCAATGAACGTTCCGACCTGCATTGCGCTCACCACCTCCTTCTGTCCACGGAGGGCGTCCTGATACCCTTTCAGCAGCGTGATAATCCACTTCCCCATAGATCCCACGGGAACCGAAGCAGCTGCAGCCAGTGCCACCGCCACAGGCGGGGCAGCGATGGCCGCTGCGACCACTGAGCAGATGAGCACGGCAGCGAAGGTGGTCGCGAAGATGATGCTTGACACCCGGCGCCAAGCCTTGATCGTCTTGACCTTCTTGTCAAGCCGGTGCTTGCGCTGCTGCAGCTTCTCCAGCATGGCCAGCTGCTGCCGGTACACGGTCTGAAAGGTGTTAAAGAACTCGTCGGTGAAGGGGTCCCCGGCCGCCTTGAACTGGCGCAGCTCGTGCAGCGTGCCAGCGTACCGGGCGGATGGGGCGCCGGCGTCGTTGTCCTCCTCGTCATCGAAGCGCTGGAGTGCGACGTGGAGGAGGAGCTGGGAGTCGCGGGCGCGCTTGAGGCACTTGTCGAGGGCGGTGCAGAAATCGAGGGTGTGGAGGCTGCTCTCGAAGTAGTCCTCGACGAGGTCGAACAGCTCGGGGCTCTTCCAGATGTCCTTCTTGCAGTCGAGGATGACGCGCACAACCTCCTGGTTCATGTCGAGGAGGCAGCCGGTGACCTCGCGGAGGGAGTCGAGGGACAGCGACCGCACCTCCACGCCCACCGCCAGCGTCGAGATGGCGCGGCTCGTGCGCCGCTGCAGCGTGGTGTCGAACGTGCGCAGCTCCGGGTCGGACCGGCACGCCGCCTCGTACGAGCTCAGCTCCTCCGCCGCCGCCGCGGGCGGTAGCACCGACTCCGAGCTCGGCGGCCGGGGGGTCCTGCCGCCGCCGCCGCCGCCGCTATTCCCCATGGCCGGAAGCAAAGATGGTAGGCAGCACTCACAAATCAGACCCAAAAAAAAGAACAGGTTTTTTTGGATTTTGAGAAAGTAGCAATAAATCAAGAAACAATGTATCCTAGGACCAATCAATTGGGACCAAACAAGCAGAAACCTGCGAGCTTTATTTCAGGCAGTGAAGGCGCGTTGAGTCTGACCAAGCGGTCAAGAAAGCGCGAGGTTTCGGGGAAGCAAGGAGAAGAATGCAGGGAATAGATGGTAGGATTTGGGGTGGTTTTCTGGAGTGTTGTTGCTGTCAAGTGAGAGATGAGTGGGTGATGTGAGGATGGCTTGTACGCATGACGGAGGAGGGAGATGGGGCGGGGTGGGCAGCAATGGCCGTCGGCGGAAGCAACCTAATGCTTCTCACTTCATCTCTAGCCTTTGCGCGTGTGTGGATGTGGTGTACTGCAATTGAAGTGTGAGTAGCAGTAACACAACAATTGCGCGTGTTTATGCCTCTTTTTCTCTGGAGGATGGAGCAATGGAGGCTTTGATGAGTTTGCCTGGGGGAAGCAAAAGCAAGCGAGAGAGAGAGAGAGAGTTATGTGTGAAAGTGTAGAAAGATTTGTGGGAATGTGTTTGCCATGGTGCGTGGTCGGGTCACAACAAAAGGGCAAAAGGAAAAAGAGAAGACTAATGTTACAGGAAGTGCTATATCAAACAAAATTGTCTCCTTTGTGGTGAAATTTTTGTTAAGTTTCTTGGCGCTAACTGATGGGTTGATTTTATATATTTTCTGCTAAAATTCCTGTAAGTTTCTTAACTTTAACTGATTGATGGAGTTTCTGTTGGAAAGTAATCAGAAACTTGGTTTAAAGACAGAAGTGTTTGGTCGTTCTGAAATAGGAGAGTGCGAAATAGGAGAGTCCTGTTAAGTTTCCAGAGTTGGTTTCTGAATTCTGAATCCGTTTCAGTTTCTGAGTCCCGTTAGGATATTCTCTATTTCTTAGATGTAAAGATGTGTATAAATAGTAGAAGAAAAACTAGAAAAGGTGCCGAGTTCTGCACCGCAAATTTCAGATTCGTTCTGTTCTGTTGTTTCTGTTTTCTACTTCTGATACTGTTCATCGTAAGAGCAGAAACATCAGAGCGAAACGAGCAGGCGTTGGCAGGTTTTCTTCTCATCAGCAACGTGGGTGTGTGTTAGATCCTGTGAGGATTATCCATCAGTTTCTGAATTTTGTCGGTCAGTTTAAACTCAACACTTTCCACTACCTAGCTACAAAGTTGATGAGATGGGATCAGATGAGTACTAGTTACATCTCCACATTATCCACATTTTCATGCAATCCTACGACCAAAGGTATTGAGCATTCCTTTCGAACGGATACGGAATCCCAGACTTCATGCGTGCATCAGCCAAATTGTGGCCGTTTTTTCTTTTCTATGTGTGATAGCCAAGCTTCAATTGCTTTTTATCCATCTATATATGTTTTCCGTTGTGTACCTTTATGAGCACGACGATGACGTCTTCAGAAGGACGAAAAGGAGCACTAGTAGTAATCAATAGCCTACCATGCATGATCATATTCGTTCCTCCAATCCTTATGAATCCACTGTAATTAAGCTCACAATGTACTCCGGTTAAGAAGAAAATGCTACTGAATTAAGTTCAGGAGGACAAAATACAACCGGACCGGTGATTGAACCGGACTGTCTACCGGTTCACCGGTCGAACCAATGGTTCATCGGTTGGACTGGCGGTCTTTTAATAATGATATTTTAATACATTAGCAATATGTCTAATCCAAAGTATACTTTTGAATAGGAAAGTAAAACAAATTCAGTTTAGATATTTAGCGATTTGCGGATGGAGTTTTGGCCTAAACGGCACTTCTGGTGATGTTTTGTACAAAAGTAGCAGTTCATGCGCCGTATTGCCAAAAATGGCAAGCGATCGGACGCGCCTTGTCCCCTCCTCCCAGGCCCAGACGCGGCTCGGCCGCACCTCCCTTGCCCAAACATCCCACATGGCCCACCGCCGCTCGCCCTTAGTCTTAACGCGCTTAACCGCACATGTGGCGCTGGGAGACACGCCTGCCCACTCGCCCGGCCACGCCACGTGGCGCCAAGACGCCTCGCGCTGGCAAGACCTTCGGTTTCTCACCGCCACTAATCTTTTTGTCTAATCCATCACTTTTGGACTGCCCCTGCTGCCGCTGCGTTGTCTGCTAGAATTGCATTCACATGCCTATAAATATCGGAGTCACTCTCACTCTCAGTCATTCTCGTTCTCGCGCTCGTCGCTGAGGGCACAAAGAATAGTAATAAAATTTATTTGGAGAATAAAGGTTGTTCAGAGCAGTTCTTAGGACCGTATGAGTATAGAACAGTCCCCCTGAAGAGAAGGTAAATTTTTCTCCACTGCATTTGTCGTAATTACTGTAGTCGTGATTAATTAGTCTTAATCAACTAGTTGTAATTAATTTAGTTAGTAGTCATAATTAATTAGTTGTAATTAAATAGCCAAAAATAATTTAGCCGTAGTTTATTACTGCTTATATTAAGAGGTAATGAATTAGTCGTAATTCATGTATTGCTAAATAGTTAGTGGTAATTAATTTGCCTTTATTATTTAAGTCTCAATTAGTTAGTGGTAATTAATTAGTCATAATTAATTTAGTGGTAATTAGTTAGACATAATTAATTTAGCGGTAATTAACTAGTCCTAATTAATTAGTCGTAATTAATCGAGAATAATTAATAAATCGTAATTATTTGAGTCTTTGTTTAATAGTGGTAAGTACATTAGTGCAAATTAATTGGTCAAATGTACGTGGCCATAATTAATTTGTTAGTAAGTAATGACTCTTAGTTAGTTAGTGGTAATTAAATAAATGTAATTAATTACGATTAATTAATGATCGTCGTTAATTAATTAATCGTAATTAATTCAATTAGGAATTACTTAGATCTAATGAATTACTCGTAAGTAATTTATTGATAAGTAATCATTTTTGCTAATTAATTAATTAGTCGTATTTAATTGCTTACTTTTATGTAATATGTCGTAACTATTTGTGTCATGGGTAATTAGTGGTAAATAAATTACTCATAATTAATTAGTATTAATTAGTTCAAGAATATTTAATTAGTGGTAATTGAAGAAATAATCCCATGTAAATAGTCGTGTACAATAAAATAATTAGTGGTAATTACATACCCTGTTTGTTATATTGCATACCGTAAATCGGGTTGTTGTGGCTTTAGGTAATTTTGAACATGCAAGAGTTGGTAGTGTTTTATAGTGACGGTCTCGTACAGGCCGGACTCGATGGGTTGGACCTGTCAAGATGCAAGTACAAGGTGTAGGGCTAGAAAAATAGCTTGAGGCTCGTGAGCCTGATCGAGCTCGTTGCGAGCCGAGCCGAGCCCAGTTTCCAGCTCCGAAAAAATGAGCTAAGCCCAAGTCGCTCATCGGCTCGATTGGCCCATGAGGCCCACTAAGGCCTAGTTTCCAGCGCCCTTCCCCTTCCTCTCGATCGATACTCGATCGGTCAATCCCCAGTTCGCCCTTCCCCACCCGATCCACTTCCTCCCAAGAATCTCAATCCCCTCCGCGCCGCCGCCCTCTCCATCCGCCGCGTCGTCCAATGGCCCTGGCCCTGTGGTCCCCTCATCCTCCTCCCTGGTGGCCTGGCCCCGTGCTCCACCCCCCGGCCCTTGTGCTTCCCCTATCCACCGAGTCGCCGCCCTATCCACCGTGTCACGCTGTTCCAGTGCCCGTTCCTTCTCCTTCCCTTCCCTAGTTCCCCTCCCTTCCCCTGTGAGCTGCGAGACCATGGAGCAAGGCCCCCTGATTCCTTGCGTCAAGCTCAGCACCTAGGGACAAGAGTCTGGAGGTGATTCCCTCTTGCCCTGAAAGAATCAGATGATTCCAATGAATCGGGTGTATGGGGCTGACAAGCGCGTACAACTCCCCGCTCAACAACGAGGCTGGCATCACCGTTGCCATCATCGTGCACGCCTTCTGTCACGACGTCAACTTCTTCGACACCTCCGACATGTATGGCCACCCTCCTTGGGAAGGTCTACCTCCATTGATTCTCTTGGTTTTCTTTCCTTCTTTCTTCCTTTCCCGAGGAGAGCTCACCGAGGAGACTTATCCCAGCCGGAGTACGTGCATGCTTGTTGCGAGGCCAGCCTGCGTCGCCTTGGCGTTGACCACATCGACCTCTACTACCAGCACTGCGTCGACACAACCATCCCCATCTAGGACACAGAGCCTCGCATTTTTCTTCTCCGCTCGGGTGAGCTCGCAAGCCGGCTCAAGCTTCTTTTAGAGCCGAGTGGAGCCCAGGTTTCTGCTCATTTTCAAAATGAGCTGAGCCGCAGCTCAGACCGAGCCTGGCCGAGCTTGGCTCGAGCGGCTCGGCTTGTTTCCAGCCCTAACAAGGTGATTCGGGCGGAGGGGCTCGATGCGATGAATATTTACGAGCTTAGGAACTACATTAGGAGGGAGTTCGACACAGAGCCAATGATGAAGAAACTTGTCTTCGAGGGGATCACCTGCACGAATAGGGGAGGGTAGAGCGTATGAGAGCTAGTTAAGTTGAATGGAAGCGTAGCATAGGAGCAGTACATGCAGATTGCTTCCCAACCCGAGGCGACTATATATGGAAAGCCGATGGTGTACGTGAATTTCGTATGCAGGGCGGCGGGAAACGTTGATGATGCTAGTGCCTTGGGAAGCGGCCAACCACAGGCGGAGCTTGAAGACAGTAGCACGAAATGTGCTGTTTTGGAGGTAGTGTACGAGAGAAGAATTGCACATAATTTTGTGCAAAATAAGGGGGCTAGACTATGGTGGTCAACCCACATTGACTATCACGAGTATCTACTGGACCAGCCTCTCAGGTTGGAGTCCGACGAGCACATTGATCTAGGCTCGGATGGTAGCAAGGAGGACGCACCCTAGGGTGGTGATCCAACCCGCGGAATTGTGTCATCGGAGGTGCCTTACATGGCATCCAGACTTGATGATATCGCAATGCGGTCACTCGTACTGCCGCAAGAAGAAGGGTCCCATTGGGCATTCAATGCTGACACACTCTTAGTTGGGCAGCACTTCTCCAGCAAGGCGGTCGTGCAGCAAGCTATAGCACGGTACACCTTGTCCATTAGCTGTGTGTACCAGGTGCACCGGTCTAATCTATGACATTACGCAGTGAAGTGCCTAGTGGAAGGCTACCCTGGCAAGGTAAGTGCTCACCGAGCAAAGTTGCAGAGGACGTGTCCATCTCCTCCAAGATACTGCTGTCAGAAGTAGCCAATCTAGTTAGTTATCCAGTCAGCTATAGCAAGCTAGGTCCGATGAGCCAAGCAGAAGGTTATCAAGTCCATGTATGAGACATATGAAGAGGCGTACAACCTTATGTCGAGAATGCTTCACCAGATTACCGAAGCAAACCCCAGCACGTACATAAAGGCCCTAACTGCTTCATACTGGACCGGGTGTTCTGGGCTTTCACCCAAGCTATAGAGGGCTTCAAGCTCTATCGTCCGGTGCTCACGATGGATGATACTTTCCTCACGGGGAGGTACAAGGGCACACTTCTCACCGCGGTGGTGGCCGACACGAATGGCCAGATTCTCCTGGTTTCTTTTGCCGTCGTAGAGAATGAGAGCACATCAAGTTGGATGTGGTTCCTAGCGAATATGAAACGGGCGATTGTGGGAGACCGGCCCAACGTATGCCTTATCACATACCTCAATGTTGGGTTCTTGTCAGCTCTGAACACCAAGAAGAATGGGACAGAACCCCCTTACTAGTGGAACAACATGGAAACCCAGTAGTGCATGAAGCATCTTGCATCGAACTTCTTCGTACGGTTCCGTAGTCAGGAACTAGTGAAGACGTTCAAGGCGTTATGCATGCAAAACCATAGGCAAAAGTTTGAATCCATTTGAACAGACCTCGAACATCGAACTACGAGACATATAAGGGAGTCCCCTCCGGAGGCACAAAAGGGACAACAGGCCACGAGTGGGCAATCCAGGAGCACCATAAGTTTCACATGCGAGTCCCCTATTGAAAAGGCACCGGAGGAGCTCAGGACAGCAGGATGGCGGTGGAGGACCCTCGAACAGGAAGATGAGTACGATCGGGCACAGCGTGCGATGGACAAGAAGAAGACTCCTGCTACTGAGACTGGCGATCGTTGTAGCGTTTCCTGTCACCCAGGTGCTCTCAATATTGAAGAGGTGAGTTATGTATAATTTGCATCCCTATTATGTATTTGGCCTTTCGTTCTACTAACAACATGCAATTGTCTAGCTCGTTTCGCAGAACATAGGTGATTTCGACACTCGCCGCCGACGTGGGCAGTCCCGAGACAAGGGGAAGGCTCATGTTACTAAGACCGGCGACCGGCGTAGTGTTTCCAGTCGCCCGGACGTACTCCATCTCGAAGAGGTGAGGTATGTACAATTTGCATCCTGATTATCGTCGGACCCGGATTTCGAGAATCCAAATCCTCTGTGAAATCGCTGTGCTATTCCCTGGATCAGTAGCTAGCACTTCGCAGTACACACATTCTTTGAATCATTCATACAAGCGTGGTGAAATATTAAATATTACAACCAAGCGAGTGACATAGACCACGTCAGTCGAGTTTTACAAAAGGGGAAAGCAAGCCAAATGGATTACATCACATAAAAGCAACGTAAACTACAGCGGAAGCAAAAGGTGAGGTAGGGCACATCTCACACGAACAAGCGATCGGGTAACTCAGGTACGACGGATATTAACCAAGAGTTGGATAATATCAGTTGTACGCGAGTACCAACGAGTCTACTTAGACTGGGCGAGACCTAAACTACAGAACTATACTACTCCTTGTCATAGCCTTGTCCATCATCTCCTGGGCCGCCATAGAAAGCGTAGTCTCTTTCATCTTCATTATCTTAAGGGTTGGGGGGAGAAGCGAGAATGAGCACTACTACCGTGCTCACGAGCCAACACACAATGCAATTATATACATGCAAGGCTTAACAAGGATGGCTCGAATTCTTTTATTTGCGAAAGCAACTTTTCAAATATCATAATTACAAAGTCCTATCACTTAGCATTTTGACAAATTGCATTTTGATAAAGAGAGCATGTGCAATAATTATGTTAGTAGAGAATCCATCCGGCGGAAACTCTACCAATGCATCCTTTTAATTGGAGCTGCCTCCAATGACCACAACCACTGAGCTCGATGACTCAGGCAAAAATCCAAAACAGGGCTAGGTGAGCCCTTCCACCATTTTTATACCACCCACAAAGTTGTTTGAAATAGAACTAACTCAAGTTATGATTCCCATGTCCGCCTTTGACCGTAGGCATGACTGTTTAAACAGTTTTAGACTCTGCAGAGGTTGCACACTTTACCCACAAGAGATAGTCTACCCGTTACCCCACATGATTCCGTAGTCATGTAGTTGGGCGGCAATCCACAATAACCTTTCTAGCTATCTCGCCCCTTCCGTCATTCCACCCATACGGGGTTACGCCCATACGTTGTGCGGGATGTTCACCATAACGACTAGCGCAGCTGGCCCCGGCCACAATGACTAGCGCAGCTGGTAACTTCACCATTTTGGTGTCCCTTCCAAGTCGGAGTATCTCCGCACTTGTACGTTCTTCATTCCCCTCCAGTGAGATGACATTCAAGGTTCAATAACTTTACTAAGCCGAGTTGCACTTTGCAGACTTGTGGTTGTACTTGTTTAACACGGGGGGTCGTGACAAGATTAAGTCCTTAGGGTTATCTGGGCGGTTCATTCCACAAGCCAACCAACCATGTGCTCCCTGAGCACCCACCACCTCACCATCCGCCCAGATAGAGCTAGCATTAGGGTTTTGAGGAGGAAAACCAATTTATTTTCCACACCCTTTTAGCCAATGGACCACCAATGACTACCCAAACCATTTTATGTTTTGAGGAAATGATGATTGGGGTATTTAATACCCCGGTACTTAAGCAAGACTAGCATGTCGCTTAAGTACAACCTATAACTAGTATTACCATATAATTACTAGGGTGACAAGGATTAATGGATTCAATTTATCAAGGGTGGCATATTAAATTAAGTAAATCAACGAGTGGGAATTTAACTACCTTAAGCTTTAACATACATTTGATAAAGAAATAAAGCATGCAATTTTGCTAATTTAAACGAATATAATTTGCATAAAATGTAGGATCAAAATGGTCAAAGTATTGACTCGCCTTGGTTAAAGGCTAGGGGATTTTGATAATCTTGGTCTTGATCAACTCGAGGGTCTCCGGCGTCTTCAAATCCTAATCGCGCGAGAATACCGGAAAAAGACACAACGGCAAAGAGAGCAAATAAATACACAAGAATAAACAAATGAACTCCAAATTAATCAAGTCCTATGCCATTAGCAAGATCTTGATTTAACAAATTTTTAGAAATTTATTTCATAATTTTTGGAGTTAAAACGGAGGGGATATGAATTTTTGAAGTTCCTTTTTAACAAAATTCAAGAAATAAAAGAAAGGAGAGAGAGAGAGATAGAGGGCCATGCTGGCGGGTGGGGCCCACGGTGCAGTCTCTGGCACACAGGAGCGTGGCCCAACACATGGCCGGGCCCGCATGGAAGTCAAATAGAGGGGGATAGCTAATAACAGTGGCCACAAATTCCCAAACTAAATCCCCAAATCTTGCTCTGTTCTCTTGGCTACACAGGAAAGAACAGAGAGCACCTGACAAGACGGGCGGAGGCGACGCCAGGCCTTGGCGGCGGGGGCCGCCGGGGTGGCGGGGGTCGCCGAGGGCGGCGGCCACGGGCGGAGGTGGCGGCGTTTTAAAAAGGCGGATCTTGTGTGTGAGGCGACAGCGGCTCAGGCGTTTCTGGGCAGGCTCCGGCAGTGGAGCGGCACTGCGAGGACGCACAAGACGTGTGGCGCTGTAGTCTGAGGAGGCCGGGGTGGTCAGGCGGCTTTGGGATGGCCGGGCCCGGCGGCAGCAGCCGTGGGTGGAGGAGGAGGAGGCACGGCGGCAGCTCATCTCGGTGACGGGAAGGCGAGGGAGGTGGGGATTAACTTCCTTGCGTCGTGGGGGTGCAGTGACGCGTCGGCCAGCAGGTGCTCACCGGCGGGCGAGGCGGCGGGCGGCGGCGCGCCGGCTCGGCGGGCTCGCTCTGGGACTTCTGAGCTCGGGCGACGTGGAGGCTCAAGCAAGGGATGGGGGCTTTATAGGGAGCCATGGCGCAGAGGACGGGGTCCGGTCCGAGCGCGCGTCCCGAGGCGGCAAGGACGCGTCTTGTGCTGGTGAGGGGAAGCGCCAGGCGAGACATGCGGCTCAAGGTGGCTCTCATGATCGCGGGCGTGCGTGTGTGGCCTTGCGCCTGCGGCGCGGCACAGAGCAAGCAAGTGGCGACGACGCGACGGGTTGGTGCAATGACAAGACAGACGACGAGCGGGAGACTCGCTTTGAGCCTGCGGCCTTGGCGGGTCTTCGAGGCGGCGGCAATACCATCGTGGCGACGTCAAGCCACCGCAACGCAAGCGGAGCGGTAGCGTGGCGCGGCGTTCCTCACGGAAAGCTGCGGAGTTGGTGACGGCGTGCGCAAGGAAAAAGGGGAGAGAAGACAGGGGGCCTCGGAGGTAAGTCAAAACGGTCGTTACAAATCCTACCCACCTTAAACGAAATCTCGACCCGAGATTCGCCGCCCGCCAACGAGAACGGTAGTCTTGCTTGATTGATCTTCGCGTTCTGTGTGGCTTCCTTGGCCGAGTGGTGACTCCAATCGACCTTGCAAAGCGGAAGACTTGACGTCTTGTTAAGCTTCTCGATGACGTCGAGGATCTTGATCGGGTGCTCGGATAGATCGATCTTCTTTGAAGGCGATGGCTTCAACGGCGTCGCTCTTGGTACTCTGAGACACTTCTTGAGCCGAGGCGTGAAACACGTTGTGAACCTCGGACAGATGTTCTCGTAGCTCTAGGCCGATAGGCCACTTTCTCGCTGGCGTGTCGGAAGCGGTCCTATATATCTTGGGGCAAGCTTGCCCTTTACTTTAAATCTTTGAGTTCCACGAAGTGGGGATACCTTGAGGTATACCGCATCTCCAACTTCAAAAGTCAATTTCCTTCGACGGTTGTCGACATAACTCTTTGTCTTGGTGGCGCTTGAAGGCGATCTCGATTAGTCGAACTTTCTCTTGACTTGCTTGAGGGTATCCGGTCCAAATATATATCCTTCACCTGATTCTGACCAATGCAGAGGGGTTCGGCATTTTCTTCCATAAAGTGCTTCAAATGGGGACATTTTTAGACTTGGCTGATAACTGTTATTGTATGCAAACTTCGGCATACGGTAGACATTTCTCCCACCTCGGTAAATTCCAAAGCACAAGCTCAAGCATGTCTTCTAGAATCGATTTGTCCTTTCTGCTCGACCATCGATCGGATGGTATCTATGTCTTTGAAATCAAGGTGTGTTCCAAGGGCATCATGCAAACTAGCCCAGAAATGTGAGGTGAATTGAGATCCTCGATCAGAGACTATCCTCTTGGGTACTCCATGTAAACACACAATACGAGCCATGTATAGCTCGGCTAACTTGTCTCCCTTGTAGGTTGTCTTTACAGGGATAAAATGGGCTACTTTGGTCAGTCTATCAACTATAACCCATACTGAGTCATATCCGGACTTGGTTCGGGGTAGACCAGTGATAAAATCCATTTCAATTTCTTCCCATTTCCACTAGGGAATTTGTAGGGGTTGAAGCAATCCTGCTGGTTTCTGATGTTCGGCTTTGATTCGCTGACATACATCACAACAGGCTACATACTCGGCGATATCTCTTTTCATGCGTGGCCACCAGTACAAAATCTTCATGTCTTGATACATCTTTGTCTTTGCTGGATGTAGGGTATATCTTTGGTGTGGGCTTCTTTTCGTAATCAAATCCTTAAGTTCCTTCGGTGGGGAACAAAGAGACGTGTCCCATACCATAGAATTCCTTGTCGTCTTCGATCATCCTGGGGCTTTTCCTTTAGCCATGAGGCGCTTGAATCTTTGGACTCCAGGATGTTCCTTTTGAGCGGTCTTGATCTGCTCTTCTAAAGTGGGATGTGCTTCCATGGCGTCTGGCTTACCTTGCTCTATCAAACAAAGGTTGAGAGCTTCGAATTCCTTATAGAGCTCAGGTTGGTGCTCTTGAATCATAACATTATTGCAGTATGATTTGCGGCTTAATGCATCGGCTACTACATTAGCCTTTCCGGGATGATAATGGATATCCAAGTTGTAATCCTTTATTAACTCTAACCATCTTCTTTGCCGAAGGTTGAGATCAAATTGGGTAAAGATGTACTTGAGACTCTTGTGGTCCGTGTAGATATTGCAATGGTTTCCAATCAAATAATGCCGCCAAATCTTGAGGGTGTGCACTACTGCTGCTAACTCCAAGTCATGAGTTGGATAGTTGTCTTCATGAGGGCGAAGTTGTCTGGATGCATAAGCTACAACTTTTCCTCCTTGCATAAGCACACATCCAAAACCTTGGCGTGATGCATCGCAATAGACTTCAAAGTCTTGATGAATGTCTGGCAGGGTCAATACTGGTGCAGAAGTTAATTTGTTCTTCAATTCCTGGAAACTTTTCTCACAAGCCTCGGTCCATTCATACTTCTTTTCCTTTTTAAGCAAATGGGTCATTGGTTTGGAGAGCTTTGAGAATCCTTCTATGAAGCGTCTGTAATATCCGGCTAAACCGAGAAAACTACTTAACTTCATTCGATGTAGGTCAAGTTTCCAATTCATCACGGCTTCTACCTTGGCGGATCAATCGCTATCCCTCTGCGGATACAATATGTCCGAGCTGATTTCTGAAGCCAAAATTCACATTTATCAGTACTTGGCATAGAGCTCATGCTCTTTAAGCTTTTCGAGGACCAATTGCAGGTGTTCAGCATGCTCTTCTTTGGTCTTGGAATAGATCAAGATGTCGTCTATGAACACAACTACAAACTTGTCCGTATTCCATAAATACCTTGTTCATCGATTCATGAAGTAGGTCAGCATTGGTCAAGCCAAACGACATGACTGTGAACTCAAACAAGCCATACCGGGTGGTAAAGGCTGTCTTGGGAATGTCCTCATTCCTGATCTTGAGCTGGTGGTATCCTGACCGTAGGTCTATCTTGGAGAAAACTGAAGCTCCTGTCAACTGATCGAACAGGTCATCAATGCGGGGCAAGGGATACTTGTTCTTGATGGTCACTTCGTTGAGGGCTCTGTAATCCACACACAATCTGGCGGAATCATCTTTCTTCTTCACAAAGAGAACTGGTGAACCCCAGGGAGAGGAACTAGGTCTAATGAATCCTTTTTCTTGTAAGTCTTCAAGTTGTGTCTTCAACTCTTCAAGTTCGTCAGCGGCCATTCTGTACGGTCTCTTGGCAATTGGGGCCGTCCCTGGCTTCAAGTTGATTACAAACTCGATATCTCTGTCAGGGGGCATGCCTGGCAATTCTTCTGGGAAAACCTCGGGGTAAGCTTGGACTACAGGCATTGTCTCTAGGGACATCTCTCCAAGGTGGTGAATTGTTCGAACCAAAGGAGAGGAACGATCCACACTAATCCTTATTGTGGTTTCAGGATCTTTGGCAAGTACCACCTTCCTATTGGTGCAATCTATTAGTCCATGATACGCGGCCAACCAATCCATCCCTAGGATGATATCCAGTGTTTGAGATTCTAGCACAAGAAGGGAGGCTAGGAATCTAGAATCTTCCAAAGCAATCTCTACTCCGGGACTAACTGAGGTAGCATATAGAGGTCCCCCGGGTGAACTAAGTACCACGGATTTCTTTAACTTATAGGTCGGCAACTTAAGCCTTTCAACAAACTTTCTTGAAACAAAAGAGTGCGAAGCTCGAGAATCAAACAAAACTTGTGCGGTCTTGAATTAACAGAGAACGCACTCCATTAGCACTCTGCGGCATCTTGTGCCTCCTCAGCGGTGACATGATTCACACGGCCATGGCTCTGCGACAGGATAGACCTTGAAGCTTGAGAAGTCTGGTGGCTCTTACTAGGAGCTGAGGTTTGACCTTGAATTGCAGCGGCTCCTGGGTTGTTCTTTGGGGCAGGGTTGCTGCAATGAGGGCACTGATTGGCAAAGTGTCCTTTTTCTCCGCAAGCAAAATAGTGGAGATTAGCTGCTGGGTTGACTGTGGCAGGGTGTCCAGTTGGGCGGAGAGTGCGGAATCCACTTCCTTGGGGCCTTGGAGATGAACTTTTTTGAGGTGTGGCGGCAGAAGATCTAAAGGAAGAACTGCCCTGGAAGGTTGACTTCTGGGAAAAGTTGCCTTGCGGCTTCTGCAAAGACATCTTCCGTTTGCGACTGGCTTCTGTTGTCTTTTTCTCATTCTCTAGCACTAAGGCCTTATTGACCAATTGATGGAAGCTGGAAAAGTCATGGAGGATTAGCTGTCCTCGCATGTCGTCACGCATGCCTTCCACAAAACGATCTATCTTTTCCTCTTCATCGGCTACGTCATTGGGGGCGTAGCGGGCAAGTTGGTTATACTTGGTCAGATACTCATTGACTGACATATGACCTTGCTTAAGAGCTCAACTCATTCTTCTTGATCTCATGGTACCTACCGCACAAAATTGGTCTGAAGGCGCTTTTGAATTTGTCCAAGGAATTGGTCGCTAAGTGGTTCATTTTCAACAAGGGTGTTTCAACAACTTCTTCTTCCACGGCTTCAATGGCGGAGGTCTTGGTTCTCCATTCAGAGATCCCACTACTTCGGTTCATTCTTTGCATCTTCTTCTTCATCCTCTGGTCCTTCATTACCTCTAGCAGCAAGGTAATTCTCCCACCATGTAGCGGCGGCACCTTTCAGCTGGTGGGTAGCAAAATCCACCTTATCCGCTTGAGCAGCAGGTAGTCGAAGCTTCTTTTGATGTCCCCGAGCCAATCTTCGGCTTCAAGAGGTTCATTAGCTGCTTCAAAAGTGAGGGGTCTTGTCCTTAGGAAGTCAGTGAGTTTGGAGTGGTGGCCGGCAGGTCCTGACTGCTGATTGTTGAGCAAAGCTTGGAGAATCTGAGTCTGCTGAAGCATCACTTGTGCCATGGTCGGGTGAGCTGGTGGTGGGGGAGGTAGTTCTTGTCCTTGTCCACGACCACAGCCACAACCACGGCCTCGGCCAGTTGCAAAAGCTCCGCGGGCTGGGGCGGCGGCTCTTCTTGGTGGCATCCTAAAGAAAAGCTGAGGTTTAGAACTAGAGAGAACCAGGGAGGGGTATATGAGGGTTCACTAGCCCTCTAAGGCACACACAGAAGAATAAAAAACAAGCGAGAAGATCAAATAAATATAGTACAAAGCCTAGAATGGCTGCATTATATTAAGGGGGTTAAGTGTTACATGACTCACGAACAAAGCTTATATGCTAAGCTAAGTCATGACACAGGATACACACACTTCGTCTACAAAAGAAAGGGCAAAAGTGCTTGCAACCCAAAATACGGCCTAGCAAGCACTACCAGCTAACCTAGACCATCCTAACTACTCCATCGGGGACTCGGAGCGGGAGCGGCTCTAGCTGGCTCGACGAGCCGTAACGACTCGGCCGATGTGCGTGAGAAGTGTGGGCTGCGTCCCACGCTGACACTAGAAGGTCATCGAAGGGCGGCGGGCGTCGCCGACGCTCTTCTTGTGCATCATCTGGTGCGGGCTCCTCAGGGGCGAAGAGGTCGGTCGCGCATCCCGTTGCTGGAAGGGAAGGCCGGAGGAGGCACTGGAGCTAGAGCCGGGCCGAGCCGAGCCGGCGTAGCGCCGCAAGGGGCGGCGAGACGATGCCACCTCTGCAAGTGCGGCGTCTCTCTCCGTAGTGACGGTGTCTCTCTCCCATCTGGCAGCATAGAGTGCTTCATCACTCCAGTTCCAGTTGGCGTGGAGGGTGTCGGAGTGAGCTTTGCCGCCGGTGAGAAGCGTCCGGAGCTGGCGGATCTCGTCGGTGCAGGAGTGGATGGTGTAAATCATCGCCTGGGTCAGCTGCACTTGGTGGGTCAGGCGGGGCTCGTTGTCGATGGCGACAAACGACTCCGGGAAGCGCTGTCTGTCGGGGAGGTACGGAAAGAAGCTGAACGGTGATCCGCGCAGGAGGTCCTCGTGCATCCAACACAGGCGGGTGATGGCGACACGGGCTGCATCCTGGATGGCGTCGGGGATGTTGCGACGAGGGGCTTCGGCCTGGAAGGTATGAGCCACGAACTCACCAGTCCTACCATAGAGGAAGACCTCCATTTCCCAGGACTCGTGAGCCATGACCCTCGTCATCCGGCCTCTGTAGATTGGAGGGTGGGTGAAACCAAGATTCAACATTAGCTGGCGAAGGAGTTCGGCGAATTCGCCGTCATGCTTCCCATGTGAGCAATGGTCCCATGGGCCGGCAGCTGGAGAAGAAGCCATCTACAAATTTTGAAACAGAAGAAGAGATTAGTAACACTTAATGAGAATAGAGATGAGTAAGGAACTAGGAATGATGAGTAGAAGCAATAAATACTCTATATTTTGATAAAAATTTTCGTAGGTTTTAAAAATAAGATCCAAGTCCTTAAGGCAATCGACCAATCTAACTAGGGGTCCTACAGTCATATGCTCTGATACCAGCTCTGTCGGACCCGGATTTCGAGAATCCAAATCCTCTATGAAATCGCTGTGCTATTCCCTGGATCAGTAGCTAGCACTTCACAGTACACATTGCTGAATCATTCATACAAGCGTGAACTGAAATATTAAATATTACAACCAATCGAGTGACATAGACCACGCTGGTCGAAGTTTACAAAAGGGGCGAAAGGCCAAATGGATTACATCACATAAAAGCAACGTAAACTACAGCGAAGCAAAAGGCAAGGTAGGGCACATCTCACACGAACAAGCGATCGGGTAACTCAGGTACTGACGGATATTAACCAAGAGTTGGATAATATCGCTTGTATGCGAAAGTACCAACGAGTCTACTTAGACTGGGCGAGACCTAAACTACAGAACTATACTACTCCTCGTCATAGCCTTGTCCATCATCTCCTGGGCCGCCATAGAAAGCGTAGTCTCCTTCATCTTCATTATCTGAAGGGTTGGGGGGAGAAGCGAGAATGAGCACTACTACCGTGCTCGCGAGCCAACACACAATGCAATTATATACATGCAAGGCTTAACAAGGATGGCTCGGGTTCTTTTATTTGCGAAAGCAACTTTTCAAATATCATAATTACAAAGTCCTATCACTTAGCATTTTAACAAATTGCATTTTGATAAAGAGAGCATGTGCAATAATTATGTTAGTAGAGAATCCATCCGGCGGAAACTCTACCAATGCATCCTTTTAATTGGAGCTGCCTCCAATGACCACAACCACTGAGCTCGATGACTCAGGCAAAAATCCAAAACAGGGCTAGGTGAGCCCTTCCACCATTTTTATACCACCCACAAAGTTGTTTGAAATAGAACTAACTCAAGTTACGATTCCCATGTCCGCCTTTGACCGTAGTGTCGGGACCCAAAAAATACAATTCTGGACCCTCTGTGTATACTGCACTAGTCCAGGATCACGCTAGTGCACACAGTGACAACATTAGTGAAATATCAATTCCATATACAAAGATAACTAATTAATAGGCAATTACAATAAACATCAGAGTAAAGACCTTAAGGTCAAAGCTTACAATTAATGCCTCAGAAGGCAAAAAGCTCAATGAAGCTGCAATGAACAAACGGATAATTCGGTGAAGCCCATCCATATGCCCACAGGCAATCGGCTGGGGTGCGCGACCTAGTTCTCCACGATCCTTGAAGTAGACCTTGTTGACTAGCGGTTTCCTTCACTTCTGCTTGATTCGTCAAAGCAAGCGTGAGTACACACCGTGCTACTTAAGTCATACCACGTAAATGCAATTATACATGCAGGCTTATTCCAAAGGAATGGCATTCTGTGGTTATTTTGCAGAAATACAACATTTGCAATTGAATACAAATAATAGATTGAAAGCAAGTAAAACAAATAGATAATCATAATTTAACAATTTGATTTCACAAAGACACACACAGCCTAAACAGATTATTCACATAGCCATATGATTTAGATCACACAGCTCCCTTCCCACACAGTTTTATGAAGATCTACCCCTAGTGTGAAATCCCCGAGCACGTCCATAACCGCGGACACGGCTATTCGAATAGTTTTACACTCTGCAGAGGTTGTACAAATTTTACCCACAAGACACGAATTCTCTAGTTTGTTTGGCATCCGTCGATACCATCGCCACTACCTTAGGTAAGCGCCTAGAGCACGTGACAAGGCCTTTACAAAGTCCTGCTTTGACCCAGTTCTGCTCGCTAAGGTTTCGCCGCCTGGCCCCCTCTTGCGCCCGAATTGTCAACCAAAACAGAACTGAATCAAAACATCGCTAATTAATTAGCCAGGTCCGTCCCATACCAGACATGTGGTTGTACGGTTAAGGCCCAGCCAATGGCGCACATGGTGAGGTCCTTAATTGACCAAGGCAAGACTTCCACATGCCAACTAAACCACACACCACACAGATTATTATTCACACAGATCACATGATTATTGTCCACACAGATCACACAGATTATTGTCCACACAGATCACACGATCCACCATTTCACACAAGATCCACCACTTGCCTCACCCAAATCCTTTTTACCACCCAGTTGATTTAAGTGCAACACATGCCACAAAGACACATAGTACACACAGATTATTATAAGATTGCATAATCACTTAGTCAGATTAATAATTGCAGTCTCACATGAGTAAATGATTCGTGGCATGGCTAAGCAATCTACTCGTACTAACCAACCCACGTTGGTGTTACAATATTTACCAACTAAATAGCAACTAGGGTGACAAAGGATCAGGGCATAACAATTACACAAGGAAGGCATAACAATTTGGAATTAACTACTACACCCAAAACATTTAAATAAATACTTAAAGTAAATGCAATAATTTAATTCAAAGTAGTTTTAGAACACTGGGATTCAATATGATCAAAGGTACAACTTGCCTTGCTAGAGCAATGACGATCTTGAATTAACTTCGATCTTCAACTTCCTTGAACTTCAGCTCCTTCGGACGATTCCGGACTTCGACGCCTAACGAGAGAGCACACGCATAAAACAAACCAAAGACAAAAGACAAATCAAATAAACTCCAAACTGAAATTGAATGGTACTGAAAGGTAGATAAAGAATTGAGATGAATTTAGGAATTTGCATGGACTCAATCGGAGTTCGGATTGAAAGGATATGACTCTCGAAAGAATCACAAGAAATGATAAAGTTGCGAGAGAAGAGAATATACAGAGAATATTCCTTTGGATTAAATAAAATGAATTGGAGACTTACAAGTGGGGTCCACTGGTAAGTGAGAGAGAACAAGGTGGTGAATGACATGTGGGACCAATTGGATAATTGAATTTCAGAAATCGAAATAATTTCCGAAAAGGAATAGTGGATGACAGGTAGGACCCACTGGATAATTGAATTTCTAGAATTACAATAATTCTAGAAATAAGGTAAAGAGAATGACAAGTGGGCCATTGGTCCATAGACCAAGTCCACGATCTAGGGTTTAAGTGCATGGTGAACCGGTTCATGGAGTAGGGTCTCGACAAGGGGGGACCACGAGTAAATGACTCGGCTCATAGTAAGCCAAGTCTACCCGTATGGCTCAGGTTAGGTTTACATCTAGGGTTTGATAGGTCCGGCCGACGATGGGGTCCACCGGCATAGGGTAGGCTCATGTTAAATTAGGTTTATGGAATAGTGCACTAACGCAAGGGCCGGCTTGACATAGAATAGGTTCACGGTGAACCAAGGCTACATGGTTGGTTTAGGTTAGGGTCATGAGTGGACATACTGAGACGGCTTAGGCGGCGCAAGGTGGCGCTATGTGGCGTGCACTTAATCGATTTACGAGGATGCCACATAGGATGTAAGGAGAACGTGGCCACGAGGATGGAATAACCATGCGCCATGAGGTGGCAAAAGACGTGGTGTCTTGATTTATGTAATGACATGATGCACTATTGAGCATGTGGCATTATCTGGTTCGGATCTCGAGAGCACAACCCGATCGCCACAGACAAAACGAGAGAGGGTCATGGTCCAACACGTGGGGATACAGAGGGGGGCAAATATGTCGTCTCGTCAACGCTAACGGCGACGAGTGGCGATTGGTCGGATCCAATGAGGACACGACGGGCGGGGTGCTGTTCTAGAGACGGAGAGAGAGGGGCATCTTCGCCAATTCTTGCACATGGTCACAGGAGATGGCAAGCAATTGGAAGAAAGAATTATCACAAGGGAAAATGATCTTTGGCCTCACATCAATGCAGAACCAACATAAGAGTATATACACACGTAACAAATAGAGGTATCAATCAAAAGACATGAACATGAACAGGGCATGGGCACAGAGCTCACCAAGCTCGCCGCCATGGCGAGCATGGGGAATGTTGGCAATGGTGGTGTAGGGCGCCCACGGACCACGGCAGCGGCGTCGCTCGCTTCACGGTGGCTCCGGCGAGTCGGGTGAGGTCGAGCACGGCTCGGCAAGCGCCTGACGATGGCGGTGAAGAGTCGCGGTGGTTCACTCAAGAGGAACCGAGCGACGAGAACGGCGGCGTTGGCGCGCAGACGCGGACGAGGGCGACGGGATTCGAGGTGGCGGCGGCGTAGATAGGGGCACCGATTCGCTTCTCGGCGGCGCTCATCGGTTGAAGACGGATGGGGACAACCGCACACTTCTCGGCGGCGTTTAGGGCGACGCGAGGTTCCTAAGGCGGCGGCACACGGAGGAGGAGGCGGCCATGGATCCGGGCGGCAGGGCTTCCATGGTGAAGAACGGCGGCGAAGACTCGGCGTCGGCTTTGGAGAAGAAAGCCACGGCGGCGATCTTGGCGGCTTTCTAAGCGGCGGCGCGCGAGAGCGTGGATGCGCCGAGGCGGCCGAAGCTCGGAGGAGACGACCTCGGCACGGCGACTTCGACATTGGCGGCGCGAGGCGAAGAAGGAGCGCGAGGCACGAGGGGCGGACTACTCATAGCGCCTTGGGAGGCGTAGGCACGGACGCCCAAAGGAGGCGGCGGGGTGGTTGGTGGTACTTGCATGAGCCGGGCGCGATGCTGTAGAGGCGGCTAGCAGTGCAGAACTCAGAGCGGCGGCGGCAAGAAGACCGCGTCGCAGACGCTAAAGGCGGCGATGGCTCGGCCTCTGGCGGCGCGGCGATCGTGGAGTTAGGGTTAGGCGCGGGAGCGACCCATGGCTGGGCGGGTGCGAACGGCCGGATTGAGGCGGCTGGGCCGAAGGAGGTGCGAAGAGAAGTGGGCCGGTCCAAATTTTGGCCCACCAAGGTTAAAGGGTTTATTGAATTTCCGAATTAAGAAAAAGGATGGAAATTCAAAAGAGGTCAAATAAATAGCAAATAAAATCAGAAAAATCCAAGAAAATACGCAAAAATTCCTTGGAGCACAAGGAACCCAACTAAAACTGATTTTCTTTAAATTGATGTTTGGATTAGTCAGATTAAATATTTTGATTTTAGAAAATTCCCAATTAAGCTTTATTAATTCGAATAAAATTGGTGAAATTTTCCAGGGACCTAAACTACTCAAAAGATTTTTTGAAAACCCAAATTTTGGGACGTTACACGTAGGCACGACTGTTTAAACAGTTTTAGACTCTGCAGAGGTTGCACACTTTACCCACAAGAGATAGTCTACCCTTTACCCCCACATGATTCCGTAGTCATATAGTTGGGCGACCGTCACAGTAACCTTTCTAGCTATCTCGCCCCTCCTGTCATTCCACCCATACGGGGTTACGCCCATACGTTGTGCGGGATGTTCACCACAACGACTAGCGCAGCTGGCCACGGCCACAACAACTAGCGCAGCTGGTAACTTCACCATTTTGGAGTCCCTTCCAAGCCGGAGTATCTCCGCACTTGTACGTTCTTCGTTCCCCTCCAGTGAGATGACATTCAAGGTTCAATAACTTTACTAAGCCAAGTTGCACTTTGCAGACTTGTGGTTGTACTTGTTTAAGACGGGGGGTCGTGACAAGATTAAGTCCTTAGGGTTATCTGGGCTGTTCATTCCACAAGCCAACCAACCATGTGCTCCCTGAGCACCCACCACCTCACCATCCGCCCAGATAGCGCTAGCATTAGGGTTTTGAGGAGGAAAACCAATTTATTTTCCACACCCTTTTAGCCAATGGACCACCAATGACTACCCAAACCATTTTATGTTTTGAGGAAATGATGATTGGGGTATTTAATACCCCGGTACTTAAGCAAGACTAGCATGTCGCTTAAGTACAACCTATAACTAGTATTACCATATAATTACTAGGGTGACAAGGATTAATGGATTCAATTTATCAAGGGTGGCATATTAAATTAAGTAAATCAACGAGTGGGAATTTAACTACCTTAAGCTTTAACATACATTTGATAAAGAAATAAAGCATGCAATTTTGCTAATTTAAACGAATATAATTTGCATAAAATGTAGGATCAAAATGGTCAAAGTATTGACTCGCCTTGGTTAAAGGCTAGGGGATCTTGATAATCTTGGTCTTGATCAACTCGAGGGTCTCCGCGCTTCAAATCCTAATCGCGAGAATACCTAAAAAGACACAACGGCAAAGAGAGCAAATAAATACACAAGAGTAAACAAATGAACTCCAAATTAATCAAGTCCTATGCCATTAGCAAGATCTTGATTTAACAAATTTTTAGAAATTTATTTCATAATTTTTGGAGTTAAAACGGAGGGGATATGAATTTTTGAAGTTCCTTTTTAACAAAATTCAAGAAATAAAAGAAAGGAGAGAGAGAGATAGAGGGCCATGCTGGCGGGTGGGGCCCACGGTGCAGCCTCTGGCACACAGGAGCGTGGCCCAACACATGGCCGGGCCCGCATGGAGAAGCGGTTTAGGTCAATCGAAGACGAAGACGACGCTTTGAAATACGTGCGTGTGTTAACCCGTTTGTGTGTTGAGCTTAACGGGTGCCCTAATAGAATATTCTCTAGATGCTAGCCTCCATATAAATAGTGAGGGGTGATGTGTGCTCAGGCTGAGCCAGTGAAGCCCCCATTCATTGTGTGCTCTATTTTGTTAGGGTTTTGGAGAGAAAGGGGAGAGCTAGGGTTCTATGGTTTGGATTGAGTGTGTGCTCACATGGTGGGTTTTGTCCTCCTAGAAGGAGTGGCTGTAAACAACAATCATCCATCTATATAAAATCAATCCAAGCAAAGATTTCACAGATAAGCCTCTTTGTGTTCTTATTCTCTATTTGATGTTTTTGGGGCTTTCTTTGATCTGGAAGTTTCTCTTTGGTTTCTGGCCTAGATTTGGCTTGCTATGATATGTGGGAATACATCTAGGATCATCTTGATCATCAATCACCCACGAGCAAGTTGCTAGATCAGTTTAGGTTTTGGCTCGGTTCTTGGAACATAATTCACTCAAATCTAAAAAGGTTGGAACCTTGATGTGGATCTATTTGATCCTTGTTTGGAATAGGTTCCTAACCTCCTAGAGAAGCTTTGTTTCAAGTTTCATGAAGTTTGACCGAGTGGATCAAAAGTTGGGCTAATTTTAGATTTGGTTTTTCAGCTGTCGGGACGAACTCCAGGATAATCGGTAGTACCTTTCATATGCCTGTGGTAGTACCGCGGTGCGGTAGTACCGATTATAGGTAGTACCACTGGTTACACTATGGTAATACCAATTGTCCTGTTTTTTTAGAACTTCTTCGGGTAGTTTGCTGCTGTGCCTTGGGGGTGTTGATTGGATTCAAGTGAGACTTCCTTTGTGCCTGAACATTGATCTTCATAGCTCTCTCAGCTATTGGAGTGATTTGCGAATTAAATTCAATATTTGTCGAAAAGTTTTTGAGCTCCTATTCACCCCCCCTCTAGTCGCCTGTTTCGGTCCTACATCCAGCACATCTCGCAGAACATGGATGACTTTGACACTCGTTGCCGCCGTGGGAAGTCCCGAGACAAGGGGAAGGGGCTGATGCGTCGCGGAGACTAATTTCGATCCTCCTTTTTTTCGATTCCAAAAAAATCACGCATGTATCTTAGGTGTTCTTCGGTTTGTTTACTCGTGTTTGCTGTCATTTGTAATGCACGTAACCAAACCACGCACAACATTTAATTTGCAAATTACAATGTGTATTTTGAAATTTCGTCAAATAATTTATTTTTCAAATTTTAGATTGCAACTCCACATGAAATGTCGAAACTCACATGACTACCCCCTAGTACGGGGTTTCATGCTTTCATGTGAACCTTGGTGTTTTCTGATTTCATGTTAATCCGGAATCGATCTACTCCGACAATACACATATAACATACAAAATATGCATACAAATATAGCACAACATAAGTTCATAACATCTATGCATTGCAATTACACATGGGATAAGATATGGTTCACTCGTCTGAGCTACTCTCTGCTCGCTGCGACTACGTCTGTGTGCGAGTCTTGGTTTTGCGTTGAGCATGTCCTGTCAGATACGTTAACCGGTCCGGAGAGAACGTATTGGTTCGGAGGGGATACGGAGACCGTTGAGTGGGCGAAGGTGCATCAGCAAGCTGACTCTGGCCCAGCTGAGTCTGTTCAACATCAATATCGTCCAACTGAGTCATGTCAAACTGGTTTCCACCTGCAATCATGGCATTAATGAAGAAATCAAGAAATTCACGTATGGATCATCCGCCCCCCAGGTACAGTGTCTTCAAGTCCCTTGGTGCGGAGGAGCTCTGGCCTTGACCGTGCGATGTGCCAATGACCCTGGAGGAGCTCTGCCCTTGGTATGGTACTCTGTACTGGTCAACGTACGACAGGAGTGGGCGCCTTGGGTGCCACGGTCCAAACCCTAGCGCCGTGTACTGCTCCCTGATAGTAGCTAGGATGGTCGTATCCCCATCGGTTAATGGATGGCTATCACCCCACGTTCAATTGAAGGCTGCAAGATTGAATGGTCTTAGGCGAAATAAATATTCAGGACCTAAACTAAACATCTTGTACCTCTCGGATGTGTAGTGCGGATGACCAAGGGGGAACACCAGTCTGAGTCTGGGGTTCGAACGGCAGAAGTGATGCATCCCGACAGACGTGCGGCTGGAAGACGACATGATGTTATCACAACCTAAGGCGTAATAAAAAACAGGAAATAAATTTATACATAACTTACCTTGCACCGATCTATAGCGCGTATGACCGATAGGGAGCGTTATGACGCTCACCGGTCTAACTTGGTCGTGCCGACCTAGCAGGTGAGCACAGTTGGCCCACTCGATGCGTAGCTTGTAGGACGTCGTCTCTCAACCGACCGCAGCTCATGTTCTTTATTACATTCTTTGACTCTGCGAAGATATACTTCATAGTGCTCAGAAGCCTCAGTACGGTGTGCTCTGGGCTGCAGATGGCGGTCTCAGATGCGCTTGTGATCCGCTGCAGCCTCGAACTGAAGTGACAGACAACACTTGTTCAGTAACAAATAGTACAAATATCATCAATAAAACGAGCAAAGGTTGTCAGTGTTTTACGGTATCGTCACGCCACAAAGCGTTGTGTCGATCGAATGAGTGACGGAGCCTCTCCTGGTATGTGACCTGCTTCGGACACTCTATTGGAGGACGGGTCAGTTTGGTGCGTGACCGTGGTACGTACCACTCGATGTATTGATAGTGTCGCGTCCCCATGTGCCACATGTGCGGTCAAGCCACGTCCGAGCTAGGGGCGAGCGGCTGCGGGCCACGTGGGACATCTGGGTGAGGGAGGGTCAGACAAGGCTTGTCCGGGCTAGGGAGTTGCAAACAACGCTTGTCCAGGCTAGGGAGGTGCGGAGGTGGCCATGTATCAGGAGGAGGCAAGTTCGGGCGCTAGATATACAACATAGATGAAATCCGAGCGCGAGAGGCATGGTATTGGACATGTGTTGGCTACCAACACGTCCGTGGTATCATTTTTGGTAATACTGGCGTGTCAATGGCTATTTTTGTACAAAACGGCGTCAACAATGCCATTTAGGGGAAAAAAACAATTCTTTGCGGATGTTACATAGGAAAAAATACAATGCCGTCCAAAAGCACGCATAGATGAAGAAAATCTTTGAAGGAGTTATACAAAGAAGCAAAAGTTCAACTTGAATAATAGAGAAGCACATGATGTGAATCAAGAAAGAATGACATGAAGCAAAGGAACCCACTAAAAATTGATGAAGACAATTATTATTCAAACTTGTTGTGGATTGAGCCGATTAAAGCCACCAAAAGAGGAAGGCAAATCAGGAATCGATGTGTATAACTATCTAAGATGGAGACTGATCAATTTACTTCGGCCGCCGGCTTGCCGCATAGCTCTGGGACGATTTTACGCAGGCTTCCGACCCATCAGCCGGTGAACCGCCACCACCGCAACCCCATCAGCCGTCTCTCTCGCCAAGCTCGAGCGATGGAATGAGTTGGCGCGGCCAAGAATAGTGAACGTGGGCAGCAAAAGAAACCCTACTCATCTGGTTGCTTTACTTTATTCCCACTTGGGCTCAAGCATCCACTAAGGGTGTGTTTGGTTCGATGAATCATGCCACATATATATATATATATATATATATGGGATGGTCCTGAATATGCCTACATTCCTGTGTTTGGTTGAGTGAACCGAACCAACTCGTCCTGGGCAGGGTCATTCAAATTCTAAGAATATTCCCCAAATATGGTATACCGAACGGTTCGATAAAATCGGGCGAACCACACGGTACAGGAATGAGCACGTCCCCTCGCGCTCGTGTCTCACCTCGCGCCGCTCGCCCGCTGCCCTCCCACCGTATGACCCCATCCACCGACGGTGCTGACCTTCCTCCCTTCTCGTCGCCGCCTCGGTTCTCGACGCCACCCCAAGTCGCCCTCGTCGGCCCGCGCTAGTTCATCCCCTTTTCTCCCCCTTTCTCCCTCTCACACCGTTACCCCTCTTTCTCCCCCAGCCCTGGTCGCCGTGAGCCGCCGCCTGCTCACCTCTGTGATCAACAACTCATTCCTTTACGTAGTAAGTGTATTCGCATGATCAACAAGAGCTGGACGGTTGAGTAAAAAATCACCCGGTTCAACGGTTTCTCTTGAAAACCTAGCGGTTTCATGTGGTTTTTACTGGCCCAATTGCATGGACAGTCTAGAGAGGTGGCTAGATGGGTCGTGCTTTCTGGGCTGGCTCGAAGCACGACACTATTGGCTTGGCCCAGGCACAACACATCCCACACTATAGCTGGGTTGCCGTGTTGTGCTTGGGTCCAAGACTCTGCCTAGCGTGCTTGAAGACAACACACACAGTGTCGTGCAAAGCTGCACGGCCCAACCACACCTGGAGGCACAAAGTGAGGCGGTGTCGGCCCAAAGACCGAGGAGGAAGAGGAGCTCGGCACAGCGAGGAAGGAGGTGGCCCTCGATGGAGCGATGAAGGAGGCGCTCGGTGGTGGCTTGGCGGAGCGAGGAGGAGGCAGCGCTCGGTGGAGGCTCAGTGGAGCGAGGAAGGAGATGCAGCCCGCAGTGGAGGCTCGACCAGGTGAGGGGGCCAGGAGCGGCGGTGAAGGATCTAGACCTACCATTATGTGTTAATGGAGTTTTGGTGATTAATGACAAATCTAATTGTGAGACTAACACTTTTATTGATATACGTATTGTGTAGTCTTATTTGGATATAAAGGTGATAATCATGAAGGCATGCAAGTTCTTAATGACAAATCCAATTCATTGGATAAACAAAAGGAAAATCCAAACAGGTATGCATTTATAATGATAAATCTATTTGTGAGACTAACCATTCTATTTGCCTTATCTCTTGATTAGTCTCGTTTGGATATAAAGAACAAAAGAGGTATGCATTTGACTTCATAGTTCTTATATATTGTTGCATTTCTCGGATCCAAAATATAGGTTGAACTCCACCAAAAGTCTAACTTGAATATGTGCATATGTTTCCATTACATATTAATGTATGCATACATATAGGGGGAGTTCATTCTATATTTTGAGGTTTCATTAGTATTGATCCATATTCCTGTTTCCACATATTCGGGATCTTTACTTTGAAACATATCCTTTGAATATATTTAACTTGTGTAATTAATATATTCATATGAGTATATGAGACTTGTGTAGTTCATATATCCTTGAATATATTTAACTAGTGTAGTTAATATATTCATGTGAGTATATAAGACTTGTGTAGTCTAAATATACTTATATGTGAGTATAGCATAACTTTTGTAGTTCATGTGTACTCACATATCTTTGAATATATTTAACTTGTGTAGTTAATGTATTCATAAGAGTATATAAGACTTGTGTAGTCTATATATATACTTATATGTGAGTATAGCATAACTTGTGTAGTTCATGTGTACTCACATATCTTTGAATATGTTTAACTTATGTAGTTAATATATTCATATGAGTATATGAGACTTGTGTAGTTCATACATGCTCATGTATTCTTGAGTATATACGACTTGTGTAGTTCAGATACACTCATGTTGAGTATATATAACTTGTGTAGTGCTTATATACTCATACCAATCTACATTCAATTATTTGTTATTGAAGTGGTTTTCATCAATTACCAATGAGGGAAAGATTGTGGTATCTTGTCCCACCATTATGAGTTAATGGTATGATGTGGTAATTAATGATAATCATATTGTGGAACTAACATTTTCCATGAGTTGGATAAGCAGGTTAGGTTCCACGATAATGAAGACTTGGGATGACATCATGTGTTGATGGTCATCAAGTCAAGAAGAGTTCTATCATATGTTGATAGAAGTCAAATGAAGGAAATCATCGTGTGTCGATGATGTTCAAGAAGAAGGGATGATCATGAGTTGATCATCAAGCCAAGAGAAGATCATCATGTGTTGATGATATTGAAGATCAAGAGCTTAAAACAAAGAGTGCATCATGTGTTGATGCATATCAAGACTCGGGATGGAGGATGTCATCATGCGTTGATGGGCATTAGGTCAAGATCCTGAAATGAAGCTTCATCATGTGTTGATGAAGGTCAAGTGAAGAACTCATCATGTGTTGATGAGTATTCAAGTCAAGGACCCGGACTTGAAGTGAGGATGTGTGTCATCAAGCTTCAAGTGGTTGCGCAAGGCAAAGGTATGACTAGCTAGGGCTAAGGATGTGTTCCTAGTCTTTTACCGGTCTCGGTGTTTGGTTGGGAGACCGGATTGCTAGTATAGATTGCCGTACTATTAAGAGGGGTCTTTGACTAGTAGCTTGAGTTAGTCATGTGTTGATAGCTCATTGTGTTTGCTCTAGCTCATCTTAACATGTTGCCAATATTTGCGAATGTGTTTTGCAAATAGTTGTGGCTCATGGATAATCCTTGTAGCATGTGACTTAAGTTTGCGAATGTGTTTTGCAAATGGTGTAAGTCCATGTACCTTATTCCTTGTGGTGTGATTCTAAAAGTGTGCAAATGTGTTTTGCAACTTGTTGAGAATCCCACTTGAACCCTTGTTTGCATTATGATCAAATTGGCAAATGTGTTTTGCAATTTGAGTTGAAGCGATTGCAATCCGTTGTTTTCAGAAAATCGGATGAACCGGTTATGTACGCGGTACAACCGCGATCTTGATAATACGGTTCTTATGCAGTGGAACTACGCTTTGTTGAGCATGTGTTGCTCGATTGAGGAACGGTAGTACGGCGTATCGAACGGTACGACCGTAGGCCTGTTGTTCCGTTTGTTTGTTGGCGGTTCATCTTTTCCAGAGAAGATGCATTTGAGCTGTGTTACTTTGTTGTGGAGCGGTAGTACCGATGTGTTGTGGACGGTACGACCGCGATGCGGTTCAACCGGATTTTGGTGCGGTATGACCGCACATCGGTTGGTCCGATTTCTCTGTGGCGGTTGTATTTTTCCAGAACAGATGTTTTTGGGACTTAGTCGCATTTGTTGCTCCTTTGTGGAGTGGTACGACCGCAGGTGTAGGGCTGGAAAAATAGCTCGAGGCTCGCGGCTCGACTCAGGCTCGTGACGGCTCGGATCGGCTCGGGCTCGGCTCGTGAATTTTCGAGCCCGAGCCGAGCCCACCTTTTGGCTCGGTGCAATTTCGAGCCGAGCTCGAGCCGGGCTCGCGAGCTGCTCGGCGAGCTTTTTGGCTCGGCCCAACGATTGAAGCCCAGGTCAGCAGCGGTAGGGCAGCCCAGCAGGTCCTCCTTGCCTCCTTACGCTGCGCCGCTTTTGCCCTAACCCCTAACCCCCCTACCCCTTTGCGGCGCCGTGCCCACTGCCCAGTGCCCTTTGTGCTTCCAGAGTCATGGCTCATGGTCCCGCTCCTTCCTCCCCACAAGCTACTGAGTCGATCCTTCCACTCGGCCGCCTGCCACCACCGGTGCCGCCAGGCCTCCCCGTGACCCCGTCCTCCTCGGGCCGATTCACGGGGCGCCCGCCATCTCCGCCATCTCCGCGACTCGCGTCTCCGCGATTCCAATCCCGTCCAAGTGCTTCCACCGCGCCGCCGCCATCCCCACCCGTGCCGCCGCCAGGTCCTCGGCTTCCGCCTGCTCCCCGTGACCCGTCCTCCTCAAAGCCGATTCTACGGCGGCAGCATCGGCTTCTTCGGTGGCGGCCGCTTTCACGGCCGCCGGTGGCCACCGCCGCCTCTCCATCCGCCCGCAGCATCCATCCAAGTCCAACCGACGCAAGATGGATCGACACCAACGGAGCTTGGAGTCTCGTGGCGCTAGGAAGAGAAAGGTCACGACGTTGGGCCCTCCGCCTCGGCACTAGCTGGTGAGCGTGGAACCGGCCGTCGCCTCCTCAGCTCCTCCCAGTCCCAGCCGGCTCTTGACATCGCCACCAAACCGGCATCGCCCTCGGTGAGTCTCCACTCTCCACTCTTCACTTCATGGCAATGTGTGATCTGTTGATTGCTGAATACCTAATCAATTGATTGCCTTCTTATTACAAGTATTTGGTTCAAGTGATGCTCTGAACAGACTTCACAATATTTGTTATATGATACGCATTTACAAGTTACAAGTTTGAAGCCCTTGTTGGTCAATTTTGAATGTTGTCTGAACAGAGTCGTCAATTTTGAATTCCTGTAATCTGATGCTCTAATATTTGTTACAAATTTGGTCAATTCCTGTAAGTTACAACTGATGCTCTGAACAGACTTCACAATATTGATGGTCAATTTTGAATGTTGTCTTATGAGTAATCTGACTTCACAATATTAGTGGTGATGGAAGCAACATCAATGATTCCTGCTGCTGCTGACTCGTAGTCAGCTTGCTGTCCAAACTAGATAGAAAGAAAAGAACCGAACTCTTGGAGGGTGAAAGAAGAATCTCAAGTTGATACTCTGCCAAGGGATCTGTCCACAACTGGTACTTCACATGCCTTAGAAGTAGATTTGAATGAGAATGAATGAAATGAGCAAACGTTAGCCTTCTGTTAGCATATCAAACATTAATTTTAACTACACTGGTGATCATCTTAGCTAAGTTTTTTTCTTCTAAATGCATTGGTGCTGCCATTTTAACTACACTATTTAGTATGACTTTTCATCTATTAATCTTCTTGTGCAAATTTGACATTACCAGCTAAACGTTTACTTGCATGTCTAATTATCTCCATTTTTTATTGCAGCCGTCTAGCGAGGATGAGGATTGGGAGCATATGGATGATGATGATCAACCATCTGACGTGGAAGGGGAACAAGGACATGTCTCGGTGGATTCAAGTTCAAATGATGATGAACAAGAACAAGGAGCCGTGGAATTGACAGAAGATGGTACTACCGTCTCTCAAGGAAGATCGAGGAGGGAGGCAAAAAGGCACAAAGGATCTCCGAAGGCAACCGGGAGACAAAAACAAAGATCAGATTGTTGGAAGATCTTCAAGGTGGTGACTGTTCCATCGAAGACAAAGAAGGGGGAGATCGATACAAAGGCAAAGTGTAGATTTTGCTACAAACTCATGTCTTACAAGCAAGGGGGAGCTACTTCACATCTGATGAGGCACATACCAAAGTGCATGCCATATCAGAACAAGGTTGCTAAGATGAAGGCTCAAGCTAATCTGAACTTTGGTCCCGCCATGGCAGGTGACACTGGTTTACCTATTATTGCCACTCCTAGAGAATATGATCAAGATGAAACTCGTCGAATCATTGCTAAGATGATAATTGTCCATGAGTATCCTTTTAGGATGGTCGAGCACACTTGGTTTAATGTTTTGATGCGTTACTTAAATTCATCATATCAACCCATCGGTAGAAAGACAATAAGAAGTGAATGCATCAAGATTTATGACTCGGAGAGAGAAGTACTTAGGAAGAGTCTCAGAAGTGTCTCCCATATAAGTTTAACTTGTGATTTGTAGACATCTTTCTTTTGAATGGATTATGTTGACATGGATGTCGACATAGATGGATTGTTAAATATTAAGTGTTTAGTCTATCTATTGAATGGATTATGCTCAGATGGAAGTTGATATGGACTGTTATGTTGACAATGACATGGAATCATGGATTGGTTGTTAAATATCAATTTATCAACTGATATGTTGAATGAATAGATGTATCATGTAAACTTGTGAATTTGTCATGTATGTGAGTAACTGAGTATGTCTTTAAGAAAACTTGTGAATAGATGAGTGCTAGACCATACAGACTACAGTCATAGATTTGTGCCAGATTTTTGCAGTGTATAGTGTATTTCCTTAAAATAACTAGCACATTCGAATCTATTTTTCATATGTAGTCTGCTCTTTAGTGCTATTGGTTTCCACTCTTTATGTTACGTTCAAATTTGTAATCCATAGGAGTGCTATTGGTTTCCACTCTATTTTTCATATGTAGTCTGCTCTTTAGTGCAACAACACAGCGTTCCAGATTTCCAGTTGGTTACTGAAGAATGAAGATGACCATAAAGTGTACTATTATATGTTAACAAATTCATACTTATGTACGCAAAAGTGTTGTTAGGACTTAGGATTCCATGCCAGCTTATAGCATTCCTATTCTCTGGCTGCATTTTTTATTCCAGTTGGTTACACTTACAGCATTTCAGATTCTGCCATTCCTATTCTCCGGCTGCTGCCTGCTCTACTGCATTCGAGCCGCCGAGCCGAGCCACCGAGCCGAGCCGGGCTCGCGAGGGCTTGCGAGCCGGCTCGAGCCTGACTTCGAGCCCAGCCGAGCCTGCTCTCTGGCTCGAACCCAAAACGAGCCGAGCCGAGCTGAATTCCAGACCGAGCCCGGGCGAGCTCGGCTCGAGCCGGCTCGGCTCGGCTCGTTTCTAGCCCTACGCAGTGTTTGGACGGTTGTCTGGTATGGCAGACGACCGGACCTTGGTTGGCAAGACGATCGACATGGTCCAACGGCTAGTTTTATAGCCGTTGGAGCACAAGCGGACGACGTCATGTTGGCAGACGATCAAGATTTGTCGATTTTTCAAGAAACTTCACCCCAACGGCTAGTTTTTATGTGTGGGTTATAAATACCCACCTTGGCCGTGTGAGGGGAAGTTGCTGGTGCCCCTAAACATTCCATTGAGCTAAGAGCAAGCCCTCTACTCTCATATGTGCATGTGTTGCACTTAGTGAGCTTGAAAGGCAAACCCTAAGTGCATGTGTTGCCTTATGTAGTGGATTTCGTATCCATTTGAGCTTAGACACTTGATTGGTTCAAGTGAGCGTTGGAGACTTGTTACTCTTGGTGTTTGCCGACACCTAGACGGCGTGGTGGCGTCGTTGCGCTGGTGAGCTTCTCAAAAAAGATTGTGAGAAGACTCGGGCGGTTTGTGAGTGGTCTGGTGCTCGCCATCTCCAGAGTGGAGGAAAGAGCAACTCTAGTAGAGCGAGGTGTTGGTTCCGTTTGGAACCGGTCCAAGTAGTTGGACTTATCTCGGAGGCAGGTGCTCAATTCGTGGAGCCGGTCCAATTAGTTTGGGCTTGCCTCAACGTGGATTAGGGGAGACCGGCAAGTCTCCGATCACCACGGTAAAACATCACCGTGTAAATTGTGGTTTGCATTCTTGTGCTTTACATATTGCAATTTATATTCTTTGTATTAAATTGCTTATTAATTGTGGATGAATGCTTGTCTAGCTTTGTGCTATTTACATTGCTAAAATTGAATAGCTTACAAGTCCTTGTTTAATTGCTATTTATCAATGGACTTGTATTGTTGGTGCACTTAGGTGAACCAAGTTGATTTAGGTTTTAATTGTGCAAAACCGTATTTGTATTAGCTTCCGCATTAGAAATCGGTTTTAGCCAAAAGAATTTTAAAACCTCCTATTCACCCCCCCCTCTAGTCGGCCTCCTCGATCTTACAGGCGGCGACCAGGCGCGAATGGGGATGGTAGTTTTGCCCATTTACCCAATTACCCGTGGGTAAAAACCCTAATGGAGGTGGGTATGTTCCTATTTTCTCCCACAGGTACATTCATGGGCACAAATATCTGCCCGGTGGATAAACGGGCATGGGCATGGGTAACACCCACCCGTGTTCGCCCAATTACCTGTGAGAATGTACTGACAGGTGGGCCTCAAATTACTTCATGTGTCACCCCTCTCCAATCCTATTCCTCTCCAGTCCCATCCTCTATAATCCAATCCAGATCCCCTTCCTGCACGCTAGGCCGCTGCCCTCATGCCTGCCACCGCCTTCCTCGTGACCGGCCACCTCCTCCTCGCACCTGGCCACCCCCTCCTCACGCCTGGCTGATGTCCCCGAATTTCCCTCCTCACGCCCGGTCGCCGCCCCCTCCTCATTCGGTCACTCCTCACGCCCCTCTCCTCTTGGCCAGATCTAGATCCAATCCTCACTCGGTCACTCCTCTGGTCCTCCCGCGGTCCCGCCTAGCCGCCACTCCTGTCCTCGTGGCCGACCGCTAGCCCCGACCCCAACATCCCTAGACAAGCAACACGTAACACTAGGAGATTCGTACCCACCACAAGCCAGTCACCTTCTCCAAATTCTTCGAATCTTATTCCATTCAATGAAAATGAGGTGTGAATAGATGAACATGCCATTCTGACATTTCTTGCGTCGATATTTATTTCTATGTCACCTCTAGCAAATAACTCATTCAGTTTTGTTTCATCAAGGTGAAATATAAGATCGCTCGTTGCCATTCTGCTCCATGCAAGCACCGTGAAGCACTTCAAGAGGTTCCCCCTTTTCATTTGCTTCTGTTTGGTTTTCTTTCTTTGTCAACTTTGGTTTGCTTACTATATTCCCTAAAATAATTCCTCTCAAAATTATGGTGGATGAGTTAGAGTTAGATTCAAGGGATAATTGGCTACAGGACACTGCCCATTGTCCACCTTTGCCAACGGACACTGAAAAAACGTGGTACAGCCAGAAAGCACTGAGAAAACATGTAATTTGGCTACAGGACACTGAGCCGCTTATTTTATCATTTCCCGACCGGAGGGAGAGAAAATTTTCGAAAAGACTGGAGTGCCCCTGGCAAACCCGGTGCGATCGAACCCAAAACATGTAACGCAACAGTTTTTCTCCCCATCGCCCGCACATTCTTCTATCTCCTCACGCTTCTTCTCCCCAAATCTCTCCCGCCGCCACCTTCGGATTCGGCCGAGCATGTCTTCCGAGGATCGAGGTTTATCGGAGATGAAGGCGCCGATGTCAAAAATGCGGCGCCTCAGGAGCACGAACTCCCCGTTGAAGCCTGTGAAGCTTTCATGGGTCCCCAATGGGTAAGGTTCTTCCTCATACCGATTTGGTGTTGATCTGGTGTGTGTAGTTTAGATCTGGGTTGATGTGTGTCGATTTAGGGTTGTGCGCTGATGTTGCTATCTTCGTTCCATTGTAATGTGCGTCGATTTAGGGTTGCGCTCTGATGTTGCTATCTTTGTTCCATTGTATTGTGCGTCGATTTAGGGTTGCGCTCTGATGTTGCTATCTTCGTTCTATTCTAATGTGCGAGGATGGATTCGGGAGTGGCATGCGAGTAGTCAGGCGTGTTGGTTCTTATGTCGAGATCATCGATTTACTCGGTAGGCAAGAGTACCATGTTAGCCGGGACATTAACTGGGTTTTAGACAGGGATACTAGTTGTTTCCTTGACTTACTGAAAGATCTTGATGATGAGGTGCGACATGGAAGCAACAAAACACTTGTTGTCACCATTTGGAACAAAAAGTGCAGTAGATATACCGAGGTTGCTTCTGACTCAGCACTGCTTGATGCGTTTGACATGTACTCGGACATGAGGAGGCTCCCTCTAGTTGTTAGTGTATCTGGTTCCAATGCATGTAGGCAGGCAAGTACTAGCAACATGTCTTGTGTCCAGCAGGCCACCTCCTCGCAACAAACATTGCCATCTGCCCCTGATTTGCCAACACAAGACAGCACAACTTGCCCAGACAATGAGCCAAGACCTTGCAAACCTGCTGCTACAGATGTGGACAAATGGGTTGAGGTTGATGATGACCCAGAAGATTATGTGGGTGTGGATGACGAGCGGCTTCTGTAACATCCTATTTTTCAGAGCCTTCTTGAAATTTTCAAAATTAAAATTAACCACTTGGTTTATTGAATTAATAAAGCTTAAACTTGAAATTTTCGAAAAATAAAAACAATTTAATTGAGTTAATCAAACTTCAATTAAATCAAAACTTGGTTTATTTGCATTTCTTGGATTTTATTAGATTCAAAGTCAAAAAGAGTGCATTAAGTATTTTTCTTGGATTTTTTGGATTTTAAAAGGGGCTTTCCTTTTTGCCCAAAAGTCTAAAAATAATTTATTTAGAAAATTCAAAAGCTAAACTATAGTTATAAATAATTTTATTAAGTTCCAAATAACTCAAGGAATTTCTGTGTATTTTTCTTGGAATTTTTGGACCTAATTAACTATTTTCTAAAAAGCCTTTTTTAATTTCTTGAATTATTTTATTCAAAATTCTAATTAAATCCTTCCTATTCCTCTCAGGCCGTTTTTCCCTACCCGTTCTTCTGCACCTCCGCCTGCTCACGCCCACTCTCCGTGTCTTGCCGCCGCCACACGCCATAGCGCCTTCCCCATCACCGTCCGACGAGATCGGCTCGGCTGCTTCATTATCGCTCGCTTATCGCGCCTTCTCTTCTTCTTGACGCAGCGGGCCCACCCGCCAGTGTCTCGCGCCGCATCGTCTTCCTCCTCCCGCATTTGCCCGTTGGAGCACTTGGCGCTCCCGCTTTCTTCGTCACGCCCCGCGTTTGCCGCCGACGCCGTCGCTCATCCACGCCACCTCGTCAACAGGGCATTAAATGCTTGGTGTTCCGCCGCGCCCACGCCACCCCACCGTGTTGTCCCCTCCGTGCGGAATCCACGAGGCACGCAAGCTCCAGCAGAGCTCCTTGTGCGCCCCTGCCCGTTGAGCCGCCACTCCGCTCATCCCCGCCGCCTATAAAAGCATGCCCTATGCGCCTCTCCCTCTCCTCTCTCTTTCCCCCTCACCTCACTCCCTTTCTTTCAGCCCTAATCGCTCGGATTTTGCCAATGAAGCTCCGCGACTGAAGGACTCACCGCCACCATTAGCGCCGCCGTGGAAGCTCCACCACCACCTCCGACCACACCGTCGGCACCGCCTCGTCGCAGCGCACCCGGTGCGCGCACTCACTTCTCCTGGAGCCCACCAAAGCACCGTCGCCTTCTCCAAGCCGCCGCCGCCAGCCACCGCATCGTGCTCCTTCGTCTCAAATCCGCGCACCAGGTCCGACGAATCCTCCCCTCTCCGGCGCGCAAGACCCTTGGGCTCACCACGGCACGAAGCACCGGCGAGCCGCGCAGCCAAGCGCCACCGTCGTCGTTGCCGACGTGGCTCCACCTCATTGCTGACGTGGCGCCACGTCGCTGCCACGTCAAGGCCACTTGGGCGCCACCTCAGCCCTATGCTGACATGGCCGCGCTGCTGTCACACGCGTGTGGCATCGCCATAGTGCCGCGCGCCCCACCTGCCAGCGGCTCAGCCTTTTTCGAATTAAAAATAAATCCGGAAATTCCGAAAATCCATTTCTTTTGTCATTTCATGTTTTTGTAACTTCCGGAGGCCATAACTTCTCCGTTCGAACTCCGATTCGAGCGATTCAAATTTCTAAATTCATCTAAAATCAAGACCTACCTATCTATACTAAAATTATTTGATTTTGAGTTCATTTGATTTTATTTGAGTATTATTTTAATTTGGATCCTTTAGTTGATACACTAGTATGAGCTAGACCATGTTGAAAAATACTATGCTTAGACAAAGCTTAGACCAAAATGTTTACTTTGGGGAAATTAGCCAAAAAATCCAATTATGATTTGAACAATGTTATGGTATGTTTACACCATACAATCTTTGAAATGTTTAAATTGTTAAATAAAATGAAAAATGGTTTGGACTTGGGCGAAATGGATGTTGGATGGTGCATGTTAATGCACGAGATCGATCATTTCTATGATCGAGACACATGGGTTTTATTGGAATGTCGCCCAAGTCAATTAAGGACCGGTCTTCGAGCCGTATCTTGATAAGCCCCATCGTACTGCCACATGTCCTGTGTGGGCGGGATCTAGCTAAATAATTTGTATTCTTTCACCATGGTCGTGACATCCAATTGTGTGGGTGTCTTTTATGATCTACGTTTATGTATTCCCACCTGGCGCAAGAGGGGGTCTGAACCCGGCGGGTTTCTATCCAAAGGGGGCGAAACCTTAGCGAGGCGGGACTACGGTGAGATGATGCATTGTAAAGGCTTTGTGATAATGACTTAGTCGCACACCTTCGATAGTGTGTTAAACGGACATTATAAGTCAATTATCTCTTGTGGGTAAAGTTGTACCACCTCTACAGAGTGTAAAACTATTCAAATAGCCGTGTCCACAGTCAAGGACATGCTAAGCAAAGCCACTCCAAGTTAGATTTTTTGTTTTGTTTTCAAAAGACTTTATTAAATGATTTTGGATTTCTATCCAAATGGGAATTGGGCGGTTAGCCATGTGATAGGAGGATATCCTTCACCACTTATTGATGAATGTTATCTGACTATAAAACTTGAGATTTAGAAAACGAATTTTAGTTATATGTAAATTGCTTTGGAACTTAGTATGGATATTTAAACGAAAAATGTCGCTTTGTGCAAATTGAGCCATATAAGCCTCCCTTTGTTGAATCCTTGCATGCATTATAATTATGTTACATTGGGTGTAACTTGCGGAGTACATTCATTTGTACTCACCTTTCTTAATAAATTATTGATCAGGAGAAGCGTACTACGAGGATAATGAGAACTTAGACGACTAGGCTACACCCTCCAGACGATTGCCTGTGGCGAATCATGTGGTCTACCTTACTGCTTTTGCTTCCGCTGTGTTTAGCTCTCTGGCTTTATGCCCCTTTTGTATTAAACCTTAAGTATTTCAATGAATGACGTTGTATGATTGTGCTATCCACTTTTATTGACTATGTACGCTAGCTGTTCCTGGACTAGTGTGTGTTTCACAGAGAATCCGGGATCCTTCGCTCCTTGGTTCGATAGCTTCAGTACAAAGATTTGATGTCAGGTGACGATACCTCAGACTAGGAGTATGTGCCAGGTGATGATGATCAAAGTGAGTCTTCAGTTGATGATGAGGCTGGTTGTCAGTCTAAAGTTCATGTAACTGACATAGAGAATCCTAACATAGATGTTGGAGTTACTTTTGAGGATGATCAATGCTTTAAGAGGTGTATAAGGCAATATACAGTGCTTAATGAGGTCCAACTTGCAGCTACCTACAATGACGCATCGAGGTACCGAGCACATTGCAAGGCCAAGAAGTGCAAGTGGACGATACATACGTCAAGGCTTTAGGATGGAAGGACTTGGATGGTAAGCTTTCTGTTTTCATAGTATACATCTTTTGTCATGTACTCATGTCTAATGCTTTCCTTTGCAGATTAGGAAGATGACATACAAATATTCATGTCCAAGCTCTAGCCAAGTAGAGAGGAACTATATGGCTACCAATGCATGGGTCAGGGATAGGGTTATTGCAAAGTTGAGACAGGATCCTACAATTGGTGCTACAGCTCTGAAGAAGTTTTTAGAGGAGAAATTCAAAATCAACATATCATATTATGTTGTTTGGGATGGGAGGCAAATGGCACTGGATGAGATATTAGGCAGATGGGATGACAGTTTTCAACATGTTTTCAGCTTCAAGGCAAAATTAGAGAGGAGATGTCCTGGCAGCATAGTAGAGATATAGCATGAACGGGTTGGCAACAAGATGAGGTTCAGCAAGATGTTTGTTGCCCTCAAGGCTTGTATTGATGGATTCCTTAATAGTTGTAGACCTTACTTAGGCATTGACTCAACTGTGCTCACTGGTAGGTGGAGGGGTCAGTTGGCATCTGCCACAGGGATTGATGGCCACAATTGGATGTTTCCAGTGGCTTATGGCGTCTTTGAATCAAAAAGTGCTGAGAATTGGCAGTGATTCATGCAGAATTTGCACAGAGCCATTGGTTCACCCCCTGGCTTGGTGATATCTACAAATACAGGTAAAGGCATTGATATTGGAGTTACTAGGATCTTCTCCAATGGGGTTGAACATAGGGAGTGTATGAGGCACCTTGTCAAAAATTTCCAGAAGAGGTTTCATGGGGAGGTTTTCCAAAGGCATCTGTGGCTCCGCCTCCGTGGCTTACAAAGGGCCAACTTTGACATGCACTACAAGGTAATGGAGGAAGCATCACCTAGAGCCATGGAGTGGATTAAGGAGAACCACAAGCATCTATGGGCTAGGAGCATGTTCTCATCAAAGTAAATGTGACTATGTCACAAATAACATTGCAGAGACATTCAACAACTGGGTGAAGCATGAGAAATCACTCCCTGCTATGGAGTTGATGGATAGAATCAAGCAAATGATCATGCAGAATATGTGCACTAGGAGAAACCTTGCTGACAAGCTACAGGGATTGGTAATACCCCCATGTTATTAAAGTCCTCAATGCAAAGAGCAGAAACCTGCCATTCAAAATCTTCCATAATCATAATTTCACAGGAGAGATTGGTGGCACCAATAAAGACTTGACTACTTGGAGGCATACAGTTGATCTGAATGCTAAGGAATGCAGCTGCATGGAGTGGAAGTTCACTAGACTACCCTACATTCATGCTATTTGCCTCATCTTGTTCAAGAGAAATGAAGAACTTGAGAGATATGTGCATGAATACTATAGTGTGGACAAATTCAAGGCAGCATATGCAGGTTTAGTGATGCCAATAACAGACAAGCATCAATGGCCTAAGGTTGACTTAGGATTCAAGCTGTGGCCACCTATACTCAAGAGGGCAGCAGAAAGGCCAAGGAAAAGAAGGTACAAAGGATCTGAGGAAGGAGGTTTTGTCAAAAGGAGAACCAGGTGCAAGAGGTGTGGACAGTTTGGGCACATGATGAAGACATGCAATGAGCCTGTTGATGACCCAGATGCTCCTCAACCTGCACCCCCAAAGACAAAGAGAAAGACTAGCAAAGTAGCTAAGAAAGTAGTCGCTAGCAATGAATCAGATGCTCCTCCAATCCTCTATCTGGAATACCACAACGTCCCTGGTCTAGTAACAAGGAGATAAATCTTGTGTACTCCAATCTTGTAAGGTTCTTACTAGTTTGTACATGTCTATACTGCATTGTAACATTTTGTTCATCAACAGCCGGAGCAGTCCTGGGAAGCTAGGCAAGTGAATCTGAAGCAGTCCTAGGAATGCTAGGCATGAATGGGAGAAGAAGGAAGACTTTTGTTTAATAGAATGTTATGGACATGTAATCCACTGAGTTCCAATGGCTTTTGTAAGAGTAATGACAGCTAGTGCATGTACTTCTGGAGTTGAGGAGTTGAACCTGTAATCCAGTACTTCTGGAGTTGAACATGAATTCTGGACATCTCAATATGTCATGTAATCCAGTACTTTTGGTATGGAATATGTCAATGTTTAGTTCTGGTATGGTTCTACCATGGTTCTGTCATGTTAATATTAAAGTTTTGCCATTACAGCATAGACCATTTTAGCATAGACCATTTCAGCATTACAAGCCAGAATATTGTCAACAAAATACATAGGGGAAATTCTAGGTTCCTCATTGCATAGACCATTTCAGCATTACAAGCCAGAATATAGGGGAAATTATGGGTTCCTCATTGCATAGATCATTTCAGCATTACAAGCCAGAATATTGACATAGGCAATATTCAGTGCCATGCCTAACATCTACATGCCTAGCTAAATCTACTTCTTAAGAGACACTACCAGGATAGCCACAAGGAGGAAGACAATCGACCAGCCAAGCATCATCATCCTCTCACGCAGGCGACGGTTCTTGTTCACCACATTGCCAGCCATCCCAAACCTCAGTCCCTTAATCTCACCATACATTCCATTCATAGTATTCCTCATCGCAGTCAAAACGGGAGGAATTGCAACAATGGAACCCTTCATTTCTTCCATGGTCTCTTGGACCTCCTTAACGGCCAGCTTCAACTCGTCCAGGAGGGCTTCCATGGAGGCGGCCGCCGCCGATGGCACTCGGGTCATAGCATCATCAGGAATCCCAATGTCAAAAGGGAACAAACCATTATCAACCAAATAGGCTTCATACTTATCTTCCCACATGAAAAACTTGCAATGGTTCGGGAGCTGAAAATCAACCAATGTACAAAACCAATCAATTGAATCTGACAAATTCCAACACAAATGCATAACCAAGTACAAACAAAACACCAAATACTACCCATATTTTCATTCTTCAGGCACTTGAAGAACTTCTTGCCCGGATTGGAGCTCGTCTGGGAGGTGCGCTCCACCACCGACGTCTGGCAAATGGGGCGCTGCACCAGGGGGAGTCTACCACTCCGCGAGTGCGCGTCGGGCCTCACGCGCGCCGAGGAAGAAGAACCAGAGAATGAACCACCCGCCATGCCCAGCGCCGAGCAACACCTAGTCGCCATCGCCAGCACGAGAGAGAGAGAGAGAGTCAAAGTGCGATTGGTGAGAGAGAGATCGAGTCCGGCCAGGTAAGGAGCGAGCGGGCCTAAATGATCCGTCTCAACCAAGTCCGACCGAAGGGCAAAAAGGACAATTTGCATGCTTTCTCTCTCCACTACGGCCGGGAAATGATAAAATAAGCGGCTCAGCGTCCTGTAGCCAAATTACATGTTTTCTCAGTGCTTTCTGGCTGTACCACGTTTTTCCAGTGTCCATTGGCAAAGGTGGACAATGGGCAGTGTCCTATAGCCAATTATCCCTAGATTCAAGTAGGGAAAATTGGCTACAGGGCACTACACATTCACCTCATTTGCTAATGGACATCCAAAAATCGTGCTGCAGCCAGAAGACATCGCAAAAAGGTGTAATTTTGCCATAGGACATTGAGGGCACTATTTTATCATTTTCGGACTGAAGTGGAGAGAGAAAGACGGTGAAAAGTCCATTTTACCCTCATCTTCTTCCTTTTGCAAACCGAATCCCTTTTCTCCTTCTTTCTTTACCTTCTCACGGATGAACACAGATAGGGCTCATCTTCTTCCCCAATCTCACTTCTTCTCTCCCCAAGGACCCTCCATGGGGCTTGCTCCCACGGCCACCCTCCATGACGCCGCCTTACTCCCTGCTCCTCCTACCTCCTGTGCCCTTGCCGCTAATCGCATGGCCGCCTTGCTTTCGCTTCCCCAAGGCCCGGTCCGGTCCATGCTGGCGATCCTTGCCGCCCGGCCACCGCCGCGGCGCTCCTCAGCAGACCAGCGCCACCGCTTCGCTCACCTCCGGCCCGCCGTTCCTCTTCTCGCGTGGACGCTGTGGAGGCGCCGCAGACTGACTTCAACAGATGACGTAGGCGCCGCGACGACGCTGGTGCGGCGGTATCGCCGTTGAGGTGCGGTCTCGACGGTGGCACCGGCCACGGCGGTGGGCAAGCAGCGTCACGCCGAAAGCAACCCCACGGCCATGCGATCACCCACGTGCTCAACAATCGGCGTGAGTTCTCGCCGCGCCGACATCAACGACCTCGCGTCATGTCCGTCCGGCACCGGGAGGCCGACCACAGGTGAACGGCGCCGCAGCCGCACGAGACCACCGGAGATCGCCAGGATCACCACCGAGGGCGTGTCTGACGTGGTATTAGGTAGATCAAGCTGTTGCGATGGTGTTCGGACATCATAGGAGTGTGAAATCGACGACGTCGGCGAAGATGCTGAGCGACACGAGGAGCCTGAGCGGCGCGATGGAGTTGAGATTAATTTGTATGACGTGTGGGTCCAAAGTCCGATACTGTAGATGGTTGAACCGGACCGAGCCAAGCCAGTCACTGTGCATTGAGGGTATTGAGGACATTTTACAAAGTTTATCTCTTCAAATCACTCAGATATATTATTTTAATGGGATCAGTGTCTTACAGCAAAATTACACGTTTTTGCGATGTCTTCTAGCTGCAGCACGATTTTTGGATGTCCATTAGCAAATGAGGCGAATGTGCAGTGCCCTGTAGCCAATTTTCCCATTCAAGTATGGCTGCTTCTTCTATAATGATGAAGAGAGATGATGTGAAGTAGGACCTGTTGACATATATGTTTTTTCTGCTGATGGAAAGTATTCCTTCTAAAGTGAGAACTCTGAAAATGAATCTGATGTTAGGGAAGCTTCATAGGATATCTAGAAATAACCGTGCAGCCGATGTATGTTATAAAGGGTGCTTAAGGTACCAAACGATTTATTTTCTAGGATGTTCAATTCTGCAATTAGTTCACATAAACCACCACCTCCCTTTCATATAGCAATTTGTTCTAAATTTTGATACAGAATTTTGTTGCTCCTTAAAAATATTGCTTCTATTTCGACGAAATAATTTGACAAGGCTATGTTTGCATTTTCATATGCTTCTGCGAGATAGTGTCCTTATATTTTCAAGGCTATTACACCTTTGGCTGAAATGGGGCTTTCTTCAAAGGAGTTTTCTCTATTGTTTTCCCAAGTAAGTGTGCTTTTCTCTTGTTTAAGTTCTGAAAGGCAAACCTGGACTCTCAAGCTGAATATAGTTCAGTTCTAGTGAGGTCAGATAAATACTAGTCTCGTATGTTGTTGAACTTGCATGTCAGTCTCACAGTCACAGACCATGTGGTGGGTACACGGGCATGCCCGTGGGTGACGGGCATGGGAGAGGTTCTTCGCCCGTCGTCCTTCGCGGGCATGCCCATGGGACAAAATCAGGGTCGCAGGCATGGGTATGAGCGAGCACTACCCGTGTCTGCCGCGCCCGATTGCCATCCCTAGGCGCGGAGGTGGATGAGGGGGCTGAGAGTGGAGGTGGAGGAAGAGGCTAGGCGTGGGCATGGTTGGGCATGGAAGGGGAGCTGGGGAGGCGTGGAGGCGGAGCGCTCGAGGAGAGGAAGACATCACGCAGAGATCGAGGCAGAGGCTAGGCCGACGCGGAACGATTACAACCATTGGGCCCATGTAGGTGCGCGGGCCTAGCATGGCACGACACTGTGCTGACACAAATATGACCGTTGGGCCCGTGTCAGCACGATGGGCCGTGCCCAGCACGGCCCGCTGTCCCGAGTAGCCTAGTTAACGTTCGGATTTTCAAAAATTTTGTCGTTGGGGGGTTAAAAAACTGGAATGTTTTCTATAAATAGCCACCATACCTCCCTCATTCAGCACACATCTATTCCTCAATCTCTCTTAGAAATTTTGTTGTGCAGATTTATATTCCTTGTGAGATAATTTGGCAAAATTCAAAAAAATTATGCCAAATTTTGGAAAATTCAAATGCCAGCAGCAAGTTGGCAAAAGAGATACAATACTATTTTTTGCATATTTTTATTGTTATTATTTGTTGTGCTAAAATGAAATAAATAATAGTGTAAGTTTCGATTTTGCAGTTTTCTACTTTGCTCTTGGTAATTACGAAATTTCACCAAAGGATATTGCATCCTTCGAGAATGTCGTTCCCTCAAACCAAATGGAGTTATTACCAGAAGGGTAAGGAGGAGTACCAGGCTCTACAACAGCATCATCGTCAGCAACAATCAGAGCAAAGAGATCCAGGACGAGTACATCGGGAGTTTGGGAGGATTTTGATAGGACAACTAAGGAAGACGCACAAAGAGTTCAGGTAACAAGAGCCGTTTGTAAAACTTGTAAACATGAATTGTCTGTAAAGTCTTTAGGTGGAACGGAGCACATGTTTAGACATGCTGCAAGATGTAAAGCTAAGCAAGGATTGACGATGAGGTAGACGCGGCTGCAGTACAACCCTAACGGTACGGTATGTAGCTGAGACTACAATCCTAAGGCAGTCCATCAATCTTTTTGTCGTTTAATTGCTTTTGACAAATTTACCTTTAGGTTTTGGGGAGTCTACAACTTTCGAAACTCATTAGGACTGCACATAATCCTATATTTTCTACCGTTTCTAGACAGACAACAAATATGGATCTAGTTAAATACAATAATGAACGTCATGATGAATTAAAGGAACTATTTAGTACGTGAACATTTTCGGTGGCCCTGACATCGAACATATGGAGTGGTCGGGCTAGAGAGGATTATCTTAATGTAGTTGTTCAATATGTTAATGACAACTGAGAAATGGAGAAAATAATTATAGGTTTCAAATTAATTGATGTAGCATACACGGGTGACAATATTGCAGACTGTATTATCAAAGTCGTGCAATACGTTGGCCTTACAAACAAAATATTATCAATTAGTTTTGACAATGCTGCTTCAAACTTTAGAGCAATTGATATTCTTACTCCAATGGTGAGTACATACGTCGATTCCTTCTTGTTACATCAACGGTGCGCTTGTCATATTATTAAGCTTATAGTAAAATACGAGTTGAAGAGATTGAGTTCGTATATTAAAGCTTTCTGCGATGCGATATCTTTCTTGAATAATTCTAACGTTAGAATAGCAGCATATAAGAAGTTCTATAGGGCAATGGGTGTACGTCCAAGAAAATTTGGTTTGGACATGCTGATAAGATGAAACTCTACTTACTTGTTGCTTAAGAGTTTTTTTACCATATAAGAGTATTTTTTTCTGTTTTTATTCAAACGCACTATCATAGCACTAACGGTAGTGTACTATTAACTGGGCAGCATTGATTGGTTTCTAAGAAGATACTTCAGTTTTTGGAAATTTTTATGAAGCCATTGTTGCTTTATCCGCTGTGTATTATTCAGCATCTCTTATAATTGTGCATAGTATTCTACAAATTGCAAGTCACTTGATGATATATGAAAGTGACATAATATCGCGAGAGGCTATTATTGCTTTGAAAAAAAATACCTAAAATATTGGAGGGAAATTCCGTCCCTCTATGTATTTGCATTTAATTTTGAACTTAGAGCAAAAATTCAAGGATTTGCTAATGTTCTGGATCTTTTTAGTGATGCTACAGGCCTAGACTATTTCAACTATTTTGCAGATGTTCATTCTAAATTTACCAAGGTTTTTTAAAGGTATGAAAATAAGTTTCAAAGAGTTCGCTTGCAACAACCTCCACTACCACCCACCACAAGTAACAAGACAAATTTGTGGGGCAAGATCTAGGGTGCAGGTTCTTCCCCTAGGTCCAGGGGGTCTACACTGACACTTTCTCAACCAAAATCAACCCCCACCGAAGGAGTGGAGAGCTATCTGCCTATTTGGACATCGATATGGTGGATTTCAATACAGAAGGCTTCGAATTTTTGCAATGGTGGCATTTTTTAGATAATGGAATTTTTGCAATAGTGGCATAGCCATTAGTTAATATATCTCGTGCTATCCATATTTGCACGTGATGTGTTAACTATTCCTATCTTGACGGTTTCCTCCGAGTCTGCTTTCAGTCTTTCTAGAAGAATATTGGAGGAGAGAAGAACACGTCTCATGAGTAAGATAGTGGAGATATTTCTAACTGTAAAGGACTGAGAACAAACTGATGCACGGACACAACACTCTGTACATAATCCAGATTTGTCGGAGGTGTTTGAAAATCTGTACCTAGACAACGACACTTAGAACATGGATGTATGTAGAGCTATAGACTGTACTTTTTTTCTTTGCCAAGTTTTTCTCATGTTGAGTTTTTTACTTGGCGAAAGTTTTAACAAGGCAGCCATGTAAACATTAATAAAGCTTTTTATTATATTTTCAATATATTTGTCTCATTTTTTACAATTTTCATATGTATTTTTGAACTCTACACATTTTTTTCTGAGTTTTTTTTAAAAAAATTTTCCGGATTGAAACAGGCCACGCGGGCCAAGCACGGCCTGTCAAGCTAACCTTGCCCAGACAGGCCCGACACCACTCGAGGTATCGACGTGCCGTTCTTAGGTTGGCACCCTAGCCCATGGGTCAGCACAACATGACCCACACAGTCAAACAGGCTGATCGTGCTAGATCTAATCGTGCTGTGACAGCTAGGCGGTCCGTCTGGCCACCACTAGGATGGTCCTTGAAGCAAACCGAGCCGGCAAACCCACTGGTTCCGGTTTTTCGGTTAAACCAGCTGAAGGCGGAAACAGCAGAGCACAGGCCGGCACGGCCGGCCGCACCAAATGGGCCCGGCGTGGTCTTTGCAGGAATCTTCAGAGAAAAAGAAGTTTCCCGGACAAGACTGCATTTTCTTTCTTTGCATAGTTCACCGACATGTGGTCACCAACTCACCATGTCCACGATAGTTACATGATAGTTGGCCTAGGTTAACTTTACGCCAGCGCTATTCATATTTACCTTTAATAATTAAAATATATTTTCTTTTTTACCCTTTCCCTTATTTATTTTTTTAATCCATTTAGATGAGATCAACAAGTAGCATAGCACAGTACATGATGAGATTCTACGTGCATATGTTGGTGATATGCCCTAAAAAACAATTATGGTGATGATTGTATCACATCTTTGTTTATGAATTGTAGAATAAATATTATTATGTTTCTTGGATGAATTATCATTTATAAATATTAACAAGTATGTGATTTATCGGTGAAGTTCTTTAATAGTTGTATGATGTCATTCTAAAAATATCCTTAGGCAGGTGTCACTAGTCGAGACACTAGTGACTTATCGACTAACACATGTATTGATTGATGACCATGTTTCACCGGTATCGAATCAATAATGTGAACACATGTTAGAGAACATAATGTTGGATTGACTCACCTTGAGACACTATTGAGATTGTTATGATTTTATGTATTATTAGTTGGTCTTAAGCAATGATAATGTATAACTCCTTAAATCTGAGATAAGCATAGTTTTGTACATGTGTAATAGTACAATTAGGGGTTATCAAATGCTACTTATCTAGGTAGTTATAAAGGTAACTTTCGAATATACTATAAAACATGCGGATGAATGTGACTGGTCAGATATGAGATTTGCCCCTCCTAACATAATGAGAGAGATATCTCTGGGCCCTTCGATGTGATCACATGAAGTGTATGGCCATGCCACAAGTGGTCGAGGAGTCGACCACATGAAGTTATTTGTCACTAGATCGAGAAAATATTGAACAGTCTATGGATGAAAAATATCTCATTTGGAGTTCGACCAGATACCGTGAGGCAAAAGGAGAATACGCAAGCAGGTCGTTTAGTCTGATCAGATATGAACTGGTCGTATGGAGATACAGACTGATCGTACATGATCACTAACTGGTTGTAAGGTATTACGAACTGGTCGTGACCAGATGCGAACTGGTCATATGGAGATATGAACTGGTCGTGAGGGATAAGGATATGGTCGTAGATCATATTGTATAAAGTTCGTCCGATATAATCTTTATGTGTATTTGGGAGTCGCTGTGTCCTGCTAGGAACCGCTACCGACTTGTGATCGGAAAGGAGTTTTGGAGTCACGACCGATTACGTATGAACCTACAGGGTCACACACTTAACAGGTTAAAACAAACTAGTTTGGATAGGATCCGTTATAGGCTTTTTATAAGGGGAGAAGTGGGGGCTTTTAGACATAAGATTTGCACCACCGAAACCCTAACCACCAACTCCCGAAGGCATTGCCGTGCGTACTGGCACTAGCACATCGGCATATGACTTTCCACTCCAGGACGTGTGGATATCATAGAAGCGGTGCCGCTGCGCTGATCAAGGATGATATGTGACTTCCGTAGGGAACTCAAGAGGCTATTGGAGGAGGCGATTAGCGACCGAGGACGTTGGACGATCGACTATGACCACTATACCGACGCTCTTGACGTTGGACCAGCCTGCTCCAACTCTTCTTTCGTTGTACTGAGCGTCTAATGGTAACGATCTATGATCTTTTACTCACACGATTTTCTGATTTACATGATAAAATTTTAAATTGTGCACTAGCACAGTCCACTCGTATCTCTTGAGCATGCATTCATGTGATCTCAATTGAAGTTGGGCAACAAAACGTACTGACAAGCAATGGTGACTCACCGACTGCAACTTTATTACCACTGCGGTCTACCCAAAACCGACGAGTTCATCCACAAGAACTTCTTGGATGGCAACGCTTACGGAATCATGACACCTGAGTTGACAAAGCAAACCGACCGATTTATCCGTGTTATTAGGGACGGAGGTTGGTCTCGGTCAATCTGGCCGTGGCCTCCCCTAGCATTTTAGAGAGAAAAAAAAAACATGTATGCAATGCACAGCCAGTTAATTTGGTTAGGATCAGGGATTGAAAACCCGGCCAGTAACCGGCGGTTACCGGTTACCGGCCGGGGCTGGGATTAAAAATCTCGATCGGTTTTCTCGGTTTTTTCAAATTCTAATTCTAAATTCTAAATTTTGACTGATTTTTAATCGAATATAAACGAAATTCATCCGGGTTGCTGCCCGGAAAAACCGGTAACCGGTCGGTTACCGTTCCCGGCTAGCAATCGGGATTCTGCCCTAAACCAGTTTTCCAAACCTTGGTTAGGATAGGTCCATCTAGAAGCCTCATTGTTACTAGGGATGGCAATCGAGCGCGGCGGGCACGGGTAGTGCTCACCCATACCCATGCCCGCTAGCCCAAAAGTCCCCCCACAGGTATGCCCGCAAAGGGTGACGCGCAGAGAAACTCGCCCATACCTGTCGCCCGCGGGCATGCCCGTGTGCCCGCCACACTACATAATTGGGGAGGATTGGGGATTGGATACATTTCGTTACAGATTCGCTCAAAAGTCAAAATTAGCTAGATGCATTCAACCGAGCAAAGAACGATATGGTAACACAAATTCCTTTTGATTTGAATCTCCACCATATCACCAGTCACCTCTGCAAGAAACACAAACGCACCTTCAGAGCCAACAAAACAAGGTGAACACCCTCGAAGGCAACATAAACAGCTATCGATTGATTTGCTCTCCTTCCAAATCTCCCTGCTTGCTGCCAAAAGCTGGCCATACATACAGGAAAGCCAAGGTGCAGTGCTGCATCGATGTGCCCAACATCAATCCCCAGCTCAAGAGCATTTGTAGCCACGACACCGGCGATCTCCTCCTTGTAAAGCACGATGTGAACCCCCGCTTCTTGATCTCCGTCGGCACCAGGCGCGCACGCCCCGCCGCCTCCTCTGGCACCCCCACTTCTTGGTCTCCGTCGGCACCAGACACGCATGCCTCGCCGCCTCCTCTGCCGCCCCCGCCCCCTCCGTGCGCGCCCGCCGCTTGGCCTCTCACTGCAACTGGCTGGAGGGATGGAGGGTGGCCGGGGAGGGAGGGGGTGAATGGGAGCTGACGAGGGAGATGATCTTGGAGGAGGAGGTGGCAGCGGCGACGGCGACCGATTGGGAGGAGGCGACGGTGACTGACTGGGAGGGGCTGGAGGACGCTGACGAGTGGCGACCGATTGGGAGGTCTTGGAGGCAGTGGGAGAGTGAGGGAGCCGGTGAGGTAGCAGAAATGGGAGGTGGTGTGGTCATGTACTCGTGTGGATGCTGGCGGCGCAGAAGAAGTGGGCGGACGAGGGAATAGGGTTGGGGAATGTGGAGTGCGACGCCGATTTGGGGTTGGATCAGGGTAACAACTATGGAGAGATGAGATGGATGACCCACCTATCAGCGTGGATTGACAGGTAAACGGGCGTGACGGGCGCGGGTAGAGCTTACCTATGCCCGCGCCCGTTTACCCGATGGGCAGGGAATTTGCCCCTATTTCTATGCCCATGGGTAAAGAAAGTCTCCCATACCTGGCTCCATTAGGGTAATTACCCACGGGTACGCGGGTAATCGGGCATAATTGCTATCCCTAATTGTTACTGCTTGTTACTAGTTACGATACTACTCAGCGAGACAACAACTTCAATCGTCTTGGCAAAGAAAGCGCAATGGGCTACGAAAATAGTAGACGAGGCACTGGTCGCTGATGCGTCATGGGCTTACCGCGGCTGGGCCCGGCAACGACAACAGATACACAATTGACGGTCAGAGAGCCAAGTCTGTGCGTCGCGCAACGCATCAAGCCAGTAGCGAGTAGTGTGCTTTTGAATTTTATTGATGTTGTCTTGTGTTGGTTAATTAACTTGATTCGAATTTTATTGATGTTGTCTTGTGTTGGTTAATTAACTTGATTCTTCCTACGATCTTAAATCCTGCCGATACTAATTTGCTTTGATCCTCCTGAGATTTTGCTTAAGCTCCGTTATCCCAACCTACCTACGTGCCTATGCTAGGATACACGCTCATATTGACTCCCGCGTTCACCGTTCACGAGATGCGCGCGGCATGGAGCGTGCATGCGTCGTAGATATACTACTACTACCCTACTATATTCACACCGGCCTGAACGAGATTCGCCGGCCGATTCATCAGGAGATATGGATCCGATCATCTGATCGCTTCTGCCTGCTTGCGTGTTGACCCCAACCAAAGACGACACGATCTCACGTCCTCACGTACGCTAATAACCAATCAATCCGCGCGCAGCCAAACACGTGTTGAGTGACGGCGCGGCGAGCTAGCTAAAGGAGAGGAGGCTTTCGGTGCGCTCGTTTCGGCAAACACGCTCGCTTAACGGTTTTCCTTACTTGCCTTGCCGGTCTAGTGCGGCCCGAAAAACGACTTTTCTAATAAAAATTATTTTAAATTTGTTTGGAATAAAAATAATATTTAATTTATTTCATGAATAAAAAAATAGTTTTTATTATTTTTATTGCATTCAATAGTTTTTTCGGGCTAGAAATCAAGGCCCGAACTCGATCCAGACTAGAGCGGATTGCCAGGCTGGGTCACCTATGAACTGGTCTAATTTGTATCGCATAATTTGCATCACCCAAACACTAGCCCTCTATGTCCTAGTTTTCTATTTCCTACTACGAAGGAATAAGAGAGAACTAATCTTTTCAACGTCAAGTTCCTATGGATTGATTAGTTCATGAGCTCCAACTTCCTCTCGGAATAGAATTGAGCTCCAAGAGTCCAACTCATGTACAGTCGGCACCGTATGTATGGTAGGAGTCAACCAGCAATTTCTTCTGTAGGTTGCGGTTGCACGGGGGCCGGCTCTAGGATGTTGATGAGAGCCACGAGAAACATGCCTTTTCTTTTTTGGGGGGGAAAAGCAAGTTTAGTAGTACTAATAACTAGATAAGCGTCTAATTGCGTTCAGAACATAGCAGATGGACTTCGATTACTGATGAGTTTGTCGTTCGTGCATGTATATGACACAACTTCTGTATATAGCATGCGTGGCGATATAAGCAACGACGTCCGTAATTCTGGAACTCTCAATCGGGGGGTAAAATTTTCCGGCAAGGAAAAAACATGCGTTATGTGTGTGATTTTCCTAACCTAGTCTTTTTTTCCTCTGGAACGGTGTAGTGTTTTATAGCTACAATCCTTTTAGTGTATCTGCTACGCTTATTGCTCCTCGCTGGCTTGCCATCGACGTCGTATACTCGTATCCTAAAAATTATTCAGATGTTGATGCAGATGTGTGGAGGAGAGAGGGAGGGGGAGAGGACACAGCTTGTACTTGGACAGTGGACGAAGCAACGAATTCCGTCTTGTCAAAATTCTCCTTTTCTTTTTGGCAATTAACGTGCAAGTAGAAATATTTTGCTTATAATCACATTAGTAGCGGATAAAGAACAATTAGGACACGTTTAGAACACATGAGTTTTACACGAAACAATTCAATTTTCGAAGGAATTTAGGCCCATGTTTCAAACAGGAGTAACCCGTCGGGAGTTTGGTATAGGAATAAGTCCATTTGACTCTTTGAACTCTTGCAAAAGTCTAAGTTTCAACCTCCAACTACAAAACTAGATGTTTTACCCCTCTCAACTGTCAAAACCAAGCAACATGCCCCCTTAAGTTATTCTACCCTGATTTTAATCCTACGTGGCACCAATGTGTGGCGGTGGTTTTGACACGTATCAAGTCTTTCTCTTCCATTTCTTGTACAAGTGATAAAGGCCACATGTCATCCTCTTCATTCTTTTTCTTCTTCCTCCCCTTCTTCACTCATCTCTCTTTCTCACCTCTCACTCATCTCCCACCCTCCCTCTCTCTCGATGCCATAGACACAAGCCACCCCACACCGACCCCTCGCCCACGCCTCATCGTCGCTGCTGTCCTCCCCACCACTTGCCCCCGCCCTGCCTATCTTTGCCAGTGACACCAACACTTTGTCGCTAGAGGAGGAGCCCCTCCAATGGTCCCTCTCCTCGAGCTACCGCAACCACAGCTCCTATGCGGTTCGGAACGACAATGGCGATGGGATCCGGCCGCCTCCTCTGTGACATGAGAGATCTGGTGGATGGAGTCGCCGACGACCTGCAATCCCAACCGCTCTCACCTTTGTTGCGTTGCCACCACCGGTTCCACCGCCTCGACCCCGACCACCCTCGCCTCTCTCCTTCTCCTACCACCTCAATAGCGGCGGTCGAAGTTGGGAAAGGAGGCTGCGACAGCTAGAATTGGGATAGGAGCAGCGCATTGGCGTCTGAAGAATCTAGACCTGTCATTATGTGTTAATGGAATATTTTGATGATTAATGGCAAATGTATTTGTGACACCAACACGTTTATTGATATACCTATTACTTAGTCTCAATTGGATAAAAAGGTGAAAATCAAATAGGTATGCATTCGACATCATAATCTTATATCTTGTTGCATTCCTCAAATCCAAAATATAGGTTGAACTCCACAAATTGTCTAACTTGAATATATGCATATGTTCTCATTACACATTCATGTATGCACACATCTAGGGGGAGTTCACTCTATTTTTTGTGGTTTCATTAGTATTGATCCATATTCCTTTATCCACAAATATTAAGGATCTTTACTTTGAAACATATCATATGAGTATACAAAACTTGTGTAGTTTATACTTACTCATATTTATTTACATTCAATTACTTGCAATTGTGATGATTGTCATCAATTACCAAAAAGGGAAAGATTGGAATATCTTGTCCCACCATTATGAGATAATGGTATGTTGTGATAATTAATGATAATCATGTTGTGAGACTAATGTTTTTTATGAGTTGGATGAATAGGTTATGTCCCATGGTGAAAGAGACTTTGGATGACATCATGAGTTGATCGTCATCAAGTCAAAGTTCAAGAGTAAAGGATGCATCATGTGTTGATGCATATCAAGAACTTGAAGAAAAGAAAATCATCGTGTGTCGATAATGTTCAAGAAAAGGAGATGATCATGAGTTGATCATCAAGTCAAGAGAAGATCCATCATGTGTTGATGGAGGGCAAGTGATGGATGCATCATGTGTTGATGCATATCAAGACTCGGGATAAAGAATATCATCATGTGTTGATGAGTATCAAGTCAAGATCCCAATGTAAAGGAAATCATCATGTGTTGATGATTATCAAGTCAAGAACCCGGACTTGAAGTGAAGATGTGTGTCATCAAGCTTCAAGTGTTTGTGCAAGGTAAAGGTATGACTAGCTAGGGCTAAGGATTTGTTCCTAGTCTTTTACCGGTCTTGGTGTTTGGATGGAAGACCGAATTGCTAGTATAGGTTGCCGTACTATTAAGAGGGGTCTTGATTAGTAGCTTGAGTTAGTCATATGTTGATAGCTCATTATGTTTGCTCTAGCTCTCGTTAGCATGGTGCCAATATTTGCGAATGTGTTTTGCAAATAGTTGAGGCTCATGCTTAATCCTTGTAACATGTGACTTTAGTTTGCGAATGTATTTTGCAAACATGTTTAGTCCATGTACCTTATTTCTTGTGGCATTGATTCTAAAAGTTGGCAAATGTGTTTGGCAATTTATTGAGAATCTTGCCTTTAATCTATGTTTGCATCGCGCTTCAATTGGCAAATGAGTTTTGCATTGAGAATTGAAGTGAAGGGCAAACCTCTCTGTGGACTAGCGGTCTGACCGCCAGTATCAGCGGTCTGACCGGTGGTATATCAGTCTGACCGCCTTGGTTGAAGTGGTCTGACCGGCCGTCTGTTACCGCGTAACTTTGTGCGGTAATATCGCGTGTGTTCAGCGGTACTACCGTTATGCGGTAGTTCCGATAATTATTTGGCGGTACGTAAATTCCAGAGATGGTGTTTTTGCTGATCACCCTTGTTTTTTCGAGCGGTATGACCGCAGCAAATGGGCGATCTGACCAGTTTGACCGGTCGGACTGGCCATTAGTTGGCGGTCAGACCGGCAGTGAGCTTAACAGCTAGTTTTATAGCCGTTGGAGCTGGGGTGGTCTGATCGGCCATTAGTTGGCGGTCAGACCGATTTCCCCTAATTCTCTAGAATCTTTTCCCCAACAGCTAGTTTTTGTGTGTGGGCTATAAACACCCACCTTGGCTGGTTGTGGGTGAGTTGCTGGTGCCATATTCTATTCCTTTGAGCTAAGAGTAAGCCATCTACACTCTTTTGTGCATGTGTTGCACTTAGTGAGCTTTGAGAGGCAAACCCTAATTGCATGTGTTGCAATAGGTAGTGGATTGTCTATCCACTTGAGCTTAGACACTTGATTAGTTCAAGTGAGAGTCTTCGACTTGTTACTCTTGGTGTTTGCCGACACCTAGACGACGTGGAGACGTCGTGGTTCAGTGATCTTCTCAAAGAAGGTTGTGAGAAGACCCAGACATTTGTGAGTGGCTTGGTGCCCGCATCTCCGGAGTGGAGGAAGAGCAACTTTAGTGGATCGAGGTGTTGGTTCTTGTTGGAACCGGTCCAAGTGGTTGGACTTACCTCGGAGGTGTTTGGCTTAATTCGTGGAGCCGGTCCAATTGATTTTGGGCTTACCTCAACGTAGATTAGGGGAGACCGGCAAGTCTCCGATCACCACGGTAAAACATCGTTGTGTCATTGTGGTTTGATTTCTTGTGCTTTACATTGTGCAATTTACATTCCTTGTATTTAATTGCTCTCTTGTATGTGTATGATTGCTATCATTTATATAGTCTCATATTGTTGGTGCACTTAGTAAATACTAGTTAATTTAGGCTTTAATTGTGTAAAACCGAATTGATTTACAATTTCGCATAAAACTCGGTTTTAGCCAAAGAAATTTTTAAGACTGCCTATTCACCCCTCTCTAGTCGGCCTCCTCGATCTTACAAGTGGTATCAGAGCTTGGTCTCTCATTTTATTAGGCTTCACCGCCTAGAGAGTAAAGGATGACGATTAGTGATTTAGTGCACATTGGTGAAACACCTCTATTTAATGGCACAAATTATGCTCATTGGAAAATCCGCATGTCTTGTTATTTTAAGGCCATGAGCCCAAAAATGTGGCGGCTTGTAGATGTGGGCTTTTCTCCTCTACAGGATCCTCTTGCTCAATCTATTGAGGAAGAGAAATGCTCACATCTCGACACTCAAGCAACTAACGCTTTATTTAGTGCTTTGAGTATAGAGATATTCGATGCCATATGCAATCTCAAGAATGCTCATGAGATGTGGACACAACTTCAAGATCATTATGAAAGGTCCACCTCAACTAGTGATGATTGCATACAAGAATAGATGTTGGGAGAAGAATGCTCAACCTCTAGCTCCGACAATGAGGATTTCTCAACTCCATCCACATCACCTCATTGCTTCATGGCCAAAGGTAATAAGAAGGTAAATGATGGTGATGAGTCTTCATATGATGAGTTGATAGATATGCTTGAGGAGCTTAATGAGTATTTAGGAAAAGAGGTTTCAAAATTCAAAGTTTTGAAGATATAACTTGCTTCAAAATAATTATGACGTTCTAAAAAATGAACATGAAACTCTTCTCCTAAATGAGCTCAACAAGCCCAAAGTGGATATAGGCATTGCATGTAATTTACTAGATGACATGCCATGTATAGCTCCTATCTCTTGCATTTCATCTAAGGTTAGCATATTCACTTCTTGTGATGATTTGTTTGATTTGCCTTGTTGGTCAAAATTTGATGTTTCTATTTCATCTATGCCTTGTGAGACAAATCTTGTAAAGGAAAATAACGAGCTCATGGCCCAAGTCACAAAATTGAAAAATAATTTGGAAAGAAGCTTCAAATGGAAGGCCACTCTCGATGAGATATTGAGCAAACAAAGATGCTTGCAAGATAAGAGTGGAATTGGCTTCACTCCAAAGAAGAAGGGGAATAGCAAGACAAGGCATAATGCAAGACACACGAAGAAATACATGAAGTGCCTTGGATGCAATGAGAAGGGTCACAAAGCATCGGTGTGCCCAAATCAAATGGATGTCAAGTCAAGACATTCAAAGAAGAGGCAAACCGGCAAGGAGCAAGAAAAGAAGACAAGTAAGAGAAACAAAAGCCCAACTTGCTACAATTGCCGGGAAAAGGGACACATTAGTAAACAATGTCACAAAGGTATCTCTCCTAAGCCTACTATTTATAATGATCATTATTTGCTTAGGAAGGATAAATATAGCAATGTGTTTGCTAGGATTGTTAGCTCACCCAAGATTATTGTTAGGGCCATTTGGGTGCCCAAATCTATTGTGACTAACATTCAAGGACCCAACCGAGTTTGGGTACCAAAATATGCTTAAGCCTTAAATGATAAATATGTATTTGGAGAAGCATTGGAGATTTGGCTCACTCATGAAGAGGTGGATTCCATCATATGCAAAATATGGAGCCAAGCTTGAGGAAGATCAATTCATATCATAAACCAATACTTTCTCGGTAACAAGTATTTACATTGAAATATCTAGCCCTTTATGCCTTGTGTAGGTTACATTCATGAAAAATCTTAAAAGGGTGTTCTTACTCTTGTTCGTAGTCTTCGTTATTAAAAATCTTGAGCAAGATAGTAAGTGGCACATTAAGGGGGAGTGCTAAATCATAATCATGTATATCACATCCCTAAGTGTGCCCAAATAAATTAAGTACTAGTAATGTTTTTCAAAATTAAGCATTTTAGCCAAAAGTCAAAATTTTATAACTATTAGTAATCATTTGAAAAATTAGTTGAAAAATATATACAAATGTTTTTCAAAGGTTTCCCAAAGGTTTTGGCACAAGAAAAACCTATTTTAAGTGAAAATGAGTTTCTAGCCAAAATTCTAGATCATAGCATCTTGTTTTTGACTTAAACTAGATTTTTATTAAAAAAAAATCTATTCTAAAAGGAATTTGAAAATCATGCCAAAAGGAAAAACCTAGAGTTGGCTATCCTAAATATTTTTGGTATTCAAAAGTTTCTCAAAAGGCCAACTTAGAAAAAGTTATTTGATTTTGAAACTCGTCCAAAATCCTAGTCTAACCTAAACAGTCAACTTCTAGCCCTTAAGTGAGTTTTACCATTTGAACCAAGATTATTCACATAAATAGGTCCACAATGGTATTAATGACTCATACATACAATTGGTTGCTTGAAATATCTTTAATTGTTCAATTTGGATCTTTTGGAAAAGGTTCTTGAAAATAAGATTTCATTTGCGAAAACAAAAGATTAATTTATAAAAACTGTTTAAGATTTGGTTTTTAAAGGGCTATATAAGTTGGAAATGCTCCAAATATGTTTGTTTGATTGATTGTGTGAAGATTTGGAGCAAAATACAACAATTCAATCTTTTCTTTAAATCCAGTGCTGAAATCTGTTGTCAGTTTCAGACTCAACCGATCTGACCGGCCACCTTGGCGGTCTGACCGCCACCCTTCCGGTCTGACCGGTTTTGCGTGAAGGCTATATCCCCTCACCCGGACAGTTATCATCTCCTCATTTCTTTTCTCAAACCGAAGGGCTTGGTATCTCTCCTGTTCCCGGTCGCACCTTCATCTTCTCCGGCCTGGATCTCCCTCTCCGACCAGTGGATTGGTGCCCAAAGGTAATCTAGGGTTCCTCCTCTCCTATTCTCTTCATTCCATGTTTTGGTTTGAACTCTAGTTGTCTCATTTCTCTAAACCATGGAACCCTAGGTGAGGAACTTCCTTCAACATCCGGTTGTTTAGTTCTTAAATCTCTTTAAGGCTTCATCTCCTAAGATTCCCCACTTCATCAAGTTGGTAATCCCTCTTTCTCTACTTGCAAATCTTGCCTCATTGTAAATTTCCCCAAAATCTAGGGTTTGACATGAATGTGCCTAAACTCGGTCTATTTGGTGGATATCCGTGTTATGCAAGTAGATTAGGAGTATAATAACATCTATTCACTATGTCATTGCTCATAAATTTGCAAATTTTGGGTTCTTCCCAAATCAGATTGCTTATGGTCACTAGCGGTCTGATCGGCCGCAACCTGGCGGTTCGACCAGCCAGAGATCGGTCTGACCGCCTGTGACAATGAGGAATGACTGAAATGGCATTTTGAATATTTGTTAATTCATTCATTGATTTCCTTTGACACTCCTTATTCTTTTGCAGTGAAAATGTCGCGCAAGATAACCGTCAGTCGGTCAGCTCTTCCTCCTCCTTCACCTAAAGGGAAATCTCCAGTTAAAGATATTCCTGAAGAAGAAGAAGACGAACAAATAAAAGATGTTGAAGAGGAAGGAACAGTAAGTAATAGCAGTGACAGCGGTAAGAGCGATGAAAATTATGAAGAATCTGAAGAAGAGAATGAGGATGAAGTTGAGGATGTTGCTCTAGACCCAACCCCTTTTATTGGACTTGGTGTGTCTAAGATAAAAAGTGAAAGGTATACCGTTTTGAGGCACATCAATCAGTTTACATTTCCAAGGAATGCCACCATGAATATGTTCCACACAATGTTTCAACAAGATGTGTATCAATGTTATTATGCAAAGAACAAGTTTGCAAATCACCGCTTTGTGAAATGGAACTACCTTGCACAGAATTCAGCCTATAATGGATTATATCGTTTATTCAGAAAAGTGGGCTTGGACTCTTTGGTTTCCTTGAGGAACAACTTTCATGCCAAGGCCATCAGGCAGTTCTATGCTACAGTTTATGTGTCCCCTGACCATGACCATCTCATTTGGATGATGGGACAAAACAAGCTAGAAGCCTCCAAGGATGACTTCGTGAGTGCTTTAAATTTGATTGATTCAAGTGGAACTCAAGTCCATTTTCAGGAACCCCTTGCTCTCACTCAAGTAGATGAGTATTATGATCAGACTTATCCTTATGTGCTTGGAAAGGTAACTGGACTTCTCCCTATTCCCAGCATCATTAACAGGATAATGAGAGCCACTTTCTTCCCTAGGAGTGGGAATAATGATGAGATACATGGGAGATCTTAGAATGTAATAAGGTACATAATAGATGGTACTAAATTTGATGTAATGGATTTGATCATAAGAGAAATTGCTACATCCAAGGGAGATAAAAACAAAAGCATATATTTTGCTCCATACATTATGAAGCTTATTAAAAGTAAGATTGAGTTTGACCAGGATTATGACATGGAGCATAAAGAGTACCGACCCAGAGATGCTCCACCTCAGGTACCTCCTCCACAGCCTCAAGGGCAGGGTTCATCCTCTCAGAGTCATCCAGAGCAGCAGGCTCCTCAGGAGCCGGATACAGTCTTGGCAGCTCTTTCTCACCTCGAATCGAGTGTAGACCGCTTAGATGCAAAGTATGACCAGAGGCATGTAGAATCTAATCAGAGGCATGCAGAGACTAGAGCTATGATAGAAGATCTGAATGTGAGGGTATCTCATATTGATGAGCGACTTACTGAGTATCAGCAGCAGCGAGTGCCTTTTACCTATCAGAGGTTTGGACGTGGTCAGTGCCCTCCTTCTTTCACTCAGCGTGGTGACCACCCATCTCAGTCAGAGGCTCCTCCCTCCTAGTCATAGTTTTTAGCATATTTAGGTCGATAGACCTTGTTTTGTAAGGATAAGCTTATTGTCACTCTTGTAATATCTTATCTAAGCTTATTGAACCTTGGATGTTTTTATTGCTTTAAGACTCTTTTTGGACATTGGAATGGTTAATGTCTCATGCTATGATTTATGCATCTTTGTATCTTGTCCAAGATTTGTGTATGCTGAATATTTGAATGCTTGTGTTATAGAGTATGCTTCATTGAATACCCTTGTCCATAATATGTTGTTGTTGAATTCTTTTTATGGTTGCATGATTAGTTATCTCTTGACTATCTTATATCATGCTTCCTTGGATCTATCTTCTAGAGGAAACTCCGTCAAAATTTCTTAAAATCCTCTTATATGCAATAAATTTCGATTTTTATCTCTTAATGCATATATTTAGGGGGAGTTTCATCTCTATAGTTCTTGATTGCAAGAAATCCAAGATGTTTAGAAAACTTCAAAGCTTGTGGATTTCATTTGAACAATGTGATTGCTTTATCTTCTTTTGAAGCAACAATTTTGGCCTTCAAAGCTATTTATAGAATATTTTTTTGGGGGACTTGTCTTTCGAAAATTCTTGTTGACAATCATTCTAAATAGTCCAAAGTTAATTTCTGGAAATATTTAAAGTAATTTGGACTTCAATTGAAAAGGTTTTGCCTTTTTCTTCACTTTAAGCAAAAAAATCTTGTTTTCAAAGCTAAATTCGGCATATCTTTTGAACAGAGACTCCTTTTTCGAAAATTCTTCTTGGATAAGTTTCTTAGGAGTCCAAAGTTTATTTCTGCAAAATTTGAAAGTATTTCGACTTGTTTTGACAAAGTTTTGACTTTTAGTCACTTTGATCAAATGCTGAAATTTCAGAATTTTGCATTGTTTTGAGCTGATTTGTGAATTTTGTATTTCCAAATGGATTCATAATTTGAGGAAGACATAATGATGACTTTTGATCATCTATAGTTTATCTTCTATGCCAAATTTTCTCATATTTATTGGATCTATTTTATCAAGTTTTTCAGCCATGTTTTGAAGCCTAAATAATTCTGAAAACCTAAAAATTTTAGCTTTCTGAAACTTTGTGATTTTCATATCTTCAAAATGGTTGACATTTGGTTGAGCCTTCCAAAATAAAAATTGTGTGTATTTTTAAGGACTAGCTCCATGATTTATTTCAAAAAAATTTGGAGCTTGTTTCCATATACTTTCAAATAATTCAAGAAGGTTCTGTGCTCAACATGATCTAAACTTGTGAATTTGTGAAATATCTTCTATGGATGAGTTTATTTGAATGTGTTTCAAATATCATTTCATCTATCTAAACTCCAAGATGGCCTCATTTCACCTTGTTTCCCTCTTTTTGGCCATAAAAGAGGAGTGTGGGCAAATAGTTCTTGATCAAAAAGGAAAATGTATATGATCAAGACTGTTCTTCGGTCACCGGCGGTCTGGCCGGCCATTCTGGCGGTTTGACCGGCTAGGGCAGAGGTCTGACCGCGTGTGATATAGTTTTATATGTTCAAAATAAAATGAATTCAATTGCCAAGCTCGTTTCTTTGCAACACTTTTGTTGGCTTGAATTTGTTTTGGATTTTTGGTGTTTAATGCCAAAAAGGGGAGAATGTTTATATGATCAATATATTTGGATTCTCTCTTGAGCTGTGTTGTTTTCACCTTATCATGCATAGTACCAAAGGAAGATAATTTAAATTGCTTAAGTAACATGCATGATTATAGTTCAATAGATTAAATTCCTATCTTATGATGATTTATATCCAAATAATCTTATTGATAAAGGATTTGTCATCAATCAACAAAAAGGGGGAGATTGAAGAATTTAGACCCGCCATTATGTGTTAATGGTGTATTTTGATGATTAATGACAAATCTATTTGTGAGACTAACACGTTTATTGATATACCTATTGCTTAGTCTCAATTGGATAAAAAGGTGAAAAATCAAAGAGGCATAAATTCGACATCATAATCTTATATCTTGTTGCATTCCTCAAATCCAAAATATAGGTTGAACTCCACAAATTGTCTAACTTGAATATGTGCATATGTTCTCATTACACATTAATGTATGCACACATCTAGGGGGAGTTCACTCTATGTTTTGTGGTTTCATTAGTATTGATCCATATTCCTTTATCCACAAATATTAAGGATCTTTACTTTGAAACATATCATATGAGTATACAAAACTTGTGTAGTTTATACTTACTCATATTTATTTACATTCAATTACTTGCAATTGTGATGGTTGTCATTAATTACCAAAAAGGGAAAAATTGGAATATCTTGTCCCACCATTATGAGATAATGGTATATTGTGGTAATTAATGATAATCATGTTGTGGGACTAATGTTTTTGATGAGTTGGATGAATAGGTTATGTCCCATGGTGAAAGAGACTTTGGATGACATCATAAGTTGATCGTCATCAAGTTAAGGTTCAAGAGTAAAGGATGCATCATGTGTTGATGCACATCAAGAACTTGAAGAAAAGGAAATCATCGTGTGTCGATGATGTTCAAGAAAGGGAGATGATCATGAGTTGATCATCAAGTCAAGAGAAGATCCATCATGTGTTGATAGAGGGCAAATGATGGATGCATCATGTGTTAATGCATATCAAGACTCGGGATAAAGAATATCATCATGTGTTGATGAGCATCAAGTCAAGATCCCGAAGTAAAGGAAATCATCATGTGTTGATGATTATCAAGTCAAGAACCCGGACTTGAAGTGAAGATGTGCGTCATCAAGCTTCAAGTGTTTGTGCAAGACAAAGATATGACTAGCTAGGGCTAAAGATTTGTTCCTAGTTTTTTACCGGTCTTGGTGTTTGGATGGAAGACCGGATTACTAGTATAGGTTGTTGTACTATTAAGAGAGGTCTTGATTAGTAGCTTGAGTTAGTCATGTGTTGATAGCTCATTATGTTTACTCTAGCTCTCGTTAGCATGGTGCCAATATTTGTGAATGTGTTTTGCAAATAGTTGATACTCATGATTAATCCTTGTAACATGTGACTTTAGTTTGCGAATGTGTTTTGCAAACTGGTTTAGTCTATATACCTTATTCCTTGTGGCATTGATTCTAAAAGTTGGCAAATGCGTTTTGCAACTTATTGAGAATCTTGCCTTTAATCTGTGTTTGCATCGCGCTTCAATTGGCAAATGAGTTTTGCATTGAGAATTGAAGTGAAGGGCAAACCTCTCTGTGGACTGGCGGTCTGACCGCCATTATCAGCGGTCTGACCGGTGGTATATCAATCTGACCGCCCTGGTTGAAGCGGTCTGACCGACCGTCTCATATTGTTGGTGCACTTAGTAAAGACTAGTTGATTTAGGCTTTAATTATGCAAAACCGAATTGATTTATAATTCCGTATAAAAGTCGGTTTTAACCAAAGAAGTTTTTAAGACCGCCTATTCACCCCCCTCTAGTCGGCCTCCTTCTCTTCAATCTCACCTCAGCCTCCACAGCGAAGGAGGGGGAGGAGGATGTGGGGTCGAAGAAGGGGGAGGCGTTGCACTGGCAACAACGAGGAGGATGTGGGGGTGGAGGTGCAATGGGTGTTGGGGACAAGGACATGAGGTAAACATGGTGGAGGAGGGAGAAAGAGAAGATGAGGAAGAAGAGAAATCAAGAGTTGACCGGTGGCCCCAATATATTTTTAAATTTATTTCCTCATTGCTGACTAAGATGCTTACATGTCAAAACGCAAGCCCCAAAACCAACTCACGTGTCAAACCATCTGCTACAACAACGCCAACTTGAGCAAAACCACCTTCAATCAGTCTGGATAGGTGGGGGTAGAATAAACGCTATTGATAGTCGTGGAGCGTAAAACATCTGATTTTGCAGTTGGAGATTGAAACTTGACTTTTGCAAGAGTTCCAAGGGTCAAATAGACTTATTCCTTTGTTATAAGTTGAAACTAGGCCCTGCCTGGCTGAAAAGGTTTCTCTCAGGTAGAATGCTTGCAGTAGCGCAGCAACTCTCCAGAAGTAATGCACAAATTTGTGCTGCTGACTGCCAATGAAATGGAATTCCAGTCTTGTATCAAGGAGCATCAAAAGCACATTGTCATCCTTTTGTGACTTTGCCACTTCGGTTTAGATTAGTCTGTCTTCACTTGATCAGCTGTTTTTTGAGGAAGGTTGTATAGGAGCAACCCAAGCACTAAGATAGCAGCACCAACCAAAAAAGATGTGCTTAACGTTGTTCCTTCAGGTATGTATGGCAGAGGAAGCGACAGGACATATATGGAAAGAGGTACTGCAGGGGGAGTAGAAATTAGAAAGTTAGAAAGGAATAAAGGCCGACCAAACAGAAGAATCATAGCTAATTGTGTATTTGCACGCATATGCCAGGTGCTAACTGCTTATTAGGCATGAACCTTTGCCTTATGCTATTGTTTTGTCAGCATTTTCCACTCAACTTCCGAAACCTGTGACTCATTTGTATGAATTATGATAGTGCTTGTTAAACTATTCAGAGGGAGTGCGGACTGTTACTGGACCTGCTAAAGTTGATGTTAGTGAAGCAACCAGTGCAGTAGACATCTTCACCAGATTTAGCACAGAAATGTTGAAGGCCATGTTCATAGTTATGAACAGCAGTGGTAACGAAGGAGCTCCATGGCAATCTGAAAATTAAAACCATTAGCACATGATTGCAACATCTTTAGAGAATAGGGGCTACAGCAGCATGGTCTCTCATCATGACGTAAAGCTTTTACTAATCAGTGGCCAAGGTGACAAAGATTGGGACCTTGAGCATTTTGAATTCCAATAGCTAGCAAGTGCTTTCAATGTGTCTGTGGGGACTCAATGCATAACTGAACAATTTCACCAAGCCAAAAAAAATCAAAATCAAATGAACGATATTTGTTAGTGGAACATTCCAGGAAAAGCTTTTTCTTCAACCAACAACAGCTTTGAAGTATTACATGGTATACGGACAATGTTCAACTTTTTTAGCATCCGAAGATACTACCACGAGCAGCAACTCACCGTTCAGATTGCCTCCAATATTCAGAAAGCATGCAGCACCACGGTTTACGTATGCAGGGAGCTCAGCCAAGGGAATGCCTTTCAAGTTAGAGAGAAACGGAAGGAGTAGGAAAACAAAAAGAGCCTGTGTAGTCCAACATAGCAGATTTGAAGTGAACAAAAGGGAGAAAATTCTACGGACTGAGTAGTAAAGAATTATACAATAACCATGAGAAAACTCCATAGCATTGTAGAGTACCAAACAACAAGGTGCAAACATCATTACTCTTTTCACTAGTGAGTATTGAACCTGCAATTAACAAAAAGAAGATAACTATAAATCTTACCTGAAAACCTGACCCAAAAGAGTTGACCACAAATATGTCAGGCCGCTTTCCCTGTGTAAACACAAAAAGAACCAACTCATCATGCTTTTAACCTCAGAAATTGCTTGAAATAGCAAAACCAAACTAGGTAAAGAAAAAGATTTCACATGCATTATCTCCCACCATTATTTTTATCACTTAATAGTGTTCTCTACCTGTTAATGGAATTATTACGAACCTCAAGGCGTTTTGCACCATCAATGAAAACAAATTCCTGTCAAATTATTAAAAAAAAAATATTAGAGCTGGGATAACTGAAAGTTTCATCAGAGGTACACCAGTAAGTACACTTGACCTTGATTATGGATGCACCAGCCTGACATGCAGATGAAGCCATCATTACTGCTGGCCAAAAAAACTTGACATCAGATAGAAATGAACCACCATTTGCTCCACTGCATTCATAAAGTAAAAGCATGGCCAGGAAATACTCAAAAGCCAATCAACATAAAATAGGAATATTCCACAATCAACATATCATCCATATTATGTGTGTATCATACATGCACTGCAATATTACCCTATTAATGTCCAGTCATGCTCAGTTCTCAGTTTGCACATTTTTTCCAAACTTTTGGTTCAGCTTATGTATGTTGTCTCAACACAAAGCTAAAAGTAACATCTTACTTCTTACAACACCCTACAGCACATGTTGTGGGCTGATCAGGTGAGGAAGCTATACTACCAAACCACTGAACAGTTTAGCCATCTAGAAGGGTCAGGTGATCACACCACAAACACTTTTTGAGTTTTATCCAATTATCATAAGATAATAGACTCATCAGAAATAGCGCGATAGTGCTTTTGGTGGGACAACTATACCTGTACCACTGGTGCTGGTATCATTGGACGTGCCTCTCAGCCAGAAATAAGTATCTGGTAGACTGGTACATGAACCTAAACCAATAAGCCTTGCTGCAGAGCAGACACACCTACACTACTTGTCTTGTGTGACTGACTACAATGCCCAATCAAGTAACTAATAGAATGCGTTACTAACTACTAGTAGAAGTGGAAGTGCTAATACAAATAAGCGGAAGTTAGCTGCATGCAGCATGCCACTGGAAAATTACATGTTAGACAACTGCTTTCCTTAGCACTATGCAACTGAGAAGTTGGAATACACAAGAAATCTGTTAAATTTGTATCAATCAGTAAATTTTGTGCTACTAATTCCAAACCAAATCTAGTGCCATTGCAATTACTTAGTGGAAACTAAAAAATGGCACGTAAACATTCTCTTGTTGCCTCGACATCCTACCGTTAGATGGAGAGGGAGAGTGAAAATGTGAATGGTTAGTTGTATTGCAATAGCCCAAAGGGCAATATATATAGTACAACAACACACACACACAGCAGTAAACCCTAGACTATTAGTGGAATACCACAAATACCCTTAACCCCCCCCCCCTCCCAAATGCAAGACATATGCAATAGCATTGCATTTGAAAGGGTTAACACTACAATAGGAAAAGTCCGAGTCTAGATAATGTTGTCATAGCGTGCAGCTCTTGGAAAATATGCCGAGTATCAAAAGATCTCCTCCCATCCGGAGTCGTGCGACAGCCCAAAAAGCATAGGTGCAGGGGATTTGAAAGCAGAGGCAAGCGGAAGCAAAGTCGACCGCGGCAACATGACGAAGAAGATGATGAAACCGACAGGAATTGAGAGAATTATCAAATCAAGCCAAAAAGGAATAGATAAAAGTATGGCAGCGCAGATCGAAGCCCGAGACGATGGCGGCGCAGCGCACAAGAAGCGCAATGGAGGTGCAATGTGGAAGAAGTGCGACAGCCTTAGAAGCTCGGGCAGCGGCTCAGAGATAAGCAGCGGCATCATAACGACTTCTATGATTTACAACGGCTCGGGAAGAAGAGCGGCGGCTGCTGCCATGCGAAAGGGAAGGAGTGGGCTAGGAAGCAATCAGCTGACTCACAAGAACTTTGTGGACGCGCACGGCTTAGACAAACTCAAAGATAGAGTGTTACGGACTTGGATGGACTCAAATGAAAAAATGACTCAAAAGAGCAGCATATACTAGCAGGCTAGCAGCAATACTCTTTAACAGCGGAAGAAGCTGCAAGAAGTCGAAGCCAGCTGTACCTAGAGGAGAAGCTGGAGCCGGATCGTCCAAAGCGGGAGTCGGTGAAGCCAGGGCGGCTCCTGCCAGATTTGGTTATAAACCAGATCGACCAGAGAGATCCCAACTCCCCCTTCTTCTTCCTCCACCTGAGCTCCTTCTGGCTCCTCTTCCCTTCCGGCCAAGTTCCCTCCTCTCTTCTCTCTCGGTAGGCTCGAACGCAGACGACGAGAGCGAGCTAACGCCAACGAGACACGGCACCGAGGCTTGGCGGCCTACGCCAAGGCCAATGGCGGCGTCGTCGGAAGGCGACGAATGGAGGACGACACGACAAAGACCGAAAGCAATGGCCGAAGCCCAAGCGACGGAGGGCCAGAGGCGGCAAGAACGAAGGTACCCGAGGACGACGGTGGTCGGATCCCGGCGATCGACGTATGGTAGTCGTCATGGGATCCAATGGCAGAGTACCCGGGGCGGCGGCGACTCAAGAGGCCCGAGAGAGAGACACCCGAGGCGGTGGCGCGGATCCGGAGTAACGGCAGCTCGGGAGGCCCAGAGGGAGAGTACTCGGAGCGGCGGGAGCAAAGGCGCTCGCGAGAAGCTTGGGGGCCCAGCGTGAGAGCGTCGATCCGGAGGCGGCAACGCACAAATATGGCCAAATCCAGCCGGATCTGGTCGGGAGGCGGCCGCGATTCTTGGACCTCTCTTCGACGAGCTTCCCTCCTCTACTTCCGGGGCATGGATCGGGCGAGATCGAAGGTGATGCCGCTGCTACTCAAAGAAGAAGACTACTACTAGAAGGAGACCACCCCGAGGAGTGGAGATTGCTCCTCCCGGGGGCAGGGGCAGCGGAGGACGAGCGGAGGCTAGGAGAGAACCTAGTGTTCTGATACCATGTTAGATGGAGAGGGAGTGTGGAAATGTGAATGGTTAACTGTATTGCAATAGCCCAAAGGACAATATATATAGTACAAGGACACACACAGGAGTAAACCCTAGACTATTAGTGGAATACCACAAATACCCTTAACACCTACAATACAACTAGTTTGATGCACTAAGGAGCTCCAATTATAGTCGGCAGCCGATATTTTCACCTTATCAGTAGTATGGTCTTTACGTGAGCATGTCCAATACACAATACACATGATGTCCAATAGAACATACAATAGGCAACTATTTGTCTATTTAGTGCAAATTATGAGAACCATGATGTGAAGTACAAAAAAGTGTGGGCAAAACTAGCAGTCTAACTGTTCCAATACACACCTTACTACTGCTAGAATTACCCCAGCTGTGACAAGCAAGCATCCAAAAATTTGGTTTGCTCTATATTTCCTTCCCAAAATGAGGACAGATAAGATAAGCTGCCAGGCCAAAAAAGACTGCAAAAAGATGACAATCATGTTAAGAGCGTTCACAGGAAGATCACATAAAAAGCAGCCATGAAACTGGACATACCCAAAGAACTTATACAAGATAACTGCGAGCTCAAAAGAATGTATGGCACTACAAAAGATAGAAGGGAAGGCTAAGGTTAATTAGGCTTCCTATATACTCCCTCCAGTTTTTTTTGTTTGACGTTGACAAGTATCAATTCTAACTACAGGACGTCAACTAATAATGACCAGAGGTAGTATTGGATTTGCCAGCTTCATAGTCTAATTATGGTGATTACTTAATGTGCATCACATCACCAAAAAGGAAGTACTAATCGACATTGCAGCTAGCAAGATTATCTAAAAGCTGCTTTAAGAAAAGCACTGAGATTGCAACAAAAGAACTACCTGAAGCCAAATGGTAAGAAGAAAATAAAAAATAAAGAGAGAGAGAGAGAGAGAGATTTCAGATATTGCAAAGATGAGATGCACATGACCAACTTATTTCAGGGTTGGATATAAGCAATATATGACAATGTTCATACTTTGCGCAATAAAAGTTTCAATAATATAAAATACAGAGAAGTGACCCAGTGGAGACAGTTAGTCCTGTCAGGCAAAATCAAAAGATAGTACCTGAGACAACACTGGAATGAATGGTCCAGGCAACATAGCTGTGAGGACAGACAAACAAACAAATGAAAATTTCCATTTAGTTATGATCTGAAGAAACCATACTTCAAATACTGTAGTTGTTACAAAAATATAAATTTGAAATACAGCATTGTGTGCCCTAAAAAAATCGCATTGTGAAAGTAAAGTAGGAATATTAGTCATCACCTGCAGCAGCCATGCCTGAAGCAACACCTAGTGCTTCTAGTAAGCCGATTAACATGAAGCGCGATTTTGGAAGTGCTAGCATTTCTTTAGTGACAATACCAGCGTGATATCTTATAAAAAGAACAGAAAAATACACTATAACATACCTGCAAAAATAAGGAAGTGCGTGAGTATTTCATTTCTAGTAGAAATAGGTGTGTGCAACCACTTTGAAGAAATCCGTGTATGGAAAAGAAACAATACGGTTGTTACATAAGATTTCACATGTATTCAGTTGATATGGAATTATGAATAAGCTTTACACATCTGAAGTGGGAGCAAACAAACATAAATTTAAACATGTCAACGGGCGTCTCGATTGAACTCGGAGAATATAGAAGTGTAAAACCGCAGTAGTCCACGGCAGAAACACGAAATTGTAAAATTGAGCCGAGTTATCGTTGAAAGTATCAGAATTACCCAAAGGTGGTGACTTGGGCGAGGAAGAACGGGTAATTCCTCATGGGCACGAGCGCTAGCTTGTACAGCACCCGGTTCATCACCGCGAGCACCACCGTGGCCGCCGCCGCCGCGGCGATCCCCGTCCCACTGTCACCCCCACTATGGCCTCCTCCCCCTGAAACCCCAGCCGCCGCGGCCGCCCGCGCACGCCGCGTCTCGACGAGCCACCTCCCGCCACCATCGCCACGGGCGGTCGCCAGGCCCACGCGGCGGGGTGGAGGCGGGAGGGAGGTGCAGAGGGGCGTCGGGCTCCGTCGGATCCCGCGGCGGAGGAGAGGCGGCGGCGGGGAGGGGAGGGAGGAGGAGAGGAGTAGCGAAATGGACATGGCGGTGGCGGTGGCGGTGGCGGTAGCGTGGGGTTCGAAGATTTCGCGGGGGTTGGTTGGGACGGCGACAACTGTGCCACTGTGTGGGTGTTTCACGCGTGTGCGCGTGCCAAATTTGCAGGCCGCCCGTAACGGCCCGACACGGGCACTACTGATCACAGCCCATTCTGGTATGGCCTAAGGCCTATTCCGGCTGGATCGGTCTATGTGCCTGGGTGACTGATCGTGCCGTGTCGGTACGACTTCCTTTGGCCCGTCGGACTCTGTACACTTAGCTCGAAAAAATAAAAGAAATCAGAAAAAAAAGAACAATTGGGAAAAATCAAAACAATTCTTTAAAAAAATCAGAAACATGTGTAAAATTCATAAATACATATGGAAGTTGTAAAAAATGAGACAAACATATTAAAATTGTAATAAATAGCTTTATTAATATTGAAATGACTATCTCGTTAAAATCTTTGCCAAGTAAAAACTCAACATGAGAAAACCTTAACAAAGGAAAAAAGAGTACAACCTATAGCTCCTATAGCTCTACATACATCTTTGTTCTAAGTGTCATTACCGAGGTACCGATTTTCGAACACATCCGACAACTCTGTATTTTGCACATAGTGCTATGTTCGCGAATCAGTTTATTCGCAGTCCTTCACGGTTAGAAGTATTTCCACCATCTCACTCGTAAGACGTGTTCTTCGCTCCTCCAATATTCTTCCAGAAAGACTGAAAGCAGACTTTGAGGAAACCGTCGAGACAGGAACAGTTAACACATCACGTGCAAGTATGGATAGCACAAGGTATGTAAACTTATGAGCATGCCAAGGAATCCATCGTATCGCTGTCCAGATAGGTGGATAGTTCCCTACTCCTTAGGATTGTTCTTAGTTGAGCAGACGGCGTTGTAGAAGAAGATGACATGGACCTGGAGGAAGAGCTATCGAAGATCTTGCCCCCACATATTTGTCTTGCTACTTGAGGCGGGGGCTATTGGAGGTCGTTGCAAGCGGACTCACCGAAACTTATTTTCATACTTTTGGTAAACCTCATATAACCGAGAACTAATTTCTGCGAAATAGTTAGTATAGTCTAGCCCTGTAGCATCACTAAGAAAATCAAAAACATAAGCAAATACTTCAATTTTACCTCTAGGATCTAAAACAAATACAAATGCATATAAAAATGGATTTCTCTCTAATATTTAAGGTATTTAGTTTTCATAGCAATAATAGCCTCGCGTAAAACTAAGTCATTTTCATATATTTTCAATTAAGTAGCAATCTGTAAAAATACTATGCACAATGATAGTAGATGTTGGATAGAATTAGTAGATAGCGAACAAAGTAACAGTGGCCTCATAAAATTTTTCTAAAAATTGTAGTATGTTCTCAGCAACGAACCAATATTGCTAAGTCAATAGTATACTACCGTTAGTGCTCTGATAGTGCGTTTGAATAAAAACATAAAAATGCTCTTATATGGTAAAAAACTTTTAAGCATCAGGTAAGTAGAGTTCTATCTTACCAGCATGTCCAAACCGAACTTTCTTGGACGTACACCCATTACCCTGTAGAAGTTCTTATATGTTGTTGTTCTTACGTTAGAATTATTCAAGAAAGATATCGCATTGCGAAAAGATTTAAGATACACATCCAACCACTTCAAACTAGATTTGACTATAAGGTGACTTTGATAATACAGTCCGCAATATTCTCAGTCGTGTGTGCTACATCAATTAATTTGAAACATATAATTCTTTTCTCCATTACCCAGTCATCATTAACATAAATGAGCAACTACACTACGATAATCCTCCCTAGCGCGACCACTCCATATGTCCGAGGCCAGGGGCACCGAAAATGTGCACGTAGCAAATCTATCCTTTAATTTATCACGACATTCATTGCAGTACTTTACTAGATCCCTAGTTGTTGTCTATCTAGAAACTGAAGAGAATATAGGATTATGCACTGTTCTAATGTAAGTTTGGAAAGCATTAGACTCCCCAAAGCCCAACAGTAAATCATCAGAAGCAATTAAACGATAGAGAGATTAACGAGCTACATCAGGATCGTAGTCCCAGCTACGTATCGTACCGTTAGGGTTGTACTGCAGCTACGTGTGCCTCATCACCAATCCTTGCTTGGTCTTACATTTTGCAGCATGTCTTTGCAAGTACCCCCGTCCCTCCTATAGACTTTGCAAACAATTCTTGACGACAATTTTTGCAAACAGCATATGGTACCTCATTTCCCTATGCGTTTGGCTAAGTTATCTTGCCGAAATTCTCCCACACTCCCGATATAGATGGTCTCGACTTCTTTGCTCCGGTGGTCACTGACGAAGATGCTATCTTGGAGCCTGATGACGAAACTCTGTCTTGCCCTTCCGCTAACAGCTGCGGTTGGTTTGAGGCAGCCGCAGCCTTCATGGATGTAACTTCCTCTGGTGAAAATCCGTAATCACTAAAAACAAAGCTACCATAATTTTCCATAACAAAAACTGCAAAATCGAAACTAACACTATTATTACTTTCATCTTAGCATAACAAATAATAAAAATAAAATTATACAAAAAATAGTATTGTACCTTTTTTGCTGAATTGCTACCAAAAATTGAAATTTTCAAATTCTGACACAATTTTTTTTGAATTTTGCCAAATGATCTCACAATGAATTTGAATTTGCACAACAGAATTTCAAAGAAAGATTGAGGAATGGATGTGTGCTAAATAAGGGGGAGGTATGGTGGCTATTTATAGAAAAAAAACTAGGTTTTGTTTGATTTTTTTTTTGCTATATTTAAAGCCTAAAACAATCAAAAACAACAACAAAAACGACCAGAAATTGCCCAACGGACATATTTCCCCGAAGTCGTGCCATGCCAGTCGACCCATCATGGCCCCCCACATTGTCGTTGTCGCAATGCCCCACCACTTTGTCATTGTCACGCCTCCACCTCCACACCTCCACGCCTGCCGCCCTCCCGACCTCCTCCTCCTCCCCCGCCCCTCCTCCTCCTCTCCTCCCAGTCTCCTCCCTCCGCGTCGGCCTGCGCCGCGCCACCTCCTCCTGTTCCTCTCCTCCTCCTTCTCCCTCGGCGTCAGCCCCTTCTTCCTCTGCGTCTGTGTCGCCATTCTCCTCCTCCCTTCGCACCGGCCCCTTCTTCCTCCGCGCTGGCCCCGCCTCGCCCTCCTCTCCTCCCGACTCCCTCCCTCGACAACTTGCCGGCTGGGCCTCTCCGCACGCGGGCCAGATGGGTCTCGCCGTGCTCGTGCTGTGTTTGGCACGACCCAACACTATTCGTGTCGTGCCGGATCAGCCCACCGTGCTAGGGTTACAACCCAAGCACGACATAGGCCTTCATGCTAAACCGGCACAACCTACAAACTACATGAATCGTGCTGTGACTGAATCGGACTAACAGTATCGTGCCTCGGGCTAGCCCAGCCGATCCGGCCCATTTGACCACCACTAGCTGCCAGTCTCTCCGACCGGTGGGTGCCACCGGATTAAACCCATGGCGGCCAAGCCTAACCGCCTAACCAAAACCCAAAACTCCGAATCTCCGACTCCCAAACCCTTCGCCGCCGCCTCTCCGATGGGGATCTCCGACGTGCTCCGGTCGTTCGAGGTCACCGGAATCTACCGCCTCACCGGATCCGTCGCCGCCTTCCTCGACCCTGTCCGCCTCGTCAAGGAATCCTACTGGCGCTTCCGCCTCGTCCCTTCTGCGTACTACTCCCGAGGCTTTGGCCCGTTGCGTCAGGGAGGCGACCCGGAGACCGAGCAGCCCGAGCCCGAGGCAACAACTTCCGACCGGAGGAAGCGTAAGCGACAGCCGAAGCCACGGGAGCTCAACGCGGTGGAGCAGATAGCAGAAGCGCCGCACCAGGTGATGCGATACACTGCCTGGAAGGAACTGGCCGAATTCTGAACGCCGTAATTTACTACAATGTTTTCTTCTTCTAGGAATTAATGAATAGCAGAAAAGGACGTATTTTGGTCTGTAGATCAGTAGCAAGAGTTTGACTGATATAGAGTAATACTAGATATTACCAAAACTTGATGTTAAACTGAAGGCTTCATGGAGTTTGAGGAATTGGAAAAAGACTATCTGCTTGGGATATTTTAAGTAGGCTGAATAGTGTTGTGCAGGTATGGTGATGTAATGTTTGGATATTCTGTGTGTTTGATTTTCTAGGAAGCAAGACCTTCGCTATTGAGCGCACATAAATCACTCCTTAAGTCTAAAGATCTACTGGAGTTCCTTCCGAGAGTGATAAAGGGAGAGGAGTCCATGCTTGATGTGGAGAATAGTTCTGAGAAGGATTTCGTTGAGCTTGGGAGCTCATGGCGAGTGCCTTTTTATGAGATGACTTTGTTTTCGGAAGCCTTATGGTCAGGGCAACGAGGAAGGTTAAATCATCGTACCAAACATGTGCTTCTTGATGATGGATACGATGCGTCTCTCACGTGTGATATCAGATAAAAAAACAGACACTTTGTACTTCCTCCCACATGGTAACTATGGTAACTCAACGACAACTCATTTACTCAACCCCTACCCACCAAGCTTTTTCTCATTTGCTATTCAGCGAGCAGCACAATGCTACAACAGTCGAGCTTCTTTCAAAAAGAAAAAAAAATGGCGAGTCATTTTCCACCCACTTAGTGAAAGCTCAAGACCTCGTTTATGCTATGGGCCATGTGGCCCATATCTTCTACGCTTTACGAGCTTGTGAATCTGAACAATGTGATATTATTACATGGCCCTTGTCTTTTGCACCAGATAATGCATGGGCTTACTCTTTTTTAGTGCTGGTCAAATTGACCAGGCCTACCAGGCCAGCACAGGCACAACACTGTAGGTCTGACCTAAGCACGACACGGTCAGACCTACACTGTTCATGGACCGTGCGGTCCCAAGATAATAGCCTGAGCCATGCAGGCCGCCACCTCAAGACGGTGGTCGGCCCGTAGGGCACGAACAGTGCCAGGCCGTGCCAAGCACGACGCGACTGTGCACGGCCCGATTCTTGGAGGCGGAGGGTCAAGGCAGAGGTGCTTGCACAGGAGGGAGGCCGACGAGGCAATGACAAGCAGGAGGGAGCCAACACCAAGGATGAGCCGAGGAGGAGGAGGTCTGACCACCGGGCGGAGGAGGAGGAGGCGTCGCCGCCGCCGAGCTCGGCCAGCGCCATGTAGACGACCGCCGTGTCGCAGAACACCATGGCAGCCTCCTCCATTCCGTTCGCCGACGCAGTAGTAGAAGAAGGTCCGAGGAGAGGAGACAGGAGAGGAGGAGGCGCGAGGAGAGAGGCGACGCGGCGCACTTGAGTCACAGGCCAGGAGAGAGGAGGCGGGCAGGCGGCGCAAGACGGAGTCAGCATGGACCGAGGAGGCGGGCCAAGTGGTGGCGGCGACGGAGTCGCAGCTGTCTTGGACCGACCGACCGAGGAGGCGAGGAGTTGACAACGACGATGGTGCCGAAATGCCCGGCGTAGCAATGAGCATCTCCTCATTGGCCTCGTGAGGCGTGCCCTCGACGAGACGGAGGTCTCTCGCCCACCGCGCCGGTGACATCTCACCACGGCGACGTGGCCTAGGGTTTTGGGTTTGCCCCCTCTCTCTTGAGTCGAGTCGAGGAGAGCCGAGAAGGCGGCGAGGAGGTGGTGGGGCGACGAGCCGTGCAGCACTGCCACACACACGGCGGCACGCGCGAGAGAGGAGGATAGGGAGAAGAAGGGATGGGCGTGGGCCGGGCAATGCGGCCGGTCAGTGTCGTGCAGTGGGCGTGCCGACGCACGGCACTTGCTCAAAAATTCGGCCGTTATGGATATTTTCAGCCGTTTTTTGACCGTTAGGGTCTTAAAAAATTCAAAAAAATCCCGAATTATTTTCTATAAATAGCCACCATACCCCTCTCACTTAGCACCCCTTCATTCTCCATTCTCTCTTTGAAATTGTGTTGTGCAAATTCAAATCCGTGTTGAGCTAATTTGACAAAATTCAAAAAATTTGTGCCAAAATTTAGAAATTTCAATTTTCGTCAGCAAGTCAGCGAAAGAGGTACAATACTATTTTTGTAATACTTTTATTGTTAGTTCTTGTTATGCTAAGATGAAAGTAATTGACGAGGATATAATAATCCTCATTTAATCATTTATCTATAATTCATATTATGGATAATAATGACGTCATATAACTCTTAAGTATACCCCTTAATAGTCATAAGGGAGAAGCTGGAGGTCGTAAGTTCTTCTACGACCACCCCATAGTCGTAAGTCCTACGACTACTCCATGGTCGTAAGTCCTTCTACGATTAGCCTGTGGTCGTAAGCTCTTCTACGACCAGTCCCTAATCGATAGGGCTCACAGACATGTGGGCCTAGTCGATCAGGGAATCTTCTGTACCGTATCCAAGAATATGAGCAATCAATTACAGTGTTATTCTCCGGAATAATAGCACGATTTAAACTCTCTGTTATGGTGTTAACTGCCTAGCAACATGGGAACGTTACTACTCCCACAATAACCTTCAGTAACGGCTCCACGATCTGGAACATTAATGCAGCCTTTAGACTGGAGGCACAACGGTGCACTTCGAGGACTGTATAAAAGGCATAATCATCAGGACAACCGGGGAGATCCGAGAGCAATCAGAGACACAATACTCTAGTCTTTCTTTTGATCTTGTAATCCAGCATACTCAATACATACACACAAGAGTAGGATTGTTATTCTCCCAGGAGAAGGCCCGAACCTGTATAAAAATCCCCGTGTCTCCCTCTCTATGTGATTTTGAGCCTAGGGGAACCCTCGAATCAAACAATCTTTACATAAGTTCGGTTCTAAAACATCGACAATTGGCGCCGACTGTGGGGATCTCGAGTCATCAGCTTTCCTTCGACTTTTTCCAAACTCGCATGCTCTCATGGCAGGAGAATAGAATGAGGAGAACTGGTTCGACTTGGTCGATTACGCAGGTATTGACATGGATGCCGGTTTTGATTACGAGCCGAGTGATGCATCATCCGATGGTGATGTCGCCTCCGGGGATCATTCTCCAGGAGACCATCCCACCGATGGAGTTGAGGGATCCTTATCCCCCACAACGATACGTACAGATGAGGAACCAGCTTTCTCAGAGGGCAAGGGTCAATCCGACCACATCAAGGACTGTCCCAAGGCAGGCTCAGAGCATGACGAGGGTTCTCCCTCCAAATGTTCAAATCCACCTGAGGCAGTCCGACCTGGCGCAACAACTCTTGGAAGTCGTAATTCTGGATCTTCACCAGCACCTGGTGGTTCTCTCGCTCCGGCTAGTCTAGCCAAGGATGCAATCGAACACGCTCTCCCTGTGAGTTCGACCATCCCAACGCAGGGCTCACTTACGGACGTAGACGGCTATAACCCGGAATTCCTCTTCCTAGAGGGGTTTGCTCCAAGTCGCCAGATTGTGTCATTCGACTACTCCTCAAGCGAGGAGGCCTCGAGCACAAGTGGATATAATCAATGGGAGGTCTTCATCCTTCCCCCAGGTAGCAATAACTCTCCTAGAGACAGGACTGAGGATGCTCCCCGATGATCATACCCTACGACCGCTCGTGGCAATGACAAGGACACCTCCAGCGATGACCAGAGTCAATACTCTGATGAGCGTGCGAGAAATTTTTGAGATCATCGCACTTCACTTAGGCAAGCTCAAGGATCAGGTATGGATGATTCTGAAACAATCTGACGAAAACGAGTTATAACCCAGAGAAATTTGCCTGGGCGCACTCAATACCAGTCGGAAAAAGTTCAGAAACTTCAACATATCAATGACCTGCTCGAGAACCCATCTCGAGAACTTGCCTGAGCACCTGGCTACGACCTCTTTGCCGAAGAGATTGCACAAAGGTTACGAAGCACGATGAACAAGCTCGAATGTCCTCACCGACATCACTCTGGAAGTCTTAGCAGTATGACTCCATCAGCTTCCAGTTGTTCGAATAACTCGCTGCATGGAGATCGACGCAAATTGCATCGTTCCCCGAACTAGAAAAGGATTCCTCAAACGCCTGATGATCAAAAAGTTCCCAGGAGAGGTGATCATTCACCACTCCGACCCAGAGGTCTGCAACAGCAGATAAAATACGAGGAGTATTACCCTCGTAGGATCGAGACTTGTGATAATTCGGGTTCACCAATTGCCGGGTATCGTCAAGTACGATCACCTGGTGACATCAACCCCTCTTTCCTACAAAGGAGACGTTACGACGTGATTACTGGATGTCAGGCATTCTCGTCTGACCTCCAAGCAGTTCACTGGCCGCCGCGGTTTCGACCAGTGAACATGGAGAAGTTTGATGGATCTCAAAATCCCATTGAGTTTCTCCAGATCTACACGACCGCTATCCGAGCAGCAGGAGGAGGAGAACACGTCATGGCGAATTACCTTCCGACTGTGCTCGAAGGGTCCGCTCGATCGTGGTTGTTAAACCAACCACTTGAGTCGATCTAGTCGTGGCAACACCTCTGCGACCTTCTACATGCCAATTTCCAGGGCACCTACCATCGCCCGGGAAGGAGGACGACCTGCACAGGATAAGACAGAACGACCACGAGACACTACGCCAATTCATCAGGCGTTTCAGTCAGGTTCGCAACTTAATTCCTGAGGTTTTTGACTCATCTGTTATCAGAGCCTTCAAGTAGGGAGTCTGCAGCAGAAGAATCAAAGAGGACATCACTTTGAACCCTCCGGCTACTGTCGCTGAACTCTTCGAGATGGCTGATCGGTACGCGACTGCTGATGAAGCAGTCGAGTGGACCAAAATCATCGATTGAGATGACCAACACCCTCAAGAGGTTGGCGAAGGTGGCTAGAAGAAGGATTAAAAGGCCAAGAAATCTAAGAATAAGGCAAAAGGCCAAAAGCCTCAAGCCAATAGTTCTAAAGAGGTCCTGGTCGTAAGCGATAAGGAACCACGAACTGCCAAGCAATACCCTAATCGAGGCAAAGGTAAGCACTCCGAACGAAAGAACGATAAGCCTAGGTGGTGCCCTTTCCATAAAAAGGAAGGACATGACATTCGCAACTACCGATTTTTCCAACGAAAACTCGAGGACTACTACAACGGCAAATGGCCACTTCCTACCCTCGTAGAGGTAGGGCAAGCTAGTGGTCGTACACAGCCGGACGACACAACATCGAGGAGATGTTGTTTCAAGATCCTGAGCACAACATCGAGCACATCTTTGGGGGATCGTCGGTATACGAGTCAAAGCGACAGCTCAAGGCAGTCGAACGTGAAGTAAAGTCCATTGACCCTCCTTCGGAAGTCACCACCTCTTTCGAGAAGGTTGACTGCCCGATCCCTTCGACTCGATCAGGTCACTTTCCGATTGTGGTCGAACCCACCATCAATAACTGTCGAGTAAATTAAGTGTTGATCGATGGTGATAGTTCGTCGAATATTCTGTTCACGAATACCTTGGACGAGATGCAAGTACCTAGGACCAAGGTAAGACCGGTAAGATACTCTTTTCATGGTATTATACCGAGGTCTTCGGCCAAACCCATTGGTCAAGTTTCTCTTCCTTTAACATTTGGTTCACCAAATAATTTCAGGACAGAGAAGATGTCCTTTGATGTGGTCGATTTCGATACGGCACATAACGCCATACTCGGACGACCAGCTTTGGTAAAATTATTAATGGCAACTCATTATGGGTCTCAATGTTTTAAGATGCCAGGTCCCAAAGGAGTAATCACAATTCATTGTGATAAGAAGATGGCGTGTACCTGTGACCGTCGATCCCTCGAGATGGTTGGTCAGATACCCACTCGGGAAGAAAAAGGGCAGCCTTCGACCAAGCAGTCGAAGCCTAAAGCTGCACCTAAGCCGAACGACCACGTCAAAGAAGTTCCCCTAGACCAAGAGGAGCCCTCTAAGACTATTCACATCGGGGATACTTCCGACCCCAAGTAGAAAGACGCCCTGATCGCTTTCCTTCAGGCAAACGCAGATGTCTTCATGTAGCTAGCATCCGACATGCCCGGAGTCCGCAGGGAAGTAATCGAGCACAGGCTAGCTCTACGGCCTGACAAAGTACCTGTAAAACAAAAATTACGGAGATTTGCCCCTAATCGACGAGATGCTATAAAGTCAGAATTGGACAAGCAACTTAAAGTTGGAGGGCGCATTTCTAAAATGGCTTTTATCTTTTCGGGATTTGCTTCGATTCCTCGTATTGATACTAGGAATCCAAGCAATTTCCCTGAAGAGATTCCAAATACACACTTCTCAGGATTAAGTTTTAGCGATGTTTTACGAGATTGTCGAACGCTTTCTTGCGTGTCAAGAATATGATTAAGTCTCTTGATGCTTTTGACAACTAGATCATCAACATAGGCTTCTAGATTTTGGCCTAATTGAGATGAAAAAGTTGCTCATCAAGCGCTGAAAAGAAGCGCCGCATTTTTAGACCAAAATGGCATTTTGACATAGCAAAATATACCAAATGGTGTAATAAATGAGGTCTTTTCTTCATCGTCTAGACACATATTGATCTGGTGGTATCCGAATATCGTCTAAAAACTTAACATTTCACACCTGCGCAGAGAGTCAACCAACCGATCGACTGAGGTAAAGGAAAATCGTCTTTTGGACAAGCTTTATTAAGATCAAGAAAGTCTCGCACATACGCCATTTGCCGCTTGACTTTCTAACCATTACAGGTTAGCCAACCATTCGGGTGGTTGACCTCTTATAAAGCCTACTTTAATTAGCTTATCCAATTCGATTTAATAGCATCTCGCCGATCGGGGCAAATCTCCGCAATTTTTGTTTTACGGTACTTTGTCGTGCCGTAAGGCTAGCTCAGACTCGATCACCTCCCCGAGGACTCGGGCATGTCGGATGCTTGCCACGCTAATACATCTGCGTAGCTCGGAGGAAGGTGATGAGGGCGCCTTCCTATTTGGGGTCGAAGTATCCTCGATGCGATCATCTTCGAGGGCTCCCCGCATCCGTGAGGAACCTCTTTGACTTTGTCGTTCGACTTTGGTGCAGCTTTAGGCTTCGACTTGCTAGTCGAAGGCTGACTTTCTTCTCGAGTTGGTATTTGTCCTACCATCTTCTTGTCACAATGGATTGTGATTACTCCTTTGGGACCTGGCATCTTAATACATTGATATCCATAATGAGCAGCCATTAGGAATTTTGCCAAAGTTGGTCATCCGAGTATGGCGTTATATGTCGTATCGAAATCGACCACATCAAAGGAGATTTTCTCTGTCCTGAAATTACTTGGTGAACCAAATGTTAAAGGAAGAGAAACTTGACCAATTGGTTTGGCCGAAGATCCCGGTACGATCCCATGGAAAGAGTATCGTACCGGTCTTACTTTGGTTCTGGGTACTTGCATGTCATCCAGAGCACTCGTAAATAAAATATTTAACGAGCTTCCACCATCAACCAAAACTCGATTGACCCGACAATTGTTGATGGTGGGTTCGACCACAATTGGGTATCGACCTGGTCGAGTCAAAGGAATCGGGCAGTCACTTTTCTCGAAAGAGATAGTGACTTCCGACCACTTCGGTAATTTATTAACGAGAGGAGGATCTATGGAATTTACCTCACGTTCAGCAGCCTTAAGCTGTCGCTTTGATTCATATGCCGATGATCCCCCGTAGATGTGTTCGATGGTGTGTTGCGGATCCTGGAACAGCATCTCCTCTTCATCATCTGAAGATTTATGACCACTTGTTTGACCTACCTGCTCGAGAGTGGGAAGTGGTCCTTTGCCGTTGTAGTAGTCTTCAAGCTTTCGTTGGAAGACCCGGCAGTTGCGAAGGTCATGCCCTTCCTTTTTATGGAAAGGACACCACCTAGGCTTATCATTTTTCCGATCAGGGCGCTTACCTTTGCCTCTGTCGGAGTGCGGCTTGGATGTGCGTAGTTCTTTATCATTTACTGACCAATACCTCCTTGGAACCGCCGGTTTGGAGTTTTGACCCTTCGCCTTGTTCTTGGACTTTTTGCTTTTTATCCTTCTTCTTACCAATGTCGCTTTGGCTCTCGAGAGGTATTGTCTTCTCGATCTATTGTATTGTTCTACTCGACCGCCTCGTAGCGGTGGCATATCGATCGACCATCTCAAGAGTTCGCAATGTAAGTAGGTGGGTTTAAAGCAATGTCTTCGTTATTCTCCTACTACGGACTCCCTGCTTGAATGCTCTGATAACAGATGAATCAGAAACTTCCGGAATTGAGTTACGAACCTGACTAAAGCGCTTGATGAATTGGCGCAAGGTCTCGTTGTCATTCTGTCTCATCCGGTGCAAGTCATCCTCCTTTCCAGGGCGATTGTAAGTGCCTTGGAAATTTGCCAATAGAAGGTCGCAGAGGTGTTTCCAAGAGTAAATCGACTCGAGTGGTTGATTTAGTAACCACGATCGAGCGGATCCTTCGAGCACAGTTGGAAGATAATTTGCCATTACATGCTCTCCTCCTCCTGCTGCTCGGACAAATTGTAGATTTGAAGGAATTGATGGGATTTTGGGAACCATCAAACTTCTCCATGTTCACTTTCGAAAACGAGGTGGCAATGATGGCTTTCGAGATCGGCGAGAATGCCCGACATCCAAGAATGACTTCTTAACGCCTCCTTGCGGAAAGAAGGGTTGATATCATCGTGGTCGTACTCGACGATACCCAGAATAGGTTGACCGACCTATGATAGATCTCGATCCCCACGAGGAATACTCTCGTAGTTTATCTCTTCTTCAGATTCCCATGTCGGAATGGTGAGCGATCACCTCTCAGGGGTTTGTTGATCATCACCGCTCGAAAGACATTTCTCCGGTAGGTGATCGATCGACTTCTTCGCTGCGTCGATTCCTCCGTGGTGATATGTTCGATCGACCGTAGCCAAAAGTCGATTGCTATGACTTCTTCAATGATGTCGGCGAGGTGCTTCCAGCCTTGCCATCGTGTTCCAAAGCCTTTGTGCGATCTCTTCAACGAAGAGGTCGTAGCCTGGTGCTCGGGCTAGCTCTTGAGTTGGATTCTCGAGCAAGTCATTGATGTACTGAAGTTCTTGAGCTTCCTTCGATCGATATTGGATGCGCCCAGACAGATTCTTCTGAGCTTCAATTTTCTTCCGTTCTTGAGACTGCCTTAATGAAGTGCGAGAATGTCGAGGATTTCCCTCGCGTTCATGAAGGTGTTGGTCGTGTCCGCCAGTGGTGGCGTCCTTGCCAACGTCACGAGAGGGCGCAGTGTGTGACCTTCTGGAAGGGTCTCCATCTGGGTCTCTAGAAGAGTGATCTTGATCTGAGGGAAGGACGAAGACCTCCCGTTGATGATTCTCACTTGCGCTCGAGGCCTCTCCGCTTGATGAGTTGTCGAGAGACACCATCTGGCGACTTGGAGTAATCCTCCGGTAGGGAAGTCAGGTTATAACCGTCTCCGGCGGCAGTGTGATCTGGGAGAGATGGTCGAATTTGTAGGAAAAGCATGCTTGATCCGCTCTCTCTGGCGTCATCCGGAGAGAGAGGATCACCAGATGCCGGTGAAGTCCTGCATCAGGCTTCTAGAGCTTGCCTCACCAAGTCGGACCGCCTTAGGGGACTTGGACACTTCGAGGAAAAACTCTCGTCGGTCGTGAGTCCACACAGGTGTGGTCTGGTCGATTGACCCTTGTCCTTTGAGAGGGTAGATTCCTCTCTCGGACGTACTGTTGTAGGGGATAAGGATCCCTCCTCAACTCCGCCGGCGACATTGTAATGAGGATTATTATATCCTCGTCATCTAGCCCCCCAGCTTCAAGTGAAAGCAACTTACTTGGTAAAGGAGTTATAGATGGTTTTACGACCACGAGAGGATCGTAGAAAAATAGTCGAAGGAAAAACTCTTCGATTATATACTACTTTGACCAGAAATATGCTTGGTCAAGAAAATTACCTACGACCATCAAGTAGTCGTAAAAGCATTCCTACGATCACGAGGTGGTCGTAGTATAGTGATCGGAAGAAAGAACTTTCCGATTATCATTTCCTTTGGTTGAAAAGATCTAACCAAGGAAGTAATTTCACTTGAGGTGTAAACGCAAACCTGATTTTCTCGAACGGACACACTGGGGAACCTCAAAGGACGCCCATTAGCCTGTCTGTTGAAGCGGTTCCCGAGACAGTGGCGACCCTTGGAATGTCACGCCTCCGGCTCAAGGTACGTGGTTATAAATACCTACCGGGGGGTAAAACCTAAGATCTTACCTTTCCCCAAATCACTCTACTGTTCATCAAGTTCTTGTCTTCTCCGCCACCAACTCAGTCGAAAATCTCCTCTTCCTGAGAAAAATGTCCGGGAGAGTTTCCAAATGGGCCGAGTCGGAGATGGATACGGCGAAGATGCAAACCCTTGTTAATGCTGGGAAGATTCCAGAGAAAGTTCTTATGGAGTGGTTCGGCGATAGCAAAGAATGGCGTCGGGGAGGAAGGACAAATCCCGCCTTCCAGCGTACAGAGTGTGGTCTTCGATTACTGCTCACCCTTTCTCACATTGATACTCGAGCATTTTGGAGTGGAATTGGTGAACCTTGGTCCTAATTCCATCACCATGCCGAGCGATTCAGATATCTCGTGTGAGGCGTGCACAGGAATTCCAAATGATCTTGAGCTTTTTCAAGATTTCTACTAATGGCTTAACAATCTGGGATAGCCGGAAGTTGTGGTTTGAAGCTCCACGACGGAAGTCGAAGGAGTATATTCAGATGTTCACTCGGTCCTCATGGCCGTGGAGGAAGAGGTGGTTTTATGGAAAGTCACCTCCAAGACGATCTTTCTTTCAAGGAAGGTCGCCAAAAGAAGGCTTCACAGGATTCGACTCCCGTGATATTAATCAATTGCCCCTATATTCAAGCCATCAAAGATTTGAAAGCGAGAGGGTTGATCGGATGGCATGTGGTGAAGGATTTCATCACACGTCGAATTAGTCCTTTGAAGAAACGAGTGCCTCCTATGTGGAGGTACACGGGCCAAAAGACCCACCGAGGACTACGAGGGAGGTAAGTAGTTTTTCGACTTAGCTCTCGCTTTGGTCTTTTGCAAAGTTGTTTAAAGAATGCCTTTATCTGCTTGAACAGATCTTTCACCGTGGAGATTGACGTTAGAGTCGGACTGCTTTTGAGAAGCCTCCGCCACTTAGTGTGGTAGTTCCTAAGATCCTTGCGGTCGATCCGCAGAGGAAAGGATAGTTCGCCTAAAGGTAATCAAGAGTTGATTTTATCCTTAGGACTTCATAGTCGAGAAAGAACTTACGACTAGAGAAATGTTGTAGAAAAACTTACAACTTAGTAGTGACCGTAGAAAATCTTACTACGAGGAAAGGTCGAGAAAAACTTACGATTTGATCTCGGTCGAGAAGGTTTTACGACCGCTTAATAATTCTTCTTTTTCTCGCTTTTGCTTTACGTAAAGTAGGTATGGAAAATCGTCGGACGACGAAGAAGCTATCTTGATAACCATCGGTGTAGAGTTGACAAAGACAAAGGCTCGGCTCCTCCGCCCAAGAGACGCCGACTTACAAAAGCCACGACAAGGGAGGAGCAAGCTCGAGTTCTAGCCCTTCACTGATCCTCTGCAAAGCCTGTGGGTCGATATAGCCATGCTTGAAGCCGGTCAAGCAAATTGCCGAGGAGGTCGAGCAGTTGAACCTCTTAAGCGCAAACCTCGCAAGGCCAAGGTACCTTTTATTACGACAAGAAAGCTTTCACGCTTTACGCCACTTCTAGATTTGTCAAGCAACTAGAAAAGGAGAACCGAAGGAGTTTATGTCTTTGTGAAGGACAATCTTGATCCAAATGAGCCTACTGTTGAGGGTAGCGCTGCTCTCGGAGTGATCGAGACCGATCTCGGTCCTCCGGAAAGTCGAGAGACCATAGAGATGGTCTCTGCTCAAGACTCACGACCGAGACGTGGTCATGATCAACCTATTCCCCAGCTGAACTACGACGGGCGTGGTCGTAGAAAAGAAGTCAAAGAATTCTTCCATCGGAAGATGGCTCCAAAGTCTCGATTAAGTCCAGACGCAGAGGTATGTGAAACAAGCTAAAGTGTAAGAATAGCATTTACCTTTTGCTTTCCACAATTTGACTTGCTATCCTTTTGTTGTTTTTAGACCGACTCCAAATTGACCCAGAATACTTCCATTGAGAAGCCTATTGCTACCTCTCCAAATTCTTTGGAGAGACAACAAGGAAGTGGTCGATGGATCATCCTTGGCCCAGTGGTAGAAGAAGTCGTGGCTCCGGCGGTTGTCACGATCACGTGAAGTCGTAGCTATGGCCACCGAGGCAAAGACCATAATTCTTGAGGTGGCATCTACAACCACCGAGGTAACCGCCATGACCACCGAGGTTGCAACTACTACTATCGAGGTAGCGGCTACACCTATTGAGGCGTGATTCACGACAACCGAGATAGTCGCCATGACCACTAACGTGGTCGAGGGATCAGCAGAGGAAGTCGCAGGCCTCGCCCAAGGTGGTGATGTGCACGACCATTTGTGCGGGGAAGGAAATCGTTGCAGACCTCCTTCCTGGTACCCAAATAGAAACTACAATTTCAGAATCGGAAGATGAAGAATACTTCAATTTCTGTTCTGATTTCTTTGTCCTTGCTTCCATAGTGGGGTCTTCTGCCTTTAGATCTCGCCACCGAGTCCCCCATCCCAAAGATATTCCCAATAGAGGGAACACTTTTGATAATGAGTGCCTTGAGAAGGTTTGGTGGGACCAAGTTGAGAGAGTGGACAAGCTGAAGCACCCAGAGCTGGTTTACTCAATATTTGCTCGATCAACCATGAGTGTAAGTATTTGATGATACTTATGCATACAGGTATAATCTTCTCTTATTTCTCACTGTCTTGTCTTTTGCAGAAAGCCATAGAGCAAATCGCCGTTGTCGGTGAATATCATCGACAACTTCTAGAGTTGCGACAGGAAAAAGAGGAACTCTGCAAACAGGCAGAGAGGTGGTAAGTCACTGTTTTTCATAATCATTTTTGACTACTTATATAGTGCTTACGGGGTTTGTCATGGAAAAACTCACGACTAGGTACTGGTCGTTAAAGACTTACGACCATCACCTATTCGTAAGTTCTTCTACGACAAAGCCACTGGTCGTTAAAGACTTACGACCAGTGGCTTTGTCGTAGAAGAACTTACGAATAGGTGATGGTCGTAGAAGAACTTACGACCATGAGATTTTGTCGTAGAAAAACTTACGACTAGGTCGATGGTTGTAGAAGAACTTACAACCGATTGACCAATGCTTATGTTCACTTTTATCCTTTGCAGGTTGAACAAGGCCGCAAAGACCTTAGCCGACTCGCTCGATTATGAAAAAGAGGAGTCAAAAAAGCTATGGGAAAAAGTAGAATTCCTTTTGGGAAACTTAAAGAAGCCAACTCTGCAAACGCTAAATTGCGGGAAGGAATAAGCGATGAAGTCTTGAACTTAAGACCGCTATTTACTTTGATCTTTATCTAACTCTCGCTTCTTTTCGTAAAAAAAAAGGTGAGATGAGAAAGCTCGAGAATGAAGTCAAAGAAAACTTGACCATTCACGAGCTTACTCGTATGTCTAAAAATAAAGATCAAGATCTTGAGATCTTTGAGAACTTCGAATATCGTAAGTAATTCTTTACCGCAGTCCTTCTGAGTTATCTCCTTTTCTTACTCTCACTTCCTTTCTAGGAATGGATCTTGAATTGGGAAGGCTTGAGACTGAAATCACGGAAAAAACCATGATTTATAATCGACACCGTCCTTATTGCAAAGAAGAATCAGAGGACATTAGATCATGGGAGAAAAAGCATCTTTGAGACCGTTGCTTCCCATAATGAAGAGGTCAAGAAGTTGGATTCTCGACTAGTGGGTAAGAAATTCTTTTACCCGTGATTATTTTTCTTTTCTTTTCCTCTAGAAGTTTATCTTTGTTTGACCAGTCTTATTCTTTTCAGAACAAGTGGTCGAAAACAAAAAGCTTCGCGAGGCTTCGACTTGTACCCAACAGGAGATGGAAGCAATGAAGATTAAACTTCAAGGCAACATCACGCTCCTGAACAATGTGCTTGGTGAGCTACATAGTGAGAGAAAGACTCCTCAAGATGATACAATAACCGCTCACATAAGTACTATTGGGGATCAAGTCGACTTTGCAAGATCCGGTGACTACTCAAGGCCAACCAAGTTTTGAATCGATAAAGGAAGCGGTCGAAAGCTGCAGTAAGTTATGCATTAGCAAAACTTAAAGCTCATGACCCCAACCTTAATGTGCAACTACACTCGGCCGACTTATTGCTCTCCAAGCGAAGGAAGACGTCGATGGAGGAGATGCAATCAGTTAATAGGAAAGTTTCAGAGGAGATGCAATGGGATCTCCCTCTTGAGTAGCTTGTAAAAACACATGAAAAACAAACTTTTGTTGATGTAATATACGATCCATCTTGTTTCTCGCAAATTATCTTGTCGAGTAGTTAGTAACTCAAAAGACAATTAGCAATTTTAAAGACTAAAAATTGAAGTCAAATTAATGACTTTATCCTAGCCCCGACTATTTGCTTAGTTTGTTGAAACTAAGTAAATAGTCTTATCTCTACAAATCATCTTGTCGAGTAGTTAGTAACTCAAAAGATAATTAACTAATTTAAAGACTAAGAATTGAAATCAGATTATCCTAGCCCCGACTATTTGTTTGAGTTTGTTTAGACAAACTAAGTAAATAGTCTTTAAAAGGGTTTATGAAAGCGAGAGGTTTGTTTAACTTGTAGTTTTTGGCCGCAATTGTCATGCACTGGTCGAAAGAGTGGTAACGAATTGACACTAGGAAGTTCCTTCTAGTGGGCAGGACCACGTGCAGAGAGGAGAGGCTTCGACTAGGTAATGTTAACATCTCCGACTAGGTTAATGAAATCGAGAACAGCAACTTGAGTTAAACAAACATCCAGAGAACTTCAAAAAATTCGTTCGCCCTTCTTTGGAGAATTCAATAAGTCTGCCCTGTTATCAAGAGTTGGAAACTGAATGATGCTAGGAAGTTCCTTCTAGTGGGCAGGACCACGTACAGAGAGGAGAGACTTCGACTAGATGTGTTTCTTCCTCCGACTTAGTTAAGACAAATTGAATACACCAAAGGCAGTCCAGCATCCATGTCGACGTCTGCGTAATCTGCCAAGTTGAACCAGTTCTCCTCGTTCCATTCTCCTGCCATGAGTGCATGAGATTTGGAAAACAGAGAGTATGTTGACAAGAGATTACCGGAAGATCCCCACAGACGGCACCAACTGTCGGTGTTTTAGAACCGAACTTACGTAAAGATTGTTTGATTCGGGGGGTCTCCTAGAATGAAATCACGCAGAAAGATTGACACGGGGATTTTTATACAGGTTCAGGCCTTCTCCGGAGAGAATAACTGTAACGTCCCGTTTCTCTTAAGTTTCTTGCCTGGTTTTCAAAATAAAAGTAACCATTTGGCTTTATTGAGAATCCAAAGCTTAACCTGACGTTTTGAAATCTGGAGAGTTCAATTGGAATTAATTAAACCTTAACTAAGTTCTTTGTTGGTGTTCCTTGCTGTTTGAGCCTCTCTGTGTGTCCCTGGGTTTGTCTCTTCTCTCTTAACTTCCTTTGTTGGGTGAATCTCTTTGAGATCCGCCTCTCTCTTATCTCCCCTCTGTTTCGGACCTCCCGTGCTTGGGTTTTCTGTTAAAGACCAGCTCGGGTTTGTGTTTCAAAACCTCTTTGGTCCCTCCAAGCCACGCTTGGTTTTGTTTCTTTGGGACCTCCCGTGGACCTCTCCATGCTCTCTCGGAACCCCTGAGATCTCTTGGGCGCTCCAGAGTCTCTCTGGACCTCCCAAATACTTTGGGACCCTCCTAGACCTCCTCGTGGCTATTTGGACCTCCCTTGTGTCCAAATAGACCTCCCTCTGTCCCTGCGGACTTTTCTGTGTCCTTCGGACCTTCTTCGTGTCCTTTAAGACCTCCCCTTGTTGAGATCTAGCCGCTCAGACCTCCCCTTGTTGAGATCTAGCCGTCCAGGTCCTCCCTTAGTTGGATTCAAAGGTTCCGACCTCCTTAGGTCCAAGACCTCCTTAGCGCTTAGACCCATCTTTGACTCGCGTGGCTGTATCGCTTGAGGCCTTGCCTTCTTAACCTTAGGACCATCCGATGTGGTTTGGATGGCACGATCCTAAGAACACGTTAGTTTGGTCCTAACGTTCCTATCCTTTTGGGCCGCCTGATTTCAATCGAGCAGCTCTGCTTTCTTCTTAGCGTTTGCCTTTGTTTCCGGACCTCCTCTGGTTGTTTTGCAAAGACCACCTCCCGGTCCTTCTTTGGTCTTTTATAAGGACCACCTCCTAAATCAGATATTCTGTTGGTCGACCTCCCTGCACCCTTTGATCTGGACCGTTGAGGTCCTCCCTTGAAATCTTTACCCTTAGACCTCCCTTGTGCAGTCTCGGCGTCGAGACCTCTTCGTTTTGAGCTTTGAGGACCTCTTGTCCGGGACCTCCCCTCTCGAGTGTTTTGGACCTCTTGCCCAGACCTCACAAAGGTCTTTGGCGGATGACCCTTGCGGTGGGGCCACCTCTTTGATTTGTGGTGCACCCTTTTGGTAGCCCCACTTGCCCCCCTCTTCACCTTGTAATTATTGCTCTTGCCTCGAGAACTCATGCGCATTTAATAGGTGTCGGGTCACATTAAATGCATCTACATCTGAGTACTTTATTCAATTCTTTTAGGGCAAGCCTTACCCTAGTTGTCCCGATTGCCTACACCTCACCGAGTTTTTCCTTGTGGTGCACACTACCAACTCGGCTATATAAAGCTCGGGCGGGCGACCTTTGTAACCTGTTGCTCATTTCTTCCTTCCTGCCTCACCGCTTTCGGTCCTTCCTTGCATAAGACCTTCCTCAGAGATCTTTGAGGTCGTGTTAAGCCTCTTGGTTTCCTTTTGGTGAGTTGGTTTGAGTTCTTTCTGGTTCTTTTGAAGTTCCTTGGCTTAGTGTGGTTTTGCTTAATTGATTTTCTTGCTAACGTGTAGATCATTTAGATTGAGGAGATCTTGGACCCGACCCTCTCTCTTGAAGGCTCTCATTTGCTTGACCAAGGCAAGCCATGCAGACCCCTTTGATCATCTTGAACCAAGTTTCAGTAAATGTATTTTGGTTTTACTTTATCATGCATGGCTATGTTTATATGAAAATGGTTTGGGCGTAGTTACTTGCCTACTTGTCGTTATGCCTCCTTCATACCTTGTCTCCATCATGTTTTCATGTTCACCTTGTGAGCCTTAGGGTGGATATTTAGTTGGTGTTCTTTGTTATTTGCCAACATGGGGGACCGTGAGGTCTTTATAGCCTTGCTTAGAATAATTGGTTGAACGTATCATGCTTCATCTCTAATAATCTTGACTAATAAATATGAAATGTGTGGTGGTGCCATTGTTGAGCAACTATGGCGGGGCGCCTAAGTCAGGTTGTTATCTGTGGTGTGAGATCACTTGGTTAAAAAAATTGTTGTGCCAAGACTGGGTGGTCTTTTGGCATGGGTTAATACAAATGGTTTTGCTGAGGCAAGAAGGTAGGGAGTGAGTAGTGGGTGCTATGCACAGCTGGGTTTGTGGAAGTCTTGCCTTAGCACGATTAAGGACTTCACTTTGTGTCTGTTGAACTGGGCCAAACAGTGCAACCACAAGATCATTTTATGGGAATGGTCTCAGGGTGAATAATTAGCAATGGGTTGGCTTGGGGCTGTTGTGGTTGAGCGTGTGATTCGTTGGCGCAAGAGGGGGCACCCCATAACCCTGCGGACTTCTAGACCACAGGAGGGGATTGCGAAACCTTAGCGGGCAGCCTGAGTCAGTTCAAAGCTTTGTAAAGGCCTTGCCGCGCTCTCTAGACTGCTCACCTTAGGAAGTGAGCAAGGGTGACCGGAACCCGTCCCGCTAGAGAGATCGTGGATTGTGGGTAAAGTTGTACACCTCTGCAGAGTGTAAAGATCTATTCAATAGCCAAGTCCTTGGTCATGGACATGCTCGATGAAATGGTGCAAGGGGTAGCTGTTTCAAAAGCTTGTGCCATTTGGACACTTCCGCGAGATGTCTTGGCTTTGCCTCAAGAGACCTTGGCCGGCTCCAGAGGGGTCAAGGTTGGCTCGGGTAGTGGTCGGGGTTGGTTTGGACCTCTGGAGTGGGTGCTCTGGAGTGGGTTTTGGGTAAGGACACAGTCACGGGTGTGGCCTAACTCCTTCATTTTGGTAGTGGTCTGTGAGTTGGTGCTCACCCCACCTTTTAAACATCAAAAGTATTATGTATTATAGTTTTACTTTCTTTGCCTTTTCAATCTATTATTGCTATTATTGTCAACCTTGGCTTTTGTGCAAACTAACCATACAACTCTCCATTGGTAAACCCTACATGTATATTATTGCATCTTTGCCTCCTGTGACTTGCTGAGTACATTCCAAGTACTCATGGCTTAAGCCCTGTGTCAAAGCAGATTATGAAGATGACCAAGTGCAGGGCAGTGCAGACCTCTTCGAGGAGGAGTTCTTTGGCGACTAAGCTGCCTAGGATGTCCTCCACCCGACAGCCTGTGGTGCTTGTTGGATGGCTTTTATGTGTTTGGTGTTTGAGCCCTAGAGCTCCTGTTGCAGATTGTAAGTCCTTGCTGGTTTTGTAAGCCCTCAGTGGCAGACCTCTTGTTTACAAGCTTGACCATAAGGTCCTGCCTTATATATATTAAGTTATTTTGTCTACTTCATCTTTGTTTGACCTCGTGGTTGTGATGTTAGCTTGTGTTCTTGTGTGAGCTAGCTTTGTTGTCACAGGACTAGTTCGCTTGCACAGGACAGGACCACTGTGGAGGTCCCACGGGACTTAGCCTTTGGAGGTCCTCGGACCCCTCTAGTGATGTGCTGGAGGTGCTACTGAGTGGGTGGTGGCCTAGACCTCCGGGAGGTCCTTTAGACCTCCCGGGAGGTCATGGGAGGGTTAAGACCTCCAGGAGGTCCTTTAGACCTCTGGGAGGTCTGTGAGACTCCTCAGTATAGCACCATCGGTGCTACCACTCCTTGTGGTGGCTCTGCCGAGCAAAAAAAAAAGGTGCTCCTGACCTCCTTTGGTGCATCACGAGGTGGGTCGTCACAGTTAGTATCGAGCCTTGGTCGGTCAGAGGGGCGTGGCCATAGGTAGAAAAGGTCGATTTAGTTCGATTCAAAAATTATTTTCTAAAAGCAAATCAACTTAAAATTTATTTGGAGGTTCTCTCCTTGTTCTGGCTCTATGCTGCCCTTAACTTGTCCAAATCATTTCTTACCCTGTTCTACTTCAATCTTAACTCCCTCTTTAGTTCTGTTACCTTACTCTTGCTGGAACCTCAATTTTTAAGTCTAATTTGACCTCCTTGCCTTTATAATTTCTATAGGACCGACTATGGTAAGGTTAGGGTTAGTGGTCCTATTCTGAGTCTCGCCTAGCTTGTGTCTTTAAGACCCTGCTTTTGAAGCTTTGGTTGCCTCTTTTGGCCTTCTCTGCCTTTTGGTTCTCTCTTGGGTTTAACCTAGTTACCCCTTTTAGATGCTCTATCTTTCTCTCTCGATCCCTCTTATCCTCTATGCTTTCTGTCTTACCTATTAAGCCTTTAGAGTTTTGTCCAGATGGTGCAGACTCGGCGATCCACAAGTCGTAGTGAGCCCCAGGCGCTTGCCTCCACCTCCACCGCCTCCGGTGGCGACAGAATGACCCGGTTTTGGGCGGTTTATGGCGGCACAAGCCCAAATGATGAGCTCCATGATGCGAGAATATGAACCAGATTATGGCTCAACAAAGCCGCACCACCAATGCTTTACTTGCCATGATGAGTCGAGTAGTCAAGCGGCAGCCTCACCCCCTCCACCCCCAAATCACCATCAATCAAAGTCATCGAGTTCATGAAGACACGCCCACTACATTCAAGCTCCCTGAGCCATTAGATGCAGATGACTGGCCGAGATCAACCGAGAAAAGTTGGATATTGCTCACTGTGAAGACAGGAGAAGGTTTTGTTTGCCTCACACCAACCGGAAGGACTGCGGTGAGTGGTGGGACACATTTGTGCCTCACATGTCAATTCCCCAGAGGATCACTTAGGCGGTCTGCGGTGCTTTTACACTGCATGTCCCGATGGGAAGGTAGAGATGAAAAAGGAAGAGTTTAGAGAGCTCAAGCAAGGCAAAGATGTCGGTGGCGAGTATCTCACAAAGTTCACCCAATTGTCACGTTATGCTCGTGAAGATGTGGCTACGGATGATGCACGGCAGAAGCGCTTCAAGCGAGGCCTCCATCCCAATTTAAAAGTTCAAGTTGTTGGCAACGACTACCCTGATTTTCAGCATATGGTGAACAAGGCAATGCTCATTGAGGAGTCCCAAGAGAACTCTCTGAGTCCTTCAAGAGAAAGGTGCCACCTCCGATTCTCAAAGAAAGACCTCCCAAATACCACAAAGCTTTTGTGCAAGACCAACCCAAGCGCCAAGGACCTCTGGACCTCCCAGGACCTCTGTCAAGACCTCCTTGTGCTTGACCCAGCGCCGCCTCCCATGGCAAAGACAAGTCAACCCAGCGACCCCACAAAGGCGGGGATCACTGTTCAAGTGTCACCAAGTGGGTTATTTTGCCAACCAATGCCCACTAAAGACCGACCCGACTGCCAAGACCTCAACTTCAGACCTCCTCGGCCAAGACCTCTCAAGCAACAGGACCTTCTCAAGCTAGGACCTCCCAGTCCTTTGGAAGGGGCCGAGTGAACCATGTTGCAGTGGAAGAAGCTCAGACCTCCTCGGACGTGGTGCTAGGTATGTTCCTAGTAAATTCAGTGCCACCGCGGTTTTGTTTGACTCTGGAGCCTCCCATTCGTTTATTTCTCGGGGTTTTGCTTGCAAAGCACCGGTTTGAAGTTGTTGCTCTTAAGTCGACCTTGTTGGTTCAATCCCGGTTGAAATTAAGCCGAACCGGGTTGTCCACAAGTGAAAATGGTCATAGAAGGAGTAGAATTTCTAGCCAATCTTATCCTTTTGGACACCAGATCCTAGATGTGATTTTGGGTATGGATGGCTAGCTAACCACCATGCCATGTTGGATTGTGGCGGCAAAAGTATCTCTTTGACCAGCCACAGTGGTGCCATTTGTGAAGTTTTCGGCCACTTGAAGCTCCAAGGAGCCCTATCTTGTAGTACTCGAGTTCAAGCGTTGGAAGATGTCCCTGTTGTCAAAGAATTTGTGGATGTGTTCCCTGATGAGCTCCCAGGAATGCCTCCAGACAGAGACCTTGAATTTGTCATTAATCTTGTTCCAGGGACCTCCCCCATCTCCAAAAGACCCTACAGATTGCATGTTGATGGTCATGTGGAGTTGAAGAAGCAGTTGGAAGACTTGTAGAGCAAAGGTTTTATTAGACCTAGCTCCTCACCTTGGGGAGCCCCAGTGATTTTTGTGCCTAAAAAGGATGGCACTCAAAGGATGTGTGTGGACTATAGAGCTCTCAATGATGTCACCATCAAGAACAAGTATCCTTTGCCAAGAATTGATGATTTGTTTGACCAATTGAAGGGAGCTGCTGTGTTTTCCAAGATAGATTTGAGGACAGGATATCACCAACTCAAGATTCGCAAGGAAGACATCCCTAAGACATCTTTTTCAACTAGGTATGGGTTGTTTGAGTTCACTGTCATGTCTTTTGGGTTGACCAATGCCCCTGCCTATTTCATGAATTTGATGAACCGAGTGTTCATGGACTATCTAGACAAGTTTGTCATCGTGTTTATCGATGACATTCTAGTCTATTCCAAAAGTGAAGAGGAGCATGCTAGTCATCTCTTTTCGGTTTTGGAGAAGCTGAGAGCTCATCAGCTCTTTGCCAAGTTCAACAAGTGTGAGTTTTGGCTAAAAGAAGTGGTCTTTTTGGGGCATGTTTTGTCAAAAGAAGGAGTGTCTGTCAACCCTAGTAAGGTTCAAGATGTGCTCAATTGGGAACCCCCTAGGACAATGCCTCAAGTCAGGAGTTTTCTTGGCATGGCGGTTACTCTGAAGGTTTATTGAAGGCTTCTCCGGATTGCAAGACCTCTCACTAGTTGTTGAAGAAAGAAAAGAAGTTTCTTTGGACCTCCGAGTGTGATCAAAGCTTCCAAGAGCTCAAGAAAAAGTTAACTTCTGCCCCAGTGTTGGTTCTCCCAGATGTCAGGAAGGATTTTAAAGTCTTTTGTGATGCATCAAAACAAGGACTTGGCTGTGTTCTAATGCAAGACAGAAGAGTGGTGGCTTATGCCTCAAGACAATTGAAGCCCCATGAAGTAAATTACCCTACTCATGACCTAGAGTTGGCTGCTGTGGTGCACGCTTTAAAGATTTGGCGCCATTACCTCATAGGTAATAGGTGTGAAATCTATACGGACCACAAAAGCCTAAAGTACATCTTTACTCAAGCAGATTTAAATTTGAGGCAGAGAAGGTGGCTAGAGCTTATTAAAGACTACAATGTGGGAATCCATTACCACCCAGGCAAGGCCAATGTGGTGGCAGATGCCTTGAGCAGGAAAGTTTATGCCAATACTTTGATGATCAAGGAGAGCCAACCTACCTTGCATAAGGAATTCTTGAAGCTTAGACTTGAGTTAGTTGAGGAAGGGTTTTTGGCAGCTCTTGAAGTGCAACCTACTTTGCAAAAACAGATCAAGGCAGCTCAAGTTGGAGATGCTGGCATCCAAGAAATCAAGACCAACTTAAGAGAAGGGAAGGCTACCAGGTTTTCTGAAGATGGACAGGGGGCGGTTTGGTTTGATAAAAGGCTCTGTGTGCCCAATAACACCGAGCTCAAAGAGGTAATACTTAAGGAAGCCCATGAAGCATTGTATTCTATACATCCAGGAGCTACAAAAATGTACCAAGACATTAAGGAGTTGTACTGGTGGCCGAAAATGAAGAAGGAAATAGCAGATTTTGTGGCCAAATGTGACACTTGCCAAAAGGTTAAGGCAGTGCACCAAAGACCTGGAGGACTTTTAGTACCTTTACCCATACACGAGTGGAAATGGGAAGAGGTCGGCATGGATTTCATAACTGGTCTACCTCGCACTCCAAGTGGTTTTGATTCTATTTGGGTCATAGTGGATAGGTTAACAAAAATGGCTCACTTTATTCTGTGAAGACTACTTATTCTCGGAGACAAGTCCGGCAAATCTACATGGCAAAAGTTGTGTGCCTACATGGTGTTCCAAAGAAGATAGTCTCAGACAGAGGATCTCAGTTCACCTCAAAGTTTTGGCAAAAGCTACATGATGCCTTGGGCACAGACCTTAATTTCAGTACGGCGTACCACCCACAAACAGATGGCCAAACTGAGAGAGTTAATCAAGTCCTTGAGGACATGCTAAGAGCTTGCGCCTGGAAAGGCAATCTAGTTGGGACAAGATGTTGCCATATCTGCGAATTTTCCTACAATAACAACTACTGCGAGCCTTCAAATGTCCCTTTTGAAGCTATTTATGGGAGGAAATGTAGGACTCCCTTGTACTGGACAGAATCGGGTGAAGGTCAAGTTGTTCGCCCAGACCTACTAAAAGAAGCCGAAGATCAAGTAAGGTCAATAAGGGAGAAGCTAAGGGCTGCTCAAACACGGCAAAAGAGCTACGCAGATGTTAGACGTCGAGACCTAGCTTTTGTTCCAGGAGACCAAGTCTACCTCAAAGTGTCACCTCTCAAGGGTATGCAGCGGTTCAGAGTTAGTGGAAAGCTTGCTCCAAGGTTTATTGGACCCTTTCCAGTCCTTGCCCGAAGGGGTGAAGTAGCCTACAAGTTGGGCCTCCCTCCTCAGCTCGCTGGAGTCCACAATGTGTTCCATGTCTCCCAGTTGAAGAAATGCTTGCGAGTGCCAGAGGACCAGATGCCTTTAGAAGCTGTGGATCTCCAAGAAGACCTCACCTACAAAGAGCAACCCATCAAAATCTTGGATGTGTCAGAAAGAGTTACTAGGAGCAAGACCACCAAGCTGTGCAAGGTGCAATGGAGCAACCACTCTGAAGCCGAGGCAACTTGGGAACGTGAAGAGGACCTCAAGAAGGAGTTCCCCCACCTATTCCCTAGCTCAACCTGAATCTCGGGGTCGAGATTCCCTTAAGGGTTGAAGGTTTGTAACGTCCCGTTTCTCTTAAGTTTCTTGCCTGGTTTTCAAAATAAAAGTAACCATTTGGCTTTATTGAGAATCCAAAGCTTAACCTGACGTTTTGAAATCTGGAGAGTTCAATTGGAATTAATTAAACCTTAACTAAGTTCTTTGTTGGTGTTCCTTCTTTGTTTGAGCCTCTCTGTGTGTCCACGGTTTGTCTCTTCTCTCTTAACTTCCTTTGTTGGGTCAATCTCTTTGAGATCCGACCTCTCTCTATCTCCCTCTGTTGGGACCTCCCAGTGCTTGGGTTTTCCTCAAAGACCCAGCTCAGTTTGTGTTTCAAAACCTCTTTGGTCCCTCCAAGCCACGCTTGGTTTTGTTTCTTTGGGACCTCCGTGGACCTTTCCACGCCTCTCTAACCCCCGAGATCTCTTGGGCACTCGAGTCTCTCTCGACCTCCTAAGCGCCCTTTTGGGACCCTCCTAGACCTCCTCGTGGCTATTTGGACCTCCCTTGTGTCCAAATAGACCTCCCTCTCTCCTCATGACTTTTTCAGTGTCCTTCGGACCTTCTTGGCGTCCTTTAGTCCAGTCCTCCCTTAGTTGGATCCAAAGGTTCCGACCTCCTTAGGTCCAAGACCTCCTTAGCGCTTGGACCCATCTTTGACTCTCGTGGTCAGACGCTTGAGGCCTTGCCTTCTTAACCTTAGGACCATCCGATGTGGTTTGGATGGCCCGATCCTAAGGGCACGTTAGTTTGGTCCAACGTTCCTATCCTTTTTGGCCGCCTGGATTTTTAATCGAACAGCTCTCTTTCTTCTGCTTTGCCTTTGTTTCCGGACCTCCTCTGGTTGTTTTGCAAAGACCACCTCCCGGTCCTTCTTTGGTCTTTTGTAAGGACCACCCTCCTTAATCAGATATTCTGCTGGTCGACCTCCCTGCACCCTTTGATCTGGACCGCTGAGGTCCTCCCTTGAAATCTTTACCCTTAGACCTCCCTTGTGCAGTCCGAGCATCAGACCTCTTCGTTTTGAGCTTTGAGGACCTCTTGTCCAGACCTCCCCTCTCGAGTGTCTTGGACCTCTTGCCCAGACCTCACAAAGGTCTTTGGCGGATGACCCTTGCGGTGGGGCCACCTCTTTCACTTGTGGTGCACCCTTTGACTGCCCCACTTGCCCCCCCTCTTCACCTTGTAATTATTGCTCTTGCCTCGAGAACTCATGGCGCATTTAATAGGTGTCGGATCACATTAAATGCGCCACATCCGAGGTACTTTTATTTCAATTCTTTTAGGGCAAGCCTTGCCCTAGTTGTCCCGATTGCCTACACCTCACCGAAGTTTTTCCTTGTGGTGCACACTACCAACTCGGCTATATAAAGCACAGGGCGGGCCACCTTTGTAACTCGTTGCTCATTTCTTCCTTCCTCGCTCACCGCCGGTCCTTCCTTGCAAGACCTTCCCAGAGATCTTTGAGGTCGTGTTAAGCCTCTTGGTTTCCTTTTGGCTGAGTTGGTTTGAGTTCTTTCTGGTTCTTTTGAAGTTCCTTGGCTTAGTGTGGTTTTGCTTAATTGATTTTCTTGCGAACGTGTAGATCACGAGATTGAGGAGATCTTGGACCCAGCCCTCTCTACTGAAGGCTCTCCGCTGCTTGACCAAGGCAAGCCACAGACCCCTTTTGATCATCTTGAACCAAGTTTCGTAAATGTATTTCGGTTTTACTTTATCATGCATGGCTATGTTTATATGAAAATGGTTTGGGCCGTAGTTACTTGCCTACTTGCTGTTATGCCTCCTTCATACCTTGTCTCCATCATGTTTTCATGTTCACCTTGTGAGCCTTAGGGTGGATATTTAGTTGGTGTTCTTTGTTATTTGCCAACATGGGGGACCGTAGGTCTTTATAGCCTTGCTTAGAATACGTGGTTCGAACGTATCATGCTTCATCTCTAATAATCTTGACTAATAAATATGAAATGTGTGGCTGGTGCCATTGTTGAGCGACTATGGCGGGGCGCCTAAGTCAGTGTTGGTCGTGGTGTGAGATCACTTGGTTAAAATTGTTGTGCCAAGACTGGGTGGTCTTTTGGCATGGGTTAATACAAATGGTTTTGCCGAGGCAAGAAGGTAGGGAGTGAGTAGTGGGTGCTATGCACACTGGGTTTGTGGAAGTCTTGCCTTAGCACGATTAAGGACTTCACTTTGTGTCATTGAACTGGGCCAAACAAAGGCAACCACAAGATCATTTTATGGGAATGGTCTGGCTGAATAATTAGCAATGGGTTGGCTTGGGGCTGTTGTGGTTGAGCGTGTGATTCGTTGGCGCAGAGGGGCACCCATAACCTGCGGACTTCTAGACCACAGGAGGGGATTATGAAACCTTAGCGGGCAGCAAAGTCGGTTCAAAGCTTTGTAAAGGCCTTGCCAAGCTCTCTAGACTGCTCACCTTAGGAAGTGAGCAAGGGTGACCGAACCCGCCCGCTAGAGAGATCGTGGATTGTGGGTAAAGTTGTACACCTCTGCAGAGTGTAAAGATCTATTCAATAGCCAAGTCCTTGGTCATGGACATGCTCGGTGAAATGGTGCAAGGGTAGCTGTTTCAAAAGCTTGTGCCATCGGACACTTCCGCGAGATGTCTTGGCTTTGCCTCAAGAGACCTTGGCCGGCTCCAGAGGGGTCAAGGTTGGCTCGGTAGTGGTCCAGGTTGGTTTGGACCTCTGGAGTGGGTGCTCTGAGTGGGTTTTGGTAAGGACACGTCACGGGTGTGACCTAACTCCTTCATTTTGGTAGTGGTACGTGAGTTGGTGCTCACCCCACCTTTTTAAACATCAAAAGTATTATGTATTATAGTTTTACTTTGCTGCCTTTTCAATCTATTATTGCTATTATTGTCAACCTTGGCTTTTGTGCAAACTAACCATACAACTCTCCATTGGTAAACCCCTACATGTATATTATTGCATCTTTGCCTCCTGTGACTTGCTGAGTACATTCCAAGTACTCATGGCTTAAGCCCTGTGTCAAAGCAGATTATGAAGATGACCAAGTGCAGGGCAGTGCAGACCTCTTCGAGGAGGAGTTCTTTGGCGACTAAGCTGCCTAGGACGTCCTCCACCCGACAGCCTGTGGTGCTTGTTGGATGGCTTTTGCGTGTTTCGGTGTTTGAGCCCTAGAGCTCCCTGTTGCCAGTTGTAAGTCCTTGCTGGTTTTGTAAGCCCTCAGTGGCAGACCTCTTGTTTACAAGCTTGACCATAAGGTCCTGCCTTATATATATTAAGTTATTTTGTCTACTTCATCTTTGTTTGACCTCGTGGTTGTGATGTTAGCTTGTGTTCTTGTGTGAGCTAGCTCTGTTGTCCTGGGACTAGCTCAGTTGCACAGGGACAGGACCACCAGGAGGTCCCTCACGGACTTAGCCTGGGAGGTCCTGTCGGACCCCTCTAGTGATGTGCCTGGAGGTGCTACCGAGTGGGTGGTGGCCTAGACCTCCAGGAGGTCCTTTAGACCTCCTGGGAGGTCAGTGGCGGGCCAAGACCTCCAGGAGGTCCTTTAGACCTCCTGGGAGGTCCTGGCAGACCTCCTCGGTATAGCACCATGCGGTGCTACCACTCCTTGTGGTGGCTCTGCCGAGCAAAAAAAAAAAAGGTGCTCCCGGACCTCCTTTGGTGCATCACGAGGTGGGTCGTCACAGTTGGTATCAGAGCCTTGGTCGGTTGTAGGACGTGGCCATAGGTAGAAAAGGTCGATTTAGTTCGATTCAAAAATTATTTTCTAAAAGCAAATCAACTTAAAATTTATTTGGAGGTTCTCTCCTTGTTCTGGCTCTATGCTGCCCTTAACTTGTCCAAATCATTTCTTACCTTGTTCTACTTCAATCTTAACTCCCTCTTTAGTTCTGTTACCTTACTCTTGCTGGAACCTCAATTTTTAAGTCTAATTTGACCTACTTGCCTTTATAATTTCTATAGGACCGACTATGGTAAGGGTAGGGTTAGTGGACCTATTCTGAGTCTCGCCTAGCTTGTGTCTTTAAGACCCCTGTTTTGAAGCTTTGGTTGCCTCTTTTGGCCTCCTGGCCTTTTGGTTCTCTCTTGGGTTTAACCTAGTTACCCCTTTTAGATGCTCTATCTTTCTCTCTGATCCCTCTTGTCCTCTATGCTTTCTGTCTTACCTATTAAGCCTTTAGAGTTTTGTCCAGATAGTGCAGACTCGGCGATCCTACAAGTCGGGTGAGCCCAGGCGATTGCCTCCACCTCCACCGCCTCCGATGGCAACAGAACCCGGGTTTTGGGCGGTTTATGGCGCACAAGCCCAAATGATGAGCTCCATGATGCGAGAATATGAACCAGATTATGGCTCAACAAAGCCGCACCACCAATGCTTTACTTGCCATGATGAGTCGAGTAGTCAAGCGGCGGCCTCACCCCTCCACCCTGACTCACCATCAATCAAGGTCGTCGAGTTCATGAAGACACGCCCGGCTACATTTTCAAGCTCCCCGAGCCATTAGATGCGATGGTGGTGACATCAGCCGAGAAAAGTTGGATATTGCTCACCGTGAAGACAGGAGAAGGTTTTGTTTGCCTCACACCAACCGGAAGGACTGCGGTGAGTGGTGGGACACATTTTGTGCCTCACATCTTGACCCCAGGAGGATCACTTGGGCGGTCGCGCACTTTTAAGTCACTCGCATGTCCCGATGGGAAGGTAGAGATGAAAAAGGAAGAGTTTAGAGAGCTCAAGCAAGGCAAAGATGTCGGTGGCGAGTATCTCACAAAGTTCACCCAATTGTCACGTTATGCTCGTGAAGATGTGGCTACGGATGATGCACGGCAGAAGCGCTTCAAGCGAGGCCTCCATCCCAATTTAAAAGTTCAAGTTGTTGGCAACGATTACCCTGATTTCCAGCATATGGTGAACAAGGCAATGCTCATTGAGGAGTCCCGAAGAGAACTCTCTGAGTCCTTCAAGAGAAAGGTGCCACCCTCCAGTGCTCAGCAAAGACCTCCCCAGCGCCACAAAGCTTTTGTGCAGTACCAACCCAAGCGCCAAGGACCTCCTGGACCTCCCAGGACCTCTGTCAAGACCTCCTTGCCTTGACCAGCCAACCGCCTCCACTGGCAAAGACCAAGTCAACCCCAGCGACCCCCACAGCAGCGGGGATCACCTGTTTCAAGTGTCACCAAGTGGGTTATTTTGCCAACCAATGCCCACTAAAGACTGACCAGCCTGCAAAGACCTCAACTTCAGGACCTCCCTCGGCCAAGACCTCTCAAGCAACAGGACCTTCTCAAGCTAGGACCTCCCAGTCCTTTGGAAGAGGCCGAGTGAACCATGTTGCGATGGAAGAAGCTCGAGACCTCCTCGGGCGTGGTGCTAGGTATGTTCCTAGTAAATTCGATTGCAGTGCGAGCTTTTGTTTGACTCTGGAGCCTCCCATTCGTTTATTTCTCGGGGTTTTGTTTGCAAAGCACCGGTTTGAGTTGTTGCTCTTAAGTCGACCTTGTTGGTTCAATCCCGGTTCTGAATTAAGCACGAACGGGGTTGTCCACAAGTGAAAATGGTCATAGAAGGAGTAGAATTTCTAGCCAATCTTATCCTTTTGGACACCAGATCCTAGATGTGATTTTGGGTATGGGTGGCTAGCTAACCACCATGCCATGTTGGATTGTGGCGGCAAAAGTATCTCTTTGACCAGCCCTGGTGGTGCCACTGTGAAGTTTTCGGCCACTTCAGAGAAGCTCCAAGGAGCCCTATCTTGTAGTACTCGAGTTCAAGCATTGGAAGATGTCCCTGTTGTCAAAGAATTTGTGGATGTGTTCCCTGATGAGCTCCCAGGAATGCCTCCAGACAGAGACCTTGAATTTGTCATTAATCTTGTTCGAGGACCTCCCCATCTCCAAAAGACCCTCTGATTGCATGTTGATGGTCATGTGGAGTTGAAGAAGCGATTGGAAGACTTGTAGAGCAAAGGTTTTATTAGACCTAGCTCCTCACCTTGGGGAGCCCTGTGATTTTGTGCCTAAAAGGATGGCACTCAAAGGATGTGTGTGGACTATAGAGCTCTCAATGATGTCACCATCAAGAACAAGTATCCTTTGCCAAGAATTGATGATTTGTTTGACCAATTGAAGGGAGTCTTTGTGTTTTCCAAGATAGATTTGAGGACGAGGATATCACCAACTCAAGATTCGCAAGGAAGACATCCTAAGACATCTTTTTCAACTAGGTATGGGTTGTTTGAGTTCACTGTCATGTCTTTTGGGTTGACCAATGCCCCTGCCTATTTCATGAATTTGATGAACCGAGTGTTCATGGACTATCTAGACAAGTTTGTCATCGTGTTTATCGATGACATTCTAGTCTATTCCAAAAGTGAAGAGGAGCATGCTAGTCATCTCTTTTCGGTTTTGGAGAAGCTGAGAGCTCATCAGCTCTTTGCCAAGTTCAACAAGTGTGAGTTTTGGCTAAAAGAAGTGGTCTTTTTGGGGCATGTTTTGTCAAAAGAAGGAGTGTCTGTCAACCCTAGTAAGGTTCAAGATGTGCTCAATTGGGAACCCCCTAGGACAATGCCTCAAGTCAGGAGTTTTCTTGGCATGGCCGGTTACTACAGAAGGTTTATTGAAGGCTTCTCCCGGATTGCAAGACCTCTCACTAGTTGTTGAAGAAAGAAAAGAAGTTTCTTTGGACCTCCGAGTGTGATCAAAGCTTCCAAGAGCTCAAGAAAAAGTTAACTTCTGCCCCAGTGTTGGTTCTCCCAGATGTCAGGAAGGATTTTGAAGTCTTTTGTGATGCATCAAAACAAGGACTTGGCTGTGTTCTAATGCAAGACAGAAGAGTGGTGGCTTATGCCTCAAGACAATTGAAGCCCCATGAAGTAAATTACCCTACTCATGACCTAGAGTTGGCTGCTGTGGTGCACGCTTTAAAGATTTGGCGCCATTACCTCATAGGTAATAGGTGTGAAATCTATCTGACCACAAAAGCCTAAAGTACATCTTTACTCAAGCATTTAAATTTGAGGCGAGAAGGTGGCTAGAGCTTATTAAAGACTACAATGTGGGAATCCATTACCACCTGTGCAAGGCCAATGTGGTGGCGATGCCTTGGCGAGAAAGTTTATGCCAATACTTTGATGATCAAGGAGAGCCAACCTACCTTGCATAAGGAATTCTTGAAGCTTAGACTTGAGTTAGTTGAGGAAGGGTTTTGGCGGCTCTTGAAGTGCAACCTACTTTGCAAAAAGCAGATCAAAGGCGCTCAAGTTGGAGATCTTGGCATCCAAGAAATCAAGACCAACTTAAGAGAAGGGAAGGCTACCAGGTTTTCTGAAGATGGACAGGGGGCGGTTTGGTTTGATAAAAGGCTCTGTGTGCCCAATAACACCGAGCTCAAAGAGGTAATACTTAAGGAAGCCCATGAAGCATTGTATTCTATACATCCAGGAGCTACAAAAATGTACCAAGACATTAAGGAGTTGTACTGGTGGCCGAAAATGAAGAAGGAAATAGCAGATTTTGTGGCCAAATGTGACACTTGCCAAAAGGTTAAGGCAGTGCACCAAAGACCTGGAGGACTTTTAGTACCTTTACCCATACCCGAGTGGAAATGGGAAGAGGTCGGCATGGATTTCATAACTGGTCTACCTCGTACCCAAGCTGGTTTTGATTCTATTTGGGTCATAGTGGATAGGTTAACAAAATGGCTCACTTTATTCTGTGAAGACTACTTATTCTCGGAGACAAGTCAGCGAAATCTACATGGCAAAAGTTGTGTGCCTACATGGTGTTCCAAAGAAGATAGTCTCGAGACGAGAGGATCTCGAGTTCACCTCAAAGTTTTGGCAAAAGCTACATGATGCCTTGAGCACAGACCTTAATTCGATCGGCGTACCACCCACAAGCAGATGGCCAACCGAGAGAGTTAATCAAGTCCTTGAGGACATGCTAAGAGCTTGCGCTCTGGAAAGGCAATCTAGTTGGGACAAGATGTTGCCATATGCAGAATTTTCCTACAATAACAACTACCAAGCGAGCCTTCAAATGTCCCCTTTTGAAGCTATTTATGGGAGGAAATGTAGGACTCCCTTGTACTAGACAGAATCGGGTGAAGGTCAAGTTGTTCGCCCAGACCTACTAAAAGAAGCCGAAGATCAAGTAAGGTCAATAAGGGAGAAGCTAAGGGCTGCTCAAACACGGCAAAAGAGCTACGCAGATGTTAGACGTCGAGACCTAGCTTTTGTTCGAGAGACCAAGTCTACCTCAAAGTGTCACCTCTCAAGGGTATCTGGCGGTTCAGAGTTAGTGGAAAGCTTGCTCCAAGGTTTATTGGACCCTTTCGATCCTTGCAGAAGGGTGAAGTAACCTACAAGTTGGGCCTCCCTCCTCATTTCATTTGGAGTCCACAATGTGTTCCATGTCTCCCGATTGAAGAAATGCTTGCGAGTGCGGAGGACGGATGCCTTTAGAAGTCAGTGGATCTCCAAGAAGACCTCACCTACAAAGAGCAACCCATCAAAATCTTGGATGTGTCGAGAAGAGTTACTAGGAGCAAGACCACCAAGGCATGCAAGGTGCAATGGAGCAACCACTCTGAGCCGAGGCAACTTGGGAGCGTGAAGAGGACCTCAAGAAGGAGTTCCCCACCTATTCCTAGCTCAACTTTGAATCTCGGGTCGAGATTCCCTTAAGGAGTTGAAGGTTTGTAACGTCCCGTTTCTCTTAAGTTTCTTGCCCGGTTTTCAAAATAAAAGTAACCATTTGGCTTTATTGAGAATCAAAGCTTAACTTTGGCGTTTTGAAATCTGGAGAGTTCAATTGGAATTAATTAAACCTTAACTAAGTTCTTTGTTGGTGTTCCTTCTTTGTTTGAGCCTCTCTGTGTGTCCCCAGGGTTTGTCTCTTCTCTCTTAACTTCCTTTGTTGGGTTTGAATCTCTTTGAGATCGAGACCTCTCTCTATCTCCCCTCTGTTGGGACCTCCCGTGCTTGGGTTTTCTGTTAAAGACCAGCTCGGGTTTGTGTTTCAAAACCTCTTTGGTCCCTCCAAGCCACGCTTGGTTTTGTTTCTTTGGGACCTCCCGTGGACCTTTCCACGCTCTCTCGGAACCCCTGAGATCTCTTGGGCACTCCAGAGTCTCTCTGGACCTCCTAGCGCCCCTTTTGGGACCCTCCTAGACCTCCTCGTGGCTATTTGGACCTCCCTTGTGTCCAAATAGACCTCCCCTCTCCTCTGCGGACTTTTACGTGTCCTTGGACCTTCTTGGCGTCCTTTAGTCCGTGTCCTCCCTTAGTTGGATCCAAGGTTCCGACCTCCTTAGGTCCAAGACCTCCTTAGCGCTTGGACCCATCTTTGACTCTCGTGGTCAGTATCGCTTGAGGCCTTGCCTTCTTAACCTTAGGACCATCCGATGTGGTTTGGATGGCCCGATCCTAAGAACACGTTAGTTTGGTCGAACGTTCCTATCCTTTTTGGGCCGCCCGATTTTAATCGAGCAGTTACCTTTCTTCTTGCTGCGTTTGCCTTTGTTTCAGGACCTCCTCTGGTTGTTTTGCAAAGACCACCTCCCGGTCCTTCTTTGGTCTTTTATGAGACCACCCTCCTAAATCGGGATATTCTGTTGGTGGGGACCTCCCTGCACCCTTTGATCTGGACCGTTGAGGTCCTCATGAAATCTTTACCCTTAGACCTCCCTTGTGCAGTCGAGCGTCGAGACCTCTTCGTTTTGAGCTTTGAGGACCTCTTGTCCGGGACCTCCCCTCTCGAGTGTCTTGGACCTCTTGCCCGAGACCTCACAAAGGTCTTTGGCCGAGGATGACCCTTGCGGTGGGGCCACCTCTTTGACTTGTGGTGCACCCTTTTGGTGGCCCCACTTGCCACCCCTCTTCACCTTGTAATTATTGCTCTTGCCTCGAGAACTCATGCGCATTTAATAGGTGTCGGGTCACATTAAATCTGATCACATCTGAGTACTTTATTCAATTCTTTTAGGGCAAGCCTTGCCCTAGTTGTCCCGATGCCTACACCTCATTTGAGTTTTTCCTTGTGGTGCACACTACCAACTCGGCTATATAAAGCACAGGCGGGCCAGCCTTTGTAACTTTGTTGCTCATTTCTTCCTTCCTGCCTCACCGCTTTCGGTCCTTCCTTGCGCAAGACCTTCCCAGGGAGATCTTTGAGGTGTGTTAAGCCTCTTGGTTTCCTTTTTGGTGAGTTGGTTTGAGTTCTTCTGGTTCTTTTGAAGTTCCTTGGCTTAGTGTGGTTTTGCTTAATTGATTTTCTTATGACGTGTAGATCACGAGATTGAGGAGATCTTGGACCCGACCCTCTCTCTTGAAGGCTCTCCATTTGCTTGACCAAGGCAAGCCACAGACCCTTTTGATCATCTTGAACCAAGTTTAAGTAAATGTATTTCGGTTTTACTTTATCATGCATGGCTATGTTTATATGAAAATGGTTTGGGCGTAGTTACTTGCCTACTTGTTTGTTATGCCTCCTTCATACCTTGTCTCCATCATGTTTTCATGTTCACCTTGTGAGCCTTAGGGTGGATATTTAGTTGGTGTTCTTTGTTATTTGCCAACATGGGGGCCAGTAGGTCTTTATAGCCTTGCTTAGAATCGTGGTTGAGCGTATCATGCTTCATCTCTAATAATCTTGACTAATAAATATGAAATGTGTGGTGGTGCCATTGTTGGCGACTATGGCGGGGCGCCTAAGTCAGTTGACTGTGGTGTGAGATCACTTGGTTAAAATTGTTGTGCCAAGACGGGTGGTCTTTTGGCATGGGTTAATACAAATGGTTTCTTTGAGGCAAGAAGGTAGGGAGTGAGTAGTGGGTGCTATGCACATTTGGGTTTGTGGAAGTCTTGCCTTAGCACGATTAAGGACTTCACTTTGTGTGCATTGAGCTGGGCCAAGCAATTGCAACCACAAGATCATTTATGGGAATAGTGCAGGCTGAATAATTAGCAATGGGTTGGCTTGGGGCTGTTGTGGTTGGCGTGTGATTCGTTGGCGCAGAGGGCACCCATAACCTGCGGACTTCTAGACCACGAGGAGGATTGCGAAACCTTAGCGGGCGGCAGAGTCGAGTTCAAAGCTTTGTAAAAGGCCTTGCCGCTCTCTAGGCTGCTCACCTTAGGAAGTGAGCAAGGGTGGCCGGAACCCGATCCCGCTAGAGAGATCGTGGATTGTGGGTAAGTTGTACACCTCTGCGAGTGTAAAGATCTATTCGAATAGCCAAGTCCTTGGTCATGGACATGCTTTCGATGAAATGGTGCAAGGGTAGCTGTTTCAAAAGCTTGTGCCCTTTGGACACTTCATGAGATGTCTTGGCTTTGCCTCGAAGAGACCTTGGCGGCTCGGAGGGGTCAAGGTTGGCTCGGAGTAGTGGTCGAGGGGTTGGTTTGGACCTCTGGAGTGGGTGCTCTGAGTGGGTTTTGGGTAAGGACACAGTCACGGGTGTGGCCAGAACTCCTTCATTTTGGTAGTGGTTTGTGAGTTGGTGCTCACCCCACCTTTTAAACATCAAAAGTATTATGTATTATAGTTTTACTTTGCTGCCTTTTCAATCTATTATTGCTATTATTGTCAACCTTGGCTTTTGTGCAAACTAACCATACAACTCTCCATTGGTAAACCCCTACATGTATATTATTGCATCTTTGCCTCCTGTGACTTGCTGAGTACATTCCAAGTACTCATGGCTTAAGCCCTGTGTCCATGCAGATATGAAGATGACCAAGTGCGAGGCGGTCTGAGACCTCTTCGAGGAGGAGTTCTTTGGCGACTAAAATTGCCTAGGGCGTCCTCCACCCGGCACTGTGGTGCTTGTTGGATGGCTTTTGCGTGTTTGGTGTTTGAGCCCTAGAGCTCCTGTTGCGATTGTAAGTCCTTGCTGGTTTTGTAAGCCCTCGATGGCAGAACCTCTTGTTTACAAGCTTGACCATAAGGTCTGCCTTATATATATTAAGTTATTTTGTCTACTTCATCTTTGTTTGACCTCGTGGTTGTGATGTTAGCTTGTGTTCTTGTGTGAGCTAGCTCTGTTGTCCCGGGACTAGCTCGGTTGCGAGGGCAGGGACCACCAGGAGGTCCTCACGGGACTCTTTGGGAGGTCTGTCGGACCCCTCTAGTGATGTGCCTGGAGGTGCTACCGAGTGGGTGGTGGCCTAGACCTCCAGGAGGTCCTTTAGACCTCCTGGGAGGTCAGTGGCTGGCCAAGACCTCCAGGAGGTCCTTTAGACCTCCTGGGAGGTCCTGGCAGACCTCCTCGGTATAGCATCATGCGGTGCTACCACTCCTTGTGGTGGCTCTGCCGAGCAAAAAAAAAAGGTGCTCCCGGACCTCCTTTGGTGCATCACGAGGTGGGTCGTCACAATAACAACCCTACTCCTGTGTGTGTATGGTATTGAGTGTATTTTGAACAATCAGGGGAAAAACTAAGACTATTACAGATAGTGCTTGTCTTCCCGATGGCCCGATCTTCTTTCCCTTTCTCTGATTGCCGTCTTTTATAGTACGTGAAGGAGCGGCAGTTACTCCAGATAAAGCGGCGCCTTATTACCTCCCGTAACGAGCGCACGTTGGTAATAATCACCGGTGTATTAACTCCTCCACGTCGCTTAACAGCTATATACCAGAGATAATGGGGTATTACGTGTCATTACTCCATGAGAATAACGGATATGATGATTGTTTGAATCCTTAATCAATAAGACCCACTTATGCAGCAGGTTTATTTGATCATAAGGTGGTCGTAGTTGACCTAGTCGTAGAGGAGCCTACGACTATGAGGTAGTCCTAGTAAGACTTACGACTATGGGATAGTCGTAGCATATCTTACGACTATGGGGGTAGTCGTGGCATAACTTACGACTATAGGGGTGGTCGTAGAAGAACTTACGACCACCCATTAGGCTCTTCCCTCATAACATTAAGGGGTATACTCAGGGTCCACATGACGTTATATTTACCTATAATAAGAATTATAGATAAAAGATAAAATGAGGATTATTATATCCTCGTCAACTACCTTTCTTCAAACTTCTAAGGAAGCACGAGGGTTTCGAGTTGTCGGAAGAGGCAAACGCTGCCTTTGAGGATGTCAAGAGATATCTTACGAGTGCTCCTGTTTTGGTTTCTCCAAAACCAGAAGAGACGCTCTTAATTTATCTAGTTGTCACGCCCACAGGCGATGGCGCGATACTAGTCGTAGAGCGTGGCGTCCAGCGACCGATTGTACTACGTAAGTGAAGTTTTACGGACCTAAGGAGCATTACCCTCGGGTCCAAAAACTTCTCTATGCCCTCCTCATGTTTTCGAGGAAACTGTGGCATTATTTTCAGGCGCACAAGATAATTGTGTCGTCTGAGTTTCCCTTGGGAGTGATCCTCCAGAATAGGGAAGCAACGGGACGCATGTCTAAATGGTCAGTAAAACTTGGGGAGTTTGACCTCTATTTCATGTCCCGAACGGCCATTAAATCCTAGATCTTGGCAGACTTTGTCGCCGAATGGACAAATCCTGAACCTGTTCAGGATACCCAGTACGATACCCACGACCAGTGGATGATGTACTTTGACGGGTCATTTACTTTAAGTGGCTCGGGGGCTGGGGAAGTCCTAGAATCTCCTAACGGAGAGACCTTAAAGTATGCCATACAATTAAACTTCCAGGCCACTAACAACGTGACAGAATATGAAGTTTTGCTAGCTAGCATACGAGCTGCGAAAGCGATCGTGATTCGACGACTACTCGTGAGAGGAGACTCTCAACTAGTCGTGAATCAGGTTAGAAAGAGTACCCGTGCTCTAATCCGACCATGTCTCGGTACTTATCAGAAGTTTGAAAGCTTGGAAAGCATTTTTTTTGTTTCGAGGTACAATTCATCCCTCAAAAGGATAATTTCCTCGCAGACCAGCTTGCTCGGATAGCTTCTTCCCGATCACAAGTACCAAAAGGAGTCTTCTTGGAGCAACTCCAGAAGCCATCTCTAGTGGACATACCAGAGATATCTCCTATTGAGACAGCCTCTCTAGAAAACGAGGATACTTGGACGAATCCCATCTATAAGTATTTTCAAACGGGTTCTGTACTCTATGACGATCTCGAGGCAGATCGTCTATCCTGAAAGGCCAAAATGTATACTTTGGTCGAAGTAGTCCTCTATAAACGAGGCACTCAAGGGGTACTCATGCGATACATACCGCAGAGAGAAGAATAAACCTCCTTCATGACATATCTGAGGGCATCTGTGGAACTCATGCTTCTCTGAGCATTTGGTCGAAAAACCTTTCGACAAGGATTTTCTTGACCAATGACTCTCTCTGATGCCAAAGAGCTTGTTAAGAAATGTGTACAATGCGGTTTCATAGTAGGCAAATACACCAACCAAATTTCGGGCATTGCAAACAATTCCTCTATCTTGGCCTTTTGCGACCTAGGGTCTCGATATCCTAGGACCGTTCCCAAAGGCTCTAGGAGGCTTCAAGTTCCTTTTTGTGGCTATTGATATGTTCAAAAAATGGATCAAAACCGAACATGTGACTGGGATAACAATGGAAGCCGCAAAACGGTTCATGATGAGAAGCGTGATTACTCGGTTTGGAGTCCCAAGTCGAATAATAACAGATAATGGCAAACAATTTTCGAGCGCAAAATTTCAGGAATTTTGCGAAGAGTTGGGTACCAAGCTGTGTTACACTTTCGTTCCCCATCCCCAAAGCAATGGGGCAGTTAAACAAGCGAATGGTTAAATAATGTAGGGAATTAAAACTCGAGTCTTCGACCAGCTTGTTAAGCGCTTGGGGGCTTGGGTACAAAAATTACCCTCGATATTATAGGCGATTCGCCGCAGTACGCTAGTCGAACCTTGGTGAAACACCTTTTTTCCTAGTTTTTGGTGCTAAAGCCATGCTTCCACCAGAACTAAAGATCAGGTCTGCAAGGGTCGAGAGTTTCAATGACCCAGCCCAAGAACAACTTCGAGCGGATGACATTAATTTACTTGAAGAAAAGAAATCGAGCCTTAATCCGTTCGATAGTCTACCAAAAAGCCTGCAAGAAATACTATGATTGTAAGGTCCAACCTCGCGACCTTCTTTGTAGGTGACTTAGTATTGAGGAAAATTCACTCGATCTAATGGAACAAACTTTCCCTCAAGTGGGAAGGTTCTTACCGATGGTCGAAGTTATGCGACCGGAGTTGATATATTTGGCAATGGAAGATGGCCGGATTCTCTATAATTCTTGGAATATCGGCCAGTTATGCAAATTCTATGTGCAATTGACCAACACTGCAATAAAGCATCAGGTTCTTTCTATCTTTATTGTCTTACTTTGAGTAGTGCTTTGACAATTTTTCCTACCATACCCTGGTCAAAGGTCCGCTTACGACCAGTTTTTAGTCGTGAGCTTTTCCACGACAATACACTGGTCATAAGACATTCTACGACCAGTACCCAGTTTATCTTTACACCGGTCGAAAGGATGGTGACATCAACTAGTCGAAGCCTTTCCTCTCTGCACGTGGTCCCGCCCACTAGAAGGAACTTCCTAGTGTCGGCTCGCTCCTCCCTTTTTCCTGCCAATACAAACTAACAGATTGGGTTTAAAACATGGTCAAAATAATATCAAGCCGATTCTTCGTACCTTAGTTTATTTCTTAATTCATTTTTTGAAAAATAAATTAAGCCGAGTACACTTTTCAAATTTGCTCGACTACTTTTGGTACACTTGCTTCGTTTTAACTTATCGGAGGAAGTTGCAACACCTAGTCGAAGACTTTTCTCTCTGCACGTGGTCCTGCCCACTAGAAGGAACTTCCTAGCATCGTCTTGTTTCTAACTCTTGCTACTAGAGCAAACCTACTGAGTGCACTAGAACAAGTTGAACAAATTTTTAAAAGGAACTCCAGACATTTATCTAACTCAAGTTGATCGTTCTTGATTTGATTAATCTGGTCGGAGATGGTAACATCACCTAGTCTGATGAGACAATGGTTGTCTCGATCTTCTGACAGGATGATAACTTCGATTTGGAGGAGAACGACTTTGGCGATGCAGGCTTCTAACCGGTCACGACCAAAACACCAAGCAATCGCTAAACCACACTCCGAGTCATTATCAACCGTGCCAAGAACGCGGTTGACCTGACCACTAAGGTCTATTCCTGTATGCAATCGAAGAACACGCAAGAACAAGATAATAAGCAATCTGAAATTGCAAATAGGATTGAAATGTTTGAATTGAGCTGGGATTTCGAATAAGGATCTTTACTGGGTGGTCTAGTCGACACACGCAGAAGATACAAGTTGCAACGAAGGCAAACTAAAACATAAACGAAATCCAAGAAAACTAGAGGGGTGCGGGTTCCTTAAATAGGGAAGGGAGAGCCGCCATATCTAAGAAAATTCGGTGCGGGACTATTCATGTTACTGTTCACACATGAACAGTGCACGTGAATAGTACAGGCCACCTGGGGTGGCTCCTTCCCTTGGGCCCAAGTATTACAAGGCCCAATTTGGCCCAAACAGGTGACGCAGCACCTTTTTTTGATGATTACAGTGTGCTCAGAAGGAATTTAGAGGTGAGGCTGGATCCGTTGGAAAGAGGACAAGATAATCTTTCCATCAAGTACTCGTGGATCTCAAACGGACTCCGTATATGAAAGTTATGCATGTTTGAAGTCGGTGTTGTCTTCGGAGCCCGATTTGGATTCCAAAACAGGTCCAGCTCGAATTGCTTGCTTGTCTTGGGCCAAAAGTGACATGGTGCTACACACACACACACATATATATATATATATATATATATATATATATATATCATCATTAGGTAGCATCATATAGTTCATATAATATAAAGGCACTCCTAAAAACAAGCTCACCTGATAATTTAAGTGAAGCGTACGAGCTCTTGTACTTGGAACAGCAAGCATAGCAAATATGGCCGTATCCATAGGGGTCATGTCCTCATCATAGTCGAAGCATTTCCTCTCTGCATGTGGTCCTGCCCACTAGAAGGAACTTCGTAATGTTGACTCGTTCCTACTCTTTCGACCAGTGCATGACAATCGTGATCGAAAAACTACAAGTTAGCTAAACCTCTCTTTTTTAAGAAAACCCAATTCACACTATTTACTTGATTTATCTAAATAACCCAAGCAAATAGTCGGGGCTAGGATAAAGTTATTAACTTGACTTCAATTCTTAGTCTTGCTCTTTTTCCATTCATTATCTTTTGAGTTATATATATATATATATATATATATATATATATATATATATATATATATAGGAAAATGGTATGGTACTCACGAATTACTCCCCACCTCTCATATACCACTTAAATCGTATGATGATACCTCTTTATCAATTTGAGTATACTCGATAATGATTATAAGATACCCCAAAGTGAGTTCCATAAAAAATTCATGAAAATCCACTTTTTATACCAAAATACGTGTATATACTTCTTTTATATATGAAAAAGGGTATATAGCAAAAATAAAGGGCTCTAATGAAAAAATTTCAATTAACTCACATTGGAGTATCTAATAATTGGTATTTAAGTATCTTTGAAAGTGATAAAGAAGTATAATATATTCATTTAAGTGGTATATTGAAGTGGGAGTACATACTCCCAGAGTAACAATGTCTATATATATATATATATATATATATATATATATATATATATATATATATATATATATATATATATATATATATCAACATCAACAAAAACTTGTCTTTATAGGACTCAGGACTCTGGTACTAGACTACTCTAGTGAAGGAGATCTTATTTGCATATCCTCCGTGACTACATCGGCGATCGACTGCATTTTCGTCGTTAATCGAGTCCTACGCTTCGGCGGGGAAGTTGTCTATGACGGGTTGCAGATTAAGGCTGTAGTCACGAGCTTTAAGTTTTGTTAAGACAGATCTTATTCCCTCTTTGACCGCATTCTTTATCGATTTGAATTGGTTAGTCTTCAAAGTAGTCACCAATTCCTACAAAGTTCCAACTTGTTCGCCAATGGCACTCGAATGGGCAGATATCGTGTCTTCACGAGGAGTGGTCCCCTCAGCATGAAGTCCACCAAGTATATTGTTCAGAAGTGAAATGTTGTCTTGAAGATTGATCTTCAAAGCCTTCATTTCCTCCTGATCGCAAGTTGAAGCCTCGCGGAGTCGTTTTATTTGTACTGCTTGTTCTGAAAAGAATAAGACTAGTCAGATAAAGTGACCTCGAGAGGAAAATACAACTAATCACAGGTAAAGATTTGCTTACCAGCTAGTCGAGAATCTAACTTCTTGACCTCTTCAGCGTGAAAGGCAGCATTCTTTATGTGACGCTCCTCCCACGTTTGGACTTCTTGATCTTTTTCTGAAAAGGAATGGGAATCAAAGAAAGAAAAGAAGGTCATAAGTGGTTTTAAGTTCAGCACTTACCGTTTAATCGTCCCTGCAACCTTTGGATTGTACAGTTTGCCTCCTGAAGCTTATTCAGGAGGTCTTCATTCTTCTCACTTAGCTTTTTCGTCTCGGCTTTCTCATACTTGAGAGAATCAGCTAAGATCTTCTCGTCGCTCTTGAACCTACAAAGAGAAAGAGTAGACGTCAGCATAAAACAAGCGGTCATAAGTTCTTCTATGACTAAGATCTAGTCATAAGTCTTTCTATGACATTACCCTGATCGCAAGCCTTCCTGCGACCAGTACCTAGTCGTAAGATCTTCTACGACAATACCCTGGTCATAAGTTCTCCTGCGATTAGAACCTAGTCGTAAGATCTTCTACGACAACCCCCGCAAGTACTGTGTAAATGGTCGAAACACAAAATACTACGAAAAGCAGTTACTTACCACCTCTCTGCTTGCTCGCAGAGTTTCGCTTTTTCTTGTCGCAGTTGGACAAGTTGTCCGTTGTATTCAACAACAGTGACAATTTCCTCCAACGCTTTCTGCATAAAGAAAGACAGTTAGAAACAAGAAAAGATATGAGTACAAATACCGAACTACAGGTACTTATATTTATTGTCGTTCGTGCAAACGAAGACACTACCCTCGTGGGGTTCTTCAGTTCATCAATCTCTCGGACTCGATCCCACCACACCTCTTCGAGACGCGCATCATCGAAAACATCTCCTCCATCGGGAATATTTTTAGGGTGAGGGACACGAGCACGAGGTCTAAGAGCAGAAGATCCCACAACGGAAGACGGTCCGAAGAACTCAGAGGCGAAGTTAGCATATTCTTCATCCTCTTATTCTGTAACGCCAGTTCCCCCTTGAGGACCAGGAGGAACATCTGTAATGGCTTCCTTCCCGGCGCGATGGCCTCACAATACATCGCCCTGGCCTGATGCTTCTACAGCACCAGACGCCGTCTTCGCTTCGACCTCTACGACCATTCCTGTGGTTGTAGGCACTTCAGCACCAACGACACCCTCCACCACTCGAACGGTGGACGACCCTTCAACCACCGCCACTGTTATTTCTCCAGTTGTCGGAGAAATAGCGGTGGGTTCCCCGGTAGGAACATCTTTGATGGTGAGAGGAGTCGGACTAAGATCATAAAAAGGAAAGTACGATTAGGTGGTAAAAAGCAAAAGGTAAATGATGTTCTTACACTTTTGTCTCTTGTTACGTACCTTCGAGTGTCGGACTTGATCTTGAACATGGAAAAAGCCTTCCCTAGGGAAGATTTCCTCGACTTTTTTTCAACCACGTCTGGTCGAGACTCAGGTTGAGGAACGGCCACAATCATGTCTGGTCGTGGGTCTTGAACGAGCGCCATCGCTCCTTGAGCCTCTTGGCTCTCTGGATGGTCCAAACCAGTCTCGACCACCTCAAGGGCAGCACTGCCCTCGACCACAGGTACTGCCGACGCAGCAGTCTTCTTCACAAAAGAAATAAAACTCTGCCAGTTCTCTTTTTCTAGTCGCTTGATTAAGCCACTGGAGGCAGAAACTGCGAAAGTCTCATTGTCGTAATAGAATGGTACCTTGGTCTTTGGGGCTTTGCGCTTGAGGGGTTCGAGCGCTTCGACCGCCGCAATTTCTGCTACTGCAGCCAAATCCGCAACAAATTTCGCGAAAGGCTTAACTGGGTCAAAAGAACTCGAGTTTGCTCCTCCCTTGTCCGCGACTCGCATGAGCCGACGTCTCTTGGCCGGGGGAGAAACAAGCTGCTCTATGGCTGCACTGACAACCATCAGTTCGACTTCTTCATCGTCTCGACGGCTCTCCATGCCTACTTTTTGCAAAAATCAGAAAGAGAGATATTATAAAGCAGTTGTAAGTTCTTCTACGACCATCACCATGTCGTAAGCTGTTCTATGACAACTCCCTGGTCATAAGCTTTTCTACGACCAGAATCTGATCGTAAGCCTTCCTACGACCAGTACCTAGTCGTAAGTTCTTCTACGACTAAAAAGTCCTAAAGATGAAATCAGTTCTTGATTACCTTTAGGCACTCCACTCTATCCTCTATGGACAGGTCAGCCAGGATTGAAGGCGCCACCACATGGGCTAAGGGTTTCTCACAGATGAGCTTGACCCAATCGTCAATCTCCTCTTGTGAGAGGTCTGTAGTTATAAGAAAACTTTCAATAAGCCAATTTCGAAATTAACAGAAAGAAAGCTAAGCTTGAAGTTTACTTACCCTCCTCGTAGTCCTTGGTCAGGTGTTTCGGCCCAAAGTACCTCTACATTGGGTAAGCCCTCTTCTTCAGAGGACTTATGTGGCGCGTGACGTAGTCTTTTACCACGTGTCATCCGGTAAGCCCCTCTTCCTTCAAGTCTGCAATGGCTTGAATGAAGGGGGCGATCCGACCGAGATCCTTGAGAGTTGAATCCCAGGCAGAGATCTTCTCGACCGGCTTCCCGACAAAGGAGAGGCTATCCTCATTGGTTATCTCCCAATAGAACCACTTCTTCTTCCACCCCGGCCACGACGATCGGGTAAACATTTGAATGTACTCCTTCGACTTCCTGTCGTGGAGCTTCAAACTGTAGCTACCAGCGACTCCGGACAGTCTGGTCATTCCATAGAAGTACTGGAACAACTCCAAGTCGGCCGGAATTCCCAAGTAGGCCTCGCACAAGTACACGAATACTCCCAACATCGTGATGGAGTTGGAAACAAGGTTCACCAATTCCACACCGAAGTGTTCGAGTACGAGCGTGAGGAAAGGGTGAGCAGGCAATCGAATGCCACACTCATAGAACGCCTGGAAGACAGGGATTTGCCCAATCTCACCTGACAGCCAATGTTGCCCGACAGCCTCGATCCACTTCACGAATTCCTTCTTCGGGATCTTCTCGAAGTCAACTGAAGCCTTGATTTTGGCCGCATCCATCTCCGATTCAACCCACTGGGAAGCGGCTCCTACCATTTCTCTCAAAAGCCTAAGGTTTGGGTTTGGAAAGATTGGGGAAGAAGACTCAATTTGGTCGGCGGTGGAGAACTCGAAAGCTTGAACAGCGAGAGCAATTTGGGGGAAGGTAAAAGAGCTTATTCTCACCCATGGTGAATATTTATAACCGCACGATTGAAGTTAAAAAGACATGACTACCTAACGGTTGCCAACGCTTTGGGAACCGCTCCAACAGACAAATATGAGGGAGTCGATTGAGATTCTTAAATTTGTCTGCTCGAGGAAACCAGGTCAGTCTTTACACCTCAAGCGAAATTACCGTCTTGACCAAGTCTTTTTCTGGTCAAATGAAACACCAGTCGAAGAGTTTTCCTTCAACCATTTCTCTACGACCACTTACTAGTCATAAGATCATCTACTGCTCCTTTCCCAAGTAAGTTATTTTCGCTTGAAGTTGGGGGGCTAGATGACGAGGATATAATAATCCTCATTTAATTATTTATCTATAATTCATATTGTTGTAGGTGTAAAAACCAAACACGAGTGAGGGGGTGGACGTCGGCCGTCTGACGGGCCATCGTCCATGAGAGTAAAAATGACACGAGGATTTATACAGGTTCGGGGGTCCGAGAGGACCGTCCTACTCCTGTCGGTGAGCCAACGGGGGGTTACCTCCAGAGAGGGAGCCCCCGAGGACTCACCAGTTTGAACATGTTTCTTTATTGCTCAAGAGAGCCATCCCTTTGAAAGGAGGGATACATGGGGTATTTATAGGCTCCCAAGCCTATACAAATGACCAAAATACCCCTTAGGGGTTGGCTATACTATGAGTACAAGTGAGGGGTACAACAGCTTTTTCAGAGCGCATCGCACTTCTTGAACTTGTATGCGAGTCTTCTGCCAGGTGGGCCCCATTAGTATGATGGATGAATTATTCTTACAACACATATTATCGATAATAATGACGTCATATAACTCTTGAGTATACCCCTTAATAGCCATAAGGGAGAAGCTGGAGGTCGTAAGTTCTTCTACGACCACCCCATAGTCGTAAGTCCTACGACTATTCCATGGTCGTAAGTCCTTCTACGATCAGCCTGTGGTCGTAAGCTCTTCTACGACCATCTCCTGGTCGTAAGTTCTTCTACGACCAGTCCCTAATCGATAGAGCTCAGAGACATGTGGGCCTAGTCGATCAGGGAATCTTCTGTACCGTATCCAAGGATATGAGCAATCAATTATGCTGTTATTCTCTGGAATAATAGCACGATTTAAACTCTCTGTTATGGTGTTAACTGTCTGGCAACATGGGAACATTACTACTCCCACAATAACCTCCAGTAATGGCTCCACGATCTGGAACATTAAGGCAGCCTTTAGACTGGAGACACAACGGTGCGCTTCGAGGATTGTATAAAAGGCAGAATCATCAGGACAATCGGGGAGATCCGAGAGCAATCAGAGGCACAATACTCTAGTCTTTCTTTTGATCTTGTAATCCAGCATACTCAATACATACACACAGGAGTAGGATTGTTATTCTCCCAGGAGAAGGCCCGAACTTGTATAAAAATTCCCATGTCTCCCTCTCTGCGTGATTTTGAGCCTAGGGGAACCCCCGAATCAAATAATCTTTACGTAAGTTCAGTTCTAAAACACCGACAGTAGTAATAGTGTTAGTTTCGATTTTGTAGTTTTCGTTATGGACATTCCTTACGACAGCTTTGCTCTTGGTGATTACAGATTTTTATCGGAGGAAATTACGTCCATGGATGCGGCTGCGGTTGCCTCAAACCAACTGGAGGTTTCACTGGAGAAGCATCAGGCTCCACGGCAGCATCAGGCTCCACGGCAACCGGAGCAAAGAGGTCGAGAGCGTCTGCATAGGGAGTGTGGGAGAATTTCGACAGGACAACCAAGCAAGGAGCAGTGGGAAATAAGGTACCATATGCTATTTGTAAAATTTGTCGCCATGAATTATCTACAAAGTCTACAAGTGGAACGTGGCACTCGCTTAGACATGCTACAAGATGTCGAACCAAGCAAGGATTGATGATGAGGCAGATGCAGTTGCAATACAACCCCGACGGTACGGTATCTAGCTGGGACTACGATCCTCAGATAGCCCGCCAATCTCTCTGTCGTTTAATTGCTTCTGAGGATTTACTATTAGGCTTTGGCGAGTCTGATTCTTTCCAAAATTACATTAGGACTGCGCATAATCCTAGATTTTCTTCTGTTTCTAGGCAGACAACAACTAGGGATCTAGTGAAATACTATAATAAACGTCGTAATAAAATAAAGGAACTATTTAGTACGTGCACATTTTCGGTGGCCCTAACCTCGGACATATGGAGTGGTCGAGTTAGGGAGGATTACCTTAGTGTAGTTGCGCATTATATTAATGACAACTGGGTAGTGGAGAAAATGATTATAGCTTTGAAATTAATTGATGTAGCATGCACGGGGGAGAATATTGCGAACTGTATTATCAAAGTCATGGAAGACTTTGGTATTATAGACAAAATATTCACAATTGCTTTAGACAACGCCGCTTCAAGCTCTAGGGCCATGGACATTCTTACTCCAGTGTTGAGTACATATGCCGATTCCTTCTTGCTACATCAACGATGCGCTTATCATATTATCAACCTTATAGTGAAATGTGGTTTGAAGAGGTTGAGTCTGTATATTAAAGCTTTTCGCGGTGCGATTTCTTTCTTGAATAATTCTAACGTAAGAATAGCACAATATAAGAACTTCTGCAGGGCGATGGGTGTACGTCTAAGAAAGTTCGGTTTGAACATGGAGGTAAGGTGGAACTCTACTTACCTCATGCTTAAGAATCTTTTACCATACAAGAGCAATTTTTCTGTTTTTATTCAAACGCACTATCCTAGCACTGACGGTACTATACTATTAACTGAGCAACATTGGTTCATTGCTGAGAAGATACTATCATTTTTAGAAATTTTTTATGAGACAACCGTTGTTTTGTCCGCTGTCTACTATCCAACACATCCTATTATTGTGAATACTATTTTATGGATTGCTATTCAATTGAAAATATTTGAAAATGACTTAGTTTTACGCGATGTTGTTGTTTCCATGAAATTTAAATACCTTAAATATTGGAGAGAAATCCCTTACCTATATGCATTTGTATTTCTTTTAGATCCTAGGGCTAAAATTGATGCATTTGGTACTGTACGTGATCTTCTTAGTGATGTTACGGGGCTAGACTATACTGACTATTTTGCAGAAGTTCGTTCTCGGTTATACGAGGTTTACCAAAGGTATGAAAACAGGTTCCGGGGAGTCCGTTCGCAACGACCTCTAGTAGCCCCCACCTCAAGTGGGAAGACAATATGTGGGGCGTGATCTTTGGTGCCTCTTCCTCCAGGTCCAAGTCTAGGTCCAGGTCCAGGCCTTCTTCTTCTTCTTCTACACCAACGCCTGCTCAGCCAAGACCTACAAGGAGTGGAGAACTATCCACCTATCTGGACAGCGATACGGTGGATTTCAACTCAAAGGGCTTTGACATCTTGTAATAGTGGCAAGCCCATAAGGTAACATATCCCGTGCTATCTATACTTGCACGTGATGTGTTAACTATTCCTGTCTCTAGGTTTCCTCCGAGTCTGCTTTCAGCCTTTCTGGAAGAATATTGGAGGAGAGAAGAACAAGTCTCACAAGTGAGATGGTGGAGATCCTTCTAGCTGTGAAGGACTGGGAACAAGCTGATTCACGAACACAACACTCTGTGGAAAATCCAGAGTTGTCGGAGGTGTTCGAAAATCTGTACTTAGACAATGACACCGACACATAGAACAAAGATGTATCATGTATGTAGAATTGTAGAGCTATAGGCTGTACTCTTTTTTCTTTACCAAGGTTTTCTCATTTTGAATTTTTACTTGGCGAAGGTTTTAACGAGGCAGCCAGTTGGACATTAATAAAGCTCTTTATTACATTTTCAATATGATTGTCTCAATTTCTTCAATTTTCATGTCTACTTCTGAATTCTACATATTTTTCTAATTTTTTCTATTTTTTTTGGATTTTTTTTATTCTGACAGGCCAAATAGGCCACACTTGGTCCGACGGACTCGGGCCGGCCCGGCACCGCATGATTGCCCGACGGGCCATGCCTGAGCCGCCACTCTGACCCGTGGGCTAGCCCGGCACAAATAGTAGCTAGGCTAGAATGAGTCATGTCTAGCTAGGCCCGTGCTAGGCCGGGCGGCCCGTTTGACCAGGACTGTTCTTTTTACACATGGTTCGCAGAATGCACTTTTTTGTGTGTGCAGAATTGCATTTTACCGCGATAAAATTAAACTGCTTATATGCAGCCTAGAGATCCCAATTTCTGGTAGTAATATGTTACGATTGGCAATGCATATCTATCTGTAGGTAGTTCATGAATTCGGATCGTTCAGCAATTACTGTTGGAGCTTAGTGAACCACAAGCCCATTACAGACAGTTTCCGCTATGCTCGCCGAGTACCTATCAAGACGCTCAAATCTGAAGCTATAAGCAAGGACTTGATGCGGCGAGGCTTCCAATGCGTTGGCCCTACAACAATCTACTCCTCCATGCAGTTCACCGGGATTGTTAACGACCATCTATCATGCTGCTTCAGGTTTCAGGATTGCAGCCAGCACAGGGCGAATGAAAAGAACGCGAGAGCCCAGCCAGCATTGGTAGAAACAAGGTTGAGCTCACCCTCTTCAGGGGATTCAGAAATCAGGGAGGTGTAGCTAACCACTGAGCTTAGCTTGGATTGTATCAGAATTCAGGAACCACCTGATCTTACGTTGTATTTGGCTATGGTAGTCGTGCGTTCATGACAGTTTGGCAGTGCATTTGTGGTGTCAGTGATCAGTGATGTATATTGTATTTGTATAAATAGATTGTACATGTGGTGTGCATGGACAGCATGGCCTGGTGTGGTTTGCTTTCTCAGATGAATCGTACTGCTAGTATTGTAGAATGCACATTGATTGGCCTTGGTGTAAAGTGAGTGGTGTGGTGTGGTTTTCTGAATGCACGGTGTTTGGCATCTGTGTACAAACAATGATACAATGTGTTGGCACTTGGTAGTTTTCCATTTCAGGGTGGCTCTTTTGTTCTTCAGCAAAATAACCTTGCATCTTATTAAACCTGTCATAAATTTCTTTATTCCAAGGACAATTTGCGGAAGCCAATTAGTTTCGTGAGTGGGTGTGGAACAAACCGGAGTACATTAGCATGCTAAATTACTAATCTCCCTTTATGGAACAAACCGGAGTACATTAGCATGCTAAATTACTAATCTCCCTTTCTCTTCCCGGTAATCCAAGATTAGCTGATACATTTGAATTTCTATAGTTGATCTTTGCATACCTATTAACACAAGTACTCAAAAGATGCTTTACTTCACATTTTCTTATGCATTAACACTTAAATTCAGAAGATATATAATGTATGTATTACTTCAGCTGTAATAGAGCCGTAGAGACAAACACAGAAAGTGTTGTGTTGACATGGCTATGATGCGTCAGCCCATATGTCACACTCTGTTGTATAACAAATCACACGATAAAGTTTCCCTAGAGAAGTGAGCCCCTAAAAAGCAAGCTAATCACAAGAAAGTTCCACCACCTTTCAGACGTTAAATAGGGTTAATTGGACAGCTAATTAAAACATCCCCGTAAACTAATCTCGACACGATGGCCACGTTTCGCCTCGCCATGGACGTGATCTTCTTAAACCTCACACACAAAACCCTTTGTTTAACCCTCACACTTATTTAAGCTCGGAATCCCATCATTTCCCCTCCTAAAACAATTGATCACCCTCCTCCTCCTCGAGGGCGCCTCGGTATCTGCGCTTCGCGTCCATTGCCCGTGCACGTGTCGCTTCTCCGGGGCAGCCACGTCAGCAATCTGTGTCCATGTCATACTTGTGGGGCGCTTGTGTGAGCTTAGCGGTGTGGGCGAAGCTGAAGCGTGCAAAGGTTAACGAGTTTGTTTAGTGGTGATTAACGCTAGCCCTTGGCCTTTGTCTGAATGTTCCAAGGTCTCCTCCCGGGTCCCCTACCCCAGATAGCCAAGGCCATCCTTTGCTTAATTCTGTGGTTGGTGGTTAAGCTTTAGCATGCAACTGGGATTAGTTTAGAACAATCTTAATTAACGGAACCATCATGTCTAAAACATGCCAAGTGTGCTGCCTTGGAGTTGAAGCTTTGCTTGCCATCCAATCCATCTCCTTAAAATGTGGCACAAAACTTGGCACCTTTCGGGGAAAGCCAGGCCATGATTCCGGCCGGTTAAACTTGGCATTAGTGCTGCATGTGCTGTTAGAAACCAAGCATCGAGTTTACACTTGTTGCCACAATGCACTACATGCTAATGCTCCTAGTACCGATCGAGTCTATACGTGTCGCTCTGTAACTGGAGGACCTCATAACTAAGATCGAGCGCTGCCTTCTTTCTAATCACCTCCCATCAATTAAGAAGCTAGCTAGCACCGGATGATGCGTGGATCAATGTATGTTGTTGCGACGAACACCGACATATTTTGGATTCAATTAACATGGTTCTAGAACACTGCACGCTCGACCAAAGCTAGCTGATCGTTAGTAGCAGCCTAATGCTAATCTCCTTAAACTTTTTAATTTGGTCCGCTAGTCACGATCGACTCGCGACTATGTCCTTGACGAATTGGCCTCACATTGAAGAAGGCACCTTGACTCGCCGATCAGTCAGCTATGGCCGGCGCAAAATTAGCTGCACGCGCGAGCAACGACGAGGCGGTGGTACTAGTACCGTGGATTCTATTATTACACTAGCCCCTCTTAAATTAAGCTGTGATTAGTAGCCGGATCACGCAAAGGCAACGGAGGAGATCGATCAAATCTGCATATACACGCACTTCGAGAGGAGAGGAGCGAGTAAGCCGCTTAGCGTGCATGCGCCCGGTAGCTGTTCCCTTCTCCCCAACGCACACGACAGGGGACGGCCGTGGAGACCTCATCTCTCCCAATACACAAATGGATTCGATTTGTCAAAGTAGAGGCCTATAGTATAGCTTTACAACAACTTAACCCGACCACTTGCTCAATCAAAAGCACGATTAGATTAGGTTGATTACATTAGTAGGCCGCGGAGATTAGATTAGTAATCAAATCGGTTAATTAATAGCATTGGGATTCCACAAGTTGGAGATGGGGAAACAGCAAGGGTAGGTGTCTGAGATAAGGATGGCACTGGAATGCCATGCGCTCCCCTAGTTTAAGTACAAAGCAAAAGCTACTAGCCTCAACTAATCAATGAATGGCTAGTATACTAAATTTGATTATAGAATCGTCAAATGGTATGCCTTGTGTGTGGTGTGTCATGTGCGATGCCAAAGGGAAGCCAAGGACTGGCTTGCTTAGCTTAGCTAGGCATGTGACAGGGAATCACTCATGAGGGGGTGTGGTAATGTGCTCTACATTTAGCATCTGATTCCAAACTTTCGCAATAATTTTTGTTTTACACCCCCCGGGCGGATAGTTCTCGATAAACTGGGGGAAAAAAACTGAGAGATGGAGTGGAGGACCAAAATGTAAAGTGAAAAGCTGGATGCATCCTTGAGTGAAAATGTGAAACTCTCCGAAGTTTGGAAAAGATGGTTGTTGAGGTACTAAACATGCAGCTTACCGTACCCTAAATAATGATAATCAATGTGATGATCCTTATCTGATCTCTGGCATGGGGTGGCCTGATTGGCTGGTTGCGTGAGGTTGGTATAACCACAGTCCACAGCAGTTGGCTGCACGTGGAAGGCCGACGAGTCGTACCCTGGTCGGGTCAGGCCGGCGCAGCTGGCCAGATAGCTCCAAAGCTAGGTATACGACGTTGCAGTTTGGTTTTCTCAAAGGTAGTAAGGACCAAAGTGCGAAAGTAATTAACCTGATTAGTTAATTAATCTAATCTGATTGTGAAAGTAAGGGTGGTCTAGATTTGGACTAGTATGGCATCTCTCTCTCTTTCTCTGCGTGTCGTCCTACCAGATTGGAAAGAGAATATGATGATTCAGTCGTAAAGTTTAAGCTGGTGTGCTGATGCATGATGCATATCGTGCTTTATTTTACATCTTGAATTCAAAATATGTTCTCTCATGCATGTATGGCTCCTTTTGCCCATTAATATGTATATGCTATTGGTTTCTTGAAACAAATTACAGCTGAATATAAATTATAAGGAGAGAAAGTGACCGATTAAAAAACATTGTCAAAGAAAGCTAATCATCTGTGGAGTCTCATTGTACAGCAGAACGTAGTACTACTATTACATTACTTGTACCACGCCCCAAAAAGTCCAAACAATTCTTCAGGATACGGACGATCTGACCGATTGAATGAAGTAGTCATTGAGCTTGCACAAGTAGAAACATGATGCAAGCATATGTGCATGCACATGCTCAATTGGCCTCCTTTTATTCGGGTTTGCATTTAGCTTCTCACCATCTGTAAATACAAAAATAGTATCGTGGTAGGTTAGACAGACAACATGTATCCGTTACAGTGCTTCAGAACTGCAGCTACAGTGTACCACGCTTTCGGAGCGCTGAAAGCCAGTTGCCACGCACAAGGTCCGTAACATGTGGCTTGGGCGCCTACCGCCCTTCCAGAGCGTGGCAAAGAGCAGTTTGGACTTTGGAGCCCTTAACAGTTTTTACTACCGTGTGCAACAATACTCGATTTACTGTGGTAACGAATTCGTAGTGTAACATGGATACTGTAGTACTTGATATGAATCATTAGATTTCAATCGAATAATTGAGATACACTCCTAACGAAATGAATCGTTCATCCTCTGCACTTAGCCCTCTGATGGCTGACGATCCGAGTCCCGCGCGAATAAATTCCTCGCCGGTACATATATCTATATGCATGCATTTCCACACCCCTTTTATTGGACAGCACGTACTTGGCCTACCGATCAGCTGCTCACTTTACTGCCTAACAAGACACAAAGCTATGGTACTAGCTAGTACTATATATCACATGAAGAATCAGTGGAGCACAACTACGCAAGGTAGTAGCTAGGAGTACTTGTTAGCTACGAGTCAACCACAGAGCACACATAGTACGTACTCTTGTCTACATCTTTATCCTTCAACCAGAACTGGAACATCGAGGAATTCCCACTGTGCATGGTACGCACTGATTTCCATAATAAGCATTCGCGCGCGCGCTTAAAAGGAGGTAAGTTGTGTAGTTTCTATAACGCTCTTAATTAGGATTGAAGCATGTGTTTTTCATTCAAGTCATGCATGTACCTTAATTAATTGTATGAAGTATATTTGTACGTAGCCTAAAGCAAGTGTAGCCTGGTCACAATTCACAAGCTAGTCACTCCAGTGAGCCAGACCTTTTTTTTATTGGAAGAGGTAACTAGACAATGCATAGCAATGAGTATGATGCATGTACCAACAATTAACAGTCACCATGACAGTGGCAAGAGGTCAAACGGAAGCAACGGATCGTTATATAAGTGGTATAATTTACTAACAACTGATAAGCTATTAATTAGTTGCATCCATTCACGCACTTTAACTTCCTTTTGGAAAAAAAGGTATGTAAGCACTTGTCGAACACTATGGCTAGCTATCTGCCCCAAAGTCAAGCCAATCAACCGCTACCTCAGTACGTTTATCAGCTGACCGAAGACAAAGCGATGGAAGTAGTGCGCCTATTCGCCGGAGAAGCTACGCGGCCATGATATCGCCGCATGTGCGTAGCTGCACTTGGACGCGCCGGCCCGACCTACACCTACACGTACGTGCGTACGTACCGTCGCCTCGATCCAGAGCCAAACCACTCTCCCTCACCAACTCGGCCACTCCCTTCAAATTTCTTCCTGCCTGATACAACGACCAGATGATTGCTATATATATATATATATATATATATATATATATATATATATATATATATATATATATATTAAAAGGTAATTAAAAAGTAGTCAACAAAATTACAAAAATAAGCCTATGTCGCCATTTAGAATGGCGAATTTTTTCTGTCGTTGTTCCAATTAGCGACAGTATCTTTGTCGCCAATTGGAACAGTGTAAAGAGGTTTCTGTCGCTAATTGAACTAGTGACAGTACAATTTCGTTAGTTCAATTGGTGACAGGGTCCTATATTTAATTTTTTTTAATTTATGTCTAGAGAATTCCGTCTAAAGATTTAGTGTATTTCATGAAGTTTTTTGGTAATACCTCGAAGTGTCTGCGCAGTTCGGAATTCGAAACTGGAGAAGATAATAAAATGTGAAGTAGAGAATGCGAATCGGCGGTGCAATTTGGAACACGAGCTTGGCGGCGCAATAACACAAATAGCCCCCTTCGGAGCGAAATGGAAAAAAATATATTTGGGTCTAGGGTTGCCATGTGCGTTGTTGTTCTGATTGTATTATTCGTGGAACCGACTCCTTGGGGAAAAGATTACGTAATATTTAATAGTCAAAATATTTGGGAAAAGAGATTTAAGTTTAAAAGACTTCATAATTTAATTGCGAAATACATGTCGTGCTGGGTTTGGTAATACACTTACGATACGTATGCGCCTTTATGGAATCCGAAAAAATATTGATTGGAACGAAATCGATTAGTCCTGGCGGCCCATCGGTTCCTTCCCCTTGTCTCTGGACTGTCCGCGGTGGTGGCTAGTCTCGAAGTCAACCATGTTCTGCGAGACGGGCTCGACGATTGAATGACGTTATGATAGCACAATGTAGGGACAAATTAATAATCAGGATGCAAGCTGAACATAACTTACATCTTCGATCGGGATTGCGCACGGGCGACGAGGAGCGCTAGGATGGCCGCTAGTCTCACTAGCAGGAGCCTTCCCCTTATGCGTCGCGTGTTCGGCCCGGTCGTACTCACCTTCCTGTTCGGGGGTCCTCCACCACCACCCTGGTCTCCTGGGCTCCTCTGGCGCCTTTTCAGTAGGGTCGGGTACGTAAAGTTTCCAGTGTTTGAAGGTTTAGACTCGCATCGCATAGTTCAGCATGTACTTCTGCTCGATAAACAACCTATCGTACATGTCCGGGTTGTCGATCCATTGGAAGAAGTTGCATCGCATCTCCAGCTGCTATTATGCGCGGTTGTAGTTAGGGATTTGTGAAATGGAACGTAAGATGTGAAAAATCTATGTGTGTGCAAGCCTCGCTTACGAGGACGTTCCCGCACGTATAGTACACCCGGGCAATCGTCGCCGAGTGTGTGGACTGAATGATCTTAGCTGGTTCTTCTCACACATTGCGGGCATGGGAATTCCGATTGTACCAGTGCATCCTTCATAGAACAATCCGGGTAGGGTTTAGCCCGCTCGTCAAGTCACTTGCACTTCCGCAGCATCTTCACGTAGAAGTTCGCCGACGAGTCCGACATCTCCTTCCTCTCGGTTGTGTGAACCAAGTTTTGGTGAAGTGTTGGGTGTGGTGTTGTAGTGTTCTTCTGTAGCTCTCTTCTCCTCCAGTTCTCTTCTCCCTCCTTTTATAATGGACCTTTTCGTTCTGAAAAGGTGGCGTACCGGAGTGTGATATGTTCGGTCTGCAAAGGTAGCGTCGTAGGGTACTTTCACCTCGGTTTGCAAAAGTGGCAGTTTGCGGTGTGTCGTGGTGCGTTATTTTCAGTCTGGAAAGGTGGCGTGGTAGAGTGTGGTCTTTTCGGTCTAAAATGTTGCGTCATAGTGTGTTGTCAACTCAGTCTGCAAAAGTGACAGCGTGTGGCATGGCAGGGTGCGGTCTTTTCGGTGTGGAAAGGTAGCATCGAAGTGTGTTGTCATCTCGGTCTGTAAAAGTGACAATGTGTGGCGTGGCCGAGTGCTTTCTTTTCAGTCTGAAAAGGGGGCATGGCGGAGTGTGGTATTTTCGGTGCGGAAAGGTAGCATCGAAGTGTGTTGTCATCTCGGTCTACGAAAGTGGCAGTGTGTGGCGTGACCCGGTGCGATCTAAAAAGTTGGGGTGTTGCGATGCTGACTCCCTCCCGTGGTTACTCATAGACACAAGAACAAAAAGTATTGAAACACGAGACTAGCATAATGTAAGTTGTACATAAATTTATATTTACATGACATGACTGATATTTACAAGAACAAATATATACTTGTAGGCCCTCTTGGGGGCGTACCCCATGTGTGGCTCCTGGCCTCGTCTAGAAGCGATTCTTGTTATTGCACGAGTAGGTCAAAGGCTCAAAGGTCGAGGCACCCTACCATCATCTTTCAAGCGCTCCAGGCCATCATCGACACATGAAGGTCGCCAACTCATGCATCTCCTAATGTAGATCAACATGTACACGTAATTAAAAAGTTAGAAATCGAAAAGTTACAAAGCAAGCTAAGATGTACGGACCATTCAATACGTACCACGCGATGGAATGTAGAGCCCGGCTGGGTGGGGAACATGTCGAACGTCACGAACTCATGTCGTGGTGGGTCATCCACGACCCTGACGCAATGAACCATCATCCGACTAGAGTACCACTTGATGTACTCCTCGTACGTCCCGGGGTCATAGGGAACATCCTCCTGGACGACGTCCTCTAAGGCGTGGAGCTAGTCCTGAACCCAATGGAACATCCTGTCCGTCTAGGAAGTCGTAGCAGGTATTCCCTTCCTAGTGTACATGTGAATGGCAAAACGATTGTTTTGTAGGTACGTGAGGCAAATGGTACGATAGAAGTAAAACGTGAACTTATCCATGGACGTTCCACTACTACAAAAAGGCTAATATTGGACGCCTCATCACAGACGGTTAACCAAAACCACCTGTATTAAATACAATCATAGACAGTTTTGGTTTAACGACCGTCTGTGTTACTCGCTGCGCTAAAAACCGTCTGTGAAGAAGTAATATCATAGACGGTTCATGTTGAAAACCATATATGAAGTATCACAGATGGTTCTAAATAAGAACCATCTGTGATACTACTAAATATCACAGACCGTTCGTATTAAGAACCGTCTGTGATAAGATACTTATCACAGATCGTTCGTATTAAGAACCATCTGTGATATGTCGTCACGGACGGTTTTTGTATGAAACCTCTGTGATTCGCAGCGCGGGAGTTCAAAAAATTTTGAACACGTGCGCGGGAGGCAAAATGTTTTGGCGCTGTTCTTATATATTATAGCCACCCCAGCCTTGTCTTCCATCAGTCTCTCCCTCTCCCCTCCCCACACCGAGCTCCAATGACCACCCTCGATTCCTCATCGCGGTTCGGCGAGGAGACACAGCCACCGACGATGACGAGGAGGGATGCTGAGGAGCTCCTTGCTGCCACAGGAGGTAGACTTCCGGAAGGTACATGTACATCCCCATAACATACATAATTTGTTGGATGTTTGTTGTAAAGAAAATTATCTTAATTTTGTGTTACCTAAGGTCGGAGCGCTGCTGGAGGTTTTTAGTCGTCTCTCCTTGCCGACGAGCTTGAGTTGAACTCGACGACATGCAAGAATATCTTGTGATACGCTGGTGAGGTACAGAGAGGAGCTCACAAGACCAATCCAAGAAGCCGATGAGTTCTTCAGGAGCTTGGAGGCATAGATGGTTTCTAGCTAGTTTAACTTTGTAAATTTATTCTTTTTTTCCCATTCGGAGGGGACGTTGTGAAACCTTTTGGTTTTCCTTTCCTATAATGTGTTTGCCATCAGAATTTTAATTGGATTTCAGTTGTCTTGCTAGAGGTTGCATATGGAAACTACTGTCTAGCAATTGATTGGTTTGGCTCAAAATCCCTTTTTTTGTAATAGAAAAAACTACCGCAGAGCAGTTACGAACAAGAACCGCTGCGTGATATTAATTATCACGCATTTGTTCTTATTCGTAACCGCTCGTGAAAATAGACTATCACTATCACAGACGGTTCTTGTTCAGAACCGTCTGTGATAGCTTTTTCACAAATGGTTCAAAAACCATCTGTGATGACCTCATATCATCACTGACCCATAAACTCAAACGACTCACGAAACCGTCTATGATGACGTTTTTGAACCGTCTATGAAGACCTTTTCTGTAGTAGTGTTCAACGCCACCCACTGCCCTCAGGGGGCTGGGACCTCCTGGCGCATCACCTGGTGCATGTGGTACTCCTCCACGAAGACATCGTGCACCAAGCACCTCCGCGTGTACCAGTACGTGTGATCTTGCGTGCACAGGCTCGATAGGCATCAAGGTGTGCGCGCGTACACCCCGTCGGGAGTGTACGATGTCCAGATGATGCGGTCATCCGTCAACTGATCGAACATTGCAACGTAGTCCGGGTAGGATGCGTGTGTAGTGATCGGAGTGAAGGTGACCTATGGAATAGAACAAGGAAAACTTAGCACAAGAAATTGAATTACATTACGAAAAAGAATAAATATTCAGAAAACTTACCCGTCGACGACACCACAATGTACCCATGGTCAGCCGGTCCACGTCGTCATTGGCGGTGTACATAGCGACTGTGTAGGTTCCCAGGTCCAGCTGTGGTCGTACGATCTGGAAACGCTCGAAAGACCACAGATGAAGAAGCAGCAGGCATCTTGAGATAATGGAGCTATCCCGAACCCGGTGGGACACATCGCACAGGGAGCAGTACGTTGCGCACAACACCGTTGAGCCCCAGACGTAGGGCCGGATCTCCTCCACCTCCTAGTCTGCTTGCTGGCGTGCGTACCAGATCATGTGCTAGTCGACACTGTCGTCGTGGGACCCTAGGAACATCACCCACCCAAATAGCCACAGTAAGCAGACCTCGAAGTGCCTCCTCACCATGTACTCGGGTGCATCCTCTGCCATACACTCCGGCTGCAAGAAGACATATACACATAAGCAAGTTGCACAAAGCAATTGAAGTGGAAGGACAAGAGTTACAAAAACTTACGTAGAAATGGCAGATCCACTATAGCAACAGCCCATGGGTGCTGCTAAACTCCCTGCAGTCGCTGTTGGGCGGCAGCACCTCCTGAAACCTCACGAGGAACTCTGTGCGCCACGTGGTCGGGACGTCGTGCGCCGCTAGAGCGAAGCCCGCGCAGGGCAACCCGATCAGGAAGGTCATGTCCTGAAGCATCGATACCATCTCCCCACACGGGAGCTGAAACGTATGCATCTCCAGCCTCCACCGGTCCACCAGTGCCGTCAGAAGGCACCGATCGTACGGAAAGCACCTCGACATATGACCACCGCCTACGCGGTCCTAGTCATCCTCCCACATCGCCTCCACCATCCTCGCTAGTGAAAGGAGGCCTGCTGCTCTCAACTTGCATCGAAAGGATTAAGAACAAACGTGAGTCCACCCAGAATAGTCAAACTGCAATTGAGTACACGAATGTCACAACTACACACACCTCATAACCCAACGTAGGTCCACCCTCCATGCCCTCATGGGCGTGCGCAGCCATAACGCGCCAAGCTTAATCGCCGCCTCGCCCTCCTGGGAGAGGATGATACTGAGGTGGCTACGGAGATGCGCATCGATGGCCAGGTCAAGCAACTCATACGGCCACTACGCAGCATCTCCTGGGTCCGCCATACCTAAAAATTCAGCGTATACATTGTAAATACTATGAAACATAAACAAAAAGTAATAAGAAGTGGCATATCTAATTAATTCAATTATTGCACGATTAGCGACACATAGGAAACTGATCTGCACACAACTGTATCGACATATAAATTTTTAGAGGTATCTTGCTATGTACAGATGGAAAGTAAAATTAAGTTCAAAATGTTTTAATTAACGTCTACATTCCCTATTTAGCTACTCTAAAATTTTCATAGAATTTTTATAGGTACCTTGCTATTTTCCTTGTTTCCAAATTATTTAGCGTGCACAATAGAAACCAAAATTAAGTTGGGATACATATCCTATTTAGCTACTCTGTAATTTTTATAAATTTTTAATAGGTATCTTGCTACTTTTCTTGTTTAAAAAGTGCCTCCAGTATTTATGAAATATTTATCATATATAAATGGGAATAAAAATTAAGTTCACAATATTTTAATTCATATCTATATACCCTATGTACCTACTCTAGATTTCTAAAAACAATTTTAGAGGTGTCTTGCTATTTTCCTAGTTTAAAAAGTATTTTTGGCATTAGCAAAATATTTATCGTGCACAAATGGAAACCAAAATTAAGTTGGGATTATTTTGATTAAGCTCTACATACCCTATTTGGCTACTCTGCAATTTTTACAGATTTTTTAATAAGTATCTTGTTATTTTTAAAGGTGTCTTCCTATTTTCCAGGTTTAAAAAGTATTTTCGGCATTAACAAAATATTTATCGTGTAAAAATGAAAACCTACTGAGTTTTTTGAGTATTTTTCTGGTTTTATTCTAAATTGTTCGAGTACAGCAACATAAATAATATCTATACGATGAACTAAACTATGCACAGCTAAAATGATGTACTATATCAAACGACAATACAACTAAAATTATCTAATCCATTGAATTCCATGTTGCTATTTTTATTTGCTAACCTACAAGGTTTCAAATTTATGTACAAAGTTGTAAGAACATTTACCTGCAAAATAGGCAATCACCCTCTCTCTCTCTCTCTCCTACACTAGGAACCAGCATGGCTTTGCTACGTCTCGTCTCCCCTCTCCTCCTCCTCTCTCTCTTCTCTTTTTTTCTGGAATTAAATGACCTTTTCCACCAAAATTTGGGGGTATATATAGCCAGTTCCTATTGCTAGTTGAAATGAAGATAGGAGCCAATTGCCGTTCCAAAGGGCGACAGACGCCTATTTTGTAAAAACAAATCGACTATTTTTTGTAATTATCTTTTAAATTGGGATTAAGTATATTCTTCGTCCCTCAACTCTTGCCCTAGTTTAATTTTAGTCCCTGAACTGTAATACTGGGTAAAACACGTCCTCAAACTGACAATACCGCGCAAAAGATTCCCCTTCATTCGTTTTAGAGTAGTTTTGTGCCACGTCGACATCCATGTTGTACCGTCCCCCATGTCATTGAGATAGAGGAAAATAACCAGTTAGAAAGAAATAATCCGCTCGGTTTATTTGGAATCTAACCAGTGGGTCCCACTGGACGTAGAGATTGAACAGAGAGAGAAGAGAATAGAGAGAAGGGGAAATAGGGGAACGACCGCGGTGGCTTTGGAGGCGAGTGACGACAGTGAAAGACGGCGCGAATGGCATGGGTGATGGCCAAAATGGATCGGCATATGGGTAGCTTTATCGTGGGAATAAAGGCAGCGATGGTGCTTGCGGCAACGAGGCGGCGGCCAAAGGCAGTAGGTCAAGGATTTACGGCAGCGGCGCTCGGTGAAGCTTCTGCAAAGAAGAAGAGATCATGGGGGTAGAACATGACACTAGGATTACAATGGAGGGGTTGATGATTGAAGGAGCTCACCGACAGCAACGCAATCGACGATGACGGTGGCTCGTGCCACGTGGAGCACCGAGTGCTGGAGCTTGGCAATGCCGCGCATCTGCACATCAAACTTGCTAAACCTCCTCACACCGACATCATCACTGCTAATGATGCGCACTGCCAAGACGCCCGTTGGCTAGCACGATCGTGTAACGATGCTGTTGCCCTTCGCGCCAAGCATGTAGGCCGAGGCCTTCAGCAACGTCTCCAGCTCCAGCTCCATGTTGTTGTCCACCGTCACCAGCATCGTGCCACCGTCTTTAGACTTCTTGGCCATCGCTGCCTCGTCCGCCATCTTGATGCCTTCTTTGGCCGCGAAGGAGGTCCACGTCTCCGTAAAGACCAGCACGAACAGGACAGCAATGCCAACTACATCGCCGGTGGTGATGGCGATAATGGTGGCTACTTTATCTCGCTTCGCCTCCCCGCAGGCGCCCCAGAAGGGCGCTGCTATCATCGCCGAGCAGCGCCTTGGTCGGGTTCTTGGGAATAACCGCAATGGCAGTCAGCGACTTTGTCGTGCCGTTCGGGGGATCCACTGCGAACGGCGACAGCGTTGATATGACGCCGATGAGGATGTTGTAGGACAGGTTGACGGTGAGGAGAAGTTGGGCTATGATGCCGATTGGGACGGCGGCACGTGTTTTAGGGGAGAGGAGCTAGTGTGGTGTCGGGGCTTAGGAATGAAGGAGCGGGGGATGCGGTGTAGTGCGGCGAGTCTGGCTTCGGCCTTGCTGGCATTGGAGCTAATGAAGGATGGAGGAAGAAGTTTGGGGATAAGGAAGAAGCACAGTGTCGGGCTCGAAATTTGGGGGATTTGAGGGTATCGGTTGTAGCTGGCAGTTTGGCAATTTGCCCCTTCGAAGTTTTGCTACTTTCAATTCATCCTTTTTTATCCAACTGGACAAGCCACGTGGGTCACACATAGGTCAAAACTGCTCTAAAGCAGATGAAGGGATATCTTTTACGCGGTATTGACAGTTTGAGGATACGTTTTATCATGTATTATAGTTCAATGAGTATATACTTAATCCTTTAAATTAATATTATTGAAAAAAATCATGATTGCTAGGGCATGGAATTTTTTTATTTAATCCTTTATTTAATTATATTTTAAAGTTAACCCCTCGCCAACTTTATTTCGAAATCTGACCCTTTTGGTCACGCCACCTTCCGTGGCGTGACCGAATAAAACTGTCACGCCACCAGTGGCGGTGTGGCCAAAGGTGCCACGCAAGCCCTCGGCCATGTACCGCACCAACGTGGAGGGCTTGCGTGACACCTGTCACGCCTTTTTGTCTGGCGTGACAGAGCTGTCACGTCATTTAGCACAGCGTGACAGGGGCTAATCCAGTTTGTTTGTGTTCCATTTGGATTTATCGATTTCGAACCAACAAAGGGTTGTCTAGTCGATCTAAAAAACCTAAACCCTAAGCCTGAACCCTAACCGTAAGCCTTAACCCTAACCCTAAACCTTGAACCTAAAAACCTAAAACCCTAAAAAACCTAAACCTAGACCTAAACGCCTAATAGCCTAAACCCTAACGTAAACCTCAAACTCTAAATCCTAAACCTAAACCTAAACCCTAAAATCTAAAACCCTAAACCTAAGTACTGTCACGCCACTTAACCCGGCGTGACAGGACTGCCTTGTCACGCCACCATCCAGGGCGTGGCAAAAAGAGACTGCCACGCCACAATCCTTGACATTCCAGAGGCGTTGCCAAAAAAGGGTCAGCGTTCCGGGGCTAAGTCCTGTCACGCCACTTACGGCGGCGTGACAGAACTGCCTTGTCACGCCACCATTTAGGGCGTGGCAAAAACGTACTACCACGCCACAATCGTCGATGTTCCAGAAGCATTGCCAAAAAGGGTCAGAGCTGCCGGGGCCAAGTCCTGTCACGCCATTTACCTCGGTGTGGTAGGACTGCCTTGCCACGCCTTCAGTAGTGGCGTGACAGTAGCTGTTACTCACATAAATCAAATTGGCCTCATGCACTCAACATTTCATGCATCTACAACAGTGTGATTTCATTCAAACAACAATAAGAATCAACCATCAACCATCAGTCATCTCATTTCATGCATGGTGAATCATTACAATGATTTCATTCAAACAACCATCATTCATGTCATTTCATTCAACATTCAAAATGGCCATAGAAAGTTCCATTCGATATGAACCGTACAAAATGCATGCACCCATTCATTCATTCCATCACTTGCGCTTTCGGAGCGCACCCGACCCCGGCGTGAATCTCGCTGCTGGGTGTTGGCCTCGCGTGCCCTCGACGACGCTATTTTAACTAATGTCCGCAATCACACCGCCATTGGCACAAGGTGGTAGGGTGGCCCGAGTCGGTGTGTGTGGCAAGCGATGCACCAACCAGGTCCACGAGGACCATCTTGTCAGGAATCATAGCAGCGACGTCCTCCTTGTCGTCCTCGTCGGCCTTGTCTGCGCCAGCCTCCTCCTCGTCCTCGCCGGCCTCCTCCTCGTCCTCCTCGGCCTCGTCTACACCACCCTCCTCGTCGTCGACGTCCTCCTCGGCCTCGTCTGTGCCACTCCGAACCGGGCCAGGTTGCATCACTTCTCCCGCTGCCGCCACACAGCTCATCTTTGCGGCCATTCGCGGGCATTGGCAGTGAACCAACTACAAGGTTAAACAACAAAATAAATAACAAGGGATAACATGTTAATTTAACGTAGTGTGTGTTACTTCTTGGTGAGATCTTTCCTGCTGCATTGCTTAAAGAAATTAGCCGCTAAATGACGCATGCACCACCTATGCAAAGACATCCGGTGTCCGCAAGTTTGCTCTTCACGCTGCGTTGAGAATACGCGGTGCTCGTCCCAAAACGATGCAAACCTGTCGTCCAGGCCTAACGAGGCGTAGACAAACTTTATCCAGGAACCATTCCCAGCTTGCATTGTTCTCATCCTTTGTCAATGCGAATGCTAATAGAATTAGCTGGTCCTCTGCATCAATACTCACGGCGAGCATCAAGGCACCATGGTACTTCCCCGTCAGGAATGTAGCGTCAATAGATAAGATAGGCCTGCAATGTTTGAAGGCCTCTATGTATTGCCCAAAGGACTAATACACCCTCCCAAGGATATGTTTCATAACCCCTTTATCAAGTTCCATATGGTTGCCGTGCCAAGGGTAAAACATCATGCCCGGATTCTTGGCCTGCATAGTGGTTAGGATTCAAGAAAGCAAACCGTAAGCCTCCTTCCAATTACCCCACAATAACTGCATCGCTCTCTGCTTTGCCCTCCATGCTTTCCGCATTTCACACGATGCGTAATGAACTCAGATATAACCTCGATGAGGGTGGCGACAGTCACATCAGGATCGACAGCCACAATCGTCATAATATGTCTAGCAATAAAATTTGTGGTGGTCTGGAGGTGCTCCCCGAACACTTGTGCTGTCCCACAAGTGTGAGGCTGCTTCACATTCGCTATTTTTCATTGCTTGTCCCATGTTTTGCGGCTCCATACCTTCCATCCGCACCCCCTTTCGCACCTCACGGTGTACCTTTTGTTCACATCGGAGTGTTGCACTATGTACGGACGATGGTGCTGCACTAAGTATTCTTGCAGCCAAACCTTCATGTCCTTCATGGTTGGAAACAACATGTTCTTCCGTATTACGTCATTCTCTTGGTCCGCAATGCCATCCCTGCTCTTCAACCCATTAGCACAAACCGCCTTATCAGATATACTGACATCATCAAAAGAATGCACCGACGGGACCTCACCTATTACACTGCGAAGAACCCTACCTTCCTCTGAGGAGAAAAGAGGTGCGGGAGCCTCGTCTTCGGTCGAGCTCCATCCTTCGTCAGACTCCACTTCACGGGTTGTTCCATCGCGAAACAACTCCTCAAGCTCGTTGTTCATGACAGCGTTGTTGAAATCAGTCACAGGGTCAATAACACGTTGCGGGGAAGATATAGGCAAATCCACCGACAGGGGGCCATGGTTGGTACGACTCACGCTAACGAACTCTTCGGAAGGTCGCTTTTCCATTGGGGGGCTCGTGAATGATGGGCAGTGGGGTCTAGTTCCTCCGTGTTGCCATTCACCACATCCAAATTATCTGGCAAATCCTCAACAACGATTGTCCTCTCCACCGCCATCTCCAACAATCGGACCTGAGATGCGAGCACAATTTCCTTGTATATGTCCCAATCATCGGCAGACAGGATTGGCACCAACAAGGCGTGCACCTTAAAACCCACCCTTGCGTCATATCATCCTTGCATTCCGACAACGACCCCGGGCTCATCCCATCTAAAGGTTGACTTAATCCTACTCACAAGAGTTTGAAAGTCCGGTGATTCGCAAAACAAAAGGACGGTCGCTTCCATGCGTTGAAGTCGGCAGAATTTCTAGTTTGGCTAATGGCCCCACCAGTAAATACACGTACAACTTTGTCCATCTACATCCAACCAAATATTGCAAAGTCACTACTGCATGCCATATGATTACTTTACTTGTCAACATAATTTGTAATTTTTTGTAGTTTCATGCACCCAATTAAAGTAACTTTTGCTTATTGGACACTTATTAGTTATTATTAATGCAAAAATATTTAGAGACAGATAGAACTTGAAGGTCCTTGCAGTTGCATATGGTCCCTTACTAATTACTATATCTACACCCTATAATATGTTAAAACTCGACTTTGATCAAAGATTTATGGAAGAGCTACATTTGCTTGATATTCATTTAGTTAGACATATTGCAAGAAGGCAGCATTTGTAACAAAAGGCATCAAAATTCATATTGATAGTTAAGTTGTGCGAATATTTTATAAAAGGTTACTTAATATCGATGAGACATTAAAATGATATGCATGTAAATATATCACAACTTATTTCAACAATAAGAAATCCAATTGTTCCCACAAGAAATATAGTTCCCAAGAAATGTTTATTTCAAGTCGCCAGCATAAAATTGCACTACTATTCACGACCCTCTAGGATTTAGAAAATAACTTAGTGTTTCTCATCCACAAGCAAAAAAAAGGTCAACAAATTCATATTGCAGCCATCAGTAACACTTATCCATAATTTTAACAATAACTTCGTATGCTTCACATATGGTTTGGCGCACTAAACCTAGTCTAACTCCAAATGAGAGCAGGAAAGGGTGATTTCTACTATTGCCATCTTCCAGGTTTTTCGCAATAGCAAAAAAAAATCAGAGGCTCTCCAACATTAACCCCAACACGATCCATTTCATTTATCCTTTAGTATGACAGGAGATGCAGTCCAGTATTCACAGCAAAGCACAGCACACAGAGACAACAGCAACGAAGGAGATGATGGAGCCAGTGGCGGAGAGGGCAGGACTAGCGAATCAACACATTGTGAGCATAATATCCGTCCGTCCGTTAGTCCATCCATCCATCCATCAGGTATTCAGGGGGAGCTCAAATCTCACCTCGGCCGACCAAACCCCCGATCCTAGTGATCCAGGGAACGGCGGAGGGGGTGAACTCGGAAGGGGGGAGGGGGTGAACTGTGATCACTAATCACACACACAAATGCATACATACATACACACGCATTTGAGAGCGAGCGCGGCGAGCGGGAGGAGGTGATGGCGAGCGATTGCATCAATTAGGGCCGACGTGAGGGGCAGAGGAGAGGCTGCTGGAGAGGATGCGCCACCACGGGAGGAGGCGGCAAGGGAGGAGCCGGCGGGGGAGGAACGCAGGCGCCGGGGGGTGACCCGACGCCGAGGAGGAGCGTCGGCGGCCAGCGGGGGAGGGCGGCCCGGCGTCGGGGAGGAGTGTGGGCGGCGGGGGAGGACGGCGGGAGGTAGAGAGGCACGGGATATAGAAAGGCGGCGGGAAATGGGTTGCAGCGCTACTATTAAGTGGCCATTGTCACGCCATGTATCGAGGCGTGACAGGGAGCGTTGTCACGCCGTGAATCCCGGCGTGACAGATGCCACGCGAGCCCTCCACGCTGGCACGGCGCACGGCCGAGGGCTTACGTGGCATCAATTGCCACGCCACAACACTTGGCGTGACAAAATGTTTTTGCCACGCCACGTCTGGTGGCGTGACTAAAAGGGTCAGAATTGGAAATAAAATTTACGAGGGATTAACTTTTAAATATTAATAAAAAAAGATTAAATAAAAAAAATTCTAGGACATGTAGCTTGTACGTTGTTTCCAAGAAACAGAAAGGCCAAACAGTGACGGCAAAGGCATGCATTCAAATGCAGATGCAACCTGTATGTGAGTGCATTCAGCTAGTTAGATATAGATGTCCATCGATCTCCTGTAGTCTTTAGAATAGTTAGGCTATGGCGCAGTGGCGTAGCCGATGAAGGTGCATGGTACAAGTGTACCTCCATTTTTTTTGTCAAAATAACTAGTATATACACCTTTAATACACACTCCTTCCTCATTTTATCTTAGCAGCCTACAGCCCACGAACCCGATAACCCCAGTAGCCAACATATGTAATAGCCCAGCTGTCCAAAACCCACCAAATCACACTACTACAGAAATGCTAATATCGACGCCGATCACGACGGTTCGCCGAAACCGCTCAGATAAACACAATCTCGAGCGGTTTTTGTTACCCACCGCCTGTGTTATTCTCCGCGCTAAAAACCGCTCAGGAAGATGTCATATCACGAGCGGTTCATGTTTGGAACCGTCAGTGATACTTCACGCAGCGGTTCCAAACATGAACCGCTCTGTGATACTTCACGCACGGTTCCAAACATGAACCGTCTCGTGATATTGCCCAATATCACGACGCGGGTTTGTTAAAACCGTCCGTGATAATTAACTCATCACGACGATATATATAGCTCCGCCTCCCGCCAAAACAGATATAGTCTTCTTGATCTCCATATCTCTGGCGCCACGATAGGTCCATCGCCGCCTAAGTGCGGTTTGAGTACATCGCCTCACCTCACCGAGCCGGCTGGTCCATTTCACCAGTATATTGTCGCCGAGGAGCTTGCCGCCGTCGCCTCTGTTCACCGACGACGACCAGCCGCGCTTTGACCTTCCCGACTTTCATTAACACCTTCCTCGTGATCGAGGTGAGATATCAAGCATAAGCATCCTTTAATTTGAGTAGTTTCAGCGTTTACGCCAAATCGCTAGTTTCAGCGCCCATGTGGGACATCGCCGTCGGTTCGCCTCAAAGAGACCTTAGGGCCGAGAGCCACGACTATATAGCAATGCGATGTCACCCCTAAGCCCAGCTTTGAGCTTCAAATTAATCCTCTTTTTTAATCATTTAGTTAATAAACTAACGAGTCTATGACATGTGGGATCGCCATAGATTTTATAAATAAAATCATGAAATAAAAATGAGTCACCGACAAGAGGGCCCACATGTAAGTTAATAAAATCGAAAAAATGAAAAAATGAAAAAATCGTAATTAAGCCTCGTAAAATACTACGCTTTGAAAGTCATCACCCTTTTATTTATTTTCGTGGTTTTCAATACGAACCGTGATGGACCGGTTGGATGTACACCGAGAACCGTGTGAGTGAAGAGTACATTAATGGCGGTCTCTTTTACAAGAGCCGCCGAGGAGGATATGTTGAATAAGGGGCGGAATATATGTATTGTCCATGCATTGATTGCGAGAATCAAGATGTTTAACAACCGAAGCGCAGATCGAAGCACACTTGATTCAAGGGTTTCAAAAGGGTTATACATGTTGGACCAATCCGGTGAAGAGCATATTATACAGAAGTCAACGATATGCATATTATACAGAAGTCAACGATATATCTGCGAATGATGTCGATTGTGGTTCCGATTCGGATAGACCGCACGATGACAATCTAGATCGACATGCTTAGCGATGCGTAGGAACCTGTGATGAGAGGGAGTATGTTCAATTCCGGGGCGTGATGGAGGACTCAGAGAAACCTTTGTTCCCGGGCTGCAAGTCGGAATACACAAGGTTGTCATCCATGCTTAAACTGCTGAAATTGAAGGCAAGCAACGGTTGGTCCAACAAGAGTTTCACTTGAGTCATAGGGTCTCTTAGCGGACATGCTTCCGAGGGAAATGAGTTGCCCAAAACCACCTACAAAGCCAAAAGGTTCTTTGTCCATTGGGAATGGAAGTAGAAAGAATACATGCATGTCCGAACGATTGTATCCTCTACCGTAACGAGTATACAAACATGCATGTATGTCCGTGTGCAACGATCCCGATACAAGCGTAAGAAGCAATCGATGACAACGAGGAATCGAGGTGAAGAAAGGACCTCTGCTAAGGTGGCGTGGTATCTTCCTGTAATTCCCGTTTGAAGCGGTTTTTATAACCCAAAGAATGCAAAAGCTACAGATTGGCACTCGAGAGAGCGTAAGAATGACGGAAAGTTAAGACACCTGCTGATTCCGCCCGGTGGAGAAACATCGATAGGAGGTTTGCGAGACTTGGTCGGAACCGAGGAATATAAGGTTTGGATTGAGTACAGATGGAATGAATCCTTTCGGTAACATGAGCAATGACATAGCACTTGGCCCGTGACGCTCAGATTCTACAACCTTCCTCCTTGGTTGTGTATGAAGCGGAAGTATATTTTGTTGTCGATACTTATCCAAGGGCCAAGCAACACGGGAATGATATTGATGTGTACCTAGCACCATTGATGGAAGATCTAAAAATCTTGTGGATTGAAGGGGTAATGTATGGGATGCGTACAAGCGAGAGAACTTCACTTTACGTTCCTTGTTGTTCGCACCATAAATGATTATCCCGCCCTTGCTAATCTGTCGGGCAGAGTACAAAAGGGCCAAAGCCTCAGACTCACCGCTTAGATGATACCGAGAGTGTGTGGTCAATCACTCGCGACAAAACCGTGTACATGCGTCATCGTAGGTTCCTTCGAGGGCTCACCCATACCGCAGATGAAGAAACAATTGACGGAGAGAAGGAGGACAGCTCGGCTCCAAGGCATTTAAGCGGAAAAGAGGTCTATGATATGGTTAAGGATTTAGATGTTGTGCTTGGAAAGGGATGTAAATCGAGGACAAGTAAGAAGAACATGTGGAAGAAGAGATCAATATTTTGGGCCTTACCTTATTGGGAGCACCTAGAAGTTCGCCATTGCATCGGCGCCATGCATGTAGAGAAGAATGTATGTGATGACTTGATTGGTCTCTTCTTGAACATTCGTGACAAAACAAAGGATGGTGTCAACGCACGGCTTGACTTGGTTGATATGGACATCGGACTGAGTTAGCACCAACAAGGACCGATAAAGAGACGAACGTACCTTCCCCGCTTGTTACACTCTGTCCAAGGCCGAGAGAACCGAATCGTGCGGTGCTTGCATGGCGTGAAAGTTCCGTCCCTTACTTCGCCAACATGAAGAAACTTGTTTCGATAAAAGATTTAAAGTTAATTGGCATGAAGTCTCATGATTGTCATGTGTTGATGACACAAATGCTCCTGTTGCAATTAGAAGTATTTTGCCGATCAAGGTCAGAGACAATCATGAGGTCGTGTTATTTTTTAACACAATTGCTCGAGAAGGTCATCGATCTCGAAGGACTAGATGCTCTGCGGGATGAGGTGGTAACGACATTATGTGATCTTGAGATGTATTTCCCTCCGCTCGTTTTTCGATATCATGGTCCATCTCATTGTTCATATTGTGAGGAGATAAAGATGTGCGGGCCCGTGTTACTACGTAGCATGTACCCGTTCGAGAGGTTCATGGGAATTCTCAAGTCATATGTACGAAATCGATCTCGGCGAGGGGCAAGATCGTCGAAGGTTATGCAACGAAGAGGTCATTGAGTTACGCCTCGATTACATGGCTCGGTCGAACCGATAGGTGTGCCTCGATCTCGCCATGAGGGAGGCTCGAGGGTATCGGGACCATCGGAAGGAAAGCAATCACTCCAAATATGGATGCGTATGCTCAAGCCCATTTCACGGTCTTGCAACACATGACCGAAGTGTCCTCAGATATCGACCAAAGACAAGGGCGTGCTTGACAATGTAATCCGCCGCGGCGGATGTTTGGATCACGAGACAACACAATGCATTTGGTTCAACCAATGGTTGAAGGAGCGACTTGCTAGGAGCTCGTCAAGTGATATCTTGACATGGTTGGCAAAAGGGCCAACATTTATAGTTGTAACATGGCGAGGATCGACATAAATGGGTACACATTCTATACGCAAGCTCGGGATATAAAAAGCACTAACGAATCAATGTGTCCGTGATAGATGCATTCAGTACCGATGGGCTGAGGAGCTCCTACTATGGGCAAATAGAGGAGATATGGGAGCTCGACTACGTGCTTTTCAAGATCCCCCTATTTCGGTGCCGTTGGGTCCATCTCCCACAGGTGAAGGTCGACAAGTACGGCGTCACTACCGTGGACCTCGAACGTGTTGGATACAAAGACGAACCATTCGTACTGGCTAACCAAGTTGTTCAAGTCTTCTATGTTACCGACCCGGCAAATAAGAAGCGCCACGTAGTTCTTCATGGAAAAAGGAGGATTGTCGGAGTTGAGAATGTAGTGGACGAGGAAGAATACAATCAATTTGACGAGTTGCCTCCTTTCGGAAACGGCATAAGGGTCGAGGAAGAAGAACATGACGAAACTAGCTACATACGCGTCGATCATCATGAAGGGCTAATTTTTAAAGATTAATTGAACAATGTGTGTATATGTATATACATTCTGATGAATGGTTAATTTTAGTTCATTTGAGTTAATTAATTGATTTGTACTGTGAAATGGATGTGATTGTTTCTCAAATGAATATGAATTGGATGCATATACATGTACTTGTTGTCTTTTCTGCTTGTTTCAGAGGGCATGGCTAGCATTTCTGAGGCTAGCCAATAAACGAATCGATCTAGATATTAACCAATACAAAATAATATCACGACGGTTTGAACTACGAGATCGTCTCACATGTATATCACAGAGCGGTTGTTTATCAAAACCGCTCATGTTATATATATCACAGACGGTTGTTTATTAACACCGTCTGTGATACATCATATATCACAGACGGTTCTAAGTTAGAACCGTCTGTGATACATCACATATCACAGACGGTTGTTTATTAAAACCGTCTGTGATTCATCACATATCACAGACGGTTGTTTATTAAAACCGTCTGTGATACATCGCATATCACAGACGGTTCTAAGTTAGAACCGCTCAGGATAGGTATCATATCCTGAGCAGTTCTAATTTAGAACCGTCTGTGATGTCCATCCCTATTTACATTCGGACTCTAGCTAGGGTTTGCCGCGCCCGCCACTCTCAAACGATTAAGTTTCTCAACTCCTCTCGCTCCCTCCTCCCCCGAGCCCGTCGCCACCGTCCTCGACGCCGCCTCCTCGAGCCCGGCGCTACTCCTCCCCGATCCGTCGCGCCGCCTCCTCCTCCGCCGCGCCTCCCCGAGCCCGCTGAGCCTCCTCCTCTGACCGCCCGGCCCCCCCGAGCCCACCGCGCCTCCTGCCCGAGCCCGCCGCCTCCTCCTCCCCAGCCCGCGCGCCTCCCCTTCAGCCTTCGCCGCCCTCTTTGCTCAGTCTCGCACCTGCTCGTCCGTCTCGCCGACGCCTAAAGGTAACCAATGCCGAAGTTACCGATCGACCCCACGCCCTTTCCCTAACTATTTCTATCAATAATCTGTCATGGTCCTTCATGATAATTGTACATGTTTTAGGAATTTGTATTTGTTCTAGTCGCTTATTCATATGGTATTTGTTTTGATATCGCCATCGAATACATTGCAATGATAATTCTATTTCTTGTGAAGATGTCTTCCGCTCATTCTCGAGTCATCGCCGCCTCATGTGTCCGATGATGCACCATCCTCTGAACAATATCCAACCGCGTAGAAGAAGAGGAATATCGAAAAGGCCCACGGGCCGATCTACCATCACGGAGGTCGATCGATGCAGGACCCTATCAATCCTCGCCGAAAGCGGCGTCGCATTCCGGAGAATGGTCGGAATAGTTGCACGGAACGGGTCAAGATCACCTATGATTCGTGGAAGGTGGTGCCCGACCATCGAAAACCGCTGTCTTTGGCGAAAATTCTCGCATCGCTCGAGATCCCTAAGAACTCACGGACTCCGGCGACGACACGCGTTACTACAGCGTGCAAAGCGTGGAAGAACTTCAAGAGCACGCTTGTCAAGAACTACGTGGAGAAGGATCTGAAGCCGCCCTTCCACAAGTATCTATTCTTGGAAGAGTCCTGGGCCGAGTTTGTGGCGAAGAAGACGACAAATGAATTTAAGAGTGAAAGTGCGGTGCACACGGCCCTCCAGTCAAAAAACAAGCACCCCACGCACTCGGCACGGCTGGGTATGCGGGTAAAGCCCGATATGGAGGATCAGAACAAGAAAAGCGCTTTGAATCTCTCCTGCTATTTCGAGATCACTAATGTGCGTGCTGAAAGGGGTTATTTGCGAGGTTATGTATTCGACCTCGGGAAGTGTACTTTCCAAACCCGAAGACCGTGAAGTGTCCCAACGCTGGTAAGATATCGAACTACCTAGTTTAGAATTACTCCATAACTTCATAGGAAGTGAAATGACATGTCGGGCTATATTGCGATATAACGTTGAGTGCACAATCTTCCCAAGGCTCATTCGAGCAGATAGGGAGAAAGATATACTCTCTGCGCCCTAGGAAACAAAGTGAGCATCCTGAATCGCACGAGAGGCGCCGGTGTTTTTGTTACATGGGAACAATGGTTCCAAGTGGACTCGGATCGCATCGAGTAGGAAGAGAGCCAAAGCCGAGCACGATGCAAAGCTACGAGAGGATCTTCGTGCATCCCTCGAGATGAGCTCACCGAAAATTCAATTAATCCTTTGAGGAAAGGATTCGATGCGTCGAGCAAAAGCAGATAGAGACCTTTGAGGAAAGGATTAAGGGATTGCAAATGCCAAGTCGGTTGGAAGCCCCTACCCCTACTATACCGCTAGCCACCCCCAAACATCCGAGTAGTCTGGCGTCAACCCTAACCCTACCACAATAGGTGATGACAGTTTTCCGTCGATGACATCCGGTAATAATTATTATCTCGGAATGCTCAATCCATTGATAGGCTGTTGGAGTAGCTAATTTTGTATCGTTATGTACGTGGGTGGCTACGGCGCAAGCTCCAAGTGAGATATGTCTCTGTTGCCCTAGATGTCGCTTGGGGCGGTGTATCCATCCCAGATGTCGGAGCTTTGGTGCACGTGCAAATCTAGCGCGGGTTTCGCAAAAGTGAATGTGGACGGTGTTTGTGCCAATTTCGAGGCCGTCCGTGAAAATTCCCCAAACGATGAGGTCATGACTCTAGGGCAAGCCGTTGGAACATTCATCCAAAGGCCCAAGGAGGACATCCGCTCGAGCTACTGCTCGGTGTCAACTTCACGGGAATGTCCTGCAACGGCATCAAGTCCACGGGACCTGACTGCACCGAAGCTACCTGCACTGACATGGCAAGGGCCCGCTGCATCACATGCATCTACACCTCGTGCTCAGTCGACTCTTGTGAAGTCGACCTATACAAAGCGAGGCAGCAAGGGCAAGGGCAAATCGAAGACGATCGAGTCCTCTCCTAATATCCCCTTCTTGCCGTTGGCCCGGAAATACAAGCCAGGCGAGCCGTTGCTCGAGAAGTTAGACAGCCCTACCCTAGGACTGGATTGCACGGAATTGCATGCATGGTACATGGAACAGTCCAACAAGCCGGTTGATCAACGATGCTCGGGTGTCACCGTCAAGTTCAAGGAGCATCATTTTAACCACATGTATCAAGACGCTGTCTTCACGGTGACCTTCGACGACTTGTTCTGTCTCTTCAACCTCGACGAGCTCGACGTCTCAATCATACGATGCTGGACACTGTAAGTGTGTACAATCACGGTCAATGTTCGTGTAATATCGATAAATGTTATATATAACTCCTAGCTTTTGTATAATAGATACATGATCTGTGAAGCCGAAAGAAGGAAATCACCGGTAGGTTTCCTCGACCCACACGTTGTCTCCGAGCAAAGCATCACGGCGAATGCAACATTCGTCGAGAATTACGTTATAGATTTTTTCATGGCTCACCGCAACAAGGAATTCATACTTTTGCCCTACAACCAGAAGTAAGTAGTGTTGCACTACTGGCTATACTTGTTGATTTGTACTTTATAAGCAACACGAACTTAGGTTTAATGACCATGCTGACATACCTGTGTAGGTTCCATTGGATTCTAATTGTAATTATACCAAAACAGGAAATACGTAATATACCTAGATTCCCTCAGAGGGCCACTCACAACTTCACAACTATCCGGAGTTTAATCATCGTAAACACATTTCCTCCATAGAAACTCTATTGTAGTCTTTCCTTCCTTTGCAATGGCTAAGGCTAACTTCTTGGAGTCACGAGGGTGTTCGACGTGTTACATGCTAGAGGATGGAATATCAAGGGAAGGACGCTGGCACATGATCAAAAATTCCGGTACTTGCTAGCTAGTACACATTAATCCTATATAACACTTCGTAGCAATGCCTCTCGAACTAACCAATTCTATTTTTGCAGTGCCACCGAAATACCGCCGCAACGTCTGTGGATACTATGTTTGCCACAACATGCAACTACTCATCGGTTCCGCGATCACCAATGATCCTCAGGTTTGTCAATCTTTCAACAATTATTTCATATATACTTACCAATTTATATAAGCCCGAATTTAACCTTCATATCGACAAAGTTGCGAACATCACTGAAATGCGTTGGAACAGAGCGAGCTCATAAAAATTCGATCACACCTTGCGCCATTCCCGAATGACGGTCATAAATCCAAATGGGAGTTTCCACAAAGTAGCAGATTGAACTTGATTGAGATAGATTGAACATAATGGTACATGTGTGTAAATTAATGTACATTAATGGTTAAATTTAGTTAATTGATTTGTGAATTGGATGTGTGCTTGTTTCAAATGAATGCAATTTTGATGTGCTTCAAATGAATGCTAATTGGATGTGTTTGTTGTTTCAGAGGGCATGACTAGCATTTCTGAGGCTAGCCAATAAATGTAAATAGATTTAGCAATGCAAAGACTACCACGACGGTTTTATCTACGGACCGCTGCGGTGGTAGTCGATATCACTGACGGTTGCATCTACTGCATCGTTCGCGATAGTATATATTACGAGCGGTTCAAAACCGCCTGTGATGACCATTAGCATTATCGACCCATAAACTCGCATTTCACCACTAACCGCCTGCGTGATGGCGTTTTTGAACCGTCTGTAAAGGTCTTTTCTGTAGTAGTGTCATAAGGTCGACATCTCCCTGGCAGCCTGGCTTAGGATCAATCCCTAAATCCAATTCCCATCGCATCATACGTTTGTCCTAGCCGTCTGGCGTCTCACACCTAACTGCATCGCTTAGTTATGTTCACTGATCCTGAGTTTTTTTACAAGTTAGTGACGATGTTGTAATCAATTATTTTTAAATCACGGAGGACCGTCTTATCAGGTTGTACTTAAAAAATTATTGTGACGTCGATTGTAGTGAAAACATGTAATTTATTTTATTTAAACTTTCGTACAACTTTTATATTAGAATAGGTGTCATTTAATTCCGCACTTCATTATCATAATCCTAGGTCCGCCGCTGCTACGAGAGGGATCTAATAAGGACGACAGTCAAGGACAGATCTATAGTGCATGGGTTAGGGATAAGTGACATCGACGTTCTCCGTCTCAGCCCACATAACTCTTTAATATGTGGGCTATGGTTAGCCTTAGTACGTTTTTTCCTGGATCTGCCCTGGCGGCGGCAGCACGCAATCGGGGCCCCCCAGTCTAGGCGAGCTAGGGCACTGACGTTTGGTGCACTTGCTGCCTCGTACGTACTACTACTACAGGCCGCTTATCCAATTAAGACGCGGCCTTGTGCGATGCATCCAAGATTCCAAGTTGCACCCGCTCGGCAGGTGCAATGTACATGTACACGCACTGTCGATCGGGGCACGGCCGAGGGCAGGCGCGAAAGCTGCAGCTCGCGCGAGCTGAATTGGCTTTTGGCCGGGCGCCCCTAGCTAGCCTGGGGGGCGCATGTCCTGTGCGGCCGTGGCAGCGAGCTGCTGCTGCCGCTCCGTGCCGTGCATCCGTCCATCGCCAGCCCGGCCGGACGCGCGCGGTCGCTTTCGCTCAAAAGCAGTTGCTTTCCTGCTCTGGTGGGCGCGCAGGCAGGCGCGCAGGCTTTTCATCTTTTGGTCTTTTGGATGAAAATGTTACTACCAACAGGCACAGCACAACACACTAGCACAGCGCATATATGTAAGCATGCATGCATGGACAGGCATATGCATGGTTACAATGTTTGCCAGTTTTTTTTTTGGTGGAGATGTGTAGTGAGCGCCACTGACGGAGCTAGTTATTTAGTGTTGGGTGTGCACACACGAAGCAACACCGGGTACAATTGAACTAACTACGAATCTCCCAACAGAGCTAAGAATTTGGCCATTATAAATAAATAACGTCAAGTAAAAAAGAACGAGAAAATAGTCTACTAGCATTTTTTTCACACATCATCACTATACTAATCAATTTGGAAAATGATTTGCATAATAATCTGGATATGAGAAAAAAATGGAAGTTGCTTAATGTACTGATTTAGTATTGCAACTGCATTTCACTATTAAATGATCCCTTCCTGTGAACTCTCCACCATGCGCACATGCAAAACCGCTAGCCTTATTGAGGTCGCTGGCTGCCCACTCGCCCTGTGCCGCCTTGCCGTAATGTATTATCGGGCACGACGTGTGTACAACAAAGTCTTCATCCATTTCAATCCAATCGAATAGCATCAACTTTGCCATGAAAACAAAATCCAAGGACCCAAAGGCTGCCACCATAGCATGGGTATTTCCCCTTCGTTCTTTAGGGTTGGGAGTGATCTTTTCCTATCGAAATCAAGAAATCGAGCATTGACTTACTATGACTATGCGCTGGTGAGTGTCGCGCTGCCTATTGCTGCCTGCTTCTCTTGCGCCACCCACTACTCCCACGCCGGCACCTCGCTACGCCGTCCTCTTCTCCGCCCCGCACCGGCTGCCGAATCACAAGGACCAGGTGGGGAGGAGATGTGATGATCAGAGATTTAGGGTTGGAGATTGCGGAGGAGTTGGAGTATTGGAGATGGAGATAGCTGTGAGTGGTGAGATGGCTATAGGCTGGTGGTGGCACGAGCAGGCAGTGGATTGTGGGCTGGGTTTCCAAGATGGTGCACACCAAGAAGCACTATGAATATGCCTCGAATGCAGAACTGATCCTGAATTTTTTTTTCGATTTTTTTTGTGCCCGGGCATACAGGCACCCTGCTGGCTCCCGCATGGTGAGCACTGTGGGTAGTGTTACATATGAGTGTACTTGATCACATGTCGCCGATTAATATGTATCACACCAATTTTGTATATCCCCAAAATACCACAAGCTTGCTGCTATAGTGAGTATTCTTAGCCCAAAAAATAACACTAACTAGTGGAGCTAGTGGAGTATGAAAGAGATTAAAATTCATGATTGGAGTAGAATGCTGCTTACTACTACTAATCTCTACCCGTATACTCGATGCCAAGGTACGCTTGATTGACCGATGGTACATGGTCCTAACTTTTCTTTTCGAGCTAGAACTGTGCGGTACGTGTCCTCCACAACTTTCCATTTGAGAGACGAGGAGAGAGCAGCGGATAGATAGGCCCTGGGAGATGCCTTTTCCGGGCGTCACCGTCTGACACGTGGCGCGCTGGCGAGCGCACGGCCCCGGGCGCCGGGCCGCGTGCAGGCTGGGACAGGTGCGATGCGTCTCATGTGCGCGCGCGGCGCGCGACAAGAGAGCGAGGGCAAGCCGAGGTTGGCTCCGAGGCCATCCCACTTTGGTTGGGCGCGCGGGCGGGCTCCCCAGTCCCCTCCCTTTCTTCTTCATCTTCTTTCTTTCTTTCTACCTGACGCACACCCCACCAGGGCAGAGGCAGGCAAGCGCACCGGCATCGGTTGTGCGTTGTGCTCGCTTCCCATGCATGATGATGCATCATATCTGCTGCTCCCTAATCCCTATTCTCCTGCGCTCTCACACACACATGCAAGGGTAGTCTTTCTTGGCTAGCAGTAGCACTGGCTACTATGTTTTTCGTGCCAGGGAGCTTTCAAGACGTCAAATCTTCTTGTTGCTCAAAGGCTCATTGGGGAGTGTGCATGTGGCTGCACCTTAAGGCATCTCTAATAGTAGTCATGTTAGCCTTCCGTTAGCCTTTCTATATTTACAAAATCTTAAGTGAAAGAGAGAAAAACATGAGAGAGAAAGAAAGTCGTCTCTTCCTTAAACAATCATCTCTACACATGAATGAAGACAAAGCAACCAGTGCATATGAGAGAGAGGTGAATGAGTAGAAATATTATAAGTTTGGCATGAATGTTAAAGACAGCTTATTGAAGGTGTTGTTTCTAAATCTATTTTTCGGTGATGAGGAGTTGATATAGTAAAATTAGAGACGACAGTATTGAGATGCCCTAATAAAAAAAATTAACAAACTAAGAACATATTTTAGTCTTGGGCACTTGTTCGACGCATTAAGAGATAGGTTGAATGCGTTTTTACGTGAACATTAGCTCTGTACCATCACAAAAAATATAACTTAGAAAGTACCACCCCTTGTGAGAATGACATGTGAGACTCGGGCCAACGTGTCACTAACATTGAATGGTATTTTGCAACTCAGAACTGTTGAATAACGTAGTTGCGGGATAAAAACAAGTCGATCATCAATGAAAGGCAATAAATGGAGACACAATATAAATGAACATTTTTATTAATTAATCGATCTCTTTCTGTATACAAGGGAGATCCTATTTATAGACTAAATCCACCAGGGGTAGTTTCGGTATTATGCCCATCAACCCTTAATCTAGGGTTTCTCAACACTCCCCTTGGGCGATTGTCGCGCCATGCACGTCTCATTAAAAACTCCTGCCAAAAACCCAGTGGGAAAAAGGTATTAGAGAAAAAAGTACATTGTATCCGCAAGTTGTATTGCATTGTTGTCTCGTTAAAAACCTTTATGTGGGAAACCTTTAGGAAAAACTCACTAAGGGAAAAAGAGTGCAATATCTTTACCTTCTGGATTAATATTCAGGATTAAGGTAGAAAATCAGGACCCTAAGAGATCATGATTCAAGGGTTTCTCCCCTTGATCCCTGCAACTCTCCAAGCTGCTTCATTCTAATACCACGAACACATCGCTGGAAACTGAACGTAGACAGAAACTTAGTGAATAGATCAGCCAGATTTTCACAAGACCTACTTTGCAGGATATTCACCTCATCGTTCTTCTGGAGTTCATGAGGATAGAAGTATTTGGAAGCAATATGTTTTGTGATAATACTTTTAATATAACTCATTTGCATTTGTGCAGCACAGGCAACATTATCTTCGTAGATAATTGTGAAGGTATCGACGGTGTTAATGCCACATGACTTATGGAAATGACTAATCACATATTTGAGCCAAACACATTTACGCGAGGCTTCATACAGTGCAATAATTTCTGAGTGGTTAGTAGAAGTAGCTACCAAGGTCTGCTTAAATGAATGCCAAGAGATGGCTGCACCACCACATAGAAATACGAACCTATTATGAGATTTGGCACTGTGGGGATTAGACAGATAGCCAGCATCCGTATATCCTACCATGTTCATGTCTTGGTTCTTCCGGTAAAATAAGCCAAGATCTTGTGTACCTTGGAAGAATCTGAGAAGAATCTTAACGTCATCCCAATGTCTTCTAGTTGGAGCTACACTGTGTCTAGTCAATAGGTTGACTGCAAATGCAATACCAGGCCCGGTGCAGTTTGCAAGGTAAGTGCTCCTATAACGCTTAAGTACGAAACTTCTGGTCCTAAAACTTCTTCGTTTTCCATCCTCGATCTGATATAGATGTCTGTATCCAAAAACCAATATAAATATGTGGTCACTACATCCATCGACTGCATTGTTAAATTCATGCAAGTTTCCATTGATATTAAGTATCAAAATGCGGTTCCACTCATTACGCAAGAGTAGGTTTCATCGTAATCGATGCCGGGTCTCTGCGTGAACCCTTGTGCTACAAGCCTCGCTTAATATCTTACACCTGGTTGTTCTTATTTCTCTTCCAAATGAAAACCCATTTGAATCCTATAGGGAACACTTTAGGAGGTGCTCGGGGTAAGGGAATAGGACCGAATACTTTCCTTTTATTTAGCGAGTGCAATTCTGTCTCAATTCCTTTATATACCATTCTCATTATAGGTTTCTACGTGAAATCCGTTCAGACAAATATCTTTAAAACTGAGGAGGGTACGTTTAGATTCTGGATATAGAAGAGCATCCTCGACTGTTATACATGTACTCATAGGGAGAACTATGATGGCCCTTCCAGTGCCGACTATGAGAGCATCGCTTCCGACGACGGTCATAATATTCCCATTTTTCTTAGTTAAGGTATGCAAATATTTAGTTTCCATAAAAAATGATATAGTGGTGCAACTGTCTACAAGACAGATTTTCTCTTTCGCTATTGGATCGTAACGAGTTGTTCTATATTTAAAACATGATTTATTATCAAACAATCATTCATTAGGAAACATAGTTCGAAATGTAGAGCAAGCATAGACCAATAAAATAATGGATTGAGTAATATGGAAAAATAACAATGCCAAGAGTTTAGCCTAAGCAAATAATGAAATATAAATGCTCAACATGAGCATGAATAAACCAATATTCATCGAGAACTAAAACTAAACTGATCTGCAAAATTTATTTGAGGAGACTACTTCAGGTCTCCATATAGGTCCTGGTTGTTCTTATGGAGGTCCAGGAGCTCCAACCCAAGAAGATCGTCGTGATCCATAGAGGTATCCTCTCCCTGGGCCACGTCATCAAGAATCATGCATTCATTCTTCTGGCTAGGAGATGGTCCAGTCGGAACGAGGTGAGCGGCGAAGTGAGCCTCGACTTTGTTCCCCTGAGTCTTCTTGACTCTACAAGTGGATTGCATGTAGAAATTCACCAAATGTTGCGGGGTGCGACAAGTGCGCGACCAGTGGCCAGTGCAATCGCATTTGAAACAATTTTGTGGAGGATGAGCAGTCTTGCTGCCTGAGTCTTGCTTCTGGGGCTTCCCTTTGTCTTTTCCTCTACCATGGGGTTTACCCCTGCCTCTCTGCATTCCGACCTTCTTACATTTACCCCCACTTTGTTTTGAACCTTTTCCACAGTCCTGGCTCTTGATAGCCTATTGAGCATTGGTGTGTGCTTCAGGCACAACCATTGTCCCAGTGGGACGTATCTGATGGTTTTGCATCAAGAGCTCTGCATGTTTCTCAGCTTCCAACATAGTGTACATCAGCTCAAAGTACTTCAAGTACTTTGCATTGTGGTACTATTGCTGCAGTACCCTCATGTTGGGGTGGAAGGTGCACAAAGTATTTTTCTATCATATCAGCTTCCGTAACGGTCTGGTTACAAAACCTCAATTTAGAGATAAGTTTGCGCATGGCAGAGTTATATGCTGCCACAGTATTAAAATCCTGAAAGCGTAGGTGAGTCCATTCTCGTTGTGCTTCTGGGAGTAGGACATATCTTTACTGGTTGTAGCGTTCCTTTAGGGAATTCCACAGTGCTAGTGGATCATCCTCCATTAAGTATTCAGACTTCAGGTCTGCATGGATGGTGCCTCAGGAAGTGCAGGACCACATACTTGGCGGCCTCAGCGATGGCAGGGGCGTCAGCTTATGGCTTAGTGATGGCGGCTCTAAGCGATCGAGACTTCAGGCTGATCTTTGCATCCATCGACCAGGTGAGGTAGTTGTTGCCACTCATGGCAAGCTCAGCGAATTTTTTCTTCACGATGTCCGACATCTCCTACATTCGGTTCATGCAATGTTCAGTTTTACTACAGGTAAAATAGAATCTAAAGCATAAATATTGCAAAATCAGTAAAGATTGGTTTGGTATCTATTCAGCAGATATTTTTATGAATTTTCCTAGCAATTATCATGATTTTCTGCTAATTAATGAGGTCTGTGGATAATTTTCAGAATTACCAATATGATAGAAAAACAATTTCAGAAAATAAAGCTAGGAGAAAAATAAAAACCCATTGGTATGAAGCTTCCTAGGTGTGCTAATACAAAAGATTCACAATTTTATGGAAGCTTGTATGCCTAAAAACCATGTTTCTAGGATTATTTAAGGTTATTGCATAAAAATAAATAATAATAAAACAAATAACCATAAACCGAGGATCTAGATTATAAAATAACCATGGAACATACTAACCTGTCGCAAAAACCGGATTCCGAAAAGGGTTATTATGCAAATATGAAATCCACCGTAATTTTTAAAACCCCGGCGGGTTTTCCGCAAATTTTTCTTATTTACAAACTTTCCCTCGTGATTTTTAGAATTTTCAAGGTCCCTTTCGCAAAAAATTTGAGATGTTATACTTTTTTTCTTTTCTTTCTTTTTCTTTCCGAAAATTTATGGGCTGGGTGGGCAGCCCAATGTGCCACCTGGCCTACTTGGCTCAAAAAAAAAATGGGGGCTAGGTTTTCCCCTTGCCCAACCGCCATGGCGCAGGCGTGGCGGTGCAGGGTGCAGCACGGCCGGCGTGTGCAACTCAGCGGTCGGTGGCACGACACGACGGCCGGCGGATCGACGCTCAGTGTTTGGGCCGGCGGCAACCGCTGTGCCGCCGGTGGATCGACGCTCAATGTTTGGGTCGACGACGAGGCACACGTCGAGCGTGGTTGCGAGGCGCGCAACTGGTGCAGTGGCACGGTCCAGCAACGGGCTGGCATGACAACCACCTTCCCGACATGTTGCGACTCAAATCCAGTGAAGTCCCTGGCGTTGTACACAACCTTTGGGACCTTGCCCCGTCGCTACGAACCAAGCCATGTCTATAGACACGATGCAAGGACACAATAGTGGTGGTGAGTGGGCGACAAGCGCAGGAGGACGACAATCATGGCTATCATGGCCTTGCCTCACGCTCGCGTGTAACAAATCTATAGATTTGCAATCAATCTACTAGATTAATCTAATAGCGAGATTATAGATCAGAAAGGAGGAAATCCCGACGACATAACAATTCGGCCGTGTAGAGCGATTCGTGCTGATAACGTGTTGAATAACGTAGTTGTCACAGGATAAAACAAGCCAATCACCAATGAGAGACAATAGATGGAGACACAATATGGATAAACCTATTTATGAATTGATCGATATCTTTCTGTGTACAATGGATGTCCTATTTATATATTAAATCCACTAAAGATAATTTTGGTATTATACCCATCAACCCGTGATGCAGGGTTCTCAACAAGAAACTCCACTCTTGGCCGGTGCGTTGCCCCTGAGTTGATGATCAACAAGTCCACACCATGTATCTTTCAGAGAGAACAAATGTCCTCCCATGGATCGATCGATGTAGAACCGCCACCCCTCAGGTGAGGTCGTTGTCGCCCACCACCCTTGCCACCTCCTGCAGACGCCGCGAATGTCTCCGGCCACGTCCAAATCCGTCACTCAACCCGAATAAATACTACTCCGCAGTTAATTAAAAGCTGACTAAACTAAGGATTTCTCTAGAGAACTTCAAATCAGCCACACGACAAAGAACTTTTACTTGATAGTTACAACTTACCACAAAGATAAAAGTCTATAGCTAAGCTTAGTAAAAAAAATACCAACAATCTATAGCATCATATTATTCCTGCTTGTTTAATATTTTGGAGAGGTAAATTAGAAAAGGAAGATATTATAATTGTGCAGTTAAAGGTGTCGGACAAGCACGTTAGTAAACCGGCAAGACTACTAAACGGCCGGGATGAACATCATGTAATTAACGACGATCGAATGATTCATTAGCAACAAGCATATATGCGATATGTGCATGGTTCGATCGAGTTTGCAACAACATCATGTGCTGTGGCTTCTCGCCTTGATCATGAAAGGTTGTAGCAGTGCGCGCGCGCGGCTTGAACGGCAGCGCGCGTTACAAAAGCACGGAAAAGCTTGTGTGTGTACGTACGTGGAGCGTGGACGCAAGTGCAACAGTAACATGCATGGTACTCATGGTGGCTTGTACTTAGAAGGAAAGACTCGATTGCCAAATTTTTCGAACTTCTGATGCAAGATCAACAGTATAAGTCTCCGAGCTGGAGACGCTTGCAAGATGAAATCAAATGATGAGCCAGACAACAGCCAATAGGTGATGCACGTACGTACGTGCCTAACCTAGGCCTTTTGGAGAAGACAATTTCTGAGAGCTCTTTAAGTCACTCCAACTGTTTGAAGCCGACCGATCGAGGAGACTTAATTTGTCCTGGCATTCCAACTAGCTAGGCTAGTTCGCCCGTCAAAACTGTACTGCTCCTGCAGCATAAATAGTATTTGACCATGTACATGGATAAGGAATAGTATGTACGTTCAATTGCTCATGTAACACGAGGGCTTGCGTTCCTTGGAACAGTAGAATACCTGCATAGCGAATTGGCGATTGGCGTGTCATTATTTTAGTACGAGCAGGCGTGAGCATGCATGCAAGTTTTTCAAAGTTTGTAGCCGTCGATCGATCGGTACGTGCGACGACGCGCCGATCGTGTCGCAGAAAAGCAGCACTGTTCAGACAAACTTTGTGAGTTGTACTACGTACACCTAACTCAACGAGATAGATAGAGACAGACCAACTGCAAGAAGTTAACTACACAAACAAACATAAATATACAAGAAAGAAGGGATCGTAAGGAACCTCCTCATCTCATCCATCTCCATGCGAACACGTCCCGGTCAAATAATTAAACGAGAAGTTTCACATGCGTGCTACCTCCTAGACTCCTAGTCCACATGTACAAATATACTTTATGCAATTTATAAAGCGTGTACTAGTACACTTGGAAATGGATATTCTGCATGCTGCCGTTTTTTTTTCTCAGAAAGGTACAGCTCAAGCATGCATGCAGATGCAGTTGACGTCAAGCCGTTTGGAGCTTCTAGGCGTGCTCAATCGTCGTTCGTCGGTGTCTCCCGGACCCCGGAAGCCGACAAGCTATGCGCTCCGATGGTAACTTGTGCGTCTGATACTCTCAAGTCTCAACTCAACTGGGAGCGAGATGATTGAGCGAGCTAGCCGCACCTGCACTCCCTTACACATCACAAATGCATGAAGTTACAGCGTGCACGGTGCACGTACGTGTGCTACGTGCTACGAGTTTGAAGTTTCAACGTTCTCTGCGTTCACGGGCCCAGGTTTTCAGGATGGATGTTGAAGTTATAAAAATATTATTTTATATAGAATATAAAGGTGCACAATAGAAAAAAAATCAAAATATAAATTATTCGTACTAATGATAACATGTCAAATAATAATTTAGTGAAATTACAAAATAATAAAGAAAGGGCAAGATTTACCGATCACAATTCAAACTAACACAAACAAAATTACTGATTTGGGCATTTGAGTTTGCTCTTTGCTGGTTTGGAAATTGAGGATCTGATAATTTGGATTGAACTCACCTCTGCGATGTTGGGAATTTGGATACCGCCGCCGCGCGCTGGCACACTGCCTTCTTGTCAAGAGCTGCGCGAGGCACCGGGTCGCTACCACCGGCCGCAGACCCGCAGGGCCACCCAGTCTCCCTCCCCGCTCGGTGCCCCAACGGCAACGGCCCGACCGATGCCCGGCGCCCGGCCTTGCTCCTCCGACCTCCGCCCTGCCACCACGTTTGGCTTCGTCGTGGCCGCGCCACCGCAACAAGAGAGAGAGGGAGAGATATGAGAGACGGCTATTGTCTGTCGGTTGATAGGATTAGAGAGAGAGAGAGAGAGAGAGAGAGAGATGAAGGGAAATGCCCTTGTTGTGGGTGGACCGTATGTTCCAGTGCCCAAAAGGCAAAGGCCGAATGGTATGTGACCATGGGTTGGCCATCACATGCGCCAGTTTGAGGTTGTAGGGCGTTGGAGAGAGATGTGGTTTGATAGATTGAGAGGGAGTTGTAGTCTGGTTGACCCAATTAAGAGTATATTTCATTATATATCTAATACACATACTATATTATGGATTTTTTTTGCAAATAATAATAATAATAATGGGTGTTCAACTGAACACCCATGAACCTAATAGGGTTCACCCCTGATCGGTAGAAAGTAAGTAGTCCTGGGAGTTAGGCCTTGGGCCGTGGTGCACGACACGAAAAGCTTGTCGGGGCGTGTCGTCGGCTACGCATAACAACAACTGCGAAGCCCAAAGATAGCGATGGCATCTTTGGACCACCACCGGCCGTCTTGCAAGACGAAAGTCGGCACACGTCACTTGTACTAGACCTAGACGCATACCTTGGCCACCGACGGTGTTGCGCTTGTCCGCTGCTGCCACCATAGTTGCCTGCCTCGGACCGAGGCATGGAGCTGGAGAGACAAGCCGAAAATAAAAGGGCATAAGTGGATATATGCCACTCCAAAAGATGTCACTTTGATTCGAGCTCACCGTCGTTTGTCTCGGGCAGTACCTAGAATTTTATTGCATTTAATCCTTTGTGTTGCCACATCCATGAAGTACCTGGAGTTTTACTGTATTTTCTCCTTTGTGTTACTGCATTTTCTCCTTTGTGTTACTGCTTTGTCCTCAGAAAGCATCATACTACACCGAATTGAAGTCCTTTTACAAAACTTTTATTTAGTAGAAAAAGCCTAGCACTTTGCCACCAACATTCTTCCTACTAGCTTCCTCGTGATCCATGATACCAGCAGAGGTTGTCATGACAATCTGTCGTTTTTTGTTCGGGTGTTACTAACCATTTGGCATGAAGCACATTGAGGAGGAAAGGAATTAGTGAATTGTCGATCTGGAGATAGTTATCGCTTTTTTGTTTCACTGCATATTTCCTTTCATGTTATTGCATACCACTTTCCAGTTTACTGCATTCTGTTGGTTTTTTATTTGGGAAAAGGGGGAAAAGAAGGAAAATATTGAAATTTAAGTAATTACGTAAAATCATGGACACTTAAAATATTTGGGGTGAAATTTCATTGAAATTTTACAGATATGTTATTACTGTCTCGTTAAAAACCTTTCACCCCAGTGTGGGGGTACCCCCGGTAAGGAAAAGAGAATAGTAACTACACTTCATGCGTACATATCGGCTAACGCCTACGCGATCTCGAGATCCTCCTATTGATGTTGCTGCTCGTCTACTTTCTGCCAATCCTTGAGGCAAGCGATTGCCTCTACTGTCTTAGGCGTAAGGGACGATCTCCTTTCTTCAATTACTATCTCGATCATGCTGAATGTCGTCTCAGTAGAGACAGTTGACACCGCAACGACTAGGACATCTCGTGCGAAATGGTTGTCCCTCCACCATTCGAGTAACTTGACCTTCTCGCCCAAAAGGGTAGGATTAGTGGCTGCAAAGTTGTGGGCGAGGTAGTGATTGAGTTCTGCATTAGGATTCCACCTTGTGATTGTGGACGACTGAGATGACAAAGAACTGAATTTCTTGCCCTTCATCCTCTTCCATAAGTGGGCTGTCACGCTCCCCTTGGATGGTCGAGCCGCTTGCTCCGAAGCATACGACTCCATCTCGCTAGCACCATACTTTTTATAATACAAGTTGAATACTTGAAAGAGCTCATCTTTCCCATAGTTGAAAGTGGCATAGAAATATAGATCGAGTGTCTCACATATTCTCTCCATAGCAGTTTTCAATCTGTCCAACTTATTACGTGAATAAAAATGGTAACAAAACAATAGAGATGTGATATAGAACCGAAATATTCAAGAAATTTTACCTCCATCGATGCAACAATAGGACCAAAAAGCATCATGTTTATGTTTAGCAAATGACTCCGCAATTAGCCAAATATCATTGATCACTAAGCATCGTCCTGCTTGGGAGAACACCAGGGGGGGGCTATGGGGACGTGCTTGTTTGTGCCTTGCCCCCCTATTGGCTTCTTCTTCTTCTTCTTGCTGAATATATCGAGAGAATGAGTGATATAGAGTTAGAGAGAGTAGGGAAATTGTTGTTGAGTTGTGTGGTGAAGAAATGAGGAGAGGATGGGATTTTATAACCATGGAGAGGAAGAACGTTACGTATGCCAATTTACATTTGTCCATTGCCTACTTTTACTTCCTCTCTGGCTCTTTGCCTCATCAGTCACCACTCCTCTGTCGGTCTGCCCTCTTCGTCTGCTCCATCCTGTCACTGCAAAAGTATGGATATGTGATTGTTGCCTTGTATGCCTCGCCAGCTGTTGCCGCGCTACCATTGTTGCTTCACCCTGCGCGCAAATCCCTGGCTTCGGCCTCCCCATTCCATGAAGGCCCAACTCCCAGGCTCTCACCACTAGCAAGCTAGCAACCGAGCAGCGTCGTGTCTGTCCCTTTCCCTCTCGCGAAGTCATGCGGGCGGTACGACTCGTGCCTTCCCTAAACAACCCCACTCTCCGCCGCCTCTCTCCCACTCACTCTTGTCGTATCGTGCCCTCGCCCTTCCTCTCTTCCTCTCCCGTCAACGGCAGCCATGGCTCGAATGGCCAGATCTGAGCAGCAACATCGACAATTTGAGGTGGACAGTGGTGTGCTAGTGCTTTGCAGCTGTGCCCTTCACCTCTCGGCCTCTCTCTCTCCCCCGTTGGCGGCGTCTCGAGCTTGGAGCGGCGGAGCCCTAGATCTGCAAATGTGTTGACGCGCCGTAGAGCCGAACGCAGGCCGATTTGGGGCAGCGAGCGCCGATCGCCGATGCTACAGAATCGAAGAGGGGGACGAGTGGAGGTGGTGGCTGGCGACGTCATCCACGGCAACGGTCTTCCTCCCCTCTCCTCGACGACTACAACCAAGTGTGGTGCCGACCCTAGCAGTCTGCTGTTGTGCCGCTTACCACTGGGCTGGTCTGGGCTTTTCGGCCTATGCCAGCCCCTGTTGTGCCGCTTACCACTGGGCTGGTCTGGGCTTTTCGGCCTATGCCAGCCCAAGCATGGCCCATTAGAGCGGGTCGTGCTGTGTCGTCAGAGGTGTCCGATCCTCTGGCTCGGTCCGGTCTGGACGTTCGTGCCCGTGCCATGCTGTGCCATGGGACTGGTCGTGCTGGCTGGGGTCTCAGGCCAGCACGGAAAAGCCGGGCCCAACCCAAGGACTAGTAAGAAGTGCAGGGAATTCACTGGTTTTCGCCACAAAAATCGTTCTCCACCCGCCCGGCTGGCACGGCCAGTGCGTCCCTGTCGCCAAAAGACGGCACTGTGTTGTTAACCGGGAGCTAGCCAGTAAGCACGGCATGCTCGCTCGATCGCTTTACAGATACCGACTCCCGTTTCCTTTTCCATTATCCAAAACTAGCACGACTAGCCAGGCAAAGCTAGCACACTCAGTAGTCGTATAGTACATGACACTAACAGTGTGAACACGCGCGCACACACACACCGTGGTCGTGGTGTGGCTCGCTTTCTCGCAGCTCGACACACTAAAATTTATCAAGTCCCAAGTCACAACTCCTAAGTAGTAGATACTACTAGTGCTAGTACTACACTACTACCTCACCTCGCCTCATCTCCATCTATAAATTCCCCCGGCCAAGCTCCGAGCTCTCACAGACTCGGACACAAGTCAGTGGAGAAGACAGCATACTAGCATAGCGCCTCTCTCAAAATATCCAAGCTCCAAAGCCCAAAGCATCGATCAAGGCCGATCAAATATTTTAGCATTATTACTAGCTAGTCTATACTCTATACATACGCAACTGCCCTTGTTTTTGCTCTTGGCTTTACTTTGCTTGAAAGATGAGCCGCGAGGAGGGAGAGAAGCTGCTGTTCCCTTCGTTCGCCTTCCCGGAGAGCTTCCCGGAGGCAGCCACCTCCCGCTCCGGCTCCGGTGCGTTCACCGATCTCTTAGCAAGCTCAGATGTGTGTAGTTGGCGTGTTGGTGCAAGAGATTAATTAGCTAACATGCAGCAATGTGTTGTTGATTCTTGCGTTGCAGCTGGCGGCGAGCAGAAGAAGGCTCGGCAGCGGCGGAGGCGGAAGGCGAGGCCCGCGGCGGAGGGAGAGAGCGGAGGGGACGACCAGGCGAAGAAGCGGCGTCTGAGCGACAAGCAGGCGCGGTTCCTGGAGATGAGCTTCAAGAAGGAGCGGAAGCTGGAGACGCCACGCAAGGTGCAGCTCGCCGCCGAGCTGGGCCTCGACGCCAAGCAGGTCGCCGTGTGGTTCCAGAACCGCCGCGCCCGCCACAAGAACAAGCTGATGGAGGAGGAGTTCGCCAAGCTCCGCGCCGCCCACGACGCCGTCGTCCTTCAGAACTGCCACCTCGAGACCGAGGTACACACAAATATAGCGCTCTGACGCTCTCTGCTCACCACCATGCAGTACATACACGTCTGAATTAACTCTTGGCTGCTAATTGCTTTAGCCTTTACTAACATGTGCTGCATATATGCAGCTGCTGAAGCTGAAGGACAGGCTGGCGGAGGTGGAGGAGGAGAAGAGCAAGCTCATGGTGACGGCGGCGGAGACGGCAACCGGCGTCAGCAGCCCGAGCTCGTCGTCGTTCTCGACGGTGACGCACCACCCGGCGCTGGTGGGGCAGTTCGGGGTGGAGGAGGAGGCCGACCTCACCTACATGAGCGACTACGCCTACAACAACTACATGATGGACTTGGCAGCCGGCGGCTACCTCGGAGTCTACGATCAATTCAATTGACTAATTGAGCTGCAGGATTAATCACTAGCTAGAGCAGTGCTAGCTAGCTATTTTCGTGTTAATTAATCAATTGCAGGGTACGCACGTAGTAGTAGTAGTAGTAAGTCAGTAGTAGGTGGTATTACTAGTATCAGTGTCAATCAAAGCCCTAACGAAAAATCTATTACTAGTAAAGTAGTGATCTGCTATGCCATGTAGATTATTAATTGGTAATCTTTGTAAGTAAATCTAGATTATCATGCAAGTGGTTATCATGGACCGAACTGATGATGTGCTGTAATATTGGGGGTTCTCACGGTCAGAAGATGCATGTACATGTTTTGGTGTCTTCTGTCTTCACTCCTCGATCTGATGTGGAGTTGGCCCGCCTTGGCCCAACGAACTGGGCTTCATCTGAGTTCTGGGCTTGAAAATATCATCTCTGTGTACCACATGATCTTGATCTTCCGTGATCGGTGGGTTGTTCTCTACTACCACTGATGTTGAGCGGCTAGCAGCAACAACACAGGAATTGATGTGTACAGACAGCTCTGAAAACTAGCGAGGCGTAATAGCAACCTACGGTTAGACGTACGATGTGTCGTCTGGAAAAACTATGAGCATTATCCGCAGCTAATGATTGCAGCAGCGATCGAAGCCATCGCTTAAAGCTTTCTCTGTGGAGATAAGCCTGCGAGGATGACCTGATCAAAAGTGCGTGTTCCCCCCCTTCTCCTGTACTACCTTCTTCTCTTTCCTGGGTACCGTCACACGGCGCGAAGCGAACGACAACCTAATCAATCATCCACCGCGAGCGACAGGGACGTTCGTCGCACGAACAAAACAAACGAACAAACGCGAGCGCGCGCGCACGAACCGTCCGTTTTTCTCATCTCACGCACGCACGCACGTCTCTCGCGGACGCCGCTGTCCTTCGGCGCGCAGGCACCACGACTCCACGAGCCGTCGCGATCGCTCGCTTTATGGCGCGGCACGCCCCGCCCTGGTGCAGTGGCTTACCCGTTGGTGTGGGGGGGTGCAGAGAGCAACACCAAGGGTCCTTTTGCTTTGCTTACTCCGGGAGGCATAGGATCATTCTTATCCGGTATTCCTCCCTCCTGGATGTGTACTATGGGATTGGAACAGGCAAGAGAATTTTCTGCATGCAGCATATTGCTGAACTGTCCACTCCGCGGTGGGCCTGCCGCGGCAGAATTATGCACTTGTATGATTGAGATGCAGATCCAGAAGAGTAGCTAGTTAGTTACCTGGTAAGTGGTTGCTGCTGAACTGAGCTTTTACAGTTTACTACCAATCATATGTAACATCATGGCCAGAAAGCAGAAGGGAAAAAAAAATCAGGAATGGCGACGGGGCGCTTGAACAGCTGAAAGAATAGTGGATTAATATACAAATACATTCTGTCACCACTCACGAGTACAGGGGTGGGTGGAATTGAGTGGCATTCATTCACCCCAATGAGATCTTTCGAGGTGATTCACGACGTGTTGCATGAGGGATTACATGATATACAACAACAGAGAGCATTAGATTGATTGATACCCAGCAAAAAGAAGTAAATGACAGCCGCGACAGCACGGTAGTGCCCTCCAGATGCGCCACTGCCCAAATTAGCCTAACTTGGTATCAAAAGTTACACAAGGGACCAGGGCCAGGCTACCTATTCCTCAGTGATCCAGTGCTGGATTTCCTTGATGAACAGCGCGGAAGGCTGTGCTCTTTCACAGGTGATGGAGGGAAAGGGGAAGACGGGGGCAACTGTTTCTGACTCGAGATGGACGAGAAACAGCTCAACGGATTTCTCAGCCGCCTTTTCTCAGAATCTTCGGGTTGGCTGTTCGGATCATGGCCGACTGGGGAGATCTTGAGTGATTCCGGGAGGAGGCAGTTACAAATGGCACCTACAGAGAAAGGACACATGAGTTCCCAGTTCATAACAAGAACCTCGAGAAAACACCAAAAGGATATGACAAGCAAGAACTTTAGTGCACATATACAAGAATCCTATTTCTTGTAGGACTTAATTTTGACCAGGCAACCAGCAATGCAATGCATGGACCGATGCTGAATGCAATAACCTGTTTAATACATATGTCAAAATTTTATTGTGTTCCTTGCGGGTGAAAATAGAGACTTCCCAAGTCTTTAGCAGATAATTCAGATGCCACCACATCAGGTGTCAGGTGCACTATTTAGAGGTTAACATTTTTGGGGAAAATGACTTCCTTACCCATCAAGGATCCAAGTCACATTGCTGTAAAGATTAAAGAGTTGCACTAGCAGATGATGTGATCACAAAAGTATGTTAGCTTTACACAACAATCAATAAAGATATTCACAAACTTGGGTAAACTACATTTCTAGAAACTAAAGTGGAACTGATAATTTGTGAGCAAAAATTGTCAGGTGCACTATTACAGGTTAACATTTTTGGGGAAAATGTGTTTCTTATTTATCAAGGATCCAAGTCACATTGCTGTAAAGATTAAAGAGTTGCACTAGCAGATAATGTGATCGCAAAAGTACTTTCGCTTTACAGAACGATCAATAAAGATATTCACAAACATAGGTAAACTACATTTCTAGAAACTAAAGTGGAGATGATAATTTGTGAGCAAAAATGATGGCAGTAACTGTCAAACTGCTCAATGCATTCTGAGTATGCACATTCAGCTGCACTCAACTGTTAAACTGCTCAATGCATTCTGAGTATGCACATTCAGCTGCACTCATCGTTATCACAATTGACTTTGCTTTATGGAACTGTTGAACTAATAATAAGCATTAATACTTGCATAAAGGTATACCTATTCTGGCGAGCCTATTCACCCATTTTGGTATTTTGTTGCCAGTCAATTTGTAACACATATCCTTGCAAAAGTGGTTGCAATTCTTCATGATAAGATGGTAAGTATCTCCATTGTAGTTTGCTGACTGTAGCTCCATGAACTGCCTAACTTGGATGGGATCTAAGCATGTCGTACCAAGAAATATTGATTTCCTGAACCTGAAACCAGGGCATTGGCGAGGTTCTACCTCAAATACCCCACTTGTGGGATAGTCATGTGCTCCAAATGCATATTCAACGCCATGAACTGCAGATGAAAAAGAAATGCAATCAGAATGCAAAGTTATTCAAGTAATCAGTGCTAATATCTTATTCCAAAAAAAAAACGAGTCCAATTAGATTTGTATGACGACAGCAAAACAAAAGAGACAGGTCAGATTTTCTTCATTTTGGGGAACTCAAATACTAGTCTCACTTAATTCTTGCCGCACCTTTTTGCAAGCAGATGCTATTGGACGAGTCAGCAATGCAACAATCATAATTACACTCATTCAATTTATTTTAGAAACTAGTGGAAACCTTGCACAGTTGAGTTCTCCAGCATTCATAGTCTCGAAAACAAATATGGCATACATTGATATATAGAGATGTAAGCTCACGTAACCTCTAGGGAGAGTCCCAAAAGACCATCCTGTTGTGACGAATGACAAGTGAAATTAATCAAGACTTGGTAAAAACCACTAAACGGATAGGTGTTGCCTTGTTGATGGCCTTGGCAATCTTTTAAGTTTCCCTTCCCACCTTCCCTCTTTCTTCATCTCCACCTACAGAAACGACTAGCACTGCCCAACCTCATACATGCGGCCAGCACTGTCATAGTGCTCCTCCTCCCCTTCCTAGACACAGAAGGCACAGCAGATTGACTTCATAAAACTGGTGCTCCTCCTACCACTCTCTCACGGTCTCACCTTGCCTAGTTCTCTTCTTCCTGGATCCTGTTGACACTGGGGTTTGCCTTCACCAAATGGGCATAGACTAAGACTTCACAAGCATCAATCTGAGATAGTTTCCAGAATAACATGTACTAATAACAGACTCAAGAGATTTATAAAGACCTTTACCTCATGTCTATGAGATGCACCCATGATTCCATGGATCTTTCTAGAAGGAATAATTGATTTCATCTTTCTAAACTAGCCATTTCGGATAGAAAGATGTTTGGTGCGCAGAAGTCTAAGCCATTATAAATAGGGTCCATCAACATCAAGATAGATGAATAAGATTGTTTGACCCATTCTATAATATTTGCAATAGTAGAGCCAACATGGAGTTCCCCATCCCATATTCTTCTCTATAAAATAAATTAATAATTAGAGGCTATACATGAATGTAGCAATATAAGCTAATCACACCAGCGACAGCATGCAAGAATTACATGATGTAGCTTATATAGGATATGACAACAATGTCAAAATCTATACTAGCTGAAGGCCCAAAGCACGATATGCTAAATTACTATTGGTAGTGATGGGGGAGATGCCAGTAGTCAGGTTACCACTGCAAGAAATCCTAATGGCCAGAAGCAGAATTTATTACCTAGAATCCCACTATGCAGTCAGGGATAATTCAGGTAGGGGAAATAGTTGTTTTCTTAACGCGCGTCGTGTAAGTAACAACTTGATAGGAGAAAGTATGGACTGTGTCTTATTGATGATTTACAGTTGGCTTTGATGTGCCAGACAACTTGGAATGTTCTTAAACAGTTCAGGAGAAACAGCCAGTAAATCTTAGTACTAGATAGCATCAGTATGGGTCTATGGAACTACTAGCTCTAAAAATCAAGCAGAAATGAAGAAACTGCAGAAAATGAGCCAGCATGCAGAGAGAAGAACCTTCAATTCCTGAGTGAAATATGCCAAGGCCTGCCCAATATATATAACCATTCATGGGTGTCAAATCATACACATTAAGATAAACCGGAGTATCATCTGGCGATTGACCGGCTGCCTGAACCTTGGGAAACAAAAAGAAACGCATGGCCGATTTCCTGCTCAACTGTAGAGGCATGAGGGACTTCCATCCAGGCCGTTTTGTCCTTAATTTCATATTCCTTCAAATAATCAAGTGAGATTTCAGTATATGAAGTATCTAGTTCAGAAAGCGCTAGAATTGATAGCATTCACTTTGAAATATTTTTCTTCAAGTAGTTTAACACCTTTTATTGTACATAAATAACAATGAGAGACAATACAACCTACAGAAAAGGATTCGTTTTGAAAAGGCTAACTCCAATTTCAAGGACTTGTAAAAGAAATGCAGGACACTAAAAAATTGTTCCTCGTACTTAAAGCACTGCACCTTCCAAAAAATATGAAAGCAAATTAGTTCATCATGCTCTCTCCAAGTCTTAGTTCGCTTGTTAGCTATAGCGTGTGCATTATCTGCACGAATGAATGTAAAAGTTCCGAAATACTTGAAAATGCTAAGAGTTCTTCAGTAACTTTCCCAAAGAAGAGAGTTGAGTAGTTCTCCCCTTGGGCCTTGCACATGTACTATTTCGGTCTATGCAAGCTATAGTTTAGAAGGAACAATGGACAGTAAACTAATATGACAAGTAAGGCAATACTGCAGTTGCCATTCCAATGTCAAACATTGCAATTGAGTCTTACCGCAATGTTAGTTTGGTTTGAACTTTCTCTCGCTACTACTACCAGTAGCTAGTTAGATTCAAAGCACTCATACTTTTACGAAGATCTAATGAAGTTGTAGACTATACGAGAGAACCAACAGATCGGATCTGTACTCCGCTTTCCCACCTAGTGTCCGCAACCTAGCTCTACACTCTGTTAAAGATTGATTCTCCTACATTTTGTTGGGGACAATGCAGCATGATTCTTCAGTCTCTACTTGTAGCAATTACTACTGAGCAGAAAACACCGAAGAGATAAAGAAAAAAAGAGCACTCTTTTTTTCAACAATGCAACCAACCAGGCAGGTACTATCATGGCTTTCATGTACCACTCCACACCATTACTAGGAGCTCAGGCTTTCAGAGAACAGTGCCATAATACATCACCTAAACTCCAACAACTGTTTTAGTACAAGTAAACAAGCTGCACTATTGCTACGAAAGCAACGTTTGGTACTACCAAACAGAACTAAACCCCCCAAATAATTCCACGGTGACGCTCCAAATGGGGAAAACGAACGATGGTGATATGGATAACCAGCCCTAACTGCCCCCGTCGGCCGGGCCCTCCTTTTACCGAACCAAGAACCGAGCAACCCAAGAAGCAAACGAGCAAAGACACCGAAGAAAAACATGGAGCGGCGGATCCAAGCCAAGATCTCGCTGCATTGGAGCCAGCCAAGAAAGCAACGGCTTACCGTGTAACGGGGAAAGGAGACCAGTGGCCGAAGGGCGACGAGGGAGGCCAATGGCGAGGACAAGAAGCGCAAGGCGAGGCGGCACAGCGCGCGGCGTGGGAGGGGAGCTGGAGATAGGGAAGGAATCCGAGGAGGCGGAGGAGGAATTCTTGGAGGCGCAGTTGGGTGGTGGAATGGTGTTGGTTGGTTCCGGGGAGGGTCTCGTGATGGCTGGGGGAAAAGCACCGAGGAACAGGGGTGAAGGGGCCCTCCCGTTGGGGTTGTTTTTGTAATTTATCGTTTTGTTTCTTTTATTTTATTTTTTTCTCCCCTTTTTTGAAAGCTCTGCCTTTTATTTGTACATTAATTGGAGCGTGTAGTCACTAGTGAGAGAAATGACAGACAGCCAGCCAGAATGAGATCCTCCACGCTGAAGGACTAAATGCACAGGATAAACCGTCATCTATATTATGATATCTCACAACCGTCATATTGGAATCTAACGATCAATATGCGCTACAGGGAAAAAAAAATCCAGATCCACAGTAAAATCAGGAACTTGCTACAGTACCTTACAGTATTCACAGTAGTATCCTCATTTTATTGTGCGCACATCTCCCTTCTGCATAGTGCAGAGGATTCAGTTCCCAGACAGCCTCCTTGGAGAGTTGTGCTCAGGCATATTTCTGGGCGGAAACTCATACTTGTTAATACCATTCCGGAAGTCGTACCGATTTAGCTATTGGAAAGGTACATTCTGTTACCGGTCCATACCAATGTACCGTTCCAGAGTTTAATATAATAATATATATTTATAAGTATATGTATGTTTAATTATATGTACACTAAATTTCACTTGTAATATTACTCCAAATACATAGTAGTAGGATCAAATATAACATATATTTTAATAAGTTCAATATACGATATTTTCAATTCCACCGGTATGGCTGTCATTGTCCGGTATCAAGCCAGTATCGAGATGTATGGACGGTATTGACCGATATCGAGGCTAGTACGGAACGCAGGCCTACTCTGTACTGTTTTAGGCGGCGGAATGGTATATACCAGCCGGTACCGGAACGACATTGATAAATCAGAAAAGTTTCAAAATCTCTCTCTTTTGTTCCGGTAGTACTCCAGTTTTTTATTAGGATTTTCTAAAGTTTTTAAAAAAGAACAAGAAAACCACGACATTTTTTCTTACAAAAAAGTATTTACCTTGTGATTTTTTTTTTAAAAAAAATCCTGCAACAATTAAACTATTTCATGTGAAATTCATACGTTCCAAACATACACTTAATAAATCTCCTTGCAACCAAACATGTTGATGATTCATGGCCACATACTCCTTATCTTCACTCTCTATCCAGATTTTGTGCATATTTTATAAGAAACTAAATTGAATGTAAGAGCAAAAATTCTGATCTCTAAATGATGCGTTCGTTGTAAACTTAAGAGCAATCCATGAAGGTTAGAAGATCTTGAGACCGAGCTGGCCAAGTTGGCACTAATTGTTTCTTTTTCTTTAGCTCATTGCGAATGTTATTGCCACTTGGGACTTGTGTAGCTCGTCCAATTTTTTCTTTACAGACAAATTGCATGGAAACCGTCTGGAATCTTTGGCTAATTAGTGTCATGTGAAACACAATAATTGCAACATACCGTCCGAATCTCAGGATTAATATCACTTTTCTAGCAGAATTAAATTTAGTTTTCTTGAATAATAAAAATTTGCGCTGCTTCTCATAGAAAAATGTTGGTATAAAAAGAACAATTTGCTATACTAGTACTTAATTACTTATTTTGAACTTGACTGGATTGTAGAATTAGTCCTTGTAGTCAATAACAAGATTACATTGCACTGTTTACAAATGTTGGCAAGGGTACTCTGATATGGATGATCACAAAATGAGAGTACTTTCATATGGAAGTGCAGGTGCTTATGGAACAGGAACACAATTATTGGCGTGGGGTTGATTGTTACCCACTGTACTTCGATTTCCCATCATTAAGAATGAAAATATCAAATTGTTCTGTAGAAACACATGCTCTCCAAATTTTGAATACCATATTGTTTTCATGAAAATGCCATCTAGTTGACGAATGACAAGTTATCATTATTGGGTAAGCGAACGTGGCCAGCACAACATGTGTCTCAGACCACTGTAAAAGATTAAGTTTGGCTACTATTTTAACACATTTCTTTTCTTGTGTATATATCCTTCTGTTTGACAAGTTATTTTTCCAGAACGGAGTAAACCCAGCTTTTGAAGAAAGCTAATTAAAAAGTTCTACAACCACCAGTTGCACAAAACAGAAAGCAAAAGAAAAGCTGGGGATACCAGCGAACTACCACAATCCAAGATACAAAACGACCATCTTTTCTCAAGCCCAAACATCAACAAAAAACCTAGTAAAAAGAAGACAGCAAGAACGTCACATTTGCCATCAACACGATCCTTGATGCTTGAAGGTCTGCAACCATTCTCCCGCCCTCTCCAAGAACTGATTTAGCTTTCTTCGGTCAGGATCTTTGAGAAGGATTTGCCAACGCTGCAAACAAGATATAAGTTTGAAAATGACTGCAGTAGGTTGTTTAGGAAAAATTCTCTCTATAGCCTCTTTGTTCCTGACAGTCCAAAGGGTCCAAGCGATCGCTGCAAAACTAAATAAGTCAACATGGTAATTGTTAGCACCCCTCCTCACCAACCAATTCAAATGCAGATCATCAAGAGAAACAGGCACTCGACCCCACAAAAGAATTTCTTTAATGCAACTCCAAACAAATTTCGCCAACACACAATTAAAAAGAACATGGTTAGTGTCCTCTGTAACCCCACAGAGAATGCAATTCACATCACCCAGCCAACCTCTAAATTTGAGTTGGTCTGCAGTATGTATCCTATCTTGAAAAGCCTGCCACAGGAAAATTTTCACTCTAAGTGGAATCCTACTACTCCATAAGCTCTTGAGCTTCAGACTAATAACACCCCTAAAAGCAAGATACCTGTACAGAGATTTGACCGAAAAAGCACCAGAATGCTCCAAGCACCAACTGATCTTATCTTTGTCCTCACTAAGAAACATCTCATCCAAAATCTGTTTCATTTCCTCCCACTGTTGGACCTCTTCCACCCCAAAAGTCCTAACAAATTCAACATTCCAGCTATCATGGGACCAACAATTATACACACTGATCTCAGTGTTTCTACAAATCTTATACAATTTATCAAATCTGATTTTAAAAGGACAAGAGTCTACCCAGATATCATTCCAGAAAGAGGTAGATTTACCATCTTCTATCAAATGAGTCACACCCCAATTAAAAAGATGTTTAACTTTCTGCAGATTTCTCCAAAATTGGGAGCCCTTAACACTAGGCCCATTCTGATCTCTTTTATCAAGATATTTAGCCTTTAAAACACGAAACTGGCTTGACTCATCCTTCAAAACCATTTACTCAACAAGCAATCATTGAAGAGCCATGTATCAATAACCCCTAAACCACCATAATCTTTAGGACGGCACACCGCTTTCCATTTTATCATGTGATATTTAAATTTATCACTCACCCCTCTCCAAAAGAATCTAGCTCTAATAGAATCCATCTTTTTATGAGTCTCCTCACTTAGATGATAAAACCCCATCGTATAAGTAGGAATACTACTTAAACAGTTGTTAACCAAAACCAAACGACCCCTGAGGACAACAACCTGCCTTTCTAGTTACTCAGTCTGTTTTCTAACTTGCTCAACATATTAACAGCGGCCATCCTCTTAATATCTTTGTGTTTGACAAGTTATCATTATTGAGTATAGCATTTTGATCCTTTATAGCTCCAATCTCTCCTTAATTACGAGGTGCTTTTGTACTAACAGTACTGATCAAAATGCAAAACTAGTGCAGTGTGGTATAATGCAGGCCTGAATGACCTGATGAAGGCAGTTAGTACTACCATTTACTGGACCGTCAGATGGTCCCTTGGCCCAATCGGCAAATCATAACTTTCCCGTACCTAACCCTGGCATCTAAGGATGGCTGATGGTCCTGCCATCTCTCAGTCCCTTGCATCTGGGGAACCACTTGAATTCTTGATGCCCCCTCACCAATCTTACCTTCTAGAATTCTACCTGTTCTACGTAGTAGTAGTAGTAGAAATGCAGCAAGAGTCGACAGGTTGTTGTTAGTAGGGATCAAAATTGATCGGATAGTATCCAATGGATTCGGACGAAAACAAATTCGGATAATGTTGGCTTGGATTTTTCTCGGATAGTTCTCAGATCGGAAATGAATACGGATTTTTTTTTTTTGTCGAAAACGAATTTGAGCAGTTGAGCAGACTATAGTTAGTTCTTGAAAATGGTTTAGGATGAAATATACTTTTATGTGAGATGGTATATATTCACGGATGTATCCATGTATGTATGTACATATATTATTTTTCTACAAATAAAAAAATGTATTCCTTCACTTCATTTTTTAAGAGCAAAATCTGGAAGTCCAACTGAGAAAATAAGTGGTCCTACATTATTTGAAACAGACAATGAGAGTGTAATAGATTTTGGGATGCAGATCCTCCTGGATGAATGATGTACAACATATGCAACAGTTCAACGAGGATTCAGATTACATGGGTCAGTTGCTTTATGCAATTATGCTCCTCTTTTGGAACATTTACTTTTGTCTTTCAAAAAGGAGTTATTTCCAGCTTCTTGTTTTCAGAACAAGAACCAAGATTAGTGTCCTGTATTTTGTTTGGTGCTCATGGTCTTGGTTGTCTGCTTATCTAGATTATAACCATTACAGTTGTTTCATCTCATCATGTTTTAGGCTGGCAGCAGTGCAAGACTCTCGTTGATCACCCAACAACTTTAATAGTTCATTCTTGCTAACATGTAATTATGGAGCTAAGAAACTAAATTTCTGATATCCATGATGTAAATTTGCATACCATATCCATGCCAACTGGAAGCCAAAAATTTCTTCTTTTCTTGCCTGTTAGAAATATGGAGCTCAAATTTCTTGTTGAGGGTCTTTTTCGGGCTATGTTCAGTAGCTCAGTTGGTTAATTTGATAAGGCTGGCTTCAGTGCATCCATTAACAGTATGCAATGCAATAAACACTCGGTTCCTATAAATGTAACTGACCTCGTGAATCTGTTCCCCTTTGCAGGGCGCTATGTTGTAAAATGTGGCCATAATCCTGATGCTTGCGAATCTGAGATAAGGGATCTCGCCAGTTCTAGCCTGCTATGCATTTTTTTAGACATTTTATCTTGGTATTATCGAACTACGTATGTCATTAATGAACTAGGTGTGATGAGCTAGATGTGAACTAAATTTTATGTATATGATGAACTAAGTGTGAATGTGTGATAACTTATGAGTTATGAGCTAAATATGGTAAACTAATTGTTACGTCCGTGATGAATCATTTAATGCAACTTGCAATTGCCAATGTTATATGTTGTTGATGAAAATATAAACAATTCATGAATGTTTGGGTAAAAAAACTAGTTATATGTTTCCGTTAATTTTTGACGTACGATTTAAGGGATTTTCACGTTCCGAAAAATATTTATGATTATGTTTGTTTCGATTCGTATCCGGAAAAAAAAATGACAGAGCCATCATCTATCCGTATTCGATCCGTTTTCACCCTAGCTATTAATCGTTGCCGGCCAGTTCACTTCTGTTTACCACATATCCCATTCCCACATGTGATCATTGCTAAGCCTGCTTTGATTTCAGTAATAAGTTCATGGAACTTTGTTATCATACAGTAACTTTATTAAGTAAAAAAGGGTGAAGGAATCAAAATGTAACTGAGGTACATCAGTACATGCATTCAGGCTTGGGCGAAAAAGACCGCGGTCAGTTTGAATAATTGCCGGTAGGTTAGAACTTGAACAAATTCAAGGGCTACAGTCACATTGAGCAGTGAAAGCCTGAAAAGCGTAGACAACAGCATTCACCAGTCGGCGCTAACCTGACATATACGCAGCAGTTCAGTAGCAATCTGTAACACGTTTGCATGTAAAGACTAGAAGGGTAAAAGAGTCTTAAAATTTTAGGCGTATGAGTATTTTACAACACAGTTCCCTGCAATAACAGCAGTAACACAAGAATTGTTCGTCTCAAAAAAGAGTTAGAATTGAAGAGTCAATGTAGCAAGTCAGCAATAAACCTACGTAATACGTTAACATAGTAGCACGGCACAGTCGCCACTTCGAATGGCTTTCAGCTAGCCGCCGCCCACCGGCTAGCATTGATTGACGTTGGCGGTGGTGGTAACGGAAAAGAAAGCACAGCTTGGTGGCAAGGCAATAAAAACCTGGGTCGGCTGACGGTGGTAAATTATATTCCCCCACGTAGCCATAGGGTTTTTTCCCTGGAAATACCCTTGCTACTCAGGTAAACAGTACGAATCATAGACATCAGATCAGAACATCGTTGTTCATAACAAACAGGAGCAACATACAAATGAGATCTAGACAACAAACAACACTAATAACAGTACTATGTGCAATGGATTAGCACAATGCACAAAGTCATGAAAATTACTAAGATCTTTGTTTGTAAATTGAGCGCAAATATCCCAGATTGCAAGACATCCTATGCGATATCAGTGTGCAAGTACATGATCAGATAATGTGGTAACCAAGACACCAAAATGGGAAAACCAAAACTGTAACATCATAATCATGCTACAAATATCAAGCGGCCCACAAATTAATAAAAGGATGCATCATATCCATTGGTGCCTGAAAGTAAGAAATTTCAGCACATCCCACATCCAGCTCAAGCAGCATTTCCCTGCCAGGTGAGGACCCCAAAAATATCAGATTATGGATTCGCATGTTGTCTTAGAAAAAAGGGAAAAGGAGAGGCATTGAAATACCTTCGATTTGGGCTTATTTGATTTGGAGTCAGCAGCTTGTTTGCTATCCAGAGGTTGCTTGAAAGGAAGGAACTCTATTCCACCCATGTATGGTTGCAATTCCTTTGGCACCTCAACACCATCCTCCTTCTGGAAGTTCTCCAGAATACAGCAAAGGGTCCTCTCAGTAGCAGTCAACGTAGAATTCAATATATGAACAAACTGCTTGGATTGCTCATCATTCTGCAATGTGAACAGACATCACATCAGTGGCGACAACTGATCAGACAATTTGATCTACACTGGGAAAAGTGAAACAGAGAAATGCAACATCTACAAGCATCCAAGTGAAACGAAATCTTACCTTTTTCTGCCCATAGCCTATTCCAAGTCTTCTTGCTTGATAATCTGTGCAATTTGAACAGGACACTAACTCTCTGTAGGTTTTTGATGCAGGGAACCATGCCTCCAAATCATATTTTTTAGCTGCAGCATCATTAAGAGCACCAGACACAATGGAAACAATTTGATATGGTAGACCAATCTGCAAGATGAACATTAAAGAAATGTTTAGACACCTAAAAAGGACAGTGCACGATGTAAACATGGTGTTCAAGGTTTTCAAAGCTTCCAATGCTTGCCTCCTTATAAAAATCTTCTGAATTTTTAATCATCTCTTCATGCAACTCCCATGATTCATTGTCATTTGGACTTGTAACACAGAATTGTTCAATCTTTTCAAACTGGTGGACTCTGAAGATGCCAGCTGTGTCCCTCCCATGTGAACCAGCTTCTTTCCGGAAGCAGGTGGAGTACCCAGCGTATCTAAATGGGCATAATTTATGATCAAATTACTAGTGCACATCAACTAAAAGGCTAACTACCCAAAGTTAGATGTTACCCACCTAATTGGCAGTTCAGCAGGATAAATTCGATCACCAAGATGATAAGCACATAGTGGTTGCTCGGATGTAGCTATGAGATACTTTTCCTCTCCATCACCTGTTAACTATCAAGTCCAACAAATGGTCATGAACTTGTTTTTACAGCATATTTTGGATCAAGGAATACTACTGAAGCATTCATCCAATTCAAATCAAACCATTACGAGCAACAAACATATTGACAGTAACCAAATGTTTTTTTGGAATCATGGGGAAACCTAAATGTAACCGATGGGATGAGAAGAACCAAACAAGTGATCAAGTATTGAAGCCCAAAACTATGCATATTAGATATGTTCAATAGCACGAAGTAGATTTTGAAGGATAGTACCTGAGAACTAAATGCATCATTTCAGTTCTGCTTAACAAAATCTTAATCACAATAAAAATGGGTGATGCTTATCATAAAGTTGTGAGCATATAATGGTAAACTGATAACAGCAGAATGTGTTGCCATACCCCCCAAAAAAAAAAAACTTTGGAAAGCACAGTTTATTTTTATCAATAAAAATGTAAACAAATGCAAGTACAGTTGCTTAACACCATAATACGTATAAAGGAAACATTTCCTTGGGCTATAATACGTATAAAGGAAACATTTCCTTGGGCTTACTTTGTAAAGCTCCTCATCAAATTGGGCCAACTGGGCACATTTTGCCATAGTTTCCTTTCTCATGAAAAAGGGAGTTTGCATTGCCTTGAAGCCTCGTTTTCTCAGGAAAGCGAGCCCAAAATTTATCAACGCCAGATTCAGGAGAACTCCTTCATCCTTCAAATAGTAACCCCTTCCACCAGCCACATCAGCACCTGCACAAATTGAATAGTCAGCAAAGCATGAGAGGTACCCTTAGAGCATGTACAATAGGCTTATGTCAGCCGTCTATAGTCATTGCTACGTAGGATTTTTGTTGACGTGGATGAAAGAGAATGAAGAGAGAAAGATGCTGTCTACAATCCTGTAGCCGATTATAGCACAAGAAACAAGAAAAACATTAAAAGATCGTGTGTTCTATAAAGACAACTAAAAAGACAACAGCCGTCTGTACCATTGTATGAGCTGTCTTTAGTGCTGTCTACAGGTGACATGGAGAGTTGTTATAGACAGCAGTTGTCTATACCATTGCACATACCCTTAAAACTGGTACAAGAGGAATGAAACACAAAAGCAACCATGGATTTTTGTATATTGAATTGAACCAGAGCCTGATCTATCACAATGGAGAAAAAAAAGAAACTTGTTAATTTTAATTGTAGAAAGATCTCAATAAGCTTAAAGGACAGTGCATGCACGGGCATTAGGCTTTTAGAGGCAAACAGGAAAGGTAATTCATATTCTGCTATTTGGTCCGATAATTCAGAATTTCAAAACACGATAAACAGAGGAATTCAGGGATAAACTATGTCGGGGTTCCAATTTTTTTTAGCATTTACCCTTCTCCAAAGCTACAATGTCAAGCATCTTGCAAAGATCCACATGATTCTTCAAATTCTCTTCCAACCTCCTCTCTCCCCACGTCCGTACGATAGCATTGTTTGCCTGCAAAAAAGGAAGTATTAAATCACTTGAGCTGAGCTTTATATCAGTTCAGTCGAAACAAATTCAGCAGGTCTGGTTCACACTTCTAGAACAGAACTGGATTTCAGTCATCCAGAATAGGCATGCTACAGGCAAACTCAACGTAACTCAAATTAATGCAATGATGTTTCTTGTATTACTATAGCGCCCTAAAATGCAATAGGAATTCCAACAACAGAAGGATGAGAGCGTAGTAGTTCTATGACTTGCGCATCAGAAACGACCAGTTACTGAAAAACTCGTATCCTTAACGAAGTTATCAAATCAAACTTGTCTTAATTATCTATAGAACCACGAAACCTAAGCTTTCCCCTTTCTACGCACCTCGTCGTCACTGACGGGCACGGATTCATGCACAAGGTTGCCAATGGTGACGAGCTTGGCATCGAGGGTGGTCTTGGCCTCCTGCACCTCCGTCTCCTTCGCGGCCAACCTCCTCTTGATCTCTTCCGTGCTCTGTATAAGCTCCGAGGCATCCTTCTTTTGCTGCAAAGCCACATGCCCACCATCACATTCAAATCCAAACCCCCCGAAAAATCCAAACGAAACCAGAGCAAAGCGAATCGAAACGAACGTACAGCCTTGAGCTTGCCGATCTCCTTGCTGGTTTTGTTGAGCTCCTGTCGGATCCTGTCCAGCTCGAACTGCCCTACAGCGAGAGGAATCCTGGGGGTCAGGGACCGCGGATCTGGAAGGGGTTTGGGGGGTTCGGGAGAGGAGGAGGAGCTCTTACTCTGGCGCCACGCCTCGTCGAGGGCGATGACCTCGTCCACGAGCTCTACGGGGGCGGAGCGGCTGCGCTGCGACTTGCGGATCAGCTCCGGGTCGCCGCCCTTCTCCACGCGGAAGAGGTTGACGTCGAGCATCTTCTCGCGCGGCGGCGGCGGGGAGGAAGTGTTGCGAGGGTTTTGCTGCGGCAAACTCTGTGGTGCTCCATTCGTGTATAAGACGAGGGGTGTACACGGTTTTGATGGATCCGCAGAACCACCCAGCCCAACCCAGTTGGCACTAAAGCCCATGATTTGGTCGGGTCACGGGCTGATCCCGATAGAAACTGTCCCAAATTTATCCGTATCGTACCGAAATAAATTGATATAATACCGTATTTACCATATCGTACCGAAATAAATTAATATAATACCGTATTTATCGAGTATACCATATTTACCAAACATACCTAATGAACACCCCTAATTACAAGCGCCAAGTTAAGTTCATAGTAGTCACCGGCGTCGCTATCATACGGAGCACTTGGTGCGTGCGATGTGATGAGAGTATACGATGGAGTTGTGGACAATTGAGTTCTTCCTGTGTCTGATTATTTTTCTTCTTCTCGAAAGTCAGGTCTGTGCCATTCACAACTAAAATTCATGTTACACATATGGGAACCGCATCCGTGGTAGTCCGACTTGCGCATTACAAAGGACAAATGTCTTTTTTCAAACCAAATTTGACTTGATTAGCTCTAGAACCATGCATGAAACCCAAGGCGTTCACTTCAGTGGCTCAGCGCTACTCGTCGCCGCTGACGGGCCCGGTTGCATCCACGAGATCGCCAATCATCCCGAGATTGGCATGGAGGGTGCTCTTGGCCTCCAGAACCTCCATCTCCTTCGCCGCCAGCCTCCCCTTGATCTCCTTCGAGCTCTTTATCAGCTCCGTCGCATCCTCCTTCTGCACAGCGAGATACACCGTCACATGAAAATCCAAACGAAATAACCAAAGCAAAACAAAATCGAAATGAGCATACAGCCTTGAGCTTGCCGATTTCCCTGCTGGTTCTCCAGAGCTATTGTCGGATCTTGTCGATGTTGGCACAGGCACCGATCTACACACGAACTGCGATGCTCCGTGCCATTATCTCAAGGGTAATCACACTTAGGCATAAGTTTACTATTTGTTTGTCCAGTAGAACACTGCTTCAATGAATAGTAAACTATTTATCAGAGATAACGCAGCAGGACAATAAAATAGAAACTACTCTTTATTACAACAGTAGCCACACAAGTCTAGAGTTCTGGATACGATTATTTAATTACAAAAGGGAAAACACTTCCCGCTACCTCCTGCTAGGCTCCTCCGGTAGTCTCCTCGTCCCACGAGTCAAAAGGGACGATCATCTTGCCCTTCTTCTCGTACCCAACGCACCCATCACCTGCAGCCTTTTCGGTACCTGCAAAATTCCTCATCCCACTCGGCATAACTCCCGATCGTATTAGGTGCTAAGCAAGGGGAGAGATAGCAAGAGTGAGTACTATAGTGTACTCAGGAAGCATTAATAGCTAAAATGCAACTGATGATTCTATTGTCCGTCCTTAGCACCTTGGCCCGGCTGCTCTTCTCCCTACAATCTAAACACAGCTCTCTCCTCTAACCTCCCCTCAAATTATTGCTTTGATTTGATTCAATTTATTTTGTAGATTTACTTATATTGATGTGAGTTCATTGCTAATGCATGGATACTGGATGAAATGGATGCGGCTATGAGGCTTGCTATTGAGGTTAGTGAAGCCTAAATGATGATATGGTTAGCTGCATCTGAGCCCTCAAGGTACAAAGCTCCTTATCTTCTATCCTCTCTAATGCTCTGTGATGAAATGTGATCTGAGAGCTATATGTGAACCCTATTGTGAGAGGATCTATGGGTGAATGATGTGCATGAGGGCAGCACTGGGGTTCAACTGTGGGTTACCTCCTGTTGGGGTGAGGGGTGGGGAAGAGGATGGCAGTGTCGGCTCTGCTAGTGCTCTCCTCTTGCTCCACCTTGCTGGCCGCGGCATCGCCTTGCTCCTCGACCTTCGCCCTGGCTCCCTAGCTTCCTTCCTCCTCTTGATCCCTTCCTGGTATGGTCTTGGGCTTGGGAGGGTAGTGGGTGATGGATGGTGGTGATATTGCTTATTCTTGTGGGGTGTGCTGGTTGTGGCTTTGCTTGATGGCTTAGTGAGGGTGATGGTGGCAGTACTGAGGGAGCTCTCCTGGCTTGTTCTCCTCTCTTGCGGCTGTGAATGGGAATGAGTTGGGGTGGGGAATGGATAAGGCTGGTGGATGCTTAAGAGAGAAGGCTTGATCTTATCCTATCCTGCGGTAATTTTGATTTTACAGCAACCCTATTCCTATTTACCTTGCTCCTATTTACCCTACTCCTATTGCCAATCCATTCATGGCTGCCCTCCACTGTGATCTGTTTGATCATCCTCCTGTGCTCCTTTGTGATGCATGCTTGGTTTTTGCTATGCTTGTGGGAAGGCAGTGGCTTTGTATATAGGTACTTATGTGCTGCTGGTGAGAACTAGGGCTTATTAGAGGGAAGTATTTTGGGCTGGCTCTCTGGTGGCATGCTTGTAACCATTACGCCCCTTTGCCTTATCTCCATTGCCCTCTCATGGTACTGTTTAGACAAGGACCTGTTGGTCCATTGGTTACTAAATGAGGATGCATTGTGAGGGATTTGTGCTGGCAGTGGGGAAAAATTATGCTTGGTTTGTGTTGGTCTTTGGCTGGGAGGGAATGAGAATAATACCAAATGTGGGTTTATATTGGCTGCACAACATGTGTACTGATGATGCTAGTTTCGGTACACCCAATGATGCTTTGGCTGAGGGTTGGGTTTAATAGAATGTGAAATGTGGGATTGTACTAAGGTTGCGGTAACTGCAAACAATGGGTGTTGGATTCTAAAGCTACCGGATGAGGAGACCCCTAGAAGTAAAATGTGCCTATTAACTCTAGTTAGCCTGGTTATCTTGATTACTAAAGGGGCCGACTAACTCTGGTTAGTCAGGATACCTTAGTGATCAAGGGACCGACTGACCTATGTTGATATGGGAATCCTATTGCGCTTCGGGAAATTCTGATAGCCACTTCCTATATTCTAATACTCACAAACACTGCTTTCAACTAAGCTTGCTAGCTATTTTTCTGATTTTTCTAACGAGCGAGGAAAATGGATTGTGAGATAGTTCTATGAACTGGGGCTAAAAGGACAAGAAGGCAAGGATGGCTACTGCTACATGAATGCAACGACTGGATTGCAAATTAATTCATTGTTGCCAAAAACATTGTAATTGGTTGTAAAATAAATTTTGTAACAAGAATTCAAGTTTGTAATATACTAATTATGTAATAACGGATTGATGCTGCTGATGATGATGATGTACTGATTTTGCCTTGATTTATATTGACAATTGTGATAATTACATGCTTAATGGAATTGAGATTATGAGTTGATCAATGTTTGTTAGATTAGATTAATAACGTGGGTTCTCACATGAACGCCGAACACCTGGACACAAACGCTCACAGTCAAGACGCAAGACACCGAGATTTTGTGTGGCTCCAGAACTGCAGTTTTTCTTGTTTTTCTTCTCCTTTTATTCTGATCAAGAGAGCCACATATGTTACATGCAAGGAAGCGCTACTAATTGCGCCCACTCCTACGCCACTACGTTCATTAATGAGTCGTGGCAATTAGACTCCACGCACACTCCGGTAATAATCTCCATGCACACATTACATGCAAACACATACAACTGATTAAGTCTAACAAATAAACCCATGTAACGCCTCGATGATGATTAAGTCTAACAAATCACTCCCTAATCACGTTGCCCTGATTTTACCTCCTTGACGCCTAGCTTCTCCCGCATCTCAATGAACTTCACGCGCTCAAGCGCCTTCATCAAGATATCAGCGAGCTATTCGTCGGTACTAATATGCTCCACACCCACCTTCCCATCGTCCATGCATTCACGGATAAAATGAAAATAGATGTCAATATGCTTGCTGCGATCATGGTGGACCGGATTCTTGCAGAGTGCGATGGCAGACTTGTTGTCGACGAGCAGCTTGATCTTCTTTGGTTTAATGCCCGTCAGGTCTCCAAGTAGCCGACTGAGCCACACCCCCTGACACACCGTCGTCGCCGCTGCAATGTACTCCGCTTCGCAGGATGAGAGTGCGACTATTTTCTTTTTTGTGACGCCTAGGAGATCAGACTTCCTCCAAGGAAGAATGTCGTGCTCGTGGTGCTCTTGCGATCATCCACGTCGCCGGCGAGGTCACTATTGCTGAAACCCATCAGTTCGAACTCCAACGGACCGTGCTTCATGTAGCAGCAGCCGAAACCCACCGTGCCACTCACGCAACGGAGGATCTGCTTCATGGCGGCCATGTGCTGTGTCGTAGGCGCCTCCATATACTGGCTGACAATACCCACCGCATAGGCAATGTCCGGCCTGGTGTTCACCTGGTAGCGCAGGCTCCCGATGACGCTCCGGTAGTTGGAGGCATCAACAACATCGCCACTGTCCTTCTTGCTCAACTTCAAACAGTTCTCCATCGGAATTTGGCATGGATTGCATCCGTCCATGCCTACCACCTCCAAGATCTTGCATGCACAGCTTCTTTGACACATGGTGATGGCACCGACGGCTTGCTTTACCTCAATTCCCAGGTAGTAGTTCAGGAGGCCAAGGTCGCTCATGCTAAACAACTTCTGCATCTGGGCCTTGAACTCGGTGATGTCATCGAAGCAAGACCCAATAATGATCAAGTTGTCAACGTACACTCCGACGAGCAGGAACGTATCGCCCTTCGTCCTCCTGTACATTGCGTGCTCCATGGGACCCCGCTCGAAGCCAAGGGCGCCAAAGAACTTGTCCAAATTTTAGCATACCAGGTAGCGGTGCACGCCACGAACCATCTGAGCCTTGCGCAGCCTGAGTACCTCGTGTTCGTGCTTGCCATCGATGAAACCGGGAGGTTGCTGCACGTACACCTCCTCGGCGAGCTCTCTGTTCAGGAACACAGACTTCACGTCCATGTAGTGAACCTCCCAGCCACTGTGCACAGCTAGAGCGATCAGCAGTCGCATAGTCTCCATCCGCGCCACCGACGCGAACAACTCGTCGAAGTCCACCCCCTGTCGTTGGGCGTATCCCTTTGCCACCAGGCTAGCTCTGTGCTTCACGATGTTACCTGCAGGGTCCTTTTTGGCCTTGAATACCCACTTGAGCTCGATCGCCCTATGTCCAGTCGGGAACTTGGAGAACTCTTAGGTGTCGTTGTCGAGGATGGAGTGCAGCTCATCATCCATGGCGCACTTCCAGCAGACCTCTCCCAGCGCCTGCTTGACACTCGCGGGCTCCTCGGTAGCTAGTAGACAAAGACCGATGTCGTCGATGTTCGTTGTGTCGAGGACGTTCGTCACGGTCCGGTACTGAAGCGGTGCACCGTCCGAGTCACGCGACCCTTCAGTAGGTAGTGTCACGAACTCGACGCCGTTCGGTGCAGCCGCTACTAAGGTCGAGGGCTCTGTCGCCTGCGGTGCCACGGGGCTCATTGTTACCGACGTGTTGTCGTCCACTGGTGCACCACCTACCACATGGTTAGTAGTGTACTCGATGGTGAAAGTGTCAATGCCGGCAGCAACAGGAACACCCGAAGTCGCCTCCCAGTTCCACCCCTTGTCCTCCTCAAATGCTAAATCATGGGTGACGTGCAACTTCTTGGACTTGGGATCGTAGACACGGTAGGCTTTAGCGCCGGTGTCCAGGTACCAAGCGTCATCATGGGCGTCCTCCTTGCGCCCTAGATGCACCCGCGCGTGCACCTCGTTGAGCACCACGTTAGTGCCCGCGCCCATGGAAGCCTCGATGAGCGCGCACACCTACGCCATGAGAAGCGCAGGCTCGTCATCGTCAACCTGTGTCAGGTTAACTTGCTTAGCGTGCTTAGGCTTGCGGCGGTCCCTGGAGTAATGCCTATATTTGTCACAGTTGTAGCACTGAACATGCAAATGTCACGATGTGCACTAGATGAGCCACCGTCCTTGCCGTCGTGCTCGCCTTTGCCGCGCCCACGGCCACGCGGCCTACCTCGGTAATGGTTGTCACCACCGCTGCCGCTACCCTTGTCATCGCCAGAGGAACCGTCACCTTGCTCCCTCTTCTTGGCGCGTGCGAGCCACTACTCTTTAGTGAGGAGCAGACGCCCACCGCCCAAGTCGTCATGCACATAGCGCTACTCCACTGATCGAAGCCGACCAATGAGCTCTTCGATCGACAAAGTGCTCAAGTCAAGCAGTGTCTCGATCGAGATTGCCACCTGTGTATACCTTGGTGACACAACACGAAAGAATTTCTTGACTACCTTTTCATCTTCCAACGTGTCGCCTAGGATCTGGAGATTGTTGACGAGTCTTGTGATCCTCATGGAGAAGTCGTCTACTGACTCACCATCTTTGAATTCAATATCCTTGAACTCCTTGCGAAGCTTCTGTGCATTCGCTTCACAAACACATTCGACGCCTATCCGCATCGTCTTCACGGCGTCCCACGCCTGCTTGGTCATGTCCTTCACCGCCAGCGTGGACAGCATGTCCGGCGACACCGCACAGAGGATGGTAGACAACGCCAGTCTGTCGTCATGATAATCGGCGTTGCCAGGTTCAATCGCCTCCCCACATGCCTTGTGCCTGCATGCTCACCCTCATCACGAGGGCCCAATCGGTGTAGTTCATTCGCATTAGCGTGGGGTAGACCATCATCACTCTAGCTTCCTTCACCACCCATGGTACCACCAGTGTGTGGCCAGCGTCGCTGCCACTCGCGCCGTCCTCGGCGCGGATCCTAGGACCCGATAGAGACTCCGAGCCGTCACGCGACATCTTCACAGGCAGGAGAACGCGAGGCTCTGATACCAATTGTTGGCATAGGGACTGATCTATGCACGCGAACGCCCGAACACATAGACACAAACGCTCATAGTAAAGACACAAGACACAGAGATTTTGTGCTGCTCCACAATCTACAAATTTTCTTGTTTTTCTTTCCCTTTTATTCTGATCAAGAGAGCCACATACGTTGCATGCAATGAAGCGTTACTAATTGCGCCCACTCCTACGCCACTACGTTCATTAATGAGCCGTGGCAATTAGACTCCACGCACACTTCGGTAATAATCTCCATGCACATGTTACATGTAAACACATGCAACTGACTAAGTCTAACAAATGAACCCTTGTAAGGGCACGTTTAATAGTATGTCTTTTAGATTGTCTCTAACACCTCCACCTCAGCTAAATACAGCACTAGAGACAACTCCTCCAATACATTGTCTCTAGCATACTCCACAACATCATATGTTAATTATTTTGCAATAATTTTTTTTAATAAACTCCCTCCCCAGTCCCCACCGGCACCCTCTCTCCCTCACATCCCTGATCCCCCCACCGACACCTTTCTCTCCCTCACTCGATCGACACCACCACCGCCTCTCATCCATTGGCGCCCCACCACCATCCTCTCCCCCACCGGTGCCCTCTCCCTCACCACCGCCCTCTCTCTTACCGACGCCCCAAGCGGTCTTCGTCGCTAGACTCTGAGGCCGCCGCCGCCGAAGCATCTGGATTCGGCCGGATCTAGCCCGCCGGCGTTGTTTTGGCGACTAGATTTTCCTCGATGTGGTCGGCGTGCCGAGAGATCGTCCTCATCGCGGTTGATGTCGTTGCCGGGAGTGGAGGTCGTCATTTGTAAGATCGAGGAGGCCGACTAGAGAGGAAGGGGGTGAATAGAAGGTTTTAAAAACTTCTTTGGTTAAAACCGAGTTTTAAGCGGAATTATAAATCAATTCGGTTTTACACAATTAAAGCCTAAATCAACTAGTCTTTACTAAGTGCACCAACAATATGAGACTATATAAATGATATCAATCATACACATACAAGTAAGCAATTTAAGTACAAATAATGTAAATTGCACAATGTAAAGCACAAGGAATCAAACCACAATGGCACAACGATGTTTTACCGCGGTGATCAGAGACTTGCTGGTCTCCCCTAATCCACGTTGAGGTAAGCCCAAAATCAATTGGACCGGCTTCTCAAAATAAGCCAAAACCTCCGAGGTAAGTCCAACCGCTTGGACCGGTTCTAACACGAACCAACACCTCGATCCACTAGGGTTGCTCTTTTTCCACTCTGGAGATGGCGAGCACCAAGCCACTCACAAACGCTCGGGTCTTCTCATAACCTTCTTTGAGAAGATCACCGAACCACGACGCATCCACGCCGTCTAGGTGTCGGCAAACACCAAGAGTAACAAGTCAAAGACTCTCACTTGAACAAATCAAGTGTCTAACCTCAAGTAGATACTCAATCCACTACCTAATGCAACACATGCAATTAGGGTTTGTCTCTCAAAGCTCACTAAGTGCAACACATGCACAAATGAGAGTAGAGGGCTTGCTCTTAGCTCAATGGAAAACAATAAGGCACCAGTGACTGTCCCACACAAGGCCAAGGTGGATATTTATAGCCCACACACAAAAAAACTAGCCGTTGGGGAAAGATTCCAGAGAATCTGGGGGAAATCGGTCTGACCGCCAACTAATGGCCGGTCTGACCGCCCTAACTCCAACGACTATAAAACTAGCCGTTAGACCGCTCCACGAAAATGGCTAAGGACCAGAAAACCACCTCTTTGGAATAATCAAACCGCCAAGGAAAAATCGGAACAACCAAGACAATGGCGTCGTCAGAACAAACAAGTCTTGATACTACCGCACAATATTTATGATGAAGAACGGCGGTCGAACCGCTCCAACACGCCGGCCGATCGATACCCAACCGGTCGGATCACGATATGGGCGGTCGACCGCCTAACGCAATCAAGGCTAAAAACAGATTTTGACCTTTGCATCAACTCAATTTGCAAAAACACATTTTGCCAATTGATGCAAGATGCACACAAGGTTAAAGGCAAGATTCTCAATAAGTTGCAAAACACATTTGCCGACTTTTAGAATCAATACCACAAGGAATAAGGTACATGGACTAAACCCGTTTGCAAAACACATTCGCAAACTAAAGTCACATGCTACAAAGATTATGCATGAGCCTCAACTATTCGCAAAACACATTCGCAAATATTGGCAATATGCTAACAAGAGCTAGAGCAAACACAATGAGCTATCAACACATGACTAACTCAAGCTACTAATCAACACCCCTCTTAATAGTACGGCAACCTATACTAGCAATCCGGTCTTCCAACCAAACACCAAGACCGATAAAAGACTAAGAACAAATTCTTAGCCCTAGCTAGTCATACCTTTACCTTGCACAAAACACTTGAAGCTTGATGCCGCACATCCTTACTTCAAGTCTGGGTTCTTGACTAGATAATCATCAACACATGATGATTTCCTTCTTCTTGAACATCATCAACACACGATGATTTCCTCTTCTTTAAGAAACTTGATATGATGCTCATCAACACATGATGACATCCTTTTCTTGAACTTGGCTTGATGATCATCAACACATGATGACCTTCTTCTCTTGGGATCATGATACACATCAACACATGATGCATCCCTTACTTCAAGCTCTTGACTTGATGACGATCAACTCATGATGTCATCCAAAGTCTTCATCACCCTAGAACATAACCTATTCATCCAACTCATGGAAAATGTTAGTTCCATAATATGATTATCATTAATTACCACGATATGCCATTAACTCATAATGGTGGGACAAGATACCACAATATTTACCTCTTTGGTAATTGATGATAATAACTTCAATTACAAATAAATTGAATGTAGATAAATATGAGTATATACGAATTTGCACAATTGAATATACTCAAAGGGTATATGAGCATATATGAACTACACAAGTCTCATATACTCATATGAATATATTAACTACACAAGTTATATATACTCGAGGATATGTTTCAAAGTAAAGATCCTTAAAGTATGTGGACAAAGGAATATGGATCAGTACTAATAAAACCACCAAATATAGAGTAAACTCCCCCTAAGTGTATGCGTACACAAATGTGTAATAAGAACATATGCACATATTTAAGTTAGACTTTTGGTGAAGTTCAACCTATATTTTGGATTCGAGGAATGCAACAATAATAAGAATATGATGTCGAATGCATACCTCTTCGATTTTTACCTTTTAATCCAACTGAGACTAAACATGAGATATAACAATAGAAGAGTTAGTCTCACAAATAGATTTATCATTATGAGTGCATACCTGTTTGGATTTTTTCCTTTTATATCCAAGCTGAGACTAAACATGATATAACAATAGAAGTGTTAGTCTCATAAGTAGATTTGCCATTAATAACCAAAACTCCATTAACGCATAATGACGGGTCTACATTCTTCGTCGTCGTCGTCGCTGGCTCCGGAGCAGCTAGCGTCTTCACTCCAGACGCTTTGTCTTGGTTCACGTTTGCGTCGGCATCTGGAGTCGGTAAGCTTCAACACCGTTTTCGCTCGGCGCTTTGACTTGGTTCGCGTGTAGCGCCTGTCGCGTGAGGAGACAACAGCTTTGCTTCTCTCCCATGATTCTCTCTCTCTTCCACATAGAACTTTGCTAACATGGATGAGCTAACCGACGACTGACATGGTACTATTAGGGATGCTCTAACGCCTCAAACGTGATTAAATCTAACAGTCGACCTCGAACTGCACTGCGACCATACAGCAAGAGCCGGAGTCAATGCTTGGCGATCTCGAAGGATCTGAGGTATTTAATTGCGTGATGAGAGCAGCTCTCTTACTCTAGCGCCACTCCGTATCGAGGGTGAGACCTCGTCGACGAGCTCGACGGGCTGGCCCCGGCTGCGCTGTGACTCGCGGATGAGCTTCAGGCCACCTCCCTTCTCCACGCGGAAGAGATTGAGATCGAGCATCTTCTCGTGCGACGGCGGGAGCAGGGCGTACGATCGGTTGGGAAGCCCACCGCGTGGAAGGACGTAGGGTTTTGCAACTTCTACTGTAAACCTGAGCTACACGACAAAGCTAATACATGGACCCATAAAATATATGGAAATGCAATAAGTGGCGAAGCCACGATGAAAATAGAGGTGGTGCTCATGTGTAACGTCCTAGTTTTTTTTGAGCTTTTGAGTTTTCAAAATAAAAATAACAATTTGGTTTTATTGAAGTTCTAAAGTTTAACTTGAGATTTTGGAATTTGAAGTGTTTAAAATGACTAAATCCAACTTCAATTAATTCGGATTCGGTTCGCTTTGAGTGTGCTGGAGTTCTTGAGTGTTAGACCTCCCTCTCGTTTGGACCTCCCTCACCCAGCACCTCCCACTCGCTTGGACCTCCTCTCTCTGCACCTCCTCTCGTTTGACCTCCCTCTGTCTCGACCTCCTCCCGTTGGACCTCCCCCTCAGCGCAGACCTCCTGGGTGGTCCTGGGAGATCTCCTGGGCGATCCTGGGAGACCTCTTGAGTGGTCCTGGGAGATCTCCTGGGTGGTCCTGGGAGACCTCTTGGGAGGCCTCCTGGGTGGTCCTTAGAGACCTTCTGGGTGGTCCTAGGAGACCTCCCGGGTGGTCCTGGAGTCCGGTCACGACCACCCCTTGGATCACGACCTCTCCTTTGGTTGGACCAGCCTCCCAAATTTTGACTAGCCCCACCTGTCAGCCTTGCTCACCTTCTTCCTCCTTCCGCCATGTCGCTGCTGAGCAAATGTCCTAGCGCATTAAATGTTGTTGTGTCGCATTAAATGTTGTTGCTTTTGCAGTACCCGTTCCCCCTCTTGTCCCCTCCCCTACATGCCCCCATCTCCTTCTTCACTTATCCTTGAACGCATGAGCCTCTGAGTCTCTCAGTGACTCTCCCAGGCTATAAAAGCATAAACAGTTCTCCTTCATCTCCTTTTTCCTCACCTCAACTCTCTTGCTCTCGCCCAGTTTCACCGTGCTTGAAGTTTCGTCGCCAAGGAGTCCTCTGAAGCCGCACTGTCGCCTCCTCGTCGCTAAGGAGCCCGCTGGAGCCTGCGTCGTCTTCGACAACCTCTCTGCTGAAGAGTTCACCAGAGCTCCCGTGTCGTTCGCCGTCCTCCTCCTATCTTCTCCGGTCTCTCTCTCTCTCTCCTTCTCTCTCTATCCTGGTGAGTATCTCTATGCCTTGTTCTCCTTTTGCTCTCGCGACCTCGTTGCGTAGCCGTATCCTTTCGTATTTTTCATACAACCACGTTGACTAGTCATACCCTTCGCTGGATCTCCTCCTCAAGACCTCCTTTTCATCTATTTCAGTGCCTTTCTTTTGGTTATAGTTTGGTATTTTTTTTTGCTTTATTTGGATTTGTTGTATTTATTTGGCTCTTTTCGCACGTGTAGATTCTGGCTTCTCTGAAGAGTTCTTGGACCCGGCAATATCTACCGAAGAACCGCAGCTCTTCAACGAAGGCAAGTCGTAGACCTTTGATCTTGTCGTACCCAGTTTGCAAAATTATTTTGTTTTATACCAACATGCATGGCTAATTGTATAAAAATGGTTTGGGAAATAGCTAAATACCTACTCGACAGTATGACTCCTTGAACACTTGTGTTTGACATGTTGAAATGTACCCTTAGACACCATAGGTTGGGTAATCTTAGTTGGACCTCTTTGTGATACCAACATGGGTGTGTATATTGCTTAGACATGCTTTAGTTATGCAATGTCTCTCGATCACATTATTCAATGATGATGAATTTGACTTAATGATATATGGAATTGTGGCGCGGCCACTGTTGTTAAAATCTGTTGTGCCATGACTAGGGTGGTCATTTGGCCGGGTTGAACCCAAAATGTTTTATACTCGGGCGAGTGATCGTGCAGTAAAGGGGGTGCAGAAAGCACATTGGGATGTGGTTGTCTCGCCTAAGTAGTCCTTAAGAACTTAACCTTGCAAGCCATTGATCTAGGCCATACTGTGCAACCACAAGTTCATTTATGGGGTGGACCTAGCCAACTAATTAGTAATGTTTTGGTTCGGTTCTTTTTTGGTGGAAGTGTGAGACCTGGGTTAGACACTCACACTTGGCACAAGAGGGGGTCAGGAAGGCGAAACCTTAGTGAGCAGAACCAAGTCAAAACAGAGCTTTGTAAAGGCCTTGTCACGTGCTCTAGACTGCTTACCTAAGGAAGTGAGCAGGGGCATCGACGGGTGCCCAACCAACTAGAAAGGTCGTGTCTTGTAGGTCAAGCTGTACAACCTCAGCAGAGTGCAAAACTATTCGAATAGCCGTGTCCCCAGTTATGGACAATGCCTGGTGATTTCACGCAAGGGGTAGATTTTTTCTCAAAATGTCGTCTTGGGTGTTCACGAGTGGTCTGGGAAGTGAGTAGGGTGCTCACGAGTGGTCTGGGAAGTGGACAGGTTGTCCACGTGTTGTTTCAAAGAAAACTTGATTACTTATGTATTAGTCTTTCAACTTGTGCTTTGCAATTTACTTATTGTATTTCCAGTAAATGCTGCTTTCTGCAAAGTAACCATAAAGCTATCCTTGTTAAGCCTGGCATGAATACTATTTGGATACATTTCCCTACGACTTGTTGAGTACATTCAAAGTACTCACGGCTTTATGCCTCTGGTTGATCAGTCACGGAAGAGGACCAAGGGAGCTCCGACCTTTTGAAGATGAGGTCTTCGATGACCAGGCGTGCTAGGAGACGTCCTCCGCTCGATTGCCTGTGGGCATGTCGAATGACTTCCATGTGTGTTTGGGCTTTCCGTTGCGAGCTTTCTCTTGTGTTGTAAGCCCTGCAGGGCAGCTCTGTAAAAATCTTGACCATAAGGTCTTTTGCCTTTATTAATATTAATTTGTCTGCTTTTTCTATAACTTGTTGTATGGTTTTGATTACACCGATGTTAAAACTGTGTGAGCTAGCCACTGATCATAGGACTAGCTCGGAATGCACAGAGGGTCTCGAGGTTACTACTCGGGGTCCTGACATCATGTGTCAAAGCTAACCTGAGATAAGTATACCAAAGATACATCCAGTGACACTTACCAATTACAATTGACAAAAAAAAATCACCTTGCCTGGCTGCCTGCCGAGTGCGGAGTGCCGCCGCACCCTCGCGGCCTCGCCGAGCCATCGCGCCTTAGCTGAGCCGTCACCAATGCCAAGTATCGCACTATTCAACAGTGAGCATCCGACAAAGTAGGAGACATTTTAACTGAATGAGCCTCCAACAAGTAACAAAACAGCGGTCTACCAAGGTATTACACGACCAGTAAAGAGCCCATGGCCCACACTTCTCCTTCTTCCTCTAGACGTTGAGTTGCTCAATTTCTGCCGGTTCTATACTGCCTACACGTCCAAAATTCAAGCGCCCGTGCGTGGGGTACCCAGGGTCTAACTGCCGGAGGGGGGGGGGGCTGGAGTCCAAGTAGCCCAACACTACCTCTGGCCCTGAATGCAATCGATGATATAGCAAATTTGTACTTGTATACAAATTGTAGTAAACATGGAAGTAGGACTTGACTTTTGGATGTCCCGTCATCTTTCATGGCTCGGATGTTGGCCGAATTCCACCCGGTTGCTGCCTTCAACAATATAGGATTCTTAATATTGGCATAATATTTTTTTGGGGCCTAATGGAGCACTTGATATTGAGAGAGAGAGAGAGGTTTGGTTATTTTATTTAGTAAGCCGCAATGCTTGTTTGAATGATGAGTGCTACGATTAGAGTGCTTTCTCAGGTTTTTTTGTTCTTGTGTTGGATCTGAGCATGTAGATGCTTGTGTTAAGACTCTGAGCTCAAATCTGTGAGCAAATGAAGTTCGCAGGTATTGGAAATTTCAACATTACAAGACTCAAGCAAGAATCCGGTTTCAGGTAGTATATACAGAACTTCAATCCTCCGAATACAATATAACCAACCACTGTAATTAATTGCTACAATCGGAAATTTTGAACAACAAAGGGCAGCATTGCCCGGGGCACCAGTTTCATACTTACAATTAAACCGAAACAGGTTCATATTGCTAGCGCAGTTCGCCAGGCTGCTGGAGGACCGCAATACCTTCAAAAAAATGTCCTCCTATTCCATGGCTACCCATATCTACCTCACCATGGATAAGGGCAGCCTATCCATTGCCATTTTGGCACTGCCGTAGGCTGTTTTGACACACTGCTGCGGACACTGGCAAGCACCATATCCGCATGATAGAACCAAACCAATGATAAAAGCTTTGAAATATTATCCAAAAGTAACTGAATTGAATTCCTTCCATGCCTCCTAAAGGAAAGAAAAAAAAGCATGTGAATTATTTTGGTTAATTAAAAGTGTTCTTCTGTCGTGTGCTTCGGGAATAGAACGTATGGGGTAGGTGTGAGAGGTGGGTTGTTTCAGCCCGGCTTAAGCCCAGGAGCCGTGGTGAGGAGAGGGGAGGCGCGCACGGGCAAAGGGGGCCGGTGTGCGCCCATAGGCCAGGAGGAGAGCGGGGTGAAGAGAGATTAGAAATTCTATTCTTGCCTGCTTTATTCCTTCATCTTCTCCCCTTTAAATAGAAACTTACAATAAAGTGATCGTAAAGATCTCAATCTAATCTTTAAAGAGATCGGAAGGATCTCAATCTAATTTTTATAAACAAATCCGATCTTAAGGATCGAATTCAAATTGTCCTAACTTGCAAGCAAATAAAGGGTACCGGTTGGGCCGGACCCACGCCAGCGCTTGTTACTCACGGTTGTCGGCCCTTGTGGCACCTAACAGAACCGACCCCACATGACATCTACCCCCTCCCCCCGCCAACAACTCGTCCTTGAGCTGAAAATTTGGGTAACGCTGCTAAAAGGAACCCAAATCTTCCCATGAGGCAGACGAAGCCGGCTGGTCCCGTAGCCCGCGCCCTCGTCCATGCCACGCCCGCCTCGCCCGCTTCACCCGGGCGCCCATGCCCTGCTGCCTCTGTCGCCTACCTACAAAAGCCACTCCCGAGCTCGTCTCCCTCTCTTGGCCATCCTTCTCCTTCCCCCTTCACCCCCTCCCCATCTCACCGTAAGGAAACCACAAGCTAGAGCTACCGTTTGCCGCCACGCGGGTGGCCGTGATCCCATCACCGCCTCCGGCCATCAAGAGATTCGCCCACCAGACGAAGCGCCAAAACACGTCCCCAAGTCCTCTCGGCGTTTTCCCCAAACTAATTTGGGACTTCCTCAAGCACAGCGTGCCGATGGCCTCTCCTTCCCCGTCACTAGCCAACTCCGCCGACACCGCCGCCATATCGCCACCGGTGAACACTCCCTCGATTCCCTGCACTTGAAGCACCACCACACTCCCCTCTACCTCCCCCCATCACCCACGTCGGCTCTCCGTCTTTGCAACGCCAGCAACATCCTCGCGTCGCCGCTGCTCGACGCTCGGCCCACAAACGCCCTTGGCCCCTTCGCCCATCAGGTGAGTTCTCGAGCCCCATCAGAGCTCGTGGCGCGCCTAACTCCTCCTCTCTCTTGGCGCCGCCACGCCTTTTCCTCTTCCGGCACCGACCGCCACAAGACGTCGCGCGTCCGCCACGGTGCCGCCCAACCGGCGAAACCACCTTCGTTGGACCGCCCTCCTCAAGCCCGTTCCATTTTGCCCATATGCGGCCGCGGAGGGCATTGGTGTGCACCGGGGCCAAGGGCCATGCGCGGTGGCTTTGTTTATACACTCGTGCCTGCGGAGGGCATCGGTGTGCACCGGGGCCAAGGGCCATGCGCGGTGGCTTCATTTATACACTCGTGCTTGCGGAGGGCATCAGTGTGCACCAGGGCCAAGGGCCATGCGCAGTGGCTTTGTTTATACACTCGTGCCTGCGGAGGGCATCGGTGTGCACCGGAGCCAAGGGCCATGTGCAGTGGCTTTGTTTATACACTCGTGCCTACAGAGGGCATCGGTGTGCACCGGGGCCAAGGGCCATGCGTGGTGGCTTCGTTTATACACTCGTGCCTGCGGAGGGCAATGTGTACCGGGGCCAAGGGTCATGCGCAGTGGCTTCATTTATACACTTGGTTGCTCAAAATAACAGGGCAAAACGTCGCGGGGTAGATAAGTTTCGTACAAGCCCTGGCCGACCAAAGGTTGCGGGGCGATCCTCCGGGCGCAGCTGGTTTTGACAAAACGTTTGTACATACCCTTGCCGATTGATGGCGATGGGGCGGTTCTCCGGGCGCAGCCGGTTTTACAAAATTGCTAAGGGTAGAACTTCCGGAGGGTCTTTATATTCCAGGCATGGCCCAGCTGGTGTCCCTCCGGCGTTGCGATGCGGAAGGTACCTACCCTCATTGCGCCGGTAACAACGTATGGCCCTTCCCACTTGGACTCCAACTTGCCAATTGCAGCTTGGTTTGTGGCTCGCTTCAGGACCAGATCGCCCAGGGCGATGTGGCGGGTTTTGACCTTTCTGTTGTATGCCTGGGCGACCCCTTCGCTATACCTTTGCATGGTTGAGATGGCTTGCACGCGTTGCTCCTCGAGGAGGTCGAGGGAGACCTCTCGTCCCGCCAAGTTCGCCCGGGTTGTGGCTCGGTAGGAGCCGGCAGCAAACTCCGCTGGCGTCATGGCCTCATCGCCGAAGAGAAGCTTGAACGGGGAGAAGCCTGTGGCCCTGGTAGGCAATGTGCGTAGTGACCATAGAACCTTTTGAAGCTCTTCCAGTCATTGTCCTTTAGGAAGGCCTACGAGACGTTTCTTCAGCCCATCAAGAAGGTTGCCATTGGCTCATTCGACGGCCCCGTTGGACTCTGGGTGCCCGACGGACGCGAAGCATATTGTTATGCCCAGGTCTTTGCAAAACTTTCGGAAGGGCTCGGAGTCGAATTGTGTTCCATTGTCGGTGATGATGTCCCGCGGCACGCCGTACCAGCATATAATGCTCTTCCAGGCGAACCGCTGGGTGGTTGCGGCAGTGACCTTGGCAACTGGCTCCGCTTCAACCCATCTGGAGAAGTATTCGATGGCGACGAACGCGAACCGGAGGTTACTTTTGGCCGCAGGGTACGGTCCAGTAATATCCAGTCCCCACCATGCGAAGGGCCAGACCGGCAGCAGGGTCGCAAGCAATACGGTGTTTTGGGTTAATCGCCCATCGGCACCTGGCGGCAATACGAACGAGGTCTTATAGGTTCCGGCGTCGCTGGCCAAGAAAATTCTTGGCGGAACGTCTTCCCTACGAGGCCCCGGGGCGCCTGATGTGCGCCGCACAAGCCCTCGTGGATGTCTTTGAGGAGGGATTGGCCTTCCTCTGTGATACGCAGCGCATGAAGGGGGCACAGACGCCCCCCTTGTACAACTCTCCGGAGACCATGTAGTAGTTCCTTGCTCAGCAACGAAGGCGCTTCGCTTCGGCTGGGTCCTCTGGTTCTTCACCGGCAAGGTACTTGATAATGATGTCCCGCCAATCCTCTGTGGGCGTTTGGTCCGCCGTTGCCAGAGCAAGCACTAGGCATGCCACCCATTCTGCTTCGAGCGCAGCCCCTTGTGCTTCGGGTGCGGCCCTTTGTGCTTCGGGCGTGGCGGACGGTTTCGTGAGCACTTCGTAGAAGACTTCCGCAGGAGGCCTCTCGCCGGTACTTGCCATTTTTGCCAACTGATCTGTTGCCTCGTTGTTACACCTAGGGATTGCTTGGACTATAATACCAAGGAAATAATTCGCCGCTTCGCGCACCGTGGCTAGGTAACAGGTCATCTCAGGGCACCTCGCCACGAACGTCTTGTCGAAGTGACCTGCTACAAGACGGGAGTCGCTCTTGATGAGGATGCGCTTCGCTCCTAGGGCTTTCGCCTTGCGGAGGCCAAGTAGCAGTGCTTCGTACTCTGAGGCGTTGTTTGTTGTCGGAAAGTCGAGGCGGGCTGCATGCAATGTGGTTCTTCCGTCTGGGGAAACCAAGATGGCCGCGGCGCTGGCCCCTGCAACACACCATGACCCGTCTGTGGACATTATCCATGGTGCCTCGATTGCAGTGGTGTTTTCTTCCGCATGTGGTGTCCATTCAGCCACGAAGTCCGCGATGGACTGCGATTTGATGGCCGCTCTTGCAGCGAAGGTGACATCGAAGGGCGCCAGCTCGGCCGCCCATTTTCCTATACGGCCCGAGGCATCTTTATTCCATAGCATCAATGCTAGCGGATAGGATGTGAGGACTGTGATGGGGTGCGCCAAGAAATAGTGCCGGAGCTTCCTCGAAGCCATGAGCAAGGTGTACGCCATCTTCTCGAGCTCCGTGTACCGGAGTTTAGCCCCCTGCAGGGCCTCCGAAACATAATATATTGGGCGTTGACCGCTGCGCTCTTGGACAAGCACCGCGCTCACTGATGACGGAGTAGCGACGATGTACAGCAGGAGATCCGCTCCCTGCCCCGGGCTAGTCAAGCTTGGCAGCTCCGCCAGGTATAGTTTGAGGTCCTCGAACGCTTTTTGGCATTCGACTGTCCAACGGAACGGCTCCGTCCCGCAGAGTGTTTTGAAGAACGGTAGTGCCCTCTCGACCGAGCGGGACAGGAACCGGCTAAGCGCAGCGATGCAGCCCGTCAATTTTTGCACTTCGCGGGCGTTGCGAGGGGGCTTCATCTCTTGGATGGCCCTGATTTTCTCAGGGTTGGCCTCGATCCCCCTCTCTGACACGAGGAAACCCAGGAGCTTTCCTGCCTTCGCGCCGAATGCACACTTTTCCGGATTGAGCTTTACTCCCTCCGCCCAAAGGTTGGCGAAGGTTTCTTGGAGGTCCTTCGCGTGTGTTCCTGCGAGCTTGCTCTTGATCTCTATGTTGTCAACACACGCTTCTACATTGCGGCCCAGCTGGTTGGCTAAAACCTTGGCGATGAGGCGGGCAAACGATGCCCTCGCGTTCTTCAGGCCAAAGGGCATGCATTTGTAGCAATATGTTCCTATGGGGGTGATGAACGCGGTTTTTGGTTCGTCCTCTTCTGCCATGTGCACTTGGTGGTAGCCGGAGTAGGCGTCGAGGAAACTCATGAGCTCGCAGCCCGAGGTGGCATCCACCAGTTGATCGATGCGGGGTAGGGGAAAATCATCCTTTTGTTTCTTGGGCGTCGCGTCGCTTCGGAGGGCTAGCCGGTGCTCGATTGTTCCCCTCGCTACACCGGGGAGGTCTTCCGGCCCCCAAGCAAAGGCGTCCTCATTGTTGCAAAGCACCTCGAGGATTGCGTCATATGCCTCCGCCTGGAGGTCCGACCCGAGGGCCACCGTCTTTTCGGTGAGTTGTCCTCAGAGGACTCTTGAGTCGCCCTCCGCGGTTTGTGCTTCGGTGCCCACCTTGCCGATGGTGGCGCTGCTTGATCCTTGTCCGGCCCAATGGCGTGGACATGTTGGGTTGGAGATAGAACCTCGAGTTCTATATGTCTTGCGAGGTCTTGATCTCCGCGAACTGTGATGATGCCCTCCGGGGCTGGGAGCTTCATGCACAGATAATTGTGGTGAGCTATCGCGCCGAAGGTGTTGAGCATGGCCCGGCCGAGGATTGCATTGTACTGGTAAGCCATTTGGACCACATCGAACGTGACGACCTCGGTTCGAGATGCGAAGTCGTCGCTAAATGTGACAGCCAGGTTGATCTGGCCCAAGGCCGTCACGGGCTTTCCTCCGAAACCTAGCAGGGGTATGCCCGGAGGAGTTAGGCGATCCCGGGGGATCATCATCTTGTCGAAGGCGTTCACGAACAGGAGGTCCGCCGAACTCCCTCCGTCAACGAGGACACGCCTCACCTCGAAATCCGCAATGTTGGCGGAAATGACGAGGGGATCCTGGTGCGGAAAATACACCCCGCGGGCATCCTCGGGCCCGAAGGATATGGGTATTTCGGAGTAGCGAGGCGGGCTGGACATGGGGTACGTTGCCACATGGTGGATTTGCCGGACATACGCGCGTCGCTGTCTTTTCGAGGGCATGCCTTGCGAGGATCCTCCGGTGATCATGTTGATGACCCTCTAATGATGCTCTGCCTGGCCTCCTTCTATGCGGGGTCTTGGCGGTGGTGCGGGGAGCCGATTGTCGGTTCCCCTCTTGTTGTTGGGCTCAGTTGGTTGCTCTCGGCGCATGTAGTCCTGTATGGCGGCGATGGTGCGGCATTCGTTAGTGGTGTGCGTTCGCCAGCAGTGGAGGTCACAAAAGCATGCGGGGCCCTCGCCATGATTATCGAGTTGGCGGCAGATTTCGCCCATCGCCCCGCCACGCCTCGGCCCCAGATGACCTCGATCTTCCCTTTTCGTTGTGGCGCACCGTCCACATGGTAGACTCCCCAGCCAGGGTGGTATTGAGTGCTTCTTTTGAAGCCGGTACACTTGGCGTAGAAGTTGTGGGCGCTCCTCTTCGGACGCTATCTTCCGCCGCCCGAACATACTCTTCCATTTTGTCGAAGAGCTCTGTCACCATGCGGACGGGCTTGCGGGCCAGCCTCTCCGACAGGGGCCCATTCCGAAGCCCACACGTAGCTGCGTTTGTGACGGTGGTTTCATTGACGCCTTTTATTTGGCACTTGACCTCTGCAAACTTCCTGAAGAAGCTACGGAGGGATTCATTTGGCGCCTGCTTCACCGCAAACAGGTGTCCCGCGTCCTTTGGCTCCGTGTAGTTCCCCTGGAAGTTGTTGCGGAGGAGTTCCCGGAGCTACTCCCACGCGTACACGGAGCGAGGGGGGATGATGAAGAACCAGGTCAACGCGATGCCCTTGAGCGCGAGGGTGATGCTCTTCGCCTTCGTGGTGTCGTCTCCTCCGGCTGCTTCGATGGCGGTCTCGTACACCCGGAGGAATTCTAAGGGGTCCGTTGACCCCTCGAAGGGCATGACCTCCAGCATCTTGAAGCTTGGTGGCCATCTAGTCGCTCTCGGCCGACGCCAACGGGAGTTTGGTCGCCGAGCACTTTGGGGTGTGGTCACGGGGGGTTCTCTCCGCTTCTGCAAAGACTTGTCGAGCAGGCCGGAGGGTTGTAGGGGTGGGTACCGCTCCGTTTTGTGGCAATTGTCGGAGCGGGGCTGTGAGGGTTGTCTCCGGTGACTGCCGGAGGACCGCCAGCTCATGTTGGAGTGTTTCGTATGATCCTTAGCTTGCGCCAGGCGCCGAAGTTATTCGCTTCTCCTCCGAGGCTCGGCGGGGCGCGACTTGCCGTGAGGCTCGGCTTTCTTGGTTTGGCTCTTGGGGTGGTGTGGCTATAATATCCGGCTTTTTGGCTGGTTTTGGGCCCGCCTCGTTAGGGGCCATGTTTGGGGTATTGGGTTAGTGCTTGTTTTTTCCTACGGTCCCCACGGACGGCACCAACCGTCAGTAGCTAAAAGACTAAACAGTAGAGAAGGGGGACCCCTCGGTACACGAAGGGTCCTCGAAAGAGGGGACTGGTTGTCAGGAAGTAGATGAACTTAAATTCCAAAATAAAGTCCAACAATACAATTACTCTCCCCTTACAATGGGGGGGGGGGTTGGCTATTAATAGCCTTTCTATGAGGTACACGAGATTACAAGCTTACCCCCTACAGGACCCTATGTTGGTAGGGGCTGCAGGGACCTTTCCTAACCCTAGGACTAGCTCTCGGCTCGTGGTGGGCCGGCTTATCCATTTCGCAAGCCTATGGCCAATGGTCAGATCAGGATTCCTCCGGCCCCGAGGTTCTTTCAGACCTCGGGACCCTTCGGCCCCGGGATCCTCCGGACAAATTCGGGGTTAAGCGGACCCTTGAACCCTCCGGGACCCTTCTACCGGACCTCCGGACGTTGGGGCCTTCGGAGCCCTTCGGGAGCTTCTGGCCTAGGGGCCCTCCGGGAACCACCGAACCCTTGGGCCCCTGTTGGGACCCTTGGGGCGACTCGAGCAGCTGGGTCGTGCACGCTTCACTGTTCACCAGGTCGTGAGGGCCGTTGTACCGCCCCTACGACACGGCGCGATTGAGCAATGTAAAGAACCGATCCTGGTAGTCGGCGACTGTACCTATGCACCGGCATGACGCTAGTTCCCCAAAAAGGGTTGTTGCGAAGGGGTGGGCCAAAGCGAAGGTTGACGAGCTCGGTAAAGCGCCTCCAAATTGGTGTTCCGCCATCTCGTTCCAGCCGATAGTACTATTGTTGGGCGCCATCAATGAGGTGGTAGGCGGCGAGCCATACTTTTTCTTCCTCCAAGGTTCGCTACCCGTGAAAGAATTGCTCGCGCTGGTTGACCCATGGAAGCGGATCACTTTTGCCGTCAAAGGTCGGAAAATCCAGCTTGTAGTAGCGAGGAGGGGCGCATTCGATAGAAGCAGCCGACGGTGGCTCCCGTGGAGCCCTGAGAGGGCCGTCGGGCATGGTGGTGACCGCCTGGCTGCACTTGAGACGGGTGATGGCTTGCTGTTGTGTGTGCTGCGCCATCTCCAAGTTCTGTAGCTTGTCTTCAATGGTGTCGAGTTTCTTCATCTGCGCCAGGATCGCTGCAAGTTGTGCAGACACAGCATCGCCGTCGCCCGCCATGGAGGAAAGGGCAATGCCTGAATATGATACCAAGTTTCAGGTGTGTGCTCTGATACCAAGTTGTTGTGTGCTTCGGGAATAAAACGTATGGGGTAGGTGTGAAAGGTGGGTGATTTCGGCCCGGGCTTGCTCCCGGAAGCCATGGTGAGGAGGGGGAGGCACGCACGGGCAGAGGGGGCCAGCGTGCGCCTGTAGGCCGGGAGGAGAGTGGGGTGAAGAGATATTAGAGATTCTAATCTTGCTTGCTTTATTTCTTCATCTTCTCCCCTTTAAATAGAGAGACTTACAATAAAGAGATTGTAAAAATCTAAATTTAATCTTTAAAGAGATCGAAAGGCTCTCAATCTAATGTTTCTAAACAGATCTGATCTTAAGGATCGAATTCAAATTGTCCTAACTTCCAAACAAAGAAAGGGTATCGGTTAGGCCGGATCCACACGGCGCCTAAGCTACCGTCGGTTGGGCCGGGCCCTTGTGGTACCGGCTGTAAACCTGGCTGCACATGACATCTTCACAAGAAGAGGCCACGAGCATCACACAAGATAAATCAGCTAGAAATGCACCCCAGAGAATTGAAGTAAGCCAAGGAGCAAACAACACCTGTAAAAGATTCAGATAGGTACGATCCTTAAAATTATTTGGCTAGTGACTTTCAAAGCCTGTGATACGTACATTTAAGATGGTTTTCAGGACCACCTACAGATTTGAGTAATCTAATAAGGAAAAGGTCACAACACACAGGCAAAACTGCATGATATCAGCCGGGGTTAGCTTGCCTCCACCATCAGTTCTGCGGTAAACCACATTTTCAAAGTAGCTCTGTCCACCAATAAGCGAACTGGTATATAGTCTTAAAAACTCTAACAGGTATACCACTATACCTTGAACTTAACCAATTAATTGCCGTGAACTAACTCCTAGTCAATCAGAAAAAGTATATGGGATAAATCCAGGGTACCTGTAGAATGTCGAAAACCTTTTCTGCTATATACTTTTGATGCATGGCAGCACCTCGTTGTTGCAACTTATCTGGATGAAGACATAACAATGCCTTCTGATAGGCTTTCTTAACAGCCGCTCCTTCAATTATATCAACAAGGGGTACTGATTTCCATCCACTCTCAGGCCATAGAACCTAAAGCACAAGAAGTTAGAAAAACAACAACTAACATAGCACTGATGTCATCATGTCATACTCTAAAGATATATAAAAAAGGGGAGAACCTTTATTCTAGGATATCTTAGAGAGGGAGACATAAAGAAACAATCAAAATTCAAGAGATATTTCTTCATATACATAACTTAGCACTGATCTTGCATGCACCATCATAGAAGTAGGAAGAAGAGAACAACTTTTTAAAAGAAAATGGGTTAACGCAAAAGATAAGACAACAAAATTTCCAAATGAGGGTTTGAAACATTGCTATAGGGAATTGAGAGTTAGTATGACATTACATGCAAAAGATATTCTTGCACTTACATATTGCAGTGTAGAAAGCAATGACCTAATATTTCCTTCTTTTCCCTTTGACCATTCCCTGATTTTGGATTCAGATATCTACATTGAAACAACCAAGAAAATTGAGAAATAGAACAGAAAGGTAATGGGAAAGAAGCAACAAGTTGTGGGCTTGGATTCATACTCTATATAATACCTTTATTTGCTCTTTTTCCTCATCATTACGAAGAACAGGATCTTCAGAGAAATGCTCAACCTGGTTTATAAAATAAAATAGATGGTGAAACATAAATGTTAGGCTAGGCAAATATATTATAATCTAACAAGAAAACTACATGAAACAGGTAAACGAGGTTAAAATATGCATCTGCAGAATGAGCAACTTTCACGTTTATCATTTTTAGGAAGGTCACTTGTATTTTTATTCTCTGGTTTCCATGTTGATCGCTTACATCGTTTCCTATCTTTGGTATCATTATTCCCCATGTTGGCCCTGAGCCAATTTGCGGAATATAGCAGCAAATGGCACATACAGGCTGCACATTTTGAATTTTCAGAGGCAAGGATAACAGGGTGTGGAGCCGTGTTTTCTTCAAAACATTGTACTGGACGGTAGCAACTCATTTCCAAATGTAGCACCAATGTATGGAAAACCACCAGTTTTACTTAGGACCAGTATCAGACTATTAGTTAAACCAGCCAGTTTGGGTGTTAGGACTTCTCATGCCATATCATGCTGAGATATGCATGACTGATATGGTTATGGTTAGTGTTCGTGTTATCTGCGGGTAAGCATACTGTTTTGTAATACTTGATAAAAAATGAAAAAAAAGGAAAAAGTAGATGGAATCAGGCGGGCTCCAGAAACCAACAAAAAACTGGTCATTAGCAATGGATTTTGGCCAGTTCCAAGCTGTCATGGGCTTGCTCCTCAACCTTTGATAGTGTCCCATTCACAGTGACATATTGGTTAGTAATTAACTGGCTGGAAACCAGTGCGAGTCACCTAGCAGTAGGGATGCAAACGGAGCAGATAGTTCCTGACCGTCCGTCCGTCCGTCCGAATAAATTCGGATCTTATTCGGAGCGTGAAACTGGATATTCGGGATTTTTCTTGGATTTTGGATTCAGAATCGGATAGTTTTGCCGGATACATAAATGGATTTGGGAAGAAGGTATCCGTCGGATTCAGAGCTATCTGGATAATTTAACGGATACTATCTGTAAACACTATCCCGGATATCCGGTAAACTCTAGGCCCAGTGGGCCCGGAGAGAGAAATCGACCCACAAGGCTTTCTGGTATTTAATTTTTTATTTTTTTTAGAAAATACAAGAAATCCAAATAAGCCAAGAAAAATAGCAAATGAACTCGGAAAAATTCCAGAAAAAATATTTAAAAAAATTGAACATCAGGAACTTAAATAAAATACTTTTGAATTTAATGGATGTTTGATTTATTCATATTAAATCATTTTCATTTCTGAAAATTCTATTTAAGCTTTGTTAAATTATAGAAAATCATGAAATTTTTTTTTATAAACCCTTATTTTAAATAAAAGATTTTGAAAAACTCAAAAATTGAGACGCTACGGACTTGCTAACAATCAACATTCTGTGTATCCCTAACTAGTTATTGCTACTGATCTATAGGCTTTGTATATGTTGTATATGTCCTGTTATGTAGTTGACTAGTTACATTTTGGACATCTTTTGTACTTCTATCACTATGAGTTGCTACTGCTTCTTTAACTAGTCGTCGTGATAGTGTGATGTAGTTAAATTTGCTTGTTAAGTTGTTAATGTAGTTGCGTTTTGGATATATAGTATGGTGATTGATCTTTATATGTAAGAATATATATAGTTTCTATTTTCGTGCAATATCTGACTAAATATTCGCGACCGAGAGAATCCGTATTCGGTTCGGCATGTATTCACTCCGTATTCGTAACCGAGACTATCCGCATTCATATTTGTATCCGGCACTGTCCGTATCCGACTCCGATTCCAAGAAAAAATGGAATATGATACGGGATGAGTGATATCCGCCCGTATCCGCTCCGATTGCATCCCTACCTAGCAGTATCCTAGTCCAACGTTGAATTTCCAAGGATACCAATTAATGGAAGCAGTTTCGTGGTTTCGATAAATTAATGGATGCAATTTTGGTTGACAAACTAGCTGGGTTAGAATGGTTAGTTTAATGGACAGGCCAATATGCACAATTGTATTTGTTTAAGCCTAGAATAATTAATTCTGAATTATACAAAGATTTTGCACATACCACACATCCGTCAAGATCTTCTACATGACTTTCCTCACAATCTGTTGTGTCGCCCACGTTTTCTTTTGTTTCAGCATGGATTGACTCTAACAAACAGAACAAGAAATTTTGTCTCGGTGAGTTCTCGGGAATGCACAAGCAAAACAAGATAATAAAAAGATGACACCAATCATACAAAACACGCTCTTATAAATCAACTTATGGAGAAAATTATAGACCAAATATGAACAAACAATTCTGCAATAATCCCACCACTACAATCTGACTATTGCTAATGCTCCTTGCAGCAAGGCCCCCAAATGTTTACAGCAAACATCAAAAGATTAAGAAAGACTGACGTGAGCTTTTACAGGCTGCAGGAGTAATAAAAAAAACCAATGTGGTGGTTTTACTGATATAGTTATTTCTAGAAAGTGAAACAAATATTTTATTTCATTCACAGGTATATACTTAATTTACCATCAGAAGATGGAGGTGTAACTTCTTTTCTTCCGGAAAATCTGCCTGTTCTGGTTTGCATTTCATTATCCACTGGTAGGACCGGTTTCTCCATCCTATATTGCACTTCACTCATCTGAAACAACTTAAAGATTAATCTGACAGGTGTATCTGTGTAACGAAATCTGTGTAATGTCAAACTGCCTATCTTGTTGAAGATAGTACTCAACTAAATTTCACACACTTATAATTCAGATATTGGTCAGTATTCACGGAAGTATCCAGGTAATATGATCATTCAGAGTTGACTTACTGGATTAGGTGCCGCGGAAAATGCATTCTGATTGTTCATTTTGGCTGTTTTGACGTCCTCATCGACCTCCAAACTGGATAAGCTAAATTTATCTTCAGCTTCACCTTTGCTTCCATTTTTCCCACTTGATGTCTGATCTTGAGCTTCAGGTGCTCCTCTGCGCTTCGGTGAACTCCCGGGACTAAATATTTTGATGAAGTCCTTTACTTTTTCCTTCACTCTGCTACCACGACTTTTCTCCCCTGAAGGTGACAGAGAACTTTGAGCACTGGGGCTAGCTGCTGATACATTGTTCTTTGCATTATTGGTGCTATGTTTTGTTCCTGCAGAGAAATCACATCAGTTTCAATCCATCTATTCACAGATTTACATTAAAAGGTTACAAATAACAGTTTAGATTATTGTAAAGAAAAAGGCATGCCCTTTTCTATTACAGAAGTTAGATAAGCTGAATAAAAAACCAATAAAGACTTACATTAAAAGGATACAAATAACAGTTTAGATTATGGTAAAGAAAAAGGCAGGCCCTTTTCTATTACAGAAGTTAGATAAGCTGAATAAAAAACAAATAAAGACCAAACTACTCTTCGCTTTCTAACCAATGCAAATGACCAACAAATATAAAAATATATATTTAAAGACGACAGGTTCAGTGTTATTAGCTGCTAAGAATATGCTTCAGTAATGACATGTGTGCGGCATTCTGAAGAAAAGGACACCTGTTTCTTCGGCTTTATCACCCTGCATGGAGTCATCAAACACTAAAGGAAGAGTCCCCTCCTTGTTTGTTGAGTTTGTACTTTGTTTTCTTTCAAACAAGCCATCCTTGGCAGACTTGTAATCTTCGTAGTCAGTCTGACTCTTGGATGCACCAGTGGCGGTTGACATGCTGTCTTCCTCATCAATTAGGTCAATGCCTTGCACAACCACTTGAGGGAAGCTCCTCACTCCAATAATATTTCCAGCCTTTTCGTGTGGAGAAGTTGGCAGCATCAAGAAGGCTCCTTTCCCCGCCCACGTATAGAATGAAAAATGGAACTTGTTATTGGCAATGAAACTTTCCGAGCTAACAGGAGTCCCTTCACATTCACTGTCCATAGAACTGACATAATGAGAGTGAGAGGTGTCCTTCTTTTCTCCACTTTGAGAACGAAACCGGGATAGGAAGGGATAGCGATGCCATGTAAAGGGTTTTTTCCTGGAATCCTGTTGGGGTGCCCCTCGGGCTAGAAAGCTGTTCGTGGATGCATTCGGTGAAGACGGAACGCTGTAAGCGTAGGATGTTCCATCATCGTTTCTCTTGGATGTATGCCGGGATGGAGAAGTAGGCACTGAATTATCCACGCCTCTGGTGAACTTCATGGAGAAGCTGCAAGAAGTAGATACAAGTAAAATCAATATAAATGATTTAATTTGGGACAGAGAAATGTAAACATAAGCTGTCCAATTTGATATCACTTCCCAATACCTCGCATATCACTTCACCGAAAAACTCGCCAAGTACTAAGCGAAATACCTCATTCGCGGGCGGCTCGTGGACCCGGGCGACGCCGGCGCGCCGAACACATCCCAATCCCCGGCGGTGGCGCCCCGCCTCGGCGAAGCCGACTCGCTCCCCGGGAATATGTCCCTGTAGAACTCCTCACCGAGCTGCCTCCTCCGGTCGGAGCTCGTGCGCTCCCCGAACACGGGCCTCTCCCCGGGCCCGCTCCCTCCCCCGCTACGCGCCCTCGACGCGGAGCCGGACGACGAGTCTAACGAGGAGCGCCGCTGCCGCAGGTGGTCGTGCCCCGACGAGCGGCGTGGCGGGCCGCCGAAGACGTCGGTGAAGTCGACGTCGGACCTGCGCGCGCGGTCCGGCGGTGCGCCGGCGGCGGCCATGGTGAAGCTCGCTTGCTTTGGTCGCCACGTGCGTGGCAGCGGCGAATGGTCGAGCAGGTGGTGCGGATTTGTGGCGGGGAACGGCGCTGGGAATTTCCGTGGCTGCTGTTTTTGCAGCGGCGTCTGCTCGCTCGACCGCCCCCATCGGCGGCCTGGATTTCCTTGTCCTTTGCGGCCGTGTCCTGCGAGAAAACTGACACTTCTGCGCTGCACAAGTCATTTTCGCGGCATGCGATCGCGATCTTTCCAATAAAAGGCCAATCTGATAGTAGGCTCTTACTAATGGCCAGCCTGCTCTGTAATCTTTGGGCCAGAGGCCCGTCTCGATTATTTCGCTAGCAAGTAGCAGCTGAAACCCTAAATTCCCCTTCCTTCTCTATATACACACCCCCACCCCAACAAAGCACGGCCGCCTCCGCCCCTCCACTGCTGCTCTCCTCGGCGCCGTCTGTTCGTCCTCTCTTCGTTTCCTCGGGTCTTTGTAGATGCTTTGCGTATATTTCGTTTGGTTGTTTAATTAAAGTTTTGTCGCTTGATCTTTCTCGGTGAAGAGTGCAAAGCAGACGGGCGGTCTGAATCTGATGCCGTGTTGATATGTCTGCAGTTTCCATGCCTTCCCTTTTGGTTGGCATCCGAGGGAAAGCAAAATCTCTTGCCCGATCGTCTCCTTTTCTTTCTTTTGTTTTTGTTTCACCTACGTTTTTTATATTTTATCCCCCAACAATCGGTGCTGTGATGAAGATACTTTATTATTTCTATGTCTGGACATCTGAGATCAATATTTGTGATTGGTTTATGAATCCATCTGAGCTCTGAACAATTAGGATTCTTTTTTGCTTTTTTTCTCTCTTCATGTTGGCACTTAGCTTACCTTCTTAGATGGGGTTCCTTGCCTAAATCTGAGAGGACAAAGCGGGTGCAGATAGTGAGACGATTAGCTTGCCAACCCTTTGCAGCGTTTGCTATTGCTGTGGAGTCAAATGGTTTAATCGTATTTTTTCTTAGAAATCTGTCTGCTCCAGCTTTGCTTATCTGTTGGTTTTGAAAGTACCGAATTATGCACTTCTTCCTACCGGCAAGTGATGTACAAATCTATACTATATCCTACACGCTCAATGGAAACTTCCATGTGTGGACTAATAATCTCCGCTTATTATCTGATGCCTTAGAGAATAGTCGCGCACTTTGTGTTGTTTTTTTTTCCTTTGCAAATTTATAAATCTTCGTATGGAGCAGATGGTGGCATGTGATGTAGAAAACAATCTTATCCTACACACTGAAACTTTGAAGTGTGGACCAACAACTCCGCTTATTATCTGATGCCACTCTTCTGCTTCAAACGAAGCCTTTGCTTTTTCTTAATTTGCATCTTGAGAGTTTTGTGGTATGCCATAGTTTTGGGTTCCTATGATTTTGTCGAGGTTTGGAGGTTTGGGTAGTGTTCCCCGTGTAGTGCTGTGGTTAATTTCTGAGCCATACCTAGTTCTGTGAATATGATTTTTTTTTTAAGGCTGGTAATTTTCCCCAGAATAGAAGAAACACCTCATGTACTCCAGGGGCCCAAACTCATAATGGCAACAGGGAAAAAAGAAACCCGGCGGTTAGGGTTACTGGTTACCGGCCAGGTCTAGGATGGAAAATCCCGGCCGGTTCATTTTTAGGTTTTGCAAATTCAAATTTTAATTTTTAAAATTCGGTCGGTTTTTAAGTGAAATTCAACTGGTTTTTTTTCTGGAAAATCCTATTACTGACTGTTTTTTCTGGCCACCCAGTGGGATTTGGTCCGGTACTAGTTTTTGGATCCTTGGTAGCAACTAAACATGAGGGTTGCGCTTGTTGCGAGATTTAACCCAACACCTTACGGCTATAGTATAGAATTAACACGTGAGGCACGTCTGTTCAGGATTTCAAACTCATAGTGGCAACTAAACATGAGGGTTGAACTCGTTGCGAAACTTAGGGCTTGTTTGATTGGTGCCCTGAAGAAGTTGCCTAGGTATTATACGTGCCTGTGACTTGCCTGGTATTTTGTGCTAAATTATCTGGTCAGGCACATGTGAAAGACAATTGTGTGTTTAGTTGGTATCCTGGATCTGTGCCTGAGTAGATACCAGAGTCAGGTAGTGTTTGGTTCATAATATGCCTGAGGTTGGAGTGCCACATGGGCTGCTAACGTGGACTACCACCCGCGCAATAGGGTAGAGCTAGCACTGAGGTGGCGCTGATTTGGCGCCACCTGGGCGCTGCCACGTTGGACTGGAGTGGTGGCACTCGAGCGGTGGAGCTTACCGTCCGATCAAAAACGGACGGCCCGATCAAGATGAGGGTTCGGACAGTCCGAACGTTTAAACCATCGTGGGCCGTCCGATCTCAATTGAACGGCCAGATCTTGTTGAAAAGCTCAGACGGTCCGAACGTTCAATTTCATTTTGGACCGCCTGATCAAAATCGGATGGCTCCAAAACATCAGGCCTTTTCTTCGCTCTCGCTCCGCGTCTTACTGACCGGTGGGGCCCGCCTGTCAACCTCCGCCCTCCTCCTGGTCATCTTTTTCCTTGGTGATAAATACGCCCATGGTCATCTCCTGTCACCTCTCTCTCGGCCTTCCTGCCTATTTATTTAAAGCGCCAGATCAAGTGCGCCATGGCCGCTCTCACTTTCCTCTACCCTCTCTCCTCGCCCTAGCTTACCGATTCGAGTTTTCGTCAGACCTCTAGCGCCCGCTATGCCTCATCCGCCAGATTCGCCTACACCTTCTGAGATCGCAGCTCGTGGTCCATCCGTGCGCGCCTCCCTTCCTCTGAGCCACACGGAACGCCACTGCCGCCTTCAACCGCCGCCACCGCCATCCTTTAGCGCCATCACGACGAGAGCGTGAGCCCTAGCTTCGTCGTGTTTCCTACCTCATCATTGTTTGTCGCCACGGCTAAGACCCGCTGTCACGCCGTGAAGTTTACCGCCGAGCGCCATCACTCCAGTCCAACGTGGAAGTGAAGAAGCCAGGCAAGTAACAAGAACGCCCAGGCGTTCATTTTGAGCGCCCGGCAACTCACCTAGGCATCTCGCCAGGCCTTCTAATTCCTAGGTCTCCAACCAAACGAGCATCAGGCAGACTTCAGGAGGTGCCCCGGCCAGACTAGGTCATATCAGGTCCCAAACCAAATAGACCCTTAATCCAACATCTTATGGCGCGAGCTGATGGCAGCCATGTACCACTTGTATCCGCGCTCCCAAGGGCACCCCTCTTTTTTAAGAGGATTCGTGGCATGCCAAGCCTTAGTAAAGTTCTTCACTTTGCATCAAATCAAACCACACGTGAGCCACTGCTTAAACTCGGATGGGCTAGAGCCTAAGCTCCCCTTAAGCCAACGGACCTAGGCTCAGTCTTTAGTTCTGTGAATATGATGAGGTGTGTGTTTCTAGCATGCACACTTTTGCCGGTACCAGGGAAAAGATTCCTGCTATCGGAACCACGAATTACTCCGTTACCAAGCCCAATAAACTAATAATGGCCCCACATGCATGTGTCATGTTATAAGGAGGTATAATGGAGTAGTAGACACTTCCACCTATTTGGTGGCATTTTTTAGCGCTGTAGAGACTCCACGCTCTTTTGAGTCTGGACTGACTGAGGCGTTGTTCTCAGCTTATGTGAGTAGCCTAAATTTTCTGTCTGTCCACAGGGAAAACATTTCCGGCTGAAATGACACTATTTAAAGTGGGATTAGCAAAAATACCATCATTATAGTTGCGATTGAAAAAATGACAAAATGATGCTGTTGTCCGCACGGTCATCGACACGTGGTGGTTAAAATGCATTGCCACAGTGCGGACAAACCAGGGGGTGACACTTGACGGCGAACTTCGTAGCAAGGTGCCCCTCCGTCCACCTCGCTGCTTCCACTCCAATATTAAACGCTAGTCGTGCAGGTTGGGTTGTGTGGCCCATGGATCAAGCCACTAAAGGCCCTGGTTGGCCTGTAATTTTCTGGCCCGTTCGGCCCATTCAATAAATGTTCGGGCTGAAACTGTTTTGTTGTAACGAGAAGCTAGTGTAGACGGTAACCCAGGAACGATCTAGTTTAGCTGTGTTATTAGTCTCATACTAACTCAAGGAAAATCAAATTTGAATTTGAGCTCAGAGGGCTCTTCTGAATTTGAACGTTTTAGCCGGAAATTGCTGTACGCAATTTGCGGGAAAGACTATCGTAGCACTAGAATCTGGGCGCGCTCAATTCGTGTTTTTAGCCAAGAGCACATCGAGGTCAACCGTCCTAATTTTTCTGGGAAAAAATTAACATGCCTTGAGTTGTTGGTCACCCAATAACCCAATAATATGTTGCTGGTTGCAACTTGCATGGATTTTTTTTCTAAGAGAAGAAACGCTTCGCCCAGGCTTGATCATGACTGACACGACAGCTAAACTCGAAACTCTACAATTGACCGGCGGTCCAATCGAAAAATCGTAATCTGGTAAAGTCGTGCTAGCTTTCATGCGAATGCACCGCCGCAGCCTGGATGGAATCTGGATCGACGCCGTCTCCCGACGTACGATCACGCACCAAACCCAGAAACCCGGAGGACTCCCGCTGTATCCACTTGGAGAACCGCCCGCGACCGCGACGCAGGCGCGGCACGATACGTCGTACGCGACAAGCGAGCGCGAACGAACGGGTAAAGATGACTAGAGTTGCTACTTACTCCCGTAGACCAAATATGAATAATTCCTTTGTCTTCTTTTTTAAGCAGTAGATTACGGCACACTAATATCTTAAACTAATTATTTATTTTATCAGATTTGGAGGGAAATTAGTATACTTTTCAGATAGTTCCCTCCTAAACACTAAACAAAACAGAATTGGAAATTTTCATTCATACTATCAAATCAATTTGAAGCAACACGTGTAAAAATCGGGTCAAAGATGAAATGCGAACACGTGTTCTACAAAATAGAGTCAAGGATGAAATGTGAATCCAAACACCACATTGCTGCAAGTTTTCCATAACAAAACAATGAGTACAGACTTTGCAGAAAAAAACTGGTTGCGGCAAAAAGACCAGGTGTCAGGTCCCGGCTAAGTAATTCCGAGATTCTCTGTGTATTCTGAACTAATTCTAAGATCAGCATGTAGCTCACACAATTTCAATATCGATGTAATCAAAATCATACAACAAACTATAGAAGAAGCAGACAAATTAATATTAAAAACAGCAAAAGACCTTATGGTCAAAGTTTTTATAGGTTTTTACAGAGTTGCCACGCATAGCAGGTTTTCGAATTGCCCACATGCAATCGAGTGGAGGACGTCTCCTAGCTCGCATGGTCTTTGAAAAACTCCTCTTCGAAGAGCTCGGAGCTCCCTGGGCCCTCTTCATCAACTGATCAACCAGGGGGCATAAAGCCGTGAATACTTTGAATGTAATCAGCAAGTCGTAGGGAAATGCATGCAAATAGTATTCATACCAGGCTTGGCAAGGATAGCATTATGGTTACTTTGCAGAAAGCAGAATTGACTGGAAATACAGTAAATAGATTGCAAAGCATGAGTTGAAAGATTAATACATAAGTAATCAAGTTTCTTTGAAACAACTCGTGAACACCCTGTCCACTTCTCAGACCACTCGTGAACACCCAGTTCACTTTCCAAACCATTTGTAGCCAACCACGACAACAATTTTGAGAAAGTCTTTCTTTTGCGTAAAATCACCAGGCATTGTCCATAACCGGGGACACAGCTATTCGAATAGTTTTACACTCTGCAGAGGTTGTACAACTTTACCCACAAGACACGACTTCTCTAGTTTGTTTGGCATCCGTCGATACCACCGCTCACTACCGTAGATAAGCGGTCTAGAGCACGTGATAAGGCCTTTACAAAGCTCTGTTTTGACTCGGTTCTGTCTACTAAGGTTTCGCCATTTTGGACCCCCTCTTGCGCCATGTGATTCCATCCGATAACTCTGAGATCACGCCAATATGATAGAACCAAACCCAAAACATGAACTTGTGGTTGCACGGCATGGCCCGGATCAATGGCTTACAAGGTTAAGTCCTTAGTGACTACTCAGGCAAGACAACCACATCCCAATGTGCTTCCTGCACCCTCTTTACTGCACGATCACTCGCACGAGTAAAACTCATTTTCGGTTCAACCCGATGAAGAATCTAGACCCGCCATTATGTGTTAATAGAGTATTTTGGTAATTAATGACAAATATATTCGTAAGACTAACACGTTCATTGATATACCTATTGCTTAGTCTCAATTGGATAAAAAGGTGAAAATAAAAAAGGTATGCATTTGACATCATAATCTTATATCTTGTTGCATTCCTCAAATCCAAAATATAGGTTGAACTCCACAAATAGTCTAACTTGAATATATGCATATGTTCTCATTATACATTCATGTATGCACACATCCAGGGGGAGTTCACTCTATGTTCTGTGGTTTCATTAGTGTTGATCCATATTCCTTTATCCACAAATATTAAGAATCTTTACTTCGAAACATATCATATGAGTATATAAAACTTGTGTAGTTTATACATACTTATATTTATCTACATTCAATTACTTGCAATTATGATGGTTATCATCAATTACCAAAAAGGAAAGATTGGAATATCTTGTCCCACCATTATGAGATAATGGTATGATGTGAAATTAATGATAATCATGTTGTGGGACTAATGTTTTCCATAAGTTGGATGAATAGGTTATGTCCCATGGTGAAAGAGACTTTGGATGACATCATGAGTTGATCGTCATCAAGTCAAGATTCAAGAGTAAAGGATGCATCATGTATTGATGCATATCAAGAACTTGAAGAAAAGAAAATCATCATGTGTCGATGATGTTCAAGAAGAGGAGATGATCATGAGTTGATCATCAAGTCAAAAGAATGCATCATAGGATGATGCATATTCAAGTCAAGAACCCGGACTTGAAGTAAAGATGTGCGTCATCAAGCTTCAAGTGCTTGTGCAAGGCAAAGGTATGACTAGCTAGGGCTAAGGATTTGTTTCTAGTCTTTTGCCGGTCTTGGTGTTTGGATGGAAGACCAGATTACTAGTATAGGTTGCCGTACTATTAAGAGGGGTCTTGATTAGTAGCTTGAGTTAGTTATGCGTTGATAACTCATTGTATTTGCTCTAGCTCTTGTTAGCATGTTGTCAATATTTGCGAATGTGTTTTGCAAATAGTTGAGGCTCATGCATAATCCTTGTAGCATGTGACTTTAGTTTGTGAATATGTTTTACAAATGGTTTAAGTTCATGTACCTTATCCCTTGTGGCATTGATTCTAAAAGTCGTCAAATGTGTTTTGCAACTTGTTGAGAATCTTGCCTTTATCCGTGTTTGCATCGCCCTTCAATTGGCAAATGAATTTTGCATTGTGAATTGAAGCGAAGTGAAAAACCTCTCCTTGGACTGGCGGTCTGACCGCTAGTACCTAGCGGTCTGACCAGTGGTATATCAGTCTGACTGCCATGGTTGGAGCGGTCTGACCGGTCACTTTATCAAGAAAAATTATGCAAAGCGATCTTTGCGTGTGTTCAGATACTACCGTTGTCAGAGAGTTCCGATATTTTTTTGGCGGTACGTTTATTTCAGAGAGGGTGTTTCTGCTGATTGCCCTTGGTTTCTTCGAGCGATCTGATCGCAGGCATATGGGCGATCTGACCGGTTTGAGCGGTCTGACCGGTCATTAGTTGGCGGTCAGACCGGCAGTGAGCTCAATGGCTAGTTTTATAGCCGTTGGAGCTGGGGCGGTATAACCGGCCATTAGTTGGCGGTCAGACCGATTTCTCCCTGATTCTCTGGAATCTTTCTTCCAACGGCTAGTTTTTGTGTGTGGGCTATAAATACCCACCTTGACCGGTTGTGGGAGTGTTGCTGGTGCTATATTCATTTTCATTGAGCTAAGAGCAAGCCATCTACACTCTTTTGTGCATGTGTTGCACTTAGTGAGCTTTGAGAGGCAAACCCTAATTGCATGTGCTGCATTAGGTAGTGGATTGTGTATCCACTCGAGCTTAGACACTCGATTAGTTCAAGTGAGAGTCTTCGACTTGTTACTCTTAATGTTTGCCGACACTTAGACGGCGTGGAGGTATCGTGGTTCGGTGATCTTCTCAAAGAAGGTTGTGAGAAGACCCAAGCTTTTGTGAATGGCTTGGTGCTCGCCATCTCCGGAGTGGAGGAAGAGCAACCCTAGTGGATCGAGGTGTTGGTTCTTGTTGGAACCGGTCCAAGTGGTTGGAATTACCTCGGAGGTGTTTGGCTTAATTTGTGGAGCCGATCCAACTGATTTTGGGCTTACCTCAACGTGGATTAGGGGAGACCGGCAAGTCTTCGATCGCCACAGTAAAACATCGTTGTGTCATTGTGGTTTGATTTCATGTGCTTTACTATATTGCAATTTACATTCCTTATATTAAATTGCTTACTTGTATGTGTATGACTGCTATCTTTATACAGTCTCATATTGTCGTATTGTTGGTGCACTTAGTAAAGACTAGTTGATTTAGGCTTTAATTGTGCAAAACCGAATTGATTTACAATCCCGCATAAAACTCGGTTTTAGCTAAAGAAGTTTTAAAACCGCCTATTCACCCTATCTAGTCGGCCTCCTTGATCTTACACCCGACCAAATGACAACCCATACCACGGTACAATAAATTTTATTATTAGCGGCAACACATGCCACAATTTCATATTCACTTAGTCAAATTTATCATCATTGAATCATGTGATCGAGAGATATCGCATAACTAAAGCAGGACTAAGCAATATACGCACCCATATTGGTATCACAATAATTACCAATTAAGATTACCCAACCTATGGTGTCAAGGGTACATGTCAACATGTCAATCACAAGTATTCAAGGAGTCATACTATCGAGTAGGTATTTAGCTATTTCCCAAACTATTTTTATACAATTAGCCATGCATGTTGGTATAAAATAATATAATTTTTGCAAACTGGATATGACATGATCAAAGGTCTACGACTTGCCTTCGTTGAAGAGTTGAGATGCTTCGGTCGAGGTTGTCGGGTCCAAGAACTCTTTAGAGAAGCCAGAATCTACACGTATGAAAAGAGCCAAATAAATACAACAAATCCAAACAAAAACCAAAAACTACCAAACTAGAGCCAAAAGAAAGGTCTTGAATTTAGATGAATTAGGAACGGGCTCTCGAGAGAAGGCTCGACTAGTCGGGAAGAGGTCCAACTGAGAGGGTGGTCGAGGGAGGTCCTGTGGAGGAGGTCCCGAGGAGGAGGTCCTGAGGTCCAACGACTTGGTCAAAGAGGGTTGACTGGTTGGAAGGGGTACGATTACTCAACGTGGTCGTAGGAAGGATATGACTACGCAACGTGGTCGTAGGAGAAAGGAAGAGAACAGGGCACGGAGAAACTCACCAGGGCCGAGAGAGAGACTGACAGAAGGGGAGGGGGAGAGGACGGCGGGCGGCGGTCAAAGACGACGCGGGTGCTCCGGTGAATACTTCGGCGGCGAGGTGGTTGAAGACGGCACAGGCTCCAGTGGACTCCTTGGCGACGAGGAGGCGACGGCGCGAGCTTCAGCGGACTCCTTGGCGACGGGGAGGCGACGGCGCAGGCTCCAGTAGACGGTGGCGAAACTTCAAGCACGGTGAAACTGGGCAAGAGCAAGAGAGTTGGGTGAGGATAAAGGAAATGAAAGAGGGCCGCTTAGGCTTTTATAGCCAGGGGATACGGGGAGAGTCTGTCGGGACCCAAAATATGCAATTCTGGACCCTCTGTGTATAATGCACTAGTCCAGGATCACGTTAGTGCACACAGTGTCAACACAGGTGAATATCGATCCACACAAGCGATTAATAACATAAACTAGTAATTTGATAACAAATAGTTGTTTTGACCTTATGACCCGCACCGGTCCACTCCGCATGACACCGCGACCAAAGACAAAGAAGATCAAGACTATCCGCGCTCGCTCGTGATCGGCGCCATGTGATCACACGCCCCTCCAGCAAGCGGCGGCATGTCACAAAGAGGCAAACGCCAGAACGCCATTTCCGCGCACGCCTCGTGCAGGGAAGCAATCTTCGGACACGGCTTGTTTAGGTAAGGTTGTTGCGTGCACTACACATGTCTAGACTGCAAAGCACCACTCGTTGATGCACTAATGCATCGACCCCGTCGCTTTTTTTTTGCCACGGTGTTTGTGCCGTTGTGAGTTCCATGTAGTAATTACTCTGTACCAGCGTCTGGTGAGGGCGGATCGGTGTGTTTTCGGTACATGAGAAGATCTAGGACAATATCTAGTACGTGCAGTGGAAGCGGAGAGTTGGAAGGCAAGGACGGCTCTCAATTTCAAAATCTAGTGCAAAGCTGAGAAGATGATTTGCTGCTGAGGCGGGCCGGATTGTCGTCGACTGACTGGCGAAGCTGAAGGAAACTATGGTGAGAGAGTTGACAATAATCATGTGGTTCATTGAAAGCGAGTAGATCATGATTTTTAAAGCTGCAAGGAAGTAAGGGTGATAAGGGACCACAGCTCATATGGTTACTCATCACAATCGATGTACTAGTATATCACTGAACGGTAGAATTAACGCTCGTCGCCTCCAGGTAGGTATGTAGAGTACAAGTTTGCGAGTGTAAGGCCAGCACGGGGAATTTACAAAACATCACAGGCTTCGGAATGGAACGACTAGTTCTCACTTCAGTCCTCACCACGGTGGAAGCGAGGCAGACGCAATTTAGCTCCTTTTCAACTTGATTCAGCCGGTTTCTTATGCCCAAACCACGGACGCTTACATTGCGTGGCAAAATTTGATTACTTTTTTTTGTTAGACCGAAACGGCGATTAGAGAGAGTGAATATGGACACTCCTTTTTTTTTTATCTAGATCATATTCAACTTAATTCTCACTCCAATAGCTATGAAAGCTATAAAGATCGAGGATACACGCTCAACGGAAGGCTTATATTAAATCCAATCAAGACTCCGAGACACAACAACCAAAGTCACCGAAAACTCAAAGCAAGGAGAGTTGGGTGATCAGACCTCTCAAGATGGGCGATCTAACCGATGGCTAACCAGTCAAACCTCTCACTGGGGCGGTCTGATCTTTCGCATGATGAATAGTAAAATCAGCATGATTTCAAAAACACAAATTGACTCAACTTTTGATCCGTTTGTCCAAATCCCCTAAAATTTCAACCATAGCTCATCAAGAAGGTTAGAAAATATGCTGCAATCGACAATCGAGAAGATCGAGGCCAAGATTCCACTAATTTCTTAGATGAGGGGGGAGGCTCAAGAACCGAGAAGATTCAAATTTTAATCCAAAAACTTGCTCGTGGGTAGATGATGATCAACGTGATCCTAGATACATTCCCACATGCCACAGCAAGTAAGATCACAGCAAGAAACCAAAGAAAAACAAATGATCACCAGAATCCCAAAAATCACCAAAGAGAGATCAAGAACAAGAAAATACTCATCTTGAAGAAATCTTGCTTGGATTGATTTGAGATAGATGTTTGTTTACAATCACTCTACCATAGAGGACAAAATCTTAACACTTGAGTATACAATCAATCCATCTCTCACAAACCCTAGCCTCAACTACTCCTAAATCCCCTAATAACAAATTAGGGTTTTTCTCTTGGAAGGACTTGAGAACTCCACATCCGGAGATTCTCTTTTTATAGTGGAGGCTAGGCTGAGAGAGAAAACCCTAACGGGCACCCATTAAAGCCACACACAAACGGGTCTACACTCACACACACTTCTCAAAGCGGATGACGAACCGGGCTCCCCGAATCTGTCTTTTCATGATCTCTATCCTTATTTGACCTAAACAGCCTCTCCTTGTGCCATCTTACGCCGCGGTTTAGCCAAAGACCGAGTCCAATCTTCATTAAGTAATCTTATGCTTCACCACGTGTAAGTTGATCAACAGCTCTCTTCATGTCAGCAAGACTCTCATCCGGCTCCCACCGAAACCACCGTGGCACTTGCGCCGACCCCGCGCCGATTGATGTAACTCACCGCACCGAACGGGAGACCCCGCACCGATTGATGCAATCCGTTGCACCGAACTTCCCGTTCGGTAATCATTGTCCATTTTGCGCCATGCTTGAGTTCAATGACTTCACTCGACATTTTCAATCGTTCTGGACCTCAGCTCTTAAAGCCTACTCTCGTTCATCATCACCGTTGACTATCGTTGACCTCCAAGCCTCCTGTACAACAATAGACCAATAAATCGATTTTGGATACAAGTTCTTTGTAACTTGACCAACGTTAGTCAAAACATGCATGATACAACACATATGCATTGAACACCATGAAATTGACCTAACCCATGAACATCATCACCTCGCCGACCAACGAACAGGGAAAATCGGCCAGACCGCCCCCCGTGGCTGGTCTGACCACCCAGCTTGGCCGGTCTGACCACTAGTGCAAGGACTTAGCCAGATTAACTCTCTGACAGTCTGATCCCTCTTTGGAAATTTAAAATGAATAAAACTTTGGTCTCGAGTCTAAAAAATTATGAGACCAAGTGCTCGTATTGTACTCGATCAAATAGGACACTCTTTGTTAATTTGTTAGTTTGATGTGGATGATATTCTTTAATATTGTATTGTACCACAGGCTAGATTGCAATCGGGATTACAATAAACCCCGTGCGTGTATCATGTAATGTTTGTAACACTTGAAATGTCGTCATTTTTATGTATGAGAAGTTACATTGCAACTCCATTGGAAACCCTAATTTCCAAAACCCTAATTCTGTTAGGAGTACTTTGTGTGGGAATTAACGAACTACTAATTTCTGAAACCTAAAATCTAAATTTTCAAGGCCTAAACCCTTAATTTTCGAGACAATTTGAGAACATATATAAAATTGTAGAAACATTACACAATCAAGTCTACTGTGTAAAGAACCTTCAAAATAAAATTCATAATTTTTATAGCCCATTTTCTATATTTAGAAATTCCTACAGACAATATACTTATATAAAATTGTGAGAAAAATTCAGAACAAATAAAATTATAGAAAATTTACACAAGAAAGTACATTGTGTCAGTAGGCTTCACAAAAAATTTCATAATTTTTGAGCTCATATCATATATTTAAAAATTCATACCAACAGAACGGGATTGAAGCAGAGAGAAAAGGAACCTTGGTCACCGTACGGTCGTCGTGTGGTTCCATCTCGTGTCAGCTTAAAAAAAAAACCTGTTGCATGACCACCGTACATTAAAAGACATTTTTGTAAAATCTGAACGACGATGGTTATTCTTACAAATACGCTTAAGCGCCATTTCGGCCAAAAGATGAGTGGAGACTTCTGGTTACAGGGGTTACGGTAGGAGGAAAACAAGCTGCCCAACACTGTCGTGCACGAATCCAGCTGAAAGAAGCATGGAAGTATGGAAACATCAGGTGCATGGGATTCTCTGCACCAGAGCCCCAACCAAGGTTGGGGACGTCCCAAGGGCCAAGGTTGGATGGCTGGTTGTATTGACGTATGAAACTTTGAGGTCATTTGCTAGTCCCATGGGATATAAAATGGGATATACAATATTAGCTTGATTTTATATGTCTATCTTATCAACCAACTCGCCGCCTTTGAGTTTCTCCATCCCATGACGCTACCCTTCTTCACGCATCGTCTCCGGATCACCGCGCCGCCCTCCGCCTTCTGCCCTACCCTACCACCGCCTACAGCCTCCATCACTGCTACCACCTCCCTCGTCACCACCGCGACCCCTGACGAGTTTGCTGTCGTCGATCTGGCCAGATCCGGCTCGCCGGCGCTGGATCTAGCCGGATCCAACCAGATCAAGCGATCTCCGGTCGCCCTTGTGTTCGTCGCCGCCGATACCTTCTCCGGTCGCGCCACCGCGTGGGCCACGCGGTCGTCATCGTCTTCACCACGCCGTGGTCGCGCCACCGCGTGGGCCCCGCAAACCGCGTGGACAACAGACCACTCCTCTCCAACAGAGCGCGAGGTTGTCTCTTCGCGCGTTGGCTTGCGTGCAGCGATCATCACGTGAGGAAGCGACAAATTTTCTTCTCTCTCCTCTAGCTCGAATTTGGGCTGATGCAGCGAGCTAACCAACGGCCGAGGCCTCACTGTTGGAGTTGCCTTTAAAACATCCACAATAAATAGTTTAAACATCACTGTTCTGTCGCTATTTTATGCTATGGTTATTCACTTATTCTATCTAGTTGAGCTAATTAACCATTTGTTCCTCATCCTAGATCAAATTCTCTATAATTTATTAAAAACTCAAATACTTCAAAACTGGAGTATCTAGTTTTCCTTGTCCCAATATGTCCATAATGAAAATACCAAAAGAAACGGTGAAATTGCATCTTCTGGTACATCCATGCATGTTTTGATGATTGAGCAATCATATGATCACCTTTGGTTTTGCTAGCCAGGAAGAACTTATAATGGCTTGACACAGGCAAACATCTTTATGTCCATGAAATCAACTACATCAACAATAATTTTTACACTTTTTGGATCATGAACGGTTCTCTTAGTAATAACTAGTCCAAGGGCGGAGTTTAAGCCAGGCCAAGGTAGGCCATGATCCCTTTCAAATTGATCTCTCATTGTGAAGTATTATTTATTGCTACTTATATACTAATTAAGTATTATAAACTGGCAGGTATTTATTAAGATTTGAAGCACAATTAGGTTGATTGATTGTCCCCCCTAGTTTTGGTTTAAGCTTCGCCACGGAACTAGTCTCCAACACAATCCACATAATTGTAGCACTACAGAAAATCCTAGTGCAATAGTGAAATACAGTCGCCATCACAGATCACTTCCCAGTTTCCCCCAGTTCTACGCCAATAAAGCCAGGCCCCCTCGCCGGTTCCCGCTCCAACCTCCATCCTTCACACATTTCCCAATATACGACCTCCATGGCCAAGCGCCTCATCCATTTTTGCCGCTCCCCCTCCGCTGCCGCTGTGGTCACCCCCACCCTCCTCGCCAGCCACCACCCACCGGTGGTCCAGCCACCCGAAGGCGCATGCTGCCCGCGCCGCCTTCCTCGTCGGCGGCCTTTGCCACCGGCAGCCTGCGGCGCCGGAGGCTGCGCTGCTGACTACGCAGCCGACGACCTCCCTCTAGCACGTGGAACGCCGGGCTACCGCTGGCTGAAGAGCTCACACTGGCACGTCATCGAGACCGCCACCGATGGCGACGACACGCCTCGCCTCAAGATAGACGCGCGGCGCCGTCTGCGGCGCTCTCGCCGCCGCCGCCGCCTCCAGTGGAGGGCGGCCCTGGCGAGCGGGTCGTCCGGCGACAGCGGGTGGTTCAGCAGCGATGAGGAGTCCTACGCGTACAGCTGCAGCGGCGCCGGCGATGCGGAGACGCTGATGACGTCGACCACGACGGAGTCCTCGTCGGGCGCCAGCGGGAGCTGCGGCATCGCGGGGGAGGTGGTGGTGGCCGGGAGCTTCGCTGTGGTGAAGCGCTCCGACGACCCCGCGCCGACTTCCGGCGGTCCATGGCGGAGATGGTGGTGGGGCGCGGCATCTACGACGCCGACGGCCTCGAGCGCCTGCTGCGGTGCTTCTTGGCGCTCAACGACCAGCGCCACCGCCGCGACATCGTCGCTGCCTTCGGCGACGTGTGGGAGGCCGTCTTCTCCAACCCGCCGTCCCACGGAGCCATCATCTCCGAGCCTGCAAGGCTGCAAGCGTAGCATGTGCTGCATGTCTCAGCAGTACAAGTGTATAACACAGTAACGGGTAGGTTTATCAGTGGTAAATGCACTTGTTTGTTCTGTAAAATGTGATTATATGTACATATGTAGACGTATATTGTAAATTACGTTTCTTCATTGGGTTTGCGGGTATGGCTCCTTTCGTTTACTTGCATGCTACTCCTAATCTTTGCAATATGGAAATAGGTGACTCTGATGTGAAAGGACGTGAAATGAGTGTGTTCAGTTGTACTATTTCTCGATCTCAGTTCATTTATTTCTTCCGAATTCCGTAAGAATGTGAATTGCTCCATAAAAATTTCTAGGATTTCTATTCTGTAAAGAAATCTGCACTGTATCTACGAGCAAAAACTCAGCTGTTTTCGATTTTTTTTTCTTCATTTTATTCTCTTCTGCGTTCTGAGGGATTTCGTATAACGTGGTTGCAAGTACACGATAAGAAAAATAGTTGAAGTGCTTGTCGCTTTATTTATTTTCATTTTTCTTCCATGATCGGAGACAACGATAAGTCGTATGACTGAAAATGATGTGATATGCACTTGCACTACTATATTCCATACGGAGAAAAACAATTAATTCAATCAACAAAGTGAATTTAAAAAGGTTGGCTTATTACTCTCGCATGTTCTAGTAGTACTAGCTCGGTATACTGTTTGTCTTCGTTATCAGCTCCGCAAACACAAATTATCAATTATCCAAGTTTTTTTTAACATTATCCAAGTTATTCTGCTCCATTTTGTTCTTAAAAAACGTTCACATCTGGGGATCATTTAATTGCCCGAAAAGGCCTGTGTTACCTGTAGAAAAAAGCAAACAGTTGATGTGATATGATTTGATAAGACAAACAGAGACAACAGACTAGTACTCTTGTGCATGGGTTAGCGTTTGAAGATGTCAAATGTCTTTATTCACGCGCCCCTTGACCTAGAGTTTTCGATTCCTTTCGGTCTTGATTAGTCTGATCTTTTTGCTTGTTAGAGCAGATTGATTGTTGTTTCTTCGCTCGTAAAAAAGTCATTAAGTCAGATAACTTTTAGATTAAATCTTTGTAGTATATAGTTTTCAAACGAAAAGAAAAAACACCATGTCCTTATAACACGGCTCTCTGCCATCGAATCTTCGTAATCACTCCCTAAAAAAAAACTTCATAATCACGAAGGTAAAACAACATGACCAAAATAGGAGTCCAACAAATTTCTATGCTCAACACCGCCAAAATATGCGCACGGGAGTGACAAAACAGTAGTGCTAGGTTAATTAGCACCTATAGTATTATTTTACCGTCTCCGTTCTAACAATTCGCCGATACACAAAGTCAAACCATTTGGTTGGTTAAATCGTGAAAGTAATTAAAAAATGCGTGAGGATTTACAGGTTTTAAAAAGATGAATAACCCTTTACATTAATCGAGTCGGTTTTGTAGGGGAAGTATATTCCTATATATTAATCATTCTTTTATAGAATTTTTTTTTATTAATTAACCATTTTTTAATTTGTATTTTAAAGTTAACTCTGGCGAATTTTATTTCTAATTCTAACCTATTTGGTCACGCCACCACCCGTGACGTGACAAAACAACGTTATCACGTCAGTCCGTATTTGAGGGAAGCTCTTGTCACGCCACCACCCGTGGCGTGACAGTATTGTTTGGTCACGCTACGACTAGTGGTGTGACAAAAAATGCTATTTAGCGGACTTATCCTATAGCGTGACAGCGTTGTTTTGTCACGTCACAGGTGGTGGCGTGACCAAAGAGGTCAGAATTAGAAATAAAGTTTGCCGGAACTAATTTTAAAATAAAAATTAAAAAGGGTTAATTAATAAAAAGAAGTGTGATCCTAAAAAAAATGTACTCACCGAAGTGCTACAGTCAGAAAATTAGTTGCTCTTACTCCTTACCGATCGAGAAGATACGTACGTACCAGCGGCGGATCTACCGTCCCTCCACTGAGCGATTGCGGGCTTCCTCCATTGCTTCTATCGGCCGTCGTCTTCATTCCTCCCCACACGCAAGTCCTATTGTTCTCTCCGTCTCGGTTTGCAAGCACAAGGGCTATTACAATGCAAGTTATTTTGGTAAAATGCAAAAAAAAAAAAGCAAGTTAGTTCTCGAAGAGGATGATTCTCGATTCAAGACAAAGAAGAATCAAGATAAAGGATAGGAGGCGAAAGAGCTACAGGCGTGGGAGTCTCGGAGAGTCGAGCCTCCTCGAGGCCGCACCGATGGGGCGGCGGCGGCGTTGGTCTTGGTGGTGATGTTGCCGCCATCGTGTCGACAAGCCGTGGTTTCTTGCGCTTCTTCTTATCGTGGCGGTGTCGATCACGCTGGCCTGGTGCTCTTGGACAGCGGACCTCGCGGAGGTAGAGCGCACCGCACGGCAAATGGGGTTCAACTCCGGCGATGCGCCAAGCACGTGGGATCTTTGGGCCGGGCGTCGCGTAGTGGATCGGGAGGAATGAAGGAATGAGGATTCGGATTTAGCAAGGCGTCGTGGCGACCTGGCCGGGACGGGAGGGATTGGGAGTCACGGGGGATTAGGGGGAGCCACGGGGAGAGTGACTGACTAGGTTTGGTGGGCTGGTCGAGGATAGTGTTTGTAGCGTTTGTTTGGCCTGCAGGGCAAATTCGAACGGAGCGAAATGTTTTGAATGAAAGCCAGTTCTTTCGGGGAGCAGCGAAACAGATGAAATTTCGACAATTTCGGAGATGAAATTTCATCAATTTTGCTAAAATTGAGAACCCTAGGTTGGACGCCGTCAGGGCAAGGAGCTTGCCCAGGCTTTGAAAATTTTCTAGCTCCGCCACTGGTACGTACCTTGTGACATTAGTGCATGCATGCGGATCAACTGAGCGTGTTCATGCCCGGATTGTTTATAACGGACGAATATTAATTCGAAATTTGAACCACGTTTTGTTTCCGGTCGACTTTGTTTCATGCCCACTTCTCTTCGCGTAAATACCTGATTCAGTACGTATGTTTAATTCACATATGTACGTACTAGTACAAATTAATGCTCGACCCGTGTTCTGAATTCACATACTGGAGCTATAAGCAATATATTGGAGTATGTTAGATAGATGTAAAAAAAATATGGGATGCAAAGCTTATTATATTCATGTGCAGAACCTATTTTGAAAATATTTTTTCGTATCAAGGGACTGTTTGGTGTTAGGCTAGCGTTAGCGGAATTTTATTTACGGTAATCAGATTGGATATGTGTTTTGTTTGTTGCCAAATTTTGAAAAGAGTATGTGCCCGTATATTGCCAAATCTCAAGAATTAAGGCAATCTGTTGCGGACCAATCTGCAGAAGAGCCGGATGCGCGTGCACCTGACGGTGAACAGGATCCCAGAGTTTGTTGCCGGAAAGAGCAAAGGACCAGCAAGCGGAATTGCCGACCCTGCGATCGTTATCCGACGAGCGACTGGGTGACTGGATGAAGGGAGCCAATCTTGCTGGAGTTTTCAGGACCCACATGTCGGTCCCGAGCTTTGTGGAGTACTTATAGTTGTTTGGGTGAAAGGGGTGAGGCAAGAAATGTAATAGCATAAATCTTATTTCTCTGAACCTCTTCCCCAGTTTCTCTATTCCCCTTTTTTTCTTCTTCTCCAAACCACGAACCTTTCTCTGTAATTTCTGCCGATACACGAGTTGAATCTATATACTATCAAAGAGGTCTGTAACATCTAGTATCAGAGCTCGTTCCGCCAACCTGGAGCGGCCGCGCTATCAAACGAGAGCACAAATTCACGCGCAGGAGATGGAGCAGCAGATTGCGGAACTCACAAGAGTCATTCTGGCTCAAAGTGATTCCCTCAAGGCGCTACAAGCCAAGAGCGAGGCGATCCATACTACCGTGGAAGAAATCAAACCGGTGGCACTTGATCTGCAGAAATGGCGGCCGGAGATGGAGTCTTCGGTGGAGGGGTTGCGATCGGAGGTGGGCGAACTGAGGAACCAAATGGAGCAGATGGCCAGGAATCCTGTGTTGGCACTTCGGCCCGCTGATCTACCGCCCCTGCTTCCCTTACCTGAACCCAAGCGGGAACATGATCCGGAGATGGATCGTAACCCACTTGGCAAGGAAGGCGTCTCGCGGGTTCGAGGAGGAGGCCTGCTTGGTTCGTTCGGTTACCCAGAGGGATCTGTGCACAAGGGGAGAACAAGTGGAGAGAAATTTCATGATATGCCATATGGTAAGACTGATCGAGTGGACTTGAGTTCTCACAATGGGGAGTCTGGGGAGAATCAGGGAGGACCTCATGGAGGCTATCACTATTATCACCCTCCTCCTAAGGTAGACTTTCCAACATTCGATGGGGAGAATCCAAAGGCGTGGCAACTTAAAAGTGAAAATTATTTTCGTATTTGTTCTGTTCGTCCAGAATTCCGGATCAGTATAGCCACGATGTACTTTGAGGGAAGTGCTTTGCTATGGCTTCAGTCTTCTAAACCACTTAACAGGTTCGATAAGTGGGAAGATTTTGTTGAGGCTGTTTGTATCAGATTCGGGAGAGAAGAATTTCAACAGCTGATACGACACTTCAATAGATGCCGTCAGACCAACACCGTGACGGAGTATGCCGGGAGGTTCAACGACTTGATGCATAATTTGTTGGCACATCACTCTTCATGGAACCCAGTATTCTTTGTGACCCAGTTCGTGGACGGTTTGCGTGGGGATATTCGAGCTGCAGTGGTGTTACACCGGCCACTGGACTTGGATACTGCGGTCGCGTTGGCATGCTTACAAGAGGAAGTGTTGGAGGCTACACGGAAGGATCCTCGTCGGACGGATTATGCTGCCAGTAATCGCCCTGGTATGCGATCCGCTTTGCCATTACCGCTACCGCCTGGAAGGGGGGTAACTAGAACCAGTAACCGATCAGGGACAGAAGGGGGGCGGATGGAGCTAAAGTTTTTCTGATGGAGGACAAATTCGGGGCGCTCAGAGCCTACCGTCGTGCTAAGGGCCTCTATCATACCTGCGGAGAACGCTGGTCACGGGAGCACAAGTGCGCTCCAACCGTCCAACTGCATGTGGTACAAGAGTTATGGGAAATGATGGAGGAAGAGGATTCGGTTTCACAGAAACGGGACGAGGAAGTCTCTCAGTCAGAATCAGACTTGATGTCCATCTCTAAAGAGGCAATTCAGGGAGCGGACCACGGGCGAACACTGAAACTGCGAGGCACTGTTCAAAATCACGAAGTTGTCATGTTAGTGGACTCCGGGAGCTCCCATTCTTTTATTAGTGAAGAATTGGCTAGAAAACTGAGTGGTCTCCGACGATCAACCAACCGAGTGAAAGTGCAGGTGGCTGATGGAGGAATACTTGCATGTTCAATGGAAATTCCTTCTTGTCCATGGGAGGTGCAGGGTCACCTGTTCCACACCCAGTTCAGAGTACTACCTATACATTGCTATGAAGTCATTCTGGGAATAGATTGGTTGGAGCAAAATATCCCCATGAACATTAATTGGCTCAAGAAGGTGATATCTTTTGGTTACAAGGGGCGGAACATCTGTTTGCAAGGTATGAAACAGTCTGATCGGCAGTGCTGCTTGGTATGGGAGAGCCGACCAGAGGGTTGTTCCCACAATTCGGAACTAGCACAATCTATGGCTTTGAGTACGTTAGCAGATACCGACTCTGAAATACCTCCAACAATTGTTCAATTGCTCAGCGAATTTGAACATCTGTTTATGGAACCTCACGGATTACCACCTTGCCGAACCTTTGATCATTCAATACCTCTTTTGTCAGGTACCAAACCGGTCAACCTTAGACCGTATAGATATAACCCCACACAAAAGAATGAGATCGAGAAGCAAGTAACTGAAATGTTAGCCCAAGGGATCATACAGCCTAGCAAGAGTTCGTTTTCTTCGCCCGTTTTGCTGGTCTAGAAAAAGGATAAAACCTGGAGGTTTTGTGTGGACTATCGGCATTTGAATGCTGCTACGGTTAAGAACCGTTACCCATTACCGATAATTGATGAATTACTGGACGAGCTGACAGGTTTGGAATGGTTCACGAGTTTGGATCTAAGAGCTGGATATCACCAAATCCGTATGCGACCGGAAGATGAGCACAAAACGGCCTTTAAGACCCACCACGGGCATTTTGAGTTTCGAGTGATGCCTTACGGCCTCACCAGCGCTCCAGCTACGTTCCAAGGTCTCATGAATACCATCCTGGCACCGCTATTACGTAAAGGAGTTCTGGTATTCATCGACGACATTCTTGTTTACAGTGCAGATTTGCCGAGCCATATCATTATGCTTTGGAAGGTGTTTGAGATATTGGACAACAATTAACCTATTTGGGGCATGTGATCAGTCGGCAGGGAGTAGCCACTGATCAGAAGAATATTGCGGCAGTGAGAAACTGGGCAGTTCCAAAGAATGTGAAGGAGGTCCGAGGTTTCTTGGGGCTGGCTGGATACTACCAGTTTGTGAGGATTTGATGCGATTAGCCTACCATGTTGAATTGCTAAAAAACATCTCAGATTTGTATGGACTGAAGAAAAGGAGGCATCCTTTCAAGCACTCAAAACAGCTCTTATCACTGCACCTGTTTTAGCGTTGCCGGATTTGAACACTACTTTTGAAATTGAAACAGATGCTTCCGATCGAGGGATTGGGGCGGTATTGATGCAAAAGGGGCATCCGATTGCTTATTTAAGCAAATCTTTAGGACCTCGCACCTGCGGCTTATCAACTTATGAGAAGGAATGCTTAGCTATCCTGCTGGCTGTGGAGCATTGGAGGTCGTATCTCCAGCATGCGGAATTCGTCATCAAGACTGACCATCGGAGCTTAATACACCTTGATGATCAGCGGATAACTACCCCTTGGCAACGAAAGGCATTGACCAAGCTGTTGGGACTGCAATACCGATTGAAGTATAAAAAAGGGGTTGAAAACCGAGCAGCAGACGCATTATCCAGAAAAGGCTCACCGCAGGAAGGGGACTTAATAGCCTTGTCCACTTGTGTGCCTGTTTGGTTAGCAAAGTAGCTCTGAGGATACAAAACGGCGCTTCGAAGCGATCGGCCTTCTTGAATTGAGTGGGGGTGAAAACCAGCATCCAAAGTTCACATTGAATGAAGGCCTAATCCGTTATAAAGGACGTATTTGGATAGGTAACAACACAAAAGTGCAGCGGAAGATTCTGCAATCCATGCACGCCAGCGCGATAGGGGGGCATTCGGGCTTTCAGGTAACATACACCAAAACAAAGAAGCTATTTGCCTGGCCTGGTATGAAGAAGTACATTCAGACGTTTGTTAGTGATTGCTCAGTCTGCAGACAAGCAAAGATCGAACATGTAAAGTACCCGGGGCTCTTGCAACCGTTGCCAGTTCCTGAGCAGTCATGGCAGATGATATCACTCGATTTCATTGAGGGTCTTCCCAGATCATCTACCTTTAACAGCATAATGGTCGTTGTCGACAAGTTCTCCAAATATGCGCACTTCATACCGTTGGCTCATCCATTCACCGCTCTACAAGTGGCTCAGGTGTTCCTCAACAACATTTTCAAGCTGCACGGTTTACCGCAGTCCATTGTATCGGATCGTGATCGGATATTCACTAGCACGCTGTGGAGAGAGCTGTTCAGATTGGTGAATACTCAGCTACGGATGAGTTCGGCTTATCATCCGCAAACAGATGGGCAAACCGAACGCGTCATCAATGTTTGGAAACTTATCTCTGGTGCTTTGTGCATGCTTGCCCGAAAAGATGGTCGGACTGGTTATCCTTAGCAGAATTTTGGTATAATACGTCGTATCACTCTACCCTGCAGAAGTCTCCTTTTGAGGTATTGTATGGACATGGCCCGAGATACTTTGGATTGGCAGATTCAGCTTCTTGTGCCTCGACAGACCTCGCTGGCTGGCTGAAGGACAGGGAGTTAATGACCAAATTTCTGCAGCAGCATCTCAATCGGGCCAATCAACGCATGAAGGCGCAAGCAGATACTAAAAGATTGGAACGACAGTTCGATCCAGCAGACTGGGTGTACTTGAAAATTCAGCCATATGTGCAGTCCTCAGTTGCTACTCGAGCCAACCACAAACTGTCATTTCGTTACTTTGGGCCATTCCAAGTGGAACAGAAGGTGGGAGAAGTAGCTTATAAGCTCAAACTGCCACAGAGTTGTGGAATCCACCCCGTTGTTCATGTATCTCAGCTAAAACGGGCACTCGCACCAGGTGAGACAGCGCAAGATGAATTACCGGGTCAAAACGACAACCGGGTGCCGGTCAAGATACTGAAACAGAGGCTTCACCGCTCGGGATCAATGTCCAGGACCCAAGTGTTAGTACAGTGGTCAGACTCATCACCAATTGCTGCTACTTGGGAGGATTTCAGTCAGCTGCAGGAGCGCTTTCCAGATTCAACGGCTTGGGGTCAAGCCGGTTTTAAAGGGGGAAGGGATGTTGCGGACCAACCTGCAGAAGAGCCGGATGCGCGTGCACCTGACGGTGAACAGGATCCCAGAGTTTGTTGCCGGAAAGAGCAAAGGACCAGCAAGCGGAATCGCCGACCCTGCGATCGTTATCCGACGAGCGACTGGGTGACTGGATGAAGGGAGCCAATCCTGCTGGAGTTTTCAGGACCCACATGTCGGTCCTGAGCTTTGTGGAGTACTTATAGTTGTTTGGGTGAAAGGGGTGAGGCAAGAAATGTAATAGCAGAAATCTTATTTCTCTGAACCTCTTCCCCAGTTTCTCTACTCCCCTTTCTTTCTTCTTCAAACCACGAACCTTTCTCTGTAATTTCTGCCGATACACGAGTTGAATCTATATACTATCAAAGAGGTCTGTAACACAATCTTTGGTAATGTTTAATTTTGTCACAAACTCGCGTGAGTGCCTAGTCGACACATTGAATAGAACACCTTTTTAAGTACACAGTAGTACACTGGCATTTCCAGTGCGGTCCATTTGTCTAATGGGAGCAGCGGACGGAGAAGTGAACCGTACCGCCTACCTTCGTCGGCGTCTTTGAAGCGTAAAAAGACACATTAAAGTTCTCGAGTAGGGCTTAATTTGGATCCTAAAAAGCTTCGGTTCTAAAAGTCCCCACGTAGGCAAGGCCCGAAGCCCATAAAAGGCTGAAATTAATGTTTTTGTCAAAATATTATTATCAAAATGTCAATTCATTTCAAAAAAAAATAAAATCATTAATATTTATTATTTTGTTGCTAGTGTCGGACTTTTTGGGGCTTCGGACTGGGGCCTTCGAGTCGAAAATTGGGATACAAGCCCAACCTGATTCAAGCCCGGCACACGTCGAGCCTAGAAAAATCGGGTCGGGCTGCCCATAAATAGGTCTAAGCGTAAACATGATGATAGTACTATCGGGCCTGACATGACACGATGGCTCGTCGGGCCGTACTAGCACGGGCACGGCGCCTGTAGCTTGTTCGCCACCCAGCTCAGCCACCTCCGCCCACCTCGCTGCCGCCGTTGTGCCACTTTGTCGCCTGGTCCTTGGCACTTGGAGGGTGGGAGGCGGCGTGTGGGAAGGGAGGGAGGCGGCGTGTGGGGAGAAAGGGAGGCAGCGGCTAGAGGGAGGCAGCGCGTGGAGGGGGGAGGGAGGAAGGGAGGTAGGGAGATTGGGGTCACAGAAGAAGAAGGGAGACAGTGGCAGAGCCGCAGTGCAAAAAAGAAGAAAAGAAAGGGAAAAGAAGAAAAGGAAAGGAAAGGGAAAAGGAAGAAAACGAAAGAAAGAAAAGAAAAGAAAAGAAAAGAAAAGAAAAGAAAGTGGAAAAGAACAAAAGGAAAGAAAAGAACAGGTTGCATTTGTGTTCACCTTCTATAGATCAGGTGTAATCCATAAAAAAGACGAGAGATAGATAATTGACGAAGAAAAATAATTGTACAAAAATTGATGATGTAAAATAATGCAGTGGACTATAGCCACACAAATATTTGAGATAAAAGAAACTAAATTTTATTCATCATTGGGTCGTATACAAAGTTACTGTCTCGTTGAAAACCTTACACCCAGTGTTGGTTACCTCCGGTGAGGAAAAGAGTACAATAATTCTATGTATACGTATTAACTACTCCCCAATGTTGAGACCGTTCATGTGTTCTAGTTCAGCGTACGTCTGCACGATCTCGGGATCCTCCAGTTGACACCGATGTCACCCTTTTGTCAATTCCCAGTCCTTGAGGCAAGTGATTGCTCCCACCATCTTGGGCATGAGGGATGACCTCCTTTCTTTAATTATTCTTCCTACCATGCTGAACGTTGCTTCCAAAGAAAGGGAAGACATCGGAACCAGTAGAACATCCCTTGCAAAATGGCACAACACAGGGAATAGCCGCTTGTTGTTCTTCCACCACTTGAGCAAGTCCACCTTGTCCCCGCCGAATAGATCAGGATCGAGGTTTGCAAAATCATGCTTCAAGTAGTGGTTCAGCTTTGAGGTAGAATTCCACTTGGGGGCGTCTGAGACTGAGAGGATGAAGAACAAGACTTGACATTCATCTTCTTCCACAAGTGGGTTGTCATGTTTGTCTTGCCTTGATGTGCCTACTGTGATACTTCTGATCTCGTGCTGTTGCCAAGCTTGTCATGATACAAGTGGAAAATACGAACAAATTCTTTTTTTGTTATGCTCGAATGCTTCGGAGAAATCAAGGCCGAGGCACTCATTTATTCCCTCCATAGCAATCGGTAAACCAACTAACTTTTTGGTATGATCCAAATGATAGAAAAGCAATACATGTGTGAAATAGATCCAAAATATTTAACAAAATTTTCCTCCAATGCTGCAACAACATGGCCTAAAAGAGGATGCCCCTAGATTTAGCAAACTTGTCTCCAATTAGCTAAATATAATCTATAACTAAGTAAGAGGTAGTGTAGTAAATATCATATGGAGCCTTAGTTGCTTTGTAAAAAGGTCTAAAAAAACTCTCGTATGCTATATAAAGACTGAAGTCAGAAGGCAGATCAATCAGGAGCACAACACATTAGGCATTAGTCTCTGTGTCATTATTCCCTCCGGAGAAAGCCTGAACCTGTATAAAATCTCTGTGTCATTTTTTTTTGCGTAGTTTCAGTCTAGGAGACCCCCGAATCAAACAATCATACGTAAGATTGGTTCTAGATCACCGACAGTTGACGCCATTCGTGGGGAGTCTTCCGGTGATTCCATGTCAACAAATTATTTTTTCCCTAATACTTCCATGGTAGGAGAGTGGAGCGAGGAGAATCAGTTCGACTTGGCCGACTACACAGATATCGACATGGATGTCGGTTTCGACTATGAGCCGAGTATCATTTCATCTGATGGTAATGCCGCCTCCAGCGATCATTCACCAGATCTAGGAGACCATGTCACCGATAGAGTTGAGGAGGGATCCATTCCCCCACAACAGTAAGTCCAACTGAGGGACCAGTTTTCTCAGAGGGTAAGGGTCTATCCGACCACAATCAGGACTGCAACCAGGCAGGCTCACAACATGACGAGGGTTCCCTCTCTGAATGTTTAAGTCCGTCTCAGGCAGTTCGACCTAGCGAGGCAAGTCCTGTAAGCCATCATTCCGAGACTCCATCAGCATCTGGTGGTCGTAACACTACAGTTACCCCCGCAGAGGATATGGGGGAGCACCCTGTTCCTACGAGTTTGACCACACATTCACAGAGCTCACCTGCGGACACAGACGGTTATAACTCGAAGTTTTCCTTCTTGGACGGGTTTACTCCAAGTCGCCAGACGGTGTCATTTGACCACTCTTCAAGCCAGGAGGCCTCAAGCGCAAGTGGAGATCATATACAGGAGATTTTCGCCCTCCCCTCAGATCATGATCTCTCTCCTAGAAGCAGGCCTGAGGATGCTCCCCGCCGATCACACCCTATGACCCCTCGCGGCAATGATTATGATGCATCTGTCAATGAACGGGATCAACACTCTGATGAGTGTGGGAGAAATCATCGAAATGATCGCACTCCATTGAGGCAAACTCAAGGGTCAGATGTATATGATCCTGAGACATCCTGAAGGAGAAGAATATCAGCTTAGACAAATTTACCTAGGCGCGTTCAATATCAGTCGGAGGAAGCACGGGAACTCCAACTCATAAATGATCTGCTCAAGAACCCAACTCAAGAACTCGCACGAGCGTCAGGGTACGACCTCTTCGCCCAAGAGATCGCGCGAAGGCTTCGAAGCATGATGGCAAGACTTGACATCCTCCGCGACATCATTCCGGAAGTCATAGCGGTACGACTCCGTCAACCACCAGTCGTTCGAACAACTCGCCTCATAGAGATCAGCACGACAACATGTTACGTCGTCCTCCTAACCTTAAATCCAGTTGGGGAAGAGTTCTTCGAACGTCTGACGATCGACAAGCTTCTAGGGGAGGTGGTCGTTCGCCACTCCGACCTAGAAATCTGCAACGACAGATGGAATACGAAGAGTATTACCCTCGTAGGACTGAGACGTATCAAAGGTCGGGTCCATCCACGACCGGGTATCGTCGTCTACGATCACCTAGTGATATCAACCCTTCTTTTCTACAGAGAAAGCGGTATGATGTCATTACTGGATGTCGGACGTTCTCGCCTGATCTCTGAGCTGTTCGCTAGCCGCCGCGGTTTCGATCAGTGAACATCGACAGGTTTGAAGGATCACAGAATCCCATCGAATTCCTTCAAATCTATACAACCACTGTCCGAGCAGGAGGAGGAGGAGAACACGTCATGGCGAATTACCTTCCAACTGTGATCCAAGGGTCTGCTCAATCGTGGTTGCTAATCCAACCACTCGAGTCGTTTTATTCGTGGCAACAGCTCTGCGACCTTATGCTGAACAATTTCCAGGGCACCTATAATCGTCTCGGAAAGGAGGACGACTTACAAAGGATGAGACTAGAGGTGTTCATGGGAGGCCCACCCCGCTGGCCTAACCCGAGCCCAAGGCAGTCCGGGCCGGGCTTGGGACTGCGTTTTCGGCCCGACATCCTGGCCCAAAGGCCCGAAAAATTCAATTAAAAAATATGAAATACTATTTTTTAATTCTAAAAATGAATTAAATATCATTTTTATTCCAAAAATGATTAAAATAATATTTTTAATTGAAGAACTCAACTTTCGGGTTGGGCTCGGCCTGCCTGCTTAGACTGTTCAAAATCGGCCTGACAGTGGACCCGGCTCGAGGCAAGACGCTATCCGCCGAGCTTGGGACTCCAAACCTACCCAAGGAAGTCTTACCAGAAATTCGATAAAACCAATTAAAAAATAAAAACTATTTATTTAATGTGAAAATGAATTAAATATTAATTTTTTATTCCGAAAATTGAATAAAAATACATTTTTAAACCGAAAATCACGTTTTCGGCTCTCGAACTCGATGATTTTCGGCCAACTTTTCAAGCCGACTGGCTTGACCGGCCAAGATTTGAACAACTCTACCTGTTTGTATGGGCTTGCTAAGCATGACGTTTGAACAGGTCTACATGAGACAAAATGACCATGAGACCTTATGCCAATTCATCATGTGTTTCAGTCAGGTTCGTAATTTGATTCCAAAGGTTTCTGACTCATCTGTTATCAGAGCCTTTAAGCAAGGAGTCTGCAGCAGAAGGATTACGAAGAACATCGCTTTGAATCCCCTGGCTACGTCGCTGAACTCTTAGAGATGACCGATCAATATGCGACTGCCGCTGAAGCAGCCGAGTGGAACAAAACCATTGATCGGGACGACAAAAATTCTCAAGAAGCAGACGAAAGTAGCAAAAAGAAGGATAAGAAGGCAAAAAAAAATGAAAGAACAAGTCTAAAAGCCAAAAGCCTCAAGCCAACAGTTCCAAGGAAGTTTTGGCCGTAAGCAATAAGGAGCCATGAAGTTCCAAGCCGTACCCCGACCGGAGCAAAGGTAAGCGTCCCGAGCAGAAGAACGTCAAGTCTAGGCATGCCCTTTCCATAAAAAGAAGTGCATGATCTTCGTAATTACCGGGTTTTCCAATGAAAACTTGAGGACTACTACACCAGCAAAGGACCATTCCCTAGACTCGAGGAAGTATGGCAAACGAGTGGTTGTAAGTAGTTGGACGACGACGAGGAGATGCCATTCCAAGATCTGAATCATACCATCAACCACATCTTTAGGGGATCTTTAGCACACGAATCAAAGTGACAGTTCAAGGCCGTCGCACAAGAGGTAAACTCTATTGACCCTCCTCTTGTCATTAAATCACCGAAGTAATCGGAAGTTTCCATCCACTCGACCAAGTCGGTATCCGACCGTAGTTGAGCCCACCATCAACAACTGTCAAGTGAATTGCGTGTTAGTTGATGGTGGTAGTTCGTTAAATATTCTATTTACGAGTGCCTTGGACGAGATGCAATTACCTCGGACCAGAATAAAACCTGTACGATACTCATTACATGGGATCGTACCGGGGTCTTCGACCAAACCCATTGACCAAGTTTCTCTTCCTATCACGTTTGGTTCTCCAAGCAATTTCAGGACAGAGAAAATCTCTTTTGATGTGGTCGATTTTGATATGGTGTATAATGCTATACTCGGACGACCAACTTTGACATAATTCTTAATGGCTACTTATTATGGGTATCAATATCTTAAGATACCAGGTCCCAAACAAGTGATTACAGTATGCTGTGACAATAAGATGACGCTTACAAGCGACCACAAGTCCCTCGAGATGGCTGGCCAGATACCTACTCGAGAAGCAAGCACAAGTCAGCCTTCGACCAAGCAATCGAAGCCTAAATCTGCACCGAAGCCGAACAATGAAGTCAAGGAAGTACCCCTGAATCCAGAGGAACCCTCGAAGACTGTTCGCATCGGGGTTACTTCCGACCCTAAATAGAAAGACGCCCTCGTCACTTTCCTCTGAGCTAACGCAGATACCTTCGCGTGACAAGCATCCAACATGCCCAGAGTCTCCAGGGAAGTGATCGAGTACAGGCTAGCTCTACGGTCTAACAAGAAACCTATAAAATAGAAATTACGAAGATTTGCTCCTGATCGACGGGATGCCATCAGATCAGAATTGGACAAGCTACTCGAAGTGGGCTTTATAAGAGAATTCGACTACCCAGAGTGGTTGGCAAACCTTGTAATAGTTAGAAAGTCTAATGGTAAGTGGCGTATGTGTGTAGAATTTACAGATCTTATTAAAGGTTGTCCAAAAAACGATTTTCCTTTGCCTCGTATCGAGCAATTGGTTGATTCTACTGCTGGTTGTGAAATTTTAAGTTTTCTAGATGCATACTCTAGTTATCATCAGATTAGTATGTGTCTATAGGCTGAAAAAAGACTGCATTTATTACACCATTTGAAATATTTTGCCATGTCAAAATACCATTTGGTCTAAAAATGCCAGCGCTTCTTTTCAACGCTTAATGCAAATGACTTTTTCACCTCAACTAGGCCGAAATTTGGAAATCTATGTTGACGATCTAGTCGTAAAAAGCATCAAGCAACTTAATCACATTTGAGACTTACAAGAAACATTCGACAACCTCAGAAAACACCGTTTGAAGCTCAATCCTGAGAAGTGTGTGTTCGGAGTCTCTTCAGGAAAATTGCTTGGATTTCTCGTCTCTACACGAGGTATCAAAGCAAATCCTGAAAAGATAAAAGTTATTGAACAAATGCGCCCTCCAACCATGAAAAAGAAGTCTGAAAACTCACAGGGTGCATGACGGCTTTAAGTCGTTTTATCGCACGACAAGGAGAAAAATGACTTCCTTTTTTCAAACTTCTAAGATAACATCAGGGTGTCGAGTGGTCAGAAAAGGCAAACAATGCATTCGAGGATGTCAAGAGGTATCTCACAAGTGCTCATGTTCTAGTTTCTCCGAAATCAGAAGAGACACTCTTAATTTATCTAGTTTGTCATGCCACGCATAAAGGAGGTGGCGTAATCTTGGCATGAAGCGTGAAAATGTCCAACGACCATTTTACTACGTAAGTGATGTTTTACACGGACCTAAGGAGAGATGCCCTCAGGTTCAAAAACTTCTATATGCCCTCCTCATGTCTTCGAGAAAATTGCGACATTATTTCTAGGTGCACAAGATGATTGTGCCGTCTGAGTTTCCTTTAGGAGTGGTCCTCCAGAACAGGGATGCAGCGGGACGCATGACAAAATGGTCAATAGAACTTGGGGAGTTCGACCTCCATTTCGTGTCCCGAACGGCTATTAAATCCCTGATCTTGGTAGACTTTGTCGCCAAATGGATAAATTCTGAACCTGTTTAGGATCCCCAGTACGATACCCACGAGTAGTGGGCTATGTACTTTGACACGTTGCTTACGTTAAGTGGCTCGGGGGCTATGGTGGTCCTGGAATCTATTACAAGAGAGACCTTAAAGTATGCTATTAAATTCGACTTTCCTGCCACTAACAATGCGGTAGAATACGAAGGATTATTGGCTGGCATATGAGCACCGAAAGCGCTGGATATTCGACGACTACTCGTGAGAGGAGACTCTCAACTAGTCATGAACCAAGTCGGAAAAGAATACCAGTGCTCTAATTCGACAATGTCACGGAACTTATTGGAAGTCAGAAAGCTTGAAAAGCATTTTTTCAATTTTGAGGTACAATATATCCCTCGAAAGGATAATATCCTCGCAGACCAGTTAGCTCGAATGGCTTCTTCCCGATCACAAGTACCAAAAGGAGTTTTCTTAGAGCAACTCCAGAAACCGTCTCTGGTCGACAAACCAGAGACACCTCCTATTGAGACGGCCTCACTAAAATACGAAGATACCTGGATGACTCCCATCTATGAGTATCTTCAGAAGGGTATAATACCCGATGATGATCTCGAGGCAGATCGCTTATTCCGAAAGGCCAAAATGTATACTTTGGTCAAAGGAGTCCTCTATAAACAGGGTACTCAGGGGGTCCTTATGCGATACATATCGCAGAAAGAAGGGTTAAATCTCCTTCACGACATACATGGAGGCATCTGTGGAACTCACGCTTCCTACAGACCGTTTGTCGAAAAAGCCTTTCGACAAGGTTTCTACTGGCCTACAGCCCTTCATGATATCAAAGAGTAGGTTATGAAATGTGTACAATGCTAGTTTCATAGCAGACAAATACACCAACCGACTCAGACATTACAAATGATCTCTCTATCTTGGCCTTTTGCGACCTAGGGTCTCAATATCCTAGGACCGTTCCTAAAAGCACCAGGGGCTTCGAGTTCCTTTTTATGACTATTGATATGTTCACAAAATGGATTGAAGCCGAACCTGTGACGGGGATAACAACGGAAGCAACCCAAAGGTTCTTGATGAGATGCGTAATTACTCGATTTGATATTCCAAATCGAATAATTAGAGATAACGGTAAATAATTTTCGAGTGTAAAATTTCAGGAGTTTTGCGATGAGTTGGGTACCAAACTTTGTTATGCATATGTTGCCCACCCACAAAGTAATGTGGCAGTCGAAAGAGAAAATGGCCAAATCACGCAAAGAATCAAAACTCGAGTCTTCTACTAGCTTGTAAAGCGTTCGGTGGCTTGGGTACAAGAATTATCTTCTGTATTATGGGCCGTTCGTACAACTACTAGTCAGGCTACGACTAAGACACCTTTTTTCCTAGTATTTGGGGCTGAAGCCATGCTTCCACCAGAACAAAAGATTTGATCGACAAGGGTCGAAACCTTCAACGACTCTACCTAGGAACAACTTCGAGCGGATGACATCAACCCGCTCGAAGAGAAGAGGAATCACGCCCTAATCCGTTCAGCGGTTTATCAACAAGCCCTACACAAATATTACGATCGTAAGATCCACATTCACAGCCTTGCTGTAGGTGACTTGGTATTGAAGAAGATTCAATCCCAGTCTAATCGGAATAAGCTTTCTCCCAAGTGGGAAGATCCCTACATAGTGTTCGAAGTTACGCAACCAGCTTTAGTACGACTAGCAATGGAAGTCGGTCGGGTTCTCTCCAATTCTTGGAACATCGACCGGTTACGCAAATTATATGTGTAACTCCTTACTATATCAACAAAGTTTTAGGTTTCTTCACTCTTTATTGTCTTACTTTTGAGTAGTGCTTCGATAATCTTTCGATCATTTTTATACACTTAGTTTTTCTTCACACTGGTCGTAACATCACCTACTCAAAGTCTTTCCTCTCTGCATGTGGTCCTGCCCACTAGAAGGAACTTCCAAGTGTTGACCTGTTCCTAACTTTTGCTACTAATACATAGTGACTAGGTTTAATAAATCTGGTCGAAACATTCTCAAGCTAGCTCTTTTTAACCTTAGTTTATTTCTTTATTACTTTTGAAAGATGCTCTAAGTGGAGTATTATAGTTTATTTGACTGCTTTTAGTAACCTCAATACGTTTAAACTGGTTGGAGAAAGACACAACACATAGTCGAAGTCTTTCCTCTCTGCATGTGGTCCTCCCCACTAGAAAGAACTTCCTAGCGTCGTACTATTTCTAACTCTTGCTATCAGTTCCAAACAACTTGAGTTTACTGGAAAAGGTCAAATGAATTTTTAAGGCACCCCGTAGAGTTTGTCTTACTCATATTGCTGCTATTGATTCGATTACTATGGTCGGAGAACATAGCTTCACTAGTCGAAGTCTTTCCTCTCTACACGTGGTCCTGCCCACTAGACAGAACTTCCTAGTGTCTATCTGTTACTAAACTCTTACGACCAGAACATAACAATCAAGATCGACAACACATGTAGGACAAACTTCTTTTTCAAGCAAACCCTTTTTGTGCACTATTTACTTAGTTTATCTAAATAAACTAAGCAAATAGTCGAGGGCTAGGATAGAGTTATTAATATGACATGAATTCTTAGTCTTAAATTCAATTTCCTTTTTCTATTTCATTGTCTTCTGAGTTACTAACTACTCAGCAAGATAATTTACAGGAAAAAGCAGGTATATATATTCATAACCAAAAGACTTGTCATTACAAGTTTTCTTATTACAATCTACTCTGATGAAGGACATTCAATTTGCATATCCTCCACAACCTTCTAGCAGACTGGCTTCACCTCTTCGATTAGACGAGTTGCTTCTGCTTCGGAGCAGTCGAAGTCGTCCTCGATTGGTTGAAGATCGAGATTACGGTCGTGTGCCTTAAGTTTTGCCAAGGCATAACCTATTGCACCTTTGACGGCTTCTCTTATCGAGTCAGCCTGGTTGGCCTTCTGAGTAGTTATCAGCTCCCTTAAGGTTCCGACTTGCTGTCCAATAATACTCGATTGAGCAGTTAGGGTGTCTTCAACAGGAGTAACATCCTCAGCACCAAGCCCACCGAGTACGTTGTTTAGAAGTGAGATGTTTTCTTGAAGGTTGATCTTCAATGACTTCGTCTCCTCCTGACTACGAGTCGAAGCTTCGTGGAGCCACTTGATTTTGACTGCCTGCTCTGAAATAGAGTACGACCAGTTAAAAGCATATCCCTAAACAACTCGTAAGCAACACTGGTCGTGGGTAAAGAGTTACTTACCCGCCAATCGAGAATGAAGTTGCTTAATTTCGTGGTCATGGGAGACATCCTTCTTCGCAGATTGCTCTGCCCATGACTTTATCACCTGGTCTTTTTCTTTGGTGGAACGAGATAGTTCGTGAACAACCAAGGCCTTTTCGTTGAACTCGGTTTAGAGTTTACCCATTTTGACCTCTTTTGCTGAAAAGAAACAAGAGTTAGAGAAAGAATAGAAGATCATTATCATAAGTAGTCTTAAGCTTAGAACTTATTGTTTATCTCACTCTTCAGATCAAGAGCTATAGAGTTAGCCTCCTGAAGTTTCTTCATCAAGTCAAGATTTTTATCCCTTAGCCTCTCCATCATGACTTTCTCGTGGTCGAGTGCGTCAGTCAGAGATTTTTCATCACTCTTAAACCTGCAAAGGTTAAAGATAGACATGAGAACTGCACAAGTAGTCGAGCAAAAAAGATTACAAATGGCAGTAGCTAACCATCTCTCTGCCTACACGCAGAGTTCAAATTTTTGCTATCTTAGCATCGCAAGCTGTCGGTTGTATTCACCAACAGTGGCGATCTGCTCCAATGACCTTTGCATAAAAAAAGGACAATGAGAGACTGGAAAGATCAAATATGAAAATGTTTAACATGAGGTGCTTACATAGATGGTAGATTGAGCAAAATTGGCGAATATCCTCTGGAGGTCCTTGAGTTCATCAATATCCTCAACCTTATCCCACCACACCTTTTGAAGGCGCTGGTCATCAAAGACATCCCCTGTTAGGAATGTCCTTAGGGTGAGGGACTCGGTTGCTGTTGGGTCACGGGTAGGCTACGATAGCACAAAGCAAAAATTCTACCGTGCAACCAAGGAACCTCTGCTAGTAATAGATCACAAGATTACCACTAGACGCACCAACTTGTCGCAGAAATAGAGTCGATGTAGCGAGTTGATGCAGTAGCAGTCGTACTCGCCGCGCGTCTTCTCCTCCTGCTCCTGTGATCATCATGAGTTGCGGATCGTCCTAGTGCTGATGCTTCGCAACAACACCTTAAGGTATCCACACATACGGGGCATGGACACGACGCGCTGGAGTGCTAGCACCTGCGGCGTGGTTGAGGAAGGCGTGTCTATTAGGGTTTTGAGAGTTCTTTTGAAAGATGATCATCCCACCCCACGCCACCACCCCTCTATATATAGGCATCCATGATGGGTCTCAAACTTGAGTCCCATTTGGAACTCGTGGCCTACAAGAATTCGGATCACTGTCCAAATCAAATTCTAGCCCTTTAAGTGTGCGACACTATAGGTTCATGTGTAATCGGTTGTGATTCGAAAACTCTTTTCCGACCACGAGTCGTTAGCGGTACCTTGCAGGACATAACGATTCCCGAATACACATAGAATATATCGGACGAACCTTAATGCAATATGATCTACGACCAGGTTCTTATCACTTACGACCAGCTCGTATCTAGTCACAACTAGTCCATATTTAGTCTTGACTAGTTTGTAACTCCTTACGACCAGGTTTCGACCTGTTAGTGATCATGTTCGACCAGTTTACGACCAGCTCGTATCTCCATACGACTAGTTCGTATCTGATCAAACTGAACGACCTACTCGTGTATTCTCTTTTTGCCTCACGATATTTGGTTGAACTCCAGGTGAGATATTATGTCATCTATGGACTCAATTATTTAAGTATCTAATACCGATAGCTCTTGTGTGCGCCTCATGCGTTGGCTGTGTAAGAGGCTTTGTCAATGGATTAACAATATTTAAATCCGTATGAACTTTGCATATCTTAACATCTCCTCTATCCACCAATTCACAAATAAAATGGTAACGCCTAAGTATATGCTTGGACTTCTGATGGGATCTAGTCTCCTTAGCCTGTGCAATAGCTCCATTATTGTCGCAATAGAGATCCATTGGGCTCGAGGCACTCGGAACCACACCCAATTCAGTAATGAAATTCCTTATCCAAACACCTTCTTTCGCAGCTTCTGAAGCCGCAATGTACTCGGTCTCTATCGTAGAATCAGCAACCGTCTCTTGCTTGGAACTTTTCTAGCTCACTGCCCCTCGATTCAAAATGAATACAAAACCAGATTACGAGCGATAATCATCTTTGTTAGTTTGGAAGCTTTCATTGGTGTACAACGAGCTCTTCATCACCGTCATAAACTATGAACGCATCCTTAGTCATTCTCAAGTACTTAAGAATGTTTTCACAGCTGTCCAATGACCTTCACCTGGATTAGCTTGGTATCTACTTGTAACACTTAGAGCATATGATACATCTGGTCGAGTACATATCATGGCATACATAATAGATCCAATAGCTGAAGCATATGGAATACCATTCATACGGTCTCGCTCATCAGTTGTCGAAGGACACTGACTCTTGCTAAGACTTATGCCATGTGACATAGGCAAGAACCCTTTCTTGGCATCCTGCATGTTGAACCAAATCAACACCTTGTCAATATAAGTACTTTGGCTTAATCCAATTAACCTTCTTGATCTATCTCTATAGATCTTTATCCCTAAGATATATGCTGCCTCTCCTAGGTCCTTCACAGAAAAACTATTTTTCAATGATACCTTAACGGATTCCAGCATAGGAATATCATTCCCAATCAATAATATGTCATCCACATATAAGATTAGAATAACAAGCGCACTCCCACTAACCTTCAGGCAAACACAAGGTTTTTTTTTGTTCTTGACGAAACCAAACATTTTGATCTCCTCGTCAAAACGTATATTCCAACTCTAAGATGCTTGCTTCAACCCATAAATAGATTTCTGAAATTTGCACACTTCACTAGCATTCTTTGGATCGACAAAACCTTTAGGTTGTGTCATGTACACATCCTCATCCAGGTTTCTATTAAGGAAAGCTGTTTTGACATCCATTTGCCATATCTCATAGTCGAAATATGCAATAATAGCTAGAATGACCCGTACAGATTTAAACATCGCTACCGTTGAGAAAGTCTTATCGTAGTCAACCCCTTGAACTTGTCAAAACCCTTTTGCGACTAATCGAGCTTTATGAATGTGAACATTTCCATCCATGTCAATCTTGTTCTTATAGATCCATTTGCACTTAATGGTTTTAACACTACCAAGTGGATCAACTAGGTTCCAAACCTGATTGTCTCTCATGGAGTCTATCTCGGATTTCATGGCTCTAAGCTATTTCTCAGAGTCTGGGTCCATCATCGCTTCCTCATAAGTCTTAGGCTCATCATTATTCAATAATAATACGTCATACCCACACCTTATAGGCAATTGACGCGGCCTTTTAGGTTTACGTGGGGCTGATGCCTCATCTATAGGTTCAACAATATTTTGTTCATTTTGTAGAGGTTCAGTAGGAGTTGAAACACTTTCAGACGTTTCCCAAATTTCTTCGAGTTACACCTTTATCCCACTAATTCCTTTTGAAAGAAACCCTTTCTCCAAAAAGACACAATTTCGGGCAACAAAAACTTTGCCCTATTCTCGGCTGTAAAAGTAATATCCGTTGGTTTCTCTAGGATATCCTATAAAGAAGCATTTATCTGACTTGGATGTGAGTTTATCAGACATCAAACGTTTAACATAGACATCACATCCCCAAATACTTAGAAAATACAAACTAGGACTCTTCCCGGTCCACATCTCATGTGGTGTCTTATCTACTGATTTAGATGGTACCCTATTTCAAATAAAAGCGGCAATTTCTAGAGCGTAACCCCAAAAAGACAATGGCAGATCCAGTTGGCTCATCATCGACCTTACCATATACAACAAGCTCCGATTACGCCGCTCAGACACCCCATTCCATTGTGGAGTACCCGGTGGTGTAAGCTGTGGAACAATTCCACATTGCTTCAAATGATCACCAAATTCATGGCTGTAAGATCGAGGAGGCCGACTAGAGGGGGGTGAATAGGAGGTTTTAAAATTCTTTTGGCTAAAACCGATTTCTAATGCGGAAGCTAATACAAATACGGTTTTGCACAATTAAAGCCTAGAACAACTAGGTTTAACTAAGTGTGCCAACAATACAAGTCTATTGATGAATATGGCAATTAAACATATGACTTGAGCAATTCAATTCTAGCAATGGTGAATAGCACAATGAACTATTGCAATCATACACAATGAATATAAATGCAATAGTGAGACACAAGAGATCAAACCACAATTGGCACGACGATGTTTTACCGTGGTAATCGGAGACTTGCCGGTCTCCCCTAATCCACATTGAGGTAAGCCCAAACTAATTGGACCGGCTCCACGAATTAAGCCAAACACCTCAATTCCACTAGTGGTAGCTCTTTCCGCTCCGGGTAGGTGAGCTCCAACCTTCACAACACGCCGGGCCTTCTCACAAGCTTCTTGAGAAGATCACCGGTCCACGTCGCCTCCACGCCGTCTAGGTGTCGGCAAACACCAAGAGTAACAAGCCAAGCCCCTTGCTTGACTCTCACCACGTGCAACGAATGCACAAGCTCAAGTGGATACAAAATCCACCTCTAGATGCAACACATGCAACTAGAGACCTCTCTCCTTGCTCACAAGGTGCAACACATGCACAATTGAGAGGAGAGGCTCACACTAGCTCAAGAGAGTGAAATGAGATGCCAAAGGTTGTCTCTCAACCGGCCAAGAGGGTATTTATAACCCCTACACCAAAAACTAGCCGTTGGGAGTCGAAACAGTCCAAAACTAGCCGTTACAGCCTTGGAGCAGTCATACCGCACTCACAAGGGCCGGTACAACCGTTCTGGGCGGTCGTACCACTCTTTACATGGCGGTCGTACCGCAACCCAAAAATCAACACAGACGACACTCGGTAAAAAGGTCATAACTTTTGACTCCGATGTCGGAATTGAGTGATCTTGGACTCTATGGAAAACTTATTCAGGGGGCTACACAACCCTCCTATTTGATTTGATCTCAAACATAATTTATCAAATCAAAAAGCACAACTCCAAGAGCCACTATTATGGTCTAAGTCCAAAGAATTAGCAATAAGCAATCTTAGACCATGCCAAGGGAAAATATATGAATCCCAACAATTTGCAACACACATTTGCAAACTTAGATCATGCCACAAGGAGTAGGTACATGGACTTCAACCATTTGCAAAACACATTTGCAAAGTATAGTCACATGCTACAAAGATTAAATGCATGAGCATCGACTATTTGCAAAACACATTTGCAAATAATAGCATCATGCCATGGTGAGCTAGAGCAAGTGAGATTGAGCTATCAACACATGATGAGACTCAAGCTACTAGACAAGACCCCTCTTAATAGTACGGCAACCTATACTAGCAATCCGGTCTTTCAACCAAACACTAAGACCGGTAAAAGACTGGGAACACATCCTTAGCCTTAGCTAATCATACCTTTGCCTTTAGCATCTTCTTGAAGGTTGATGATGCACATCTTCACTTCAAGTCCGGGTCATTGTCTTGACATGCATCAACCCATGATGCATCCTTTACTTGACCTCAATCAACACATGATGAGTCTTCTCTTAACTTGATGATCAACTCATGATCATCTCTTCTCTGAGATCTTGATATGCCTCAGCACATGATGCATCCTCTTCTTGAACCTTGACTTGATGACGATCAACTCATGATGCCATCCGAAGTCTCCATTACCCTGGAACATAACCTATTCATCCAACTCATGAAAAATGTTAGTCCCACAATGATTAACAGTAATTACCAAGATATACCTATAATAATGCTTCTAATCAAGCCGTTGAAAATCCTGGACCGGTACTACCGCCAACCAAGTTGCGGTACTACCGCTTGGTCCGGTCGTACCGCACGAAGGAGTGGTACTACCGATTGCAGGGTTTCACAATTTGTTGAAGATTACAAGTGTTCTGGAATTTTTGTACCGCCACTTAAAAAACGGAATGATCGCAGGCCGGTACGACCGTTCCCTAGCGCGGAACGTCCGATTTCCAAAAAGTTTTTGAGCAGATTTATACTTGTTCTGTATTTATTGAACCGCCTCACAAATTTTGGTACGACCGCACATCGGTACGACCGATTGTCACGGGCGGTACGACCGATTTCCATGAGTGATTCTGAGGCAAATTGCATCGCTTCTGGTTTTCTTGAACCGCCAACTAAAATTCGGAATGACCGCCATGCGATACGACCGTTCAAGGCGATGGATTACTCGCTTGAGCACTTAGTTGATTTGTTCCTTCAAAATACGGTACTACCGCCAAGTAAAGTCGGTCATACCGCACCAAGCGATGCGGCCTTAATTATAATCACAGTACTACCGATTTTGGACAGAAGCACTTAAAGCTTTCAAATTCAAATTCAAATGTATGCATGATCCTAAATCGATCCAATTTGCATAAGAACAAGCTATCAAGCTACTAATCATGATCCCTCTATTGTCATGCATTTCCATTACCATGTCGCCATCCATAAACTGGGACTAAGCCTTTAAACATCTTAGCACACATGTTAGTCCCACAAAACAATTTCAAATAATTGAATATAAAGTAAAATGAGTTTATATGAACAACACAAGTTTTATATACTCAAAGGATATGTTTCAAAGTAAAGATCCCAAATATGTGTGGAAACAGGAATATGGATCAATACTCATGAAACCTCAAAATATAGAATGAACTCCCCCTATATGTGTGCATACATGAATATGTAATGGAAACATATGCACATATTTAGGTTAATCTTTTGGTGGGTTCAACCTATATTTTGGATCCAAAGAATGCAATAATATATAAGAACTATGAAGTCGAATGCATACCTCTTTTGATCTTTATATCCAAACGAGACTAATCATGAGATAAGGCAAATAGAAGAGTTAGTCTCATAAATAGATTTGTCATTATAACTGCATACCTGTTTGGATTTTCCTTTTGTTTATCCAATGAATTGGATTTGTCATTAATCACATGCATGCCTTCATGGTTTTCACCTTTATATCCAAATAAGACTACACAATATGTATATCAATGAAAGTGTTAGTCCCACAATTAGATTTGTCATTAATCACCAAAACTTCATTAACACATAATGACGGGTCTAGATCCTTCAATGGGCGCGGCCTAGTCAGCGATGGTCCGTACCTCAGTCTCGTGCTCGGCGTGGGCCCAGAGCTCGTGCCCGCACCCCGGCCACCGCCACCGTCGTGGCCCCATTCTCTAGGTTTTCTCTCCCTCTCCCCCGTCTCCCCTGTCACAACCACCACCCCCCCGACCAGATCCGGCGCAGGCACGCATCCGAGCGGCACGAGTGGGAAGTGGTGGGCGGCATGGGTTGATCCAGCACGCGGCGTGTCGGCGAGGTCGTTGGCCTTGGTGGGAGAGGAGGGAGGGCAAGGCAAGGCGCGAGAAAGGAGAGGAAGGTGAGGAGGCGGCGGTTGCAAGGGAGGGATGGAGAACACGGGGCGGGTGGGGAGAGGGAGGGAGGGCAGCGGCGGCCGCGAGAGAGGAGAGGAAGGTGAGGTGGCGGTGGTTGCGGGGGAGGGGCGGAGAACACGGGGGCGGGTGGAGCGATTCGAGAGCAGCGTCTTGTAGCGTCTGAGTAATGTAAGAGAAGGAGGTGTGGGGCGATCGTCCGCCGCGCAGACTAAACTCCGAATTATAGTTGTTAAGACATAATTTCACTTGGAATCTCACTTCAAATACATATAGTTCAATTACTTCGTAAATATCAAGGTTGTACGTAGTTAAATAATACAACATGAATTCATAATTTCATACATTTTACCATTGTCTAGCATAATTTCACTTACCGAAGGAGTAGTATTGGACTCGGTCTTCTGAGCTGATTCAAAGAAGTGGTCACTTCAATTTTGATTTTTTTACCAGTACCAGAATGTTGGAATGGCCGGTATTGACGGTATTAAGGCTGGTACGAGATTGAGGCTACGGTGTATCGATTAGGTGCCGGTATGGCATGTTCCGACCATTCCGGCCAGTACCGGAATGGAATTGATAAGTATGAGTGTCGGTTCAAGTGCCCCATCCCTATCCACCTATACAAGCAGTTAATTGAGCTTTGCAATAATTACAAGTTGCAATCTCTACCGTTTGGCCCTCTCAAATTTCCTCACTCCAGGTCATGTCCTTCTAGTACTCTGCCCTTCGCCTGGCGTTGCCGGTGCTTGGTGCGGACCCACGAACATTGCCATCCATGGACGAAGTAGCAAAGTGTGGCGTCCCCATCGGGTTTGGACTGCATTGGTACTCCTCGTTGCCATCCGTACCATCCATATAATAGTCCTCCATGTCGTAGTCTCCCATGCTTTTGGAGAGCTGACGAGCATCGATGGCAGAGGCAGTGGGAGGAAGACATGGGGAGCAGCCATAGGAGCATCTGCAGCTGCACCCCGCTGCTGCTTTCGCGTTGCGACTCCTCGATAGCATAACACTACCCAATGTGGCAGTTCATGCATCATCTGCTTAGTAGCATGATTTTTGTTATAGATATGAGCAAAGAGAGAATCAGATAAAAGGAGATGTGCTTCAGTGGTGAAGAAATGAGCAAATGTGTTCGGTTTTATAGGCACGGAGAGGAAGAATCTCACATCTGCACGTTGCCTTTCTCCCTCCCCACCCGTTGCATCTCTACCAATGTCAATAGTCTTATCACCAATCACGTCTGCCTCCCCCCAGACCACAAGAACCACCTGTTGCTTCTCTGCCCTCATCCCCATTCCCTAGTGGCCACTACCTACCTCCCTAGGCCCATTCCCTATGGTCGCACGCCGCCTCCCTATCCCCATTCCCTATGGCTACTCGGCTCGTTCCCTATCCCTTATGGCCTCCCCACCGCCCCCTTCAGCCATCACTGAGCTTTGCCAGCCTCACCTCCACCTTCCGGCACCGACGATCCTACCCGTCCTCCTCGGGCTCCTCTAGACTCCACCTCGCTGCACCCACCCCTCCCTCCACCGCCCTCACACGCGGGCTCTTCCACCTTCGTGCCGCGCCGACCTCGGATGCGGTGGCTCCACCTCGCGGCGCCAGCAACCTCGTGCGACTTCGGCTCCCCTGGCATGGCCTCGACTCACTCCGCCCCTTCTCTTCGGTGCCCCTCGCGTCGTCTCCGCGCATTTACGGCGCGGCATGATGTCAGAGACCTCCACCTCGCATGGGCCACAGCGCAAGCGAGAGCGATGGCGAGCGATGGAGGTGGGTGCGAGTGGCGATGGGCGGGTGGGCGTGTGGCGAGGTGGCGGCAGCCGTCGGCGGGCACAAGGTGGCGGTGGATTGTGGACGGGTGGTGCCATGGAGGAGAGCGCGTGAGCGGGGGCCGGTGTTGCGGCGAGACCCTTGCGAGGTGGAGACTGGTGAAGGGAGAGGACGCGGGCGACGACCATGGCCACGACCGCCGCCGTGCCTCCCCCTCTATGCCCACACCGTGCCGCTTTTGTTTTTGGGTCTGCTCGAGCACGGCCCAACTTTTCGTGTCGTGCCGTTGCCCGGCACGACCCGTCATGTTGCCAGCAGGGCCTCAGGTCAGCTCGGAAAGGCACGGCCCCACTCTCGGATCTAAGTGCTAGTAGCAAAAGTGGCGACCTGTGGCCACTTCAGGGGACCCATGTTGCTACCAGGGTGCAAGGGACCCAGCCACGCATGACTGCATTAGTTGCAGTCATGTAGACCACATGGTGTTTGCTAGAATGCTAGCTGAGGGTTCCCCGATTCCTGATGCCACAAAAGTTGGAAATGCCCCCTCCCCTGATTTTGAGGAGCTCATTTGGGACGAGGCAAAATCATTATGGTTCAGCGGCTCGTTTTGGAGGTATCATGAGGATGGAGGAGGCAGACCACATACGGGCTGCGGCCGTGCCGGGCAAAGAAGCTGGCTCAAAAGCAATCTGACTTTGGAAATGGTTGAAAGCGCTCCAGTTCCAGGTTGCAGCAGGGGCGGCCCGAGCGGTGCGGCTGGAAGAGCGGCATCGGTGCTGTGCAGGCAATCCACGTTGAACTCTCAGTGGTTCGTGGGTCGTGGCTCAGGCCTCGTGCTGGAAATTTGTAGGGAGCAAAGCAGGTGCTAGGCCCGTTGGTATGATGGCCAGTGGCCCGGTTGAAAAGCCCGAATTTTTGTGAAGGCCCAACAAGTTTAGACTAAGGTGTTACATGAAATATGCTGTTCAAGGTGCATCATTGCTCCCCACTTGATCGTCACCTCTCACCTGTAGTAAAGATTAGACTGAAGCAAATAGTTGTATGTTCGCAGACCTAATTGGCAGTACAGACCAGGGCAAATAAAATATCAGATGAGCAAGCTTCTCAAAGCAAATTTAAGGCAAATCAAAGGAGATCCGTTTGCTGTTGGTGTGGGAAGAGTTAACACGGAAATGTTCTCTTCTGAATAAGTACAGGTTACTACACTTTAATTAAATTCAGAAAAACTGCAAAGCAAAGACAAAAAAGACTTCTGATATCTGAATTTGTTTTCCTCTTTTTTTTTCTCACAAAAACTATTTGTGCCGATGCTTTTCTACGCCCGCCAACGGCGCCAAGTTAAGACGAGACGTTCGTCTGTTTCTTTATCTAACCAAGACTAGCGAGCCGGCGCTCCTTTATTTGTTCTGCTATTTCTCTGTGAAAAGAATGAAGAAAGCCACTCCGGTGGCAAACTGCAGAGTGCAGAACTGACACAACTCGTAGAAACATGATTGATCTTATTCATCTAACGTTTTACCGGTACAGAGTACCCAAGGACAAGTAAACGAAATGCTGCAGCCTCGCATACCGCACTGTTGGCCCGTGCTGGAGAACACTACACGTGACGATCGAATTCACAGGTGGAGAGTAGAGAGGCGGCACAGTGATGTCAAAACGCAAACATACCTAGTCCGCTGAGGAGCTGATAAACGAGCCTACACCCCCACCGATGCCACTCTCTGGAGGAGTCCGCGCCGCCGGCGACGGAGAAAGACGGGCACGAGCTCTCGGTGCATCGCCTTTGCCGGCCTATACATGTTGTGTTCGTTGCCATTGGCGGTGCCCACGGCCGGTAACACCACGCGCAGGCCTCGGGGGACCGCTTCGACGTAACGCCGACGTTGGAGAGGACGGCGACGTCGGAACCATGGCCAGGGGAAGCGGTCTTCTCCGTCCATGTGCTCTATCCTGTACGTGCCGGTGGGTTGATGCGTGCATGCGGAGGGGCGGTTTAAAGCCCGCGAAAGGATACGTTTGGAGTGCTATTGGGTCAGCAGTTTTCATTCGGCGTCAGTTCGTCTTGATCCAACCGTCGAATGCCGCGTCCATCGCTAATTGGACTGTTTTCTGCTATGGCCACGTTTGGCTATGGGAAAGCCCACAATGGCCTGTCGGGTCTGCTTTTCTGGGCTGGGCCAATATTCTAGTCCTACATTCGAAAAAAGGGATACTTTTTGTTCGAAAATAAAAAACGTTCATGCGGTGAGCATGCGTGGATCGAACACGCGACCTTCAGTCTGACGCTGTCCCAACTGGAGCAATACCCGCTAATAATTTGAAATCTAATCAACTCTTAGGTGTAATGAATAACTAATTCCTTCGAGCATCCACATTCCACAGTTCCACACACCCCACTGGTTGTACTATTTGTACCTCTTCTTGACCAGTCAGTGTTGAGGTCCTCTTAACCTACTGAATAATCTCCGTACGCTATCTTAACTACTATAATTTTAAGTTTACTCCGCACAGCGGACGATCATCCTACCCCCTCGCGTTTTCTGCGCTCGCCTCCACCTAGGGGTGGAAAAAAAAGCTCGAAACTCGCGAGCCAGCTCGGCTCGTTAAGGGCTCGGCTCGAACTCGGTCCCTTAACGAGCCGAGCTAGCAAAAAAGCTCATTTTGTTAACGAGCCGAGCCGAGTTGGCTCGCGAGCAACTCGTTAGGCTCGTTAGTATCAGACCCAGGAACTCAGCCCGCCCGATGCCGCAGGCCCGCAATGCGCTCAAGGGAGTCAAGGCTCAACCCTAAGTCCTCCTAACCTTCCATCTCCTTCCCGATTGTGTCCTCCTAACTTATACATTTTTGCTGATGTATTAAAGCATTCAAAAACTGATAAGATTCACCATATTTGTCGCTAACGAGCCTAACGAGCTTAACAAGTCGAGTTTGAGTTTTTAACGAGCCGAACCGAGCTTAAATTTTTACTCGTTATCTTAACAAATCGAGTCGAGCTCGTTTTCTTAACGAGCCGAGCCGAATCGGCTCGTTATCCACCCCTACCTTCACCCCTAGCAGAAGCCTCCGCCGCCTCCTCTCCTCTAACCGTCGCACCCCCACTACCACCACCCGAACCACCTCCATCCACTCCCCTCCATTCCCCGCAACCGCCGCCCCCTCACCTTCCTCTCCTCTCTCGTGCCCGCCGCTGCTCATCCTCCCTCTCTTCTCTCTCGCGCCTACCGCTGCCCAACCACGCCGCCCTCCCTCCCTCTCCTCTCTCTCTCTCTCACACCTCCCTCTCCTCACCCATGGCGCCCGCCCTCCCTCTCCCACTCGCGCTCCTCACCCGCGCCGCCCTCCCTACCTCTCCTCTCTCTCTCTACGCCCGCGCCGGATCTGGTGTCCCCCGACCTCGAGGTGACTGTAGTGACGGGGATGCTGAGGACGGGGAGGAAGAGGCTGTTTGCATGGGGCGGGGGGGGGGGGGGAATGGAAGGGGGCGAGGTCGCACCCGGCCGGCACCCGACCTCGCCAACGCCGCCCACCGCTCCGCGCACCAGATCGTGCGTCGGATTGAGTGGAGGTGTAGGTCCGCGACGGATCCACCGACGCCGGCGTCTTCCACTGTGTTGCTTGCGGGTGCTCAACTACATGGCCAGATCATGGAGGGGACATGGATGAGACGACCGGGAGTGCGGTTGTCCTTCTTGCCGGTTCTGGCGTGGAAAGGGCCGTGGGAGAGCCCCCGCGCTGTCGTAGCCTTACCAACGACGTTGGCGTAGCCGTCGCACCATCGAGGCACGCCTCCTCTGCCCCACCACGCTACTGCCCTCATCTCCCGGCCTCACTCTAGGCTTGCCCTTATCCCGGTGATGCGTCCGCCCCATCTCCGCAACCGGCCGCATCACAGTGCGAGGGAGATGGCGGTGCAGGCCAGATATGCGCCTTCACCTCCTGGTCCCCTGCGCTCTTGTGCCGTCCTGGCAAAGTGGTAGTTGACTTTGGCTACGGCTGTGGCTACTGCTCTGCTGGATGCTGAGTAAGTGTGTTTACGCTCTTTAATATGCAGTCACTCAGGTTCTTCTTTTGGCAATTCTCCCTTTTGTGTTGACATCAGTAGAAATCCCCACTCCTTAACTGTGCAATAGCGTTGTCATTTTCTAATTCCAGTGCACATCATTTTGCACGCTTCTTTTAACACCTATCAATCTATAAATGTAGGGTGGTTGCCTCTGCGATGATATGGTGATTGATTCTGCAGAATACGGTTTTACCTTTGTTTTGGGGGAAATAAAGGTTTTAACTAATAGGCAGTACAGTGGTTCATGATGTTTATGTGCTGATATACCAATAGTGATGGGATCTTGGTGCGCAGGTATCTGAAATGTAACCTTGCAGGTAGCAAAGTGATGTTTGGACATGCGACTGAGGATGATTTTATACTTCCTCATCATTCAGACAAAATCTATGAATCATATATTGTAAGTTTCCACCTTTCCCTTCAACGTGGGGCATAAATGACTTCTTTTGTCTGTCAAGGTAGTAATATATGGTTGATCCAAATGTATCTACAGGGAGACAAAAACATTACAAAATTTGATGGGAACCACAACTCACCCCGTCCACAATTTTACTTTGAGTCGATCACACTGTTTTTCCATAATGTGCTGAACCCTCCTGATGTCCCTAACAATCATTATTTCCTAACACCACATGGCAGCCTTGGTCAGGTAGTACAGATTGATATTTCCTTCAGAGTTGATTGAAATATGTTGACTTTACTTTGAAATATGTTGACTTTACTTACCTTAGGTTCATTGACAGGGTCATTGGGATACACAACATGACATAGAGTATATGTTTGCTCAATCACCAACAGGTATGTTTGCAAACTTTGATCTGCACTTATGTTTGGTACATCAATCATGTTAAGTAACTTGTGTGTGATTTGTTTTGGGATAGCCCGTGCAACTACCACAGAAGATACCATTGTGCAGTTGAGTTCTACAATGCTCATGAGTAGAATGGAGTGGGTGTTTTAGTTGGTTTGACATTTTGAACAATGCTAAAATTCTACTGTGCCATAAAACCATAGTGGTACTGGAGTTAATTGGTTCTCATTTCTAGCTCTTACCATTCACAAATGTAACCTCAATTGCCACAAGAATCACTGTAGTGCATATCCAAATATTATCAAATAATTTACAATGTTTGATCCAGTAGTGTTATGACTAATATCCCTTTTGTGGAGCAGCAACTTAGTATTGGTTTCTTTTTATTGTTTTGCAGGTCCCATCTGGTGCCACCGCAGAAGACAGGGCTGACAGAACTGAGGTATTCTTTTCTACTACTTTTCATGTTTTTAAGGATCAAATTTTAGCTCTTTCCTAACACTGAAGTCTTCTATCTGATCATCCGCTGTCTGACCGACTTTCTCTGGTGGCATGAAAGCAAATCCCCCTTTAGTATTACGGTCACTGTGGTTTAGGAAATAGAAACACATGACCTGTTGCCACCAGTAACTGTCAATATAATTTTTTTCATAGTTTTTTTTTTGTAAAAAGATGTCTATTACAAGTAAGAACATGTGGGGATTAGCATCAATACAATAGTCCTTGGTAGTATTGTGATTATAACTTGAGTATGCTTCAAATCCATGCATTGTCATTATGGCACACTTGGAGCAAAAGATAGAGTATGTACTACAATTATGTCATAAACCAAACTCTAAGCCCAGCGAATCTTACTGGATAAAAGAATATGTATATGTTTCTTGTATTGGTTTCCTGTACAAAAAGAGCCATAGCTCGCTATTGTGTTTGCCCTCCCAGAAATTGGTTAAGTCAGCAAAGTCTCCATCTCATTGGTCATGGTCACAACTCACAAAAAAATCACAACACAAAAGAATGCGCTTTTTCCTTGCCGTTCTACCACTGAATACGTGTGTGGACATGTGTGGAGAAATTGGCATAAAATATTTGACAATGCAATGTATGAACACAAACTCATGTTATGCTGCTAAAAGATGTTTTTTTAAAGACTACTTACAACTAGCTAATGGCTACAGTGGTAAGACAATGCCTATTCTGTGCATTTTATTAAGGGGCCAAATTGGCTTTAATACTCTTGTATTATCAAGCCTCAAGAGTGCATGAAGATAGTGCAGTGCTACTTTAGGGTTCATATATTTTTAGAAGAGGTTTTATTATTTCTGCGCTTCACCATCAACGACAGATGCGATGAGTTGCTTTTTGCAACCTCTCTAAAGAATTGCTCATGTTTTTTTTTGTCTATCTATCGTCAACTAGCGTTGGCTGGCTAGCTCTTGTATCTGCTTCTGGAAGCGTTGATCCGAAAAAAATTCCGACAAGACAATAATAGGTGGTACGGCCTGCCAAGAGAATGACCAGTCAAGATGTGACAGAATGTCTATTGAAACACAGAGCATCATTTCGTTACTAAAAATTGAGGTAATTTTCTACTTTACTTTCGTGTTCTACCTGTTTAGAGACTATCAGATAGCAGAAAAGAGATAACGTCTTTGCTGCCTTCCAACCAATGAGAATGTGGTACTTATTTTATATGTATTTAGGGACATTATTTCCCACCAATTTTTATCAGTTCTATTCAAAGTTGACTGCCTACTTCAAATGATACATGTATATTTGGATTAGTTTTATGGTGTATTTAAAACATTTGTTCCTGTTTCATGCTACCTGGACTAAAGAAATTAATTAATGTCGCTTCTGAGTTGACGTAAAATGTCATGCAGAAATCAAAATGTTATGTTCACTGAATTTGAAAGCATTGGCATCACCTATGGTTAATGCGGCACATCCTTTTGGTAAGCATGCACTTTCAATGTGGACAATATTTTTCTATGTAGGCAAGCCTCCATGATATTCTCTTTGCATGCACCCCCTGATGTAGCTATGGAGATATATCGTAGATTTTGCTTACTGAGATGGTTCTCATGTCTTTTCTCATGAGCGAGCAAAATGTGAGTTTGAGCTATTATTTTTGTATAGATTTAGCTGTTTACATTGTCATATCGATGTTAGATTCGGTCGATATTAGATTAATTAATGTTGGGTTCATGTTCCAGACAGTTCTTCATATGTTGTGTAGGACTCTTATTTTCTTCTCTTTGCCAATTTTGTTTCTGCTGGCCTGCAACACATCAACAAAGCGTTCCTTTTGCCACCTGCCTTCACCTGTGTGGTTGACCTGTACTCCTTCAAGATGGTTTATGGTACATTTTTTTGGGTGCTTACTACTTTAAATTAAAAGTTAGTTATATTTTCTCCTTGCCAATTTTGTTTCTGTTGATCTGCACAGGGAATGGGATGGTAACTGTACAGGTGATAGACAAAACCAAGTATGAAGTGTAACACCTCTTTGGTAGTGATGTTACCGCTGACACAGGATGGCTAGCTATTTCATAGCCGAATACATGTCAAAATCTGGTAGTGCCTTGTGTATTTTGTGACCTATACGGTGATGATGCTGATGTCATCTCTCATGAATAGTGAATATATCTAAGAAAATATTTCTCGATGAAAATTGAGATGATGCAATGTGAAATTGTTGCGGGAAGTTGCAGTTATACTTGCTGTCAAAGTACTACTATTTTGGTTTTTATATTGACGTCTTCGTGCTATGCTGAGCAAAGTGATGAGCTCTGGGCACACATACACAATCCACCTTTGTTTTTTTTATAATTGTTTCTCGCACGCAGTGAGTAACCTCTACTCACGTTTATTGATTTTTCTTTCGCAAGTCGTAGATGACCATTATAATTAAGTGGGCGGCCACTATTAGTTGGGTATATACATGGCAATCAATATTATTTTGTTCCAAAGGACAAACTATATCATTTGAAGGATATAACTGCAAATTTGTTCATTTACATGTTCATGCGTACTCTGCTAGCTCATTTGAGTTGAGCTGGGTGCTATAACTTGACCTCTCAGAAGAACACAAGTGTCAAGTTTTTTTATGTTGTCTGTGATTTTAGTTTGATTGGTTCATGCATTGGATTGGTCTTTGATTTTGTTTTTCTTCCTGACATTATGTGTATTATTTTTTCTTTTCTTTGAGCAGTTGAAAAGGCCCAGAGAATTGTGTACATATGTAGTCACCATTGATTCTATGGTTTCTGTCGGTGTTGTTTTCTTAGTTTGGTTTGTTGATTCTTGTGTTGCTCATGGAAAATGAATGGTAGAAGCTTGGGCATGGTGGCAGAGCCGATGTGTAGGCTGTGCACAGCACCGAAGGTGTGACGAGGGCCAGAGGGTCAGGGTGGAGCTTTACTGAGCGTAGAGGCGCAGTCGATGGTGCGGCTTAGATCGAGCCTGGCGATTCAATGGGGTTGTTTTTTTACCTCTGTGTAGGTCATATTATCTGCTTTCCACTTCTACCACAAATCCCCTATTATGTTGTAGGTCATAAAGTACTAAGCTTGCTAGGATGATTGTCTACTAATATCTTGTAAGTAGGAGTGACATGCTTTCTAGCAATTGATAGCTATAACTTTATATGATGTGGTTATTCTCATTTCGATGATTTGATTCTACTGCTGTTGTGTTAATGACATATGATATGCACCATAGTTTTATCTCACATGTGTTTTTTATATACATTTGTGAAATGTTAGCATATATACACATCCGTGAAATGTTCTCTCTTTCTTGCATGGTGATCCCACTGTTTAGTTAATTAGTTTGCTGATTATCATTTCAAACTATGCTCTCAATTGTTTGTAGTGGACGTAGTCAATCAGCATTAAACTTCTATTCCTTTGAGCAAGAATGTATAACTACAACATAGTATTTAGTCCAAAGTTATATTTTTGTTGTAACGCACGGACACCTAACTAGTATATATATGTACACACGCAACAGAAAGAAACAAAAGAACTATGTAAAAACTAACAGCAAGAAGATCAACGGCGAAACAACCAAGGCCAAAGCTAATCATATGATTGAAAAGGCTTTTCTCCTTGCAGCGACATCCTCCCTGATACGAAAGAGAACTTGTTTAACGTACACGCAAAGTAATGTGACGGGTAATATATGCAGGGTACGTAGAGTTCTCACGAACCTTACAAGTTCAGCCGAGGACTCAATGTGGGACTCTGAATTCCGACTCCCGGACCTGGTGACCGCAGCCGCACAACGGGAAGACTATTCCAGCTTCTGGGTCTCGTTTATAGGTCCAAGTTTCAACACATGGAAGAGAGTTCTTCCAACGTAAGTTATCCCACTAGCAAGAACGACGCGGACGATTGATTCACAGAACTCAACCTACTGCTTGCCGACGAATCTCTATTAAAAAGGGTGTCACATCTATGATATATAGACGAAAGTGACCTATACAGTGACCTACCTATACATATGCACCATGACGGCTTTCTTCCATAAAGAATGATGCGCCGCCTATCGTTCTGGCATTCAGTGCAATCGTGCACCTACATATGCATCCTCTTAACGTAACGCAATTGCTTACGTACCCCTCACCTGACCGCCTCGTTTACCTTATTTTTGCCGTCTCAATATATCGCGCCAGCTAATCGAATAAGCACGCATGATGATAGGAGCACTTGCACTATGCAAACAACATATAACATGCTACTTTAGATATTCCATATCATACTGACCTAGATACCTGATGTAATGGTGGTGTTTCGATGTCGCAAAATTGAGATTCCAACGCGCAACTTTGAAGGGAAAGGTTGGAGTGAGCTCTACTCATTAAACACGAACATGAATGTTAGGAGAAGAGTCCTATTCGGTCGTAATGAAGGATCAGGAAGCAATAAATGACTTGATCGACAATGCAGTTTCGACACGCAACTCGACCCGATACACGTTTTCCCCGCACACTTCCCCAAACTGTGCACAGTGCACATGCATCGAATACGAGCAAATCAGGCATGGACGGTCGATGTAGGCCGCTAGTTCTAGACAAGTTCAGGTCCTATGTCGCCAGATGTTGCAATAGTGAAAGCTCGTATAACCAGGCGCATGCTTTTCGTACATTTAAGTCACGGGTAGGTCGCAAGTTGTACCGTCTGCGCGTCACCATTGTCGGGCCTTATCCGGCACCGACTGAGCACACACGGAAGACCAGGCCACACCCGGCACGATACCGCCCTCGTCTCGATCGGCGAAGTCGCGTCGACATCCACCATCTACACAATCCTACGTACGCTAGCTAGGTTGCCTGTGGCCATGGACACTGGCCGGAGTCGGACAGGGCATTTAAAATCTGACAGATGGCTGGGTGGGGCTGCATGGCATTTACTAGTTCCCACGTACTGCCGACTACACGACCTGACGTGGAAGCGGCATTTACTTCGAGCTGACGCATTTGACCGGCCAGAGACACACGTTGCATGTCGTGCTGCAGCCGAGCGCCCGTGCGCGCACGCCTGCGAATGTGCCAAAAACGGCGTGGGTGTCCGTGCCACCGCCCGCGCGCGCGCGCACGGCCCCGTGTAGCCGTGTAGGTGCCAGGCGCTAGGTGAGATTATCACCAACTCGTACAGTACCGAGATTGTGTGCGCCGTGTGGATTACGTGCGTACGCCTACGGCACGCGTCGTTGAGCCCCGCCGGAAGATACCTGTTACGTGGCCTCGGCGGAAAAAGCAGGAGCTTTGGCACGACGTCTTCTCGAGAGCGAATACACGGCACGCTCGGCGACAAGCACCGCGCGGGGCGTTCTAACTCCATTCTGTAGGGACCGAAGGCCTGCACGGAAGAAGTTGGGCCTGGGTACCTTTTCACTCGCGTTAGTCCCGGCAAATTCTGGGTTACACTGGCAATTACCAATTTACCATGTGCTATATTTGCCTCTATATTTTTACCGCCTTTTGTTTTGAACCCTCAATTGTAAAGCTGGAAAGACGAACATGTACAGTAATAGACTAATGAAGTACTACTCCAGTAATTTACACGAGGTTACCAAGGAACATAAAAGATACCAGACCGTGGCTGGCATGAGTAAACCATTGGAGGACCAAAACGAAAGCATCCTGCAAGTTGCAAAATGGAGAAAGTGCTGAACAAAAATAGCACACCCCCGTTTGTTACTGCATCCATGGACGAGTAACTGAGACACGACTGATGGAGCTAAGCAGCAAATGGAAATCGTCGGAACCGGATCACCTCACCGTCTGCCCTTGTCTGCTTGTAAAGTATCGAGGAACCGTCGTTGGCGAGTCTAATCCGAACGATTACCTCGTAGACAAATTCAGAATCGTAAGAACAATACAAGAACACAAGAACAGAATAGTAGATTGAACACAGAGATATAGGGTTTCTTGCTTCTCTTTATTCCTTCATCAATCGATCAATCGTTTACGATTAATAGCATCCTCTATTTATAGAATAGAGACCCTACTAGGGTTTGAGATGAGGAGTCCACCTGGACCAGGACTGTCTAGTCTAGGCCTGGTTTCTTAACACTCCCTCTTGGACACTCATCCGACATGTTCATGTCTCGTCAAAAACTCCATAAAAGTCCAGTGGAAAAATTTTAGAGAAAGAGTACATGACATGCGTTCCGCTGTGTTGCACGAATTGCCTCGTTAAAAACCTTAGCCGAGAAACTTCAGGAAAACTAGTCAAGGAAAAAAGAATACAATCCAGCCAATTTTATTTAATCTCCAGGATTTATTCTTTAGGTACTCGATCTTCGTGATCAAGCTTTAATAATGAGTTCGTGAAGGTTCTCCTCCTGAATTCTGCACTTCTCTAAGTCTCATCCTTCCAATTCCACGTATGCATCTTTCAAAACTAGATGTTGGAAGTGACTTGGTGAATAAATCTGTAAGATTTTCACATGACTTAGTATGCAGTACTTTAACTTCGTCCATCTTTTGCAATTCATAAGCATAGAAGAACCTGGGTTTGATATGCTTTGTAAGAGAACTCTTCACATATCTCATTTGCACTTGTGCAACACAAACTGCATTATCTTCATAGATAATAGTAGAGGTTTGCGCGGTATTCAATCCACACTACTGCTGGATGTGGTGAATCATCCGCCGAAGCCAAGCACATTCTCGTGAGGCCTCGTACAGTGCTATTATTTCCGAGTAGTTCGTCAAAGTCGATACAAGACTCTGCTTAGACGATTTCTATGGAATTGTAGTTCCACCACATAGGAATACATAACCTGTTTGCGACTTGGCTGTATGCGGGTTCTATAGATACCCGCATATGCATAGACATTCATAGTTAGGTCTTGATTCTTTCTATAGAACAGACGAAGTTCTTTGCTTCCTTTGAGGTATCGGAAGGTGTCCTTCAATCCCTGCCGATGCCTTTGGTAGGTTCTGCACTATACCTTGCTAGTAGGTTAGCGGCAAATGTAAAGGCCGATCTAGTACAGTTTGCTAAATACATGGGTGCTTCAAATGCGCTCAAGTATGGGAATTTCGGTACCAGGACTTCCTCCCCCTGTTATTTAGGTCTGTACGAGTTTTTGTCTTGCTTCAAAGATTTCCCGACTATTGGCAATTCCAAAGGGTATGCCTTTCAAAATCAAATATTTCTAACAAATTCTGAGTGTATGTTGACTGATGCTCTAAAATCCCTTCAGAGGCATGCTCAAGCTGCAAGCCTAGGTAATATTTAGTTTTACCCAACTCTTTCATTTCGAACTTCGACTCCGGGTAAGAGCTTGCTTTCTTAATGCCTTTCAGGGTTCCAATGATATTCGGATCATCTTCATACACTGATATTATACAAAATCCATCATGGGATCATCGTATAAATACACATGGATTATTCTCATTGTTCGTATAGCCTTTCTTGTATAGAAAGTCGCTTCAAGCGATTATACCATATCCTATCTGATTGCTTAACTTCATACATTGACTTTCTGAGTTTCACACTGTACAGATTTCTATTTGCTCTGTCTTGGTTCAGGACAGGGATACATTCAGGTATCTTCATATAAATGTCCGAATCCAATATTCCATAAAGGCATGCAATTACCGCATCCATCAATTTCACTTTTAACTTCTAGTTTACTGCCATTGAGATTAATATCTAAAGGGTGGTTCCACCCATGACCGGGGAATAGGTTTCTTCATAATCATCTTTTGGATATTGAGTGAAACCTTATGCAACAAACCTTGCTTTACTTCATTATTTTCATTTATCTTTCGAACAAATGCACATTTATGCTCTATGGAGTGCACATGGGGAGGCGAACGGCTTACAGGCCCAAATACTTTTCTTTTATTCAGAGGTAGTAATTATGCTTCTATTGCCTTCTTCCAATCTTCTCGATCTGATCTTTTCTTTCATTCAACGAGTGATTCAGGCTCTGGATCAAGATCGATGATTGTGACAATTTTCTTTGCAAAATCAATGTCGACATTGGCTGTTGTCTTATACATAGATTCTCCCGAGGTCACAAAGTTTTTAGCTATTTCTTCAAGGGGTGATTCTTCTAATGCTTCTAATGCTTCTAGTTGCTCACCGCTGCTTTCAACTACGAGGGCAAGTCCCTTTAGTTTTTCAGCTCTGACGTGTGCGCACACATCCATGCTGATGTCTCCTTTCATGGGGATGTTCAAATCCGGTATGTCTTTTCTGAAGGTGCCATACTAGTGCCAGATCTCAACTGGCTCCCCTTCTGGTTCTGGAGAACTTTGGTGATCGGCTGTGCCAAGTTCTTTTTATCCTTTTTCACCAGGCGTCCCTGGTTACTTTGGATTCGAGGGGCCGGAGTTCTCGTCCTTTCAGAGGCCTTAGGACGGGATTAGGGATACCATCATTGGTATTTCAACCCTCTCTGGTACATTGCATACAGGCATATGTGACTTAGTCACACTCTTCAAATCACTAAAGTGGTCATGTGCATGGATTTCAATTATCTTCTGGACTTCTCTATTTTCCGATATTTTCATCAAGGGTTAGATTTCCTCCACCCTAATGACGGGAAAATAGTTTCATCTAATATACTATCAGCGAATCGGGCAATATGCAAATCTCTCGTCGTAGGGTCCAAATACCTGATTATGGATGCTGTCTCATAACCAGCGTATATCCCAGACTTTTGGAGAAGGCCCATTGCAGTTCGCTGTGGTGGTGGTATAGATATATAAACCTTGACTTTAAATATGAGAAATTTTCGGTACTGACCCTTGCGCTAGTTGCATAGGTGAATGGATGCTATATGCCGATAGTCTAAAATTGATAAGAGTTTCTATGTGCAGGACTGCGTGTCCCCAACATGTAGTTGGTAAATTACAATTCTTCAAAGGTGGTCGGGCAATAAATTTAATCCTTGTAATTAATGCCTCTGCTAGTCCATTCTAGGTGTGGACATGCGGTACGGAATGCTCAACTTTAATTTTCGTTGCCATACAATAATCATCAAATGTCTTTGAAGTAAATTCTTCGGTGTTGTCCATTCTGGTGGACTTCTCATGATGATCAGGGAAATTATTTCTAATTTTAATTATCTGCGAGATTTAGCTCTGCAAAAGCGTAGTTTCTCGTAGATAATAAACATACATGCGACTATTTCGAGGAAGCATCGATGAGCACCATAAAATGCATAAATGACCCTTACAGGGGCTGTATAAGACCGCAAATGTCTTCCTAGATACGGTCCAGGAATGTAGAGACTTCATCATTCGCTTTCAGAGCAGAAGGTTTAGTAATTAAATTCCCGTGGCACATGCGGGGCACAGAAAATCTTCCTGATTCGGGCAATTATTTACATTGACATTATGTCCCTATAAATTGTTAATTATATTTCTCATCATCCTAAGACCTAGGTGGCATAATCTATCATGCTAGAGATAGAAAAGCTTCAGAGCTTCTAAATACGGTTTTCAGGGCAGTATAGGCTGCAGGTGCCTTAATATTAGTGTAGTATAGCCCGATTCATATGAAGGAAGTCGTTCTAGTACCATTTTTCTACTTTCTTCACGCTTTGTAATGAGCAAGTATTCCTTACCATACTCTTCTTCAATCTCTACGTGGAAACTATTAGCGCGAATATCCTTGAGAGTTCTAATCGATTTCGGGTACAACAAGGCTTTTTTAATGATCAAAGTTGTGCCCAACGGAAGTATAATTGTGGCCCTTCCTAAGTCTACTATACAAATATCAATGCCTGCGATTGTCGTAAGATTACTAGCATTCTTGCCGATCGACTAAAAAAAATTTCGCCTCTCTCAAGATGGTATTCATTGTGCCGCTACCTGCTAAGCACACTCTCTTCATAGGACACCACACGCGTTCTAATATAATATACTTTATTAATATGCAACAAAAAGCAAGCAACACATAAATAAAATACTTCAGATATTAGAACATAATTTGCTGTCATAAATACGGGAAAATAAGCCTTGTAGGACTCATCATAATAATTTAATGCTTTGCTCTGCTAGAGCTTACAACCATTATTCAATAATTCAATGTTCTGTTTCAAGTACAATCTGCAAGTTACTCTAAAAGATTCAAGTGCAATGCGTGCACTAGATCGAATCAGCGAAGTATTTAGAAACTTGTGCCTCAATCCATTCCATGGCGATCTTCTCCGCTTGGGCAACTACGGCTGTGGCCGCTGTGATGCCCAAAGGAGGGATAATAGGGGCTGCTACTAGACTGTCCACATCCATGAGTGCAACTAATGGATGTGGATCATTCGTACCTGTAATGGCGAGGTGTTGCCCTTCTTCTTAGACTGGATAGCATCAATAACGTGTGACCCACAACCTTACCCTTCTTTCCCCTCTCCTTCGTGAGAGGCTTCATCACCTTGTTGCTGCTACCATTGGCTTCATGGCCAACATTGCTACTAGGTGGCTGTGAGATGTAGTTCTTCCCAAGAACACCATCTTGAGCTTTTGCAACTTGCATGGTGTCAATTAATGCGGCATACTCTTTGTAGCCGTCTTGATGATAGTTGCGTGCGGATTGCACCGCATTTGGGTGAAAGGTAGAGAGAGTCTTCTCAATCTTCTGCTTATCCGTGATTACATTATCACAGAGTTGAAGACATGTACAAATTCTAGCCATGCTGAGTCAGTTCTTCGAACTCCTGGTTCGTGATACCAGTCATCTTCGTATGCATGCAAAGAGTTCATAAGATTATTGCTAGTAATTTACATAAAATGGTTGCAAAATTCTTATAATGCTCTTCGAACTCCCGGTTCGTGTTCCCGTACTTTTCCATGTATTTTTCATGATTTATTGTTATTTTCAGTGATTAAAAGCAATATAAACAATCACAGATAATCAAAAGAGTAAATATAATAAATTAATTTCATAGAAATAACAATAACAAAGTTAAACATGCTTCAAATGCAAAAATTGATTCAAAAATTGAATTCTCGAGGCCGTTATCTACTGGAAAATGTATTTTTGGCGAATTTTGCAATTTCCAGGGGTTAATACGTGAAATTTTAGTACAGTGACAAATTTACGCGCAATTTTTAGAATTTTCGAGGCCCTTTCTACAATATTTCCTCACACGCTCAAGGATCTCCGTGATTTTCAGAATCCCGGAGGCCCTTTTTGCAAAATCCCTTTTTCTTTGGTTATTTTTTTTTTCATCTGGCCGAGCCTCCCCCCTTTTTTTTTTCTTCGGCCCATTATGAGATGGACCGGTTCATGGGCCATGTTCTCAAGGCCGTCGAGGCTCAATCGTATTATCAAAGCAAGTGCTAGGGTTTCCCTAGCCTGCAGCATTCAATAATGGCGGCGCTTATTGCATGCATAAGCGCCGTTGGAGCAGCTTGTGTAACGTCCCAATTTTTCGGGGTTTCTGAGATTTTCAAATATAAAAATAACCATTTGGTTTTATTGAATTGCTAAGCTTAACTCGGAGATTTTGGAAATTTGTAGCGATTTGATCTGAATTAATCCAACTTCAACTAATTTGTGATTGGTTTTCTGGAGTTGCGGTAGCTCTCCGGTGTTGAATCCCCTTCCTCTGTTCGCCCCTACCTCCCTCTCGTTTGGACCTCCCCTTCAGCCAGACCCCCCCTCTCGTTTGGACCTCCCCTTCAGCCAGACCCCTCCTCTCGTTTGGACCTCCCCTTCAGTCCAAACCTCTCTCTCATTTGGACCTCCCCTTCAGTCCAAACCTCCCGCTCGTTTTGACCTCCCCTTTTGTCCAAGGCCTTCTGGGTGGTCCTGGAGACTTGCCACGACCACCCCTTGTGTTGAGAACACCCTCTTGGTCTTTTTGCAAAGACCACCCCTCTGGTCCCGACCTCCCCTTGGGCCGTGACCACCCATTTGACCGCGACCTCCCTTTTGGTTGGACCACTCTCCCGAGCTTTGACCGGTCCCACCTGTCAGTCCTGCTCACCTTCTTCTTCCTCTCGTCACGTCGCTGCTGACGCAAAGGTCCTTGAGAATTAAATGTTGTTGTGTCACGTTAGATGCTGCTGCTTTTTGCAGTACCTGTTCCCCCTCTTGTCTCCTCCCCGACCTGCTCTCATCTCCTCTTTCACCTACCCTTGACCTTGTGTGCTTCTGAGTTTCTCAGTAGCTCTTCCCGCCTCCCCTGGCTATAAAAGCCTGAGCAGCCCTCTCTCATCACCTTTTTCTCACCCAGCTCTCTTGCTCTCACCCTGTGTCTCTGTGCTTGGAGTTTCGCCAGAGTCTGCTGAAGCTGCACCGTTGCCTCCTCGTCGCCAAGGAGTTCGCTGGAGTTGCGCCGTCTTTGACCACCTCGCCGCTGAGGAGTTCACCGAATCGCCCGCGCCGTTCGCTATCCTCCTTCTGTCTTTTCCCTTTCTCTCTGTCCGAGTGAGTTTCTCTACGCCCTGTTTTCCTTTTGCTCGCACGACCACATTGCGTGGTTGTATCTCGTTCACAACCACATTGCGTAGTTGTGTCCCTTCTACGACCACACTGAGTAGTCGTACCCTCAGGACCCCCTCAAGACCTCCTCCTCAGGACCTCCTCCTTTGACCCCTTTAGGACCTCCTCTTCAGGACCTCCCTCGACCCCTCTCAGTTGGACCTCCTCCCGAGAACCCGTTTCTAGTTCTTCTATTTCTGTGTCTTTCTTTTGGTTCTAGTTTGGTAGTTTTCTTTGGTTTTTCTTTGGATTTGTGTTCTTATTTGGCTCTTTTCACACGTGTAGATTTTGGCTTCTCCGAAGAATTCTTGGACCCGACGACCTCTACCGAAGAAGCTCAGCTCTTCAACGAAGGCAAGTCGTAGACCTTTGATCATGTTGAACCTAGTTTGCAAAAAGTATATTGTTTTATATCAACATACATGGCTATTTGTAGAAAACTGGTTTGGGAATTAGCTAAACACCTACTCATCAGTATGACTCCTTGAATACTTGTGATTGACATGTTGACATGCACCTTTGGACAACATAGGCGGATAATTTTAGTTGGACATTCTTATTGTGATAACCAACATGGGTGCGTATATTGCTTAGACCTACTTAGTTATGCGTTATCTCTCGATCGCCTGTTTCAAAATTGATTAAACTTGACTAAGAGATTATGGAATTGTGGCATGCGTTGTTTTGGCATGTGTTGCCTTGGCTTGTGTTTCCCTGGCATGTGTCACCGTAATAAAAACTTGTTGCGCCATGACCAGGGTGGTCATTTGGCCGGGTTGATCCCAAAATATTTTCGCTCGGGCGAGTGATCGTGGCCAACTAATTGGCAATGCTTTGATTTGGTTCCGTTTTGGTGGAAGTGTGTAAGACATGAGATGGACACGCACACTTGGCGCAATAGGAGGCCAAGAAGGCGAAACCTTATCGAGCGGAACCGAGTCAAGGCAAAACCTTGTAAAGGCCTTGTCATGTGCTCTAGCCTGCTTACCTAAGGTCGTGAGCAGGGGCATCGACGGGTGCCGGACAAACTAGAGAGGTCGTGTCTTGTGGGTAAAGCTGTACAACCTCTGCAGAGTGTAAAACTATTTGAATAGCCATGTCCCCGGTTATGTACATGCCTGGTGATTTCACGCAAGAGGTAGACTTTCTCAAAATTGTTGGTCTTGGTTGGCTCCGAGTAGTCTGGGTCGTGACCAGGGTGGTCACAAGAGGTCTGGGCAGTGACCAGGGTGGTCATGTCTTGTTTCCAAATAAATTTGTTTACTTATGTATTGCTCCTTCAACTTGTGCTTTGTAATCTACTTATTGTATTTCAATTCAATATTGCTTTCTGCAAAGTAACCATAAAGACCTCCTTGTCAAGCCTTGCATGAACGGTATTTGCATACATTTCCCTACGGCTTACTAAGTACATTCAAAGTACTCACGGCTAGGGGTGCAAACGGAGCGGATAGTTCCCGACCGAATAAATGTGGGCAAAATTCGGATATTTTTTCGGATATCCAGAGGGTTTTTTCGGATTCAGAGCCTGATTCGGATATTTTTTACCGGATACAATTCGGATTCGGATAGTCAGCTATCCGGTTTATTCGAAACTATCTGGGATTAAATTCGGATATAACCGACGACTATCCGACATTTTTTCACGCGTAGAGCTCCTAACTCAGCGGGACATCTCCTGCCGTCCCACACCCACGCCCGCGGTCCCGTCCCACCCGCCCCAGCCAAAAGCCAAAAACCGAAATCGCTCACTCTCACTCTCACTCTCAGTCACAGCACAGGACAGTTCCCAATTGCAACCCTACCTCACCGCCCACTTGCCCGCCTTGCCCCCCTCATGATCCCTCCTCTCCTCCTCACTTCCTCAGCCGGTCAGCCCTCAATCCTCATCCCACTACCCCTCCACCTCCAGTCCAGTCCTCCCCCCACCCGTGCGCGCCCTCCCCGTTCGCGGCTCCGCCTCCCACCTCCCTCGCCACCGCCATCGCCTACTCGCCTCCCTCACTCCTTGCCGCCGCTTCCTCCTCCCTCGCGGCCCTCCCCTCCCTCCCTCCCTCCTCCTCATCTCTGTAGGACCGAAATGGCGACAGAGGGGGTGAATGTCGCTCTCTTTAAAATCGCCCCAGAAAACGTAAACTGATTTTTTTTGTTTTTAAGAAGAAGCAAAATAAAGTAATTCACAGAGAGTTAATTCTGCTGAAACTGAACGCATGTGACACTGAAAAATTCAGCATAAATCGAGAGACCAGCCAATAAAAATTCAACTGAAAATACCGCTGTTTAATCTGCATGCAAAATGGTTGAAAATCAGCAAAAGAAAAAAAATGCATTTGTCGAGCAATTTCTTTAAAAAGCGTGATTTCTTCTCCAGCAGAGACAGATGGATATCACTATCGCGCCGCACAAACTTCGATTATGCGTGAAGGACTCACCTCTCTATACTTTCTCTCACGAGCACACCAACAACAACAAGAAACATCAAGTCGCACACAAAGAAGGATCAAAAACGGCAAACACCGCGACAAAGCGACCAATCTTTTTAGGGCATCGCCACACTTGGTCTTTTTTTCTATCGGCACCGAAGCTACGGTTGTCGCGGCGACTATGGACACAACATCAAGCGAGACACGGTAATAAAAAGGAAAATCGCAGACCAAGAAGCTGGAATCAACGGCCAAACAAGCAATAAAAAAAAAACTTCAATCAGCAGATCACAGAATCAGCAGATCAACAAAAACAAGAAGGCACAGAGGAGCTGCATACTCTGAAACGCCACCGCACAAGGCAACCACAAATGAACTGCTTTTCTCTTGAACGCCCAGATCTGGTTTTTGCCGCCGTGTGGCTGCCGTCTAGTGCTATGCTTTCTACCAGCACAGGCGCACCATTCAGCAGCATCAAAAGGCAATAAACCAATGTGAAACAGCAGCCTGACCTTGCTTTGACTACAGAATCGGCCCAAGATGCAAAACAAACGGTAATAAAAATCCACAATCAAAGGAAGGACAAGCAGAAAGCTGCCGATCTTGGATAATGAACTAAAGAATCGAACACAGCAACAAAACGCCTCGCTTTGATTTTTGTGTATACCACCTAGGCATGAACAGGCGCTGATCTATTTTCTCCCACAGGGGACAGGGCGCCATATACGTATTTCAGATAGCTCCACTCTGGTATGCAGACGAACAAAGACTTAAACCCAATCAAGAACTCCTCATATGCAAGCAAGAAAGCAGCCAAGATAAACAAACACCATCTCATATTGATCTAAAGGAAGAGAGATACATGATTGATACAAGAGGAATGATTGCAAGCTATCATCTCATCCTCTCCCACTCTCAAACCTCAAGAACATTCAGCCATCTTGAAGAAAAAGAAGAGGACAAGAGGAACAACCCTCAACAACTAAAGCCTAAAGCCAAAACAAACTCCAAAGCCTCTTTTGACTAAAGGAAACCCTAAAATCATTGAAGTGTTCAGATTTGGGCAGCACCCTCCATCCTATTTATAGCCCATGGCTAACGGGTCTCCACCCGTTCGCCCGCTAAAACCAACGGAGTCCCGCTCCCGCTTGTGCGACCTTGCGAAATTCCCTGTTCGCCCCTCCTGCACCTTCAGGAAGCTTCAAGCTCCTCGTCTCGCCGCCTCGCAACCACCTCGAGTCCACGTCGTCTTTGACACATCCCGACCGTTCGACCTCGGTGCCACTGCACCTAGTCCGGTCCACCGTGTCTCGCCACGACTCCACCCGATGTCCTGCGATCACACGCACAAGAAACACATCAAATAGCACCGCTTCGATACATGAAAGCGTAAATACCAACATACTTACCATGACAAAATCCAAACTTGTCGAATCAAAGAATATGCATCCTAATCCCATACGACCAAGTTTGACCAAACCGATCGAGCTGTTGCACCACGCAACGACATGGTCCAAACCACCCAAACCAAACTCGACTTCCTAAACCTATGTCAATTACTCATCACACACACGGACGACCTCCACATGGTCTCTCAATCTCCCCTTGATGAGTATATTGACAAACTCAAAAAAGCGCAAAGATGAGTTTGAGTTTGAAGAAACCAACATGGTCCAAGAAATGAAATGAAGCTAATGACCATGTCGACGGAATGAACACTAGAGCAACAACTAAAAGAGCAAATTGTTCACCAAAGCTCTAAAAAATGATCCCAACTAGCTTTTTCTTCTCTATTCTCCCCCTTTTGGCAATAAACACATCAAGAATGCTCAAGAGAGAATATGACATGTCAATGAATGAAATGGCTGAAGTTTGATTATTCTAAGCAGTTAGAGCCATGAGAATTATCCAGAATGACCAAAATGTAATACACCAAGCCATAACTTAATAAAAAGGCTAGCTAGATCATGACAAGATATGTATAAGCTAGCTAGTACACATAGATGACAATCTGAAAATGAGGTACATTATGTGAGCAAGTCAAGTCATCAATGAGCAAAGTCTCGCTAGAGATATCCAAGGATGATGCAGGCCATGTCAATAAGCTAAGCGTAGCTAAGAAGCTTAAATTGAGACCAAATAGAGTGCTATGCTCAAGATTGAAATATTGGTTAAAGTACATGATACTTTTTGTGGCTTTAAGCACATTGAACACATGAAACATATTTTCTTTTGAAATTCATGGTGGTTTCCAACCAGATTTTTGTTTTATCATGTGCTAGGTCTCAAGCCTTATGCGACTACTCCAAGCGATAAGCTTAAGAAGATAGTCTAGGTCACCCAAAACTCCCCCTAAGTTCATGCCAAGTGCAATGGCAAGCCGTCTCATAGGAGAGAATTGGTGAGATCAGTTTTTTCGCACAAAAGAGATCTTTTTGCCTTTTAACAAGTTGTACTAACTCATGCATCATCAAGAGACTAAAACAAATCAATCTAAGGCTCAATATAGATTCATCACTCTACCCAAATATTTGACATGGCATGAATCATAAAAGGATAGCTCAAGAAAGACTAATCTCGAAAAGTGCTAACATGACAAGTTTTAGTTTAAGTTGAGCAATTTTAATTAACTTATCATGGCAAAAGCTAGGCTACACATATGAAGTCATGATAAATCTAGCAAATAAGCACAAGTCATGGCAAGGTGTAAAGCATTGTAAACATGTCATAGCAGGATAATAATCAAGGCTCAATGTAGTTATATTACAATGCGTAATGCTAGAAATGCGAAGATCCAGCTCCCCTCAACAATAGATGCAACTTTTAGTTCAAGTTGAGTTAAGTCAATATTAAGCTCGAAGCTCCCAAATGAACTCCCTTGAACCAAAACAATAAATCGAGAAGTGGCAAAGAAAACATAAAACAAATGATCCTTAAAGCATAGATAAGATATAGAGAATACTATGGCTCAGATCGACTCTCATCTACCCCATATGACTCTAGGACTATCAACCGCCCACTTAACACACCTAGGAGCAAACACGCACCTGCCTCTGCGAGGGTGGCCCAACCTCGCTAGAACCTACAAGAAGTGAGTGAGCTCAACCTAGTGAGATAAGTAATGACTAATAAGCAAGATCCTAGAATCACAAGATAAGAGCAAAATCTAAACAACTAGACAAAAGAAGCACTCTAATCTATGCTAGGAGGACTAATCCCAAATGCACCCAAAATGCAATGCAACAACAAGGAGCAAGAGCATAAATAATATAGTAGAGCAAGAAACCCAAAGCTCCCTCACTACAAATCCATAAGGACAAACCACCCCAAGCTCTCCTCATGAGTGAAAACCTCGAACTATCCAATGGCTTGGTGAAAATGTCACCAACCGGTGGTCACTCTCCAAACCGGAGCACTATGTCACCCTTCTCTACATGGTCTCTAAGGAAGTGGAAGCGGATATCGATGTGCTTGGTCCGGAATGCTTTGACTTTGGTTCTTGGCAATGTTAATCGCAGAAGTGTTATCACAAAAGAGTGGAACACCGCCGATAACTAACCCAAAGTCCCGCAGGTCGAAGTCATCCAGAGCACTTGGCTACAAAGAATCGGCTGCAACAACGTGCTCGCCTCTGCGGTGGATCAGGTAACACCGATCGCTTCTCGAAGACCAGAAACAAGAGAAGTGCCAAGAAATTGGCGGTCTTGGAAGTGCTCTTCCTATCTATCCTCTGACCAAGAAAGTCGCATCCGAGAAGGCTCTCAAGGAAAGACAGGATGAGGAAGAGTACCAGATACCATAGTCAATGGTAGCTCGCAGGTACCGAAAGATGCGCTTCACCGCCTGGCGATGAGAAACGCGAGGAGAAGCCTGAAAACGAGCGCACAAACACACAGAAAAATGTATGTCTGGTCTCGAGGCAGTGAGGTACAAGAGGGAGCCAATCATGCTGCGAAACTCCTTTTGATCAACTGGCTCGCCATCCTCATCTGGGTCAAGATAGGTCAGAGAAGCCATGGAGTCGACACGGGCTTGCCATCACTCATATCGGCGTGCTCAGAGATCACGAGTGTACTTGCCCTGATGAAGAAAAGTACCCTCCCGAGTCTGCTTGATTTGGAAGCCAAGAAAGAATGTCAACTCACCCATCATGCTCATCTCAAACTCGGTGCTCATGACATCCGAGAACTGTGAAACCAGAGCATGAGAAGAGCACCAAAGATGATGTCATCGACATAGATTTGGACGAGCGTAAAGTCACTACCAAGCCTACGGATAAACAAGGTCTTGTCAACTTTACCCATTTCAAACCCATGACTCAACAAGTAGGACTTAAGCCTCTCATACCAAGCTCGAGGAGCTCGCTTAGTCCATACAACTTTTGAAAGCTTGAAGACATGGTTAGGGTATTTGGGGTTCTCGAAACTCGAGGTCAGGGACATAGACTTCCTCCTCAATAAGGCCATTGAGGAAGGCACTCTTCACGTCCATCTGGTAAAGCTTGAAACCCTTAGAAGCCGCAAAGGCAAGCAGATTCTAATGGCTTCAAGTCGAGCCTCTGAGGGCAAAGGTCTCCTCGAAGTCTAGACCTCAACCTCGAAAACCCCGAGCTACCAATCTAGCCTTGTTTCTGATGATTACCCCATCCTCACTCTGCTTGTTCTTGAACACCCACTTGGTTCCAATGATATTGTGGCCTCGTGGGGGCTCAACAAGCGACCAAACCTTGTTTCTCTCAAAGTTTTCTAGCTCCTCATGCATGGCATTGACCCAAGACTCATCAGAAAGGGCGTGACAAATATCCTTGGGCTCAAAGGAGGCAACAAAGGCAGAATGGAGACAGAAATGAGAAAAGCGGACTTAGAGCGTGTGACACGCTCAAAAGGTCTCAATAATGCGTACTCAAGGATGACTTTTACGGATATGTCGGGAGGTCTGGATGAGAAGAAGAAGTGGCCTCTACCTCGTGTGCAGACGAGGCGGGACAGAGCCACTAGCTCCGGAAGGCAAGGGTGATCATTTTGAGGTGCCGTGGAAGAAGGCATCTCAAGGGAAGGAAGAGGAGCCGATCGTAAACAACCATCGTCTCCCTCGTCCTCATCATCCACAAAGATAGTCTCGGACCGCTCTAAAGAACTCGAGATATCTGGCCTAGTCCCCGACCGCCTCGTCAAAAGTCACCTCACGAGTGTTTCTACCATTCTACTAGACTCGCAGCCTGCACCAGAAGCCCGCCAAGAAGTCGAGTAGCCTAGAAAGATACCGCCACAGAACGTGACTCGAACTTGTCTAGGTTCCCGGACTTCAAGATAAAGCACTTGCAACCAAACACACGAAAATGAGAGACGCTGGCTTTAGCGTATCTCGACTCATAAGAAGTGCGTGTAGGAGTGCCCAAGAAAAACTCGATTCAAACATGGCACGCGATCGCAATGGCCTCAAATTTCAAAACTTCCTCGGTGTAGAGTACTCATCAAGCATCGTCTCGCCATCTCGACCAAGGTACGGTTCTTCCTCTCCACAACACCATTTTGCTTTGAGGGACGTATGGAGAAGAGAACGTGCTCTACACTGCTCTCACCGAGAACTCTCAAAGTAGGAATTCTTGAACTCCGTGCCATTGTCATCATGGATCGCTCGAAGGCACCCGGAGCTCAACAGACGACCTACTAAAAGACCTCGGAAATGTGTAAATGTCTCGCCCTTCGAGGCTAAGAAAACACCCAAGAGTACCTCGAGAAGTCATCGACCACAACAAGAACATACCACTTCCCTCCTGCGCCGATCAAGACTCGAGCCGGTCCAATCTGTGTCCATGTGGGCAAATTGTCCCAAAGTCATCGGTCATAGTAATCGTGGACCGAGGATGAGAAGCGGCAACCATCTTGCCGTGCCGGCATGGAGTGCAAACAAGATCTTTGACCATCTTGAGTTTCGGCAGACCACGAATGAGATCATGGCTGCTAACTCGGGTCAAATGGTCAAATCCAATATGACCAAGTCTCCTATGCCAGAAAGAGAGATCGCGGGACTCAGAAGCAACTAAACACCTGAGAGGATCGCCAGAAGACTCAGAGAAATCAGCACGAAAGATCCTCCCATAACGAGAAATCCCGCAAACCAGACTACCCGAAGAGTCAAGAATTTTGCAATTGTTTTTCTTAAAGCTCACCTCGAAACCGTCATCAATAAGCTGAGAAACTGAAAGCAAATTGTACTGCAGCTTACTAACCAAGGCAACATCCTTAAGAATAAAAGAAGCATTAATACGCACAGTACCTTTGGCGATGACGCGCCCAGACGAAGCGTCTCCGAAGGTGATCGTCTCATCACCGGAGCGCGGGCTAGGAGGAGAACCAACGGAGTCTCCGGTCATATAGACGAGAACAACCGAGTCTACAAGCCAAACCTTCTCCTTCCCTACCCGGCGAACCTGAGTCAAACAGAGAGTAAAGTCTCAGTACTGGGATAAATCAACAATGATTTTGGCACCCAATACTGAATAACACGTCGAGCAGATGAAGTAGTCAAGCCCGACTGACCTCTATCTACCCTACGCTCTCTGTCACTCAAAGCAGAAGGTCTAAGAGCAGACCGAAAGTCGCTATCGAGTCCAACTCGCTGACGGCGAGCGAAGTCGAGCACCTGCAATGATCGAACACGCCATGTAGCTATCTCGATAGGGAAAACGAGATCTACCCTCGGATTGCGGAAGTCACGATCGAAAGCAAAGATGAGAACGAAAACCGAAAAACTCGGAAAAACCAAGTCCTCGATCTTTGCACAAATCCATCGAAGAAACAAGCCTAGACCTCGTGTTGGTCTTAGGTGCACTCAAGGTCCGGGGCCGACCACAATGTGCCTAAGAGACTCAACATGGTCTCTACGCGATCTTGGCGCGCTGAAGCATCGATCATTGTGTGTCCATCCTTCCGACGAAGGTGCGGATACTTCACCTTCCGAGAGGTAGAAGCGACATGTGAAATTACCTTCTTGTCGAAATCTCGGACATAGCCCGCCGACTTGAAATGGACTTTCTCGGTCTGGGCTCGGTCTCGATCACACTGTGCTATGGGTCCGAGCACGGCGGTGGATGCTTCCTCATGTCCTCAGAGAAGTCATATCCTAGACCCCGATTAAATCTGCAGATCTTAGATTGGTCTAGAATAAGATTGAGCTTCTTCTTGCCTCCTACAAATCTCTCGAGAGTGTTCATAAGGCATCGACACTCCGAAAGAGAGAGGTGCAAGAAGAGCAGGGGAAGAAGAGACAGCAGAAGGTAAGGGAGCAAAAGAAGAACCAAAGAAGAGAGGGAAGAATGGCTTGTGCATGCACACCGACTCAAGGGACGACCCCATCGCTAGCCGCTTGGTTCACGTTGCTAAGCTGCCTCATCCTTACCCCAGGGCTTCTCCCCTTCTCCACAATCATATTGCAAGCACAATGTGGCTTCTCTAGAAGATCCTTAGTTAGCTTCACACATTTCTCATCCAAAGCAATCAAGTCGATTTTAGTTTGTTACACTTAATGCATGGTGAGCTAACAGGTCCTTAGAAGCAAACTTAGCCAACTTCCTTTCATGATCAATCATATCTTGAAACTGCTTGGAGACGACTTCAAGTTCAAGCAGCTTAACTTAGGACAGCTTCAAGCATGAAACAATCGGCTCAAGTAAAGAAGCTTGTAGTTCAAAGAATTTTATGATCCGCCTGCTTTAAGTTCATCTTCAAGTTATTGCAATTTTCACAAGACTCAGGCGAGATCAAGGAGCATGGCATAAGATCCTCTAGCAAAGAATGTTCTTGCCCTCACATGAGGTGGGAGAAGTAGTCTCATCAAGAATAAGTAGGGTAATGACCATCCTACTCAACTCTAACTCAAAGAAGCGACTAACATTCTCCACCTTAACACTATCAAGTTTGGAGGACACACTATCATGTGAGGTCCTTAACTTCTCCATATCAACCAAAGAAAGCGAGCATGTATCACAATCATCACTAGAAGGGCGGATGTAAGAGCAATAATCTCTAGTGACACTCTATCTATTTCCTTCTCTAACTCAAAGACACCTAGCCTTAGCTTTAGCATGAAAACCTCCTAGCTTAAGAAAAGCATGATTGAGCTGTTCAGAGGTGGGATCTACCTCGTCCGTGTCGGAGTACACCATTGTCACCGAGTTCGCCCTCGAGGGCCATGAAGCACATGCCGAGAAGTCGCCGCCGCCATCCTTGGGCTCTTGGTCACCCGTCCCACATCGCCGCTTCCATCCCTCCACCTCGCCGAGGTCGAGGTCGCCGGCGGTGAGGACGCTGTGGAAGAGCTTCTTGGCTTTGCCGTCGCGGAACTTCTTCTTCTTTGGCGTCCGAGCCGGAGGCTTTTGTTGCGTTCTTGTCGGTGTAGTCGTTTTGCCCGAACCGCCAGAGTCGTTCTTGCCCTTCTCCAAATTTTGGGCGGTTTGTCTCAATGTGGTTGGGGCCACCACACTCGAAGCAAATCACGGTCCTCCCTCTTTCGCCCCTCCTCCTCTTGTAAGCATGAGAAAACTTCCGAGGTAGGAGGGCGGTTGCTCATCCTCGAGCAGCTCTAATCGATCATCGCTTCGCCACAGAGAGCGAGAAGGAGAAACCACAAGAAGAATCAAGAAAGCCCTAAGAAGAAACGGATTGGTGACTAAGGCCATCGATCAGTGACTTCGACCGACGAGAGACAACGCTAATCTCGTGAGTCTTGAGGCGCGAGTACAGCCAGCGCCAAGAGTCGTGGTCGAGAGGTCTGTCGTGTCTTTGATGGTGGTCACTTTCATCTCCCAAACACGCAGACGAGTGCCGTGAGCATCGGACGAGCATTGTCCGAGTCGGGTATGTGAGACCGACCGCTCGGAGGTTGCTCAAGATCTTGTGAAAACGCGTCTGAAGCACTCATCTAGGGACTCACCAAAGAAGCATCTCAAATTTGTTGTATTCTCGTTTGAACCGGTCTGTCGAACCGTCTTGATCTGGGTGGTGCCTCATGGTATGCATCGAGGGTCACCCAGATATCGTAAGGCGGACGACAGTGAGATATGCGTCAAACTCACTACGACTCAAACCACGGATGATGATGTTCCTAGCCTTTGCATTTGCCTCAACATCGCCATGTTCCGGCATTGATGTTCTCATCGGCAGAACAATGAATCGAACCTTGACCTTTCGCCAGATGGCATACCCCGGCCTCGATGTATGTCTCCATTCGGCTCTTCCGAAGGGTAATCGATGCCATCAGCAACAAGGCAGTCGAGTACTTGTCCATCGCCACGGCTCTTGAGACCGTTAAGATCTATTGAAAAGAGCTAACCGGCTCGATACCAATTGTAGGACCGAAATGGCGACAGAGGGGGTGAATGTCGCTCTCTTTAAAATCGCCGAGAAAACGTACACCGATTTTTTTGTTTTTAAGAAGAAGCAAAATAAAGTAATTCACAGAGAGTTAATTCTGCTGAAACTCGAACGCATGTGACATCTGAAAAATTCAGCATAAATCGAGACCACCCAAGAAAAATTCAACTGAAAATACCGCTGTTTAATCTGCATGCAAAATGGTTGAAAATCAGCAAAAAGAAAAAAAAATGCATCAGGCCGAACAAATTCCGCTAAAAATCGTGATTTCTTCTCCAGCAGAGATGATGGATATCACTATCTGCCGCTTGACAAACTTCGATTATGCGTGAAGGACTCAAATTCTCTATACTTTCTCTCACGAGCACACCAACAACACCGCAAACATCAAGTCGCACACAAAGAAGGATCAAAAACGGCAAACACCGCACAAAGCGACCAATCTTTTTAGGGCACCGCCACACTTGGTCTTTTTTTCTATCGCACCGAAGCTGTGTTGTCGCAGCACTATGGACACAACATCAAGCAGAGACACGGTAATAAAAAGGAAAATCGCAGCCAAGAAGCTGAATCAACGGCCAAACAAGCAATAAAAAAAAACTTCAATCAGCAGATCACAGAATCAGCAGATCAACAAAAACAAGAAGGCACAGAGGAGTTGCATACTCTGAAACGCCACCGCACAAGGCAACCACAAATGAACTGCTTTTCTCTTGAACGCCCAGATCTGGTTTTTGCCGCCGTGTGGTCATTGCCTAGTGCTATGCTTTCTACCAAAGACAGCGCATCTATTCAAAGAAGATCAAAAGGCAATAAACCAATGTGAAACAATGAAATGACCTTGCTTTGACTACAGAATCGGCCCAAGATGCAAAACAAACGGTAATAAAAATCCACAATCAAAGGAAGGACAAGCAGAAAGCTGCCGATCTTGGATAATGAACTAAAGAATCGAACACAGCAACAAAACGCCTCGCTTTGATTTTTGTGTATACCACCTAGGCATGAACAGGCGCTGATCTATTTTCTCCCTGGGGGACAGGGGCGCCGCCGCCACAGGTATTTCAGGATAGCTCCACTACAGGGCGCAGACGAACAGCACTTAAACCCAATCAAGAACTCCTCATATGCAAGCAAGAAAGCAGCCAAGATAAACAAACACCATCTCATATTGATCTAAAGGAAGAGAGATACATGATTGATACAAGAGGAATGATTGCAAGCTATCATCTCATCCTCTCCCACTCTCAAACCTCAAGAACATTCAGCCATCTTGAAGAAAAAGAAGAGGACAGCAGGGAACAACCCTCAACAACTAAAGCCTAAAGCCAAAACAAACTCCAAAGCCTCTTTTGACTAAAGGAAACCCTAAAAATCATTGAAGTGTTCAGATTTGGGCAGCACCCCCTCCATCCTATTTATAGCCCATGGCTAACGGGTCTCCACCCGTTCGCCTCGCTAAAACCAACGGAGCCGCTCCCGCTTGTGCGACCTTGCGAAATTCTGCTTTCGCCCTCCTGCCTTCTCGAAGCTTCCGCGCCTCGTCTCAAGACGCCTCGCAACCACCTCGAGTCCACGCTGTCTTTGACACATCCCGACTGTTCGACCTCGGTGCACTCTGCACCTAGTCCGGTCCACCGTGTCTCGCCACGACTCCACCCGATGTCCTGCAAATACACGCACAAGAAACACATCAAATAGCACCGCCGATACATGAAAGCGTAAATACCAACATACTTACTATGACAAAATCCAAACTTGTCGAATCAAAGAATATGCATCCTAATCCCATACGACCAAGTTTGACCAAACCGATCGAGCTCATTGCACCACGCAACGACATGGTCCAAACCACCCAAACCAAACTCGACTTCCTAAACCTATGTCAATTACTCATCACACACACGGACGACCTCCACATGGTCTCTCACTCTGCCTCCCCCAACCCGTGCCCTCCGCCCATCGCAGCCGCCATCCTCCCTCGCCCGCGCCTCCTCCTCCCTCACCACGCAGCGGATCATCGCACACGGGCCGCCAGAAGACGGCGGCGCCGCTTGTCGCCAAGAAGACGATCCTCCTCGACGCCTCGTGCTTTTCGTCTCCTCGAATCGCAGCCGCCACCGGTGATCAAGCGCCGCGCCACATGACGCGCCGCCATGGGATGACTCCTCGGAAGCTCGATGTGCGCCGGTTCCTCCCTCTTCTTCCCGCTGCTGCCATTGCCGTGAGCAGACGAGGTTGACTAAAGGCGCCATGTTGGAGCACATGGCGGCGGTGAAGAAAGACTCGTCGGTGGCCACTCGCTCTCCTCCGCCGGGGGCGCGCCAGGCTGGGTCCCCAGCTACCGACGCCTTCCACAAGCTCGAGAAGGTGAGGGGATTCGATTCTGTCAAGGTCCGTCCTTGTTTGGTAGTTATCAAAAAGTTTGGCCTTTTCTTGGAAACGGTTGTTGCGGGAAAGATTTTTAACTTTCTTTTTCTAATTCTATGAGTTTTGTGGTGCTGAAGAAGGTGCGCGTGGATGGCGTCGGCGAGGCCGAGAGCGTGTGGTTCATGGCGCGAGAGATCGCCCTGCTACGCCACCTCGGCGACCACCCCAACATCGTCTGCCTCGACGGCCTTGCCACCTCCCACCTCGCTACCGTGCCGTCAGTCTACCTCGTCTTTGAGTACATGGACCACAACCTCACCGGCCTCGTCACCGCCAAGAATGCTTCCGCGCCGCTTCTCCTTACCCTGTGCACGGTCATTGTGCTTGCTAGTATATATCGTTCCCTTAATCCATGATGTGCACCTTCATCATTGATATGTTCCTCAAAATTAGTAGTAGTATTTAAAGTCGAGTACAGCTTTGTTAACACAGCTTTGTAATTGGATACTTATAATGTCGCAAGATGATTTGTATTTACGCTAACATAAAGCCTACTTTTTGTAAGTTTAGATAGGCTATGAAAATTGAATTACGGACGTTCTGATGAGGTGAATCACATCCAAGATTAGTATGCATGACAAAACTAAACATCTCGGTTGCATTCGAAGGGATGACAATTTTCATGGTCGTTTTATTTCGTTGGTTTTAGTTTTCTAGAAGGGGTTAGAGTATATGAGAAGTGTAGCTGCTTGGTTCCCTAGTTACCTAAGATGCTTGAATTCTGATTGATGATGTGCTGAGTTGAACTATTCTTTTAGTCTCCTGGTAGTGTAGATTGGGAAGTTGTCAAAATAATTCGCATCACTTAGCTTCATTACTTGGGACAGTCAGCTACAGTGGAGGGATGATCTCTAAGTAATATAACATGGAGTGCTTCTATGTTGTCAATACAAAACTACACATGTCCTGAATCGCTTGTAATTACTCTTAGTAATGGTCAGCATGGGCCATCCTAAATTTTCATTTGCTCTAGTACATGGCATTATTCTTTTAGAGGAGCATGTACATTTTCCAAATAGAAGATCGTATGGATGGCATAAAAAATCCAAAACAACAGTAGTGCATTTGGAAAGCTGAAAAGGGTATGATTATTGTCTAATATGTTTGTTTCCTTGATCTTTTTTATGACCTCTTTTGGCTTTTATGTTTGCCACTTGGGTAACAAACCCTTCAATCTGTGATGCCCTTTTGTGTTGCACAGACAGAGGAAGCTTGTGTGATCTGGATTTTTGTGCTCCAAGCAGCCATCATTAATACTACTATTGATTTCTTCAAATAGACATGTATATATCAATGCCAACTCTCTTTGATCCACTTCATTGCATAATCTATGAATCACCCCAGTTATGACCTCACGAATATGTTAGTGTGTCACACACTGAAACACTGCTATAAGAATGGCTTGTCTTCTTTGCTTGATCTTAGCTACTTGTATTCCTCAAGATTAAACTTAAACCATGAGAGTATGATGGTTATGCTATAAACCTTATGAATTGTGAATAGGTAATTTATTTGACTGTTTGTGAATAGAAAAAATCTTGGAAAACAATGCAGTTATATATGTGGATCGTTGAGGATAGCACAATGGCTTTAATAGCTAAGTGCACCACTTGTGAATTGTGAATAGGTAATTTATTTGACTATTTGTGAATAGAAAAATCGGTGGTCTTCTTCTTTCTTGAAGGTGAGACTAATAACAAATGCTTCTAAGTTCTAACCACGATTCTGATTGCTCATTCCCGACCTCAATCTAATCAAACTAAGTTCAAATTGCTCCTTGTTTAGTACAAATGATTATTTTCCACCGGTGATTTCTGTTTTGTCTAATCTGAACTCTCACCTTGAAGATGTCAACCAACCATCATGCCATAATTATTGATAAGCTATAGTTTTTAAGGACTTTGTCGCTTCTAATTTGCTCCACAAGCCAACTGTAAAAGTTTGACAGTTTGTAGTTTAGGCTTTATCTCACAATGATCCGAGTATGTAAATATTGAGTGCTATTTGATTTTGTTTTCAGCTATGTCATCGCTAGGAACATGACTTGAGTGTCTTAGATTACTTGTCCGATTTTATCTATCGCTTATATGGGAAGTTAGATGCTTATGGTGTAGTTACTTTGCCATTTTCATTCGAGAAGGTATCAACATTTTCTGGCGGATTTGTTCCAACAGAAATCTTGGTTTGAGATGAATCTCTTACATTTAAGGACTTAAGGTAACATATGCACATAGGATTTGAGATTCTTGTTCGGTGATGAAACTTTGTTCGATGTCGATCTGTCCTTTTAGATTGTGGAGACTCATGAAAGTGCTGAGGAGATTGAGACATACCAGCGGTACAAGTACCCTACCATGAGCAAAACACAGGGAGATTTCAAGCTTTCTGTCGTTGAGGGTGAATTCACTGATTCTCAGATTGTTGTGATGCTTGATGACTGTGAGAACGGGACAGGGAAAACTACATTCATCAGAATATTGGTACATCTCTCTCCATCCCTCCTCCCCGCCTCCCTCTCTCTACTACCTTTTTAATCTTGTAAGTCATTGTGAGGGTCTGGTAAATAGTGCAAATATTCGAAGTGACACAAATAAAAACTTTGGCTTCTTGATTTATCTACTATTATGGACACTACGGGCTTGGCATATTGTTATTAAGTCTGTAATAGATTTTCTTTATATAAAAAATGATGATCCATGTTAAGGTTGATATTATATGTACTGGCAATGTCTTGTATTACCTTCTCTCGCCGCCTTTAAAGATTATAGCAACTTCCTAATCCTAATATCGCTCAAAATCCAAACAACTACTCTTGAATCGTAATTGTTTTGGATACTACTATATTAGGCACATGCAGATGTCAAAACCATCAAAATTGTGTCATTTGCAAGATGGATTAATGCATGTTTTGTCATATGCGTGACTTAATTAGTCATGTGTTTCAGAGGAAAGTTGTCTACCAAGAATGCAAATCAAGGCAAATCAATATAGGCAAATGGATTTGACCGTGCTTCTACTACAAATCAATGGGCTATAGGTAAATACAATGTGCTTTTATAGAGCTTTATCTTATCTTATCTTATCTTTTTTTTTTAAAAAAAAAGAAGGGCTTAATCAAGTCACTAATACTTAGTTAAATATGATCTCTTTGATATGAGCTATAGGTAAATACAACGTGCTTTTATAGGGCTTAATCAAGTCACTAATACTTAGTTAAATATAATCTTTTTGTGAACTTGTGACTTGCTAGTTAGTAGTTACACTTGTTTACTTAGCCCCTGTCATGTACTTGCTACTTGCTAGTTAGTAGTTAGTAGTTACTACTACTTGCTTAAATAGCCTATGTTATTGTGTGATATATTTAAATTTATTTGTTAAACTACTAATCTAGTTGCATTTTGGACATGTAGTATTGTTGATTGATCTTTATTCGTGCGATATATATGGTTTATGTTTTCGCGCAATATCCGAATAAGTATTCGTGACCGATACAATCCGTATTCGGCTCGGCATGTATTCGCTCCGTATTTGTGACCGAGACTATCCAGATTCAGATTCAGATCCCGACCTTTGTCGTGTCCGATTCCGAATCCGAGAAAAAATATGGAAAAGGATACGGGATGAGCGATATCCGTCCGTATCCGCTCCGTTTGCACCCCTACTCACGGCTTTGTGCTCTCTAGTTGATCAGCAGCTGAAGAAGACGTCCTAGGGTGCTCCAACCTCTTTGAAGAGGAGGTCTTCAAAGACCTCTCGTGCTAAGGACGTCCTCCACTCGATTGCATGTGGGCATGTTGAATGGCATCCACGTGTTCTTTTGTTTCCGTTGTGAGCTCTTTTGTTGTAGCCCTATGTGGCAGACCTCTGTAAAAAGCTTGGCCATAAGATCTTTTGCTGTTATTACTGTTAATTTGCCTGCTTCATCTATAGTTCGTTGTATGGCTGTGATTACATTGTTGTTGAATTGTGCGGACTAGCGACTGAACGTGGGACTGGTCCAGAATGCACAGTGGGTCCCAAGGATTGCTACAGGGCGTGATGACTTTTTGGCGGTGGCGGCTGGCGCCGGAGTTGCAGGGCGAAGCGGCAATCGAAGCGGAGAGTCGCGTCTGGCGGCGGTCAGTCTTGGCGAGAAGCCGCATCTTGGCGGCGGGGGAGAGCGCGTCTGGCGGCGACGTCTCGCGGCGCGGTGGTGACGGCTACGCGGCCGTGCCGGCTTAAGCGCCGCCCGACGGCAGTGCGTCTTGGTAACCGGGCGGTCGGTATGGCGCGCCTCCATGGCGCGTGTCGGCGGCTTCAGCGGCCTTCATGGCGTATCACGGTGGCCGAGCGGCCTTCATGGCTCATCGGCGGCTTCGAGCGCCGAGAACGGGCGAACACAGCGCGCCTTCATAGCGCGGCGGCTTGGAGGGCGGCATGAGTGCCGTGCGTTAGAACAACAGCTGCGGTATGCGATGGCGCGTGGCTCGAACCAACGCTTGTTGGTCGATGTCTTCGGGCCGCGAAATTTTTTCATGCAATTACTGCTTATGCGATGTAATTCAATGTAGTGCAATCAAAATCAGTTCTTTCGTACAACCACCGATCGGCTTGGCCGGCGAATTTAAGTCGGCTCACGGTAGGTTAGAACAGATTTGTAACTTCAATCTACGGTACAATCGACATCCAATCTTTCATGCAATCTACCGATCGACATTGTGCTGGCGACTTTAAGTCGGCTCGTGGTAGATTAGAGCGGATTTGTACCATATGTTACAATATAGAAAGCCAAATTTGTAGAATTGAAAGTGATCTAAAAAATACGATTCGATCTACGAGCGTCGTGCTGCGACGGTTACCTTTCGATCCGAGTAGATTAGGCCTAGAGGTAGGCCGGAGTCAATCGTGCTGATAACGTGTTGAGGAACCGTCGCTGGCGAGTCCAGTCCGAGCGATTATCTCGTAGACAGACTTAGAATCGTAAGAACAATGCAGGAACACAAGAATAGAATAGTAGATTTAACACAGAGTTATAGGGGGTTTCTTGTTTCTCTTTATTCTTCTATCAATCAATCAATCGTTTACAATAAATATCACCCTTTATTTATAGGCCAGAGACCCTGCTAAGGTTTAGTATAAGAAGTCTATCTAGATCAGGACTGTCTGATCTGAACCCGATTTCTTAACACAAAGAAGGGGCAAGACGGACCCAAATTCCGCCCTTAGCCACAAAGCCTGACTGCTGACCGCTCCAATAATGGTCACAATATCGCAGTCACACGTCTAGAACGCTGGTAGTAGTAGAACGGGGACCGCAGGTGACCCACTTGGACTTTAGCTCGCCGTCAGCACGCCCTGAACCATATGCACGTCCACGTTCTAAAGCACAATGCGAACTTGGCTCCGTACGAATGGCTGTGGATTGTAAAGCGGGGCCGGAGTGAGCTGAACTATCGGCGACGGCACGCCGATCCAAGTAAAGCTGCGAGGATAACAGTAGGTAGTAGGGGCTAATCAAGCACGCGCATTACAATCCACAGCCGCACTGTATGTGTTGGACAGAAAGAGACCCCCAGAAGGGTTGAATAGGCTTTACACAAAAACGATCTCTAAATTTTTTTTGGCCTCAAGACGTTTAAGATTTTTTCACTCTAATAGCTGTGTGAAACTACGAAGATTAGAGATAATCATTCAATAGAACCGGGCAACAAAATGATCAAAACTAGTCGAAATCCCTACTAACTGGTCAGACCGGTGAACAGTGACGGTTAGATCGGGAACAGTACACGGTCATACCGGTGAACAGTATGACCAGACTTATGAACATAAACATTAGCACAGAAACTGAATTTCAACGGGATTTCAAAATCGCAAATTGTTCCAGTTTTTGATCCACAACTCTAAACTTCATGATACTTGAAACATACATTCTCTAGGATGTCAGGAACCTATTTCAATAAAAAAAATCATGAAGATCACAGTCAAACTTTCGATATTTTTCTGTTTGAGTAAAGGTTGCTTTAAAACCAGGCTAAATACGAAAACAGTGATTAAGATGATTTTGTGAGAGGAATCGATCCAATATAGTTAAGTATGGTATCCCATACGTCACAGCACCCTCAATCACAGAAAGAATCAAGTCAAAAGCTCTCAAGAGCAAATCACCTAAAATCACCTCTTTTTCACCAAAACTAGGCAAAATCAAACTTTGATCCAAAAACTTGCTCGTGGGTGGATGATGATCAAAAAGACTTTAGATCATATCCCACACGTCTCAGCAAGCAAAATCATAGCAAAATCTCAAATAAAAACCTAAGAAACACCAAAAATCCTAAATGCATCAAAGAGAGAGAGCAAAAATAAGATAAAACTCATCTTGGAGCAAATCTTGTATGGATTGATTAGAGAGATTGTATGTTTACAGTCACTCCACCATGGAAGACAAAAGCTAAACACTTGAGCACCTAATCAATTCATCTCTCATGAACCCTATCGTCTCCACTTTTCTCTCCTACCCCTAAATCACAAATTAGGGTTTCTAGTCTATAAGGGTTGGGGTGCACAACCAACACCCTCCTCTTTTATCGTGGAGGTTAGCTCTAGAGAGACATCCCAAACGGGCACCTGTTAAGCCAACACACAAATGGGTTTCACTCACGCACGCTTCTCAAAGCGTCATCTTCATCTTCTCTTAACCTGAACCACCTCTTCTTGCGCCGTCTTGGGCCACGGTTTCTTCAATGCCAAGAAGGTGGTTTCGCACACCACCACTTACCACTTTTTCGGTATAAGACAATTTTCCAAAATGTCGCTCTACCGACCTTTGGCGATTCCTTCGCGTCGAAGCATCTCCCATGCTCCGTCATCATCCATGTGTCCCCAATGATTTCCCGCCAAGCCTTTCATGTGTCCGGATCCCACCGAATTATCCTCGCTTGCAACTGTGACCAACTCACTTGGCGTAACACATCTCACTATGACTGCACCTGGTTTCCTTGACCGTTTAGGACATCGGCTCCTCCCTGAGCCTAGTCTGGACCTCAACTCCTCCCTAAGCCTAGTGCCAGTTCACCATACAGCTGCTCATCATGTTCATCACCGGTAGCTCCCGCTCTGGTTCCTTGTCTTCTCTGCTCGTAACCACCCTGCTAGCCTCAGTCATCTTCTAGCACCACCTCAATCGTTCTGGACCTCGGTTCTCCTAACCTAGTCCTGATCTAATCCGTCTCACCATGACCTTGCTCCGGTGTCTTGCAGCCATCACAAACAAACAAATTGTTATGTAGCACCGCAAGATACACACAATTATCAATTCACATAATTGATGAGGCGTGAGCACATACCTTCATAAAGGCCTTTGCTTAAACTTTGACTTCTATGGTTCTTGTCCATCTTGCGCCTTACTTGAGTCCAACCATTTAACCGGCATTCACGACCGTTTTGGACATTGGTTCTCCTAACCAAGTCCCAGTCCTCATCGCCATTGATAATAGTTGACTCTAAGCCATCTACACAAAAAAATAGACCAAACAACTATTTTCGGGTATAAGTACTTCACAACTTGACCCATATTAGGCAAAATATGCATCAAGCAACATATATGTAATGAAACTCTTGAATATGACCTAACCCACAAAGTTCACTGCCGTCCCGACGCGTGAACACTGCTTGGCCGGTCGACTGCTGCTCATGGCTCATGGCTCGCCTGCCACACATTAGCTTGATCGACCGCCCATGTCTGGTCTGACCGCCACTTAGTCCTCTCAGGGACTTAGCCAAAATTATGGCCTAAAGCCTCTCTAGAAAAACTTCACCGCAGTAGTCAGTCCGTAGGGTTGGTCAGATTGCTCATCAGGCTGGTATGATTGTCGGCTCTACAGCCTACCTATGGCCGGTCTGACCACCACCCATGGCCAGTCAGACCCGTCGGCACTAGCCGGTCAGACCGCTACCAAGGCCGATCAGACCGCATATGCTTGACAAGCAGCAAAACTTTGCCGAAAACGAGGGTTTCTCTAAACACGTCGATACTATTATCAATTGTTTAACACGCTAAGATTAGGATCATATCCACGTAATCTCGACAGTATGAGATGACAAAGGAGAGATGAGTTTTTTTTTTGGAAGGTTGGAGAGATGAGTTAGTATTTCAGCGTCACTTTTTTTTGGAAGGTTGGAGAGATGAGTTAGTATTTCAGCGTCACGCCTTCTGAGCCAGTTCGATCGCCAGGCTTCTCATATCAATCTACCAGCTTTTCACGAAACACAAGCTACGCGAGGTACTTCTATGCTCTTTTTTTGGAATAGAATGCATGGTTCTACTTCTTCACTTGATAGAAAAATATCGCGATGGTATTGAAGTCGCTGAAAACGTTGGAAGACTGATCTACCCTAACCCATCTGTAACAACATGTACATCTGAAGTCCCTTAAATGAAGAACATACTCTAGCATGCATCTCTACAATATTTCTCTTGACGCATAGAAACACTGCAACTGTCTCTGCCAACAGCATAATCCGGATATAACAATAGATCTAATAGCCCGGCTATTCCAATGTCATTTTTACCCTGATCAAGCTCCAGTGATAGCAAGAGAACGAACAGTTCTGAAGAAAAAACAAGTTTTTTTTTCCCACTGCATGCATATCTTCCAACATTTTTGTGCATCCACTGCATACTTCCAATGAACTGCTGCTCGCTTCTGTTTTAAGACACAATGAACAACTAGCTCTGCATGCAGCAGCTTTTGCTTAATCAAAAATCACCACCAGGCGAAAACGAATGAAACAAGCCAAATTAAGCTAGCAAGATTGCAAGAATGGAGATCAACTGAGTGAGTTCGCCAACACAAACTCCAGAACGGCAAATCGCAGCACTACACTGCCTCCACGGCTACCCTGCCTGTAGTCTAGTCTAACCTGCAGTGCAGCGATGCAGAATTCAAAAGAAGGCAGTCTCACAAGTCACAAGTCATGAACCGAGTACAAAAGCGACCTGCCAATGACACCAGCTGCACATGCTGGGCACTCGAACACAAACGAAAAGTGTGCCTCAGCCTCACGGAGAGGTTGAGCTCACCTCATCACAGAATCGAACAAGTACTGCGAGAGCAGAGAGCTGCCATTCAAAATGCACCCAAGTGCCGATTCCATGATTCCAAACACGCAACGTCTACGGGATCGAATCCCCTGCAGTAAATGTAGAGGTGTGAACAGTGATCTACCATAGTACTGTAGAAAAACATTATAGCAACAGCGGTTGACACAGCAACAACATTAATGTAGCAGAAAACAGCGTAGCAAAATTACTGTAGCGATTGATCTTGTTCTTTGTTTTTTTATCAAACGGTGGAGATCGCTTCTAATACCAATGCACTGTAGCATCTCTGCATTTACTGATAATAATTCGATACAACGCAGAGGTTCCCATTCCCGCCTACTGACGATAATTCGATACAGCCCTACCATGTGGTCGATCCTCCTCTGCTTTTCTCTCCCCTTCACTGCCTTACTTGCACACGGTGGAAATTTTGCGATGTAGATTTCACAAAACCCCTGTTCCAACCACCAATTATTTGTCAAGTTCGGATTTGCATCCAACCATGCGTGAATATCAAGCTAGTCTCATGATCAGTAGTTAGCTCATACAATACAATTATCAACAAATATCATATCAATACATGCGTATAAGTAAAATAATACTTAACATTACATAGAGTGGTAAATATGCCTTAGGACTAAGTTCTTACCTAACAGATTGATAGGCCAACAAGTTCAGAGAGAAAATAGCAGCGGAAGATAAATAAAAAAGGCTTCCATTATTTGTCACAGTCAATCGACTGGGCTACAACCTATTTATCGCCGTCATCTTCGTTTTCATAGTCGGGCGCATAGAAGTATTCATACACTGGGTCTTCAGCCTCACAATCTAAATCCATATATTTAAGCAACAATGAGTACAAAAGTACTCAGCAAGCTCTCATAACAAATACAAGTGTGTGTGTGTAACCAAAGTGAGTTCCACGAAACTTTCATTAAAATCCACTTTTTATAGCAAAATTTGTGTATATACTTCTTTTATATATGAGAAAGGGTATATAGCAAAAAAGCAACAAAAAAAAAGGGGCTCCAATGAAAAATTTTCAATCAAGTCGTACTGAAGTATACTGAAAGTGATAAAGAAATTTTATACACACACACACGCGCGTATATGTATGCATACATATGTATGTATGTATGTATATATACATGTATATATGTATGTATGTATATGTATACATACATATATATGGTTTACCAAACGAGGAGTTTTATGGTTATTTTAGCACAAAGCAAGTTTAGCTCAAATACTATAATTATTTTTCAAACATACATCTTAACCTTTTTAACTCAAAAGCAAAGTTTCATTTGTTTAAGAATTTTTATCTCGTAATAAGGTTCCATCTATTTGTTCCTATTCATGAGGTTATTTCACCTACAATTATTTATTGGGTTCCATCCACCTACAATTACTCATTAGGTTTCATCCACCTACATTTACGTTAACATGTTCCCATCTCACAAGTTTAATGCACTATACAAGTGTGGCTTTCTGGACCACGCCTATGTCCGGAGGCACGACTATTCGAATAGATTATACACTATACATATATTGTACAACTTTACCCACAAAATACGATCAACTTATAATGTTGGTCATGACACGCTAACTTAGGCGTGCGACGGAGACAGTCATAACGAGACTTTTATAATAACTCGCCAAAATACCACACCATCTAATGGATCGATCTTCGGACGTTTGAACATATTTACTTCGAAGAAACCATCGCTGGGAGAGTAGACATATTGTGACTTTGTACCACCACAACCATCAATGGATGCATACCTAGAGACACGCCCTCCAACAACCTAGGTCCAACAACCCATCCTAGACTACCCACAATATGGCAAGAACAAAACGACTCGGTAAATTATTCAGCCATGTCTACCTATAATAGACTTGTGGTTGCACGATTATCAGTTCAACAGATGCGTCACATGATTTGGTCCTTAATCGACTCAGGCAAGGCAATCCACAAACCATATCTTATGCAATTGATACACCCACCACATACGATTCACTCGCCCAAGTCTCCACCATGCTATAATTACCATTTTCCTGTTTTGAGTAGTAACCCATGCTATCACACTACGATTCACAATATATCCCAAGTTTTGTAATGACAATGTTTTTGTCATATTCAATTCAACCACTGAGCAATGTCTAAGCACAACCATTAGTCATTATGGTTTAACCAAAATAATTTATTAATGTAATAATTAACCTATGGTGAAAGAGTAAAAATGTTATAAACAATCAAGAAGGGGAATAGTAATCATCAACATTTGACATAACTAGGTATCAACCTTTAACATAATATTACATAAAAATATTAAGCACGTCGATAATACTTTAAAGGAAAATAGTTTGCATTCAAAAAGTAGGTTCAACGTGATCAATTGTAATGACTTGCTTTGCCTAACAATAGATATTACTTGATCTTGGTCTTGTCCTAAAGCAGTAGTGAAGTCTTCAGTGACGTTGAAATCAATTTAAGCGCAAAATGACGACTTCGAATAAATGCATATGAACTCAAATAAAATTCAAATGAGCTTCAAAAATTGTGATTTTGGTATTGATGGGAAGATCTTGAATTTCGATTAATTTAGAAATAAAAAATAAATTCATCTTTATTTAAAACAAGGAAGAATGAACTCTCCAAAGTTTGACGACTTTGGACTCGAGAGAAATCCTAGAAAAATCTGACAGTGGGTCCAGTTGGATTTTCATTTCCTTTCCTTTTATTTTTCTAAAGAAAATCCTCTCTAGCTGACAGGTAGGGTCCAACCGGGTTTTAATTTCTTTTGAAATTATTTTTCCTAAGGAAAAGCTTTTGTGGCTGATAGGTGGGCCCACCTGGTTTTTATTTTATCTACTAATTATTTTTATTCGAAAAAACTAGAGAGATTGACAGGTGGGACCGTGGTACACCCTACGGTTCACTAAGCCAGGGGCCCCACAAGTCAGTTGCTTTTGGTCCACGGACTAAGTTTGCTCGAGGGTTTTAAGTGGTAGGGCCACATGTCATACAGACATTACCCCTAACTAACTATAGCTAATTACCAGTTAGCCTAATCACCTGGCCCACACATCACTAGGCTCTACAGTCTTCTTCTCCCTCCCAAAACAGAGGAAAAGTAGAGGCAGACAAGGCCGGGCTCTGTCAAGCTTAGTGTCGGCAGAGCGGATTCCGGCGACCACCCCAAAATGTGTTGCAGGGTCCAAGGTGACTCTAATGGTTGTGGCGGTGCGAAGGGAGATGGACTGAGGCAGCGGCGATGGTACTGTAGGTGGAGTCAACTACACAACAGGGCTTCTAACTACAAACTGGAGCTTGGATTAGATCTACAACCTAATGCGAAGCTAATGGTGCTCTCAGTGCTCCAGGAGAAGCGGCGTGGTGCTACGGCGAGGCTACGCTACGACCAACTAGGCGGTTCATTGACTAACATGTTGGGTTTGCAAGATGAAGAAGCTTATTGGAACATAAGGACTCACCTGGAGATCGAGTGTGGCTATGAGGTTGCTCCAGGCCGACGACGAGGACGAAGAGGCGTTCCAGTGGCTCTAGTGCACGACAAGGAAGAAGAGTGTGCACATTAGAGAGATGGGGTCGAGGCGACCAAGATGCGTGAGACAATGTAGGAAAAACTTACCAGAAAACGCAGAAGAAGGCGACGATAGCTCAAGCGTGCTCCGGCTAGCTTCGTGGACATCGACGACGTTCCGTCCTTTATGTGAGGAAACAAGCATGGGGGAGGCGTGCGTGAGGAATAGGAAGTCAAGGCGGTTCCAGCGTGCGAGAAGACAAAGACAAGGACTCACCCCAATGACCGGAATCGACGGGCAGGCGCCGGCGGCTGGAGTTGGAGAAGAAGGCTTGTGCGGCGAATTTCTTCTCCACCTGAGGTGAAGAAGGAGGGAAAGATGGGGGAAAATGCAAAGGAGAGGATCATGATGGTTTTGAAGCACTCGACTTGGCCTTAAATTGGGAGGAGACAGGGGATGAGGAGGTCGGCTTGGCTCGGGCACGACGCGGTAACTAAGCGGAGCGACGACAACAGGGCTCTGGCGCGGATGGGAGGAGGTTGCGGTGGATACATGCACTCAAGTGCTTCTCTCGTAGATGGGTGTGACGCGGGGAGAGAGAGGGCGAGTGTGAGAGAGCAAGCGGTCGAGCTAGCGCACGGGGAAGAGAAACAATGTTTCTCCCGTGCGCCTGACAAGTGGGGACCATTTGTCATCGAGAGCGAGCGACGCGAGAGAGGGCGAGTAGGTGGTCTGCGACTGTTGGGCTTGTCCTGCTCGGCTTGGGCCGTGAGGGGGGAAAGGAGTGGGGTGACAGACACACTGGGTCCGGTGCACACTGGGGCGTGCCGTCGGGGAAAGGGGAGGGCTATGCTGGTGGGAGAGATGAGGCGAGAGAGAGAGAGAGAGAGAGAGAGAGAGAGAGAGAGTTGATTTAAAGATTTTAGTTTGGATTTTTAGTATTGAATTTGAATTTAAAATTCAAATCCTGAGAAGGTTTAGCACACCAACTAACTTGTACATTTTTATAAGTTCAATTTGATGCAAGAATTTGTTTTAACATTTTAAATTGCACTAAAGTTTTTGAAATCGAGAAATTCATGCAAATTTTAAAAAGGTTCAAATTTGGGCTGTAACATATTCCATGTGAACATGACCTGCCGCTGTAGAGTATTTGCTTCCCTGACACTTTGCTCTACAACATTGTACTGTCATATTGTATTGGAGGAAGACGTCTAACTATTCGTATTAAAGTCCACATGTCTAGCGAACATATTAAAGTTCATACGTACGGCTCCAGGAACCAATTTAAGTTAATCACCGAGCCAAAAAAGAAAGGGAAAATTTTGTTAGCGCCAATAAAAAATGTTCAATATCGATTCTGCCACTGGAAATTAGACCCTTTTGTTTTTGCCACTCTTTTTTTTTGTTTGCGTCATATCGTTTTTGTCACTACCATCAGCCAAGAAGCACCTTGACTGTCAAATTGTATACGAAAAGACTTATTTACCCTTCTTGATGTTCATCTTGTTCTTCATCCCTCCTCTCTTTCTCCCGTCTCTCTCCTCTCTCTCTCTTCACCAACGTCGCCCAACCCTATGCAGCCCATCGTCGCCTGCCTCCGCCTCGCCTCCCCCCACACCTCCCCCCTACAGCGGGCGCCGCTGCACCCCCCTCCTCGGTGGACGGCGCCTGCTCTCCTTCTCCCACCGACGGCCCTCCTCACGGCAGTGGCTGACCGCGCTCCCGTCCGACGTTTGCGATCCCATCGGGGCCATTCCCTCCTCTCCACCCCATCGACCTAGTAAGCTCCTCCGCTTTTGGCTCGCGTCCAAATGTGTTCCAGGACCTCCCCTTCCGTCCACTTTACCCAATTTTGGGTTTCATTAACAGGAACATCGTGCACCGCTGTCATCCTCGCTTTTGACCAAATACCACCGCCACCGTTGTCATCCTTTCTCACGTGAGCTGGGGACCAATTACTCCCTGCTAGAGCACCCTCTAACCTCCCTCTACTTACCCAACTACTTGTTTGAGCTTCCTTCCCCTTCAGCGCCGCCGCACCGTGGAGCTTAACTCGCCGTCCTCGGCCTTCGTCGCCAGGTCGCCTCATAGCCACTCTGCCTCCACCATCCACTTCAGGAACTCCCTTCCCCCTTCAGCGCCGTCGCACCGTGGAGCTCAACTCGCCGTCGTCGGCCTTCGTCGCCAAGTCGCCTCGTAGCCGCTCCGCCTCCACCATGCACTTTGGTAAGTTCCTCTCACACCACTGAAGCTCATACTCACCTTCATTTTGCCTCTTGTCGTCCCCGTCGTTGTCACCCCTATCTCCTCCATCTCTGACCACCATGAACCGCCGCGAGTGTGCCACCGTGCTCCTTGGACCAAGCTGCCACCACCGTTGTACTCTCCTAGGCCCCCTGCAATCCATTTTTGTCCTCTCCGGTCGCCGCCGTCGCCTTTCTCACTGGTGCTCGAGCTCCACCTAAGCCTCCCATGGAACCTCATCTGTTTCTCTCCTTTTGCTATTTTGAACGGGAGGATGAGGTAGACACCCCTAAGTTTTTCTCTCTGTATATGGGTCTGACCAGTGGGCCCGAGTTAATCCTCACCACGATCCCTGCCTCTGGCCTCCGCGCTCGTTGGTAGCATGTTGGGAGTGCACTAACAATGGGGCTTACAAGCTAACAGGGTATTGGACGACTTTTTGAAAAACCTTACAAGGAAATAACGGTCAAACGGTCTATTGTGACATGAAACTAACAAATATTGGCGGCAATGACAAAAACAATACAACACAAAAAATTGAGTGGCAAATACAAAAGGGTCCTATTTTCGGTGGCAGAGCCGATATTGCAATCTTTCGGGTGACAACAGCAAAATGTTCCAAAAAGAAATATCAAAACATTATGAAATTTAGGATGCTGCAATCATCTGGATCGTATGCATCAGCAGAAGTGCAGGCCTAAACAAGAGCATGTCAACCATTGATGGAGTCATGCCACGAACCACATGAAAGAATACACCAGCGAGGAGAACGAGATAATCTATTTTAGAGCATGTACAATGGGCTTACGTCAGCCGTCCATAGTTATTGTCACGTAAGATTTTTTATGACGTGAATGAAAGAGAATGAAGAGAGAGAAATATACTGTCTACAATTTTGTAACAGACTATAGCACAAGAAATAAAAAAAGTACTAAAAGATTATATGTTCTATAAAAATAACTAAAAAACAAAGAATTGTTCTGCATCTCATCATCAGATGAGCCGCCTTTAATACTTATATGTTCTATAAAACAACTAAAAAAAAGCAATTATCTGCATGCAATTTGTATGAGCCGTCTTTAATATTATCTACAGATGATATAAAAAGTTGCTATAGACAATATCTGTCTATACTATTGTATATACCTTAAAGTAGCTATCGCCAACACATGCATGTACCTGGTGCCACAGAAGTAGCATTGATAAGATAGTTGGGGGAGAAGTGGTACCAATCTGATGACGATGGACACTAAAAAATCATTTGGGGGAGCTTGAATGCTCATGATCACCCGCTGGACGCTCGGCCCAGGTACCAAATTTAATTCCCCTATCCTCTTATGTACTGCTCTAGTATGCCGCGCTTAAATGCACGGGCAGTGGCAGCTACATTACAAGAACTAGGAAGCAAACAAGAAGGAACAAATGCAATCGACAGGGAAGAGCGATATGGAGAACAACAAAAGTAACTTGTAACTTCGTAGCACTAAGCTAAAGAACCAAAAGAACAGCGAGAACAAACAGTGGAAGAGACTAACTGCTAATTGGACGTAACCTGGCTTCTACTATTTTCTTCTCATCTTCCTTCGCGTTTTGGCCAATTCACAGCGGTGCTACCTGCTACCAGTTGTTGCTAGCTAGTAGAATTACAGGATTGGCGAGCTACTCGGGTTCCTTTCCCACGGCTTCGCTTGCGCGCCTCGGCCGGCACCGAAAGTCTCGGCGGCGCCGGTGCCAGTCCCGGCCATGCCAACCGCACCGCCCATGGGTTGGATGAATGCGGAGAGGCCCCTGCTTGCTGACGCGCCTGTGGGGCTCATTCCAAGGCCCAGAAAGTCCAATGTGGCTGGCTTGGCACTGAACAGTGACGATTGACCCATCATGAGCTCCGGCAAGCTCACCGGACCGCCGGCCGAGTCGTATGGTAACCCGAGACCGAGCCCGGCGGATAACATTGGGGCTGGACCCGGCTCTAACCGCGGGGGCCATTGCTGCAGTGAACCCTCTGGGATTGACACTTGCATGGCTCCTTGGTGCTGCGGCTGGCCTGACGAAGCCGCCGGCGACGATGACGACATGTCCAGGCCCAACCCACGGAGGAACGAGGAGCTTGATGAGGTAGCGCCCATTTGCGCGGCCTTCTGAAGCAACGCAGTGGCGGACATGTGCGGCGACGGGGACGGCGGTGGCGGCGGAGCGAACTGCTGCCGGTCAGCGGCCGCAGGCGCCGAGAACAACGAGGACGACGCGTCGGTCGCGAGGCACAGCGACGGGGGCTTGGCAGGCATTGCGCGCTCCGGGCGGCCAACGCCGCTGACGAGGGCTGGGTGCTGCGGTGCTTGGGCCACCGAGGACGGTGCAAATATGCTCCCGAGGAGGTTTTGCGACGTCGCCGGGACACTGCTCGTGCTGGTGCTGACATTGGGTACGGTGACCGGACGTTGTGAAGGTACCGGTGGCGGTGGCGGTGGCGCCGGCGGCGTGAACCTAACGGGCTCAGGTGCAGCATTGGTCTCCCGCTCTGCATGCAGCGCCAAGTCTCAGCAAATCCAGAGCAAGATTTACATTAAGACTAGCAAGCTAGATTATTGTTAAGTGCTAAAAGCTCGAGCAATAAAGACAGACGCAGAAAGCAACGAGAGCTAGATATCCATGATGGGATCTTTTCATGTGTTCGTGGGCATACTTTTATCATCTGATTCAAGGTTGCAGAGACAAGAAAGGCACTCCATTGGATTACTACACAAAGGCCCTAGTCAGAAGCACCTTTACTTACATGAGATCCTAAAAGAAATAAAGAACAATCCCCGAAGTCCCAAGATTTATATAATCTCATCTCTTTCGTGGGTAGTTAAGGCATGTGAAAAATAATTGGATTTCGAGATGCGCGCGTGCAAGAACATGTACACTAACACTGCTACCCCCCACCCTAACTCTCGGACAAGGACGCATTTTTTAGCCCTCACAGATCCTGACAAAACCATGGCAGAAACTTCCTCCCATCTCCCCCACAAGGCCACACAATCTTACAAACACCATAACACTCCAAAACAACGCAAGCATCAAGGCATCTAGTACTGCACGTACGCTCGATTTTGACCGTAGTAAGACAAACCCCAAACAAGAAGCTGCCTGTCGCGCAGACACTAGATGAGAGCAGCTAGGAGACGAATGGAATTGGGCTGGCCGTTACCATGCTTGTCCTGTTGAGGCGCGGGCGCCGGAGCAGGCGGCGGCGGCGGCTGTTGTAGTGGCGCCGGTGCGGCTGGTATTGGGGCCTGCGGCGGCGGCGGGCCAGCTGCGGCGGAGCTCCCGTTCTCCTCGGGCGGCGGCGGCGCAGCGCGCGCCTTGGCGCTCTCCTCGGCAAGCGCGTCGCAGAAGGCGCGGTGGGTGATGAAGCTGTCCCTCCTGCGCGCGCGCGCACGACGCAGCATCACTTTGTCAGTCAGCACAATATCGGGTGCTTAAATTAGAAACGGGATTGGAAAAGAATTCGTGGCAAGGACGGACGGACCGGGAGAAGAGGGTGCCGCAGTCGCAGCGGTACTCGCGGGAGCCGCAGGTCTTCGTGTGCGCCTTCCAGTCGGACTGCACGGCGTACTTCTTGGAGCACTTGTCGCACTTCCACTTCTTCTCGCCGTGCTTGCGGCAGAAGTGCTTCTTGATCCCCGTGAGGTCGCCGAGCGCGCGCGACGGGTCGTGGTGCACGCAGCTGGGCTCCGGGCACACGTACACCCGCTTCCGCGCTTCCTTCCCGCTCCGCTGCCGCAGCTTCCACGGCAGGTTGTGCCCCCGCCGGTGCAGCTGCAGGTTCTGGTCCCTCTGGAACCCCTTGTTGCAGATCTCGCACACGAACCGGTTCGTCGCCATCAGCGTCTTGGGCGACAGCGCGATCACCTCCGCGTCAGGATCTGCAACACGACGAAACGCTCGCCATCACAATCGATGATCGCACCAGACACCACAAACCAACACACGCACGCACGCTTCGAGCTTCTTGGTTAACCGCAGCCCACGCCTAGTCAACTAATCACCTGGCATGCCGGGGAGGGCACGCTTCTTCTTCGCGGGCGGGGCGGGCGGCGGCGCCCCGCGGCCGGAAGACGACATGCTGCGGTCGGCCGTCGCGGACGATGTCTCGACCTCCATAACAGAATCTTGCTTTCGCGGAAAGTTCTTCCGGGGCTGGGACTGGGACGACTACTACTACGAACACCACTACTAGCGTCCAAGAAGCAAGGAGCCTCGAGCATAAAAGCGCGCGCCTTTGCAAGGGCGGTGGGACGAAGCGGACGCGGCTACCGAGCTACCGGCATCGGCCACGGCAACCACCGGTCGTGGACGCGACGGGCGAAGGGGGGCGGCTGCTTTGCTGTTTGTTTGGGAAGCCAACTGCGAAGCAGGAAGGGTGGGAGCAGAAGCCGAGTAGTATAAAAGGGAGATAAGAAACGGAGCAAGGGGCGGTGCATTAGTGTGTGTTTGGATGCACGAGTGGAGCTGAACGGCGTGGTTGGGTTAAGTGCATAGGATGATCTTCAATGGAGCGATGCTAGTATTATATTTGATTAATTATATGAGATGATACAACATTTGTTTGGACAGAGGAGAGGCAGAGTTGGTGTGGGCGGCTCGAGCTGCAGAGAGGAAAGGGTGACCCCCAAAAATGGGTCCCTACAGGGAAGAGGAGTCCAGGGGTGACCTCAAAAATGGGTCCCTACGGGGAAGAGGAGTCCAAGGGTGACGGTGGTGTGGCCTGAGGTGGATTGTGGTGGCCGAGCAGTGGCCAGAGCCAGGAGTGGAACGGTGGCGACGGTGCTCAGGTGGGAGAGGGAGGAAAATAGGGCGAGCATGAGTGAAAAGGAGACTAGGGGAGCTCACCCATGTGATTGGTCGGAGGAGAGGAGGACTGAGGAGGGCTAACGATGAGGGCCGGCGGCAGCGCGGTCGACTCACCAGTGCGTTGACGCTATTGGGTAGGGTAGAGGGAGTGGGTGGTGGGGAAGGAAATGGGAGGACGATGAGGTGCTCAAGTGGAGGGGAATCGAAGCAATACTGACCGGACGAAGAATAGCGGTCATGATGGCGATTTTCGGCCGGAAACAAGGAAGACGGTGGTGTCCGCATCCGCTGCTTGGCTTCGTCGTGGTAGTGGACTAGTCGCCGCAGAGAGTTGGGCCCATGAGGCAAGAGGATCTGTTGAGACTACAAAGAGCAGTGAGACCGAGGAAGAGTAAAAAAAGAATGTAACGAGCCGTTTCTATCTTCTTCCTCCTCCCGATCTGCTACACCTCCAAACTCTAGCTCCTTCCCCACTTAAGTTCTCTCGCTTCAGTTCCTCTTCTTCTCTCTATTCCCGCCTAATTGCTTCTCTTCTTAGCTTGTATCCCCAAATCTTGGTATATTGTGTTGGTATTTGATCGATGTGTTCTTGATCCGGTTGCAACGTGGTTTATCAATCGATCGTAATAATTGGTATCGAGCCATCGATTCGTGGGAGTTTTAGCATTTGTGATGGTGTGGGAACGAGTTGGTGATGAGTCGCAACCGCGGCTTGATTTGAGCAAAGGCGAAGTGTTGGAGGAGGAGTCGCCCGCCACTGCTCGATTTAAATGCCGACCACCAGATGCAACCACGGGCGGCGTGCTACGCATCACCGTGAGCCATGTGCTCTATCCGGTGATTTAAGGAGGTGCTACACCGATCCTTGAGGTGTATGGTGTGGAGAAGATGTCGTGTTTGAGAGAGTCAACCACGTGGAGGCCATGGTACAACTCCGATCATGGCAAGAAGCGAAGCAAGCTCGAGATGCCTTCCATGGTAGGTGCATATACGAGGGCTGTTGCTTCCTTGATATCTTGCTGGTGCAGCCGACGCTAGACTCTGCGTCCTCTACGATGGCTCGATGCGACGCGGAAGCCTCCGCGATTGCCCCCGAAGTCATCGTCGCGGGTGCCCGTTCATCACCATCGGACAATGGGCAAGATCATGTCGACACTAGTATTGCGGATTCAGAGGTCCCTGTGGGGGATAATTCCATTAAACAAGCCACTATTGATGTGACGGAGCATGAGGTCATTAGTGGAGATCGGGGATGGGATGTATGTTTCAACGCCAATGAGCACTTTGTGAGAGGGTGCGAGTCGCAAAATCGGCATTCGTGTTGATTATAGTAATGGTGAACAAACCACCGCCATTGCTTTGTGAAATTGGTGGAGCAGAGGTGGTCTGGCCAAGAGCAGGATGCCGAGATTGTTTGTTGACAAATGGAAATGCTTGGTCCTTGTGAAGTCAGCTTTGAAGTGTTCGATGTTCGGGAAAAGAGGGATCAAAGGTGAGGTTTGGAGCATTGAGTTACAACATGGTGCTCGGCGCGCTTGGGAGGAATGGAAGGTTGGACGACACACTCCAATTTTTCAATAGAATGAGTAGGAGCATGACTCGCCAAAGAAGATTGCTTTGTGAATCTGGGAGTTTTAATGTGATGGTGGATGCGCATACTACCGTCTTTGAAAGGTTCCGTGATGCGATTGAGGTATTTGGCAAAATGGGTGAGAAGAGGTGTGCTGTGGATGCACTCTGGTACAATAGTCGATTGATGGCTTGGGAAGAACAAACTTGTTGGGGAGCCGAAGGATCTGCATAAGGGATGGGGAAGCATGATCTTTCCTCTCGTGGTGCAAGGACCACATGAATGACTTAGTAATATCACTGCTCACAAATTTACAAAACGCAAGTTCTGTCTCTCTGACAAATCAAACCTCGGCTTGAAGACAATGCAATGGAGGCTATAGCAAATTATTGTCATGACTTACGCGAGTTGGATCTTAGCGAAGCTTTGGCCTTAGCGATCGGTCTTTGTATGCTCGCACATGGGTGCCTTCATCTTACCAAAGCTTAACATTAGTGGATGTTCCAATTTTAGTGATGTTTGCTTTGACTGCCTCACTAGTCAATGCAAGAACACAAATGCTTGAATCAGCATGCGGGTGTGTAAGGGCGACCGACAGAGCATTGCAGCCATCGCTCAGAATCGTGGCTACCGCAATCTTTAAACCTAGGTTGGTGTGATAGTATCACGCATAAAGGGAGTGACAAGCTTGGCATTAGGATGTCCCGAACTTAGGGTCAGGACTTGTGTGGTTGTGTTAACCCTGATGAATACGCTTATGTCTTGCTCATTGAGTCGGGTTTCAAGGTGCATGCTATTCCACTTGATGGTGATGACGATGCAATTGAGGAAATCTTGGATCCCGATTTTGGGGAGGTCGCTATAGGTCAGGTGGCACCAGTTGATTCAGGGTTAGGTGGATCATATTGCGAGAGGATATGGAAAATGTTCGGGAATCACGCGGTTCAGAGAGAATTGATGTCCGTGGAATAAAGATGATCTTGAAGCTATGTTTAGTCGATGGGTTTGACATGTTCCCCACATTGCTGGTCACTGATGGCTCGTGCATGATAGATCGTCGAATGGGAATCCATGGACATCCATTGGAAATTCAAGCACTGTTCTATTCAGCTCTCTTGTGTGCACGGGAGATGCTTACCCCGGAGGATGGATTGACTGACTTGATCCGTGCCTTAAATAGCAGGCTTATTGCATTCTCTTTTCATATTAGGGAGTATTATTGGATTGACAAGAGAAAGCTAAATGGGATATATCGATACAAAATAGAGGGGTATTCTTATGATGCTGTCAACAAGTTTAACATATATCCTGATCGGAGTCCTCCCTGGCTAGTTGAATGGATCCCTCCTGAAGGGGGCTACTTCATTGGAAACCTGCAGCCCAAGAGCAAAAAGTCCAAGATCAAGGATTGCGGAGATATTTGTCTTACTATATCTCTATCTCAAAATTACCCTGAAGAGACAATGACAGTTGCACATTGTGCTTCAGACGGCCTTGCATCAAATTCAGACAAATCAACTGAACTAAAGAAGGGATCTTTGCCAAGCATGACAGAAGTTTCTGCTCCAGCTCTCTCCAAGCATGACAGAAGTTTGGATATTCTCGAAGAAACACTGTCAACTAGCTCACAACTTCTTGATAAGCAGGATTGTGAAACTAGTGTAAATATGTCTTTTGATGAACTACTAAAAGCCTTTGAGACTCGGCATGAAGGGACAAAATGCCTAAAAATTTGTCGGTGGAGTTCTTCTTGAGCAAGTGTATGTTTGTTGCACCCAAAGGACTTGAATTCACTTCTTTTCTCACCAAGTTCGACTTTTGCAATCACTAACAGAGATGCAAGGAACTCTTGGTCCGAAATTCAACAATGGAGACATGAAAATGATGGTGAGATCTTGAAGAGGGTAGTAAGCTACACAAAAGCTCCCACTAAACTAGTTAAGGCTGTGAAAGCAACGGAGGACACTGCATATCTGAAGGTAGATGGAGAGATGTATGCAGTTTTAGCAGATGTCAGTACTCCTGTAGTTCCTTTTTGGCAATTTGGGGCTAATTGTAGCAAGTATAGGCTCCAGATTGTGAGTTCGACAAGGGCTCATTGCTTCTGACCAAGGGCAGTTGCTTCATCTTCGTATGCTAATGCAGCAGAAGCATGGTGGTGATTGTGTTCAAGTCAGGCTAGGCAGGGATGTTCTACTGATACCTTGGGATACCGGTGGCAATGGTGACTATTCTTTTGTATCGGCCAGGTCAAGCGAATTTCAAGGAGGAGGAATGTCACGAGCCATTTGGCTTGGGCTTCGTCGTGGGCCGTGGACTAGTTGCTGCGAGAGCTGAGCCCATGAGGCAAGAGTGGATCCTGTTGAGACTACAAAGAGCAGGTGAGACCGAGGGAAGAGTAAAAAAAAAGAACAGAACGCTGGCTCTCTATCTTCTTCCTCCTCCCGATCTGCTACACCTCCAAACTCTAGCTCCTTCCCCAGCCTAAGTTCTACTGCTTCCAGTTCCTCTTCTTCTCTCTATTCCCAGTCTAATTGCTTCTCTTCTTAGCTTGTATCCCCAAATACTGGTATATTGTGTTGGTATTTGATCGATGTGTTCTTGATCCGGTTGTGCAACGTGGTTTATCAATCGGGATCGTAACAGGTGGCGTGCAGCGCTCTGCTAGGGGAATCTTGGAATTAATGGAGGGGAAAATGTCTTTAAGTGCCGGAACACGTCATGACGCGGGTAGCTCGGGGAGGAGCGCACTAGGGCGGCCGGAACGACAATGGCGACGCGGTGGCTAGTGCGAGAGCTTGAGCGACGACGCGAACTGAGGTATGCTCGAGGAGAAAGAAAGAAGAAGGGGAGGAATGGGATGGAGGGGAGAGCCAGAGGGAGGGGAAGGAGGCTGGGAGCGGCGGCGTGGTGCGGTCACCGTTGTAGGTGTAGGCGACCAGCCTAGTAGAGAAGCTGAATCGCATGGTTCAATCCTTTTCGTCGAACGAGATGGTATTGCATCTCTGTCAAATATTCTATTCGGTTGAACGCTTGGGTCCTGGATCGATTGGTTCCATTTGGCGAACCAAACACGTGAACTCGTGAACATGCCAATTTTCCAAACTATCAGATACATGACCGCTCTATTTACTCATCCAAATAAATCCTAAGTTAGGGAGGAAAGGGTGGAGTTGGGTGGTTGGGGGGGACGTGAGGTTACCGCGGCGGCGAAGGTGATGTGGAGGGATCACTGTCGTACACGTTGGGCCAGGCTGGGGAGCGGATTGGCATCTGGCTGGTGGAGTCAAGCGGGTCGCCGATCATGGCAGCCGCCTTGTCGTGTAGTGAGGGCGCTAATATTATTTAGATTTTTGTGGGGCTCTTGTTTTGTTTTTCCCTCACAAGTAGAGAGGTTGGTTTGGGCAGGAGGAAAGGCAACAGTAAAGGAGGACACTGTTTACAGGGAAGGATCAAGTAGCTGTCCCTCTCGGCTTTGATTGCGTTGCTTATATTGGAATTCTCAAGTTTCGACTGAAATTTGGGAGTGTTATGTACACAACAATTTATCATCGTACATGCGTACGATGTGGCGGTGAGAGGTGGCGTGGGCGTGTAAGGTGACGAGTAGGCGGAGGCACAGAGGAGGAAGATGGGAGGAGGCGCTCGGGGGCGGGAGGGCGGGGTGGAGGTGTGGCCGGCCGGCCGACCAAGTGGAGACATAGGCAATTGGTTGGAGGCGGTGCGGGCGCACGGCCAGGGTGGTGTGGGCTAGGTGGAGACGCAGGCGGTCGGCTAGGGGGCTAGGGGGGACAAGGGCGGGTAGCCAGGGCGGCATGGGTTAGGCGGAGACGTAAGCGGCCAGCCGGGAGGTAGCGTTGGCGTGTGGCCAGGTCGTACGCGCAATTTCCACTGAAATTTTGCGACTAGGGTATGTAATATCAGCTGAAAGCCAACTTATCATCTAGGTGTCGATGTCGATTTCGTTCGGTGCAAGCGAATAACCTGACTGAAGTTTTCAAACACCCTCTGACTCTCACGCATGTGTCCGTGCTAATGTGCTATATCTGACTGTTGTATTGGATTTACTTGTGTCCGTGCTCTACAAAAGAGCTGCTAGTAGCCAATGCTACGTTTCTTTGCCAATAAAGCGGGCATTTTGTGCAGGGTTTAAAATGTTTTCTATAAAATTATCATTGATTCTTTTTTCCAAATAAGCCCTATTTCTTTTGAACCTGTGGTTCATGCAAGTTTTTTTTTTGAAAGATTAGAGAATGAAAGAAAGACTGGTACCTTGATGCACAGTACGATAGATGGCAAGATTACAATCGTTGCCCCCACAGTAGCATACATGATACATGATCGGGAAAACAGACGGAAGGGGAAACAATGAGGATGAGGATTACATAAGTTGTGGGACAGAATACGTACGTCGTCGGGGGAGGATTGTGAGAGCAAGTGGACCGACACCAATAAATAGGAGCAGCGAAGACATTGCTTACATTCGCGGTATGGATATTTGTTATAAAAATCTTATTTGTTCAAAAAACACTCGCGGTATGGACGGAGGAGCAGCTGTCTGTAGCCTTGGACATCTGAACGCAACGCATCAGATGTTGTTCTATATGGGCCATACGACCATCCAAAAGGATTGCTGCTTGGCTTTGATACAAGCTTGAGTCTAACACATCCATGGCATGAATAATGCCTGGATATTAGCATAGGTCGACAGCATTGCCACATTTTAGCTGAACGAATTTGTGGCGGTGCAAGATCTAAGACAATAGATTTGCCTGTTATATTAATAAAGAAGGGCGGAACGCGAGCCGCAAAATAATAGTTACAAGATTACTAGGCCTTAATTACAGAAGATTGAAAAACTCCAGGCATTGGCCCCCCGCTAAGAACCAAGTTCTTCCCTCCTCCTTGATCTTCGCTAGGAGCTCCACCGGTCTAGTGGCTTTGTTGTTGAAGATTCTAGCATTTCGTTCCTTCCAGATTTCCCAGATAATGAGAATCAGGATCGTGGTCATGGTTTTCCTGAGGGAGCCTTTCTTTTCCGCAACGTTTCACCACCAATCTCCGAAGAATATGCTAGGGGGCCAAAGAGATGGTTGTAAGCTGTCGTTGTCTAGCCAATCCGCCATGTGCTTCCAGATTCTGACGGAGAAGCGACATTGGGTGAAGAGATGTATGGCCGATTCCAGGGTGTGTCTGCACAGGGGGCAAAAGCGCTGGTTAGGCCATCCCTTGGCTTCCAATCTGTCTGAGGTCCAGAGCTTATTTTGGATTGCCAACCACGCAAAGAATTTGCACTTTGGAGGGGCGTGGGTGTTCCAGATTAAAGTTTTGAAATTCGTCGCAATGGACCCCAGGAAGTATAAATTGTAGGCGGATTTTGACGATGTAACGTCCCGTTTGTCCTAGGGTTTCTGCCAGTTTTCAAAACCCAAAAGGAACCATTCGGCTTTATTGATTCGCTCAAGTTTAACTTGGAATTTTGGAAATCTGGAGATTTAACTTGAATTAATCCAACTGCAATTAACATCATCTTGTTTATCTTGAGTGTTGGTGTTCACTGGCTTTTCCTTTATAGACCTCCCTTGTGCTTGGTCTATCCTTTAACCCGGACCTTCCCCGTAGGTCCAAACCTCTTTTGGCTTCTCCTTCGACCTCCCCTTGTGCCTTCTGTTTGGACTTCTTCTAAAGGTCCAGACCTCCCTTCGTGGTTTGGACCTCCCTCCCAGTTTAGACCACCTCTTTGGTTTGATTTTCTCTTGGGTCACGACCACCCTCGAGGCGTTCTAGCTCGGGTATGTGTTTCAAATATCCTTGCATTTTGAAATTCAAATTCGGGATGGATTTCTCCCTTCTGGATTTCTCTTTCTATCGATTGACCTTCTTTCCTTCTCTGTTCATTTGGACCTCTCTTGCGTTCATATGGACCTCCCTTGTGTTCATTTGGACTTCCCTTTGTTCATTTGGACATATCCTTGTTAGATCTTGACCGTCAGGACCTCCCTTTGATTGATCTTGCCTGTCCAGACCTCCCCTCGATTGGACCTCCTCGCTCTTTTGGTCTTTTTGCAAAAACCACCCCCCTTGGGCTGCGACCTCCATTTGAGACCGCGATTTCTTTCTTTGTCGTTTTGCCGTGACCTCCTCCCTGTGGTCTTTTCCCAAAGACCACCTTGGCGGTTGAGACCACCCTTGTTGGTCCCGACCTTCCCTTTGGCCGCGACTATCCCTTTGACCGATCTGTTTACCTGAGTTTGACTGGCCCCACTTGTCGGTCTTACTCACTTTCTCAATTCCCCCGCCACAAAAATCTGGGCGCATTAAATGCGGTCACTTACGTGGTCACTTGCGTGGCACCTTAATCTCCCTCCTTATTCCCTTCCTTCCCAGCAAAGCATGTTTTGACTGTCCTTCACAAATCGGTCGTGACACTTGCCTTGACTCCCACCTACCTTTGACCCGTATGTCTCTAAACCTCTCTACGGCTCTCTCTCTCTCTCTCTCTCTCTCTCTCTCTCTCTCTCTCATCTCTGGCTATAAAAATAGCCTAGGTGAGCCTCCTTTCAGTAATCCTACCCTCTTTGCCTAATTTTCTCTGAGTTTGGAGTTTCAGCAGGGAGCCCTTTGGAGTTGCGCTATCGCCTCCTCGTCGCAAAGGGCCTGTCGGAGCCTCTACGATGTCCATCCTGTCACCCACCAGCTGGTCATCATCCAGCCTCTGGATCAGCTCCTTCTTCTTATCTTTAACTCGTTCTCGGCCTTGGTAAGTTTCTTGGTGTCTATCTTTTTCTTGTTCATGCGACCACATCGCGTGATCGTATCCTTGCTACGACTACATTACGCGGTCGTGTTTCTTTTGCGACCTCGTGAAGTAATCGTGTCTTCCTCAGGACCTTCTCTTCCTTTGGATCTCCTGAAGGCCTCCTTTTGCAAAGACGACCTTCTTGGTCTTTTTGCAAAGACGACTTTCGTGACCTTTTTGCAAAGACCACCTCTTGGTCTTTATTAGTCTTTTTGCAAAGACCAGCATCTCTGGCTTGGATCTCTTTTTCATCAAGAATTCTTGTTTTCTGGTTTTTGGATGAGTTCGTTTAAGTTCTTTTAAAGTCTTTTTAAGTTCTTTTCCGAGAATCGTTTTGTTTATTTGATTCTTTGCGAACATGTAGATCCCGATTTCGTGGAGGAGTACTCGGAACCAGCAGCCACTGCCGAAGCCCCGCCACTCTTCAACGAAGGCAAGTCATAGACCTTTGATCATGTTGAACCCAACGTTTCAAAAATATGTTGTTTTACATTATCATGCATTGCTACTTTTATAAGAAATATTTTGGGCAGTAGCTATATCCCACTTGATATTATGCCTCCTTGGATGACTGTACTCAACATGTTGACATGATTCCCTTGGGCACCTTAGAATGGGCAATTTTAGTTGGTATCGCTTGATATTGCCAACATAGGACCGTATGTTTATGCTTAGCCATTGCTTTAGAACCGTAGGTCTTGAGAATCATGCTTCATCATTAATAATCCTGATTAATTGAGCTATGGAACTGTGGTTGGTGCCACTATTGAGCAACTGTGGTGCTGATTCCGCAGCTGTGATGATTGTGGTGCGATGCCGCTCTTGTTAAAATTTGTTGTGCCAAGACCAGGGTGGTCTTTGGCCAGGTTGAACCTAAGATGTTTTCACACTCGGGCAAGTGATCGAGCAGTAAAGGGGGTGCCATGCGCACACTGGGATGAGGATGTCTTGCCTGAGTGGATTAAGGACTTAACTTTGTGTTCCGTTGAACCGGGTATTACCGTGCAACCACAAGACCATTTTATGGGGATGGTCTGGACCAAATAATTACCAATGAGCTGGCTTGGTTCTGTTGTGGTGGAGCATGCTGATTCGCTGGCGCAAGAGGGGGCACCCAATAACCGGTAGGAGGGATTTACGAAACCTTAGCGGGCAGCTCCGAGTCAATTCAAAGCTTTGTAAAGGCCTTGTCACGCTTTTTAGACTGCTCACCTTCGGAAGTGAGCAAGGGTTCCGACAGGAACCCAACCGCTAGAGAGAGTTCGTGAATTGTGGGTAAAGTTGTACACCTCTGTAGAGTGAAAAATCTATTCGAATAGCCAAGTCCTTGGTCATGGACATTGCCTGGTGAAAATTGTGCAAGGGGTAGATTTTATAAAATGTGTCCCTGGGCTCTTCTGCGAGAGGTCGTGGCTTGCTCTCGAAGAGATCTTGGTCGGCTCCCGAGAGGTCATGGCTGGCTCGAGATGTGGTCCAGGGACTGGTTGTGGCAGCTCTGGAGTTGGTGCTCCAGAGAGGTCGTGGGAGAGGTCCTAGTCGTGGGTGCGACCAGGCCTTCCACGAGTGGTCTTGGAAGTGAGTCGGTGCTCATGACCTCCTTTGAAAGCAAAATGTAGTTATGTAATATTGTTTTAACTTGAGCTTTGCAATCTATTTATGTTTATTTCCTGTTAAATCTTGCTTTCGGCAAACTAACCTTACAGCTCTCCTTAGCCATGCCATTGCATGAATACTATGCGCATAATTGTTCCCTGTGATTTGCTGAGTACATTCAAACGTACTCATGGCTTTAAGCCCTCTGTTTGAGCAGTGGCAGAAGAAGATCAATGGTGTTCAGATCTCTTCGAGGAGGAGTTCTTTGATGATCCAGCCGTCTAGGGACGTCCTCCACTCGACAGCCTGTGGGCTTGCCGGATGGCCTCGCACGTTTGATGGTTCCGTTGTAAAGTTTTGTTGTCAGTTTTTGTAAGCCCTTGGTGGTGACCTCTGTAAGCAACCTTGACCATAAGGTCCTTGTTTAATATAAGTTAATTTGTCTGATTCATCTTGTTTCTTGTCGTGTGGTTGTGGTTACACCTGCGTTGATCTGTGTGAGCTAGCTAGTGATCCTGGGACTAGCTCAAAGCACAGAGGCCGGGAGCTCCGGGAGGTCTTTGAGATCTCCTGGGTGGTCCTGGAGGACCTCCTCTCCGAGTATTCTTGGAGGACCTCCCAGACCTTTGGGTGGTCCTGTCGGACCTCTTGGGAGGTCCTGGGAGATCCCTCCGGGGGAATCCGGGAGGGTCCTAACAGACGAGTAGGATCCTATCAGGGTAGGCTTCCACGATATGTCGTCTGGGTTGGCTTGTGACTGGTGTATTCGGTTGATTCTGATCCAAAGTTCCACGAATTGTTGAATGTGTTGGATTGTCAAACCCTATAGAAGGTTTAAATCATATATCCATCGTCCATTTTGTAGCGCCGAGGCCACGTTTCGGTTTTTCCTTTTTGAAATTTCGAAGATCTTAGGGGCTAGGTCTTTGGGTGCTTCTTCATCCAGCCAGACTGAGTACCAAAAAATTTATCGTCTGGCCATCGCCGAGGGATATTCTAGTTGCCGCCGAAAAGATGCTTCGGTCCATTTCGTCGCAAGGGATTTCCATACCTACCCAAGGTTTGGATTGGTCCTTCTAGTTTTGCCACATCCATCGCAGTCTAAGTGCCGAGGAGAATTGCGGCAGGCTAAGAATGCCAAGGTCGCCCAACTGGGTTGGGCGACACACTTTGGCCCAATTAATTTTACTCTTTCCGTTTGTGCCGTTGACGTGGCCAGCCCACAAGAATCATCTCCTGATTCGGTCCATGGCGTGAAGGACCGTCTTGGGAGTTTTGAAGACCGTGAGGTAATAAATCGGGATCGAGGTTAGGACGGATTTGACCGTAGTGGCCCGTCCGTGAGGGACGATGAAGCGGCCTTGCTGCCGACCGCCACCGCCCCTACTTTGTCCAGAAGCGGCTAGTAATCCACCCTGCGAAGTCTTTTGTAGGTGAGCGGTAATCTGAGATATTTGATCGGAAAGGTCGATCGGATTGCCAGGAAGTCTTGATGTAGCATGTCTTGGCAAGAAAAATAGTCACTTCTGTATATTTTTAATCCAAATGGCCGCAATTTATACCGACCTAAGGAAGATTCCTTTTTTTTTGCGAGTGTTGCACAAACTATGCTTTGCACGGTTTTAACATAGAGCTATGTACTTTGCATCCACCAAAAAGTTGAGCTCAGGAAAAGGATATTTCAGTTGTAAAATTGGATACAACATCATCTGAAGAAAATTGTAAACAGAAACAAACAAATAGCTTCCAGCCATTTTTTGGCAATAAGAAAAGCTGTGCAATGTCATACAGAAAGTCTCTGTTTGGGAGAGCTGTATCTTTTGTCATAAGCTCATTTTTGGCTTTCCAGCTGAAAAACAGATGTAGCCGATGATTGTAGCTTTTCCTGAAATGTCGTTTGATAGTCCAGCTTTTTATTGGGCTGGATGGCTGCTTTAGCTTTGGAAGAAGGATGAAATGCCCTTGAGAGTTCTGAAGACATGTTTGTTTGCTGATTTAGCATAAATATTGTTGTTTTTATTCTTTTTGCGGGAATGTTGATTAAACAACTTAATTTTACTAAGTTATGAACAATTGAGGAACTTTTTGCAACATCAAAAATCACGTGTAGAAGGTAGAATACACATTTCTCCACCAAGGAGGATATCCAACTACTCTACCCGCCTTCCGTTTTGCCTAGAGATTCAGACCCTATAACAAAAAAAAACCATAAGAAATCGCAAGAAAAATGAACTTACACATCTCCTGTTCGGATTTTTGGGTTCATATCCTTCTTATTCAACCCACACTTTTTTGTAGTTTATGTTGAGATCATGTTCATGTTCAAGTTGTTTTTTTTGTATTTATAACAAACAAATTTTAAATATTCTGATGCAAGAAAAAAAAAGTGTGATTAACTAAACAGGAACACCAACACCAACATGATCATGAACACAAGGCGCGTCAGTGGATCAGCGGTAGGAGGTGGCGACGCATATTCGGCCGGGGGGAGGAGGCGGTGGCGTCGTGTGGCTCAGGAAGGAGGAGGCGGTGCAGATCTAGGCTTAGCGTGGCGGCGCGCCAGGATCTTGGGCGGCGACGGCGCAGTTTGACTTGGGGGTGGCGACGTCTACGCTACCAGGGGCTTGAGGCATCGGGGGATAGGAATGAATGGGGGTACGGGTGGGGAAGGGGATGGAACTGGTTGGGTATTTAAGTAATGGCATTGGTGGGTAATTTTCTTGAAGTTTGAAGGGCAAATAGGTATATCCCTTCCACAATAAGTCCGAAAAGCCAGTAAGGAGATGCTTCAGCTTTTAGCTGTGCTTTGACTTGACTTACTCGATAAGCTGGTGAGAAACTAGCCTTGAGGCTTCCAACTTTTTTGAAGCAGAAGCTGGATTAAATCTGCCCCTAGACAGGGCCAAAGACTACGGCTTTTCTTCGGACTGCAAAGCACCAACATACATAGTACTTAGGCACAAAAAACAAAAAAAACATAGTATATTATATGCCTGATTTTGCAAAAAAAAAAAAGAAGAAGACTATAGGATGGTGTGATGTTAGCAACTATGGAACAAAAACATTGTGAAGTTTTATGTAACAAGTGAAGATAACAAATACTTTAAGCATATCCAATAGCAGTATTACTGTCACACAATAAACACATATTACATAAAAGCCTTTTAAACAAAATGCCGGTCCTCCAATTGAGAAAATTGCTTCTTAAACTGTGATAACTGTAGAAATAGAATATGAGAAAAGAGGAAGAAGAGAAACAAAAAATAAGGAGAAAGAAATAGAACAGATAATATGTGATCCAGACCGTGGCATTTTACTTCTATGGTATTTGACGAAGCTGAAATGCATCTGGGAAGGAAGAAACCGCCTAGTCTCATGCATAAATCTTTCATCTCCTTGGTTGACCAGTTTGTGTTAAAAAAAATACTTGTATCTAGCATTCTCTAGAAAGCAAAGAAATCATTCCTTTTCATCAATTATTGTCATTTGAGTAAGGAAAAGTCTATTTTACAACCCTGAACTTTTCAAAAAGTCCGAAAACAACCTTGAAGTCGAAAACCAGACAGTAGAGGACCTCAAAGTTTACAAACCGGACAAAATCCCCCTGCGCCAATTTCACCTTGGTTTAGGGCCGACGTGGATGTCCACCTGGCCCCGGTGCTGACGAGGCCAAGTGTATAACACGCGGGGCATGACCCAACTTGTTTTTTTTCCTCTGTTTCATTCCCAAGTCCCTCGCTTTCCTCTGCACTATGCTCTGGTGGCAGCACAGGCAGGGATACGGCGACTAGCGTTGTGTAGATGATGAAGACGGGTGATTTGAGGGGGTTAATGGTTCAATAGCGCAAGGCCATTGCGGAAAGGGAAATCCCTGTCATCCAGAGAAACCCTAGATACAAAAATTGCATCAACCCACTTGATTATGAGCCAGCTGTCTATTGCAATTGTGGGCAGAAGGCAGCTAGATGGATCTCCAGGAGTGACGCGAACCCTGGAAGGAGGTACTTGACCTGTGCGAAGGCTTGTGTGAGTGGAATTCATCCTCTTTTGTGGTCGATGAAGTGTGTTATTGTCTAGTCTGTTTGCCTTCTTCTCAATTTGGGGCATGTGCATGTGTTTGTGTTTGTGTAGGTTGGGGGTTGTAATTTTTTGGAGATGGTATGATTTGAAAGCAAGTGATTTTGTTAACCATAATTTGTTGGATTTGCACGACTGTGAACGGTTTTGAGGAAGGAGAACCAGGAACTAAAGGTCTCATCTAGCGATGAACAGACCAAGCTCGGTGTGTGACGAGGATTAAAATCTCTATGTATTACTTTAATACATAATAAAATACCATATGTCTTCATGGTCGTAACCCCTAAGGCTAACGACCCCTGTAGTCGTAAGGATTCTAGAGGTTACATAATGGGTACCTTGGTCGGATGAGGTCATGTACCCAGTCCCCGACCAGATGATTGCTCGTAGAAGCAATGAACTGGTATCCGAATCTAACTCCAAGTAAATTCCTTACCGTGTGATGAATAGAACACATGTCATATTTGCTCTATACCACACGACGTTTCATGGTTCTAAGACACTGACAACAACCACCATATGGTTGAAGTGTCTCACAGACATTCAACTGCCGAACGATTGATGTTTCATCAACCGACGACTCACTCCGACCAGTCGCGTCACTTCCAACAGGCACCTTCTCCAGGAACAACTGCCACATCTTTGATGGTTATTTAAAGATGGAGCACGGAGGAACGAAAAAGAAGAGACTGCATCAGATTGAAGCACGGCAATCGGCATTAGGTTGATGTTTCAAGTCTGATTCAGCAGCATAGCAAGCATTACGCTTAGTGTAATTAGGATTAGTCCACTGCCTTGTCGAGGACACCCTCTATAATAGTCAATTCATAGCAATAAAGAGCAATCTCATTCTCTCCCAAGAACCCTTTGCCATTTTTCTCTATTTATTTCGTAAGATCGGCGACTCGATCGTCGACAGCTGACGCCGTCTGTGAGAAAGAAGGTGTTGAGTTCATGAAGATTACTTTGCTCAAGCATTCCTCATCCACTTTCTTTGCCCTATCATCGCTCATGCGAACATGGCAGGGACTTGGGATGAGAAAAATTGGTTCGACCTGGCGGACTACTCCAACCTTGACATGGACGCATGCATCCGCACCATGGTAGAAAACAGGGTGTCATCATCCCCCTCCTCCGCCGGCTCGCCAGCTGTAGAGATAGGTGAAATCGACCAGATGGATGAGGATACACCGCCACCAATAATGACGCTCTCAGAGGAACCGCTCATTCCGATCAGTTCAGAACGTCCGAACGCCTCTGCAAGCGCGGTCGATCCGACCGGCAAAAGTGGCATTGGAAGCCCAGCACTGCAATCAGAGAGTCCATGTACTCTCAATAGTGTCATGGGAGACCAATATTCGCCAACGGCTGCTACATATTCCGGGGGCCAACTGACATCTGGTAAGAGTATCAGTGAAGTTATCACCGATCGTGAGCCAAGTGGTCGTTGTGAAACTTAACATACGATCCGCCATTCGTCGGATCAGGATGAGTCCACCACAAAGTCCACCAGAGGCGGTAATCTCTGACTGCTCCCCGTCATGGAGGCTCCTTTCAGAAGCACTAGAAGGCTCTCCCTTAGTTACGACATGAGTTCATCGGAAGATCACTGTTGGCGCCACGAAGTTAACACAATCGAAGATACCAATCCAGATGCTATGCACGATCCTCTACGGGTTAACTCACCACCACTTGCTGGTTGAAATGGTACGGACACTCAAGCACCAACTACCGGAGGCAACCGAGCTGATGGACGTGCATCGGTTAATTCACCTGTTCCTACCCCACCGCAAATAAGGAATCAGGTAGGACCGACCGGTAGGTCGAGGGAAAACTCAACACATCGAATGCCCACTTCAAGCGGGAATCTTCCACGACCTTCGGTAACGATACAAAACCTGCAACGAGTTTGTGATATTCTAAATAATCCAAACCTTGCTTTAGCAGGAACTCTAGATTATGTTCAGCTTGCAGGCCACGTGTTGGAGATCCTCAAACAAACCATGCAGCGTACAGAAATGTACCGGGAGTAAAGGAATTCACAAAGTCACATGATGGTGTCGTCCCAGTGCTCCTCTCTCAGTAGGAGATAACATGGTCAAGCAGATGATCGATCAACACCAAGACCCCCTCATAGATTCCGACCAGGGAATCACGAGGGAAGACGGCTCTTTACAGTAGCCACTCCTCCTCGTCAAGAGAAACGACCACTTGATTCGAGCGATCTCAGGCATCATCTGAACCAATCAGGTGGTCAAATACGTTATCATAACGTCCATGACCGGGTTAGGATATCGGATCCTAGATATGCAAATCTGAGGAACCGATCCTCGACCGACTATAATCCGACTCCTTTTCAGAGAAGGCGCCACAACTCCATTACGGGCTACCGAGCGTTTTCGGCAGGTCTCTAAGCTGTTCATTGGTCGGACAGGTTCCAACCAGCCAACACAGAGAAGTTCATTGGGACTCAAAACCCATTAGAATTTTTTCAAATTTATTCTACCGCCGTCAAGACCGCTGGTGGTAATGACAACGTGATGGCAAATTAGTTGCCCATGGTCCTTGAAGGGTCTGCCCGAGCGTGGTTGCTTAACCTACCGGTCGGATCTATCTATACTTGGGAGCAGCTTTGTGATACTCTGATTGCCAACTTTCAAGAGACGTATGACCGTCCCGGGAAGGAGGATGATCTTCATCGGATGAAGGAGAAATCCAATGAAACTCTTTAACAATATATAAAGAGATTCAGTCAGATTCAAAACTATATTCTAGAGATCGCAGAGTCTTCTGTCATCCAGGCTTTTAAAGCAGGGCTCAGGAATCACCGGTTTACGGAGGATAGTGCAATAAATCCTCCACGAATGACTGTCGAACTTTTCGACATGGCAGACAAATATGCAGCCGCTAGTGAAGTGGTCGAATGGTATGAAGCTGTCGATCGAAAAGATAAAAATACCCAGTTAGGTCTGGAGAAGCAAAAGAAGAAAAACAAAAAGTCTCTCAAGAACAAAAAAAAATTGCAAGCCCGACAACAAAGAAATCCTTGCGTTTCCAGAAAAATTTACTAAGGGCAAAAAAGATTTCACTGGTCGGAACAAAGCTAAGGCTCCGACCAGTGACTTCAAGAAAAGTAAGAAGTGGTGTCCACTTCACCAGGCAGCGGGGCATGATAGTAAAGGCTGTCTTTTTTAGTGACCGTCATGTAGAACCTACTTTTCTTCCATGACGGCCACGGAGACTTTGAGTACATATGAATGTACTCATCAGCCTTTCCATCGTGGAGGCACAAGGTGCACTCTCCAGGCACCCCAGTCGTCTTCCCCGACTTCGTCATCCTGTAGTAGTACTTAAAGAGCTCCAAATCTACGGTAATTCCCAAGTACACTTCACAGAGATAGACGAAGATGCTGAGGTTGGCGATGGCATTGGGTGCGAGGTTCACCAATTCGACTCCATAGTGCTCCAAGATCTTGGGAAGGAAAGAGTGAACTGGTAACCTGAATCCACATTCAATATATGCGAGAAAAACAGGGATTTCCCCATCTTCGTTGCTCGAAGAATGCTCTCCGGCCGCTGATCTCCAAGAAATCAAATCCTTGTCGGGAAGCAACCCAACCTTCTCCAGGCTCTCAAGTTTCTTCTCGCTCAAATCATAAACCGATCTGTTGGTGATAGAGTCCGACATGGTTGGGTTTTGGATGAAGGAAGAAAGGAGGTCGTAGAAGGTTGTTGACAAGAGGAGATCGCAGACAATTTTCCGCTCAGGAGAAGAAAAGGGAAAGCAGGAGGAGTAAAAACCCTAAAGCCATGCGCCGAAGGAATTTTATAGCTGTAATTTCTTTAACTGCACCAGGGAGTTACCTAAAGTCTAATGGACACAAACCAGAGTCCAACGGACAGAAAAACCCTTCGGGTCCCAAGGAAGTTTCTCAACTTTAAAGTGAATACAGACCATCTCGTATATCACAGGATTAAATGAGGGTCTGTCCGAGACGACTTCATCGGAAAGGAACTGTTCACACGACCAATTCATTTAAAGTTCGGGGGCTAGATGATGAGGATTAAAATATCTATGTATTACTTTAATACATAATAAAACACCAGATGTCTTCATGGTCGTAACCCGTAAGGCTAACGATCCTTGTGGTCATAAGGATTCCAGAGGTTACATAATGGGTACCCTGGTCGGATGAGGTCCAGTACCCAGTCCTCGACCAGATGATTGCTTGTAGAAGCAATGAACTAGCATCCGGATATAACTCCAAGTATATTTCTTACCATGTGATAAATAGAACACATGTCATATTTGCTCCATACCATACGACGTTTCATGGTTCTAAGACATTGACAACAACCACCATACGGTTGAAGTGTCTCACAGACATTCAACCGCCGAACGATTGATGTTTCATCAACCGACGACTAACTCCGATCAGTCGCGTCACTTCCAACAGGCACCTTCCCCAAGAACAACTGTCACCTCTTCGACGGTTATTTAAAGATGGAGCACGAAGGAACGACAAAGAAGAGAATGCATCATATTGAAGCACGGCAATCGGCATTAGGTTGATGTTTCAAGTCTAATTAGCAGCATAGCAAGCATTATACTTAGTGTAATTAGGATTAGCCCACTGCCTTGTCGAGGGCACCCCTTGTAATAGCCAGTTCATAGCAATAAAGAGCACTCTCATTCTCTCCCATGAACTCTTTGCCATTTTTCTCTATTTATTTTGTAAGATCGATGACTCGATTGTCGACAGTGTGTTTGTGGCTATTGTAATACCCTGACTTATTTTGAGAGAGAGAGAGGAAGAGGGCAATTTAATTAGGGAAATAATTTAAAGGTTTTAAAGGGCATTTTTGCATTTTTTGGAACTCATGCCTTGGGTTACCAGCCTGCAGCCTTGGCCCAATGGGAAACTGGCCTAGGAAGGGGGAAGGGCAGCCAAACCCTAACCCATCCCCTCCTTGCGCCACTTCCTCCCTCCCTCATTTTCTAGCTGCCACCCTCCCCCCCGCTTTTCGGTCGCCCCCTCTTACGTGGTCTTCATCAATTCATCGATCGGGGCATCAAACGCCATCTGATCATACTCAAACTTGGTCAGTATGTTCTTGACTTGCTGCTCTTTGATTTGCACGGTTGGATTGATGATTTGTTGAGAGGAGCACCTGTTTTCAGAGGGGTTTTGTCAGCTTGGACTACTGCAATTTTAGTTCAAAGCAGTTGTGGTAGATCATCTGTTTGAGTGGTGAAACAATCTCGGATTGAGCAAATTCTTTTTACAGATTGTAGAGAACTCGTGTAAATACATTCCTACCAATTTTCATGCAATCATTAGCTGTGGTTTGTGAGATATGAGTTAACAACCGAAGGGGACAGAACTATAGTTTTGGGTAGCAGATCGGTTTTGTTCTGATCGTTTTGCGCTGTAGTTTTGGGTCCTATAATGGCGCAATTTGGTCTATCCACATATTAGATAATTGTGAATAATTTCATTAGATTTCCATAGAATCTTGGTTCACCTTGTTTGGATAAGTAGATCTCGAGATATGATTTTTACAACACTGTTGTCCAGAATGTCTGTCAGAGTCTAGCAGCTGTAGTAATTCGTATATTAAAAATAGTTACTGGTCAAATTAGAAAACCTGACCAACTAGAGAATTGTAGATAATACTTTAATGTTTCCAGAAAGTCCAAGCTTTCACTTTTTGGACAATCAAAAGGGAACATATGAATTTTGTATGGTGATTATTCTGTTTTGGGACAGAACGGTGTTCAGGGAGGAACGACGTTTTGGGTTGCGCTTAGGAGTGTTGATAGTTATTTTATTTTTTGTAATTTTGTATGTTCTTGGATGGTTTCCTTAGTATTTTTATGATATACTTAGGTGGCGGTGTGAATCAGGGGGAAATGCCTTCTTCTCGTCGTCACCCATCACGGTTGAGGCGAGTACATTTTAGAGTAATAGTGGATGTTTTTTTTTTGACTCAAAACAGGAGGGGATTGACCCCTACTGTATATATATATTAAAAGATAAAAATATGTACAAGGAGAGACAAAGAAAGTACAAGGAAGAAAAACAAAAAGAGCTAGCTAAGCTTTAACCAAAATCTCGCAACCAAGTGGCAAAGACCGAACGAAGAGAAGGCTTGACCCTATGGATAACTATGGTAAAGACTTCTCTAAACTCCCTCTTCCAGGCTAACAGCAACACGGCTCCATTATTAAAAATGGCCTTATTCCTAATAATCCAGATAGACCAACAGGTAGTAATGACTATCTCCTTGAAGCACTTGCTAGCAAAGGTATTCTTGCCGACTTGAATGAGATCAAGAACTGGAAGAGACACACCTCAATGAAAACCAATAAATCTCAAACACCATTGGCAGAAAGAACAGCTAAAGAAAAGGTGCTTTACTGTCTCCAAATGCTGCCCAGAACAAAGAATACATTCATAACTCTCAAGAGAGAAGTTCTTGCACTGTAAGAGAGCTCTAGTATTAAGCCTGTCCCGCAAGAGAAGCCAAAAAAAGAATTTTTGCTTACTCAAGCAATGTGACTTCCAAAGCCAAATAAAAGGCAGAGGTGTGGGATTGTGACCCAACAGTTGAGCATAAACTTGGTGAGGAGAGAAGACAGATGACCCCCAAATATAAAAACACTCATCTGAATGCTCTGGAGGCAGAACCAAAGAACTAATTGAATCGTAGAGACACTGAAATTGCATCAAGGCCGTTGGAGAGAGTGGTAGCTGGAAGTGTCTCAAAAAATCCATGTTGTCCAAGAACTGCTCCACTGTAATATCATGGTTCTTTGCAAAGGAAAACAAATGAGGCCAATTGAATGTTGGATAACCAAGATCCCACAAATCTTTCCAGAAAATACAAGAGTGTCCATCCAAGACAATACATCTTGAGAAGCCCATGAATTCTGTCACCAGATGCAACATATCTCTCCACCAAAAGGAGCCACATAGTCTGTTCGTCCTTAAATCCAATCGGTTAGGGTAGAGAGCTTTCCAGGTTAAGTGAACCCAAGGAACATGAACTTTGTTAAAGAACTTATGAAGGTGCTTCATCAACATGGCCTTGTTTTGTAATCTAAGATTTAGAATCCCAAGCCCACCTTGATGTTTCGGTCTACAAACATGTTTCCAGGCCACTAAATAGCCACCTTTCCTGTTGATATCCGATCCATGCCACAATGCATGTATTCTTAACTTATCAATATGTTTGATTACTTTGGCTGGAAGTTTTAAGGTTGCCATATGATAGACTGCTTGGGATGAAAAAACTGAATTGACCAAGACTAGCCGCCCCCCCATAAGATAGAAAAGAAGACAACCCTGAAAGTCGTCAACTAATTCTATCAATTCATGGCATAAAATTCTCAAATTAGGTTTCCACAGACCAAGAGGTAGTCCCAAATATGTAAAAGGTGTTGTCCCAACCTAGCATCCAAAGGTGTTCGCCAAAAGATTCATTTTTGATGCCTCCACATTGACTGGGATCAAAGCGGATTTATGGAAGTTCATCGATAAGCCTGTAGAGTCAGCAAAAGCACGGAGAAGCCCTTTTAAATTAAAGAGTTGCAGAGCATCTGCAGGCATAAACGAGAGTGTATCATGGGCATATTGAACGATAGGGAAATCTTGATCAAAGTCCGAAGCCAAAGGACATTCCAATAAACCCCTGCGAGCAACTTCGTTAATAATCGATTGAAGAAGATCAGCCTCCAAAACAAACAGAAGCGGCGAAAGAGGATCCCCTTGCCGTACACCACGTCTATAGTGAAAAACTTTTCCTGGAACCCCATTTAACAACACCGAAGAGGTACCAGAGCACAATATTTGTCAAATCCACTGTTGCCATTTGTCACTGAAGCCTTTGTGTTTGAGCATAGCCAGAATAACATGATGCTCCACCTTGTCAAACACCTTCTCAAAATCCAATTTGACAATTACAATCTCTCTCTTTGATTGATGGCAAAGATGAAGATATTGAAAGGCCCAAGCCAAGCAATATTGAATAGTTCTCCTTTTAATAAAACCATATTTGTTCTTATGAACTATCTTAATGATAACAGATTGGAGCCGGTTGGCCACAAGCTTTGTTAATAATTTGAGTGAGCTATTCAGCAGAGAGATAGGCCAGAAATCATTCACCGTTTCAGGGTTTAACTTTTTTGGAATCAAAGTAATAAGAGATGAATTAATACTCTGAATATCCAACTAGTTCTCACAGAACTCATTGCACAGATGATAAAAGTCTTTAGCAATGAGGTGCCAGCAATGTTTCATAAAGAGTCCATTGAATCCATCAGGACTAGGAGCTTGATACGGCTTCATACCTTTCACTACCTGATCAATTTCCTCAGGAGAGAATAATCGGTCTAAGTTGGCAAGAATACCTGAATCCATCGGGGAAACCAATGCCTCCAGATTAAAATAAATATCCTCACCTCAGATACCCCCAACCGAGCTTTAAAAGGGGTCCAAAGAATCCCCGCCTTTTGTGCATGATCCGAGATACATGAATCGTCATCCAGGTATAAATGCGCAATATGGTTTCTTCTGAAGGTCGATGAAGCAATGGATTGAAAAAACTTTGATTTTTCATCTCCAAATTGTACCTATCTAATAGTAGCTCGTTGCTTCCAATAGATTCATTTGGCCTTTAACAGCTTCATCAAATGTGCCTTGAGGATGCGGTTGAAGTTTCTTTCCACCAGACAAAGTGGTCTCTGATCCTCCAGACCATCCAACAGAGCCAATACCCAGCTATAATTACTGATGAGTTGAGACAAGTTGCAGAGATGTTTGCTCCAGAATTTTAAGCCACGTCTTAAATCCTTGAATTTGTAAGAGATTGCTTGAGCTGCATTGTGCTGCTGATAGGGCAAATTCCAGAGAGACGAAACTGTGGGTAGAAAGCTATCAAAATCAACCCAAAATTTCTCAAAGCGAAAAACTACAGCTTTCGGTATGGATGAGGCAATCTGAACTGAGTAAGGTGTATGGTCTGAAGCAAGCCTTAACAAAGGAATGACCAAAGTATTTGGGAAAGAGATCGACCAATCTGCTGATGTGAAAACCCAATCCAGTTTTTGAAGCAGAGCATCTTCCTGCATATTACTCCAAGAATAGTTTCTACCTTTTAAAGGTAATTCAATCAAACCTAAGCGCTAGATAACCTCATTAAAACGCAACATCTCATTAGAATCCCTCCTGGTTTATTTCTATTCTCTGGACTGAGCATCAAGTTGAAATCCCCTACTAATAGACAAAGATCGTATCCTGAGAATTAAAGGCTAAGAAGCCAGGCTAGAAACTCATCTTTGCCAACCGGAGTACAAGGGCCATACACATTTGTGAGAAACCAACTTTGCGCATTCATGGAGGAAGTGAGTTTAACCGTCAAAGAGAAGTTATTCTGATGTATCACAGACCCATCAAAAAATAGCGCCATTCCATGCCGTAAGGAGACCACCAGAAGAGCTAATTGCAGGAACAAAGCCGAATTTGTTAAAACGCTGGTGAGCAAAGTTGCGAAGGAAAGGGCTATCAAAATCCGACTTCTTTGTTTCTTGGAAGCATAAAACAGAGCAAGAGCTTTCGTCAATTTTAGCCCTAAAAGCACTCCATTTTCCTAGAGAATTAACTCCTCTGACATTCCATGAAAGAACATTCCAATTTCTAAAGGAACTCATAAGACTGATAGCAAATAACAGAAACAAACTAGTTGCTCTAGGCAGACCAGTACAATAACCTCAAGTAACTGGGACATAGTCTTATAGGTAGGAGTAAACAGAACACCCTTAATTAAACCAAAAGAAGTAGCTAAGAGATGCATCCAACCACCAGAGCCATAATCCGACAAACGAGACTGCCAGTGACCCCTAACCAAGAAGTCAACAGGCAGTCTAGATAAGCAAAAGGACAAGCTAAACATTAGTAACTAATCATCATCAGACTCTAGGAGAGCCTGCGCAGACACTTCATAAGGAGATGTCTGACAAAAGTCCACCCCAATGGTCTGTGTAATGCCAACCGACAAGAAAGGAGGAGCCGCTGCACACTGGGACCGCTTTCGACCTTCAAAAAGAGGCGCCAAAAGATCAGTGCTTGGCTTGTCCTTAAAGTCTTGCTTAGCCGCATTCAGTTTGGAGCTTCGCCTGAGTAAACTAGTGTCCAAAGGCACCACAATCTTCTTGCGACGCTTCTTTAAAGAAGTCTAAACCGGTCTCGACACTTCCACAACCTCATCATCTTCCAGCTCTAGCAAAGAACAAACCACATTGGTCACTTTCGGCCTAGTGATCACAGAAACAAAAAACTTCTTTTGGCAAAGATCACCTTCCACGGCCACAGCATGCCAATGACAAGCGATCACAGAAGAGTGATCAAAGTCAAGAAAGGCCCTTAGGTCTAGGAACATGAACAAACAATTGAGGAAGAGCTAAAATTCACCCAACTTGTGGATAATAAAGAGATAAATCTGGCAAAGAGTCCTCCATCAACTCCAAGTTCAAAAAAGCTTCCTGGTTCAGAGTCACATTATCATTGGTCCCCAAGACAAGGGAATCATTGGCTTAGTTCGACATCTGATCATTATCAGCCCCTAAATCTCCAAAATCTCCCACTCGAGAAAGATCATGATCAAGCAAAGTCCCCTCCGCTAAAACCTGGTCCCCTTCTACCTCCTCCTCGTCCACTGGTAGTTGATTTTCCAAAACAGATTCTCTCGGGCAGAGCCCCATCCCATTTAACTCCACCTCGAAGTTAGATCGAGCGTAACAGCACCATCAAGGGCAGGCCGAGTTGAGCAGTCCTAACCACCTAGGTAGAGGAGGCGGCTGGGGATGAGAAGCCATCCCAAACTCGGGTACGGGATCCTCATCAGCTGGTAGCACCACTGAATTTTCTTGCAAGATAAAGCAAGGGACATCCCAAACTTTTGCACCTGGTTCATCTCCAACAACTACCAGAAGACTTTCAGGAATCACGTTAGACGTGGGTACCAAAACTTTTATCAGAATCCGAGCCTTGTTGGAGGATTCATGCCAGTGAATCAAGGTACCAAAACCAACTACTGCTCGGCTTATCACCGCCACATTGTAACAGTCTTAGGGAAATGCTAAAAGCATTAACCAGCAAACCCTATCCAAAGGAGCAAACCTCAAATTGAGACCCTTATCGTGTTTGACGAAGCTTAGAGAATAAGGCTCAAAAAGGTGAGGACTATGCAAGATGGCGGCCCCCCTCTCAATACAGCTACCAAAAGTAACAAAGGTCGCCCCAATAGGACAAGCTGCGATCTCAGAAACACGAACCCGAAAGGTATGCACCAGGTAGTGATGAAGAGCTTCAGCCATTTGAGCAAAATTGCACTCTGCAACCGTCGGTACCAGCACTGCAATGCCCACATCTTCATTCATCTGAGACCATGCTGCCCCAAGGTGAGAACGCAAACGCTTAGGACGACGATCCGGGAAGAGAGAATTCGTCACCGAGAAGCCGCGAGGAAGGAAGGAGGATGGGTCAACAGGGAAATTCTCCATAGCCAGGGAGGGCGACTCTGGAAGCAAATGTGGTTCTTGAAGCAAACTCTCTCGGGGAGACAGAAGTACACCAGGAGCAAAACCCGATGCAACCTTGATTGGAGGAAACTCTCTCGGTAAACTCGGCAACTCAACTGTCTTAGGCTGCTGTGGGCCAGAATCCAATCCAAATGGCGCAATTTTAGAAATAGGACGATAACACTTGCCCCTAATATTACGCGCCAAGCAAAAATGCTCAATATGACCATAATTGAAACATGCCCGACAACGGAGATTATTACGGTAGAAACGAACAATATGTCCCATTGAGAGACACTTATAGCAACTAATCTCATTCCGAAAATCACGATTAGGCAAATTCGAATTTCGAAAATGCGAACCAACGTGCTGGGAAGAACGAGCAACCCGATCAACACTAGAAGAACGAACAGGGACAAAACTTGAGATTTGACCCTCAGGGTGCTTCAATCCTCCTTTGATCCGATTAAACACAGAATGTATAGGCACCAAAGTGGGATCAGATGGTAACTTGACCACTTCTGCAAAGCTTTTGAAGGAAGAACGAACTGGGGGAAGCGGCTTGAAACCTGAATGACAAAGAAACTTAGCCCTAGAAACCACTGTCCATTCGGCTGCACATTCAGCCTCCCAAAGCTTAAACTCCCGACTCCAATTTGGACCACCATTCCCCCAAAGGTTGAAAAAAGCATAGAAAGCAGTGCAATCCACCTTTCAAAGGGCATAGACTAAAAACCCTACCGCACGAGAGCAAACCGAGAACTTGAACGAGGAATTCTGAAGCAAGGAAACCTTAAAATCCAAGACAGATCCCCCTAAACAGGCATGGAGAACAAAGCTAACAGATTCTTCTGAAAGCTGAAAAGAAGACCGAGCAAAAGAAATCACCAAATGGAAAGCCGACGAACGAGCAACTGGATGATATGTGGACCGAAAACGACGCCATACCTCCTTTTGGAAAGCCAGGCCCGGAGAAACATCTAGCCGGAGAGAGGACATGGCTTAGAAGATGCCATTAAACCTTCTGGTCTCGCTGGAGAGAAAGCCAACCGGGGGCGCCATCAAACTCGGTTGTTGAGTTTTTTTTTCTAATAGTGGATGTTTGGTGATAAAAATTGGTTATATGGTTGTTGTTATGATTATTCATGTGAATGATGAGTATATCCAGTTGTTTATATGCTTTCGTAATTGATGATGCATACTGGAAAGTATGGCATTTATGGATTTTATTTTATTTCATTTCATTTCAATGAGATCCCCATATTTAAGATGTGGGCAATGAGATCCCCGTATGAAAAAGGACGGACACTAGATCCTCATATTTGAGAATACGGGCGGGTGAACACCGACGGGTGTTACACTCAGCTATATCGGTATATGCAGAAGTGGAGACACGTGCATGATTTGCATTGCATTCATTACATTTACATATATATTGAGATAACGAGAATGATCTGTCAATGCTTTAAAGTTTCATATGTTGTATAATGAGAATGATCTGTCATTGATATGATGTTTCAAATGTCGTTTATTTGTACTTACTGAGTCTTGGACTCAGGGTTGTTTATTTAATGTTTTAGGTGAATGTTGATCTCGACATACTTCAAGAGAAAGTAGAATATAGAACTTTTGCACTTGAGAAAGCACTTCACTCCATTTCATGATTCATACATTTCAGAAATTGTAATAATTGAATAGGTTGCGGTTCCCTTAGTTTCTCATGGTTGATATTATTGCTAGTTGTTGTTTTCCCTTAATTGAAATCTATTTGTAATGCCTTTGATAATTACTTAGATCGAATTATAATTGAATTATGATTAACTGGCTTGCTGAATTTTATTATTACCTCTTTGTCGAATGTTTAATCGTGATGTCTAGAAGGTACAAAAGCTTGAGTTCGAGGTAGAATTTTGTAGTGTTAATAGATGTAGGTGACATCTTAGGCTTCTACTAAGCTAGGGTGTTACAGCTGCCAAAGAAGAGGAGTGTGCTGAATTGAGGAGAATTCTGGTTGCAAAATCAGAGGAGTGTGCTTATTTGAGGAGAATTGTGGTCGAAAATGAGGTTGTAGTTGTTCATCTTAGTGATAGGGTCAAAATGGTAGAAAAGGATAGAATGTTGATGATATCAGCGCTTGCATGTAGTGTCCTTGTTGTAGTTGGCTTGATGTTTTGGTAGTGATGAGACAATGGTTGTCCCGATCTTTCGATAGGATGATAACTTTGATTTGGAGGAGAACGACTTTGACGATGCAGGCTTCTAACCGGTCACGACTAGAACACCAAGCAATCGCCAAACCACACTCCGAGTCATTATCAACCGTGCCAAGAACGCGGTTGACCTGACCACGAAGTTCTATTCCTACATGCAATCGAATAACACGCAAGAACAAGATAATAAGCAATCTGAAATTGCAAATAGAATTGAAATATTTGATAAAGTTGGGATTTTGAAGCGGTATTATGGTTGGTCTAGTCGACACAAGCCAATACACGAAGTTGCAACAAGGCTAACTTTTAACTAAACAAAATCCAAGAAAACTAGAGGGGTGCGGCCTCCTTAAATAGGGGAGGGGGAGCCGCACAAAGCTAAGAAATAGGGGTTGATACTATTCATGGTACTATTTAAGCACGAATAATGCCTTGTGAACAGTACAGGCCGTCTAGGGTGGCGCCTTCCCTTGGGCCTAAGCATTACAGGTCCAATTGGGCCTAAACAAGTGATATAGCACCTTCTTTTGATGATTTCGGTGTGCACAACAGGAATTTGGAGGTGAGGCTTGTTCTATTGGAAAGAGGATGAGATAAGCTTTTCATCAAGTACTCGTGGACCTCAAACGGACTCCGTATGTGAAAGTTATACATATTTGAAGTCGGTGCTGTCTCCGGAGGCCGAATCAGATTCCAGAAAGTGTCCCACTGAAACTCTTGCTTGACTTGGAATGTGGGGACCTTCCTTGTACCATGACATGGAGTAGCGGTCGTATCCGGAGGGTTGATGTCCTCATCATCCTCTCCTTCTTGCATTTGAGTTGTCCTCGACTCGCGCTCATCATCTAGCGCTAAGAACATCTTTAAAACTTGTAGCAACACATTCTCATCTTTCTGCAAAATGTTAGCAATAGCATATGGCAAATAAATAGAGAAATCTTTGCAAATTAAAGGTGAGTGTGCATGCATCAAATCAGCAAAGGTACATCTTCCCATAGCATTCAGTTTGTAACTCAATTTGCAAGTATAAGTGAAGTATTTAGCAGAGTTATTCATTGCTCGGTTAATGGGCAGCACAACAATTGATTTCAAAGTGCACAATCCATTCATATAATCAAATTTAAATCGAGTAATAGCAAATTCATCTAGTAAGGGTGAAAAGATTTGTAAGTTATTCCATACTTCAACATCGATATTCGGATTGTCAATACTAGATGGTGCAATAAGGGATGAACACATAGGCATTGGATGAGCGCTAAATTTTATTTTGCTCTTATATTGAACAAGATTCAGCACACAAGAATTGTTATGCAAAACAGCAAGCTTCAATTCATCCACATGATCACAAGTTATGCATATTCGATATATAAGAAATTGATTGTCTACACCATAATCTCCAATCAAATTAAACTTATACCCAGAGGTGTAGGCACTAGACAAGGATTTCAAACATGCAATTTCATAAACTTTCTCGATAGCATGTGACAATTTCATAGGTGAATCCAACATAATGTAACATAAAGAATCAGCAGGAGAAATTCTAGTCAAAACTTCTTTATGTCTAACTAATTCCACATGATCATTAGATGTGATTAACTCGTCACAAAAAATACTCAAAACAACAGGCAATTCAATTATTTTATCACATGATGCACTCAAGCCAATGCAGTCTGAATTATCTACTTGAAACATGTGCATATCAGAATTGTTTTCTACTATTTTTTGCTCTAAAATAGCATGAACAGTGGACAATTGTAGTTCGTCACAAACATACTCACCTTGAGTGATGATAGCACCATGATCTTTACCTTTTTGGCTCTCGTCAAATGATGTAGGTGCATCCATCTCCTCATCTGATGTAGGTGCATCCATCTCCTCATCTTCCTTCTCAACCAATAGAGTCAGTATCTCAATCAGCTCATTCTCCTCTTCGGTATGGTTATCAACTTCCTGCAAGTTGTTAGTCGCAGAAAAAGACACAAACACAGATTTGTTCTCATGTTTCCTATCATCAAGCATTCTCAATTTCTTCTCAATCTGACTTTCAACCTTACAGGCAAGTATAAACAAATGAGGGAGAGAACCATATTCTTTGTGAACAAGAAGGTCCTGAATTGGTTGATTAAGCCCACTTAAGAATCTATTCTCTGTAGCTTCAGCATGTTCCTCTAAGCCACAACGCAACAAACGAGTTTTCAATTCATGATAGTATTCCCTTACAGTTCTACTACCTTGTTTGAAACATTGTAATCTAGCTAACAAATAATCAGCATGATATTTAGGAACAAATTCATCTCTCAAAAGTTTGTTTAAAGCATGCCACGTTTGAGGCACTCTTTCGTGTCTACGTAAGTACTTCCACCAAAGTATGGCATCCTCAACAAAAACACTAGTGGCAGCTCTAATCTTTTGCCTATCAGATCATTCATAATATTCAAATTCTTTGCCTAAACCTATCTCCCAGTCAACATAGGCATCATGATCAAATTTACCAACAAAGGATGGCACAGTGAGTTTACTTTTACCAGAAATACTGTCACGATCATATACCTCCCGTGCTGGATGATCTTGTCTCAAGCGTGCATTTTCCTCACGGACTTTCTTGCGCTCCTGTTCAATGGCTCGAAGAAGACGTGGATCTAGTTGGAAATCATCCCGTGAACCTGCCATAGTTATTAGAAAACAAGAAAACAAATCACAAGTATATGTTCCTATCGACTACTTGGATGTGGAGTTTATCAAGTTACACATGTTCAAGCTCTTACCAAGCTCTTGCAAGTTCTTACCAATGCAAACAGGTGGTGCAACCGGTGGCTGGTTCGTGATAAACTTGACTCAAGTGATGAGTAGAGCGATTGCAAGGGCCGGTTCGACGTGATCCGCTCGGTTAGTAGAAAGTGGAGCTTGGGCAGGCTTAATATTAGGTAGCAAGGAGAACAATCAGTTAATTTCAGAAATTGCACATAATTGAGTTATAGTTCGTATCTAGCACTTAGCCGATGTTGCTGATCAACCAAGAATGGATGAAGGCTAAAACAAGTGTATAACAATGTATAGGAGTGGTAGACACAAGATAATTCAATAGAATGCAATTGGGAGTGAATAGCATGAGTCTTGACCCAACACTGAAAACTGTAGTTTTCTATCCACTGGACAGTACGTCGGTATTTTCGCCGTAACTTTTTGTCAGTTGCCACTTTTTTAGTGATTCTTTTTTTCTTTGTTTTCAGATGGTTTTTTCTACAATTTTTTTGGGGCCACTTTCTTAATACCGACAAAAAAATTTGTACAAAAATCACAAGTGCAGACAGTTTCATATTCAAACAGAAAATTGGGTCAATTTTCACTGTATATAAAATTCGACTGCCTTTCTGGATTGAGGTGATATTTTACAGGCCGATGGATACTCAAATTCTTGATCTAATGGCGGTGGTTTCACTCAAAAAGGATGAAGGAATCAAAAGTTATGGCGATTTTTGTGGCAGCGGCAGAAAAGGGGGTCTTCTGGCCGAAATTGGAAATTTAGGTTTATGGTGTTTTAAATGGATTTGGACGTGGGGAATTTCTTTTGGAGCTTATTTTTGGGTTTAGGACGTGATGGAGGGGCTAGGGTTTCATTTTTTATTTTATTTTATAGGACCAATGATATGATCAACAACTAGACAAAGCTAAAGCGGACACAAATTCAATTTAGCAAACCAAAACTAATAAATTGAAAGGCGCAACGGGGTTTGGACAGTGGAGAACTGGAGATTAATTATTTTTTGAAGGGCAAATTTTCTAGACTATAGGTATTAAAAACCGAAACATGTAATTAAACTAGGGATATAAGAATACCTACCGGTCAACTTTGGCTCTGATACCACTTGATGAGACAATGGTTATCCCGATCTTCTGATAGGATGATAACTTCGATTTGGAGGAGAACGACTTTGACGATGCAGGCTTCTAACCGATCACGACCAGAACACCAAGTAATCACTAAACCACACTCCGAGTCGTTACCAACCATGCCAAGAACGCGGTTGACCTGACCACGAAGGTCTATTCCTACATGCAATCAAAGAACACGCAAGAACAAGATAATAAGTAATCTGAAATTGCAAATAGGATTGAAATATTTGATAAAGTTGGGATTTTGAAGCGGTATTATGGTTGGTCTAGTCGACATAAGCCAATACACAAAGTTGCAACAAGGCTAACTTTTAACTAAATAAAATCCAAGAAAATTAGAGGGGTGCGGCCTCCTTAAATAGGGGAGGGGGAGCCGCACAAAGCTAAAAAATAGGGGTTGGTACTATTCATGGCATTGTTTATGCATGAATAATGCCCTGTGAACAGTACGAGCCGTCTAGTGTGGCGCCTTCCCTTGGGCCTAAGCATTACAAGGCCCAATTGGGCCCAAACAGGTGACGTAGCACTTTCTTTTGATGATTACGGTGTGCACAAAAGGAATTTGGAGGTGAGGCTGGTTCTATTGGAAAGAGGATGAGATAAGCTTTTCATCAAGTACTAGTGGACCTCAAACGGACTCCGTATGTGAAAGTTATGCATATTTGAAGTCGGTATTGTCTCTGGAGGCCGAATCGGATTCCAGAAAGTGTCCCACTGAAACTTTTGCTTGACTTGGAATGTGGGGACCTTCCTTGTACCATGACATGGAGTAGCAGTCGGATCCAGAGGGTTGATATCCTCATCATCCTCCCCTTCTTGCATTTGAGTTGTCCTTGACTCGCGCTCATCATCTAGCGCTAAGAACATCTTTAAAACTTGTAGCAACACATTCTCATCTTTCTGTAAAATGTTAGCAACAGCATATGGCAAATAAATAGAGAAAGCTTTGCAAATTAAAGGTGAGTGTGCATGCATCAAATCAGCAAAGGTACATCTTCCCATAGCATTCAGCTTGTAACTCAATTTGCAAGTATAAGTGAAGTATTTAGCAGAGTTATTCCTTGCTCGGTTAATGGGCAGCACAACAATTGATTTCAAAGTGCACAATCCATTCAGATAATCAAATTTCAATTGAGTAATAGCAAATTCATCTAGTAAGGGTGAAAAGATTTGTAAGTATAAGGGGTCATTCATACACCATATCATCAAGATTGGCTATTTCACCAGCCTTCATCTTCTTCTTGAACTCTTTGAATTTCTTCACGATATCTAATACTTCCTCATCTTCCTCTGATGTACCATAGTCACTAGGAATATAGTCACTGTCAGAGCTCTCACCATCCTGCTAGCTCTGCATTGCTTCAGGCAGTGCTACTTTATCATTCCCACAACCTTGACCATCTTGCTTGCTCTTGCTCTGACTCCAGATAGGGCTGTAAAACCTCCCCACTACTTCTAATTCCTTCTTTTTCTGCTCTAGTGTACCATTCAAAATGCTCACTTCCTTGGAGCCAGCAATGGCGTAGTCATCATCATCCTCTGCTCCTGGAGACGTTGTCCCAATCTCATCCTCATAGTAACTATCTTCCTTGTCATCTTCATTTTCATACTCCTCTTCAGCTATTGGTGCTTCCACATATATTGCCGCAACACCACCTTCCACAATACAATCAGACATTGTCTGGCATGCCTTGTCGTCCACCAAAACCCTCAACCCGTCTCCCAAATCTTTCTCTAGGAACAACCAATGCAGTAACATCCCTTCCATAACATCGCAGTTGCGGCGCCCCGTGTCATTACCCCGAAGGGTAATCACACTTAAGCATACGGATTACTATTCATTTTTCCGGTAGGACACCGCTTCAACGAATAGTAAGCCTTACCAAAGTTAACACAGCAGAACAATAAGATAGAAACTATACTTTATTGCAACAGTTAGCCACGCAAGGCTATGGTCTTTAATACAACTTATTTAGTTACAACAGGAAAAGAATTCCCCTTGCTTGCCTGCCCTGCTCCACCGATCATCTACTCGTCCCACTTGCCGAATAAGGGGTCCACCTCGCCCTGGTCCTCGTAGTAAGCGCCCTCGCCTCCTGCGGTCTCCTCGGCACCTGCGTGTCCTTTATCCCACTTGGGATAATTCCCGATTAGATTAGGATCTAACAAAAGAGAAAAATAGCAAGACAGAGTACTAGTGTACTCAGCAAGCATTTATTAGCAAAGATGCACCGTATGCCTTTTCTCTGTTCGTTATCATATTTTCTAGCTCATCTCTTTTTCTGGAAAATAATTTATTAAGATTTACGTGGTAAGTTTTAATTATAAAAAGACTACTTATCACTCGGTAAGAAGATAAACCCCTAGCGGTCACTGTAGACTCCAATCAAGGAGATAGACATGAATTCATGGTTTGATATTTAGCATTGCGCCGGATTTGTATCACTTTACCCATAGCTACTCTGAGCTCTCTTTACGCTAGGTCTCCCACATTTCCTTTGGTGCGGTTTCGAGTTCAGAATACAAAACGTTTTTCAAGTTACATGATTAAGCCTCCACCCATTATTTTTTGTCGGTGTCCTGGGGCGCTTACCCAGTCCTGCACTGAATTCCAATTTTGTTGGTTGGGCCGGTCATCCCCGCACCCAACACTCCACCTTACGGTACTATAGTGCCTTGGATCCCCTACTTACGGACTCTTCCTACCGGTCATGGGTTCCTCCATAACTCACACATTTTATTACTTACCCGATGTGGAGAGTATAACCACGTAACAAGGTAGCATTTTCTGCTTGCCGAAATGAAAAAATAGTTGGCATTTAAAAACAGCCTCTTATCTAAGTGGGAGTTTTGTTGGTCCTTATATATTATCTATATGTAAAGGGTTCCACCTCTTCCCTCATCTCTTTCTTGCCACATGCCCCCTTTACCAGCCTTAATATATACTCTTGCAGCCCAGCTGCTCCTCTCAGCTGGACCGCTCTTTTCCCTTTTTCATATATTTTGTTTTCTCTTCTTTCTTTTTATCCGATTTGATTTTGAGATATAGTTTTCATGCACATGTATATGGATACAACAAAGTAACATTTACATTTAATATAACTATGTTGATGCTCAAGAGATAGGCTTGCCTTCGTAGTCGTAGTAAAGATCTGCGTCAATGAATTCTGGATCAGTTACACCTACTTGTGTTGGTTCGTCCTTCGCAATTATACAGCGGCGTGAATAACAAATAAATACTTAGTTTTTTTGGGTGCTACTATGTATAAATACTTAGTTTTTTTGGGTGCTACTATGTGTATATTAATAAGATTATTTTCCTTTTCAGCGGATTTTAATTTAATTAACTTTTCAGACCTCCGTTAGGTTAGCACTCCCCAACTGCGGTTATTCTAATTTGTCAGCTCTAGGATCGAGGTTGCCTATACTCGTGTTCTATCGATCGAAAACAAAATACTACGCGTATCCGCATGCAACTAGGTCTTTTCAATTTTACTCATGCAAATATGCCCAATCGATTTAGGGAGTTTTATTGGTGCTTAATTTATTTATAAAGTCTCAGATTAATTTTGTACTTTTTCCCACTTTTATTTTCTACCATCGGTCTACTGCTATTTATCCTTACGTGGCTTATAAATTTATTTGGTCCAACAACTACACAACATCGATACTTATTACTACTGGTGCTCATTCTACTGCTAAATCTATTACTAATACTCCTCACTAGAATTTACCTTTTTACCCCCTTACCTAATCCCTTTTCCTTTTCCTTTTTCTTAATTTCTCTTTCTCTTTACCATCTCTCTCTCTCTCTCTCTCTCTCTCTCTCTCCCCCCCCCCCTTATCTCATTCGGCCGAACAGCCCGTGGGCTTTCATTCTTCTTCCCCTTTCTCTTTTCCTCATTTCTCCATTCTTCCTCTCCCGCGGCGACTCCTTGCTCTTGGCGCTACACCTGCTCCGCTCCCGGCCACCAAGACTTGGCCAATGGCTTACTGCTGCCTTCCCCGCTCTCTCAGCTTGGCTCGGCCCGCGCCTCTCCCTGTGGCTTGGCTTGCTCGGGCCATGCGGTCCTGCGACTTGGCCCTTCACCTCCAAATTGCATGCACTGCCCCTATGCTTGCCTGTCTCGGTTCCAATGATCGGGCCGCTTGCTTTGGGGAAAGTGGCAGGGATTTGGCTTGCTTTTTATCTGTGTCCGATTTCCCCATATCCCCCTTTCTGTTATTTCGGTTTCATGCTTAGGTTTGATCCATTTTTTATTTGTGTTGATTCTTGCTCATGCATGATGAATGGTGATGGGGATGTGCTGCTATGGCTAGCTACGACGGGGCTCGAGGCCTCCTGCACGCCGGGGAGTGCGAGGCCATCGGGTGTGCGTAGCTGTGCCAGTGGTACGCTGTCATTGCGGAGGTATACCTCCTCTTTACCCCCTCTCTGTCTCTACCCGGTGCCCCCCTTGCTCTATGATGGACTTGGTTGGTGATGACTGTTGTGTGTGCTCTCTGTGCACGGTTTGGCTCTCATGTTGTGGTTTGGATTGGGCAAAAATGAATGTGGGGGGCCTGAAGGGTGGGTTACCTTGTTTGGGTTGGGTTGAGGATGAAATGGTAGGGTCGGTTTGGTGATGCTGGCCGTGGTGGTCCTTTGTTGGTGTTGGTTGGCTCTGCGGCTTTCGGTTTGTCGTGGTCGTCCCTTGTGGCCTTGGTTGCTCCTTGCCTTCCTCTACCTTCCCATTCCTGCCTTCTGGTCTCCTCCCTTGACTATCTTGTGTTGACAGGGGGGGCTTGGTTGAGCTTGCCTTGGCTTGCTCCTTTGCTTTGTGGTGGCAGTGGGGGTTGGCTTGGGCTTCTTGTTATGCCTTGCCTTGTGGTGGCATTGGTGATGTGAGGCTTGGCTTGCTGGTTGTGCTGGATGTGAAGTGAGGCAATGGTTATTATTTGGCGGGCTTCGACTGTGGCTGTGGCTTTGTGGCTGGCTGTTTGCTTTGTTGCTTCCTGTGTCTTGCCTGGTTTGCCCTTGCTTTATCTCCTACTCTCTCAATGATGGCTATTTGGTTGGGTAAAAGTTGTGGACCATTGGTCCAAAGGGCACTATTTATCGAATTTTCTACGGTTAAGGTAAGTCGGTATAACGTGGATGTCAGATTTTCTATAACTTCCAGGTGATGAAACCCACTGAAGTGAAATGGTGCTGACTGGCCTTGGTTGGTGTGGGAACCTCAATGATCTTCATGCAATCTGACGGCAACACTTCTTTAACCTAACTCTACTTTATCGTCTTTGGTTTGCTACTTGTCTTTTGGGTTTTTGGCAGGGTTTCGGATTGGCCAAGGAATGGGTTCGACTGACTGGAAATGCAAGACTTTATTATTTTCTTTTTGTAATGCGCTCAAAACTGTAATTGTTTATTCTGATCTGTTGTAAATAATTCTTGTAATCAATTCAGAGATTGTATTAATGTTGTATGTCATCTTGTAATGGATTTTTGTAATTGATTCTGAGTTATACCGATGTTGTGTTTTTGCTGTAATAATTCATATTGTAAATTATGTTAATGAACCTTTGATAATATAATCTTATATGAAATTGTTTGGCGATGTGTTCAATATCAATCTGAGCGTATGTTTCGTTCTATTTAGATGAATTTATTTTACTACTAATTTTCGCTTATCGCTGTTTAGATTAAGTTAAGTTTTTAGTGTTCTCACAGCAGTGTTCCTTGAGGTGTCCACTAATCTATCGTAATGACATCATTGTTGGAAATATGCCCTAAAGGCAATCATGGAGATGATTATATTTCATTATGTTCATAATATTGGATAATATGTTATCATGTTCCTTGAATGAATCATTGATTATGAAGATTAACAAGTATGTGACTTGTTGGTGAAACTCTTAGCTTATATGATGTCGTTCTAAATGAATCCCTAGTCGGATGTCAATGGTCGGAACACCAGTGACTCTATCGACCAGCACATGTATTGATCGATGACCATGTTTCACCGGTCATGGATATAGGGATATCGAATCAATAATGTGAACACATGTTAGAGAACATGGAGTTGGATTGAACCACCTTGAGACACTATTGAGATTGTTATGATTCTATGTGTCGTTAGTTGGTCTCAAGCAATGATGATGTATAATCCTTCAGCCTGAGATCAACATGGTTTTCTACATGTGTAATAGCACTTTTAGGGGTTGCCAATCGCTACTCGTAACTAGGTAGTTATAAAGGTAGTTTTCGGGTATGCTATGAAACATGCGGAGGAATGTGACTAGTCGGATATGGGATTTGCCCCTCCTAACATAACAGGAGAGATGTCTCTGGGCCCCTTGTTGTGGTCAGATAAAGAAAGTGTATGGCCATGCCACTAGTGGTCGAAGTGTTCGACCACATGAAGTTATTCGACACTCGATCGAGAAAGTATTGAACAATCCATGGATGACACAACATCTCACTTGGAGTTCAACTAGACATCGTGAGGCAAAGGGAGAATATACGAGTAGGTTGCTTAGTTCGATTAGTTACGGACTAGTCGTATGGAGATACGAGCTAGTCGTAGACTTGTCGAACGTAATCACAGAATGGTCGAAACCTGGTCGTAAGGAGTTACGAACTGGTCGTATAGAGATAGGACCTGGTGATAAGTGATGATAACCTGGTCGTAGATCATATTACATTAAGGTTCATCCGATATAATTTGTGTGTATTCGGGAATCGTTATGTCCTGCTAGGAACCGCTAACGACTCGTGGTCGGAAAGGGTTTCCGAGTCACAACCGATTACGCATTAACCTACAGGGTCACACACTTAACGGGTTAGAACAAATCAGTACGGATACGATTCGTCAAACGTGTTCGGATAGGATCCATCACGAGCACTATATAAGGAGATGCATGAGGCTGTTGGGACGAGGGTGAACGTAACAGACAAGACACACGAAAGTCGTGAGTTGAGTTGTTCCACCGAAACCCTAGCCGCCATCTTGCTGAGAGCTCTGCCGTGCGACTTGGTGCTAGCACACCGGCGTATGGTTGTTCCTTTCCTGGACATGTGGATACCGTAAAGGCGCTACTGTGGTTGCTGTTGCGCTTGAGGATGATCCACGATCTTCATAAGGAACTGCAGAGGTCGCTAGAGGAGACGATCGACTACGACCACTACATCGACGCGCTCTACGTTGGACCAGGCTGTTCCAACCCTTCTTCCGTTGCTCTGCGCATCTGGTGGTAACAATCTGTGATCATTTATTTGCCTGGCTTCCTGGTTTACATGGTAGAAAATTTTGATTTGTTGCTATCGTAGCCTACCCGTACCCTAACAATCATGTCATGTCCTATATAAGACGTTCCCTTCGACCCACCGCTGTAATGCAACTTCTTCCGAGTATGTATAAACTCACCATTGAAGTGAAATCTAAACGGAAGAGTGTCCCTACATTCACGCAACGAGGAAATTACCCCTATACGAAAATCCTCAAATCCCCATAACCCTAACATGCCAAGTAGGGAATTAGCACCACTGACCTTCACGATTATACAGCAGATCCGCAGTGGCCTTGCGCTATTGAACCATCAACCCCCACGAATCAGCCATGTACACAATGCACGTCGTCGTATCCCTGCCCACGCCGCCACCACAGCATAGTGCAGAGGAGAGCGAGGGACTTGGGAACGAAGCAGAGGAAAAAAGGAACAAGTTGGGCCGCGCCCGCGTGTTATAACTTGGCCTCGTGACCACCGGGGCCAGGTGGACATCCACGTTGGCCCCAAACTAGGTGGAATCGGCGCACATGTGGGGATTTTGTTCGTTTTGCAAACTTCAAGGTCCTCTGCTATATGGTTTCCGACTTCAATGTTGTTTTCTGGATTTTTTGAAAAGTTTAGAGTTGTAAAATAGATTTTTTTTCTTCTTTTGAGTAATGTAAGCACTTCGCATTAGTATGTCACTTTCGGTTTGTAGAGCTAAAAGAAAAGAAAAAAGCAAAGCAGAAAGTGACTTGTGAAATATACTATTTTTCTTTTAAACTGAAAAAGCTTATATCTAATCCTTTTTCTCCACGTTATACAGTCATCTTCTTTTGGGAGATCCCATACAGTCAATTTTTTAAAAGAGTTCTAATTTTATTTCTCAAAAGCTTGTCTCTTTAGCACACATAAAGAATAATGGAGGTTAACGATAAATCCGCGATCTTTTTTTTTTTTTACTAAATTGCACTTGTGGCTGCGTAAATGAGTGCACCATGATTAAACTCTAGCGGGTAAAACCGTACACACGCACACTCCAGTACCCACCGGAAAAGTTGTATGTTGCATTAGACGATATTGGGCTATTTATTTGAAGCTAACCACTACGAAATGGTCTCTTTGTTCAAAGGTGGTCTCATCAAATATAAATTATTCAATTGGGTCCTATTTGGAACGAGGAAATTGAACTAATTCATATGAAATTAGTACAAAACTTCCGGTACGTGTTCTAGGCGGGGCCTGTATGTAGTAGTAGAATGATAATGTAATTGATTTCGTGTAGAGCTAAAAGAAAAGAAAAAAGCAAAGCAGAGAACTCCGACGACGCCCTGATCGCCATTACAAGTGTTTTCATGGGCTGGCATGTAATTAGAACCAAAACAAATCGAATCTAACCCCTGAATTTTATAACATGAGTAGCTCGTAGTACATTTGAAAAACGCATCTCTCGGTACATGGTACAAAGCTGATTGAGATGACAGGGGGTGGCAGATACTACCAAAAAGCCGGCATTGGTTTCTTCTTCCAGGCCTTTACCATTATCACGCCCACTGACTAATTCAGTTGGCATCATCTGGTACCTCCTCCCCGCCAGCCCGTCAGTCTCACTGGATTCTTAAATGCATTAGCTCACTTAACCCTTCATGGGTGCGCCCAATTAGCTTATCCCCATAAGCCCTTATCTTAACTGTTGATGTCCCTTCGTGCAATATATAATTCTTTGTACCATAGTTTGACACTGATGTGTGGAACCAAACATGTATATGGTCCACATGTCAGTGGTAGAAGCCAATGATAGTACGCGCGGTTGTGGAAATTGTCGCCTAGGTGCAAACCAAGCGACCAACTTTGTCGCCTTCTGTTTATTTTAAGTGTTCGGTGCTTTCGACCCGTTTAGTATTTCTTGAAACGAAATAACAAAATTAGTCATATGAAATGATAAAAATAGTATTTTTACTATACAAAACTATTGTGACAAACGAGTTACCGCTAACTAAGACCGCGGTAGGTGATCTGACGCACTACCAGCTGTCTTATTGTTGTAAGACAAGTTCTGGGAGCACTTTATGTGACCTAAAGAGCACTTTAGATCCCCTCAAGTGCTCCCAGAGAACCGCAATCGACAAATGTCGTCTGTCTACCCACCCGCGGTACCATTTTGTCAGAAAGAATATTAGATTTGCTATTTCATCCCCCAAAACAGGCCAAACAAGACCAAAAAAAAAACTCCTCGACGTTTTGTTACATAAATGACGTAACGAAAACGTATTAACAAGATCTATCGTGGAAGTTTCTGATGTCTCTTCTCACAAAGGATTAACTTCACTAGGTGAATTTGGATTTTGGCCATCCTTTTGGATCCAACCGTCGAGATATTGATCGCAGCGACTGGGTGGCAACTGGCAAACGAGTCAACGAACACTGCCTGGAGAGTTTTTCTATGTACGTACGGTTCCTCCAGCTGTCAATTGTCATGCACAGCCATGGTTAACTCGCGCATTGTAACACCCAAAAATTTGTAGCCAAAGTTGGAAACTTGAAAATATGGGATTTTTAATTATTGTAATGCATGCTAGAGCTATTTGAATTTCCTATGAATTATTTGAAGTTTTGCCGTATTCTGAATTTCATAGAATCAATTAATAAAATGCAAATTGGTTAAAGTTAAGAAATTTGAAATTATATTAAAGTGATACTTGAATTTGAATCACCAAATAAAAAATATAATTTGAAATTTGAATTTAAAAATAAAGGAATCAGAAAGGAAATTTAAAACTTAAAAAATCATGTTAGCGCCAAAACTGAGCCGGCCCAACCCATCCCTTCTTTTCTTTTCTTTTCTTCTCTTTCTTCATTTTTGTTCTGGGCCAGCCTACCTCCTTTCCTCCTCTCGGCCTAGCTACATGTGGCCCGCTCGGCCTTCTTCCTCCTCCCACCCTACTGCAGTACAAAGGCCACACGCCTGTCGCTTGCTCCCCACGTCGCAGCCTTTATCAGAGTCAGTCACTTGTCAAGACACCGCTACTGCCTCACCACACAATACCATCTCTCACACCTGTTGTGTCATCACGCACAACACCACCATTCGCCTCACCCTCCCCCCTTTAAAGCCCAGGAAAGATGCGCGCCGAGTTCGCCTCTCCGCCCGCATCATTCTCCCCTCCTCCTCCTCTCTCGTGCTCCTGAAGCGAGAAGAGAGTTCGGGGAGCCCGAGCTCTATTTTTGATCGTCGTCGTTGAGCGGCTCCGGTTGCACGGGTGAGCCCCCACCACTCCGTCTTCACCTTTTGAGCATTGCCTTGGCCTCCAATAGCTCGTGCTCACCTTGGTTTCCCTCATTCTCCACAGAATCGGCGTCGATGCCTTCGTCTCCTTCCTCTTCGATGACTGAGTCGGCCGTGCTACCCGTTCTCACCAAGCCACGCCGCCTCTCTGGTGAGCTTTAACCTTGGCACCCATGTCCCTTAGCACCGCCTCGGTCTCCTTTGTCTCGCGCTCACCACCTTCATCCCCTTCTCCCGCAAGAATGCTCGGGAGGCCATCGTCTTCTTCCTTTGCGCCGATGACCTCGTAGCCGCGTCACTAGCTCCTTCACCACCTGGATCCATCGTCTCAGCCACAAACTCGGAAGTGTCCATGTCACCTCGTGTTCTAGGGGTAGGCAAAGCTAGTGGGTTAGACGTTTCGAGCCGTAGAGTAGCGTGTGGCCACCACGTCGTGGTATTTTCATCTTTGACGCCAGTCGCCGTGGATAGTCTTGCTTGGAGCTCCTCGCACCGAGTAGGTGATGTTTATTAGAACCCCTCGGTATAGAAGCTCATCGCGGTGCCGCTTGTCGGATTAGTCGCCACCGATGCCTCCATCGCAGGCCTGAACGTCATTACCACCACGCGCAGCTGCACCATTGCTGCTCTCACCGTCAAGGATGCGGGAACCCATTTTGGGGCTCCCGGGTCATCCTTGAGGTCCAGCTTGCCAACGTCGAGATCGGCCCAAGTGTGTCCATGGCGCCTCCCTTGTTTCGGTGCAAATTAGGAAGGATTACTCAAGCAACACCATTAAGAGTTAATGATGTAATTAGTAAATGGATTAATTGTTAGATCATGTTAGTATGACATGTGGGCCCAACATGATTAGAAAATCTAGTTACAACCTAGTTTAAGTTCTCAATCTTTGACATGCGGGCTTCACCCTTTAAATTACACTCTTTATACTCGGTCTATTGACCTGTGCTGCTGACATGTGGGCCCACAGCACAGGTATTGTTCCCGTGGACCGATTCCATGTGGATCGTGGTCTCATCTGTCAGTAGCTCATTAATTTCATAGTGGGAAATAATTAAAAAAACTAGTGGCCTCACCTGTCATTGATTGTTGCCATGTTCAATTAGAAAATAAACCAGAAAAGAAATTAAGATACCGTGTGTCGATGATCGAAACCCAGGCTTATCGAGCTTACCAGGAAAGTAATATGAGATCACAATTGAAATGGAAACCTTTATTGTGTCCACGGCAATAAAGGTCTTCATTTCGGTTGTGATCTCATATTATTTTCCCGATAAACTCGATAAGGGAAGCTGGCTCTCGATCATCGATATTTGGTGCTAGAAGGATGGTCCTGTTGTTCTCGAGTCCTTGCCGATGGACGAGTGACGAGGATTAAAACCTCTATGTATTACTTTAATACATAATAAAAGACCATACATCTTCATGGTTGTAACCCCAAGTCTAACGACCTTACTAGTCGTGAGGATTCCAGAGGTTACATAAAGGGTACCCTGGTCGAACAAGGTCCTGTGCCTAGTCTCCGACCAGGTAGCTGCTCGGAAAAGATATGAACTACTATCTGGATCTAATTCCAAGTATATTCTTTACCGTGTGATGAATGTAACACGTGCTGTATATTCCATACCACGCGACGTTACATAATCCTAAGACACTGACAACAACCATCGCGCGGTTGTGTGTCTCACAGTCACTTAACCGCAGAGCAGTTGATAATTTACCAACAGTCGTCTCGCTCCGACCAGTCGCAATGCTTCGCAAAGAACGTCTTCCCCAGGAGTAACTGTCACCCCTTCAGAAACTATATAAGGATGGAGCGAAGACAAGACGAGAGAAGTGACATCGGAGATCAGATCGTCTTGCATCTGATTAGAGCAACGCAATCAGCCTTAAACAGATGCTTTAAGTCTGATTAATTAGCATAGCAAGGATCACATTCAGTGTAATTAGGATTAGTCCCCAACTGGGTCGTAGACACCCCCTGTAAACACCCAGTTCATATCTATAAAGAGCAGCCACATTCTCTCCTAGGAGATCTGTGTCATTTTCCTCTATATTTTCGTAAGATCGGCGACTCGATCGTCGACAGCTGGCGTCGTCCGTGGGGAAGAAGAAGCAAGTTTCCTGAAGAAATTTTTTGCACATCAAATCCTCGCCCATTCCTCATAATCGCACATGCGGCTATGACACAAGTTTGGGACGAGGAGAAGTGGTTCGACTTGGCGAACTACTCCAACCTCGACATGGAGGGATGCATTCGCGCCATGCAAGAAAACGGAATGTCATCATCCTCTTCCTCCGCTGGCTCGCACGTCGCCAACATTAGCGAAATTGACCGGATGGATGTGGATATACCACTATGACAAGTGGTGCTTTCAGAGGAACCAGCCATTCCGACCAGTTCGGAATGTCCAAAGACCTCTCCAAGCCCGGTCCTTTCGACCGACGAAAAAGGTGACGAAAATTCAGCACCGCAACTCGAGAATCACTATACTCTCGATGAAATCATGGCTAAAAGGTACTCACCTACGGCTTTTCACAATTCCAAGAGCCAACCGACATCTGGTAACGGTGTCGATGAAACCCCCACTGGTCGTGGGCCAAGTAGGGATGATAAGACTCAGCATACGATCGGCAGTCCGCCGGGTCAGGTTGAGCCCACCACGAAGACCTCAAGAGGTGCTCATCTCCAACCGCTCTCCATAATGGAAACTCCTAGCAGAAGCATTGAAAGGCTCTCCATTAGTTACGATGGAAGCTCGTTAGAAGATCACTGCTAGAGGCACGAGGTCAATGCGATCGGAGATACAAATCAAGATGTCTTGCACGGTCCTACACTCTCTGCCACGCCACCACGTGCTGGTAGAAATGATACGGGCCATCAAGCACCAAATGCCGGAGGTAACAGAACTGATAGACGCCCATCAGTTATCTCGCCTGGCTCTGCCCCACCAAGAATAGCTGATCGGATGGAACAAACCAGAAGGTCGGGGGAAGGTTCAGGTCTTCGAACACCTACTACCAGCATGAATCCTCCAAGACTTTCGGTAACGGTACAAAACCTGCAACGTGTTCAGGATATTTTGAATAATTATAACCCTGCTCTAGCAGAGACCTCAGGTTTTGTACAACTCGTAGGCCAAGTATCAGAGATCCTTCAGCAGACCATGCAATGAACGGAAGCATACCGGGAACAAAGGAATTTAGGAAGTCAAAGCATGACTTCATCCCAACGTTCCTCCCTCAGCAGAGGGCAGCATGGTCATTTTGGGGAACAAACGATACCAAGGCCTCCTTGACGATTTCGATCATGGAGTCACGAGGGGAGAAGGTTATTTCAAGCAGCCACTCTATCACCTCGTCGAGAGGAGCGATCACTTGGCCCTGATGATCTTCGTCATCAACTAAACCAAGTAGGAGGTCGGAGGCATCACATTAACGTTTACGACCGGATCGGGACACCGGAGATCCGGCAATCTAACCTAAGAAACCGGTCTCCGACCGATTACAATCCGGCATCTTTCCAAAGAAGGCGCCATGAATCAATTACAGGTTGTCGAGACTTTTCTGCAGGGCTCCAAGCTATACGATGGCCAAACAGATTCCTACCGGCCAACTTGGATAAGTTCAATGGGACTCAGAACCCATTAGAATTTCTCCAAATTTATACTACTGCCATCAGAGCTACTGGTGGTGATGAAAATATGATGGCAAACTATCTACCCATAGTACTCGAAGGGTCTGTCCGGTTGTGGTTGCTTAACCTACCGATCGGATCGATCTACACTTGGGAGCAACTTTGTGACCTTTTGATTGCAAATTTCCAAGGCACGTACGACCGCCCTAGAAAGGAGGATGATCTTCACCAGATTCGCCAAGGGTCCAATGAGACTCTCCGTTAGTACATCAAAAGATTCAGCCAGGTTTGTAATTTAATACCAGAGGTCGCAGAATCTTCTGTCATCTAAGCTTTCAAAGCAGGTCTAACGAATCAATGGTTTACAGAGGACATAGCCATGCATCCTCCAAAGACAACCGTCGAACTTTTCGACATGGCCGATAAATACGCAGCTGCTAACGAAGCGGTTGAATGGTGTGAGGCCATTGATCAGAAGGATAAAATCCCCCAACCTGGCTTGGATAAACCAGAGAAGAAGAATAAGAAGGCTTTCAAGAAAAGAAAAATTGCAGACCCGACGATAAGGAAGTCCTTGTGATTCCTGAAAAGTTTACAAAGGGTAAGAAAGACTATACCGGTCGAGGCAAAACAAAAGCTCCGACCGAAGGATACAAGAAAAATAAAAAGTGGTGTCCACTTCACCAGCAGGCAGGGCATGACTTGCGCACCTATCGAGTCTGGCAAAAGAAGTTGGAAGATTACTATACAGGTAAAGGTCCACTCCCCGCAATACAGGAATTCGGTGAGACGAGTTCCAAGAAGGACAAAGATGGCGACGAAGAAATGGAGTACCAGGAGCCTCAACTTACGGTCAACATGATCTTTGGTGGGTCTTCTTCGTACGAATCAAGACGTCATCTGAAGGCCATGGAGCGGGATGTCAACCTTGTCAAGCCTCCGACCATCATCAAGCCATCAAGGTAGTCGGACACCGTAATCTCCTTCAGCAAAGAAGACTACCCCATCCCTTCGACTCGACCAGGTAGGTTCCCTATTATCGTTGAACCTACTATTAATAACTGTAAGGTTAATTGAGTCCGAATAGATGGAGGTAGCTCTTTAAATATTTTGTTTACGGGAGCTTTAGAAGAAATGCAAGTTCCCAGGTCAAAGGTGAAACCTGTGAAATATGCCTTCCATGGTCTAGTTCTTGGTTCTACCGCTAAACCGATAGGACAACTTTCCCTACCGGTTACATTCGGAAGACCCGACAACTTCCGAACAGAAAAGATTTCATTTGATGTAGTGGATTTCGAATCCGCATACAATGGAATCCTTGGTCGTCCGGCTTTAGCAAAAATCTTGATAGCCACGCACCACGGTTATCAGAGTTTGAAAATACCAGGACCAAAGAGAGTCATCACGGTTCGAGGAGATCAAAAAATAGCTTACACATGTGATCGGAAATCCTTAGAGCTGGTCGATAAACTTCCGACCAGAGAGGCTAATCCATCTACCGTGCAGGTCAAGCATTCAAGGCCAAAGATGACACCAAAGCCTTCCGACCAGACAAAGGAGGTACTACTCGACAAGGGCGCTTATCCGAATAGTGCCAAGTTGCCACCTGGGTTAGGAAACATTGACTCGTCTACCCGAAAGATACTAGTCGGGGCAAGACTCGACCACAAATAGGAAGAGTCGCTCGTCTCCTTCCTCTGAGTAAATCAAGACGTACTCTCATGGCAGGCGTCTGACATGCTCGGAGTCCCCCGGGAGGTGATCGAGCACAGACTAGCTCTCCAGCCTGACAAGAAACCGATCAAGTAGAAGTTGCGACGTTTTGCACCTGGTCGGAAGGAGGCAATCCAGTCGGAGATTGACAAGCTCCTCAAGGCTAGATTTATTCGTAAAGTCGACCACCCTCAGTGGCTTGCTAATCCTGTAATGGTTAGGAAAAATAATGGGAAATGACGAATGTGTATTGACTTTACCGATCTTAATAAAGCTTGTCCGAAGGATGATTTTCCCCTTCCACGCATTAACCAACTTGTAGACTCAACTTCCGGGTGTGAGATATTATGTTTTTTAGATGCGTATTCAGGGTACCACCAGATTAATATGAGTAAAGAAGATGAAGAGAAAACTTCCTTTATCACCCCATATGGCACTTACTGCTATGTTAAGATGTCGTTTGGTCTCAAAAATGTTGGTGCGATTTTTCAAAGGTTGATGCAGAAAAATTTTAGTCCTCAGACAGGTCAAAATCTAGAAGCCTATGTTGATGATCTGGTCGTAAAGAGCATCAACACTGGCGATCACATACCCGACCTACAAGAGACTTTCAACAACTTGAGAAGGCATAACCTCAAGTTGAATCTGGAAAAGTGTGTGTTTGGAGTTTCCACTGGAAAACTACTTGGTTTCCTAGTTTCGGCTAGAGGTATCGAAGCAAACCCAGTAAAAATATCGGCCATAGACCAGATGCGTCCTCCGACCACGAAGAAAGAAGTCCAAAAACTAACTGGTTGTATGGTAGCGTTAAGTTGTTTCATAGCACGGTTAGGGGAAAAAGGATTACCTTTCTTTAAGCTTCTCCAGAAACATGGAAGTTTCGAATGGCCTAAGGAGGCAAATGATGCCTTTGAAAACCTTAAGAAGTACCTTACGAGTTCCCCGGTCTTAGTTTCTCTAAGATCGGGAGAAACATTGCTAATTTACGTGGCTACAACGCCACAGACAGTTAGCAGTGTAGTGGTTGTAGAGCGTGACAACGTCTAACGACCAGTGTATTACGTAAGCGAAGTCTTACATGGACCAAAGGAAAGATGACCACAGGTACAAAAGTTGCTTTATGGCCTCCTTATGGCTTCAAGGAAACTAAGACATTACTTTCAGGCCCATAAAGTGGTTGTACCAACTGGATATCCCCTCGGTCAAGTCCTTGGAAACAGGGAATCATCCCATTTAATAGAAAAATGGGCGGTTGAGCTAGGGCGTTCGATCTCCATTTCATCTCACGAACAACAATCAAGTCGAGCAATAGCGAGAATTCATTGCGAATGGACAAACCTGAACCCACCCAAGGGGCGATCTGAACACCACGACAGTGGATAATATACTTTAGCGGTTTCTTGATGCTCAAAGGCTCGGGAGTCTGGAGTTGTCTTGATATCCCTCTTGGCGAACATATCAAGTCGTCATCCGCTTAATTTTTCTGCTACAAACAATGTGGCGTAATATGAAAGTTCTTGGCGGGACTCGAAAATTCGCTCGCTCGGGATTCATGATTACTAGTGAAAGACGATTCTCAACTAGTAGCGAATCAAGTAGGGAAAGAGTATCAATGCTCGAGTACCAAGATGTCATCTTATTTGGCAGAAGTACGGAAACTCGAAAAGCACTTCTTCGGTTTTTAGATCCAACATATTCCTAGAAAGAAAAACTTTCTGGCAGATCAGTTGGCACAAATGGCCTCCACGAGGTCAAACGTCCCGTCCGGATTTTTTCTCGAGCAACTCGATTCACCCTCGGTAGTCGAGCTTTCCGATAACATACATGCTTCCTTACAGGTCATACAAACCGATGGTGAGAATATGGATGCTCCATAGGTCATTGACGGTTGGCGCTGTCACGATCGAGGTAGAAATTGGATGACATCGATCTACAATTATCTTCAGCATGACATAATTCCGGAAGATGATGTAGAGGCGATCAGATATACACTAAAAGCCAAATCATACACTCGATTGAAAGTACCTTGTATAAATGAGGATCTCACGGGGTGTTGATGAGATGCATATCTCAAGCGGATGGCATTAAATTGCTAACTGACATTCATGAAGGAGTCTGTGGAGCACATCATTCCTACAGAATACTGGTTGGTAAAGCCTTTAGACAAGGATACTATTGGCCAACTGCCCTTTATGATGCAAAAGAGCTCGTGACGAGGTGCGTACAATGTCAGTTTTATAGCCGACAAGTACATCAGCCGACACAAGTTTTGCAAATAATTCCTCTTTCTTGGCCTTTTGCAACCCGGGGACTGGACATTCTGTGACCTTTCCCAAGAGCACCCGGGTTCTTCGAATTCCTTTTCATCATGATTGACACGTTTACGAAATGGATCGAAGCCGAGCCGGTTGTTAAAACAACAACTGCGGCCGCTAAGAGGTTTATCACAAGAAATATGATCACACGATTTGGTGTACCCAGTCGTATAATCACAGACAACGGTGCCCAGTTCTCAAGCGATCAATTATAATAATTCTGCGAAGAACTTGGCATCAAGGTATATTTTGCTTCTGTTGCTCATCCGCAGAGCAATGGAGCAGTTGAGCAAGCCAATTGTATCATTATGCAGGGGATCAAACGTCGAGTACTCGACCAGTTAATAAAACGGTTAGGAGCTTGGGCTCAAGAGCTCCCTTCTGTATTATGGGCCATTCGAACCACGACCAGTCGTGCGACCGGTGAAACACCTTTCTTTTTAGTTTATGGTGTTGAAGCCATGCTTCCTCCAGAACTAAAGCTTGGCTCTGCTTGAACTGATTGTTTCAACGAAAACGATTAGAATGAACGACGACTTGATGACATCAATTTCCTTGAAGAACGACAAAACCAAGCCTTGATACAATCATCGGTCTACCAACAAGCCATGCGAAGGTACCATAGTCGTAAGCTGCAACCTCGGAGCCTCGCTGTAGGTGATCTGGTTCTCAGAAAAATTCAGAACCAAATAAATCGCAACAAACTTTATCCTAAGTGGGAAGGTCCTTACACTATGGTCGAAGTCACCCGAGCAGGTTCTGTACGACTAGCTATGTCTGATGGGCACGTTTTGTCTAATTCTTGGAACATTGATCAATTGCGTAAGGTCTTTGTTTAAATTATTTTGTACATTCTTTTAATTATTTTCAGTTAAATAAAGATTAGTTATTCCTTTATTTATTTTGACGAGCGATATTGTTTATATATCTGTACCTATACTCTGGTCATCTACCGTTGTTATTTACACTGGTCAGAGAAGACAGTTTTCTCTCCGACATCCTTTACAAGGATCTCTGTTACTCTTTGGCAATGACTTCTAAGTCATCAAGCTATATGAGTCATAGTCATGATCATTCCGTGAATGATTCTCACGCGCGACCGCACACTTTTCTTAAAGAAATATATGAGTGATCAGAGCATAATACAAATAACTTCATGTAGTAACTCATATGCTCAAGATTGTGAAGGCTTTATTTCCTCATTTCAAGAATCTATTCTACTCTCGTTTGGCTACTGGTCGGGACACGGAAAGCCTACTGGTCGGGACACGGAAAGCCTCCTAGTCGAAGTCTCTTCTTTTTCGCATGTGAACCTGCCCACTGGAAGGAGCTTCCTAACGACGGTTCTTTTCTTACAATCCTCGTTGCCAATTGGACTTGAGCCTAAGCACGTTTTTCGAAGTGTCTTTCATGTCTTTAGTTCTTAGTAGTTCCTCCGACCAGTTTTGGATACTATATATAAATAAGATTACTTGTCATCCGTTGCATACATTTTTTGCATAATTTTTCTCTCTCATCAAAGCAAGTCTTTTTCTTCCTACCATATACTATTTTGTTTAGTATTCCGATTATTACAAAAAAGATCTATAACTAGTTGAAATCATACACTGGTTCCGACCAAATTGATTACCTAGCATTGCTACGATCGGTTTTATCATATAATCGGTATATGCCTTCAAAATAATGGTTGGGACTTTAAAGTTCTCTTTCTTGGCTTACTGCTTATATAGTAAAATTCTTCTACTATATGTAGTCAGGGGCTAGAGAATAAATGAGTACTTCAAAAGTCAAAAGGATAAACAAAAGACTTGTTGATGGCCAAAAGTTAAGTTTTATATTTCATAATTCTTATGTTACAATGTCCTACTCCTAGATATCTCCATACTAGTTGTTGCTTGACGGAGATTTGACCTCTATTTCCTCTGTAACCTTGTTTCTGAGAGGCTTTAATTCCTCGAGAAACCCAGTCGCCTCATCAGGCAGGCAGTTGAAATATTCTTCAACAGCTTGGAGATTGGTAGAGGGGTCGGAAGCCTTTAGTTTTGCCAAAGCAAAACTAACTCCACTGGCCACAGCTTCTTTTATTGTCCAGGCATAGTTTTCTCTAGTAGTTTTGAGCAGACCGTTGAGATCTTCCAGAAGTTGGCATAAATAGTTCATTTTCTCTGTTGGATCTCTTAAGATAGGCAGACTCGATCCTGATCCTATATCAAAGATCATTTTGTTAAGTGCATGGACCTTTCCGTTAAGGTTTTGCACAAGAGCTGTCTCCTTGTCTTGTTCAAATTCTAGAGCCTTCTTTGTTCTATTTACTGCTTGAGTTTGCTCTGCACGAGTAAAACAAATAGTGAATAAGTATGATTAGAAGAGATGATATGTTGGTCAAGTTTATAACCAATTACCTTCAATCTTCTTTTCAAGAGTCTCGTGACTCCTTGTACACAGGTCGTCACATTTGCGATCGACCGGTCCTTAACAGGCATTCTTCCTTAAATTTGGGTCATTACGGCTTTATCGGTATGCGACCTCTTCTTTTATTTTCTCTAAATCTATCAAATATGATAAGGGAGAATAATTAAATAAAAGAACCAAATATTGAAGAAGAAAAGTTAAGAACAAAGTTCTTACTTTCCAATTCGGAGTGTTTTTGCTCCAGGATCTTTATTCGCTGGGTCAGTCCTCCGACTACAGCAAAATTCTCGACCATGTGCTACGCAAATAGCATTCTTCATTAGGTTTCTTATAAACTTTTTAGTGGAGAAACTATGAAACTGATCGTGGATACTTACCCGAATTGCCATGTCATTATAATCGGCACAAATTGTATCAGGACCTATCTTGCCTTGATGGTATGATATTTTCCCCCAAACCTCATCAAGCTCCTTATCCTCGATAAATCGGGGGCAAAAAGGGAACTTGTTAGCTCGAGAGGGATTATCAATAGGGGTCGGAACCTGTCGAGGGTCTTCAGGGGCATCTACCTCCGCAGATGGAGTTAGAATCAACATTGGATCCTGAACGATCGTCGGCACCGACACTTGCTCAGGGGCTTTCTCGACCAATATGTCTTCAGGAGTTTTTTTTTTCCTGAGAAGTGCTTTGGACGGGAACTTCCTCGGGTGTTGTCACGCCCCGGGTAGCAACCCCCAGGATCCACTGTGCATTCTGGACCAGTCCCATGATCAGTCGCTAGTCCGCACAGTTCAACAATGATGTAATCACAGCCATACAAGAAACTATAGAAGAAGCAAACAAATTAACATTAATAACAGCAAAAAAACCTTATGGTCAAGCTTTTTACAGAGGTCTGCCGCACAGAGCTACAACAAAAGAGCTCACAGCGGAAATAAAAGAACACGTGGAGGCCCTTCGATATGCCCACAGGTAATCAAGTGGAGGGCGTCCTAGCACGCAAGGTCTTCGAAGACCTCCTCTTCATAGAGCTCGGAGCTCCCTAGGACGTCTTCTTCAGCTGTTGATCAACCAAAGGGCACAAATCCGTGAGTACTTTGAATGTACTCAGTAAGCCGTAGGAAAATGTATGCAAATAGTATTCATGCAAAGCTTGACAAGGAGGTCTTTATGGTTACTTTGCAGAAAGCAGTATTGACTTGAAAGTACAGTAAGTAGATTGCAAAGCACAAGTTGAAAGATTAATACATAAGTAAACAAGTTTCTTTGAAAACAACACATGACCACCCTGGTCACTGCCCAGACCTCTCATGACCAACCAGGTCACGACCCAGACCACTCGGAGCCAACCAAGACCAACAATTTTGAGAAAGTTTACCCCTTGCGTGAAATCACCAGGCATGTCCATAATTGGGGACACGACTATTCGAATAGATTTACACTCTGCAGAGGTTGTACAGCTTTACCCACAAGACACGACCTCTCTAGTTTGTCTGGCACCTGTCGATGCCCCTGCTCATGACCTTAGGTAAGCAGGCTAGAGCACGTGACAAGGCCTTTACAAGGTTCTTCCTTAACCCAGCTCCGCTCGCTAAGGTTTCGCCTTCCTGGCCCCCTCTTGTGCCAAGTGTGCGTGTATATCCCAGGTCTTACACACTTCCACCAAAACGGAGCCGAATCAAAGCATTGCCAATTAGTTGGCCAGGTCCACCCCGGTATGGACTTGTGGTCGCACGGTATGGCCCAGATCAATGGCTTACAAGGTTAAGTCCTTAGTGGATGCTTAGGCGAGACCTCCTCATCCCAGTGTGCTCTCTGCACCCCCTTTACTGCACGATCACTCGGCCAATCGAAAACATTTTTGGTTCAACCCGGCCAATGACCACCCTAGCCATGGCACAATAAGTTTTATTAATGGCCACACAGGTCAGGGAAATGCACGCCAAGGCAACACATGCCACAAATCCATAATCTCTTAGTCAAATTTATCAATATTGAAACAAGTGATCGAGAGACAACGCATAACTAAGCAGGTCTAAGCAATATACGCACCCTTGTTGGTTATCACAATAAGAATGTTCAACTAAGATTACCCACCTATGGTGTCCAAAGGTACATGTCAACATGTCGAACACAAGTATTCAGGGAGTCATACTGACGAGTAGGTGTTTAGCTAATTCCCAAACTATTTTTATACAAATAGCCATGCAAGTTGGTATAAATCAATATAACTTTGCAAACTGGGAACAACATGATCAAAGGTCTACGACTTGCCTTCATTGAAGAGCTGAGATTCTTCGGTAGAGGTCGCCGGGTCCAAGAACTCTTCAGAGAAGCCGGAATCTACACATGCGAAAAGAGCCAAATAAATACAATGAATTCAAACAAAAACCAAAAACTGCCAAACTAGAACCAAAAGAAAAACAGAAGAACTAGAAACGGGCTCTTGGGAGGAGGTTCAACTGAGAGGGGTCGAGGGAGGTCCTGAGGAGGTCAAAGGAGGAGGTCCTGCGAAGGATACGACTACTCATGTGGTCGTAAAAGGGACACAACTACGCAACGTGGTTGTGAGAGAGTCACAACTACACAACATGGTCGTGAGAGCAAAAGGAGGACAGGGCTCGGAGAAACTCACCCGGATAGAGAGAGAGAGAGAGAGGCCAGAGAAGACTGGAGGAGGACGGTGAACAGCGCAGGCGCTCCGGTGAACTCTTCGGCGGCGAGGTGGTCGAAGACGGTGCAGCTCCAGTAGACTCTTTCGGTGACGAGAAGGTGACGGCGCAGCTCCAGTAGACTCTTTTGGCGACGAGGATGCGACGGCGCAGCTCCAGCGGGCTCCTTGGTGAAGCTTCAAGCACAGAGAAACGGGATGAGAGCAAGAGAGCTAGGTGAGGAAAAGGTGATGAAAGAGAGAGCTGCTCAGGCTTTTATAGCCAGGAGAAAACGAGGAGAGCCACTGTGAGACTCAGAAACACACGTGTTCAAGGGTAGGTAAAGGAGGAGATGGGAGCAGGTCAGGGAGGAGACAAGAGGGGGAACAGGTACTGCAAAAAGCAACAGCATTTAATGCGACACAACAACATTTAATGCTCAAGGACTTTTGCGTCAACAGTGACACAACGGGAGGAAGGAGAAGGTGAACAGAGCTGACTGGTGGGGCTAGTCAAAACTCTGGAGGGTGATCTAACCGAAGGGGAGGTTGTGACCAGAGGGGAGGTTGTGACCCAAGGGGTGGTCGCGGCCCAAGTGGTGGTCGTGACCCAAGGGGTGGTCGTAACCAAAGGGATGGTCTTTGCAAAAAGACCAAGAGGATAGTCGTGGCAAGTCTCAAGGACCACCCGGAGGTCTTGGACAAAGGGGGAGGTCCAAACGAGAGGGAGATCTGGAATGAAGGGGAGGTCCAAACGAGAGGGAGGTCTGGACTGAAGGGGAGGTCCAAACGAGAGGGAGGTAGGAGCGGACAGAGGAACGAGATTCAACACCAGAGAGCTCCAGCAACACCAGAAAACCAGTCTCGAATTAGTTGAAGTTGGATTAATTCATATTAAATCGCTGCAAATTTCCAAAATCTCCAAGTTAAGCTTGAGCAATTCAACAAAACCAAATGGTTATTTTTATTTTTGAAAATCACAGAAACTCCAAAAAATTGGGACGTTACAGGTGTCTATTCCTCAGCAACGTTTTGGTCGAAAACGACCGGAACACCAGAAGATCTGTACAGAAAGAAGAAAGGAAAATCAAAACTTCAAATGGTCAAAGACTTTTAAAGGTATGTACTCATATGACTATTTCGTTTATACGTACCTGGTCGATTTTTTAGTTTTGACGTTGAAACGCGGTGGAATAAATTCTATACCACTCGCTTTCCTTTTCTTCTCAACCAATTTCACCAGTTCCGAGCCGGCAGGGTTGGTTAAACCCCTCACATCTTCCAACATGAGGTCGAAAGTGATATTCTTGACCAACTAGTCGAGGATAGTGTCCCTGACCATTGGGTCGGAGGGTGTGGTTTCGTCGACCTCCAGATCAGTTGTTTCAGTAACAACTGTTAGGTCATGAACGACTACTTTGGGGTCTACGACTTCCTCAGCCTTGCTCTGCAGACCCTCAATCTCCCACCTAAGTAAAAAAAAACAAGTTTAATTAGGTGATGAAATCTTCTATCTAAGTATATATATCTTCTTTCAAATGCTCTTTTACCTCGAAAGAATCATCTTCTTCTATTGCCTCTGGGCAGGAATCGGTCGGAACCACGGTAGGATTACGATCCTCACCGGATTGTATGATTTTCAATCCGACTGCCTACAAAATTAAGAGCGAGATGAATAAACTGATCGGAGGATATATATATATATATATATGTGTGTGTGTGTGTGTGTGTGTGTGTGTGTGTGTGATAAAGGACAATTGATTATCTACCTCAAGTCTCGCTAGTCTCTCTTCAACAGAGACCATCGCCAAGATGCCGAGAAATGCAACCTGCAGCCTTCTCACAAGGCTCCCCGGCGCAGATCATTTTGATTCGCTCTCTGATTTCTTCAGGAGAAAGGGCTTTAGAAAAATACAGAAGAAAATTTAAGGTTTTATGATAATCCATTTATAAATTATACTGGTCGGAGCTTCTTCAAAGACTTACCATCTCGTGAGTCCGTGATTGCTTCATCACGACCAGTGAACCAGAGCAGGGGTTGTGTTCAGAGTTTCAGAGGACTGATTCGGCGTTTGGTGAAATCTTTCACCACATGCCAAGAAGTCAAGCCATTGAACCTTAGATCTCGAATGGCATCCACACACTTCCGACTCTCCCTGGCTTCTCCACGATTCTCCTCCACTTAGGATTCTCATTTGCCCTAACTCCGGCGAAGTAGAGGCCATTGTCGCCCGTAACCGTCATGTAAAACCAGTTCTTTTTCCATGACGACCACGAGGACTTCGAATACATTTGGATGTACTTGTTAGCCTTCCCGTTGTGAAGGCGCAGCGTGCATTCTGCAAGAGCCGCCGTGGATCTTCCTGACATCGCCATCCGATAGAAATACCTAAAGAGCTTCAAGTTTGGTCGCACTCCCAGGTATGCCTCACACAGATAGGCGAAGATACTAATGTTGGCGATGGAGTTCGGAGCCAAATTCACCAACTTCACCCTGTAGTACTCTAGCATGCGGGGGAGGAATTTATGCATCGGCACCCTCAGCTCGCATTCAATGTAGGCGAGGAAAATTGGGATTTCCCCATCTTCATGGCTTGGATAGTGCTCTCCAGCCACTAACCTCTATTTGATCAGATTCTTGTCCGGGAGCATTCCGATTTTCTCCAGCGTCTCAAGCTTTTTCTCGCTCAAATCTGAGGGCACCCACTTTGTGATTTGATCCGACATGATGAAAGCTCTCAAAGGAATGAATAAGTGGTCGGAGGGTGCTTTGGGCGGAAAAGAGAGCAGAGGTCGGAAAGGTTTCTTGACAAGGAACTGAAGAGGATTGAAGGAAGATCTGGAAGCGTAAAAGCTATAAAGCCCAACAATGGGGATTCTATAGCTTCTGATCTTTAAACTGAATCGGGAGTTGCTTAAAGTCCAACAGACAAAGCCTTTTTGTCCAACGGACATAAAAACTCTTTAGTTCCCAAGGCAAGTTCTCAACTTTAAAGTGAATACAGACCACTTCGTATGTCACGGCATTAAATGAGGGTCTATCCGATATGATTTCGTCAGAATAAAGTGTTCACACGACCTATTCATTTAAAGTTCGGGAGCTAGCTGACGAGGATTAAAACCTCTATGTATTACTTTAATACATAATAAAAGACCATACGTCTTTATGGTCGTAACCTCTAAGGCTAACGACCTCACTGGTCGTGAGGATTCCAGAGGTTATATAATCGGTATCCTGGTCGAACAAGGTACTGTGCCTAGTCTCCGATCAGATAGCTGCTCGGAAAAGATATGAACTACTATCTGGATCTAATTCGAGGTATATTCTTTACCGTGTGATGAATGGAACACGTGCTGTATATTCCATACCACACGACGTTACATAATCCTAAGACACTGATAACAACTATCGTGCGGTTGTGTGTCTCACAGTCACTTAATCGCGGAGCAATTTATACTTTATCAACAGTTGTCTCGCCCCGACCAGTCGCAACGCTTCGCAAAGGATGTCTTCCCCAGTAGTAACTGCCACCCCTTCAGAAACTATATAAGGATGGAGCAAAGACAAGAAGAGAGAAGAGACATCGAGATTAGATCGTCCTGCATCTGATTAGAGCAACGCAATCAGCCTTAGACGGATGCTTTAAGTTTGATTGATTAGCATAGCAAGGATCACATTCAGTGTAATTAGGATTAGTCCCCAACTGGGTCATAGACACCCCCTGTAAACATCTAGTTCATATTTATAAAGAGCAGCCCCATTCTCTCCCAGGAGATCTATGTCATTTTCCTCTATATTTTTGTAAGATCGGCGAGTCGATCGTCGATAACGAGGATAACACATTTGATCTTGGCGAGTACGCCGACCTCATGGACAACGACTACGTCCCTAAGGAGGCATGCATATGTGATTTCAACATCGAGTATGTTCCTGAGGGAGAATCTTAGCCGCTCTGAACCCAACCTACTGGGACTAAGACGGTAGAGAGGCCACTGCTGCCCTAATCAATTTCGAGGGCTAGTACATTTCTAGTTCTATCTCAACTACAGAGACAAGTCACCACAATGCCAATATTGTGGCAACCTATGATGAACTCGTTGACAGTGTCAATGTTGAGGTCTTGGAAGAATCATCTCCAGAACATATACTCCAAGATCTCGGCTGCTACCGCTCCTCTTACGAGGATGTGGCATTCTCACCCTCCATTTGCTCCGAGTTTCGTGCATGTGCAGTTGCCAACGCCAACGAGACCGACGAGCAACGAGCGACAGATGAACAACGTGAGGCCCAGGAGTAGGCTGAACATTTGGCGCAGGAACAACGAAACAAACAACTCCTTGTTGCCAAACAAAAGTCAATGGAGGAGGCATGTCACCAGTATCACGATAGCGCGTTAGGGACGTCTAGGAAGCCTACCACTAATGCAAGTGGCGATCAGCGTCCGCCAACTACGCCCTAGGACGACGGTAAGAGATTTAAATATTGTACAATCACCTTCACATTCAAGTGCCATAGCTAACCATCAAACAGGAGAAAACAATGAACAAGACCTTCTGATCATTAGTTCTTTGGCTGCTTATCTACAAGAGGTTGCTGCAGAAGTGCAAAGCCTTTCACAATCTTTAAGGTCTCATACCAACTCCAGTGTAGACCACTCTGCCTTTAGACATCACCATCATGACAACAACCACCGTCAAGAAGATGCTCGCTGGGGCAGAGCGTGTTTGACAGGTGGTAGGCCTAGGTGAGCGCTCTAACCTCGGTCATAGAAAATCTCGTTCTCCTGATAATCATGACCAATGTCATAACGTATGACCACGATTGGGGCCATACATAGGGTGCAAGGCTTTCTCACCCAGATTAAGAGAAGTTACCTGGCCTAGAAAGTTCAAGCCTGGATATTCTAGAAAATTTTGATGGGACACAGAATCCCTCAGAGTTTTTCCAAATCTACACTACCGCCATCTAGGTTGCGGACAACGCCGAGAAGGTAATGGCAAATTACTTATCCAATGCATTAAAAGGATCTGCTCGAACATGGCTATTCAACTAACCTAAAAGTTATATATATAATAGGGAAAATTTATGCCAAGCTATTATAAACAACTTTAAAGTTGTTATACCAAGCCAAGAAAAGAAGATGGTTTACATTGTCTTCGTCAAACTTCTAGAGAAAATTTACGTCAATTTATTAAAAGGTTTGTAGAAGTACGCAATATCATTCCTAATATTACCGATGACTCTATTATTCAAGTATTTAATTAGGCGATACGATACAAGAAGTTCACAAAAGACCTAAACATCCACCCGCCAAGAATCGTGTTAGAATTATTTGACATGGTTGATCGTTACTATGATACTCATGAAGTACTGGAGTGAAAAAATGCATGGTCGACAAGGGCCATACACCACCATAACCAGATATCGAAGGTTCTAACAAGAAAGAATTAAATAAGCGACCGGATCTGATTATCACAAAGGCAAGGCCAAAAAGAAGAACAAAATGAAGCCTACATCATGGGAGGTCGCCGCCTTAGAGCAGCGTCTGACCTACAACAAGGGCAAGGATCCATGGAGGAAGCAGGTTGGTCGTTCAAACGACCAGTCTAGATCCAAGGGCTCTAGCGCGACCAGTAGTAACGGTCATTGGTGCTCGCTACATAACGTGTCTTGTCATGATTTGCGTAACCACCGCACCTGGCAGAAACACATGGATGACTTCTACTGGGGTAAGGGGCAAATGCCTACACAGCCCTAAAATGGTGGTCCCAGCAACACCAAAGACGGAGATAGAGATGAAGAAATGTCATACCAGAAGCCTGGCAACCACACCAATGTCATCTTCGGAGGGTCTGTTGTCTATCCATAAAAAAGGCAATTCAAATCTGCATGGAGGGAGGTCAACAATGTCGACACCCAACCTGGAAAGCCAAGCTATCTAAGGTGGCCGGACGTGGTCTTGACCTTCAACAAGAATGATTGTCGAAAAGGTATGTCTACACCTCGTAAACTTCCACTTGTCATTTCTCTTATAATAAGTAATTACAAAATAAGAAGAGTACTGGTCGACGGTGGTAGTTCTTTGGACTTACTTTTCATAAGTGCTTTAGATGCGATGCAAATACCTTGTTCTAAAATAAAAACAGTTACGTATCCTTTATTTAGGATAGTACATGGTCCTTCGATAACACCTATTGGTTAAATAGTGTTACCAATAACATTAGGAGATTCTCACAATTTTCGAACAGAGTTAATCACTTTCGAAATTGTAGATTTTGAGTCAATATATAATGACATTTTAGGTAGATGACCACTAACCAAATTCATGGCAGCTACTTATCATGCCTAACAGAGTATCAAAATTCTTGGTCCAAAGGGCGTCATATTCGTGCAAGGTAATCATTCTATTGCACTCAATTGCGATCTTAAATCTTTAGGGATTGTTGATCAGTTACATTAAGAGATCTTAATGATGCAGAAAAGCCAAGCTAGGTTGAAAATTTTGTAAAGGTAGAGCTGTTGAAGGCAATTCCTCAGCCAAATGAAAAAGTGAAGCAAGTCCCACTCACTCCTAATGGCCAGCCTAAGACGGCGCGGATTGTGTCGAGAATGAAAAAAAAGGAAATCGAGCTCATTACCTTCCTCCGTGCAAATGTAGACATGTTTGCGTGGAAACCATCCAACATGCCTGGAGTCCTAAGGGAGGTAATCGAATACAGGCTAGCCAGACGGCCTGATAAACGACTAGTGAAGCAGAAGCTACGACAATTCGCTCCTGATCGGCAAGAAGCCATTTGGCAAGAGTTGGACAAACTCTTAGACACTGGCTTCATTCACGAAGTCGATGACCCAGTCTCAGGTTTTGGTAGATTTTATCTAGGTATTGGGTCTGTTACCGAGCTTACCGAGAAAATACTATAAGAGCACAATCGAAATGGAGACCTTTATTGCCGTGGGTACAATGAGCGTGTTTACAAGAATACTATGAGAATGGGATTGGGTTGATTTCGATTCCGATGGATTGATAGAGATTGCCTTACAAGGTACGTTGGTCACCCTCTTTATAACTACTGAAGAGGCAGCAGTTAATGCCGCTAAAGATATCTTTTGTCTTCACGCACGTTTTTCCGTTGAGTCTTAAACCGCCAAGTCGCTTAGCCAATTGTTGTAAGTTGTTAGATGCGTCAATAACTGTTCTCACATTAATCACGTGGAAAACTGACGTGTCCCCCAACATGTTTTGCTGGTTAAGGGTAGCCCAAACCGTATGAGTGGTCGTGTAGTATCTATGACTGGTCATCTTATGATTCAAACTGATGTGTGACCAGTTTGGCCGGATTAAAGGGACTATACTTTTTTTTAATCCAGGTTGTAGGTACATAATCGTTATAAAAGTCGGTCTTATATATGTGGGCCTGCTTTCAAGAAACTCTGATTTTAACAAAAAAAATATTGATCTGACTAAGAATCTTCGTACGCCTGGACCCCTGTCAGTAAGGATTTCTAAGTAAATAAAAACAAAATAAAAATCAGTAGGCCAGCTGTCAGGAGAGACTCTCTCGTCTGTCATTGGAAAATGAAAACGGAAGCCAGACGCAAACCCGATCGAAGCTGTTTGGTACGACATGTTTCGCTTTGACCGATCAATGCCGTGCAAAGTTATTCGGATATGAGCATCTCCGTTTCATTAGATTAGACACATGCAGACTATTTTTTGCTATCGCGCGTATATATCACTGACGTTACCCGAGATTCACCGTGTATCCGATACTGCAACTTTTTTGCTAATCAGGTGTAAAAGCTTCTTCCCTCCTGCCTCGCCTTCTTTTCGAGTAAAACGCCTCTATGATTACTTTCCCGACTGAAGTCCCTTCTACTTCTGTTCTTAGAAATGCTCGGCAGCAGGACTGCACAATTTAGGAGCTATACTGGTCGGTCCGAACCAATCAAAGATAGTGCCAAACATCCCGGAGTAACTTGAGGTCCAACCATCCAACAACTCAATCAACTCCAACTCATTGTTCTGGTTTCAAAGAAAAAACTCCAGCTCACTATTCTGATCACCTCCCTACTGCAAATCATGACGAAAAATCTAGTATTGCCTAGCTCCCAGGCACAGTGTTATCACCGCTCCTTTTTCCGAGCGCTACCAATGGTCACCCTTCCTGGGCAAAACTTGTACTGCAAACCAAATACTTGACAAGGCCACCTATACAGTCAAAAGCAACGAACTAAAATCCCAAGGAGATGTCATCATCGTATCCTTATTCCTTAAAACTGGAGGTTTAACTAGATGCTGGATGCTGTGCAGATCTTGACCCACCGTCCGATCACGCGATCGATGGTGGTCACTGTTCTCCACTGCAGGAGATATGGTTACTGTTCGTCCGGTTTTCTGATATTGTGCGTGCGAGCAGTGGGCACTTGAATTCAGTTCGACCCCTGTCTGGGTTGTCACCGATCAATCGAATGCCTTTTGTGCTTGCAGAATAGGCCCTGCCTGCTGTCGCTGGCGCCGGGGGCACTGTAGCCTCCTGCGGTTTCTCTGCGCCTACGCACGCCGCGGCAGCGCAGCGCGCAAAGAGTTCCCGCTTTCACCTGTGCGCGCACGGGGGCGGACCCACGCGCGGGCGGGCGGCCGGTTGAATCCCGTGGCGAGCGCGAGCGGCGACCGCTGGTTTTTCCTGATCCGGTGCATGTGCGCGCCGTGCAGACAGACGCGAGCATTTAACTCGTTCGCGGGGTGATTGGATGGGAGTAATCGCTCGCTGCTGCAGGCTGCAGCTGAGTGCCGAGTGAAGTGAGTGCTGGGCATTTATGTGTTTTCACGTTCGGACAAGGAAGCGTGCAGCTTTTATCGGGGGCGAGAAATTATGAGCAGAGAGTAGCGGGCGGGCGGGACGGGACGGGGCGGGGCGGCACCAGGTGGAAAGGTGGTGGGTGTGTCGGATTTCTTTCTTTGCCGCGCAGGGTGGTACACCCCGGCCCAAAGTGGGAATTAACTGCAGGTCGGCAGTAGCATCGGTCGTCGTTGAGCAATACGGCACTGTTAGTAGTAGTAGACTAGTAGTAGTACTGCTATGAAGATGGGTTGCTAAAGCAGGGCAATGCTTGTACTGCGAGGCGTGAGATGGATTCCAGATTGAATTCTAGACAAATTTCCACTTTTTGAAGTCCCATCCTTCCTGGTTCTCCCCATCTATGCCTCGTGGATTTTGTATTACTTGTACACTATAGGTGGTGAAGGTCCACCATGACACGTGATAGATCTAAGCACAGTTTGTTGCGTGTATAAATCTGAGATAGACTGCAGTTTCATCAATTTCTTGAGAACACCTACTAGCCATCAGCATAAAATACATATCGTCTCTGACTCTTGACATTACAAAGAGGGCGCCCGATTAAGTCCACACAGTTGGCTCCATCTCCCCAAATTTGCAAGGCCGCATCCACTTTCCCTCCATCCTCACCAACTCCTCCGCACCTATTGGTGTAATGTCCGTCTTCCATGCTTCAACCGGTCACCCTTCATATAGTCAACGTACCTTTCGTCCCCAAAATTACTTTCATTGTTCTCGCCGTCGCCAGCTACCCTCCTGCCCAACGCACCACGCCTGCGGACATATTCGTGGCAGGTAGCACCGTCGCCACCTCGTTGCCCACTGCAGATCTTGCCATTTAGATTTAGGAGGAACCTCGAAGAGAAAAGAGGCATTGTCATTGGAAGGGATAGTCTTTAGTCGTAGCAGGTGATGAAACTGCTACTGCCGGTTAACAGCAGATCTTTCTGTCGTTAGAATTTCCCCTCATCTACCCTAATACTGATGGGAGGGGATTTCGGACATCCAAACAAGGCCTAACAGAGGCAGAAAAAACGAACTTTTGCACAAACGGGCCACTTTGGATGGCCCATGAAGTGGCCCGAGACCGGCCCATCTAAACTGGGCTTTAGCAGGCTAGAATTCTAAACAAACTAAGGCCGAGTCCAACAAATGTAAAGCCCGTAGGGACATAAGGACACAGCAAAACTTTAGCCCCAAATAAGAAGGCGGCCCGTCGTGTAATTCTCCAGCCGAATATAGCCGAGCCGATTCATGCGTAAAACCCAATTCTAGAACTTTTCCTCCCATCTTCTCCGCACATCAAATGCCAAAACCCTAGCCCCCTCCATCTCCGACGCCGGCGACAACCTCCAACCCCTCCGGCTACCAGCGGCAGCGGAGGCGGACGAAGCCATGGACAGCGCCCTCGCGAGCGCGGCGGCGATCGGCGACCAGCGCCAGAAGATCGAGCAGTACCGCCACATCCTCGCCTCCGTCCTCTCCTCTTACCCGCCGGACATCTCCCAGGCCAAGCGCTTCCTCGACCACAGTAACACGCTCTACCCAAACCCCAACCGTAGATGTCTGGATGTTTTAGTTTTGGTTTGGGTCTAATGGTTGGGTTGGTGAGAGTGCAGTGGTGTCGGACGAGGTGCCGCTCGTGGTGTCGCGGCAGCTGCTGCAGACGTTCGCGCAGGAGCTGGGGAGGCTGGAGCCCGACGCTCAGAAGGAGGTCGCCCACTACGCGCTCACGCAGATCCAGCCTCGTGTTGTCTCCTTCGAGGAGCAGGTACGCACCCTTGTTTTCCTACGGTGACATCTAATTTTAACTCCCAGATAGCACTGGAATAGTTGTTGTATGTTGTACTGCACAGTCTGTAGAACTGTTATAAAATGTCATGCTTTATTTTTGCCCACTAATGACTAGTATGTATGCAGTGATGGACCTAGGATTAAATTTTAGGTACGACGGAGTTGCAAACACGGACCAAAGGGTATTACCCAAAACAAAAGAACCCATATGTGAACTATATTGCAATCACACCAATACGAGTATATGACATTAATTGGTATCAACAAGTGAAGATAAATGTAGGATATTAAGAAATACCTCAGTGAAGATAAATGTAGGACATCAAGAAATACCTCACTAATGAAGTTTAATTAACAACTTGACACCAAGTTATCGAACATAATAATTTGAACAAATATAATACATAGAAGAAGCAACCTGTCAAAAATAAATGGATTAGTAGTGTCACGATTTGATCATAAATTATAAAAGATGCAGAAAAAAGAGAAGCCAAAATACATACTGCTAAAGCACTAATTACGTTTAGGAGAACGAGGCAATTTCATTCTCCGAGATTTCATGCCTTGAAACCGTTTCTTAATTTTATCACGATCAAGTCCTTTGAATATCTCTTGCTCGATGTAGCACACCATCAAGTCATTAAGCCAATCATCAGATATCTTATTGCGCAAATCAGTCTTGATAATATTCATAGCCGAGAAGACTCTTTCAACCGATGTTGTTGCCACCGGTAGCAGCAATGCTAACTCAATGAGACGGTAGACCAATGAAAATACAATATGCCTTTTAGTTTCAACCATCTTTATGGCCAGACTTCCAAGATTATGACAAACAATAAAATCATCAATTATTAGCACATGAAGAATGGATATTTCAAGTTGATCCTTTATAGTCGCACGATTAACAATGAAGAAATCATTATCAGTAGTGTCACGATTTGATCATAATAAAAAAGATGCAGAAAAAAGATAAGCCAAAATACATACCGCTAAAGCACTAATTACGTGTAGGAGAACGAGGCAATTTCATTCTCCGAGATTTCATGCCTTGAAACCGTTTCTTAATTTTATCACGATCAAGTCCTTTGAATATATCTTGCTCGATGTAGCACACCATCAAGTCATTAAGCCAATCATCAGATATCATATTGCGCAAATCGGTCTTGATAGTATTCATAGCCGAGAAGACTCTTTCAACCGATCTTGTTGCCACCGGTAACAGCAATGCTAACTCAGTGAGACGGTAGACCAATGGAAATACAATATGCCTTTTAGTTTCAACCATCTTCATGGCCAGACTTCCAAGATTATGACAAACAATAAAATCATCAATTATTAGCACATGAAGAATGAATATTTCAAGTTGATCCTTTATAGTCGCACGATTAACAATGAAGAAATCATTATCAGTAGTGTCACGATTTGATCATAATATAAAAGATGCAGAAAAAAGATAAGCCAAAATACATACCGCTAAAGCACTAATTACGTTTAGGAGTACAAGGCAATTTCATTCTCCGAGATTTCATGTCTTGAAACCGTTTCTTAATTTTATCACGATCAAGTCCTTTGAATATCTCTTGCTCGATGTAGCACACTATTAAGTCATTAAGCCAATCATCAGATATCATATTGCGCAAATCGGTCTTGATAGTATTCATAGCCGAGAAGACTCTTTCAACCGATGTTGTTGCCATCGGTAGCAGCAATGCTAACTCAATGAGACGGTAGACCAATGGAAATACAATATGCATTTTAGTTTCAACCATCTTCATGGCCAGACTTCCAAGATTATGACAAACAATAAAATCATCAATTATTAGCACATGAAGAATGAATATTTCGAGTTGATCCTTATAGTCGCACGATCAACAATGGAGAAATCATTATCATATATCTCCGTAAGTCGAGCAAACTTATCCACGTTGAGCTTAGAGAAAGAATCTATTGGATCAAGACAAGAAAAGCATATAAGCAACTCCGAATATACCTCATTGTAGCGATGATCCATCTATGTGGTAATAGCATCAATAGCAGCAAAGAAAGTATCAACACGCTAATGATGGTCTTGTGTGACTGTGATCCCATCCCGCCTTGATCGGCCTCATCTTGGTATTGTTTCATCCATATTTGGTACCAGAATCTTATTAGCCCCACCAACATGATCAAGAAATGATTTGTATGTATTCTTCCAAGTGCTAAACCCTACTTTTGTAAAGATATCATGACCAAAATTTTCATCCAAGAGATCATGTCTAAAAAGAAAGCAATAGAAGCAATAAGCCGCATCCTTCTTCACACTATATTCCAACCAATCATATTTCTTATACCATGCTTCACGAAAGACCCTAAACTCCTTTTCATATTGTTTGCGAGGAAAAGTATGACCAATTGGTTGAGTCGGACCCTTCGACAAATAAGCCCTTCTAACTTGATTTCTAATGTCTGGATCAAATTCGTCAATTGGAATATGAAGTCCTGGATCAACAACAATGTGATCTGGATTGAACTCCTTAATACCTTTGGCTTCTTGTTGTAGTTGTGCTGCTTCGGCTCGTGCTTCATGTGCTTGTGTGGCGGTTGCGGCTTTAACTTGTGTTTGTGCCATTGTCGTGCTGCCGTCTGCTTGTTCTTGTGCAACACTGACGGTTGTTGCTTCAGTAGCTTGTAGCTTATGCTTGTGAGGCGGTTCCACTAGCACCAGTACTTGGGGAAGAAACATTGCTAAAGTATCTCTTTAAATTCATTTCTAGCCAATTAAAAAAACAATCATTCAAAATCAAGCAGTACGGTTCAATATTGATATCATAATATTGATATCTCTTCAACATCTGTCTGTCAAATTCAATTTTAACAACTAATTCATTATTCATATCATAATTCATGGAAAAGATAAGGATGAGACACATACTGAAATCTACTGGGGAAGAAACATTGCTAAAGTATCTCTTTAAATTCATTTCTAGCCAATTAAAAAAACAATCATTCAAAATCAAGCAGTACGGTTCAATATTGATATCATAATATTGATATCTCTTCAACATCTGTCTGTCAAATTCAATTTTAACAACTAATTCATTATTCATATCATAATTCATGGAAAAGATAAGGATGAGACACATACTGAAATCATGGATTGTCCATTATCATAATTTTAGATTAATAATGTTGATTTACCAACTGCAACATACATGTTCTTTTTTCTATTTTGCAAATTCATGTAAGAAAGTGTGCAATTTAACACATGCACTTAAGCAGACTCGCACCCATACCTATTGATGCCCTATTTGGAACCAATATTGTCTTGATTCATGCTAAATTACTATGAAATTCCTGCGTCCTAAATGAAGCCTGAATTTAACCAAATTAAACAATGTTTCATAATCAGGCTTCAATCAGTCTTTTCCCTTCCAATCAGAGCATAGACCTTTTGTATGAAGGTCATAATGAGTTTATTCCTTCCACAACCACTGGAATAACAAAACTTTAGCATCAAATTCATATAATTTTAGCATCTAATTTTGGACAGAGTACTTATTGTTAAATTTTGACATTGCTACCGCCAGACGCCGCCGCCAAATTTCAGAGCAGAGTCTAGCCGGCACCTGCATCGGCAGCGCTAGCTTAGGGAAGCGGCGGCGGCGTTACTGCGCTAAGGAAACTGGAGCAACCGGCAGCGTCGCTCAGCGCCTAGGAGCAGAGCCGCCCATGCTCCGTTGGCCGTCACTCGCCACTTTGCACCGGCCTTTCTGGCAACCGCGCCACCCAGCGAGCCGCATCTTACCGCAAGCCACGCCTCGCCGGTGCCGTCCCACTGTCACTTCGCTTTCTCTGCGCCAGCCCAGTCCGCCGCACTTTTGTGTCGCGCTCGTCGGCCCCGCGCTTTCTCCGTGCTTTCGCCTCCTCGCCTTGCCAACGCTGCGCCGTCGCCGCCTAGGGCTTGGGTTGGGAGAGTTGGGAGTTTGGGAAATGCCGAAATAGGGATTGGATCTGGAGTGGAGGCAGTGAGGCATACTCGGTTGTGTTGGGTGGGCCGCGATTCCGCGAAGACAGCCGATGGCCAGCCCATCAATGGAGGGTGGGAGGATTGAAGGTCGGAGCAGGAACGGAGGCTCAGAGCCAATCTCTTCTCTAACGCTGGTGGTACCATGGGGGAAAGACGGGGGGTAGGGGGGTTTCCGGACCGGAGGAAGCTCTAGCGGATGCCAGAGCTTGCCATAATGGTAGGTCCGTCCCTGTATGTATGGAGTCTCTGATGTAATAGGGTTTTCTGTTGTTTTGTGAGATTGGTTTCGGAATGGGCAAGTTGGATTGTGAGGCTAATGATACTACAAGGGTGTATGCAATGCGTGAAGATGATGCCATCACGTTAGCTCATTCGTGTAGCTTTAGCTTAGATTGTGTAAGCAGGGGCAAGTAGTGAGGATATAATGTTTGCACTTTTGCTGATGTCCTTTAGCATCATAATTTTTACCTAGCAAACTTTTTAGGGGAACCTCGGAGATAGATCAGCCATGTTATGCAATTACAGGACAATTACAAGCCGTGTCAGCCAATATGAAGCACTTGTGCTAGGTCAGCCAGCCAATTAGAAGCTATAGGTCTGGGGCTTTGGTATGTGGCACTGGATCAAACTGAAATGGGAAATTATAGGGCAAGGTTAATGCACTGAAGCTTGTTAGCCCAATTGGTTAACTTATATTGAGTACTTGGTGGTAGTTCAAGACTAGAGAGCAAGAGGAAAATTACAGAGGAAGGTTAATTCTCTGTAGGCCTGTTTGGTTAGATAGGGATTATGTCTAATCCCTTTGGATGGATTGAAAATTTGGACTAAAATCCTTTCCAATCCAAAGGGATTTGGTCTAACCCCTCCCTATCCGAACAAGCCCTTATTAGTTAACTTAAGTTGGTGATATTTAGAGATCAGAGAGGAAGAGTAAAATTGCCAGGAAAGACTAATGCCCTGAAGCTTGTTGGTCCATTTGATTAAGTTATGTTGTGTAATTGGTGGTAGTTATAGACTAGAGAGGAAAAATGCAATGCATGCTGCTGCTGCCGCTGCCATTGAGGGACTCATGTTCTTATATAATTACTTTTATGGATATAATCTTCTAGTGAATTTGGTATATTTTTCGGGACCTTGTATATTATGAGTTATTAATCAATCTAGTAAGCATTGAATTGCTGGGGATGCAGAGACTGACTGTATATTAAAAGTTGGCAATGCATCTATGCTGAGTTTTGGAACAAATCATTTTGTTTTGTGTAACCTTGATCCTGCAGATTCTGTGTAACATTTTTCTTCGTGGTTTTGTTCCTTCATTGCTCATAATTGTGGCTATAAGTAGAGGCAATAATGATCCATGCCCATACGCATTGCATTACAGAAATCTAAATATCTGTACTTTGTTCATGCCACATGATCCATGCCCATATGCATTGCATTACAGAAATCTAAATATCTATAGTTTGCTTCATGCCACATGATCCATGCTTGTATGCATTGCATTACAGAAATCTAAATATCTATATATGTTACTGATTAAGAGTTCCTGTTCCAATTGCAATTTATACTGTTTGATGGGCTTGAACTTTGTCAAGCTGCTGAAAGCACCCAGTAAAGCTAGCAATTGAGTAATCTTGTGTCTCTTGATTGCAATTATGGTAATTATGTCAGTGGTCTTCGCTGTTCATTCCTAGGTAATAGCCATTATAAAAGTTCTTTTTACAAAATTCCTACTTTTGGAAGTAACATAAAGATCAAAGCTGTTTGATGTATAATCGTGCAGAAAAAAAGGTATGAAGAATTTATGCATCCATGTATGTGGAAGGAAATTGTCCAGTGATTTTATGTGATAATGTTGCTGTTATTTCAGTATCTGCATGTAAATTGTCTTCTCGAGAATGCCAATTTTGGGCGGTTTTTCTCTACCACGCATAACTGATATAATGTTAGTTTCTCTAGATTTCATAGTTTCTGAATTAACTCCTTTTGGTTTACTTCGTGTTTGAACTTTGTTAGTATTATGTAGAGAACTTGTGTAATGTTCTTAATCTGTGACTTCGCTGGTTATGTATTCACAGGTAGTAGTGATTAGAGAGAAGCTTGCAGAACTGTATGAATCTGAACAACAATGGTCGAAAGCAGCACAAATGCTTAGTGGGATTGACTTGGACTCAGGAATCAGGTAGAAACTGACTTTTGTCTCTCCAAACATGGGAAAGGAGTTTTCTCTGAGTAATAGGAGTTCTGACCATTCTTTTTAAATCAGGATGCTTGATGACACGAACAAATTATCCAAGTGCGTCCAGATTGCACGACTCTATTTGGAGGTTACTGTTCTTTGGCTGTTGTTATCATCATTGCATAGTGTTGGCTGGACTAATGTAGATCTTCGTTTGTAGGATGACGATGCAGTGAATGCTGAAGCTTTTATTAACAAAGCGTCGTTTTTGGTCACAAACAGTCACCATGAAGTTCTGAACTTACAGTACAAGGTTTGTTGGTGCAGAAACAATTGAACAATTTTTTGCCTACTTTAAAAACAAAAGGTTTACTTCACCTTTCTGTTTTGTATTGTCTCAAGGTCTGTTATGCAAGAATTTTGGATCTAAAGCGAAGATTCTTGGAAGCTGCACTTCGATATTACGATATCTCTCAGATTGAACAGCGCCAAATTGGAGATGAGTAAGGCTTTCTCCATTCAGTTTCAGATTTTTTTCCCCTTTCGCAATCTGTTTGCCTGCTATTCGTACCTCTTAAAAAATATGTCTTGTATGGTCATCTGTTGTCTTGCTGGTGAGGTGGTGCCTATTTTCTATTTCTACACCCTTGCAATATTTCAACATTTTATACATTGCATGTATTTGAATTGCCCTACTTGCTAGCCATATTTTAGATATTGCATGTTGGTTATGTGCGATTAATTAAGCAAGTGGTATCTGCAACTGATGCTCAGAGAGATCGATGAAAATGCTCTGGAGCAAGCTCTTAGTGCTGCTGTGACGTGCACAATATTGGCTGGTGCTGGTCCACAGCGCTCTCGTGTTCTTGCTACGTTGTACAAGGTATTGGCCTTTTAGGCTCATCTCAATATCTCTTTTCATTTATTGCTGCAGTAACTTCTGCTAGCATCATGATTGTCTTAGCTCTCTCCCCATCCTGTGTTTGTCAATTGGAAACAATTAATGGCATGCAACTTTCTAGAGCTGACACATATTTAGTGTTTTAGACAGACCGAGTTAAGTTGTTAACTAGCATGAGTTGCGGTTTGCGGCTGTTTCCTTTTCTCCGTTTGGTGGTGAAAACAAATTTCAATTTATGGGGTGTTTGGTTTGAGGGATCACCACCTCATTTGAGGTGGGATGACCCAATCCCTCATTTTGTATTAGCCTTGTGCTTATGAAGGATGAAGTGGTGATGGACCAACCCATTCCATTCCTCAAACCAAACAAGTGGTTAGGTTGGGAGCTAGGATCGGATGGTCCATTCACCGTCTGGTTTCCCAAACCAAACACCCCATTACGGTACTCACCAGATTACCAGTTTTCCTGTTATCTGAAAATAAAAAGAACAATGTAATGTAAAACAAATTAAATTGCCTCCTGAAATTCTGGAAACCTGGCATTGTTAAACTGGGTGCTGGATAATTTCATCCAAGGTCTAAAACACCCTGTTATGTGAAAGTATCCACTTTGATACTGATTTACTAATGTCAACATCCTTTCGTCCAGTTATTTTTTAGGATTTTTTTGGTAATTATTTTGTTAAAATTAATTAAAAAAATCCAAACATCTGGTTTCAGTGGGCAGTTTCAGACTATGTCCAATGCCAGCAATCTATACATTTTTCTGGTCTCCAAATGATTATATTTTGTCTTCGCTATGGGGCTTGAAAGTTGAAACCAGGGGAAAAAATCCCGGCTGGTTACCGCTGGTAACCAGCGGTTACCGGACTTTCCGGTGGGGATCGGGATCCAAAATTCTGGCCGGAATTCTTCGAATTCAAATTCAAATTCGAAATCTTGGTGGTTAGATCCCAAATTCAAGTTCCATTCTTCGAATTTCGGTCGGGATTTTTCCGGGATTTCTGGTTACTGGTCGGTAATGGAGAAATGGCGTCGGGCGGGATTTTGCCCGGTTCCGGTTTCTTGATCCTTGGTTGAAACCAACACTTATGTTGTACCTACAGTGTTTTAGTTATCTGAAACACATTTGTTTTGCATAGCATCCAACTTATCATAATGACGCTTAAATTACGTTATTATTGTTTGCCCCTTTCAGGATGAAAGATGCTCGAAGCTGAAGATATACCCAATACTGCAGAAGGTATTTGATGTTGAAATACTCCCCTGGCAATATATCTTGGAACATATGTTCTCTTTATTGATAGGCTTTCTACTTTATTCAAATATTCAGGTTTATCTTGAAAGGATTTTGAGGAAACCAGAAATTGATGCATTTGCGGAGGAGTTGAGGCCGCATCAAGTAAGTGAACCTTCATACCCTCTTGCAAGATAAGTTGTCATTTGTGATATTCTTGACTGAAGTTTTCTATTGTTCAACAGAAAGCTCTGTTACCAGATAAGTCTACTGTGCTTGACCGGGCGATGATTGAGCATAATCTCCTTAGTGCCAGTAAACTTTACACTAATATCAGGTTAATTGATTCACTCTTTTTTTTTCTAGATTCATTATGATTCATTCATTCTAACAAACCATCGACTTATTTCTGCAGCTTTGATGAGCTTGGAACATTGTTGGGCATTGACCCTAGGAAGGTATTTTTCCTTGCAAATGTGTTGATTTTTCATTTCCTTCAACTCTACCAGCAATCGGGTCTGCCTGCCAAGTTCGCTTTTGATTTGTAAAAGAAAACTTAAAACTGCTGTGAAGCAAGAAAGGAAACATAATAATTTCACAAACCAGAAGATGGACATGTATGTTAGGCTTGACTCGTTCTGATTTCAGTATCTACTGGTATAAAAAAAATTTAAAATACAATTACTGGTTTGCTTGATTATGTGTGCATGTAGTTTTTACAGTATATGAGGTACAAAACAGCTGGCATGTATTGTTCAATCCTTCAAACTTAGAATCTGGGATACGCTATGCAACCATTTAAATTCGAGCCTTCTTACTAGTGACTTTGACACCGGCAGGCTGAGAAGATAGCATCTCGAATGATTTGCGAAGATAGAATGCGGGGTTCAATTGATCAGGTATTTTAACGATTTCCTTTTTTTTTTCCTCAGCACTGTGCTATTTGCTGTTCAATCGTAGAATTCTGAAACTTTACCTTACCATCATGTTGTGCTGTTTTGTGGTATAATTTTGAGTTATTGATATGAGATTCGCTCATGTCTTTTGTTTTACAGGTTGAAGCTGTGATACATTTTGAGGACGACACTGAAGAGCTGCAGCAGTGGGACCAACAGGTTAGTTTAGCCTGTCACTGCTTCTTAGCTTTACAAGTAAAAAAAGTGGCTTACACTCACCTGCACGTCCTCGGCGTCAAATCTGTCTCCGCAAGTACATGCAATGTAATGCAACTAGTAACTAGAAAAATCAATCCATCGATTGCTAATCCTCGGTTGCACTTACGTGACACTCGCAGATTGCTGGACTGTGCCAAGCGCTGAACGACATCCTTGACAGCATGTCAAGCAAGGGAATGGTTATACCTGTGTGAAGAAGTTTGTCCATCCAGTTGCTTCAATGGTACCTGTGAGAACTGTGGTCACATCTAGGGAAAAAAAACCCGGCCGGTAATCCCTGTGTGAAGAAGTTTGTCCATCCAGTTGCTTCGATGGTACCTGTGAGAACTGTGGTCACACCTAGGGGAAAAAAACACGGCCGGTAACCGTTACCGCCGGGGGTCCGGGATCAAAAATCCCAGTTGGTTTTTTCGGGTTTTGCAATTTCAAATTTCGAATATCGAATATCGACTGATTTTTAAGCAAATTCAAGCGACATCCTTGACAGCATGTCAAGCAAGGGAATGGCTATGCCTGTGTGAAGAAGTTTGTCCATCCAGTTGCTTCGATGGTACCTGTGAGAACTGTGGTCACACTCATGGAAAAAAACCGGCTGGTAACCGTTACCGCTGAGGGTCTGGGATTCAAAATCCTGGCCGGTTTTTCTGGTTTTGTAAGTTTAAATTTTAAATTTCGGCTGGTTTTTAAGCAAATTCAAGTGAAATTTAACCAGATTTTTCTCGGGAAAACCGGTAACCGGCCGGTTTTTTTTTTACTGGCCGCTCGGCAGAATTTCCCCGGTACCGGCTTTGGGATCCTTGGTCACGCATCCCGGATTAACATTATGTACAGATATTTGCTGTTGCAAGTATTAGTCATGAGCTTTCGGGACCAATTTTGGTATACAATCAATATGCTAAATCAGGGTGGAAAATGCTGCCCTGCCCAAGCCATGTGCCCCGGTGTTCAGTGGGTTTAGGTACACGCGCATTGCTGGACAGATCAGGGCCACAGCATAACGATGGCTACGAAACATGAACTGAAATCGATTAACTGATGTTACTACCTTTGTTATTTCCTGGTGGATTGTAGCCTCTTTCTTTCGTTCGTTCTTTGGTCCTCCATTGCGTTCTTAAATACCAACGATGGTTACTGGCATACTGGATCGTTGATAGGACACGCTATGTGGCATTCAACTTCGATCGAATTCCTTGTTTCTTGATGTGTCTTCCTTCTTAGCAATCTACGGTTAGATTGACTGCATTCGGCCTTCAAGAGCCCATGGTGGTTGTTTAGATGTAGTTTCCCGTATGCTGTAACCTTCGGAGTTTTGTGCAAATGGGCAACTATGATATTTTAGGGCACGAAGACTCGGACCACCAAAGGTAAAAGTAGGTAGGAGCTCATGGTCACAACTTAATACAAGCAGGGCGAAGCACTGAAGCACTTCATGGTTCATATACCAGCTACAACAAAACACAGTCACACAGTGGACACAACACAACAAAACTACACAAGAAGACTCGCCCTCTACATGACTGAGGCCACCATTATTTATACGGCAATACGGTGGAAAGAGTAGAGCAGAAAGCATACGAGGTGACTCGGGAACATTGCTTAGGCGCTCTTGAACACGCCACCCTTCCGGGCACGGTAGCGTTTCTTCAGATTCTTGGACGAGAGATTCTGCGGTTCTCCCCACTCACCTTCCCCTCCCTCCTCTTCTCTCGGTTCGTCTCCTCCCCCGCCCTCTTCCTCCTCTTGCTCCCTCCTCCTTTCTTCCTCTTCTTGCTCTCTCCTTGCTCGTTCTTCCTCCTCCCTCTTGCTTTTCTCTTCCTTCTCTCTCTGCTTCCTTTCCTCCTCTTGCTCCCTCCTTGCCCTCTCTTCCTCCTCCCTCCTCCTTTCCTGCTCCTCCTGTTCTTTCCTTGCCTTTTCTTCCCCTCTTCTTTTCCACTCTTCTTCTTCTTCCTCCTCCTCTTGCTCCCCCTTTCCCTTCCCTCCCTCCTCTTCCTCCTTGCGCCGTCTCCATTCCTCCTGCTCCGCCGCCTTCTCCAGCTCCTTTGCGCACGAGGTGCACGCCAGTATGGTCGAATCGCGCTGCGCAGATAGCAACCTCTCCACGGCGGTAGTGTTGTTCTGGCCCAGCGACAGCGCCAGTATCTCCTTGCCGATGACCTGCAGCACCGACCGACTCCCGGCCAAGAACTGCGGGTGGTTAAGCCCCATGTCGGTGCTGAACCCGACGAACACAAACGAGTCGTTGTTGAACGATATCTGCGCCATCGGGTGAAACTTCGGCACCACGAAGACGTCGCCTTCCTTCACCCGGAACACTGAGTTCCTGCACCTGATGCCTTCACCGTAATCACCACCAGGCCCACCACCACCACCCTCGTGGTGGCCTCTCTTGCTCTCGCCCGACGGGCTGCTCGGGCAGACCGTCTGCACTATCCCTTCACCGTCGGTTACAATGGCGATCTCCGTCGCTTTCGGATTCCAGTGAGGCCCCATCATGGCGCCCTGCAAATTGACCAGATGAAACTTTCTGTCTTAGCACGAGAACTGAAAAGCTACTAAATGCAGCAAGAGCGAGAAATGTGTAATGTGCTCACCGTGGTCAAGTTCACCATGAACATGCCAATGTTGGATCTCTGCAGGGTCTGGAGGTCTTCATTGGTCATTGATCGGCTCCACCCGTAGCAGTTCTCGACGTCGGGCTCGCCGGAGAAGAAGTTGAACGTCTTGGTCTTGGACTTCTTGTCCTTCTTGTGCTTACGCTTGTCCTTATGCTTATCCTTCTTTTTCTTCTTGTTCAGGAAGTGCGGGTCTCGGACACCCCACAGCGCATCAAAGATGTCTTCCTTCCAATTTGACTCCTCGTCCTTGTCCTCTGGATTGTAAGGTATGATCGATGGTGGGCTCTGCGTCGATTTGATCGCTTTCACCACCTCACGAGGAGCCTTAGAAAGACGAACAATTTAATGTAGTCGATGTAGTAATTTCTAGATGGCAAGACATATGTACACGTAGTTAGGTACGATTATAGTCTTTGTACTTACCCCAAATCCCAATCGAAGAACTTCTACTTCAAATCCTTTCAGTAGGTCACTAACACTCGAATAAGCTTCCGACTTCGGATTCTGCATGGATGCAAAATACTCATCACTAGAATGAACAAATTGACAGATCACCAACAAGCAAGCAGGAGAGTCAATTGTGCGAGGAAAGATATGTTTGTACGGAAGGATCATCGGTGTCGATGCCGTCGCTAGTGAAGATGGCGTAAATCCGAAGACGCTCTCTCGTTGCGCAGGGGTAGCTCTGGATGTAGAGGATGGTTCCCTGTTCGAAGTTGTAGACATCTCCTCTCTCCACTTCGAGGGAACCGGTTTCGCTGTTCCCTTCTTCTATGTAAGTCACCTTACCCCTCCCTGCCCCCACAAATCACAATATTAGCCACATTAACAAGTGTACTTTTAGAAAACTACTACACAGTGCTCTAAACTTTTTTTCTACAAAGAAAATAGCTAGCCAAGTACATCTAAGTACTAACAATGTAGATTTCTTAAATTAAGTACGTATCACATATGTATGGATGATACTTACCGCTGTGCACGTAGAACACCATGTCGGCATGCAGCTGCACGGGCAGGAACAGCGCGCCGGGATCCATCGCGATGAACTGCAGCCGGTACGCCGTGCCCGCTTCGTCGGCAACATCCACGGCCGTAACCGTGCCAGCCTCGCTTGCCGCAACCACCCTCCGCCTCTCCTTCTCGACAACTTGGCCACCCACCCTACCGCTCAGCCTCCATTTCTCGTGCGCCGCGGCCGACGCGGACGCCCACGCGGCCGAGACGGCCAGAAGCAGAACGAGCCACCGAGCCGTCGCCACCGCCATGTCTCCACTCTTTGTTACTCCGCCCTCGCGCGGTGTGCGAAGTGGTGGAAGGCTTCGGCGCTTCATATGTAGGCACTAGTCAGGGTTCGGTGATGGGTGGCGTGTGCGACGTGGGAGACCGTGGCATGGTGTCCGTGCATGGGCGCAACGTGGCCTGGTGACGACGGAGAGGTGGTAGCTCGCTGTAGTCTTGTGGCTTGTGTGTCCGTGCGTTGTCGGCCACTTGGGCTGGGTGGCGCAGTGAGATGGGCTGCACGCTGCAGTGGGATATATCCATCTAACTCATCGTTTGGATGGACACACGAAGAATAAGATATGTCTTGATATTGCTAATGTTCATTTTGAAAGCATGGTTTTGTTACTGCACTTTAGTTATATTGCTTTCAGATTTATGCTATTTTGTTTGCATGAGAGCATTGGAATAATACTAAACAGATTTTCTAGCTAGGATGCTTTCGTGGTACCACAATGCAAGCCTTACAATCTGTTTGCTTAATCAGGGCAAGTTTTATATAGTAGACGCGAAAAGTTTTTCAGCCTGAAAATGAACAAACTTCATCCATGTACTTGGTCTTTCAGATCGAAAATTACGGTACAAGGAAGTGCAAATTCTGCGGTTGTTAATAGTAAAACCTGATCAGCCGCACTTTTCTTCTCCGTTTTTTTTCCGGCCTCTTCGGTCTTCCAGGCCTTTTGGGGCCAGTCTTATTGCACTTTAAGCCTCTTCTTTAATGAAACTAGCAAGGTGCCTAGACGTTACAATGAAGTCTTATGTGTGTATATATATGTGTGTGTACACACACATATGTATGTATGTACATATGCATATGTATGTATATACATACATATGTATATGTATGTGTATGTGTATGTATATGTATGTGTATAAGGCACGTATCTAGTGCTAATGGGTATTTGGGTGATAAGGTGCTAATGCCAACCAGAAGCATCGGATCTGGATTGAACGGCTCGGATTAGTGCTCCTTCCCACCTCCAATCCACTTAAACTTTATTCACTAAACCCCCTGAATGCAACCTCATTTCACCCGGTCGAACCAATCCTCCTGACCCATCGCCTCCCTCACCCGACCGAATCACCGCCGCTGCCCTCCTTCCTGGTCCCTGGCGACACCGCCCTCCTCCCTGGCCCCTGGCGACGCTGCCCTCCCTGGCCCCTGGCGCCACCTCCCTCCCTGGCCTCCTCCCACCACTGCCCTCCCTGGCCCTTGGCGCCGCCGCCCTCCTCTACCACCTTCGCCTCCTCCGCCGCCCTCCTCCAGCACCTTCACCGCCGCCGCCCTCCTCCACCACCTCTGCCACCGCCACCCCACTCTTCCAAGCCATCGCTCCCCTTCTGGCCGACCTCTGTCGCCGACCTCCTCCACCACCTTCGCCGCCACCGCCCTCCTCCACCACCTCCACCACCGCCGCCCCACTCTTCAAGGCCGGCGCTCCCCTTCTGGCTGACCTTCGCCGCCACCCTCCTCCACCACCTTCGCCTCCTTCGCTCTCCTCCGCCGCCCTCTTCCAGCACCTTCACCGCCGCCGCCCTCCTCCACCACCTCTGCCACCGCCACCCCACTCTTCCAAGCCATCGCTCCCCTTCTGGTTGACCTCTGCCGCCGACCTCCTCCACCACCTTCGCCGCCGCCGCCCTCCTCCACCACCTCCACCATCGCAGCCCCACTCTTCTAGGCCGGCGCTCCCCTTCTGGCCGACCTTCGCCGCCACCCTCCTCCACCACCTTCGCCGCCGCCGCCCTAGTCCCTTAGCAGATTTATAAGTCCCTTAGCCCTAGTCTGCCTCATGTTCTTAAACATGTTTTGTTCGATGTGTAGTGCTAATTTTTTTGTCCAATTTGGTCCATGAGTGTTTCCGTAGCAGATTTGTCTCCTACGCAGAAGATGGTGACAACTGAGAAGTTGATTGGAAGAAAGGGCACAACCCAAAATGCATTGTGTAACTATGAATGCATTGTGTAAATGACAATGGATGTATGTAACTATGAATGCATTGTGTAAATGACAATGGGTGTATTTCAGAGAGGACTTCAGGGGCTTTGGCTCTCGGTGAGTGACAAGGATTAAAACATCTATGTATTATTTTAATACATAATAAAAGACCATGCGTCTTTATGGTCGTAACCCCTAAGGCTAATGACCTCACTGGTCGTAAGGATTCCAGAGGTTACACAATAGGTACCCTGGTCGGACAAGGTCCTGTGCCTAGTCTCCCACTGTAGTCGCTAGAAAAGCTACTGATGGTATCTTAACCGTGTGATGAATGGAACACGTGCTGTATATTCCAAACCACGCGATGTTATATAATCCTAAGACATCGACAAACAAGCATCATACGGTTGGGTGTCTCCTGAACACTTAACCGCAGCGCTTGACACATTATCAATCGACGCCTCGCTCCGACCAGTCACAACGCTTCACCAGGAGTAACTGCCACCTCTTCGGAAGTTATTTAAGGGTGGAGCGCAGAAGACAAAAGAGCGATCTGGAAGACAAGCAAGATAGCAACATCAGTTAGAAACAAGCATAATCGGCCTTAGATTCGTGCTTTAAGTCTGATTGATTAGCTTAGCAGGTGTGAGATTCAGTGTAATTAGGATTAGTCCCCATCCGGGTCGTAAAGCACCCCTTGTAAATCAAGTTCATATCAATAAAGAGCAGCCTCATTATCTCCTAGGAAATATCACGTTATTTTTTTCTTTTATTTCGTAAGATCGGCGACTCGATCGTCGACAACTGGCGCCGTCCGTGGGGAAGAAGACGCAAGTCTCCTGAAGAAACTTTTCTCTCGTCAAATCCTCGCTCATTCCTCATAATCGCTCATGCGACTATGGCAGGAGTTTGGGACGAGGAGAATTGGTTCGACCTGGCGAACTACTCCAACCTCGACATGGAGGGATGTATCCGTGCCATGCAAGAAAACGACATGTCATCGTCCTCCTCCTCCGCAGGTTCGCACGTCGCTGACGTTAACGAAATCGACCGGATGGATGAGGATCCACCACTACGACAAGTGGCACCTTCGGTCATTCCGACCAGCTCGGAATGTCCAGAGACCGCTCCAAGCCCGATCCTTCTAACCGGCGAAAAAGGTGACGAAAATTCAAAGATCGCAACTCGAGAATCTCTATACTCGATGAAATCATGGTGAAAATTACTCACCTCTGACTTCGGCGATTCGAGAGCCAACCGACATTTGGTAACGATGTCGATGAAACCTCCATCGTCGTAGGCCAAGTGGGCATGATAAGACTCAGCATACGATCGACAGTCCGCAGGATCAGGCTGAGCCCACCAAGAAGACCTCAGGACGTGCTCATCTTCGACCGCTCTCCGCCGTGGAAACTCCTAGTAGAAGCATTGGATGGCTCTCCATTAGTTACGATGGAAGATCGTCGGAAGATTGCTGCTGGAGGCACGAGGTCAGTGCGATCGGAGATACAAATCAAGATGCCTTGCACGGCCATACACACTCTGCCACGCCAACACTGTTGGGATACGGGTAGGCTACAATAGCAACAATTCAAAATTTCTATCACGCAAACCAGGAAGCCAAGCAAGAAGATGATCACAAATCGTTACCACTAGACGCGCAGAGCAGCGGAAGAAGTGTCGGCGACTGGTCCGACGAAGAGCGCGGTCGATGTCTTGGTCGTAGTCGATCGTCCGGCGTCCTCGTGAGTTGATCGTCTCCTCCAACACCTCTGCAGTTCCTTGCGAAGATCGCGGATCGTCCTTAAGCGCAACAACGTAGAAGCGCCTCTATGGTATCCACACGTCCGGGAAGGAACAAGCGTCGTCGGTGTGCTAGCACCAAATCGCGACGGAGGCACTCAAGAAGATGGCGGCTAGGGTTTGGTAGGGCAACTTGCGTCAACTCACCCTCCCAACAACCTCATGCATCTCCTTATATAGGCCCGTGGCGGATCCTATCCAAACACTCTTCTGAATCGATTCGTCTTGGTTTGTTCAACCTGTTAAGTGTGTGACCCGTTAGGTTCATGTGTGAGTTCGGTTGTGACTCGAAACCCTTCCGGCCACGAGTCGTAGCGGTTCCTAGCGAGACATAACGATTCCGAATACACACAAATTATATCGGACGAACCTTAATGCAATATGTTCTACGACCAGGTCCTCATCACTTACGACCAGGTCCTATCTCTATACGACCAGCTCGTATTTGATCACGACCAACTCGTAACTCCTTACGACTTGGTTTCGACCGCTCTGTGATTACGTTCGACTAGTCTACGACTTGCTTGTATCTCTATCGACCCGGTCAGTGGTCGGTCGAACTAACTTACCTACTCATGTATTCTCCCTTTGCCTCACGATATCTGGTTGAACTCCAGGTGAGATGTTGTGTCATCCATGGATTGTTCAATGTTTTCTTGATCGAGTATCGGATAACCTTATGTGGTCGAACTTTTCGACCACCAGTGGTATGGCCATGCACTTTCTTTATCCGACCACTTTGAGGGGCCCAGAGATATCTCTCTCTGTTATGTTAGGAGGGCAAATCCCATATCCGACCAAATCACATCCCTTTGCATGTTTCATAGCATACCCAAAGCTACCTTTATAACCACCCGATTCTAGTAGCGTTTGGCAACCCCTAAGAGTGCTATTACACATGTAGGAAACCATCTTGATCTCGGTCTAAGGATTATACATCATCATTGCTTGAGACCAACTAACGACACATAGAATCATAACAATCTCAATAGTGTCTCAAGGTGGGTCTTATCCAACACCATGTTCTCTAACACGTGTCCACATTATTGATTCGATATCCCTATATCCATGACCGGTGAAACATGGTCATCAATCAATACATGTCTTTGGTCGAGAGTCATTAGTGTTCACCAGTGACTTTCGACGAGGGATACTTTTAGAACGACATCATCATAAGTTAAAAAGAGTTTCACCAACAAGTCACATACTCGTTAATCTTTATGACTGATGATTCATTCAAGGAACAAGATAACATATTATCAAATATTGTGAACATAATGAAATATAATCATCTCTATGATTGCCTCTAGGGCATATTTCCAACAAACACGTGCTGGTAGAAATGGTACGGGCCATCAAGCACCAACTTCCGGAGGCAATAGAACTGATCGACGTCCATCAGTTAACTCGCCTGGCTCTGCCCCACCAAGAGTAGCTGATCGGACGGAACAAACTAGGAGGTCGGGGGAAGGTTCAGATCTTCGAACACCTACTACCAGTATGAATCCTCTAAGGCCTTCGGTAACGATACGAAACCTGCAACGTGTTCAAGATATGTTGAATAATTCTAACCCTGCTCTAACAGAGACCCCAGGTTTTGTACAACTCGTAGGCCAAGTATTAGAGATTCTTCAGCAGACCATGCAACGAATGGAAGCGTACCGCGAATAGAGGAATTCAGAAAGTCAAACCATGACTTCATCCCAACGTTCCTCCCTCAGTAGAGGGTAGCATGGTCGTGTTGGGGAACAATCGATACCAAGGCCCTCTCGACGATTCTGACCAAGGAGACACGAGGAGAGAAGGCTGTTTCAGGCAGCCACACCCTCACCTCGTTGAGAGGAACAATCGCTTGCGCCAGACGATCTCCGACATCGTCTAAATCAAGCATGCGGTCGAAGACGTCACAATAGCGTCTACGACCGGATCGGGACACCTGAGATCCGACAATCTAACCTCATAAACGGGTCACTGGCCGATTACAATCCGGCACCTTTCCAAAGAAGGAGCCATTAATTGATCACAGGTTGTCGAGCCTTCTCTGCAGGGCTCCAAGGCGTGCGTTAATAAACAGTTTCGACCGCCAACTCGACAAGTTCAATGGGACCCAAAACCCATTGGAATTTCTCCAATATATACCACCGCCATCGAGTCTGCTGGTGGTGATGAAAATGTAATGGCTAACTATCTACCCACGAGACTCGAAGGGTCCGCCTGGTCGTGGTTGCTTAACCTACCAGTCGGATCAATCTACACTTGGGAGCAACTTTGCGACCTTCTGATTGCAAACTTCCAAGGCACGTACGACCGCCCTGGAATGGAGGATGACCTCCACCGAGTCTGGCAAGGCTCTGATGAGACTCTCCATCAATACATCAAGAGATTCAGCCAGGTTCGTAATTCCATACTAGAGGTTGCAGAATCATCTGTCATCCATGCCTTCAAAATAGGTCTAAGGAATCGACGGTTTACGGAGGACATATCAATGAACCCTCCACGAACGACCGTCGAACTTTTCGACATGGTCGACAAATACGTCACCGCTAGAGAAGCAATTGAGTGGTGTGAGACCATTGATCAAAAGGATAAAATCCCCCAACCTGGCTTGGTTAAACCGGAGAAGAAGAATAAGAAAGTTCTCAAGAAGAAGAAAAACCGCAGACCTGACGATAAAGAAGTCCTGGCTATTCTAGAAAAGTTTACGATGGGTAAGAAGGACTATACCGGTCGAGGCAAAGCGAAAGCTCCGACCGAAGGATATCAGAAAAACAAGAAGTGGTGTCTACTTCACCAGCAGGCAGGGCATGACTTGCACACCTGTCGAGTCTGGCAGAAAAAGCTGGAGGATTACTATGAAGGTAAAGGACCACTCCCCGCAATACAAGAACTCGGTGAAACGAGTTCCAAGAAGGACAAAGATGGCGACGAAGAAATAGACTACCAGGAGCCTCAATATACGGTCAACATGATCTTTGGTGGGTCTTCTTCGTACAAGTCAAGGCGTCATCTGAAGGCTGTGGAGCGGGAGGTCAACCTTGTTGAGCCTCCAACCATCATCAAGCCATCAAGGTGGTCGAACACCGTAATCTCCTTCAGCAAAGAAGACTGCCCAATCCCTTCGACTCGACCAGGTAGGTTCCCTATTGTTGTTGAACCTACTATTAATAACTGTAGGGTTAATCGAGTCTTAATAGATGGGGGTAGTTCTTTAAATATCTTATTTGCGGGAGCTCTAGAAGAGATGCAGGTTCCCAAGTCAAAGGTGAAATCAGTGAAATATGCCTTCCATGGTATAGTTCCTGGCTCCACCGCTAAACCGATAGGACAAATTTCCTTGCCAGTCACGTTCGGAAGACCTGACAACTTCCGAACAGAAAAGATTCTGTTTGATGTAGTGGATTTTGAGTCCGCATACAACGAAATCCTAGGTTGTCCGGCTTTAGCAAAATTCTTGATAGCCACACACTACGGTTATCAAAGTTTGAAAATGCCAGGGCCTAAGGGAGTCATCACGGTTTGAGGAGATCAGAAAATGGCTTACGCATGTGATCGAAAATCCTTAGAACTGGTCGATGAACTTCCGATCAAAGAGGCTAATCTATCTACCGTGCAGGTCAAGCACTCGAGGCCAAAGATGACGCCAAAGCCTTTCGACCAGACAAAGGAGGTACCACTCAACAAAGGCGCTTCTCCGGACAGTGCCAAGTCGCCACCTGAGTCAGGAAACAGTGACTCATCCACCCAAAAGATACTGGTCGGGGCAAGACTCGACCCCAAATAGGAAGAGTCGCTCGTCTCCTTCCTCTGAGCAAATCAGGACGTATTCGTCTAGCAGGCGTCCGACATGCCCGGAGTCCCCCGGGCGGTGATCGAGCACAGGCTAGCTCCCCAACCTGACAAACAACCGATCAAGCAAAAGCTCGGGCATTTTGCATCTGATCTGAAGGAGGCAATCCAGTCCGAGATTGACAAGCTCCTCAAGGCTGGATTCATTCGTGAAGTCGACCACCCTCACTGGCTTGCCAATCCTGTAATGGTTAGGAAAAATAATAGGAAATGGTGAATGTGTATTGACTTTACAGATCTTAATAAAGCTTGTCCGAAGGATGATTTTCCCCTTCCACGCATTGACCAACTTGTAGACTCTACTTCCAGGTGTGAGTTACTAAGTTTTTTAAATGCGTATTTAGGGTACCACCAAATTAATATGTGTAAAGAAGATGAAGAGAAAACTTCCTTCATCATCCCGTACGGCACTTACTGCTATGTTAAGATGCCATTTGGTCTCAAAAATGCTGGTGCAACTTTTCAAAGGTTGATGGAGAAAACCGTTAATCCACAGATAGGTCATAATCTAGAAGCTTACGTTGATGATCTAGTCGTAAAGAGCATCAACGTTGGCGATCACATTCTAGACCTACAAGAGACTTTCAATAACTTGAGAAGGCATAACCTCAAGTTGAATCCAGAAAAGTGTGTGTTCGGAGTTTCCGCTGGAAAACTGTTCGGTTTCCTAGTCTCAGCTAGAGTTATTGAAGCAAATCCAGTAAAAATATCGGCCATCGACCGGATGCGCTCTCCGACCACGGAGGAGGTCCAAAAACTAACCGGCTGTATGGCAGCACTGAGTCGTTTCATAGCAAGGTTAGGGGAAAAAGAATTACCTTTCCTAAAGCTTCTTTGGAAACATAGAAGTTTTGAGTGGACTAAAGAGGCAAACGATGCCTTTGAAGATATTAAAAAGTACCTTACAAGTACCTCGGTCTTAGTCTCTCCAAGATCGGGAGAAAAATTGTTAATTTACGTGACTGAAATACCACAAACAGTTAGCGGTGTACTGGTCGTAGAGCGTGACAATGTCCAACGACCAGTGTATTACGTAAGCAAAGTCTTACATGGACCAAAGAAAAGGTACCCACAGGTACAAAAGTTGCTCTATGGTCTCCTTATGGCTTCAAGGAAACTAAGGCATTACTTTCAGGCCCACAAAGTGGTCGTACCAACCGGGTATCCCCTTGGTCAAGTCCTTGGAAACAGGGAATCATTAGGACGAATAGCAAAATAGGCGGTTGAGCTAGGGGCGTTCAACCTCCATTTCATCTCACGAACAACAATCAAGTCCCAGGCAATAGCAGAATTCATTGCCGATTGGATAAACCCTGAATCCACCCAAGGGCCCGAGTACGAACACCACGACGTGTGGATAATGTACTTTGACGGCTCCTTGATGCTAAAAGGCTCGGGGGCTGGAGTTGTCTTGATATCCCCTACTGGCGAACACATTAAGTATGCCATCGAGTTAAAATTTTCTACTACAAATAATGTGGCAGAATACAAAGGTTTACTGGCAGGACTCTGAGCAGCTCGTTCGCTCGGGATTCGCAGATTACTAGTGAAAGGCGATTCTCAACTAGTAGCGAATCAAGTAGGGAAAGAGTATCAATGCTCAAGTACCAAGATATCATCTTATTTGGCGGAAGTACGGAAACTCAAAAAGCACTTCTTCGGTTTTCAGATCCAACATATTCCTAGAAAGAAAAACTTTCTGGCAGACCAGTTGGCACAGATGGCCTCTATGAGGTCGACCGTCCCGCCCGGAGTTTTTCTCGAGCAACTCGATTCACCCTCGGTGGTCTAGCCTTCTGAGAACATACATGATTCTTTACAGGTCGTACAAATCGATCGTGAGAACATGGATGCTCCACAGGTCATTAACAGTTGGCACTGTCTCGATCTGGGTAGAGATTGGATGACATCGATCTACAATTATCTTCCGCACGACATAATTCCAGAAGATGATGTAGAGGCAGATCGTCTAGCACAAAAAGCCAAATCGTACACTCTGATCGAAAGTACCTTGTATAAGCGAGGATCTCACGGAGTGTTGATGAGATGCATATCTCAAACGGATGGCATTAAATTGCTAACTGAAATCCATGAAGGAGTCTGTGGAGCACATCATTCCTCTGAGAACACCGGTCGGTAAAGCCTTGAGCAAGGATACTATTATTAACAGCGCCTTCATGATGCAAAAGAGCTCGTGATGAAGTGCATACAATGTCAATTTCATAGCCGACAAGTACATTAGTCGGCACAAGCTTTGCAAACTATTCCTCTTTCTTGGCCTTTTGCAACCTGGGGACTGGACATTCTGGGACCTTTCCCAAGAGCACCCGGGGGCTTCGAATTCCTTTTCGTCATGATTGACACGTTCACAAAATGGATTGAAACTGAGCCTGTTATTAAAACAACAACTGAGGCCGCTAAGAGATTTCTCACAAAAAATATGATCACACGATTTGGTGTACCCAGTCGTATAATCATAGACAACGGTGCCCAGTTCTCAAGTGGTCAACTCCAAGAATTCTACGACGAACTTGGTATCAAGGTTCATTTTTCTTCGGTTGCTCATCCGCAGAGCAACGGAGCAGTTGAGCGAGCCAATGGTACCATTATGCAGGAGATCAAACACCGAGTGTTCGACCATTTAATCAAACGGTCAGGAGCTTGGGTTCAAGAACTCCCTTCTGTATTATGGGCCGTTCGAACCATGACCAGTCGTGCGACTAGTGAAACGTCATTCTTCTTAGTTTATGGTGCTGAAGCCATGCTTCCTCCTGTAACATCCCAATTTTCTAAGCCTTAAAAATCTTTTAAATAGTTAGTAGGAGAAAATTCACCATTTGGATTTCATTTGAATTTAATTTAAAAGCTTAAACATGGACTTTGTACACCAAAACAATTTAATATGATTAAAGTCAACATCAACAATGGTCAAAACTATTTTATTTGGGTTCCTTGGGCTGGGGTATATTTTTCAGATTTTTCTGGAATTTTTCCAAGTTCAATTGCTATTTTCTATTGCATATTTGGATTTCTGGTATTTTCTTAAAAAGAAAAACTATTAAAATCTCAAAAAAATCCTTCGGGCCAAATCTCCCTTCGATCCGGCCTGCTCCTGTTCTTTTCGGCCCAGTCCCACTCCCGGCCCAGCTCGCCCACGCGCTCGCCCCGTCCCCGCCGCAGGATCAGCGTGGAACGGTTGGATCAACGCCAGCGCGCGCGTCCGTCTCCATGTCCCTCTGACCGGTGGGCCCGCCCGGAGTCGTCATCTCCGACTCGGGTTCTTCTCCGCGGAGCTCCCGTCGCGGCCGCCATTGAAGCTCCCCGAGCTCGATACGGCAATGGAGTTTCCAACCGTCTCTCTTCTAGAAACCGTGTCAAAATCATGTCTCGATCTCCCCGCAGTCGTTTCCGTTGAAATCTTATCTCAATTCGCTTCTTATCTCCAAGATTTCCCAGATTTATTTTCGTGTTCATCTCGGACACGATTTGGGCGTTTCCATATCCGCGCCTCCCCGGACCCTACAAAGGGCGCCCCTGGATCGCCGTTGCCCCCGCACCTCAAACCCTCAAACCACCGCCCCTCTCGAGCCCTAGCGCCGCCGGAATTTGGATTTTAAGGGTTTTGGAGCCGCTTGCCCCGACGAGCGATTTAAATGCTTTGGCCGGCGAACCTCGCCTTCCTGCCGTCGACATCGCCTGACGAGCAGAGGAACCACAGGGTCACCTTCGTTTCGTCGGAGAAGCTCTCTAACGCCATCGCTGTCAAGCCCGAAGCCCCGCCGCCGGCCGCCACAATCGTCCTCGGTCACCCGTGAGCCCACCCCTGAGTTCCCCGCGTTCTCCTCTACCTCCCTGTAGCATCCGCCGCCGGTGAGTCGCCGCCATTCGCCGGGACCCTCGATTCCCGTGCGCCACCAGCCCGTCGCCGTGTCGTGTCACCGCCATGTCATCTCCGCGTCAGCCTTTGTGTCGCCAGTGTCGCGCATGGAAAGCCCACGTCGGACTGACTAAGCGGTCGAGATCCAATCTCCACATCTGGCTCGGTGAACTTGGTTCACCGTGAGCCATCTCACTGACGTGTGGGCCCCACATGTCAGATTTTCTTTTTAATTCTTTAATTCTGAGCGCTGACGTCATCGTTGCGCAATAATCCGATTTTTCTTTTAAGAAATAATTTGGAAATTCGGAATAATCAGTTTTTAGGGTTTTCTTTAGATTTCCAACTTCCAAAGCCCATATCTTTTGCATCCGAACTCCGGTTGAGCCCATTCAAATTTCTAAATTCATCTAAATTCAAGATCTACCTATCTGAGATTTTTTTATTTAATTTTTGGAGTTTGTTTTGCCTCTATTTTTATTTATTTTGTTGGTTTGTTTGTTTCGTTTGCGAGTAGACGTTGATACTTCGGGAGGTTTTGAAGAGCAAGGAGCATCTCAAGACCAAGATCAATACCAAGACCTTTTCCAAGGCAAGTTATACCTTTGATCATGTTGAACCCAGTTTCCAAAAGTTATATTGATTGAAATTATTGCATTTACTTCAATTATTTATTTCAATGCTTTTGGGATTAGTTAATATCCAATTTGTTATGACTCCTTGTCTAATTGTATGCCATAATCTTTTGTCACCCTAGTTTGGTTTATTTAGTTGGTGCTAGTGTATTACCAACGTGGGTTGGTTAGATGTGATTAGTTTGCTTAGTCATGCCACAAGTCATCATCTCATGTAGTTGCCAATATAAACTTGGCTAAGTGACTATGGAACTATGTGATAGAAACTATGTGCGCTATGTGCTATTACTCGTTGATGGCATATGTTGCACTTAACCAACAGGGTGGGAAAGGATTTAGACGGAGGCAAGTGGACTGTGTGATATTTTGGTGTAGCTATGTGCGTGGGCTTAATAACCTATGTGCATAGGGATTTGTAGTTTATTTGGAAGTCTTGCCTTGGTCAATTAAGGACTTAACTTTGTGCGCCATTGAACTGAGCCTCTCGTACAACCACATGCCTGGTATGGGACGGGCCTAACTTAGTAAGTTATGGAGTCTTGACATTGATTACTCAGGTAGTAGGTTAGGCTGTGTGCATGGGTGGAGGTGTGCTACCAGGTAGTCACATCACGGGTTGGTTCGCCATGTCCCTATCCAACGGTGTGTGTTGGACTGACTTCCTATGTGGGGTTGTCTGACGGTTTGTAAGCACACTGGGAGTGTCAACGTTAAGATGAAGTTTCTAAACTGTTTTGTTACGGCTAGTGCTAGCTACACTAGTTATATCGTGTGGGTAAAGTGTACAGACTCTGCAGAGTGTTAAACAATCTATTCGAATAGCCGCGTCCGCGATCATGGACATGCTCGGTGATTTCACACGAGGGGTAGATTTTCATGAAAACCTTGGGAAGGGAGCTGTGTGACTTAAGTCATATGGCTATGTGAAGAACTTGTTTAGGCTATGTGTCCTTGTGAAATAAAACTGTTCAATTATTATTGTCTATTTGTTTTGAATTATGCTTTCAATCTATTACTTGTATTTAAATTGCAAATGCTGCATTTATGCAAAAGAACCACAGAAGCCATTCGTTTGGAATAAGCCTGCATCTATACTTGCATCTCTGTGGTATGACTTGCGAGTACGGTGTGTACTCATGCTTGTTGTAAAACATGCAATAGAAGAGGAGGAGTCTTCGCCTGCTTTCGAGGAGGAGTTCATCGAAGGTGCTTGATCGTAGGGGTCTTGATCCCAGTCAGTTGCCTGTGGTGAATTGATGGGATTCCACTGAAGTCTCTTCGTTCCGCTGTTATTTTATTTCTTGCTAGCCCTGCGTGGCTTAATAATTGTAAACCCGACCATAAGGTCAAAACCCTTATTTGTTAGCAAATTACTCGTTTATGTTGTTAATCGCTTGTGTGGATCGATATTCACCTGTGTTGACACTGTGTGCACTAGCGTGATCCTGGACTAGTGCATTATACACAGAGGGTCCAGAATTGCATATTTTGGGTCCCGACAGAGGTGGTACCAGAGCCATACTGACTGTAAGTCTTACCCTTAGATCGGCCGTCTTAGAGAGTCCAAATTATTTTCTAAAGAAAAATTAAATTGCAAGATTAAATGAATTGCTTAACTCCCCTCATGTCTCTCTTGAGTCATCTATTGCTATAATCTTTTCCTCTCCCCGCTGTTTTAACTTGGTTCCCACCCTCTTGTCAGTCTTTACAGATGCTTCATACCTATGGTGAGCGCAAAGGCGGACTTGTCGCAGAGCTATGGAAGCTGTTGCAAGTACTTGGAGGCTTTGATTGTCTCATGTATCGTGGCAACCAATGGGTGGTAAACGGCCGAGGTCGTGGAGTGATCTGCCGTCTGACAGTCTACGCCAGGAAGAGCACTAAAGCCAGCCAGCCGTTAAACATCTCCGTCAGAAGGATCACCTTCGCATAAGGAATTCAAGAGTCGTCACGCCTGGCCATCCTCAGAATTTGCCACATCTACGCGCGAGAGCTGCGAAATACTGTCTTACGTTACCATCCCCGAGCTGCCGCCATGGATCGACCAGCACGCTACTCGTCCACGGATGGAGAAGACGATGCCACAGTGGTGCACCTCGCCTAGTTCGTAGCCGCTCAAGAGAAGTCGCTGGAAGCAACCGCCAGTGAGCTGGAGTGCGCCTATGAGACCTTGCAAAGAGCTGAAGAAAGGATCGCCACCCTGGAAGAAGCCCTCTACGGTCAGCACGACCATGAGGAGGAACAAGAAGAAGAAGATCCGGAAGAGCCAGAAGAACTGGAAGGGGATCCCGAGGAAGACCCCGAGAATGTTCCAGAGGAGACAACAGAAGCTGCAGAACCGGAAGAGCCAGTTGCACCTGCACCGGAGGCACCTGCTCCTGCTGCACCAGTTCCAGGACATCAAGACCAATTCGCGAAGATGCCAGCTCACTTCCAAGTCTACAGCAGGCGGGAGCATCGTCGTGGTTGTGGAGGCTACCTTAGCGACTGAGATTGTTAGAGTCTTAGTTTGTCAGGCTTAGCCAGTTTCCTTTCGAGTCGCCCTTTAGGTGGTAGTTTATGTGCTTAGGTTCGTCTTTTCCTTGTGTGCCGGTATGAGCTGCAAAAGCCCTTGGGCATTGTTGCAAGCCATACTAAAACCTTAATAAATAAAGGTGTTCATTTGAGTTTCTTGAGCTGTGTTTGTTGGGTTTAACCTACCCCCTAGATTAGTTCTTAACTCATCTTGTGCTTTCTACCTTATCTAACCCATGGAGCCTCATCAGATGGTTCAGACTCGCCATACCGCCGCAAGTGGATCCGGAACCCAAGGATCGGAAGGCAACGAGCAGACCCCTGCGGGAGCAGTACCACCACAAGCACCCCCTCTTGACTTGTAGAACTTTGGAGCCTTCATGGCAGCACAGACACAGATGATGTATACCATGATGAACCACCTGCAAAGTATGAGTAATCAGAACAACAATAACAACAACCATCATCCTGGAGCCCCAGTCGCTCATGGACACCAAGGACCATCCAAACTCGCTGAATTCATGAGGACTCGTCCTCCAACCTTTTCTGGTAATGTTTCACCAATTGAAGCTCATGATTGGCTTCGGGTTATTGAGAGGAAGCTGCTAATCACTCAATGTAGCGACCATGAGAAGGTTCTGTATGCTACTCACCAGATGGAAGGCATAGCTGCTGAATGGTGGGAGAATTTCAGCGCAGCACATGAGGCGCCGCAAAACATCACTTGGGAAGAATTTGCCACAGCCTTCCGCCAGTATCATGTACCTGAAGGTATTATGGATCTGAAGAAGGATGAATTCCATGCCTTGAAGCAAGGAGCTATGTCAGTGACTGACTACCTGAATAAGTTTTCTCAGCTAGCTCCCTATGCCCCAGAGGACGTCGCTACTGACAAGTCTCTCCAGAGTCGCTTCTGGAAGGGTTTGAACTCAGGACTGCAGGTCAATCTACTTGCCCACACTTTCCCAGACTTCCAAAAGTTGGTTAACAAGGCATTGGTTATGGAAGACAAACGCAAGGAACTGGAGGACAATCACAAACGCAGGATGACCCAGCAAGGAAGTCACCAGTCCCAACAAAGAGCAAGAGTGGTACCACAACAGAGTAATTGGTTTCCGCCGCAGAGTTCTTTCAGGACGCCAGCACCAACATCAGCACCTCGTCCAGTTGCTCAGAACTCTCGCAACCCCACGCCAACCAACCCCAATCCAGGGAGTAATCAACAGAATTCTCAGAGAGTTTGTTATTCTTGTTGGCAACCAGGTCACTTCGCTAATCAGTGTCCGCAGAAAGGGACAATCACCCCAGTCCTTTTTAACCTTGGAGCTACACCCGCCAAGACCCCAGCGCCGAACAACCAAGGAGTTTCTCAACGTACTAGTCAACCAGGAGGAGCGCCTCAGTCTGTGATCAGAGGTCGTGTCAACCACGTCACCCTGGAAGGAGTTCAAGAAGCACCAGACGTCGTACTGGGTAAGTTTCTAGTAAACTCAGTACCTGCATCAGTTTTGTTTGATTCTGGAGCTTCACATTCTTTTGTTTCTGGAGTTTTTGTCACCAAGAATAACTTGGAAGTTATGCGCCTTAAGCATAATCTGTTAGTCCAGTCGCCTGGAGCAGAGCTAAGTTCTAAAGTGGGATGTTTAGGGGCTAAGTTACTCATAGCTGGAGTTGAGTTTCTAGCCAACCTCATTGTTCTAGACGCCCAGACCTTAGATGTCATTCTTGGCATGGATTGGCTAACCAAGCACAAAGTCGTACTAGATTGTGGCCGAAGAACCATTACAATTGAAGATACTAAGGGAAACAAGGTAGAGTTTCAAGCTACCTCGGTGCACGATGGACACCTGATAGTCAATAGTTTGAAGGCAGTTGCTTTGGAAGATGTGCCTATTGTCAGGGAGTATCCAGATGTGTTCCCAGAAGTATTACCCGGAATGCCACCAGACCGTGACATCGAGTTTGTCATCGATCTAGTGCCCGGAACAGCACCTATTTCTAAGAGACCCTATCGGATGCCAGCCGATAAGTTAGTGGAAATGAAGAAGCAAATAGAAGAACTTCTGGAGAAAGGTTTTATAAGACCTAGTTCATCATCGTGGGGAGCACCAGTTTTGTTCGTCAGGAAGAAAGATGGAAGCATGAGGATGTGCATCGATTATCGATCTCTCAATGAAGTCACAATCAAGAACAAGTACCCACTGCCTCGGATTGATGATTTGTTTGATCAAATGAAAGGAGCCGGAGTGCTCTCAAAGATCGATCTGCGATCGGGTTATCATCAATTGAAGATTTGTCCTAAGGATATACCTAAGACCGCATTCTCAACACGGTACGGACATTATGAGTTCTTAGTCATGTCCTTTGGTTTGACTAATGCCCCTGCCTATTTCATGAACATGATGAATAAGGTGTTCATGGAATATTTGGATAAGTTCGTAGTGGTGTTTATCGCTGATATTTTGGTCTACTCCAAGTCAGAAGAAGAGCATGCTGAACATTTGAGGTTAATCCTAGAGAAACTCAGGGAGCATCAGTTGTATGCAAAGTTTAGTAAGTGTGAGTTCTGGAAAAAGGAGGTTGATTTCCTTGGTCATGTGATGACAAATGAGGAGTAGTACGATCCCAAGAAAGTCAAGGCAAGATTACATTGGGAACACCCAAAGCTTCAAGACTCAGTACTCGATTTCAGCTTGAGAATGGCGAGGATATTATCGCTGTTTCATTGAAGGATTCTCAACGATTGCTAAGCCTCTTACGCAGTTGTTGAAAAAGGAAAAGAAGTTCACTTAGACCCCAGCCTGTGAGGAAAGTTTTCAGGAGTTGAAGAAGCGTTTGACTTCAGCCCCAGTGCTGATTTTCCCAGACATCCGCAAAGATTTTGATATTTGCTGTGATGCTCCGCGTCAAGGTTTAGGATGTGTCCTGATGCAAGAAGGAAGAGCTGTCGCTTATGCGTCAAGGCAATTAAGGCCTCATGAAGAGAATTACCCCACCCATGATCTGGAATTAACTGCCGTAGTGTACGCTTTAAAGATTTGGCGTCATTACCTTATTGGTAACCGCTGTGAAGTATATACAGATAATAAGAGTCTGAAGTATATTTTCAATCAGTCTGACTTGAACATGAGACAGAGAAGATGGTTAGAGTTGATAGAGGATTATAACCTTAGAATCCATTACCACCCTGGTAAAGCTAATGTAGTTGTAGACGCTTTAAGCCGTAAAAGCTATTGCAATGCCATGGAAGTAAAAGAGGTTTGTTCGGAACTTCAAGAGGAATTTAAGAAGCTGAAGCTAGAGGTTGTGTCTGAAGGATTTGTAGCCAGTCTAGAAGTGCAGTCTACTTTGGCGAAGCAGATTCGTGAAGCTCAACCGAAGGATTCAGAGTTTGCTGATATCAAGAAGAAAATGGCGGACGGAAAGTTCAAGGACTTCACCATAGATGATCAAGATACGCTGTGGATCAACGGACGTTTCTACGTACTAGACGTTGATGGTTTGAGGCAGCTGATTTTGAAAGAAGCTCATGATTCAAAGTACTCAATTCACCCTGGTAGTACTAAGATGTACCAGGATGTTAAGAATAAATTTTGGTTGCCAAATATGAAGTGAGAAGTTGCAGAGTTCGTTGCCTTGTGCGACGTATGTCAGAAGGTAAAAGCAGAGCACCAGAGACCGGCAGGTCTGTTGCAACCTTTGAAGATTCCAGAGTGGAAGTGGGAAGAAATCGGAATGGATTTCATTACCGGTTTACCTAAGACTCAATCAGGTTACGATTCGATTTGGGTAATAGTGGATCGCTTGACTAAGGTTGCCCATTTCTTGCTAGTCAAAACCACTTACTCAGGAGACTGCCTTGCAGAATTGAATTATACATGTCAAAGATTGTTAGTTTGTATGGTGTGCCTAAGAAGATAGTGTCTGATCGAGGATCCCAGTTCACCTCTCGTTTCTTGCAGAGTCTGCATGAAGCCTTAGGGACTCATCTGAATTTTAGTACTGCATACCATCCCCAGACAGATGGACAGACTGAAAGAGTTAATCAAATATTGGAGGATATGTTGAGAGCTTGTGCTCTAGCCAATGCTACCCGTTGGGATAAGAGTTTGCCATATGCAGAATTTTCGTACAACAACAGTTATCAGGCTAGCCTGCAAATGTCACCGTTTGAAGCTTTGTATGGTCGTGCCTGTAGAACCCCTTTGAATTGGTTAGAAACAGCCGAACGTTTGGTTTTTGGGCCAGACATTATTCAAGAAGCAGAAGAACAAGTGGCTATGATCCGAGAAAGATTAAAGATAGCTCAGTCAAGGCAGAAGAGCTATGCTGATAATCGTCGTCATGATCTCAGCTTTGAGCCAAAGGATTTTTTCTATCTCCGAGTTACTCCCCTCAGAGGTGTGAAAAGATTTCATGCCAAAGGAAAGCTTGCCCCTAGATATGTTGGTCCGTTCAAGATATTGGCTCGTCGTGGAGAAGTAGCCTATCAATTCGAGCTGCCGCAGTCGTTAGCAAGAGTACATGACGTCTTTCATGTCTCCCAGTTGAAGAAATGTCTTCGTGTGATAGAAGAACAGACCCCGTTGGAGTCAATCAAATTGAAAGAAGACCTCACCTACAAAGAGCAGCCAATCAAGATTTTGGACGTCGCAGAGCGCAATACAAGAAGCAAGACTGTTCGTTTTTGCAAGGTTCAGTGGAGCAACCACTCCGAAGAAGAAGCAACGTGGGAACGTGAAGACGAGCTGAAGGCCGAGTTCCCTAGCCTTTTCTCTAGCTAGCCTGAATCTCGGGGACGAGATTCCTTTAAGGGGGGGAGGTTTGTAACATCCCAATTTTCTGAGTCTTAAAAATCTTTTAAATAGTTAGTAGGAGAAAATTCACCATTTGGATTTTATTTGGATTTAATTTAAAAGCTTAAACATGGACTTTGTACACCAAAACAATTTAATATGATTAAAGTCAACATCAACAATAGTCAAAACTATTTTATTTGGGTTCCTTGGGCTGGGGTATATTTTTTAGATTTTTCTGGAATTTTTCCAAGTTCAATTGCTATTTTCTATTGCTTATTTGGATTTCTGGTATTTTCTTAAAAAGAAAAACTGTTAAAATCTCGGAAAAATCCTTCGGGCCGAATCTCCCTTCGATCGGGCCCGCCTCGTTTCTTCGGCCCGATCCACTCCGGCCACCACGCCATCGCCGCTTCTGCCGTCCCCAGTAGGATCAGCGTGGAACGGTTGGATCAACGCCACACGACGTCTGCTCTCCATGTCCTCTCGACCGGGTGGGCCCGCCGTCGAGTCGCTGCTCAACTCGGGTTCTTCTCCGCGGAGCTCCCGTCGCGGCCGCCATTGAAGCTCCCCGAGCTCGATATGGCAATGGAGTTTCCAACCGTCTCTCTTCTAGAAACCGTGTCAAAATCGTGTCTCGATCTCCCCGCAGTCGTTTCCGTTGAAATCTTATCTCAATTCGCTTCTTATCTCCAAGATTTCCCAGATTTGTTTTCGTGTTCATCTCGGACACGATTTGGGCGTTTCCATATCCGCGCCTCCCCGGACCCGATAAAGGGCGCCCCGGGATCGCCGTCGCCCCCACACCTCAAACCCTCAAACCACCGCCGCTCTCGAGCCCTAGCGCCGCCGGAATTTGGATTTTAAGGGTTTTGGAGCTGCTTGCCCCGACGAGCAATTTCTTGCCGCACCGGCCGCCGGAGCTCGCCGCCGCGCCGCCGACATCGCCGAAAGGGAGGAACCCCGGGGTCACCTTTGTTTCGTCGAAGAAGCTCTCTAACGCCGTCGCTGTCAAGCCCGAAGCCCCGCCGCCGGCCGCCACAATCGTTCTCGAGCACCCGTGAGCCCACCCCTGAGTTCCCCGCGTTCTCCTCTACCTCCCTGTAGCATCCGCCGCCGTTCGCCGGGACCCTCGGTTCCCGTGCGCCACCAGCCCACCGCCGTGCCGTGTCACCACCATGTCATCTTCGCGTCGACTTTGCGTTGTTGCGTGTCAGCGTGGAAGCCACGTCGTACGACTAGGCGGGTCCAGATCCAATCTCCACATCTGGCTCGGTGAACTTGGTTCACCGTGAGCCATCTCACTGACGTGTGGGCCCCACATGTCAGATTTTCTTTTTTAATTCTTTAATTCCAAGCGCTGATGTCATCGTTGCGCAATAATCCCATTTTTCTTTTAAGAAATAATTCGGAAATTCGGAATAATAAGTTTTTAGGGTTTTCTTTAGATTTCCAACTTCCAAAGCCCATATCTTTTGCATCCGAACTCCGATTGAGCCCATTCAAATTTCTAAATTCATCTAAATTCAAGATCTACCTATCTGAGATTTTTATTTAATTTTTGGAGTTTGTTTTGCCTCTATTTTTATTTATTTTGTTGGTTTGTTTGTTTCGTTTGCGAGTAGACGTTGATACTTCGGGAGGTTTTGAAGAGCAAGGAGCATCTCAAGACCAAGATCAATACCAAGACCTTTTCCAAGGCAAGTTATACCTTTGATCATGTTGAACTCAGTTTTCAAAAGTTATATTGATTGAAATTATTGCATTTACTTCAATTATTTATTTCAATGCTTTTGGGATTAGTTAATATCCAATTTGTTATGACTCCTTGTCTAATTGGATGACATAATCTTTTGTCACCCTAGTTTGGTTTATTTAGTTGGTGCTAGTGTATTACCAACGTGGGTTGGTTAGATGCGATTAGTTTGCTTAGCCATGCTACAAGTCATCATCTCATGTAGTTGCCAATATAAACTTGACTAAGTGACTATGGAACTATGTGATAGAAACTGTGTGCGCTATGTGCTATTACTCGTTGATGGCATATGTTGCACTTAACCAACAGGGTGGGAAAGGATTTAGACGGAGGCAAGTGGACTGTGTGATATTTTGGTGGAGCTATGTGCGTGGGCTTAATAACCTATGTGCATAGGGATTTGTAGTTTATTTGGAAGTCTTGCCTTGGTCAATTAAGGACTTAACTTTGTGCGCCATTGAACTGAGCCTCTCGTACAACCACATGCCTGGTATGGGACGGGCCTAACTTAGTAAGTTATGGAGTCTTGATATTGATTACTCAGGTAGTAGGTTAGGCTGTGTGCATGGGTGGAGGTGTGCTACCAGGTAGTCACATCACGGGGCGGTTCGCCGTGTCCCTGTCCAACGGTGTGTGTTGGACTGACTTCCTATGTGGGGTTGTCTGACGGTTTGTAAGCACACTGGGAGTGTCAATGTTAAGATGAAGTTTCTGAACTGTTTTGTTATGGCTAGTGCTAGCTACACTAGTTGTATCATGTGGGTAAAGTGTACAGACTCTGCAGAGTGTTAAACAATTTATTCGAATAGCCGCGTTCGCGGTCATGGACATGCTCGGTGATTTCACACGAGGGGTAGATTTTCATGAAAATCTTGGGAAGGGAGCTGTTTTACTTAAGTCATATGGCTATGTGAATAACTTGTTTAGGCTATGTGTCCTTGTGAAATAAAACTGTTCATATTATTGTCTATTTGTTTTGAATTATGCTTTCAATCTATTACTTGTATTTAAATTGCAAATGCTGCATTTATGCAAAAGAACCACAGAAGCCATTCCTTTGGAATAAGCCTGCATCTATACTTGCATCTCTGTGGTATGACTTGCGAGTACGGTGTGTACTCATGCTTGTTGTAAAACATGCAATAGAAGAGGAGGAGTCTTCGCCTGCTTTCGAGGAGGAGTTCATCGAAGGTGCTTGATCGTAGGGGTCTTGATCCCAGTCAGTTGCCTGTGGTGAATTGATGGGATTCCGCCGAAGTCTCTTCGTTCCGCTGCTATTTTATTTCTTGCTAGCCCTGCGTGGTTTAATAATTGTAAACTCGACCATAAGGTCAAAACCCTTATTTGTTATCAAATTACTCGTTTATGTTATTAATTGCTTGTGTGGATCGATATTCACCTATGTTGACACTGTGTGCACTAGCGTGATCCTGGACTAGTGGATTATACATAGAGGGTCCAGAATTGCATATTTTGGGTCCCGACACCTCCAGAGCTAAAACTTGGCTTTGCTCGAACTGATTGTTTCAACAAAAATGATCAGAATGAACGACGACTCGATGACATCAATTTCCTTGAGGAACGACAGAACCAAGCCCTAGTACGATCAGCGGTCTATCAACAAGCCATGCGAAGGTACCATAGTCGTAAGGTGCAACCTCGCAGCCTCACTGTAGGTGATCTGGTTCTCAGAAAAGTTCAGAACCAAGCAAATCACAACAAACTTTCTCCCAAGTGGGAAAGTCCTTACACTGTGGTCGAAGTCACCCGACCAGGTTCTGTACGACTAGCCATGTCTGATGGGCAAGTTTTGTCTAATTCTTGGAACATTGATCAATTGCGTAAGTTCTATGTTTAATTATTTTTTACATTCTTTCAATTCTTTTCATTTAAATAAAGATTAGTCATTCCTTTATTTATTTTGCTGAGCAATATTGTTTATATGTCTGTACCTATACTCTGGTCCTCTACAATTGTTATTTATACTGGTCGGAGAAGACAACCTTCTCTTCGACATCCTTTACAAGGATCTCTGTTACTCTTTGGCAACGACTTCTAAGTCATACGCTGTATGGGTCCTAGTCGTGATCATTCCCTGAATGATTCCCACGCACGACCACACTCTTTTCTCAAAGAAACATACGAGTAACAAGAGCATAATAAATAATAACTTCATGTAGTAATTCATATGCTTAAGACTATGAAGACATGTTTTCATCATTTCAAAATTCTGTTCTACTCTTGTTTGGCTACTGGTCGGGACACGGAAAGCCTCTTAGTCGAAGTCTCTCCTTTTTCGCACGTGGTCCTGCCCACTGGAATGAGCTTTCTAGCGACAGTTCTTTTCCTACGATCCTCGCAGAGTGTGTTTCTTGTCTTCTGTTCTTAGCAGTCCTTCCGACCAGTTTTAGATATTATATATAAATAAGCTTGCTTATCATTCATTGCATACATCTTTGTATATTTTCTCTTTTCATTAACACAAGTCTTTTTCCGACCATATACTGCTTTGTTTGGTGTTTCGATTATTACAAAACAGATCTACAACTAGTCGAAGTCATACACTGGTTCCGACCAAATTGATTTCCTAGTATTACTACGATCGGTTTTATCATATAATCAGTATATGCCTTTAAAACAAACAGAATGGGTAAGACTTCAGGTTCTCCTTTTCTTGGCTTACTGATTATATAGTAAAGTTCTTCTACTATAAATCAATCGGGGGCCAGGTCATATTTGAGTACTTTAAAAGTCAAAAGGATAAACAAAAGACTTGCTGATAACAAAAAGTAAGTTTTATATATTTCATAATTATTATATTACAATGTCCTACTCTTGAATATCTCCAGACTAATTGCTGCTTGATGGAGATCCGATTTCTATTTCCTCTACAGCCTTGTTTCCAAGAGGTTTCATTTCCTTGAGAAACTTGTTTGCATCTTCAGGCAAGCAATTGAAGTCTTCTTCACCAGCTTGAAGATTGATGGAAGGGTCGGAAGCTTTCAGTTTTGACAACGCAAAACCAACTCCATTGGCTACGCCTTCTTTCATAGTCTGGGCATAGTTCTTTCGAGTAGTTTTGAGCAGACCTTTGAGATCTTCTAGAAGTTGGCCCAAGTAGGTCATTTTCTCTGTTGGATCTCTTAAGGGAGGCGGATTTGATCCTGATCCCATATCAAAGATCATTTTGTTCAGTGCATGGATCTTTTCATCAAGACTTTGCACAAGAACTGCCTCCTTATCCTGCTCAAATTCCAGAGCCTTCTTTGCTCTATTCAACGCTTGAGTTTGCTCTATACGAGTAAAACAAGTAGTAAGTAAAAATGATTAGGGGAGGTTAATAAGTCAAGTCTACGACCAAATTACCTTCAATCCTCTTTTCAAGAGTTTCGTGTCTGATCGTAGCATCTACGATCGACCGGTCCTTAGCCTGATTTTCTTCTTCAAGCTGGGTTATTCTGGCTTTATTAGCCACGACCTCTTCTTTTATTTTTTTCAAATCTATCGAATATGATAAGGGGGAGTAATTAAAGAAAGAACAAAGTATTGAAGAAGGAGAAAGGTTAAGAAGAAAGTTCTTACTTTCCAATTCGGAGTGTTTTTGCTCCAAAAGTTTTATTCGCTAGGTCAGTCCTCCGACCACAGCAAAATTCTCGATCAAATGCTACATATATAGCATTTTTCTTTAAGTTTCCTATAAACTTTTTAAGAGAAGCTATGAAACTGGTCGTAGATACTTACCCGGATTGCCACGTCGTTATAATCGGCAAAAATTATATCAGGACCTATCTTGATTTGATGGTCCGATATTCTTCCCTATGCCTCGTCAAGCTCCTTATCCTCGATAAATCAGGGGCGAAAAGAGAACTTGTTAGGTTGAGAAGGATTACCAATAGTTGTCGGGACCTGTTGAGGGCCTTTAGGGGCATCTACCTCCGCAGAAGGAGTTAGGATCACCAATGGATCCTGAACGACTGTTGGCACCGACACTTGCTTGGGGGCTTCCTCGACCACGTTATCGTCAGGAACTTTGTCTTGAGAAGTGCTTTGGACGAGGACTTCCACGGGTGCCTGGTCCTTAGGAACATTCTGGTCGGAAACGACCGAAACGCCAGAAGACCTATACAAAATGAAGAAAGGAAGCTCAAAACTCCAAATCATCAAAAACTATTAAAGGTATGCACTCATATGATTTTTTTCATTTGTACATACCTAGTTGATTTTTTGGTTTTGACTTTGAAACGCGGTAGAATGAATTCCGTACCGCTAGCCTTCCTTTTCTTCTCAACTAATTTCACCGGCTCTAGGCTGGTAGGATTGGTTATTCCCCTCACATCCTCCAACATGAGGTCGGAAGCAATATCCTCGACCAACTGATCGAGGGTAGCATTCCTGACCATTGGGTCGGAGAGTGTGGTTTCATTAACCTCTAGATCAGTTGTTTTAGTAACAACTGTTAGGTCGTGAACGACCACTCTAGGGTCTACGACTTCCGCAGCTCTGCTATGCGGGCCTTCAGTTTTTTCCACCTAAATCAAAAAACAAGTTCGGTTAGGTGATGAAATTTTTTTTATCAAGAATATATATATTCTTTCAAATGCTATGTTACCTTGGGAGAATCATCTTCTTCCAAAGCCTCTGGGCACGAATTGGTCGGAACCACGATAGGATTATGATCCTCACCAGATTGTATGACTTTCAGTCCGACCGCCTACAAAGTTAGAGCAAGATCAATAAACTGATCGAAAGATATGTATATATGATAAAGGACAATTGATTATCTACCTTAAGTCTTGCCAGTCTCTCTTCAACAGAGACTATCACCAAGATGTCGGGGAATGCAGCCTTCTCACCAGGCTCCCTAGCGCAGATCATCTTGATCCGCTCTCTGATTTCCTTAGGAGAAAGAGCTTTAAAAAAAGGGGGAAGACAGAGCAGATTTTAAGGTTTTACGATAATCAAGCAATAAGTTAGACTAGTCGGAGCTTTTCTTAAAGACTTACCATCTCGTGAGTCCGTGATTGCTTCATCACGACCAATGGACTAGAGCAGGGATTGAGTCTGGAGCTTCAAAGGACTAATTTGACGTTTGGTGAAATCTCTCACCACATGCCAAGAAGTCAAGCCCTTGATCCTCAGATCTCGAATGGCATCTACACATCTTCTGACCATCCCTGTCTTCTCCACGGTCCCCCTCCATTTGGGATTCTCATTCGCCCTAAGTCCGCAGCCAAGTAAAAATGCCGCCCCTCAGAATCTGCTATGTAAAACCAGTTCTTTTTCCATGACGACCACGAGGACTTCGAGTACATTTGGATGTACTCATCGGCCTTCCCGTCGTGAAGGCGTAGCGTGCATTCTCCAGGAGCCGCCGTGGATCTTCCTGACATCGCCATCCGATAGAAATGCCTGAAGAGCTTCAAGTTTGGTCGCACTTCTAGGTACGCCTCACACAGATAGGCAAAGATACTAATGTTAGCGATGGAATTCGGAGCCAGATTCACCAACTCCACCCCGTAGTACTCTAGAACACGGGGGAGGAATTTGTGCACTGGAACCCTCAATCCGCACTCGATGTAGGCGAGGAAAACTGGGATTTTTCCATCTTCACGGCTCGAAAAGTGCTCTCCGGCCGCTGACCTCCATCTGATCAGATTCCTGTCCGGGAGCATTCCGATTTTCTCCAGCGCCTCAAGCTTCTTCTCACTCAGATCCGAAGCCATCCACTTTGTGATTTGCTCTGACATGGTGAAATTTCTCAAAGGGATGAGCAGTGGTCAGAGGTGGCTTTGAGGTCGGGAAGACAATTAGAGGTTGAAAAGGTTTTCTTGGCAAGGAACTGAAGGGGATTAAAAGAAGATTTGAAAGTGTAAGAGTTCTAAAGCCCAGCAATGGGAATTTTATAGCTTCAGATCTTTAACTGCAATTGAGAGTAATCTAAAGTCCAACGGACAAAACATTATTGTCCAACGGACAGAAAAACTCTTTAGTTCCCAACTTTAAAGTGAACACAGACCACTTCGTATGTCACGACATTAAATAAGGTCTGGCCGATACGACTTCGTCGGAAGAAAGTGTTCACATAACATGTTCATTTAAAGTTCGGGGGCTAGCTGACGAGGATTAAAACCTCTACGTATTATTTTAATACATAATAAAAGACCATACATCTTCATGGTCGTAACCCCTAAGGCTAATGACCTCACTGGTCGTAAGGATTCCAGAGGTTACATAATGGGTACCCTGGTCGGACAAGGTCCTGTGCCTAGTCTCCGACCAGGTAGCTGTTCGGAAAAGCTACGAGCTGGTATCTTAACCGTGTGATGAATGGAACACGTTCTGTATATTCCAAACCACGCGATGTTATATAATCCTAAGACACTGACAAACAACCGCCATACGGTTGGGTGTCTCACAGACACTTAACCGCAAAGCAATTGACACATTATCAACTGACGCCTCGCTCTGACCAGTCACAATGCTTCACCAAGGACGCCTTCTCCAAGAGTAACTGCCACCTCTTCGGAAGTTATTTAAGGGTGGAGCGTAGAAGACAAAAGAGCGATCTGGAAGACAAGCAAGATAGCAACATCAGATTAGAGCAACGCAATCAGCCTTAGATTCGTGCTTTAAGTCTGATTGATTAGCATAGCAGGTGTGAGATTCAATGTAATTAGGATTAGTCGCCATCCGGTCGTAGCACCCTCAGAATCCAGTTCATATCAATAAAGAGCAGTCCCATTATCTCCCAGGGAATATCGCGTCATTTTTCTCTTTTATTTCGTAAGATCGGCGACTCGATCGTCAACAGTGAGCTCCTCCGACAAATTTGTGAAATTGGGGGTGAGGTGGTGTGAAATTTATGTGTTCCTATGTATATTGATGATTTCAACTGAATGTATATTGATGGTACAACTGAATGTGTGAAATTCCAATTGATGGTACAACCAAATGACAATGGTTCCTATGTGTGAAATTTATGCGTTCCTATGTATATTGATGGTTTGAACTGAATGTGTACACGTTCCTTTTGCTGGCACCACTTGTGTTCCTATGTATATTGATGGTTTCAACTGAATGCTTCATAAGAGATTAGCTTTAGATTAACACAATGCGAAAGATTGTCTTTTTAGTACTGAAGCATGGCTGCCAAGGATCATGTTGAATTTGAAGTAGCATGCATGTATCCCATCTCCTTATGGCTGGGTAGTGGTAGGGGCGGATCTAGTATAGGGACATGGGTGTACAGATGTACACCCATTATTTTTGAAAAAAAACCCAATATTTATTAAGTATATTAGGTATATATACCAATAAATACATGAAATCGTGTTTAAACTTCACAGAACGCCTCCGATCGTTTTTTACGCTTGTGAGGCGCATTACGTAGCACTAGCCAAACCTTGCAAATTTCACCACGCCCACAACCGAAGCGCCGAAGGCCGCAATGACTCGCACCGCGCCATTCGCCATGATCCCCACCGCCAAGTTGAAGGCTTGAAGGCATAAGCGATCACCACTCACCGACCTAAATCTGAAATCCCCAACCCCAAGCTTTGTGGCGGCGGTGGCGGCCTAAGCGCACGCCGCGTGGCGGCAGGACGCAGCTGAAGGGCGGCAGCGGCAGCGGAACCAGAGCCGGATGGAGGAAGTTCACAGGGCGGGCGCCGAGGTCGAGCGAGACCACCCATCGCCATCGGGCGCAAGGAGCAGCAACAAGGCGCGGTCAAGGTGAGCTCAGAGCTCTCGCCTCCTCGATTCTTGCGCGGATGGGGAGGCGGAGGGGATCGGGAGGTGCTGGCGTGGCGCCTTAGAGCCGCCGGGCCGAGTCGCCGAGCAGCGGGAGGAGCCGCCGGGCCGGGCGCGATCTCCGCCTCGGGCACCACCACCACCGGGAGGCGAGCGACTCGGCTAGGGTTTTGGGGCTCGGCCAGGCGAGGGCGGAGGAGATGAGTTTGGGGAGGAGGCGGGTTTGGGTTTGAGGAGGAAGGAGGAGACGACGGTCGGGTGAGAGCGAGAGCATGGCGAAATGACTTCGGCACTCCTGCTTGAGACTCGAAAGCAATCAGCCAAGCCCAAGCACACATTCCTGAATCCTGATTCGGTGAGTAGTACTTCAGTTAGCATGTGCCCTGATTTGATTCAAGTGTTTTTCAATTTAGTTCCAGCTTGTATAAATCTATAAGGTTTGTTCTCTGTTTTCTTTTCTTTTTCCATATAGCTTTCTGTGTCATCTTGAATCAGTTTTGTACTAGTAACATGTACGGCTAATGCTGGTCATTGCCATACGTCCATTTGTCTTTTGTTTAGGATGGGTAGTTTAGCTGCTGTGGTTCTGGAGTCTGCTGGATGAATATTGAAGGACTTTGAGCAGAAAAAATTGATGAGTGGTTGAGTTTTGAGAAAAAGAACTGGTAATGGTCCTAATGGATCAAGGAACAACAAGAACTAATAAAAGGATAGTAGATTTAGCTGAAAAGCTGTTGCGCCTGATAGCAGCAATTTCTATGGATCCGCTATTTTCTGCGTTGGTATTTGATTAATCAACCAAAAAAGTTTTTATGTTGTCTCTAGTAAGAACAATTTGAACTTTGTTATTTTTTATGTTATGATTATGGACATTTATGTTTTGCATTGTACAATATATTTATAACTTCGAACACCCATTTTGAAAATTCTGGATCCGCCACTGGTTAGTGGACCTCATGGCTGTTAATTTGAAGTAGCATGCATGTATCCCATCCTTCCCTTCTAGTTCCACTCTTCACATTTGTAACAAGCACAGAACCAATATATATATATATATATATATATATATATATATGACGCCCGTTTCATACTTCCGGGAGCACATACTCCCACTTTCAAAATACCACTTAAACGAACATATTATACTTCTTTATCATTTTCAGTATACTTAAATACCAATTATAAGATACTCCAAGGCGACTTGATTGGAAATTTTTCATTGGAGCCCTTTATTTCTGCTATATACCCTTTTTCATATATAAAAGAAGTATATACACAAATTTTCTATAGAAGGTGGACTTCAATGAATTTTTTCATGAAACTCACTTTGGAGTATCTTTTATTTATATATATATATATATATATATATATATATATATATATATATATATATATATATATATATATATATATATATATATATATATGGGTATGGTACTCACGAGTACGTACTCCCGTGCCTCATATACCACTTAAGTCGTATGATGATACCTCTTTATCAATTTGAGCATACTCTAATAATAATTATAAGATACTCCAAAGTGAGTGCTATGAAAAAATTAGTCAAAGTCCACTTTTTATAGCAAAATTTATGTATATACTTCTTTTATATATGAAAAGGGTATATAGCAAAAATAAAGGGCTCTAATGAAAAATTTTCAGTCAAGTCGCATTGGAGTATCTTATAATTGGTATTTAAGTATATTGAAAATGATAATGCGGAGATCATGTGGATATGATCCTAATCTTAGTGTGTTGAACAATTGGCAATAGCGTCGGGGTGTTTGGAGAAACCCTCGCTTTTGTAAAGTCTTGTCATTGTCGAGTCTCAAAGTGGTCGACCGCCATTGTGTGGCGGTTAGACCGGCCTGTGTGGCGGTCAGACCGGCCACATTGGCGGTCAGACCGACCAGGCCTCAAGTCAAGCTCAGGTCAAGTGGCCGGCGGTTCGGTGGCATCCGGACACGTGAGAGGCTTGGCGGGAAGTCATTGGGATCACATAGATGAAGACAGAGCATGGGAGATGCTTCGAGGTGAAGGAATCGCAAAAGGTCGGTAGAGGGGCATTTTGGAAAATTGCTCTATACCGGAAAAGTGGTAAGTGGTGGTGTGCGAAATCACCTTCTTGGCATTGGCTAAACCGCGGCGCGGGACGGCGCTTGGAGAAGCGGTTTAGGTCAAGCGAAGACGAACACGGCGCTTTGAGATGCGTACATTTGCTAAACCCGTTTATGTAGTTTATTGCTATGAACTAGATATTACAAGGGGTGCCTTCGACAAGGTAGTGGACTAGTCCTAAGCGTAGTGCTTACTTTGCTATTGAATCTAATGCTGATTATAATGCTTCAATATGATGGAATGCGATTGAATGTGATCCTCCTTTCTGCTGTTTGCAGTCTCCTTTAAGTAGTCGACGAAGTGGTGGTAGTTACTTCTTGAAGAGATGACTGTTGGAAGTGTCGCGACTGGTCAGAGTGAGGCAACAATTGGTAAAGTATCAACTATTCGTCGGTTGAGTGTCTGTGAGACACTCAACCGTATGGTGGTTGTTGTCAGTGTCTTAGGACCATAAAACGTCGTGTGGTATGGAGCAAATATGATATGTGTTCCAATCATCACACGGTAAGGAATATATTTGGAGTTAAATCCAGATGTCAGTTCATTGCTTCTATGAGCAGTCACCTGGTCGGGGACTAGGTACAGGACCTCATCCGACCAGGATATCTATTTTGTAACCTCTAGAATCCTTACGACCTCAGAAGTCGTTAGCTCTACCACAAAAACATATGGTCTTTTATTATGTATTAAAGTAATACATAGATATTTTAATCCTCATCAGGAACCCATCCAAATTATGCACGTCCCGACAAGTACGCCGACTAAGACACCCATCCATAATCTAGTTGTTTCTGAGTTCCTTGGGCTGGGCCCAACCGAGGATCATGTGCCTCCTAGCAAACCAGAACAAACTCTGAAGGACCGGAAAGGCGACTAGAGGGGGGGTGAATAGGAGCACCGAAACTTTTTCGCAAAGAATGGATTCAACTTATAAATCACTCCAATAGCTATGAGAGCTATGAAGATCAATGATTAAGCACAGAGGAAGTCTTATGTTGAATCCACTCTCACCCCCAAAGCTCAAAGAAACAAAAACGAGGAATAGCCAACAAAAAAGCAGACAATCGGTACAACCATGAGTAAATGGCGGTTGTACCGCAGTCCCAGACAACCGAGCAGAACGGCGGTTGTACCGCAATCAAGATAAACCCGCAGATGTTAAGCCTTGTTCATCCGATTGTCCCGAACAGCAAAATCCGCCGGTTTCAAAACGAAAATCAACGTAACTTTTGATCTACGCGCCAAACTTGACCAAATTTGGAACATACCTTCCTAAGGATGTTAGGAACCTATTCCAAGAAACGATTGAGTAGATCCATCCACAAAATCTCAGAATCAACCAAAACGGAAGAACGAAGAACAGAGACAACCCAAAACTGAAATCTTAGAATTAAACCAAGTTTGCTCTTCTAGAAATCGATCAAAAGATCTTGTGGCACTAACCCATCACAGAACAACTCGCTTTGAGGCTTCCCAACAAGAAACAAACAAGAGACTCACAAAATCAAGAAATCATCAAATGGGAGTCACGAAGAACAAAACAAGAGTTCGAGAGACAAACTTCAGATTTCATTCATTGAATCAAAAGCGAAAAACACATAGATACATCCCCATACGCATGGACATTAGAACCAGAGGGATGATTACATGTAAGCTCAATCCATCTCCTCACTCTCACAACTCAAGAACCAACACTCATCTATTCATGAGGGAGATGAACACAAACCAAGAAGGGACAAGCAGGAGCACTACTCGCCTACACCTCCACTCTCAACAACTAAAGAGCAAAAGAGAAACAACCTCACAAAGCCTCTTTTGACTCTAAAACCCTAATTCCACCTAAGTGCTCAAGAGGGCATGCAGCCCTCCAATCCTTTATATAGCCTTGGCTAACGGGTCTCCTCCCCACACGCCCGCTAAGTCCAACGGAGCCCGCTTGCCAGCAGCCTTGCGAATTTCCGATTCGCCCGCTTCTCGCACCTTCCGAAGCTTCAAGCTCCTTGTCTCGCCGCCGCAACCACCTCGAGTCCACGCTGCCTTCGACACATCCCGACTGTTCGACCTCGGCGCCGCGCTTAGTCCAATCCACGTGTCTCGCCACGACTCCGCCGACGCCCCGCAGACCACACGCATAAGAAACACGAAACCGAACAAGTTCTTCACAACTTGACCTAACGTTAGCTCAAACATGCAATATGCAACACATATGCATGAACACACCGGATATGACCTATCCCAAAACTCAAATCACCAAAATGGCGAACCTCACAATACAATCCAGATAACCGCCATGTTACCACGGATCAACCGCACTCGGTCGTCTCGCTCAATACTGCGGTCGTTCCGATTTCCAATGAAGACCGAACTCGAAAAACAACTTCTCTGAATTCTTCAACCGCCATTTACCAATCGGTATAACCGCCTCATGGTCGCATCACATAACACGCCGGTCGTTCGATTATCCCGACAAATTTCGATTGATTTCACGAAAACGCGTGAACCGCAAGAACGACAAGGTCCGACCACACAAACCAAACTCGATCGACCTAAAACCTTTGTCAATTACCCATCACTCACACGGACGACCTCCACATGGTCTCTCAATCTCCCCTTGATGAGTATATTGACAAACTCAAAAAGAGCAAAGTTGAGTTTGAGTTTGAAGAATCCAACATGGTCCAAAGAAGAAGAGTGAAACTAATGACCATGTCGATGTAAGAACACTAGAGCAACAACCGAAAGAGCAAATTGATCTCCAAAGCTCTAAACTGTTCCCAACAGACTTTTTCCTCTCTATTCTCCCCCTTTTGGCAATAAACGCATCAAGATGCAAAGAGAGAATATGACATGTTAATGAATGAAAATGGCTGAAGTTTGTTTATTTAAGCATTTTGAGCCATGAGAATTATCCATAATGACCAACATGTAATACACCAAGCCATAACTTAATAAAAAGGCTATCTAGATCATGACAAGATATGTATAAGCTAGCTAGAACACATAGATGACAAACTGAAAATGAGGTACATTATGTGAGCAAGTCAAGTCATCAATGAGCAAAGTCTCGCTAGAGATATCCAAGGATGATGCAGGCCATGTCAATAAGCTAAGCGGAACTAAGAAGCTTAAATTGAGACCAAAAAGAGTGCTATAAGCTCAAGATTGAAACATTGGTTAAGTACTTGATTCTTTTGATAGCTTTAAGCAAATTGAGCACAAATGATATATTATCTTTGAAATTCAAGGTTGTTGACAACCAGATTTTTGTTTTATCATGTGCTAGACCTCAAGCCTTATGCGACTACTTCAAGCGAGAAGCTTAAGAAGGTAGTCTAGGTCATCCAAAACTCCCCTAAGTTCATGTCAAGTGCAATGACAAGCCGCCTCATAGGGAAGAATTGGTGAAGTCGGTTTTTTCAACACAAAGAGATCTTTTTGCATTTTAGCATGTTGTACTAACTTATGCATCATCAAGAGACTAAAACAAACTCAATTTAAGGCTCAATATAGATTCAACGCTACTCAAATTTATTTGACATGGCATGAATCATAAAAGGATAGCTCAAGAAAGACTAATCTCGAAAAGTGCTAACATGACAAGTTTTAGTTTGTTGAGCAATTTTAATTACCTTATCATGGCAAGAGCTAGGCTACACATATGAAGTCATGATAAATCTAGCAAATAAGCACAAGTCATGGCAAGGTGTAAAGCATTGTAAACATGTCATAGCAGGATAATAATCAAGGCTCAATGTAGTTATATTACAATGCGTAATGCTAGAAATGCGTAAGATCCACTCCCCTCAACATTAGATGCAACTTTTAGTTCAAGTTGAGTTAACTCAATATTAAGCTCCAAGCTCCCAAATGAACTCCCTTGAACCAAAACAATAAATCGAGAAGTCGCAAAGAAAACATAAAACAAAAATCCTTAAAGCATAGATAAGATATAGAGAATACTATGGCTCAGATCGACTCTTATCTACCCCATATGACTCTAGGACTATCAACGCCCACTTAACACACCTAGGAGCAAACACGCACTGCCTACCCGAGGGTGGCCCAACCTCGCTAGAACCTACAAGAAGTGAGTGAGCTCAACCTAGTGGGATAAGTAATACTAATAAGCAAACAACCTAGAATCACAAGATAAGAGCAGTAAATCTAAACAACTAGACAAAAGAAGCACTCTAATCTATGCTAGGAGGACTAATCCCAAATGCACCCAAAAGCAATGCAACAAAGAAGGAGCAAGAGCATAAATAATATAGTAGAGTAGTAAAACCCAAAGCTCCCTCACTACAAATCCATAAGGACAAACCACCCCAAGCTCTCCCAGAGAGTGAAAACCTCGAACTATCCAAAGGCTTGGTGAAAATGTCACCAACCGGTGGTCACTTCCACAAACCGAGCACTATATCGCCTTCTCTACATGGTCTCTAAGGAAGTGGAAGCGGATATCGATGTGCTTGGTCCGGAATGCCTTGACTTTGGGTTCTGGCAATGTTAATCGCAGGTGTTATCACAAAAGAGTGGAACATCATCGATAACTAACCCAAAGTCCCGCAGGTCGAAGTCATCCAGAGCACTTGGCTACAAAGAATCGGCTGCAAACAACGTATTCGGCCTCTGCGGTGGATCAGGTAACACCGGATCGCTTCCTCGAAGACCAGAAACAAGAGAAGTGCCAAGAAATTGGCAGTCTTGGGAAGTGCTCTTCCTATCTATCCTCTGACCAAATAAGTCTCGCATCCGAGAAGGCTCTCAAGGAAAGACAGATGAGGAAGAGTACCGATACCATAGTCAATGGTAGCTCGCAGTACGAAGATGCGCTTCATCACCAAGCGGTGAGAAACGCGAGGAGAAACTAAAACGAGCGCACAAACACACGTAAAAATGTATGTCCGGTCTCGAGGCGGTGAGGTACAAGAGGAGCCAATCATGTCCGCGAAACTCCTTTTGATCAACTGCTCGCCATCCTCATCTGGGTCAAGATAGGTCAGAGAAGCCATGGGAGTCGACACAAAGCTTACCATCACTCATGTCGGCGCTCAGAGATCACGAGTGTACTTGCCTTGATGAAGAAAAGTACCTCCCGAGTCCGCTTGATTTGGAAGCCAAGAAAGAATGTCAACTCACCCATCATACTCATCTCAAACTCGGTGCTCATGACATCCGAGAACTGGGAAACCAGAGTATGGGAAGAGCCGCCAAAGATAATGTCATCGACATAGATCCGACGAAAGGAAGGTCGAGGCCATGCAAAGCGGATGAACAAGGTCTTGTCAACTTTACCCATCTCAAAACCATGACTTATCAAGTAGGACTTAAGCCTCTCATACCAAGCTCGGGAGCCCGCTAAGTCCATACAGCTTTTGAAAGCTTGAAGACATGGTTAGGTATTTGGGGTTCTCGAAACTCGAGGTCGCTTGACGAGACTTCCTCCTCAATAAGGCCATTGAGGAAGGCACTCTTCACGTCCATTTGGTAAAGCTTGAAACCCTTAGAAGCCGCAAAGGCAAGCAGATTCTAATGGCTTCAAGTCGAGCTCACAGGGCAAAGGTCTCCTCAAGTCTAGACCTCAACACAGGAAAACCCCCGAGCTACCAATCTAGCCTTGTTTGGGATGATTACCCCATCCTCACTCTGCTTGTTCTTGAACACCCACTTGGTTCCAATGATATTGTGGCCTCGTGGGGGCTCAACAAGCGACTGCACCTTGTTCCTCTCGAAATTTTCTAACTCCTCATGCATGGCATTGACCCATGACTCATCGATAAAGCATGAGAAACATCTTTGGGCTCAAAAGAGGCAATGAAGGCGAGAATGGAGACAGAATTGAGATAAGCGATTTTGAGCGGTAACACGCTCGAAAAGATCTCCAATGATCTCGCTCTCAAGGATGAACTTTCGGAAGTGTCTAGGAGGTCCCGGGAGAGATGAAGAAGTGGCCTCTACCTCATGAGTGACGAGGTAGGAACAGAGCCACTAGCTCCAGAGGAAGCGAAGGCAGGGTCGATCACCTTGAGGTGCGGTGGAAGACGGCACCTCAAGGAGTGGATGAGGACAGGATCGTAGACAACCGTCATCTCCATCGCCCTCATCATCCACAAAGATGGTCTCGGATCGCTCTAAAGAACTCGAGATATCTCGCCTAGTCCCCTGACCGCCTCGTCAAAGTCACCTCGCGAGTCTCTACCATTTTGCTAGACTCGCAGCCTGCACTTATAAGCCCGCCAAGAAGTCGAGTAGCCTAGAAAGATACCGCCACAGAACGTGACTCGAACTTGTCTAGGTTCCCAGACTTCAAGATAAAGCACTTGCAACCAAACACACGAAAATGAGAGACGCTGGCTTTCGCGTATCTCGACTCATAAGAAGTGCGTGCAAGAGTGCCCAAGAAAACTCGATTCAAACATGGCACGCAATGCAATGGCTTCACCCAAAACTTCCTCGGTGTAGAGTACTCATCAAGCATCGCCCGCCATCTCGACCAAGGTACGGTTCTTCCTCTCCACAACGCCATTTTGCCGAGGGACGATGGAGAAGAGAACGGTGCTCTACACTGCCTCACCGCAGAAACTCTCAAAGTAGGAATTCTTGAACTCCGTACATTGTCATCATGGATCGCTCAGAAGGCACCCGGAGCTCAACAGACACCTACTAAAAAGACCTCGGAAATGTGTAAATGTCTCGCCCTTCGAGGCTAAGAAAACACCCAAGAGTACCTCGAGAAGTCATCGACCACAACAAGAACATACCACTTCCCTCCTGCCGATCAAGACTCGAGCCGGTCCAACTGTGTCCATGTGGAGCAATTGTCTCGTGCATCGGTCATAGTAATCGTGGACCGAGGATGAGAAGCGGCAACCATCTTGCCGCGTGCTTCAAGATGGAGTGCAAACAAGATCTTTGACCATCTTGAGTTTCGCGGACCACTTAATGAGATCATGGTCGCTAACTCGGGTCAAATGGTCAAATCCAATATGGCCAAGTCTCCTATGCCGAAGGAGAGATCGCGGGACTCGTATAACTAAACACCGAGAGGATCGCGAAGACTCAGAGAACTCAAAGACGAAAGATCCTCCCATAACGAGAAATCCCGCAAACCGGACTACCCAAGAATCAAGAATTTTGCAAGCGTTTTCTTGAAGCTCACCTCGAAACCGCCATCGGTAAGTGAGAAACGGAAAGCAAATTGTACCGCAGCTTACTAACCAAGGCAACATCCTTAAGAATAAAAGAAGCATTAATACGACAAGACCTTTGGCGATGACGCGCCCAGACGAAGCGTCTCCGAAGGTGATCGCCTCATCACCGGAGCGCGGGCTAGGAGGAGAACCAACGGAGTCTCCTATATATGACGAGAACAACCGAGTCTACAAGCCAAACCTTCTCCTTCCCTACCCGCTAACTCCGAGTCAAACAGAGAGTAAAGTCTCAAGATCGATAAATCAACAATGATTTTGGCACCCAATATTGAATAACACGCCGAAAGCGATGAAGTAGTCAAGCACGATCGACCTCTATCTACCCTACGCCTCAGAACTCAAAGCGTAAGGTCTAAGAGTAGACCCGGTCGTTGTTTGGGTTCGATCGCTACGGAAGGAGCGAGTGAAGCACACAACATGTCTGAACATGCCGCGGTAGCTATCTCGATGGGGAAAACGAGATCTACCCTCGGACGGCGGAAGTCACGATCGAAAGCAAAGATGAGGACGAAAACCGTAAAACTCGGAAAAACCAAGTCCTCGATCTTCGCACAAACCCATCGGAAGAAACAAGCCTAGACCTCGTGTTGGTCTTAGGTGCACTCAAAGTCTGGGCCGACCACAATGCGCCTAAGAGACTCAACATGGTCTCTACGCTGATCTTGGCGCTACCAAGCATCGACGATGTGTGTCCATCCTTCGACAGAAGGTGCGGTGATACTTCACCTTCGAGAGGTAGAAGCGAGATGTGAAATTACCTTCTCGTCGAAATCTCGACATAGCCCGCCGACTTGAAATGGACTTTCTCGGTCCTGGCTCGGCCTCGATCACACACAGTGCTATGGGTCCGAGCACGGCAGTGGATGCTTCCTCATGTCCTCAAAGAAGTCATATCCTAGACCTCGATTAAATCTGCAAATCTTAGATTGGTCTAGAATAAGATTGAGCTTCTTCTTGCCTCCTACAAATCTCTCGAGAGTGTTCATAAGGTCTTGACACTCCGAAAGAGAGAGGTGCAAGAAGAGCAGGGGAAGAAGAAACAAAGAGAAGGTAAGGGAGCAAAAGAAGAACCAAAGAAGAGAGGGAAGAATGGCTTGTGCACGCACAACCGACTCAAGGGACGATCCCCATCGCTAGCCGCTTGGTTCACGCTTGCTAAGCTGCCTCATCCTTACCACGGGCTTCTCCCCTTCTCCACAATCATATTGCAAGCACAATGTGGCTTCTCTAGAAGATCCTTAGTTAGCTTCACACATTTCTCATCCAAAGCAATCAAGTCGATTTTAGTTTGTTACACTTAATGCATGGTGAGCTAACAGGTCCTTAGAAGCAAACCGAGCCAACTTCCTTTCATGATCAATCATATCTTGAAACTGCTTTGGAGACGACCTCAAGTTCAAGCAGCTTAACTTAGGACAGCTTCAAGCATGAAACAATTGGCTCAAGTAAAGAAGCTTGTAGTTCAAAAATTTTATGATCCGCCTGCTTTAAGTTCATCTTCAAGTTATTGCAATTTTCACAAGACTCAAGCAGATCAAGGAGCATGGCATAAGATCCTCTAGCAAAGAATGTCCTTACCCTCACATGAGGTGGGAGAAGTAGTCTCATCAAGAATAAGTAGGGTAATGACCATCCTACTCAACTCTAACTCAAAGCGGACTAACATTCTCCACCTTAACACTATCAAGTTCGGAGGACATACTATCATGTGAGGTCCTTAACTTCTCCATATCAACCAAAGAAAGCAGAGCATGTATCACAATCATCACTAGAAGGGGTAGATGTAAGAGCAATAATCTCTAGTGACACTATCTATTTCCTTCTCTAACTCAAAGACACCTAGCCTTAGCTTTAGCATGAAAACCTCCTAGCTTAAGAAAAGCATGATTGAGCTGCTCAGAGGTGGGATCTACCTCGTCCGAGTCGGAGTACTGTTCCATTGTCACGAAGTTCGCCCTCGAGGGCCATGAAGCACATGCCGAGAAGTCATCGCCGCCATCCTTGGGCTCTTGGTCACCCGTCCCGTCATCGTCGCTTCCATCCCTCCACCTCGCCGAGGTCGAGGTCGTCGAAGGCGAGGCGACGCTGTGGAAGAGCTTCTTGGCTTTGCCAAAGTTGCGGAACTTCTTCTTCTTTGGGCGTCCGAGCTGGAGGCTTTTGTTGCGTTCTTGTCGGTGTAGTCGTTTTTGCCCGAACCGCCAGTAGTCGTTTTTGCCCTTCTCCGGCTTAGGGCGGTTGTTCGGATGTGGTTGGGGCCACCACACTCGAAGCAAATCACGGGTCCTCCTCTCTTCGCCCCTCCTCCCTTTGTAAGCGTGGGAGAATCTTCGAGCAAGGAGGGCAAGCCGCTCATCCGCAAGTTGCTCTAACGATCATCGCTATGTCACGAGAGCAACAAGGAGAAACCGCAAGAAGAATCAAGAAAGCCCTAAGAAGAAAGCTGGATTGGTGACTAAGGCCATCGATCGTGACTTCGACCGACGAGAGACAACGCTCAATCTCGTGAGTCTTGAGGCGCGAGTACGCCGCATCAAGAGTCGTGGTCGAGAGGTCTGTCGTGTCTTTGATGGTGGTCACTTTCATCTCCCAAACACGCAGACGAGTCTTGTGAGCATCCGACGAGCATTGTCCGAAGTCGGGTATGTAAGACCGACCGCCGGAGGTTGCTCAAGATCTTGTGAAACGCATGGGCACTCATCTAGGGACTCACCACAAGCATCTCAAATTTGTTGTATTCTCGTTTGAATCGGTCTGTCGAACCGCCTTGATCCGGGTGGTGCCTCATGGTATGCGCCGAGGGTCACCCAGATATCGTAGGCGGACGACAGTGAGATATGCGGTCAAACTCACTACGACTCAAACCCGGATGATGATGTTCCTTGCCTTTGCATTCGCCTCAACATCAACCATGTTCCGGCATTGATGTTCTCATCGGCAGAACAAATAATCGAACCTTGACCTTTCGCCAGATGGCATACCCACAGGCCTCGGATGTATGTCTCCATTCGGCTCTTCGGAAGGGTAATCGATGCCATCAAAAACAAAGGCTTGGTCGAGTACTTGTCCATCGCCACGGCTCTTGAGACCGGTTAAGATCTATTGAAAAGAGCTAACTCGCTCGATACCAATTGAAGGACCGGAAAGGCGACTAGAGGGGGTGAATAGGAGCACCAAACTTTTTCGCAAAGAATGGATTCAACTTATAAATCACTCCAATAGCTATGAGAGCTATGAAGATCAATGATTAAGCACAGAGGAAGTCTTATGTTGAATCCACCTCACCCCCAAAGCTCAAAGAAACAAAAACGAGGAATAGCCGAACAAAACAGACAATCGGTACAACCGCGAGTAAATGGCGGTTGTACAGCTTGTCCGGACAACCGAAAAGAACGGCGGTTGTACCGCAGATCGCAGACAACCGCAGCAGTTAAGCCCGGTTCATCCGATTGTCTGGAACAGTAAAATCCGCCGGTTTCAAAACGAAAATCAACGAACTTTTGATCTACGCGCCAAACTTGACCAAATTTGGAACATACCTTCCTAAGGATGTTAGGAACCTATTCCAAGAAACGATTGAGTAGATCCATCCACAAAATCTCGTGAATCAACCAAAAAGCGGAAGAACGAAGAACAGAGACAACCCAAAACTGAAATCTTAGAATTAAACCAAGTTTGCTCTTCGGGAAATCGATCAAAAGATCTTGTGGCACTAACCCATCACAGAACAACTCGTTTTGAGGCTTCCCAACAAGAAACAAACAAGAGACTCACAAAATCAAGAAATCATCAAATGGGAGTCACGAAGAACAAAACAAGAGTTCGAGAGACAAACTTCAGATTTCATTCATTGAATCAAAAGCGAAAAACACATAGATACATCCCCATACGCATGGACATTAGAACCAGAGGATGATTACATGTAAGCTCAATCCATCTCCTCACTCTCACAACTCAAGAACCAACACTCATCTATTCATGAGGGGAGATGAACACGAAACCAAGAAGGGGACAAGCAGGGAGCACTACTCTGCCTACACCTCCACTCTCAACAACTAAAGAGCAAAAGAGAAACAACCTCACAAAGCCTCTTTTGACTCTAAAACCCTAATTCCACCCAAGTGCTCAAGAGGGCATGCAGCCCTCCAATCCTTTATATAGCCTTGGCTAACGGGTCTCCTCCACGCCCGCTAAGTCCAACGGAGCCCGCCCGCTTGTGCGACTTTGCGAATTTCGATTCGCCCTTCTTCAGACCTTCCGAAGCTTCCGCTCCTTGTCTCAAGACGCCTCGCAACCACCTCGAGTCCACGCTGCCTTCGACACATCCCGACTGTTCGACCTCGGCGCCACTGCGCCTAGTCCAGTCCACCGTGTCTCGCCACGACTCCGCCGACGTCCCGCAGCCACACGCACAAGAAACACGAAACCGGAACAAGTTCTTCACAACTTGACCTAACGTTAGCTCAAACATGCAATATGCAACACATATGCATGAACACACCGATATGACCTATCCCAAAACTCAAATCACCAAAATGGCCGAACCTCACAATACAATCCAGACAACCGCCATATTTACCAATGGATCAACCGCGACTCGGTCGTCATCAGCTCCAATACATGCGGTCGTTCGATTTCCAATGAAGACCGAACTCAAAAACAACTTCTCTGGAATTCTTCAACCGCCATTTACCAATCGGTACAACCGCCTGCGGTCGTCATCACTCATAACACACCGGTCGTTCGATTATCCCGACAATTTCGATTGACTTCACGAAAACGCGTGAACTCACAGAACGACAAGGTCCGACCACACAAACCAAACTCGATCGACCTAAAACCTTTGTCAATTACCCATCACTCACACGGGACGACCTCCACATGGTCTCTCAAACTCAAAAACGAGGTCTACCTTGGCTACGTCGACTGCTTGGATGTAACTGGAGAGCGGCTCGGCAGATCTCTAAAAAGGATTCTGACGGTTGGTCGAGGACAACAAACGAGGATCGGCGTACGTACGCGGAGGTTCTTTTCCATCATAGCAATATGGCGTTTGGGTGGGGTCGCGCAGGCGGTTAGTTAAAAGACCTAGGTGTGAACGAGACCTCGATCGGCTTCTGCGGTGGACAGTCCTCCATCAGCGGAGGTGCGAGCGGCCCGGCTGCTGGGCATGGCGGCACGGTCGGCTCCGGTGGGGGTCATCTACCAGGCAGTGGAGGTGCTAGTAGCACTAGAGGCCAGGCTGCTGGGCCTGGAGATGTTGCTGCCTTCGGTGGGGTCCATATCCCGGGCAGCGGTGGCACTGGTCAATTTCGTGTTAGCGGTGGAGGACATCAACCAGGCAGCGAAGGTGCTGGTAGCACTGGAGGCCAAGCTGCTGGGCCTGGAAGTGTTACTGCCTTCGGTGGTGTGCATATTTCGGGCAGAGGTGGCACTGGCCAATTTCATGTTAGCGGTGGTACTGGTGGGCAGGTTGGCTTCGGCGATGGTCAGACCCAAGGCAATGGAGGTGCTAGACAGTTTTCAGTCTGTGGTGGTGCCGGTGGGTAGGCTGCAGGGTCGGGCGGTGCTTTCGGTGGGCAAGGAAGCTTTCCAGTTATCGGTGTTGGCGGCAATAATCCTAATCAACATCAAGCTCGGGTGCATAGCAATGGCCGAGGGAGGGTCGGAGGTGGCCGCAGAGGCCGGGGTCATGACAGGTTCGAAGGGGGCATTCATCATGTCAACACCAGTTCCGCAGGTACTGTTTCCAACGTTGTCTGCTTTCGGTGTAAAGAGAAGGGGTATGGAATAGCAAGTTGCAAAGCAATCTTATTGTGTGATATTTGTAAGGGCGATGATCATTTGGAAAATAAGTGCCCGTTGTCGCTGATGTCGAGACCTATCACTAACTTGTGTGGGTTCGGTGCTGATGGGTTGGGGTTTTATCACATCCCAACATCTGGGTCAAAGAAGTTGAAGAAAGAGAATAACAAGATAGGGCTTGTTAAGATAATTGGTGATCAACTATCAGAAGACCTTCTAATTGCAGATCTGAGAAGACTAATTCCAATGAATTGGCAGCCGTAGGTGGAGATTCAAGGTGACAATGCTTTTTTAGTTTATTTTCCAACCAGGCTTGATATGCTTCGTATGGCGGTTATTGGTGATGTGCACGTGAAGGAGCATAAAGTGGTGATGCAATTCGTGAAATGGAATTTGAAGCCAACACCTAAGTACCAACTTTAGAAGGTGTGGGTTCAGGTTCTATGAGTGCCTTTCGTAGTTTGGGACTTTCTGAGTCTTTGTGCTATTGGGTCGATTATTGGTATAGCATTGAGAGTGGACATGGAAAAGGTCCACAAGAAAGATTTGATTCGCATGTTGGTGGGAGCTCTAGACATAGATGCCATACCTTCTAGTTTTGAGATTGTGGTCAGGGAATATGTCTATGACATTTTCTTCAAAGTTGAGGATGCTGCGATGGACAATATTGACGAAGGAGTTCATCAGATAAAGGATCATGAGGGGGATGATACATCGGGCAGAGGCAAAGATGTTGAGATGGAAGATAGAGATGCTAAGAGATTGAAGAATAACTCGGATCTAACATCAAATGCTCCTGAGAACCGCGAGAGACAGTCTACCTCGATTACTAAGGGGAATTCTTTAGGACTGTTGCCATCGGATACTATCTGGGTTACACCAAGGGCGGTTAGAAAGGAGTTCGAGAAAGTTGCACAACATGATGGTGTGTTTGCTTTGAACATTCAGGGGCAAAGTTCTATGACTGTCTTGGCTAGTTTACCCTCCGATCCAAATGGTGCAGCAAATGGTGAGGGGGTGGGTGAATGCTTTATGGAGGAAGCTCAGTTAGGTATGACGAATGAACTTGTGGCTGTTGAGGAAAGCTCCAAGGGGCAGAAATGTGCTTCATATGTTGCGGTAATGGGTGATGTGTCCATGGTTGATGGCGGCGGCGTCTCATGGAGAAGATCGGCATGCTCGCAGAGGGTTTAGCTGCAGTGGAGACTGTTGTGATGCTTCCTCGGTTGGCTATTTCTGTAGCTAACAGAGAGGTGGAAGGGGAGGACTCAGTGCTTATCGAGTCTGCTACAGTAAACAGCATGGTGGACACTCGACGTTCGGATGAACTGGTGGAGCCTAGGTAGAGTGCACGTATCAAGATGTAGAAGTCCGGTGATGAAGACTCGGTTCAGAAGGCTACGCGACGAGCTAGAGTTCATAATCTCGAACTTGACCCAAGTAAGTCTGGTAATAATTTTTTTTTCTTTTTTTTTTCTGATGAGCATGTTATTGAAAAAGTTGCTAGCATTAGCATTTCTTTAGGAGATGATAATGCTAAGGTTTCTAGTTCTATTAAGAATATTAAGGATCTTTAATTGGGACGTTTAAAAAATAATGGAACAGTACATGTTGAGGATTTGGCGGATGAGAATATGGATTGCAACGATATCTCAGCCCTTAATCATTTTTGTAATGATTTAGATGATGTTTTGTTGGAGGACGACCACTCTAATTTTACACGGGTAGCAAATAAAAAGAGGTCAAAAGAAAAAAAAATTCTTTTAATAGGTCAATCAAATTAAAGTTTAAATGAAAGGTCTTTTTTGGAATAGCAGAGGTCTGGGAGACTTAGCTAAACATCGCTATATTTGTGAAGTGGTTAAGGAGCAACATTTAGATTTTATGGCCATCCTTGAAACTCGTAAAAAAGACTTTTATGTGTCGAATCTTAATCATCTTTGTGGTGGTCGAAATTTTTTGTGGCATTGTTCCCCGCCACAAAGTCGGTCCAGGGGCATTCTTTTGGGGGTGGATCCTCGGGTTTTCGATATTGGTTCTATTGATGTTGGTGATTTTTATGTAAAGTTTCACCTAAAAAATAGAGAGGACGACTTCCAATGGATTCTTGTTGCTGTTTACGGTGTAGCGCAAACCCAATTCAAGGAGAAATTTCTTAATGAACTTGTTCATGCCTGTAGGAAATATTCACTTCGCATTTTAGTTGGGTGATTTTAATATTACCAGGCATGCAGGCAAAAAAAAAACAATGGTAACTTTGAGTATAGATGGCCTTTTTTGTTTAATGTTGTGATTAATAATTTGGATTTAAGAGAAATAGATGTATCTGGGAGATAGTTTACTTGGGCCAATTCATTAGCTAATCCAACCTTTGAAAAGTTAGATAGAGTTTAATGAGTACAGACTGGGAGCATAAATTTCCATTGGTCACAGTTAATGCTCTTGAAAGGTCTTTGTCTGATCACACGCCGTTGCTTTTAAATACGAGAGCGGCCTTCTATAGAGGGAGTCAGCCTTTATTTAAATTTGAATTAGGCTGGTTGTGTAGGGAAGGGTTTAGGGGGATGGTGGCTGATGTGTGGAAAAAAGAAATTATAGGTCAATCTGCCTCACAAATTTGACAATGTAAAGTTAGATCTCTTAGACAATATCTTCGAGGTTGGGCTAAAAATAGCAGTGAGACTTATAAAAAGGAAAAGATAGAACTCAACTTAATAATTGACAATCTAGACAAAAAAAAAAGCCAAGCTTTTGAGATTGTCTGATGAAGACCTTTCTCTTAAAAAATTGCTAATGAGACTTTTGAGATTGTCTGATGAAGACCTTTCTCTTAAAAAATTGCTAATGAGAGATTAGCACATCTATTAAGAGAAGAATAAATTAAATGGTACCAAAGGTCCAAAGCAAAATTTCTTTTGGATGGAGATAGAAATACGCATTATTATCATTTGATTGTGAATGGTAAGCATAGAAGACAAAGAATTTTTCAGCTCGAACAAGAGGAGGGGATAATTCAGGGTGATATACAATTAAAAAAGTATATCACCAACTACTATAAAGATCTGTTTGGACCCTCCAAAGTTAATTATTTATCCATGATTGAATCTTTTAGGAATGATATACCTCAAATTTTGGATGCTGAAAACAAATTCCTTATAGAACCTTTCCCGGAGAAGGAGGTGAAAGAAGCTATCTTTCAAATGGAACATAACAAAGCATCGGGACCAGATGGATTCCTAGCTGAGTTTTATCAGTTGTTTTGGGAAGTCATTAAAAATGACATGTTGGCTATGTTTCATGAGTTTCATACTTATTCAATGCTTCTTTTTAGCTTGAATTTTGGGATTATTACACTGCTTCCCAAAAAAGGATGCTAAGAAAATACAACAGTATATACCTGTTTGTCTTCTAAATGTTAGTTTTAAGGTTTTTACTAAAGTTGCTACTAATATAATTATTAGTGTACCCCAAAAGATTGTCAGATCATCCCAGTCAGCGTTCATGCAGGGGAGATTTATTCTGGATGGAGTTGTTATCCTTCATGAAACAATCCATGAGTTACATAAACAATATTAGGATGACATAGTATTCAAGATCGACTTTGAGAAAGCTTACGAGAAAGTAAAATGGCCGTTTTTACTTCAAACTTTGGGAATGAAAGGTTTTTCAACTAAGTGGTGTTCTTGGGTGGAAAGTTTTGTTACGGGAGGGAGTGTTGGAATAAAAGTCAATGATGATCTTGGATCCTTTTTCAAACTCAAAAGGGTCTTAGGCAAGGTGATCATATGTCCCCAATTCTTATTAATCTTGTTGTGGATATGCTTACCATCTTTATCTCTAGAGCTAAAGAAGAAGGTATTTTATCGGGAGTAGTTCCCCACTTGATTGACGATGGGTTGTCAATATTACAGCATGCTGATGACACTATCCTCTTCTTGAATAATAATTTAGAGCAAGCAAAAAATCTCAAGCTTATTCTATGTATCTTTGAACAATTTTCAGGTTTAAAGATTAATTTTCACAACAGCGAATTTTTTTGTTTTGGTACTGCCAAAGAGGTTGAATCTCAATACACTCAGTTATTTGGTTATAAATTAGGTGTCTTTCATTTCAGGTACTTAGGTATTCCGATTCACTTCAGAAAACTAAGGGATTGTGACCAGAGGGGTTGAGGATAGAGTTGAAAAGAAGCTTAGTAGTTGGAAAGGAAAAAATATGTCTATTGGTGGACGTTTAGTACTTATTAACTCGGTGCTTAGCAGTCTGCCAATGTATATGTTATCCTTTTTTAAGGCCCCTAGGGAGTTTCTCAAAAGATTAGATTTTTATCGCTCTTGATTTTACTGGTAGAGCGACAGTCATAAACGAAAATATAGGTTTACTAAATGGAGTTTAGTGTGTTCACCCAAAGAGAAGGGCGGTCTAGGCTTTCAGAACTTAGACACAAAAAACAAAAGTTTACTAGGAAAATTGTTGTTTAAGTTACTTAATGAAGGAGTATGGCAATCTATGCTAAAAAGAAAATATTTGGGTGGGAAGTGTCTTTCGCAGATGGTTAGTAAGCTTGGAACTTTCTATTTTTGGTCAGGTTTAATGAAAATCAAATATTAGTTTTTTCGTTATGGTTCATTCTAGATTAAAAATAGAATGCAAACTAAGTTTTAGAAAGATATTTGGTTATGAGACTCTTCACTAAAAAGTCAATATCCACTTCTTTATAATGTGGTAAGGAGAAAGAATGATACAGTGGCGAATATTCTGAGAACGACCCCTTTAAATATTTCCTTTTGTAGACCTATTATTGGGTCTAAGTTATATGCGTGGAACGAGTTAATTTTGAGAATTGCTAATTTACATTTGATTTCTCAAAAAGATATTTTCAGGTGGAACTTGAATAGGAGATCACAACACCAACGAATCATACACACTATCCTCCAAGGAGAAACATTTGTAAGCATCTAAGCATTGTTCAAAAGACAAAACCCTATATTTATTGCTTTGTTTTTTAGATAATGGAAGAGAAAAACTCTCCCGACCTCTGCATCAAGGATGCATACAACCCATTTTATTAAAGAGATTGAAGTACCAAAGTAACCAAAACTATTAATAGTGGCTTGAAGCCTTACAAGCAAACAACGATTAGAAATTAAACTCAATCATTACAAATCCTGTGACTAAACCACCACCCATGGATGCTTAAAATTTGCTTAGCCACTACTTCCATCCTGTCACTTTCGGCCAACATATACTTCTTTTGGGTCGATTTCTGCAAATTTGCCCAAGCTCTCAGCCAGTGCCCACTAAAAAAATAACCTGCAAGGGATTAGTGACAATCGTTTTGTCAAAAACAACATCATTCGACATAACCAGATAGACCAACGTAAGGAACTAGCTCCCACAAGGAGTTGTGACTTTAATTTTTTTGGAATACCGGCTAGCCAATTTTCAAACATATTTGCTATACTCACAGGAGGAGATAAATTAAATGCACATTGAACGACCCACCATGCAAGACGTGCAAATAGGCATTCAATAAAAAGATATTGAATTGTTTCCTCGTTAATACAAAAACAACACCTTTTGCTTCCCCTCCAATTTCTTTTATGCAGATTATCTTTAGTTAAAATTACCCCTCTTCTGAGATACCACAGGAATATTTTCACCTTTAATGGAATTTTAATTTGCCAAAAAAAAGTTCCTAGTACGGACTTGAGAACTTCCAATTAGTGTCACATAGAAATACTGTACTAAAAAAAAGTCCAGACTTATTCAAGTTCCACCTGAAAACATCTTTTTGAGAAATCAAATGTAAATTAGCAATTCTCAAAATTAACTCGTTCCACGCATGTAACTTAGACCCAATAATAAGTCTACGAAAAGAAATATTTAGAATATTCTCAGAATAGGTCTACAAAACAACATTGAAGCAATAGGCAGCACCAATTGACAAGAGAGTGGGAACTTTCTCTGTCTCTTTTTGTGGTGGTGAGGGGCATGCTGCAAAATTTCCATTACGACCCTTCATGCTTTGCAGAACTTTTTTTTTATTAATTAACCCCCTTTTTTTAAGCTAACCCCCAACGAACTTTATTTCCAATTCTAGCCCTTTTGGTCACACCACCACCCGTGGCGTAACCAAATAGCACTGTCACGCGGTAGAATAAGTCAACTAAATAGCACTTTTTATCACGCTACTGGTAGTGTCGTGACCAAACAACACTGTCACGCCACAACTAATGGCGTGACAAGAGCTTGCCAAAATACGGGTTGACGTGACAGTGTTGTTTTGTCACGCCACGGGTGTTAGCGTGACCAAATAGGTTAGAATTGGAAATAAAGTTCGTGAGGGTTTAACTTTAAAATAAAATTAAAAAGGGGGTTAATTAATAATAAAAATTCTGCTTTGCAGCACTTCATTCGAATTAACAAGATTTGGGGTAATGGTGTGTACGTGACAGGGCTGATCACACACGACTGTACAGGTGCAAACTCCATCATTTTCTGATTGTACCACGGAATCACTAACGATACGCTTTGGGAACAATGGTTCTAAGTCTAAAAAGAACACTTCGTTGAATTGAATCAGAGCCGAGTATTTGTCCTTTTTTTAGGCTATGCAGGAATTATAGGAGTTTTGGCCCGAAGTTTAACAGTAAATGTTGCAGTTACATGAAAATTTAATACGCTCGCGGCCCAGTTGTGGAACCAAGGGTGGCCTCAGGCCGGCCTTGTTTTTTTTTATTCGGGAAACCTTTCCCACATTCTTACGAGAGATGTGGGGGTAAAGACAGAGCTGGTCTTGGGCTTATAGCACACGTATGGCTCCAACTCCCAGCTTTATGGTCGAAGTAGGTGGAGTCATATTAAATGGTACAACTTTAACAAAAATTCGAATCTATCGTAGGCTGTAGTGTATTTTCTCAAAGCTATGAGAAGGTTGCTTCTCGCATGAAGCAGTCACCCGGTTACGAAAATACCGCTAGAGTTAAGGTAAAATTATCCTCCAAATACCATCGAACAAAATCCCCTTGCCATCCCCTCCTAATCCCATCTCTCTCCCCATTCGCTCAGTCTCCTGTTCCCCATCCCATTCTCTTCTCTTCTCTTGAATGGAGCACCCAACCAGCGACCTACATCTCAACGACCGACGGGCCATCCTGCACCGGCTCGGCCGAGGTGGAGCGTGAGATGCGTCCAAGCAATTAGGCCGACGTCGCGGGCCGGTTAAATCGGCCACAGTTCTCGCGTAGCAGGCGGACGGTAGAGCTGCCACTTCCCACGGGCTACGACGTGGGAGGTTGGAAACAATCAGATTTCCCACGGGCCACAGCGTGGTACCGCAAACGCTGCAAGCGACCCACTTGGCGCGCAAGCCGCCGAGATGTCCTTTTTCTGCAGCCCGGAGACGCGGGAAGCCGTGCGTGCGGCCCAGCACCAGCTGCTGCGCTCTGGAGATATAGCATGCGCTCATTCCACGCGCACGGCTCATGCCGTCGGACGAACAAGATCGCAGAGGTGCGCTCTCCACTTCTCCAGGCCCAGCCCGGCCCGGCCTGGCCCGCGGCTCCGGTAGCAACCTGGTGCCGCGAAGATCTCGGAATTGACGTGGTGGATTGTTTACAGAAAAACAAATGTACTACAAGTCGGTGCCTGTAATTTTCAGGAAGCATGCGTCATCTTGTTCGATTAGTCTCCTTGTATATTTTCATAAAGTTGGCCTGGCCTCTACCAACCGATTAGGTGAATTCCAATTTCAATGTTGCGATCGATTATCAGCATGACTAGGGAGGAATAGGTTCGTTTTCGAAGGACAGTACTAGAGCTGTTCCTTCTTATTGTGGTTGGCTGCCTGCCTGCTTAGGCTTGGCGTAGACTTGACACTGAATTGACGGAGCTCCTGTGAGACGTGTACGTAGGAGTGATTACTGATTCAAGACTAGGGATGGAAACGTATCGAATACGAATCGAATAGTCTCGAATACGAATACAAATTTTTATTTTTAAAATGAATATAAATACGAATCTCTATTTTTAAAACGAATACGAATACGAATTTGAATATTCTCGAATACGAATACGAATCGAATGTCGTAACGAATACGAATTCAAATCAAATACGATTATCCTACAACTTTTGCAACAAATCTCGGTAGAACAAATAGTATTCGTACCGTGAAAAAAAACGGATAGCATTTGTATTCGTCTTTCCTGGATAGTATTTGTTTTTTCGGATACTATCCGGGTTTTTTCCCGTATACGAATAGCACTGAATACAGATACTATTCATTTTTTCCCGGATACGAATAACACCGAATACGAATATGAATACTATTCGAATGCGGATTTTACTTATCACATTTACGTTTTCTCAGATACAAATATCGGATAAAACGAATTATCTTTAACCATTTTTCATCCCTATTCAGGACTGCTCAATATCACAGATGATGATGGAACTCCTGATGTCCTTCAGGATCTAGCATACGCGGGATGACATGGTCTTTGGCTCTTTGCTAATGATTGCGGTTTCAGAAATAATTGCCTTGCTCTTCTATTTTCTCCCGTGAAATGGAGTACGGCTTCACGCTTCTATTATGGAGTAGTAGAACGGCTGCAAGGTTCAGTACTTCAGTGGGAACAACAATTTTTCCTTTGTAGCCTTTACCAGGATGGCAGAACTTAAGTCATATATACATTTTAAAAAAAATTCCAAAGGAGACAACAGTTTTGGAAGTTCCACACAAGACTAGCTAGCCAGTCAGGCCGGCCGGAGTATCCAGCTAGCGAGCTTTTGTTTTGCCCTGGTAGCTCAGACTTGAAGTCCACAATGCCTCTGTCTGGATTCGGTACGTGTGCAGATTACATAGTACTACAAGTACAATCATTTGCAAGGCACAACTCTTCACATGTGAGCATATAGTATGAGAAACAGAACATCCACTATACTTGAGAAAAAATTCCGGTACATACAAATTTGTTGGGTCCGTTCTTCTGATCGATTATAATCCAACGGCGCCCTAGGAAGATTCAAATAAGATAAGCACGTTTTCCGGATATTAGCCTGGTGCCTCATCAGCAAGACGAAAGGAGTAACTATAGTACTACTAGTACAATCTTGCATGCGTCTAATAACTTGTGTCATCTGCTGACGTGAAATTGGGACCTGAATATGGTTCACTGGGACCTGTCTGTGGTTAAGAAGAAACCAATGTTACTCGAACAGATTAGCTGCGAAAAGTCAAGATATATGAAAACCTGCCAGCAATCTTGTCGATTAGATATGATAAGAGATTTCAAATCCAATATAAAGTGATGCACAATGTTCAGCTAATGGGATGATGAAAACAACCAGATCTCCATGTATACCGATAAGAGTCATGTGAAATCTACTAGTATAGCAAGCACCACAATTAATCTTCTAGAAATAATTGAGCAATTCAACTACCTCTCCAACCCTAGTGAACAGTTCAGGTTTAAAACAAAATGTTCATAATATCCTTGTAAACCCAAGGTTAGATTTAGTATGCACTTTGTAGTACTTGAGGAAGTACCAACTATCAAGTATAATAAAAGGCACATTCATATTGCACAATTAGTCATCGAAGCTGCTCTTCATTTTAGTAATCTCCATTCATAGGAATTTCGCAAGAAACAAATCAATTTTCAGCAAGAAATCTCCGCATTCCAAATGGGCCTTAGTAATCACCATTATCTTTTGTAACCCCTCATCGAGGTTCTTCTAATACAATGGTACAGTAGCTCATCTACTATCCCGTAAAAAATATATTGCATCTAACTAAGAATGTGTTTGGTTCATTGTATAGAACGGTCCGGTGCAGGATGGTTTGGAAAATAAGAATGTTCATGCCTTTGGTTCACTGAATGGAACCAATTGGTCCCAGATCAAATCATTCCACGTACGCCAGGGAATATTCCCCTCATATGTTGTACCATTTCATTCGAAGAAATCCACTAAACCACGCCGTTCATCTTCGCTCGTCCAAACGCAGCGTAGTGAGAAGACCCTATGACAGCGGGCCCATCCAAATGAAAGAAAAGAAAAGGATGGAAGAAAAAATAAGAAAGAAAAAGGGGGAAAAAAGAAGGCACTATAGCAGATGTTGGTAAATTTGCAAAAAATATGAAAGTTGATTGTGTGTAAAATTATTTCCAAACTTGAATTTAAATTCAAATCAATTTATAAACTCAATTCGTGTATCGTCTCATACAACTAACTAAACACAATCTCGTACCATCCCATACAACCAACCAAACACACTGCATGTAATATCATATTCAAGACAATCTCATCCTACTTGTACCATCCATCTCATTCAATCTTATCCCACCAACTAAACGCACCCTAAAGCAACAACAGGTTGGTTACTCTGGATCTACGATCGACCACCTTGGGATCACTTGTGTGCGGTGTAGGTGTGTAGCATAGTGGAGTATGAGATTAGGGGCATATGGAGTGCCGCTGCCACAGAGAAAGGGACGCAGAAAGAAATATAAAGATATTTACAAAGTAGAGTTTTTAACCTAAAAATCAGAAATAGTGAGAAACTGAATAATTATATTGTTCACAATTGAATTTCGGGTGAATTTTATTTACAAATTACTGCAAGAATACTTTGCCTTAGGACGCACTATCATCGATCCATTCATCCTAATATATAATTCCTTTTAATCAAAACTACTATTCCTCTAGACCCAAGCTGTACAAGACTAACAAATCGGGATCCGATGAACATGTAGGTTTCTGCCTCGCTACAGTAACAAAAAAAAGAGGAAGGAAACCATGTAATTAAGCAAGGAACCACGCACACAAGGACACAGATGGCTCAGTATATATAATTAACAGGCATGTACATCAGTAGATATACTACTTACCCATACAATATTACACTGCCACAGTAACACTAGAACGGGAACACGTATTCACGTACACTCGATAAAATTTTACATTCCAAACATCGATCAGAGTATGCATGGCCTCCTGGATCTCAACGCTGCCAACAAAAGCACTCGCACCTTTTCATCGAGAATTCGCCGGTCGAATTCTGCAGGGTGAAAAGATCCGTCACGAGCTGCGTAACCGCGACGCCGGCCTTTTTTCGTGGATTCGTCACGCATGTGGAATACCAGGTGACCTTTTCCCCCGTAAAGCGCTCAATGTCCCTACATGTTGGCTAAGGGCCTAAGGCCAACAGCTAGTGTGTATGAGGTCCAAAAGTATAGAAATCTAACCTAAGTGGCCAGAATCTGAAGAATCACCAAACAACATATACTACAGCTTCGACCAAAGACGGATCGGACGACATGTGTACGGACGTGCGTAGCTTCCTCGATCACTGTTGAGCACTCAGCTCAGTGGACTTCTTGCGCTCATGGCGGCCGACGTCCTCGTTGTCCGTGTCCTTGCCGAAGAGCTTCACGGTGTCCTCCAGGCTCTTACCCTTGGTCTCCGGCAGGAAGAAGTACATGAACACCCAACCGGCGGCGGCGATGCAGGCGTAGAGGTAGAAGCTCCCGGCGATGGTGATGGAGTTGGAGAGCGAGAGGAAGGACATGGTGGTGGCCCCGCTCATCATCCGGTTCAGCCCCGTGCCGATGGCGGCGGCCTGCGCCCGCAGCCGAAGCGGGTAGATCTCCGAGCAGTACACCCACGCGACGGGGCCCAGCCCCGAGGCGAACGACGCGACGAACGACAGCATCGCCGCGATGCTCACCGCGCCTAGCGCCGTCGCCTCCCCCTCCGGGCGCCGGTCCATCATGAGCAGAGACGTGGCCAACGTGAACAGGAAGATGGCCATACCGCCGCCGCTGGCGAGGAGCAGCGGCCTCCGGCCGACGCGGTCGAGGAGGAGCGTCGAGATCGGTATGAAGAACGTCTTGCACGCACCCACCGCCATGGAGGCCCCCAGCGAGTTGGTCTTCGACTTAATTCCGGCCCGCTCGAACACCCGTGGGCTGTACAAAACGACGCAGTCGACGCCCGTGGCTTGCTGGATGAACATGAGACCGAGCCCGGCGACGAGCATGCGGCGCACCGGCCGGGTTGGGTTGATCAGCAGCTCCTTCCACACCCCCTCACCGTGTGAGGCCTTGTTCGCGCGGACGATGGCGGCCACGTCGGCGCCATCAGACGCGTCGTCGGGGATGCCGACGACTTTCTTGATGTCAAGGAGTCGCTCCTCGGCCTCGTCGGGCGAGTCGGAGGTCTTCTGGAGGACGCGGCGCGCGTCCTCGATGCGGCCCCGCATGACAAGCCACCTGGGAGACTCCGGCATGGCGAGGACTGCAATGCCGAGGAAGATGGGCGGCACGGCACCGACGAGAAACATGGCGCGCCAGCTCAGATGGACGGGGAGGCGCGCGAAGGCGAAGTTGGAGACGTAGCCGAGGAGGATGCCGCTGTTGTTGAACACCTCCGGAAACGAGGTGAGGAAGCCGCGGGCCGAGGTGGGCGCCACCTCGGCCGTGTACACGGGCGCGATCATGAGCGCGAAGCCGACGCCGATGCCGGCCACGAAGCGGCCGACCATGAGGAACGCGTAGTTCGGGGCGAGGCCCATGAGGAGAGCGCCCGTGAAGAAGATGGCGGCCGCGAGCACCATGGTGTAGCGCCGTCCCAACCAGTCGGACGTCAGTCCCGCCGCCAGCGAGCCGAAGAGCGAGTAGATGTTGATGACGCCGGCGAGGATCTCGATCTGCGTGTCCGTGATCTTCAAGTCCTCCTTCATGAATATCTGCGCGCCGCTCATCACCGAGATATCTGCTCGCACGCACACGAACACACACACAGAGATCAAGAACGTCGTTAGCATATGGAGTATCGATCTTAACCGGTTACATGCTTGCATGCACGTACGATCGATGGTGGTAGTTAGAGGTGGACATGCACGTACGAACGTACCATAACCGAGGAGGACGGAATTCATGGAGGCGAGAAGGGCGCATGTTAAGGCGTACTTGTTGATGGGAGGGCGTTTCGCCGGCGCCACGGCGACCGGGACGACGTCCGTGCTCATGGTGCGTGCGGAGCTGATTGTGTTAATTTGGATGTAGTAGCTCCCCGGAAAGTTAACCGGCCGGCGGCCGTGTCTTGGTGTGACGGCCTCTTGCTCAGTTTTCTCGCGCTAGCTCTCTATTATTGTTTGTACTCTAGGTCTCTAGCGAATGAGCGTACCAGCTTTGCTCCTCACTGCTAGCTACGTCAGGTGGTGTTGTGTGGCCTTGCTAGTCCTCGGCCCTCTTTTATATACGGAGCTGCTGGTGACTGTTCACAAAAAAGAAAACTGGAGCAATAAGCGCAGGTTCACTATAGCGGCAAATTTACGTATTCTGCTAGGGAGGTAGGTGTAGCGCTCTGTTGGATCGTGTTAACCACCGGAGGGGGCTCACTTATCAAATTCACTCCTTTTTCACTTTAATAGTTATAAAACTAAACAGACCAAGGTCTCAAAATCATAACATAAGAATTAAGCCGAAATCAAGAAACTCAAGCAACAGCCCTTTTGGACCGGTCTTGTTGAGTATTTAAGCATTTTTCGAATTACTTTAATCCAAAAATATGCTAGATAAAATATAAAATACTCTAGCTATTTTCACAAAGCAGATAACCAAGAACACTATAGTCATACTAGATTCTAGAAGAATAGAAACTAGCATAACTATCTCAGTATTCAAGATAACAACAGATAGTAAAACAAACCAAGTAATAAGAAAGAGATAGCCATACCCAGAATCGGTGGAAGACGAAGTTGCAGCAGAGTTCTTGATGAGGACGTCGTTCGTCATAGCGTAGTGGATGTCGTGGTAGTAGTCGTGCAGTTGATGTAGATGTAGCAGAGGATCAGCGAGCAGTCGCGCGAACGCTCCCCAAAAACCTTATTCGTCCTCGCTCGTGCAAGCCTTCAATGACGAGGGTTCCAGAGGCTCTTTCTCCCGGTCCGTAGTACCGTGCCTCGCCAGATGGAGATCGCTAGAGACAAAGAACAAGAACTGTGGAATTTCGAATCGTGGAAGTAGAAAGATCGAACCGAACCAAGATTTCGGTTCTCTTAAATAGCCAAAAGAAAGGAGTCCAAAGGCCAACAGTCGTCATTGATTCGGCAGAATCGAAAGGCCAACAGTCGCCATCAATAAGCAGAACTCTATTCTTTTTATCAGCCAAAACCAAAGGTTGCCATTGATTCGCCATCAATTACGAGTCAATGCGTTTCGATTTTCGAATAGATAAAGAAAATCGCGGAATTTCACAAGAGGGGCTACCACTTTCCACCTTATAAAGTGGTGTAACTCTCCTTCATCTCTCCATGTGGGACTAAACAGATTTAGCATATGCACATGGGCCTTTGAGATTTACCAGGAATTAATTAGAATATAAATTTAGGCCTAGCCCATATTAATTCCAATAGATCTGACCAACAAAGAGGTGGACGGTCTGATCGTTCCCTTTGGCTGATAGAAAAATCAGTATGACTTTGGATCCACAAAAAGATATAACTTTTGATCTATAAGTCTAAATCACTTGAAATACCAGACATAGCTCAACAAGAACATCATAAACCTATTTCATTCGAAGTTTAAGACGATTATAGCAAAGAGTTCATGATTTTTTTGATTGAGTGTAAAAGGGCTCAAAATTGGGTGAAAACCAAAATTTGATCCAAAAACTTACTCGTGGATTAAAGATGATCAAGATGACCTTTCATCAACTTCCACAAGTCCTAGCAAACTAAATCACAACAAAAGACCAAGACAAAACTCCTAGAACCCAAGAACCCAAAATATCAAGAAAGAGAGCAAGAACAATATACAAATAATCTTTGTACGAAATTGATTGGATTGATATTAAGAATTGAGGGTTTACAACCACTACACCATGGAGGACAAAAACTTACTCATGAGCACCTAATCCCACAAATTTTCTCTCAATACATTTCTTAAACTCTAGACTCCTATTCTCTCCGCTTTCTCCCAAATATCAAATTAGGGTTTCCTATGCTTAGTTGGTGTGCAAATCCTACACCATCACTTATATAGTGGAGGTCAGGTCTAGAGAGAAACCCTAACGGACACTCGTTAAGCCCATACACAAATGAGTTTCTCACTTACACACACTTCTCAAAATGGATGACGATCTGGTGCTCCCGAATCCGTATCTTCGTGATCTTGTCCTCCTCATAACCTAAACTGCTTCTCCTTTGTGCCGTTATGCACTGCGGTTTCTCCAAGGTCACCAACCTGGTATTTAGTGAAGATGTCAAAATACCCTTCTTGATCCTTCCGTACTTGATTGGGTCCAATCTTGTGAAGCAATATCATGCTTCACCACGCGCAGGTTCATCAATGATTTTCCTCATGCCGTCAAGTCTATCCTATCTAGCTCCCACCGGACCGTTTCAACACTTGCACTGGCTCAAACCACTTGATGCAACCCGTTGCACCAAACTTCTCGTTCTTATCCATCTTGCGCCTTGCTTGAGTCCAACCATTTCACCTTGCATCCTTGATTATTCTGGATCTTGATTTCACCAAACCAAGTCCCGATTATCCTCGTCGTTGACCGTAGTTGACTTCAAGCTTCCCTGCACAACAATAGACCAAGAAATCAATTTCGAACACAAGTTCTTCGTAACTTGACCAAAATTCAGCACGCCCCTCTGTGCACTGAACCGCCACATCCATCGGACTTCGACGGCGTCGGTAGACTGCGTGCCACCGATAACGGGGCATGCACTGTTCGACCTCCAAATGATCGACCGCCATGGAGTGACCGATCATACCTCTTCACAAAACCAGAAAACACCCCTCTCTGGACTTTTCAATTAATCTCTATCTAGTTTCGTATCCAATTTCTATTTTCAATGCCACCTGATGCAAACACACCCCCAAATACTCCCACACAAGTGTTTGGTGTTCATTTCCCCAAACTTGCACCATTGCCACCAGCCGGTCAGACCGATCAGGCATGGCCGGTTAGACCGCCCCCATAGCAGGTCAGATCACTTGAAGCCTCACAACAAGCCAACTTTTGCAAAATAGAGAGTTCACTTCCCAAGCTCTTCGATAACGATGTCAATTGTTCATCACCTAGACTAGGACCAAACCATATGGTCTCTACATGCTCTTAATTTGATGTATTGTAGACAATTCGCATATGACTTGAGGCGCTGTAAGTAGGCGAGAATCGGCATGTCACCTTAAGCCAGGTTACGGAAGTCTGCCTCAACGAACAGAGCCCACGCCGTCTTGTTGTCGCGAAAAGGCCCTCAATGCTTTTCCAGACGGTATACGCCGAGGCGCCGGGAGTGAGGACGATGACCAAGATCTCTTCTAAGATGGAGGCGTAGAGGAGGGAGACAACGACGTAGTCCGTAGACTCCTAGTTGGCGTCGTTGGCAGGTTGGGCAGTGCCGTCGATGTGTCGTTTGGCGCCGAACTTGCTGAAAAGAACAAGAAAGTGTTCCCTCCATCTGGTGTAGTTGGGTGGGTCGAGAATGCGACTGAACAGGATGTGGTTTTTGACATTGATAACGGAGAGAGCGGAAGCTTGAGGAGCAACGTTGTCGCCCATGGTGCATGGATGGTGGACGTACGAGCACAGGATGGCCGCACAAGAGGAAGAAGAAAGAGGTCCTAGGTGAGAAAAGATTCTGATACCATGAAAGCGTATGTATTGTTATGCGATACTTTTCATTCTGTGCACTGAGGCATAAGTAATACATGGGAACGACAATGTACAGGGTTTGAATCCGCTATACAAAGCAATCTACGGATAGATTAGCGGCAAGATTCTGGTAGGACCTGTGCTGGCGAGATGAGCTGAATGCGTGTTGCATGTATTGCCAAAAACGTATATTTCAACAGTATTTTGGTCATGAGCTCACGATGCCACATATCAATGGCCTAGTGAAGCATATATATTGATCCCCAACCGTATGGCCCTGCTGACAGGTGACAAGTCGGCAAGCCATGGCGACGACCCGGTCAATTCTTAGTGGTATACGGCAGGTCAGAGCCCCAGGAGTATATGGACGAAAGCCTCCAAGACTGTAATATACATTTTTGAAAGGGAAACGATGATCCCTAACAAGTTGGCAGCATTCTATACATCCAAGCATTGGTGGTTTGGTGTAGTAATTTGGGTTAGGACAAGCACGTTTACTACTGTGCATTCAATGTCCACACTTCCCACCACATTATCCTTCCCACTGATCCGTTCCATGCCTGATGACATGCAGCATCAACCGCCGGTCCTCACCAGAGAAGGTCGTGGAGGTCTGAGACCACCCCAGAACCACACCCGCACAAACCTGAGGGTGGTCAGGGAGGTCTGGGTTCTCTCCACAAGGTCCTTTATGTGAACTGAGCTAGTCCCAAGGATCATGGCTAGCTCTTCACAGTAACAGCAGTGGTAACATTGCAACAACACAAGCTTCATTAATATCAAAGGAGTTGATTACAAGAGTGCTTACAATCCAGTAGGCAAAACATAGTAAAAATAAACACATGGGCCACCCGATACACCACAGACAACCGGCTGGAGGGCGCAATCCTAGTCGATCAGGACCACTTGGTCCACAGAACAGGTCACCCAAAGCTTCCAATTCCTGCTAAAGACAGCAGCAAGCAAGAGTGAGCACAACAACCGTGCTCGCAAGTTACACCCGTCAGATAACAAAATGACATGCATAGATGGATATCACAATGGAAGGCTTAATATGGTTGATTTGCATAAGGCCATGTTTATTTCCAATTACCAGTATTAAGTTCCAAAGCATCATACAATAAATAAAATTCATTTAGTAAATCTGTTTTCAGTTGGATATTCATTCATCACAAGTGGTGAAGGATACCCTCCTGTCACAAGGCTCCCCGCCCAACCCATGGGATAGCAATCCCAAAATAGTTTTAATAAACATTTCTGAAAAACCCAAAACCAACATCTAACTCTGAGTAGCCTTTGCCAGCACGTCCATGACCGCGGACACGGCTATTCGAATAGATTTACACTCTGCAGAGGTTGTGCACTTTACCCACACGACATGATTCCTCTAGTTTGTTTGGCATGCGCGAGTGCCACCTCTCACTGCCGAAGGTAAGAGGTCTAGAGTTCATGATAAGGCTTTTACAATGCATTATTCCACCACACCTTTCCTTGCTAAGGTTTCACTTTCCTATGGACAAAGAATCCGTGGAAAGACCCTCTTGCACCGATGGGAACGATGGGTTATAAAAGACCATTAGCCATATAAGACCTCCCACACCTCCAATGGAGCGACTTATGGTAGAACTTTGCAAATTACTCACCAGTCCCACGCCCATTCAGAGACATGTGGTTGCACGATTGTGGCATAGCCCATTATAGGCATGGCATTGGTCGCTCAAAGACCGGTCCTCAACTGATTTGGGCGACAATCACATACCCCTGGACCTCCACCTTTTCCAGGATAGAGTCCGTGCACAAACTTTGCACCAGCCAAGCCAACCATTTCGCCTAAGTCCAAATCCATTTTCCATTTTCCTTTTCTTTGCTTCCCCAGCAATATTTCCATACGTCCATGACACCCCAATGTCATGGCCAAAATATTTAAATAAGTAGTTGGTCATGATGGTAAAGATTTTCCCAGATCAAGTACTTTTGGTCTAAGCAAGTCTAAGCATTTGGTTTTACAATTGTTCCTGGTTCACACTATTGTATCAACCAGATTTTGCCTAATGGTGACAATAAGTTGGATACAATATCAAGTCGGCCATATGAAAGAGATAAGCATAACTATGGATTTGAAGACAGGTATTGAAATAGCTTGATAGAAATAAGCATGCAGTATACTTTGAAACAGAACATAAGTAATTTAAGATACTGGGTGCACTATGGTCAAAAGTGTAACTTGCCTCTTGCTTGATAGCTTAGGATTCTATTTTCTCATAGCTCTGGCTCTCTGGAAACGTCAAGATCTACACGGTTAACAGAACAGATTCAAACAATGCTCAAATAAAGAACCAACAGAGATCCGAATAAAGAACCAAAAGAATTCCAAAGGAACCCCAAAACTCAATTAACAGAAGAGTACTGTACTTAGAATAGGTTCTTTTGGAGGAGGTCTAAGCTTACCAGGAGGAGGTGGTCTTTTGCAAAAGACCCCAAAGGAGTGATTTTGACAATGAAACAGGGAGGTCTTGAGGAATGGTCCTTGCACAAAAGCCAGGGAGGAGGTCCTCATACAAAGGCCATAGAAATCCAAAAAGGAGTCCACAAGGGGAGGTCCTGTGAAAGACACGACCAGCTCAATGCAGTGGCAAGAACAAGAGTGGAGCAGATCACCAAGGACTTACCAGGGACGAGAAGGAACCAATGGATGGAGGGGAGGTCGTGAGCAGCAAGGTCTTCCCTGGAAGGCCACTGAACGAGAGCTAAGACGATGAGTGTGAAGAAGGTAATATGGCGGAGTTCCCTGGGCTAATTATAGTCAAAGTGGGTGAAGAAAACTAGAAGCATACGTACCAAGGATAAGTATAGAAATGGGTCAAAGGTAGGTGAGTGGCAGGAAAAGTGTCACTACCACCCTGGGTAACAGGTACGAGAAAGGACAACGTATGTTGCTATGGGAAGGAACAAAGAAGGATGTCAGAGTACAACTAAGTGACCCAATTCAGAGTAAACGCCACGTATGTGGATGTATTTAATGTGACATGACATGCATTAAATGCCCAAGATATTAACGTGGCGGAGGAAATGAGAATGGGTAAGACTGGCAAGTGGGTCCAGTCAAACTTAGAAACAACTGGGTCAAAGGGGAGGTCTTAACCCGCAAGGAGGTTTTTGAGGAGGTCTGAAGGGCTTAGGAGGTCCTAAGACAAACAGGGAGGTCTTTAAGGACAAAAGGTCCTAAAGGTCACTAGGAGGTCTAAGGACATGAGGTGCAAAAGACAGTAGAGGTCTAAACCACAAAGGTCTAAACACAAGAGGGAGGTCCAGACCATAAGGGTCTGAACAACATAGGGAAGTTGGAACCTAAAGGAGGTCCGAAACTCAACAGGGAGGTCCGGACATGGGGGGGGGGGCGTCCAGAAGACACACAATGGGGAGGTCTTATGGACAGGAGGTCCAAAAGACACATAATGGGGAGGTCTTATGGATAGGAGGTCCAAAAGACACACCCACGGAATGATCCTGAGGACTGGACTCACAAAAGGCTGACCCTGACGGTCAGATCTCACAAGGGGGAGGTCTGACGGTCAAGATCAAAAGCCAGGAGAGGTCCTGACGACCAAGAAAATAAGCAAAGGAGATCTGAGCGGCTCGGAGATGATCAAGGGAGGTTGGAACAATTCAGATCACCTCTGAAAAAGGTTTGGATGGCTCAGATACGATCAAAGAACATCTCAACGGTCTAGACCTGCTCGGAGGAGGTCTGGGCGGTTAGGATGTGGTCAAAGGACAGGGAGGTCCAACAGACACAACCGGGAGGAGGTCCTCTGGACAGGAAGTCCAACGACCTACTCACGGGAGGTCCGAAGGTCAAGCTCAAATAGCAAGGTGGAGATCTGATGGCTAGGACCTCACAGGGAAGATCTTAACGGTCACGATCGGCAAAGGGAGGAGGTCCTAGAAAACGGTAATACCGCGAGTTGGGGCGGTAATACCAGATTGCACTATGAGGGCTTTTCCAAAGAGAAGGTTTACTAAGGTCAGGGCGAAAAGGAGTCCAAGTGATCACCGAGAGGTTCACAAGAGCGTAGAAGGAACTCAAGTGATTATGAGAGAAGACCTAGACCCTGAGGAGGTCTAAGCCAGAGAAGGAAATCTGGACCAGGGGAGGTCCAATTTGAGCACAAGGGTGGTTCGATCAAATGCAAAGAAGGTCTAATTGGACACGAGTGGGTTCAAGTGAATTACTGGGCGTTCCAGTGAGCTTGAGGGGGACTCAAGCAAAAGACTTGAGAGAAGGTCTAGCATAGGAGTATACCCAAACAAGGAATGAGGTCTGTGATCAAAAAGAGATACAGACATCAAATAGATCAAGACAAAGAAGAGATCCGCACCATAGGTGAGGTCCAAGTGGTAAGGAGGTTTGGGCATACAAAGGGTCTAATCATCCTGAAGTCTAGACTTAGAAAAGTCTGAATACTGAAAAAGAGGTCTCGAACCAAAGAGATTCAAACCAACAAAGATATCGACAAAGATATCCCAAGCTGCCCAAACCAAAGGGAAGGTGCGGATACGAGAGGATCGACCAAGAGAGTACCCAAATAAAAAGGAAAGTGGTTTAAAGCCACAAGGATAATTTAGACCTCAGAGGAGGTCTAGCTACAAAGAAAGCCTAAACCTCAAGGGACGTCTAAACTATAAAAGAGAGATTTAGAGAGAGGTCCCGACCCAAAGGTGGTCTGGACCAAAGAGGTAGACTAGACAAAAGGTCTCAATAAAGAGAGATTTTCAGGGGAGAGGAAAGACCCGAAAAGACAAGAAGGAGATGACTGCAGCAGAGGTCAAACAAGAGGGACAGTCTGGACATAAAAGAATGTCTAAGTGGAATAGACGAGAAGAAGTACTAACAAGAGAAGGAAAGATAGCTCCAGAGAGCTAGAGCAATACCAAGAGAATCAAGCTTTTGGTTAGTTGAAGTTTAGTTTAGTCATCTCAACACTTCAAATTCTAAAAACTTCAGGTTAAACTTGGAATTCGCATCAAAACCAAATGATTCTTTTTATTTTGAAAATTTTCAAAAAAGCTCTGAAAATCAGGACGTTACAGAGACCGTGCCAGATTTTCTACTTACCGTACGTCATGTACATTGCGACATTAGAACACACCTTAGCCTAGGCCTGGGCGTCTAGCTACCACCTCTTGTTGTGCTTTGCTACATCGATCGATCAATCCATCACAAACTTGTACGTCCAAGTGCAATCTTCACGCCTTTATTGTGTCCATACCGAGTGATCAGGATGTGCGCAGCAATCCGATCAAATTACGTATGCCCATTGCCGGATTGCCCACACGGATCTCCATGGAACGCATGACTCCCAGCAGCGCCACTTTCTGTTCGTTCCTACACTGCGCTGTGTCATCTGTGAGATCGCTCTAGCGGCTGCATTCGATCATCAATGGACATCCAGCGACTTATTCCCTCCGGTTACCATTACGGTTAATCGCTCACTTAATTTCTCAAATGCAAATTAATCGAAGTGATTGGCACCGACAAATAGTCTTTGTTCATCATTCATCAACATGAACTAATGGTCGGAGACGGTCGGACGGCCGTGCTCAAAACTGGTGGAAGAAAGAGGCTGCGAACAGAAAACAAGTGGTGCATGGAAAGCGCAGCGACGCGTGTGGCGTTTTGCCTCGGCTGTGTCAGGCAGTGTCGACTTCCCGTGCCGAGCGAAAGGGACGCGACAGCCCGGCCGACCAGAGCAAGAACATGGACGAACCCGCCCAATACTGTCTATTTGCCAATCCTGATGCATGCGTGGCTCTTACTCTGTTGCTTTTACTCCCGTTCTTTTCACCGGGCTTTCACCAGATTGCGATAACACGGCCCGATCGATCGATCGATTGGCTTGTAGCTAGCTGCACCAGTTGTTGGCTCGCAGAAACGCAGACTCTTTCCACTGATTTTTTAGGTTACCTCTTTATCCTGTTGCTTCAAGAGTCTAGCTAGCTAGTGAGCTCGTACCTACCTTGTCTGATGTCTCGGGCCAAAGACGTGAAGTTTTTTGATACGTTGGGCCTGCCACCAAGTCTGCACCCGTTGCTCCCTTACACGTAGTCACCGAGTTCACTATCAGTATCAGCTTTTCAAAGCTAGTAGATTGAATCCATTACCATTAGCAGGAGTATTAAATTTTGCTATCCGATATTTCAGCTTTACCACCATCTTACTCCACCCAAAATATAGTGTAGCTTTTTTCCCCCTAGCTCGTCCAAGGTTGTATGCAGCTCTGCAGCAACCGTCTTATCTGACACAAGGAACCTTTGTTATCTGATGATATTCCTGCTCATCTGCCGATCGTCTTGCATCATCGTGCATAGTTATTCTACTCAAGAACACGGCCCTACTTCACCATGGTTCTCTCCTCGTGAGTAGACTGATGACTGATGAGGACGCCAACAAGGCATAGGCTGATCTTTTCTGCTGAATAAGAACAGGGAGCAGAGCACCATCCAAAATATCTTGGAGGATTGCCTGTACGGCAGTACATTACATGGGAGCCGGAAGGAAGGACAGGGAGCCACTGATCGAGTCAAAAGATTCAGGAAAGATTAGCTGGATCTGGACAGAACAGTAAACTTCTTTTCCTTCTTTTTTTTTGTGTGAAGCACAGTAAACCTCCTTTCCACTGGGGATTAAGAAATGATTGGCAGGACAGAACGGTAAACTTATTTTCTCTGGGGATAGAACCGTTCCAATTTTTAACCGATTTGACGGATCACTTGTGCCCGGCTTTATGCTACAGTCTTGCTTAGGATGCCTGATTGGTGTAACAACAAAGTTGCAAAGTTGATAGGCTTGAGAGCTAGGATGGTACTACTAGCATCTTTCTTTGACTGCCTCATGGCTAGGCCTTTCTTGGCATGCTGCAACAAGTGCTTATCAAGATCAATCGAACTGGAATGCTTGAGTTCAATACGACTTCTAGCAATGGTCATGACGACATAATAGCTCATGAGATGCTCAAGCTATACTTGCAGCTCCATGATTTGGACTCTGGATACCGAGAAACAACAACATTTTTAACGCTGCAGAGTGCATAGTTTATCAGATGTGACATGCTGCACTGTGCATGGAGCCATGGACGGCTCCAAAAGCTGTAAGATGCGTCCGAAAGCCAGTTCTGATCGCCGAAAGCCAGTTCTGATCGCTTAGCGCTTTTGCTTATTTGATCATGTTTTTTCGGTCCTCTGATCCTTTTGCTAGGATGTTTGCAGTCATGACTCATGAATCATGATGCATGCCTTCTATGCATATCTGTGCTCCCTTTGCTAATAAGTATATATGTATATATGTATGTGCTTGTGGTGTTCGGTAAAGAAACCGTGTCTCCACTGCAACTGGGCCTAAAAAACAAACAAACAAAAAAGGTACATGATTGCAGAGCTGCCTTTATCTTCTTATCCCTGCAAAAAGGACGCACATTGATTCGTACGAGCTATGCCTATGATACCTATCCTTCTGATCCCAATACGCGGTAATCAAATCCAGCGCAATTATTTTTCAGCGTCATTAGTGGAGGAAAAAGCAGATGATGGCTAGGAGATCACCCCAAAAGTTTGAGCTCGCAACTGCCTCTCGATCCCACGAACTGATCGAGCTCGACACGCGTGAGTCGTCACCATTAGGCATTAGGCCAGTCTCAATGGAGGTTTCATGGGGGTGTCATGCACATTTATTAGGGTCTTCATCGCTGAAAAAGAGAATCTTTCGTGAAACCAGGAGAGAGAGAAGGAGAAAGTTTCATGGGGATGAAACTTATCGCGTTGTTTCCAAAACGTTGGTAATCGTGTGAAACTCCTATTGAGGACTCAATTCGTTTCATCACAGCACCATACTAAAATGTGATTGGGGCAGATGGGACCCACGAATACTAAAATAAGCTATGAAACCGTGCAATGAAACTTACATTGAGAGAGAGCCCTGTTTCATATCAAAATTTCACGTGTTGGAAACTGGGAGATGAAACTTGGCATTGAGACTGGCCTTAGCACTCTTCCAAGGCGATCGTACGACGGAATGCGCCTCGCACCAATAATGCCGGAGCCCGCAATTAAGAGCGACCACGGCATTTTGCGGATCCTGATGTGGAAAGGCGGCTAAAGCTGATTAGGAGATCGACGGAATAAGCGGCCACTCCGCGTGCGCTACCTAGCCATTGCAGCCCCGCGCGACCGCGCGGGTTAAAAAGAATCACCAAAACCGCCCACCCACTTGCGTCAATCAGGCGTGGCGATCAATCAATTCGCACAACTTCGGATGCCCTGGTTGAGACTTGAGAGGGAGCGGACAGCGATCGCCTGACCGAGTGGCTCCTGCACTGAGCCGCGGCGCCATTGGGCGCAAGCACGGTGTTAGGATGCTTGTAATGGACAGTATCTTAGTGTAGTTTTTTAGTGCATGAGAAGTGTTAGAATACTATCTTTCTAATGCATAGTTTCTTATGGTGTAGTATTTTAGGCTGTTTCATTTAATTACATGCATGACTATACAATAAATTTTACGCGTTGGATTTCGAGCCCAAACTGGTATTTAAATTAGATACTAGAGTACTATATCTCCTCATTAACTATGGTGCTACATCATCAATTTGCCTACATAGCATGCTTAAGATACTAGTCAAGGTGGAGCATTGGGAGCAGCCTTAGGGGAAAGACGGCAAAACGGATTGGCCGCCCTGTGCGACGTGAACGCGTGCTACTTTAGAGCATGTACAATAGTACAGACAGCTGTTGTCTATAGTAATTCTCCATGTTATCTGTAGACAGCACTAAAAAGTTATCTGTAGACAGCACTAAAAACAGCTCATACAATGGTACAGATGGCTGTTGTCTTTTTAGTTGTCTTTAACTCTTTATAGAACACACAATCTTTTAATACTTTTCTGTTTCTTGTGCTGTAGTTGACTACATGATTGTAAATAATATCTTTCTCTCTCTTCATTTTTTTCATCCACATCAGCATAAATTCTATGTGACAATAACTATAGATGACTGACATAACTCCATTGTACACGCTCTTAGCTCCTGCCCTGCCCCTGCCCGTGTGTAAGCATCTAGGCCCCTAATTCGTGTTTTGGTGATTAATGACGATTTAAATCATCGGGACTAACTTTTTGTTGGTGTTGCATAAGTTCAAGTTAGGTCACGATAATGGTTTGGTTATGTGGGCTATTTGTTGACTCTAAATGGACATTGAAGGCAAAGTTTGAATTATTGTTGAAGATTAAGGATTTTGTTCTTTAGAAATGATCCAAGGAGTCGAGAATGGATCATTGTAGTTATAGGTCCTTTGTTTTTGTTTTAGCCGTACTATTAAAGGGGGTTTAGGCTAGTAGCTTGAGCTTAGTTTGGTTGAGTAGCTAGTTGTGATGCACACTTGGTTTGGAAGGCACCGGGAAGGTTGTGAAGGTTCGGAGTCCACCCATCCGGAGAGGAGAAGGACTACCACAAGTGAATGGTTTGATACCTTGCTAGGTTTCAAGTCGGAGCAATACTCTTGCGAGAGTGCTCCAACGAGGAGTAGGGGAGATCGTCGAATCTCCGAGACCTCGGTAAAAAATTGGTTGTGTCTCTTGTCTCTTTTACATTTACGCATTTACTTTCTTCCTCTATCTAAATTTCTCTAGAATTGCATAGGAATTGTTTATCCTCACTAGATTCTAGTGTCACGTAGTTTTTTGTTAGAACTGTTATTTAAATTGTTCTTAATCAAAAAAAATAGTTCCCAATTCACCCCCCCTCTTGGGCATTCGATCCACTTCAATTGGTATCAGAGCAAGGTTGCTCAATTAAGGGCTTTACCGCCTTGAGTAAGGATGTCGGGTGAGGGTGTGAATGTTGGTAGGGCTCCATTTTTGATGGCACAAATTATTCCTATTGGAAAGTTCGTATGGGTTGTTACCTTGAGGCTATGAGCTTGGACGTTTGGCGTGTGGTTGAATATGGTTTTGCTGCTCCACGCAATCCACTTGCACCCACGGATGTGGAAGTAAAAAAACCTTCAATACAATGCCCAAGCAAAGAATGCACTTTTTGGCTCTCTTAGTCTTGAAGTCTTCAACCGTGTTAGCAATCTTAGCACGGCTCATGAGATTTGGACTACTCTTCGTGAGATTCACGAGGGCACATCTAATGTGCGAGAGGCAAAAATGTATGTTCTTAAAGAGCAATTCGACTATTTTGTGATGCGACCTCATGAGACGGCTAACGAAATGTTCTCTCGCATGAATAGTATTGTGAATGAGTTGAAGGGTATTGGATTAACTCTTACTAACCTTGAAATTGTGAGAAGAATGCTTAGGGTTTTGCCTAAGGAGTACAAGACGCTTGTGGTGCTACTCACAAATGGAGATTTGAACTCATTGACACCAACCGCTCTTTTGGGAAGGCTCACTGCACATGAGCTTTTCTTGAAGGAGTATGAAGAGTCTCCTACAAGCAAAAAGAACATTGCTCTCAAGGTCAAAGGAGATCATGAGGAAGATGATAGTAATCATGTTGAAGATGATGAGTCCGAGGACTCCGATGATATGGCTTTGCTCATGAAGAAGACAAGGCGCCTTCTCAAGAAGATAAATGATAAGGGGTAGACTTTGACAAGAGAAGAAGATCTTCATCAAACTATTTGTCGAACAAGAAGAACTCTTTTGCCAACACCATATGCTATGAGTGCAATGAGAAGGGCCACATTGCTGCAAGATGTGAGAACAAGAAGAAAAAGAACAAGAACACATATAAGGGCAAGAAGAAGCAAGATAGCAAGAAGATAAGATTCAAGAAGCTAAATCGAAATGGAAATGAGGAAGCTTACATTGGAGAGTGGATTACCGATGAGGAAAGCTCCGAGGCTGACTCAAGTGATGAAGATGAAGGTCCAACACCACCAAAAGGCCTTGCGGGACTTGCTCTCACTGAGTCCACTCCACCGCCTCCAACCTCACCATTTTGCTTCATGGCAACGCATGATGAGAAGGTATATGACTCTCTTCCCTCATATGATGAGCTTGTTGAAATTATTGAGGAGCTCAATGCGGCTCTTGGTAAGGGGAAGCAAAAGTTCAAAGTGCTCAAGAAAATGCACACTTCACTTAGCACCGAGTTTGAGGAAGTTATTGCCAAGTATGAAGAGCTAGAGCTTGAACATGATTCTCTCCTTAACAAGGATTTTGTCGTGACCAAGGTTGATAGGGGTATTGCATGTGATCTCTATCCTCAACAAATTTCCACTCAAGCATGCAATGCTTCCGTCATGGTAGATAGCTCTACTTCTTGTAATGATTTAATTTCTATGCCATGCTCTTCTAAAGTAGATGCTAGTCCTACTTGCAATATTCCTTCTTGTGGTGTTGCTTCGTGTGCTACTAACCTTGTGAAGGAGAACTTGGAGCTTAAAGCAAAAGTGGATATGCTTAACAAGGGCCTAGCAAAGTGCTATCAAGGAAGTGTCACTCTCGATCGGATTCTTGGGGAGCAAAGGTTCACCTTGGGTAAGGAAGGATTGGGATACATCCCAAAGGTTGTACCCAAGGGAGGTGGTTGGATAAGACCCAAGACGAAGTTCGTGAAGGAGGGCTATTTTTGCTACAAGTGTCATGGTGAAGGCCATAAGCCCGTTGCATGTCCATTGGCCTCTTCATTCAAGAATGCTTCAACCAAAAGTTTCATCTACGACTCTCACTACTTGCTCCAAAAGGGCAAGGATGGTACATTTGTTGCTAAGTTCATAGGTGTTTCAATACTTAATGAAAAAAAGAAGGCCATTTGGGTGTCTAAGTCCCTATGCACTAATCCAAAAGGACCCAAAAAGATTTGGGTACCTAAAGCAAAGACGTGATCTCTATTTTTGTAGGTGAACTACAAGACCGGAGGCCGGCATTGGGTGATTGATAGTGGATGTACTCAACACATGACCGGCAACTCGCGGATGTTCATCTCCTTAGAAGAAAGTGTGGACTCAAGCAACAAGATAACTTTTGGTGATAATAGCAAGAGTAAAGCAATTGGACAAGGAAAGGTGGCAATCTCAAATGATCATTCAATCTCCAACGCTCTATTGGTTGAATCCTAAACTTTAATTTACTTTCCGCTGCTCAACTTTGTGATTTAGGGTTCCATTGTCTCTTTTCTAAGAAGGTGTTTTGGTTTTAAACAAAAATGACCAAAGTTTGATCTTCAAAGGCTTTCGTTTTCAAAATCTTTACCTTGTGGACTTCTACTCTAATGCTTCATGTATCTCGACGTGCTTACTTGCTAAAGTTTCACTTGGTTGGCTTTGGCACCGCCGTCTTGGACATGTGGGGATGTCTACTTTGAAAAAGCTTTTCAAAAACGGTTTGGTTGTGGGCTTAAAGGATGTGAGATTTGAGAAGGATAAGTTATGTAGTGCTTGTCAAGCCGGCAAGCAAATGGCAAACTCTCATCCCACAAAGATTTTTTTGTCCACATCGAGACCGCTAGAGCTCTTACATATGGATTTGTTTGGCCCAACGTCCTATAAGAGCATCGGAGGCAATTCTTATTGTTTAGTCGTTGTGGACGATTTCTCAAGGTTTACTTGGGTGTTTTTTCTACAAGACAAGTCCGAAGCCTCCGGTATTTTCAAAAGGTTTGCAAAAAAGGCCCAAAATGAATTTGAAACTCCAATTAAGAAAATCCGTAGTGACAATGGAACCGAGTTTAAAAATACTAACATTGAAGATTATTGTGATGAGATAGGCATTAAGCATGAGCTTTCCGCTATTTACACACCTCAACAAAATGGAATTGTTGAGCGGAAGAATAGGACTTTGATCGAAATGTCAAGGACTATGCTTGATGAGTATGGTACTTGGATCGGTTTTGGGCGGAGGCCATCAACACATCTTGTCATGCTATCAACCGGCTCTATCTCCACCAAATCTTAAAGAAGACATCATATGAGCTCTTAGTAGGAGAAGACCCAATATCTCCTACTTTAGAGTGTTTGGATGCAAATGCTACATTTACAAAAAGCGCACCCATCTTGGAAAGTTTCAAAGGCAATGCGACATCGGGTTTCTTTTGGGTTACTCCTCAAATTCAAAAGCTTACCGTGTCTTCAACAATGCCACTGGGCTTGTTGAAGAGACCTATGATGTGGAGTTTGATGAATCTAATGGCTCTCAAGGAGAGCATGAAAATCTTGATGATGTAGGTAATGAAGGCCTAAGAAGTGCAATGAAGAATATGTCTCTTGGTGATATCAAGCCAAAGGAGAATGATCAAGAGGTACAAGTCGAAGCTCAACCCTCATCATCAATGGCGCCTCAAGTTGATGAAGATGAAGCAAATAAAGATGATGATGATATTGTACCTTCTCCTTCACCTCAAGTTAGGAGTCATCACACCATTGCCAAGGACCATCCCATTGATCAAATCTTAGGGGATGTTACTAAGGGAGTTCAAACTCGCTCTCGTCTAGCATCTTTTTGTGAACATTACTCCTTTGTGTCTTGTTTGGAATCCACTAATGTAGATCAAGCACTTAGTGATGCAGATTGGGTAAATGCAATGCATGAAGAATTAAACAACTTCACTCGCAATAAGGTATGGACATTGGTGGAACGTCCCCGCAATCACAACGTCATTGGCACAAAGTGGATTTTCCGTAACAAACAAGATGAACATGGAGTGGTGGTCCGCAACAAAGCAAGACTAGTTGCTCAAGGGTTCTCCCAAGTTGAAGGACTTGATTTTGGAGAGACTTTCGCTCCGGTAGCAAGACTCAAAGCCATTCGTATCCTTTTAGCTTTTGTATCATGTTTTAATATCGAGCTATATCAAATGGATGTTAAATCCACGTTCTTAAATGGTGTTATTTCAGAACTAGTGTTTGTAGAACAACCTCCCAGGTTTGAAGACCCTAAACACCCAAACCTTGTCTATAAGTTATCTAAGGCGCTATATGGGCTTAAGCAAGCGCCAAGAGCTTGGTATGAGCGTCTTAGAGACTTTCTACTTGCTAAGGGCTTCAAAATCGGGAGAATTGATTCTACCTTGTTTACTAAACATTTTGATAATCATTTCATCATATGTCAAGTATATGTTGATGATATTATTTTTGGATCGACTAATCAAGAATTTTGCAAGGAATTTGGTGAGATGATGTCTAGGGAGTTTGAAATGTCTATGATAGGAGAGTTGAGCTTCTTCCTTGGATTTCAAGTCAAGCAATTGAAGGAGGGTACATTTATCTTTCAAGAAAAGTATATTATGGACCTCCTCAAGCGCTTTGGAATGGAAGATACAAAGCCCATTAAGACTCCTATGGCTACAAACACACATCTTAACTTAGATGTGGGAGGTACCCCGATTGATCAAAAATTATTTAGATCAATGATTGGTAGCTTGCTTTACCTTACCGCATCTAGGCCCGATATCATGTTTAGTGTTTGTATGTGTGCTAGATTTCAAGCTTCCCCTAAAGAATTGCATCTAGTTGCGGTTAAGAGAATTCTTAGATATTTAAAACACACTCCTAGCATTGGTTTGTGGTATCCCAAAGGTGCAAAATTCGAGTTGCTTGGCTATTCGGATTCCGATTATGCTGGGTGTAAAATTGACCGTAAAAGCACTTCGGGGGGATGTCATATGCTAGGTAGATCCCTTGTCTCTTGAGCTTCAAAGAGCAAAACTCGGTTGCACTTTCAATCACCGAAGCGGAGTACATTGCCGCGGGTAGTTGTTGTGCACAAATATTGTACATGAAGCAAACCCTTCTAGACTGTGGGATCTCCTTCAAAAGTGTGCCTCTATTGTGTGACAATGAGAGTGCGGTAAAAATAGCAAATAACCCGGTTCAACACTCGCGTACAAAGCACATTGATATCCGGCATCATTTCCTTAGGGATCATGTTGCAAAAGGTGACATTGTGCTAAGCCATGTCCGAACCGAGGATCAACTTGCGGATATTTTTACCAAACCCTTAGATGAGGCCCGCTTTTGTAAGTTGAGGAGTGAATTAAATATCATAGATTCCTCTAACATTGCATGATCATGTTCACTTTTCTTGTAATATATTGTCACATTCTTATGTGATTTATATGCCCTGTTTGCGTAGTTGTTTGTAGTTTTTGCGTCTTAGTTGCTTCGGTTTTTGTGAGCGCAAATGGGATTATCACATTAAGGGGGAGCATTATACCTCTCATGTATTCTTGCAACCCTAAATGTGATCAAATCAATACTTTGCTAGATGCATTTTTTTTAAAAAAAAGGGTTTTCTCATGCAAATGTACTATATTGTATCAAATGCTTTCTAAATGTTTTTCTTTTCAAAAGATTTTCATCATAACAAGAAAAATTGTTTTGCTTTAAAAAAAAACATATGTCCAAAACTATTATTTTAAAAAAATTATATCTTAAAATGAAAAAGGTTGGTCAAATGCTTTTTCAAATATTTTATATTGGCCAACATCTTAAAAACAAGTTTGTCAAAGTTACCAAAATTCTATTATGTGCTTAACCGTGAGTTTTCTAGCATAACATGGGTCTAAGTCACTTGAACCGGATGCTTCCATTTCTTGGTTCATGGTGGCACATAATTAGGCCCATACATTTCCAAAGATCTCAAACCCAAATTCATTTGGTTCACATTTTTTTTTAAAAAAAGTGTTTTAGAAAACTATATGCATATAGCAATATCTTTTCAAAAATGTCTCAAGTTGGTGTTCTAGATCTTATTCATCGTTTAACCATGTCCAATTAAGTGTTTATGTTGTTTGTTGCAATTTTGGACCATGGGAGAACAAAAATTCTCGACTTAAAATACCTCTCTTCTTACCCAAATGTTTGGATCATCCTAAAGGATCGATCATCTCGATATGGACAATCTGCTCCTTCCTGATCATCTGCTACTTAGGGTCTTCAAGTTTAGCTCCTTACCCCATTTGTTTTCTATCTGTACCAATGGATCTCCTTTAAGTCATTTTGGATGGTTCAGATGCTCTCGTACCCCTTCGTCTTTAAGGATTGTTTCTCATCCGTTAGATCTTTCTTGATCAGTCCGAGCTGTTGGATGCCACTTACTCCTACCCCTTCACTTGGTTCACATCCTGACCGCTGATTCTATTGTGTTCAATCCTAGCCCTTAATCTCCTCTCTATCCAATCCACTCGGTCAAAATCCCTAGTCCTCAGTCCATCTTCCTTTTCCCCATTGAATTGCTCCCGTGCACACAACGCCATGGGGTAGCGTCGCCGTCTCCACCGCATTCCTCGCCGTCGGCCTCTCGCAATCGCCAGCGACCACCAAAACGGACTCCCCCCTTCGCGCGCTTTACCCTGCTGTGATCATTTCCGCGAGGGACGCTCGGTGTTGGTCGCATTTTGTACCTCCACCGCCGCCCTAAGTGTCTTCCTCGGCTCCGGCCGTTTTGCCGCTTCTCCCTCCCGTGAGTAAGTTCTTTCATGCTCTTGAACCGAGGCCTTAGCGTGTTCTTGAAGTAGGGCTTGTTGCTTATTGTTGTGGTTCGGTGTGTGGTTCTCAGGGTCAGTGGCCGTCGGTTTTAGATCGAGTGTGTGCTGAAATTGGATGTTGGTACAGAGGCTGATAAAATTTGTGCTAGAAAGGGGATTGTTTCTCAGAGATTCACTTCTAATTTCCTGCGTGCTTGAGATTCAGCTTTGCCTGCAATCTTGATCTGTGAGTTCAATGATGAAAGACCAAAAGGACAAAGGCAAGGGCAAAAGGAAAGCAAGTCCAGATCCTCCACAGCGCAGTCTTAGACCTCGACAGCAGGGCATTGCCATCACTCAGTCGCCTTCAGTTCATACTCCAGTCAGTGAGACAGCTACACCTTCATCTCGTGGTCGCTCAACCTTAAGTCGACACACTGGAAGACGAATAGGACCCCGAGTAGGTCCTGGAGGATCTCTCACTGGTGTGGCTCTTCCTTCACTTGAGCCAAATCGCAATGCAAGATTTGCTACTGTTGATTACTCCACATACAAGGCTGAAAAGATGAGAAAAGTGAGGAAAGTTGAAGAATCTAAATGGTTTCCTCAAAAGCGAGATAAGATCACAGAAGTTGGGACTGACTTGTATTGGACAGTTGTGCAGAAAGATATTGCTGTCATTCTTGAGAAGCATAACAAAATCCGAAATCACAAATGGATTGATTGGACAGCTATCAATGAATATGCAAATGGCACAGATATTCGTCCTCATTTTGCAGCGACTCGTGGTCTCACAAAACTTCTTGAGACTAAACCAATGAGGTGGTTGGACAATATTATCTTCCAATTCTATGCCACTCTGTGGATCCCTGACAACCGAGAGTACATTTCATTCATGTTTGGAAGCGAGCGCCGCCGGCTTGATCGCAAAGATATGTTAGACCTTCTTGGTATTACTCTTGGTGGTGACTCACTGCACAGTCTTGCTTTTCCTTCTGGACGTAGAGGTCATGCAGATGGTGTACCACCTTCACTTGAGTTGATTCAACACATGTATATTGATCCTGATGCAAATGATTTTAACTGGAAGGTTCAGGCTAGGGGTGTTCGTTCGGTTTTTTCGGTTCGGTAAATACGGTATATACGGTAAATACGATATTGTTAGTTCGGTAAATACGGTGTTTTTAAAAATACGGTTCGGTTTCGGTAAATCCCAATTTATTTCGGTACGGTATCGGTAAATACCATATTTACCAAAGTTGACGCGAATTGCGAATGAGTAATGATGTTGCGGCAAGCCGGCAAGTTGCTGCCCAGCCGGCTGCAGTATTTCCTAGTGTAGTGAGCTCTCACTTCACAATATTAGCTGCAGCAGGCTTGTCTTTATATCTCGGGAGACTGGAGTTGGGAGTTAATAGTTAGGGCCAACTTGAGTCTACCATGCTGCACATGCACATGCAGTTCAGATGTTGATGGTCCAGTCAGCAAAGACCCACAAGCCAAGACATGTATGTATGTGCTGTAAATCAGTCAAGGAGATTAGGCAGTAAGAGCAGTCAACACGCACAGCCTTGATGACGAAATGGGCTGATGCAGACATGCAGTCATGCACATGCACATGCAGCCATGCACCAGCGCGCGGGATGAGAGGGCTGGCCGGGCTGAATCGGCTGACTGGTGGATCGGTGGATGGGCTGATCGCGTATGACGAAATGGGGCGCTGACTGGGCTGGGCCGGTGGATGGTCATGGATCGAGCGAGCGCCCGAGGCCCGAGCCACGAGCCAGAGTTACGCGCAGTCCACGCAGGCGAACATTGCCGATTTCGGTTTTTTTTTTGGTTTTCGTAGGTTTTACCGAAAAACCGAAATAATCAAAAAATTGAATTTCAATATCAGATCGAATACCGAATACCGGTCAAACCGAGTTGACCGGTACGGTTCGGTATTTTTAGTTCGGTTTGATCGGTTCGGTTTGAAAATGTACAGCCCTAGTTCAGGCACAGCTTTCTCGTGAGGCTTTTGTTACCCTATGTGTGACTAGATATACCATTTTGCCAAGGAAGGGATCTAGAGAGGAAATTAGTGCTCTTATGGGTTGGTTATCAGATTACTTGATGGATGACAAGGAAATAGATTTCATTGATCTTATGGTTGGGAAATGCAGGATGCCATCAAAACCACCAACCGCATGCTTCCTTTTGCTCCATACATTGTTAAGATGTTTCTTAATGCCGCTTGGATACCTCGCTTAACTCATGATCGATATCCAAAATTCGTTGCTCCATACAAAGCTTTGTCTCCTCAGGATAAACGCCTTAGACAAACGTCTCGCTTCCTCCACCACTAGATCCAGAAGCCGATGATGCTATATACCAAGATCCTCTACCTTTTGATCATCATGAGCCACATGGGTTATTTGACTTATCCGGAAGGAAAGAATCATCCGGATGTAAGAATGATCCGGAAGCTATCAGATGATACATTAAGCCTACAACGGCTAGTTTTGTGACCGTTGGATTTCGAGCTTCAGGATGATCCGGAAGGCTTCCGGATGATCCGGAATGTGCTGATTTTTCAGGATAGTAGCTTTAACGGCTAGTTTCTTCAAGGAGACTATAAATACTGTTCATGGACGTGATTGTAAGCCCTCTTGGCCACTCTACAGTAACATCTAATACCAAGAGAAGATCAAGGGCACCCAAGATGATTTAGAGCATATTTTGAGAGATTTTGAGAGGTAGCATAGGCTTAGTGTGCATCACTCTAGTTGCTTGATCTTTCTAAGTTCAAGTGATGATCTAGGCTTATTACCTTTGGAGATCGGCGTCTCCTAGACGGCTTGGAGGCGTGGTTCTCGGTGACCTTCTAAGGAGGAGCTTGTGGAAGGCACCGGAAGGTTGTGAAGGTTCTGAGTCCACCCATCCTAGAGAGAGAAGGACTACCACAAGTGAATGGCTTGATACCTTGCTAGGTTTCAAGTCGGACCAGTACTCTTGCGAGAGTGCTCCAACGAGGAGTAGGGGAGATCGCCGAATCTTCGAGACCTCGGTAAAAAATTGGTTGTGTCTCTTGTCTCTTTTACATTTACGCATTTACTTTCTTGCTCTATCTAAATTTCTCTAGAATTGCATAGGAATTGTTTATCCTCACTAGATTCTAGTGTCACGTAGTTTTTTGTTAGGACTGCTATTTAAATTGTTCTTAATCAAAAACAAAAAAAAAATAGTTCCCAATTCACCCCTCCTTTTGGGCATTCCATCCACTTCACCGTGTGTAACTTCTCTTCCACCAGTTCACGAAAACAAAGGGGAAAAAGGTTGTATCTTTATTGAGCATCAAGTGTGCCGCGTGCCTCCCCAGATTAGTCGTAAACTGCAAGCTTGTAAGGGATGCGGAGTAACGAACTGTGGTACACTTATTTAGCTTTGCTTGCTGATTGCGTGTGTATACTGCATGCGTGAAGGTTTTCGTTCCTAGCTGGTTCGGGGAATTGAATAGAGGAGTAGTTGCTACGTCTGATGTGCGTCAACACGCTATTTTTTTTCACCAAGGGAGAATTCTCAACTTTATTCTCTTTCTCTCTTGTCTCTCTACATACCACTGTTTAAGCTGACGGCCCTCGTCTTCAGCCTGTAGTAAAAGTGTACAATCCAAGATGCTCTTTCAACTGTGGAAGGACAATTATGCTGTCATTCACACATTTTCTTCCCGTTTAAGGCTGCTAGGAAATGCAAGCATATGTACTGTGTGACAGTGTGAGTAGCATTTGTCCCCTTCAAGTTCCTTTCAGTGTCTCCCGTTGGAGCACCCGAGATGTACTCGGCGGGAGGACTTTTAAACTATGAAAGGGCTAGATCCAATTTGATACGTCTCTCTCAAAAAATTTGATGCACATCATGCCATCATAATTTATCACATTGAACAGATGCATTCTTTGTTTTTTTTTTATAAAAAAATCGTACAACAAGTTGGCACCTTAAAGTCCAGAAACACATTAATACGGTAGAATAATGCTACGGTGGGGTACATGCATGATAGTGTAATCCAAGATAGGCAGGGGGTATCTCATAACCAAATTAATCCATTATTGGGCTGGATACTAGGTCCACTAAATTGCGAAATCAACAGTACTGAGGCAGGCACGAATGAAAACGTGATCACGACGACCACACAGGCATATGTGAATCGGTGTGAATAGGAGGAGCACCGCAGGGTTGAAGAAAGCTTGACAGCAACAATGCCCCGACATGACACCACTCAGAGGCCGTATTCATCATGTTGTTTCTTCTCTCCTTAGCCATATATAATAGGTTTATATTAGTTGTCTATAATCTTTGTCACGTAAAATCTAAACTGATGTAGATAAAAAATAATAAAAAGAGATAAATATGTTGTCTACAATTCTGTAGCCAACTGTAACACCAGAACCAAAGAGAAAATATCTTAGGTCCATGAAAACATTACAAGATTGTGTCACCTATAAAGATAAGTGAAGAGACAACTCATTGTATGAGATATCTATAGTGCTACTATCTACAAGTGACATAAAGAGTTATTATAGGCAATAGCTGTTTGTACCTGTACGTACCCTTATTCGGCAGGTGCCTCCAATTTTGCGACGTTTCACCGCAATCAAACCCGAATCATCTTGTGCTTTTCGTAAGTCCGTGTGATTTTACTGGTAAGTGGTCACCGTTTTGTTGGCTGGTTACCGGTAGGTGGTCACCATTTTGGGAGAAGTGCGCGACTGGGATAGGGCGGCCATTCCCAATTCCCAAACCGACTACGCTGATGGGCCTCACCAGCTGCATCTCGGAGACTAGGCCCATCAAGTTATGGCCCACTTCTTTATTTATAGTCAAAATTTGGTCGCCGCTGTTCTACCTTACGACTTCGCGAGTCCAGATCGTGAATTCGTAACCACTCCCTATCACCGGCCGCAGCAGCCGCCTCCGCCTCCGCCTCCGCGTCGGTCTGCACCGCATCGCGGCGCCGATGCGGCCGTTGAGCGCGGCACCGGCGCGTCGTTCGCATCTAGCGGTGGCAGGCAGGTCTCATCACCCTTCCCCCTCTCCTCTCCGTGGAAAACTATTGGTGCGGGCGCGTGGGTCGCGTGCCAGGTGTTTGCGGAAATGCGTGGCAAGAACCGCAAGTAGTTTATTTTCGTCCTAAACCACTTCACCTGCATTACTGCACTGCACTGTACCGTCCTTCTTTTGGAGAGAACTGCGCGAGATTGTTGTGATGTGCATGGATTAAATTATCGTACTCGCCTTTGAATTCGCAATACCACGCGTTCGATGCTGGGGCTGTAGTTTAGTCTACTAGTGCTTGATGTTACATGTGCAAATGTAAGCAAGTACCTGCAACCATGCCGTGACTATCGCTCAATGGCTGAAGCTTTTAAAAAAAATGAGGAATAATATGCCTTAGAAAACAAAAGGAGAGAGAGGTTCTGTGATGTGCATGGATTAAATTATCGTACTCGCCTTTGAATTCGCAATACCACGCGTTCGATGCTGGGGCTGTAGTTTAGTCTACTAGTGCTTGATGTTACATGTGCAAATGTAAGCAAGTACCTGCAACCATGCCGTGACTATCGCTCAATGGCTGAAGCTTTTTAAAAAAATGAGGAATAATATGCCTTAGAAAACAAAAGGAGAGAGAGGTTCTGTGAAGCCTCTAGTCTCTAGCAAACATACAAGGTCAATAGCACAGTCACTATATGTGATGTGATATGACACACCTCATAAGCTTTGTGTGATTATAGTCATTGCCCAGTCCGGCCACAAATTTCGGTTTCTATTATTTGATAGCGCACACCTGGTTCTTGGTGCTTCGGTTGTTTCCTCCTCATCTCTCTCATTCCAGCCGCGACTGTCATGGATTCCAAGGCCATGTTAGATTTGTTTGCAGCAGTGTCTTTCTTTCTCTTTCATTACCCCCGTGCCATTTGTTAGCTTCTATTGTCTTCTTCTTCCTTGTTTCTTGAAAAATAATAATCTTGTGATTCTTGTACAGGGAGGCATTTGTGGCCAGTGAGATCCCCCTATTCATGAATAAGCCTCATCCACATGTATGTACGGTGGTGAATTTGTGTCTTTGTTTTGCCACTCTCGCTAGATTTATTTCCCTCTTATTTATAGAGTGTGACTCGTTTAAGTAGAGACTAAATTCTTGCGAGTGAATGCTTGCTGTGAATAGCGGTGGGTACCTATAAGTCGTGCAGAAACACACTTGTAAGTAGTTTCTATCGTTATAGATAGGTTATTGCATTGTTCTAGTGAGGGGAAGAGGAGTACAGCAGAAACAATACCTTTGCTTCTTTTGCAGTAGTTTTCTTTGATTTCTATAGTGCAATTGCTTGATAAAGAAGATTTCTGTGAGTTGTCTCTTTGGAACATTTCTCATAACCTTAGCTGAAAGTTTAATTGTTGACCTAGTCCTATATTTTTCATGATCTTAGCTGAAAGTTCAGCGTTCACTTAGTCCTACCAAAAAATTCCAATCATGTTAAGCTTCAATGTTCGCTTGTAATAATTCTTGTCTTGTTGAAGCAACCTGTTTTAGATTGATGCCCTTAAAGTTATTTACTGAAATATATCAGGCAAATTATTTGTTTCATGCTTATCCATGTCCTCAGTTTTCATGTGTTTGTTTGGCAAATGAGAGTTAGATGCATAAGCAATGTGCATGGTGCCATTGAGACAACTGTCGTCATTCAATGTACAATAGCGCACATGCATGTTGTCATCAGATTATTTGAGTGCATTAAGGTTTAGATTCCAAAGCCGATTAACAGAAATGGATATTTGTTTGTTTCTTTAAATAATAAATATACATCTCTAAATACTAATGCATTTCTGGTGGAAGAACACTAAACTTAAAAGTTTTGTTTCTCTCTGGATGTGCAGATGTCTCCACCATCAATGATTATAAAGCTCACTTTGGGGTTGCTATGGTGCATTATCGACTTAGCAATCGGCCTTCTCAGTTTATGCTTCCATCTGATTTATAATCTAGAATGCTATCTTATTTCATCTGGGTTGTTGCGAAAGTATCGTAATCTCCAATTGGAGAGACTCAAGTACCTGGCCATTGTGGTAGATAGCAGAGAAGCTAAGAACACCGTGAAGATCAAGCAGCTTTTATGTTATCTCTCAACTATTGGTGTGAAGTATGTATGTCTCTACGACATTGACGGTAAGACAATGAGTTCAGTGAATTTGTAGGTACTATTGTTTTCAGTCTGAAGTTATCTTCATCGGCCACTTATCTACCTATAACATCTTTCTTTTTACGAAAATGAACATGGTTATAATAAATCAAGAAGCTTTAAGCAACAATACATGGCTACCATAATATTTGGAGGGCAGGGGCAGAACAATTCAAACTAGGGATAATTGATTATTTGCCACAGCAAAGAAGAGCCTTCTAGGATTTGCTACTCCTAACAATGCAATCTATAATTTGCCACTCTAAAGGTTGGTTGCTTAATAATTTGCCATTTTGGCCTTTTAATAGCATTTCTTATGTTTTCTCTCCTTTTTCCCTACGTGAAATGACCTTACTACCCCTCTCCAATGTACACAGGCACACAGCCCGGCGCCTTTATCTAGCTCGACCATGTCGCCCATCCTCGCTTTCCTGGTCCTCAACTTCTTCTCCAGCATATCCCTAGTAATTGAGAAGGCTTGCTGGTATCACTGACCGGTTAATGCAACTGGTAAATAGGAATGCATGCTGAAATGCTGAGCCTGTTTTATGATGGGAATGACAGGTGTTGAACTGATCGTTAGTCCATGAAGGGAATGGCCGTACGCATGCAGCTCGGCATCTTTATTTTTTGACACAAAAACAATTTAATTTTATTTCTCCCCCTTTTGGAATGTCCAGAAAAGTAGGATGTTAGTGGTAGTAAACATCCCAATCAGAAATTCAAAAGGCATGTGCAATCAGATGGGTTGACCTTTGGATGAGATACGCTAGCTGTGAGGGTGTAATCCAATTCATTCGATTTTGTGCAGCGTAGTTAAACCGTTTTCTTCTTCTTCTTTTGATCCCAATTCAATCTTTTGAATTTGAATATTTCTGGGGATGTATGACGAGGAAGTGTAGTAGTAGGACTAGTAGTCTACTGTGGAAATTACTAGCAAAATATCTGCCTTGCTTTCTTGCCACATGTTCTTTGAAGGTACCCGGCAAAGGGGCTTTGTATTATATTATGAAAAGGAGGAGTACATCGGCAAAGAATGATACTACTAAAATCTGAATTCACATAACTTGTGAATAGGGAAGAAGTGCACGAAGAAGGGGATCCCAGAGGAAGAGGATGCGTCGAGCCAGATAGAGGCGCTGGGCTGTGTGCCTGTGTACATTGGAGAGGGGCAGTAAGGTCATTTCACGTAGGGAAAAAAGAGAGAAAACATAAGAAATACCATTAAAAGGCTAAAATGGCAAATTATTAAGCAACTAACCTTTGGAGTGGCAAATTATAGATTGTATTATTAGGAGTGGCAAATCCTAAAAGACTTTTCTTTGCAGTGGCAAATAATCAATTATCCCTTCAAACTAATAGCCATGTTGCCTTTTACATTTCAGCTTCTGATATTTATTGAAGCATGAATACTAACTAGTACACAAGAAATGTACCTTACCATTCTACGTTGCTCCATAGGAGTGCTGAAGAAATCATTTGAACCTGGTATGAATGGCTCAAGAGATGAGAATTCAGGAGATACTTTGGTAAGTTACATACTTGAGCTTTGTATTGCTTCATTTTCTGCCTAAAGTCTTACATTGTTCTCTATTTCCTGCTGGTTACCTTGTTTGGTTTCATTTGGCCATGGCAACCTGTAGGATGCCGGTGCAAACATCAAAGCTTTACACTGTTGTCATAGAGAGATGACGATAGAGTGTATTTCTGGTTCTGATGGCAAGGAGGGCATTGCTAAAGCAGCCAGCTTACTTTGCTCAAGTTACTTCAATGGTGATAGATATGCTCATGGTAATGACAAAAGTGAGTCAGTATTTACAGAAGCTGACATGGCCAGTGCGTTGAAATCTGTAGGTATGCTTGAAAAAGTTTCCAGCTTTTCATGGATGCTATATTTGATGTACTCATTTATCATTTTTTAGTGATTTTACCATTTATATCATTATAATTCTAGATGAGCACTTAAGTTCCTGCTTTGTCCGTTAGGTTGTGGTGGACCAGAACCTGATCTTCTTCTTGTGTATGGTCCTGCTAGATGCCATCTAGGTTTTCCTGCGTGGAGATTGCGGTATACTGAGATTATGTAAGTTTTTTTGCCATCATATTATTCTTCCTAGTTCTCAGTTTTGCATTGATCCTGTCATACTGAACTTAGACACATGCTATCACTCTATAACATGCAAAGAACTCTTGTCCTTATCAACAGTCACCTTATGATTAAAAAATAAATGTCATTGGAGTTTTATTATACGGAATATTTGATTATTTGCTACTCCAAAGATGTGCAATTCAGGATTTGTCACTTTATGTATCTATAACATGTGGGTCTCAGGGCCACATGTCATAGACATATAAGTGACAAATCCTGAATTGCACATCTTTGGCAGTGGCAAATAATCAGATCTCTCGCTTTTAAATACATCCAGCCCGTATATAGTTTAATTCAATAGCTGTTAAGGGTCTTTTTGGTATAGCTCCGCTCCAAGTTTTTGCAGCTACAACTCCAGCTTCACTCTTGGATTTACTCCTATGAGAAGTTGGAGCAGTCTGAGTTGGTGTTTGGTTGGAAAATTAGCTCTAACTCCAGAAATAAGAAAGATCATTGTAAAAGACTGCACTACCCTTGTTTTGTGACTTGTAACCTTTTTATTGCTCAACTTATAATAATTTAATAAGTTGATTTCATCATACTGCAGTGCTTTAATTTTTAATTTTTTTGGCCATGTTATGCCCTCAGTAGTGCCATCTTTTTCACCCATATTCAAAAAATTTACTTGAAAAAAGTAAATACAATATACCAAGTTCATAACAAAGGTTATAATTCAACGAGCATCTTCTCTAAAAAAATTCAATGAGTATCATAACAAAACTTCATAAGAGACAGCAGGATGGAACAATAAAAAATCTACATGCAAATTTGTCATCCAAACATAGGATGATGAGATTCCATGAGCTTTTAGTCCAAAGAAAGTGAAGAACGAGTCAGAGACAACATGGAGGAGAATGCACTCATATCCGCAAATTAGCTTTTCCAAACCGAAATTGCATGTATACAAAACTCGGACTGGGCAAATAACACATCCAGTTTGTGACAAGGTAGGATACAATCAACTAGACAAACAGGATGGAACACATAAAAATCTAGTTCTTGGGGATGTTCTTGCCGACAATCTTGGCGAGTGCGATCACGAAGAAGGTTCCTGCTTTCTGGCACAGCTCCTTGATCATCGAAACCCGGAGATCGTTGTCAATTTTGACAATCTTGAGCTTCCTGGATCTTGGTCTTGGTTCCTCCCATCCTCCCAAGCATCTTCTTCCCTTGTACACCCGCCTCGGTGTTGTCCTCACTACGATCGAACCCAAAGCTCTATGGCTCTTGGAACCGTGCGTCATTAGCCCACGCTGAAGTTGTGCCTCTTAATCCCACTTGTGCGCTTCTTAACCCTCGATAATGAATCAAGAAAATTCTACAAGCCATGCCGATGTTTGCAATAAGTTGTAAGCTATCGACATCATACAAATTATGTCAATGTTATTTTAGGCATGCCAATGTTGTTAAATCATCCAAAAACGAATCATGGACATGATATCAAGACCGCAATTTCTTGATACACTACTTACAAGAATGGCATTCGCATTGGCAATGGCATTGTGAAGTCTGTGAAACTAATCAAGAACAAGTTGTCTTGTTCTTGCCAAGAACAAGTTGGCAAGCAAATGGCAATATGAGATTGTGAGGTTTCAAGCTTGTCTTCATGTTTACCTCCCAATGTTGTTAAATTCAGCACGAAATGATTCTTGCCATTGCAAACATTAAGGACTCTCAAATCTACTAACCTTGGAACCCCTTGTCGATGGAGTTGTTTGGAGACATCGACGAGGTCGCCTCCTGAAGAGCTCGGTCGAAGTCGGCGGTGGCGATGGCGTCGACGGATTTGGGCGGAACTCCCGCGAGTGGGGAGCGGCGGCTACCGGCCTTGCCGAGGTGGCCGAGCTCAGGCGGGTGAGCTTGTCCTCGCGACGCCGTGGTACCCGACCGACGTGTCGTGGCCGCTCGGTGGTCTTGACTGCGTCACATGGTTGCCGCCTCCGGAAGCCGACGATCGTCACCAAAGACCGGTGGGTCGGCGAGGTCATCATCCCCACCTTGGTCGCCATCACCCCGACCCGGCCAGACGACGCTGCAAGACCACCACCGATGGTCTCCGCCTCCTACTCCGGTGAAGAGGCGGCTGGGCGCGGTGAGGAAGCCCAATCGCCGCCGACGCCCGATGCTCATGGTCGCCATGGGCATTTCGATGGATTCGAGTGAGATTAGTACACACCGCCGCTTGCTCTGCGCTTGTAAAATTCGATTGGGAGGATTCATGCGGATGCGGATAGGGCTCAGGGGGGGGGCGCCAAGGCGAGAGGAGGCGCGTGGCGGCGCAGGGTGGAGATTTGGGAATCGGAGGAGAATCGAACGTGTGAAGGTGAAGGGTGCGGATCTGAAAGGGGGTAGTTGAGGGCATTTTATGTAATTTCTTCTAACTTCTGTGGGTATTTTGTTTCGTTGGCCCACTGCTCCCTATTTGGAGCAAGGTTTCACCTGCTCCTTAAAATTGTACTGAGGGCTGCTCCGCTCCTGGTTGCTCCAACTCCTAAATTTTTAGGAGTTACCCGCTTACATGCTTCACCTACTCTAACTAAGAAGCTGAGAGTAGGAGCTATGCCAAACAGGGCCTAAGTATCCAAATTGATGTGAATGGTCATGTTTAGTTCGTTTTGTCCCAAAGTAGTGGTATTATCTAGGAATTGTTTCTTTAGATTTCGAGCCTTTTTAGTAATCCTGAAATGGATTTATTTAGTACATTTTAGTAATCCTCAAAGGGGTATATTTAGTACAGCAGAAAATACCTTGCTTCAATCCCATGCTAAGAATAAGATCATTCAACCTGAAGTGTGACTGAACAATTTAATATTGCTATCTATTTTTGAACCATTGAAAAATCTATACTTTTTCTTGTCCAGGCATATGGGACCACTGAAATCAATGAAATATGGTGCCATTGTGAAAGCCTTCTATAACTTCTCAAAGAAACACCAAAACTATGGTAAGTTTGTTTTCACAACTTGGAATTGTACCGCTTGTAAATTGATCTTTACCTTTACCTTTGTCTTACACACAGCTATGTTTTAACTTGTGACATTTACCCTGGCCCTATGTAAAGAAAATGCTTACAAACAAAGTCGTGATGTCATATTTTGAATGGCCTCGTTCTCATTGCTACAGAAGTTACACTAAATTTGTTTGCACATGGCGTTGGGTCTGCTTTGTAAATATGCTTACAGGAGTTAGTGTTACCCCTATGGTGTTATGTTTTCACTTTTGGCAGTACCTACATTTCCGTATCATTCATCTGGAAAAAAATGATATACATCAGTAGCCCTGAATGCCCATGCAGTACACCGTCTTGAACTCTTGATGTTTGTTGGAAATAGTTTTTATTCATTTAGCTGACTTAACATTTTGCATCTCAGGTAAATGAGACACTTATAAAGAAGACCAGTTTGTCACGTAGAAAGACACTCCTGGAACTGAAAGCTTAACAGCCGTTTTGCCTCTTTTTTTTTTTCTTTTCTGTTGCTGATTATACTATTAGAGGTTAGTTCCGATCAATAATTCATCGCAAATATCAACATTGTATTTCCTTTTAGCAAGATCAGAAGTGTTCCTTATAGAACATACGGGAATGGATCCCATTGTATAACTTGCATCGTCGTGAAGATTAAAGCCGCCCTCGTGCATACGAGCAGATGCGGATTGATACCAGTATTGTTCTGTACCTGAATCGAGTTGAGAATTTTTTTTATTTAATCCTTTTTTAATTAATATTTTAAAGTTAACCCCTCGCGAACTTTATTTTCAAATCTGACTTCTTTAGCCATGCCACCATACCTGGTGTGGCAAATGAACTCTGTCACACCACCTGAAGCAGCGTGATGAAACATGCCACGCAAGCCCTCGGCCGCACATCGTGCCAGCGTAGAGCTTGTGTGGCATTTGTCACGACATATCCTATGGCGTGACAGAGCCCGATGCGGAGAAGACGTTCGGACCGTCCGATTGACGGTCCAAACAGACGGAGACGTTCGGATGGTTCAAATGTACCCTTTGTTACGCCATTTAGCACGACGTGATAGTAGTGCTGTGTCACGTCATCTCCCATGGTGTGACAGAGGCCGATGCGGAGGAGACGTTCGGACCGTCCGATTCCAATCGGACGGTCCAAACAGACGGAGACATTCAGACGGTCCAAACGTACTCTTTGTCACACTATTGAGCACGGCGTGACAGTAGTGCTGTGTCACGTCAGCCAGATTGGCGTGACAGGGGCTACTCCCAGTTTGTTTGTAAATTATGATAATTATTCCATTTGGATTTATAGATTTGGAACCTGTGGTAAGATGATAACAAAGGATCTTCCTTTTGAAAGATCAAAAACAATTGAAGGTACGATGATGCATAACACCATGTACATGTAACATTTAACAATCCACAACTTGAAAATGGAGACCTCTCTACGTAACCAAATATAAGACCATCCTTTTAAATGAGAGTAAATACACATATGGATCGGTGATCTTTTTGTGCTTTGAAAACCTTTGATACTTCACAATATTTCCAGGGCGTGTCCCAGAAGTGATACATAATGCATCATGGAAAAAAATGAGAAATATGTGGATTGTGTGGTACAGCATGAGGCACAATTATACACATATGCTAGACAGTACCACTAATGAAAGAAGCGCAGACATTCTAGTGGAATGATAGGTGTCAAAAACATAACTTTGTGGTCGTAGACCAAACCGTAAACTTGCAGAACTCGTTTTTTTCATGTTGTTGGATACCTTGCTACGCGAATAATTGAATACGAAAAGACGACGAGATTTAAAGTTGCGAATGAAAATATACTTCATAGTAAAGCTTGGAATAACATGGCGCACATGGTTTGGTTACATGCATAAGAAACAACATCATGCACGATGTAACAAACCGAAGTACTCCTACGATACATATGTGCCTTTTTGGAATGGAAATAGATTCGACCTTCGACGGGGGACTAGTACGGAATGGTCCGACCTACTGCGTGGACCGGGGCCATTTTCCCTTCGTTGCTAGCTCGGTGTTGAACTTCTCGCCGGCCTCTTTGGCCTTGGCCGCAATTTTCCTCTTTCTCTCGCGCCCCTTCTCGCGAGCCTCGCGCTCCATGCGCCTGCACGCCTCGAGATGAGCTTGCGTCTCCCGACGTATGCACTTATTATGCTCGTCGTTGCGGTGTTGCTCCTCCCGGATCTCGCAGTCTCTTTGGTCATGCCACTCGTCCATGTCTAGAGACCACTGGTCATATGGGTGGATCACGTGGTCGATCCACTTGTGGTAGCCACATAGCGGATCCGGGGACTACCGATAGACGGGAGAGGTTGTTAGTGCGTACTTTGAAAGAAAAAAATAGTATGGGAACACACTGTAACTGGTCCTTACCGGCTACCGATAGCTGCTCGTGTCCTGACATCGGTCGAGATAGTCATTGGAGTAGTTCGCGCAACCCTAGTAACGCATGCCCAGGCTTAGCGGGTGCGTGGACTCGGACCTCCTGGGTGGATATGACCTCTTGGATGACCTTAAGGGACCTCCTGGGAGGTCTCGGGAGCTCTCTGGTCGTGACAAAGAAGTGGTATCAGAGCATCCTGTCTGTATGACACAACCTAGTAGAATGGCCATAGAATTTCAAAATCTAGTTTATATAATAAAGAAGAAAATTTTGCTCTCTTCTTATCTGGGTCATCCTTCTGATCTTACTTTCCTTTTAGTTGTCTCTCTTACCTTATTCCCATCTTACCTTATTATCTTTCTGTACACCATTTCACAATGGCAAATGAACCTCCTTATCTCTGGATATTCCATTAGGAGCTTTTCGGATTAGGTCAGGTGTGCAAGACCTCCCCCAAAATGGTAAGTATCGATTAGAACGCTGAATAATTATTATAGTTTGAAAACTTTTCTACTGTTGCTCTGTCGGGTAGGTTGCCTTGCTTGACTTTTCTCCTTAGCTTCCTCTTTTCTCTTCTCAGTCTCTGGAGCTCGAGCAAGATGGTGACCACACGAAATGGTAGTGGCAGCTCGACCAACCGGAATAGATGAGCTGAGGTCGAGTAAGATAATCCAACCTGGTGGAGCAATCAGAGCAGAGGGGTTGAGAGTGTACTAGAGAACCCAGCTTTGCAGCCACCATCACCTCTAGTTGAAGGTCCTAGCTGGGTTCAGATGATGGCCAATCAAGCTAAATTAATAAACTTGCTCTCCCAATCAATTGCCAACACTCAATCACTACAAGCAATAGCAGCAGCTTAGCCACAAGCTCAAGTTCCACCTCCCCCAAGGTCCAGCATCGCAGAATTCATGAGATTACGCCCTCCAACGTTTTCTAGCAGCACTGAGCTTATGGAAGCTGATGACTGGCTCAGGACAGTGGGCCGGAAACTAGACATGGTGCAATGTACTGATCATGAAAGAGTCTTATTTGCTTCCCATCAGCTCAATGGACCAGCTTCGGAGTGGTGGAATAACTTTAGCCAATCACATGCTAACGCACAGAACATTACCTAGGAGGAATTTATGCAAGCCTTTCGTCGTGCCTATATCCCACCGGGCATGATGTCCTTGAAAAGGAAGGAATTTCGTTCCTTGAGGCAGGGCAACCGCACCGTCAATGAATACTTGCATAAGTTTAACCAATTGGCTAGATATGCCCCAGAAGACATTGCCTCGGATGAAGCCAAGCAAGAGCGTTTCTTGGAGGGGCTTAATGATGAGATTTCAGTCCTTCTTATTGCCCAAGAACACTCTGACTTTCAGTAGCTTGTTAGCAAAGCCATTCGGCAAGAGGGCAAGCTCCAAGAGATGGAGAGCCGAAAGAGAAAGAGAGCTGCATAGAGGTTCAATTCTGGAGGTTTTCCTAAGTCAAGACCTCCTGGTTTAAATTTACAACAAGAAGACCTCCTGCACCTTCTCCTCTGGAGCTCTTGGGCAAGTCCAACGCCCCAGTAAAACAGGTTCTCATAAGACCTCCCCTGGAAGTCAAATCCAGAGGAAGTCTTCCACAACCCCCTCAGCTGGGGTGACTTGTTTCTTTTGCAATGAGGTGGGGCACTATGCCAACAAGTGCCCAAAGAAGCAGCAAGCTTCTGCCCCAACCCGATCCAATCAAGGAGCTCCATCACAAGGCAGTGCATCAAGCGTGAAGCCAGCAGTACAATTCACAGAGGGCCGTGTCACACATGTCACGGCTGAGGAGGCACAAGCATCACCTGATGTAGTCCTTGGTACGTTCTTTGTAAATTCAGTACCAGATCTAGTTTTATTTGATTCAGGAGCTTCCCATTATTTTGTTTCAAGCAAATTTGTGGGGAAATGTGGGTTATCTATAGCTTCTTTAGTTAATCCTATGCTAATTCATGCCCCGGGCTCAGAAATGAGGGCTAGTTCCTTATGCCCAAACCTTACCTTGGAAATCTCTGGAGTACCCTTTCATGCAGACTTGATAGTTTTGCATTCCCAAGGTTTGGATGTGATCTTAGGAATGGACTGGTTATCCAGGAATCAAGGCCAGATAGATTATGCCAGCAAGTCCATATCACTTACCAATGATCAAGGAACTCATGTGGAGTTCAGGCCCAAGACATCCCCTGAGGCAAGACCTCTTTTGACCAGTCTGAAGGAAGTGACGTTAGAAGACCTCCTAGTGGTCAGAGAATACCCCGATGTCTTCCCTGAGGAATTGCCTGGTATGCCACCAGATAGAGATATATCATTCCTAATTGACTTAGTCCCTAGGACTGCTCCTATATCAAAAAGACCTTATAGGATGCCAGCCAATGAGCTGGTAGAGTTGAAGAAACAAATCAAAGAACCGAAAGACAAATGATTCATTCAACCAAGTTCTTCACCTTGGGGAGCACCAGTTCTGTTTGTCAAGAAGAAAGATGGCAGCTTAAGGATGTGTGTAGACTATAGGTCACTTAATGAGGTCACCATTAAGAACAAGTACCCATTGCCTAGGATAGATGACCTCTTTGACAAACTAAAAGGAGCAAGTGTGTTTTTCAAAATTGATTTAAGATCTGGATATCACCAATTGAAGATTAGACTAGAGGACATTCCCAAAACTGCTTTTACCACAAGGTATGGGCTATCTGAGTTCACAGTGATGTCCTTTGGGTTGACAAATGCACCAGCCTATTTTATGAATATGATGAACAAGGTGTTCATGGACTTCCTGGACAAGTTTGTGGTTGTGTTTATTGATGATATCCTCATCTACTCCAAAAATGAGGAAGAGCATGAAGAACACCTTAGGACTGTGTTGGGAAGGCTTAGAGAGCAGCAACTCTATGCCAAGTTCAGTAAATATGAATTCTGGTTGAGCCAAGTAACCTTCCTTGGACATATTGTGTCGGCCAAAGTAGTAGCAGTTGACCCTTCTAAAGTTGAAGCTGTGTTGGAGTGGAAACCACCCAAGTCAGTGGCCGAAGTGAGGAGCTTCCTTGGTCTAGCTGGTTATTATAGAAGATTTATTGAAGGCTTCTCCAAGATTGCTAGACCTCTCACTCAGCTTTTGAAAAAGGAGAAGAAATTTGAATGGACTGAAATCGGTGAGCAAAGCTTTCAAGAATTGAAAAAAAGGCTCGTCACGGCTCCTGTCCTAGTCCTGCCAGACATACATAAAGATTTTGAGGTATTTTGTGATGCCTCTCATCAAGGGCTGGGATGTGTGTTAATACAAGAAGGAAAGGTAGTGGCTTATGCATCTAGGTAGTTGAGACCTCATGAGGAAAACTACCCAACACATGATCTAGAATTGGCAGCAATTGTGTATGCCTTAAAGATTTGACGGCATTACCTCATCGGTAATCGCTGTGAGACATACACAGATCACAAAAGTTTGAAGTATATTTTCACTCAACCAGAGCTTAACCTCAGGCAAAGGAGATGGCTAGAATTGATTAAGGACTATGACCTGGGGATTCATTATTACCCAGGCAAAGCCAATGTGGTGGCAGATGCCCTAAGTCGAAAAGTGTTATGATGGTGCAAGAGCAGCAGCCACAACTGTATGAAGAGCTAAGACACCTTAACTTGGAAATTGTGAACCAAGATTGTGTGAACACTCTGGAGGTTCACCCAACAATTCAAGATCAGATTAGAGAACTTCAAGGGGGAAGATGAAGACATTCAAGAGATCAAGAAGAACATGAGAAGCGGTAAAGCCCTAGTTTTCTCCGAAGATGAGCATGGGACAGTGTGGTTTGGCAACCGTATTTGTGTGCCAGATCATCAAGAGATCAAGCAACTGATCATGAAGGAGGCTCATGGATCACCTTATACTATTCACCCGGGCAGCACCAAGATGTATCAAGACCTCAAAGAGAAGTTCTGGTGGGTCAGTATGAAGCAAGAGATTGCTAGATATGTTGCTCAATGTGAAGTATGCCAGAGAGTTAAAGCTGAGCACCAAAGACCAGCCAGTTTATTGCAACCATTGCCAATTCCCGAATGGAAGTGAGAATAGGTGAGCATGGACTTCATTACTGGACTGCCTAGGACCCAATCAGGATATGACTCTATATGGGTGGTGGTTGACCGCTTAACTAAGGTAGCACATTTTATACCAGTCAAAAGCACCTACCAAATTAGTAAATTGGCAGAATTATACATTGCCAGAGTGGTCTGCTTGCATGGAGTCCCCAAGAGAATAGTGTTAGACAGAGGATCTCAGTTCACCTCAAGGTTTTGGAAGAGCTTACATGAAGTCCTGGGAACTAAAATCAACTTTAGTACTGCTTACCATCCTCAAACGGATGGGCAGACAGAGAGGGTGAACCAAGTCCTTGAAGACATGCTCCGGGCATGTGCTCTAGATTTTGGGCAGAGCTGGGATAAAAATTTGCCTTACGCTGAGTTCTCTTACAACAATAGCTACCAAGCTAGCTTGCAGATGTCCCCTTTCGAGGCCTTGTATGGTAGACCTTGTAGGACACCTCTCTTATGGGATCAAGTAGGAGAACACCAGTTCTTTGGACCAGACTTGATCAAGGATGCTGAAAGCAAGGTGAAGTTGATAAAAGAGCGATCGAGAGTAGCTCAGTCTCACCAGAAGAGCTACGTTGATAATCGGCTAAGATATCTATCATTTGAGGTTGGAGATTTTGTATACCTTAGGGTAACTCCACTCAAAGGAGTGAGAAGGTTTCAAATTAGAGGAAAGCTTGCCCCAAGGTTTATTGAACCATACAAAGTAGTTGATAGAAAAGGTGAAGTAGCCTACCAATTAGAGCTACCAGAGTCTCTGTTTGCTGTCCACAATGTCTTCCATGTATCACAGCTAAGGAAGTGTCTACGGGTACCAGAAGATCAAACCATCCTAGAGAGTATTGATCTCCAAGAAGACCTCACTTATGTGGAGCACCCAATCAAGATTCTCGGCATGGCAAAACGTGTTACTAGGAGCAGGACCCTCCGATCATACAAAGTCCACTGGAGTCATCATCCGGAAAGTGAAGCCACATGGGAGAAGGAAGAAGACCTTAAGACTAATTATCCCTACCTCTTTGCTGACTCAGCTTGAATCTCGGGGTCGAGATTCCTTTAAGGGGGGTAGGTTTGTAACACCCTGGTTTTTGAAGCCATTTTGAAAGTTTCCAAATAAAAAGAACCATTTTATTTTGATGAGAATTTAAAGCTTAATTTGGAATTTTTAGAATGGATATCAATTGACTAACTCAAACTTCAACTAAAGACCCTCTGTTGGTCTGTTGGATTTGTTGGAGTTTTGGTGATCTCTTCCTTTCTGTGCTAGTTTTGTCCTCCTCTGGTCCAGACATCCTCTCGGTTTAGACTTCCCAAGTGCTTGGACCTTCCCTCATGCCCTTTGAACCTTCCTGTGTCCTTTAGGACCTCCTCCTTACTTATTTGGACCTCCCCGTGTCCTTTAGGACCTCCTCGTGTCCTTCAGGACCTCCTCATTACTCATTTGGACCTCCCCGTGTCCTTCAGGACCTCCCTGTGTTCTTTAGGACCTCCTCCTTACTCATTTGGACCTCCCTGTGTCCTTTAGGATCTCCTCCTTACTCATCAGGACCTCCCCTTTGTTAAATCTGACCGTTAAGACATCCTTTTTGGAGATCTTAACCGTTCAGACCTCCCCTTTATTAGATCTGACCGTTAAGACCTCCCCTTTGGAGATTTTAACCGTTCAGATCTCCCCTTTGTTAGATCTGACCGTTAAGACCTCTCCTTTGGAGATTTTAACCACTCAGACCTCCTCCTTGTTGGATCTAAAGGGCAGGACCTCCCTGTCCCTTGGACCCCTTAGTCCTTTGGACCTCCTTATAAGTCTTCCCTAATAGGTCACGACCTCCTCTGTTCGGCCATGATCTTTCCTCTGGCCGTGACCATTTCCTTTTGACCATGCTGTTCCCAAGTTTGACAGGTCTCACTTGCCAGCCTTGTTATTCTTGGTCATCTCCGCCACATAAGTACCTTGTGCATTTAATGCATGTTGCGTCACATTAAATGCAGCCATATACGTGGCTCATGCACTGAATATGGTCACATTGCGTGGTGCATTGATTTCTTCCCTTGTTCCCTACCTTCACAGCAAACATTTTTTTATTATCCTTCCACTAAGCTTGGCTGTACCCTACCTTAGCCATCATCTACCCTTGACAGAACCAGAAGAAGACTCAGAAGAACCATCATGAGTCCCTTTGAGAGGATCAGCCACCAAAGTCATGTTATCCTTCTTAGGAAGGCTACCTATCTTGATCTCATGAGTTTTGAGCTTGCTATAAAGCAGCTCCAAAGTGAGAGTAGAGAGATCGACGTTCTCCTCAATGACAGTAGCCTTGATCTCCCACTCCTTGGTGTTGATTGCAGTCAAGAGGTGGGTGGCATTCTCAGATTGAGAGTACTCAATGTCAACAGCTCTCATCTGATTGATCACCTTGTTAAAGCGAGTAAAAACGTTATCGATGCTCTTACCAGGACGCATCTCGAATTTGTTATACTCTCGCTTGTAGATCGTCTGACGCACTTGCTTGATCTGGGACGATCCCTCATGGTAAGTTTCGAGGGTGTGCCAAATCTCATGTGCGGTCGCAAGGTTGCAAATCCTATCGTACTCTTGCCTACCAAGCCCAGCATATAGACGGTTCTTTGCCTTGTTGTTGTTAGCCAAGAGAATCACTTTGAAGCCAGAGTAACTTCGGCCAAACGAAGGGCTCGAACAACCTCCCATATAGGTTGTCCTTCGCTCTCAAGGAAAACTCGCATGCGATTCTTCCAATAGGCATAGTCGAGCCCATCGAAGACATACGGATTGGTCGAGTATTTATCCATCGCCAAGTTCAGTGACCAGTTAAAATCAAGATTGAACTAACCGGACTCTGATACCACTTGTTGGACCGAAAAGGCGACTAGAGGGGGGGGGTGAATAGGAGCACGATCTCTTTTTCACCTTGATCGAATTCAATACGATTTTCACTCCAATAGCTATAAAAGCTATGAATATCAATATACAAGCACAGTGGAAGACTTGTATTGAATCCAATCAAAACCCCGAAGCAAATAGACCAAAAACATATAAACTCAAAACCTAAATGAGTTGGGCGGTCTGACCTACAACTAGAAATCGGTCTGACCTTTGGAAATCGTTCTGACCTCTCAATACATGGCGGTCAGACCTCCAGGTCAATGAACAGTAAAATCAGCCCGAAAACCAAAACTCAAATCGGTCTAACTTTTGATCCGTAAGGCCAAACTCCACGAAATTTGAGACACACCTTCTCTAAGATATTAGGAACCTATTCCAATCAAAGATCGCAGAGATCCATGCCAAAATTCCTATCTTTTTCAGTTTGAACGAAGTGTGCACCAAAACCGAGTCAAAATCGAAATATGATCTAGAGACTTGCTCGTGGGTGATTGATGATCAAGATGATCCTAGATGGGTTCCCACATGTCACATCAAGTTAGATCACGGCAAGAGAACAAGCAAAAACTCGTGGATCAAAGAAAGACCACAAATCACCAAATAGAGAGAAAGAAAGTAAATAGACTCATCTTTGAGGGAACTTTCTTTGGATTGATTTGATATGGTATTGGTTTACAGCCACTCCATCAATGGAGGACAAAGACTCAATACATGAGCATGAAATCAAATCCAACTCTCTAGAACCCTAACCTCCACTAATCCTCTCCCTAAGCAAACTAGGGTTTCAAGCACAATGAAAGGGTTGAGAGAGGTGTAGCCACCTCCCTCCTCTATTTATAGTAGAGGCTTAGACCTTCTAGAAGCATTAACCCTAATGGGCTCCCGTTAAGGCCCAATACAAACGGGTCACACACGCACACATTTTAAAGTGCCGTCTTCATCTCCTCTTGACCTAATCCACTTCTTCACGCACCGTCTTGCGCCGGGGGTTGGCAAAAGGTCACCAGGCGGTATTTGGTAAAATTACCAAAATACCCCTTCTCGATCTTTTTCGAAGACCGAGTCCCATCTTCGTGAAGCACCTCCCATGCTTCGCCACGTGTAGGTTGATCCAGCGGCTTTCATCATGTTGGCAAGTCTCTCCCATCCGGCTCCCACCGAAACCACCATGGCACTTGCACTGACCCCCGTGCCGCTTGATCCAACCCGTCGCACCGAATTGCCCGTTCGGTCACCTTTGTCCCTCTTCCGCCATGCTTGACTCCATTGACCTCACTCGGCATCCCCGATCGTTCTGGACATCAGCTCTCCAAGCTTAGTCCCGATTATCCTCGCCGTTGACCGTCATTGACCTCCAAGCAATCTGCACAACAATAGACAAAGAAATCGATTCCGGGAACAAGTTTTTCACAACTTGACCCACGTTAGTCAAAACATGCATCATGCAACACATATGCCATGAAACCCATGAACTTGACCTAACCCAACAATCATCGCCACCAGTTGGCCGATGAGACAAGTGAAAACCGGTCAGTTCCATCGCGAAACAACTCCTCCTCAAGATCGTTGTTCATTACAACGCCGTTGAAATCAGTCACATGGTCAATAACACGTTGCGGGGAAGATATAGGCAGATCCACCGATAGGAGGCCATGGTTGGTACGACTCACGCTAACGTACTCTTCGGAAGGTCGCTCTTCCATTAGGGGGCCTCGCGAATGATGGGCAGCGGGGTCTAGTTCTTCCGTGTTGCCATTCACCACATCCAAATTATCTAGCAAATCCTCAACAACGATTGTCCTCTCCATCGTCACCTTCAACAACCGGACCTGAGATGCGAGCACAATTTCCTTGTACATGTCCCAATCATTGGCGGACAGGATTGACACCAACAAGGCGTGCACCTTAGAACCCAGCCCTACATCATATCGTCCTTGCATTCCGACAACGACCCTGGGCTCATCCTATCCAAATGTCGACTTAATCCTAGTCACAAGAGTTTTAAAGTCCGGTGATTCGCGAAACAAAAGGTCGGTCGCTTTCATGCCGTCGAAGTCGACAGAACTTCCAGTTTGGCTAATCGCCCCACCAGTATATACACGTACAACTTTTTCCATCTACATCCAACAAAATATTGCAAAGTCAGTACCGCATGCCATATGAACGAAATACCGCAAGTATGAAATATCACAATCAACATTGGACAGAACAAAAGCTTAGTTTCCTGAGACATACTAGCAGTTTGACGGTACAAACATATGGATAATTAAAGCTTGTTTCCTCCATGTTGTGTACTGTGATAGTACTTTACTATAGTTACAGTAATGAGCATGATGGTTTACAGTCATCATGGAACAATACCTCTTTTTGAATGAAGTTTACGGGTCGTTTCACAATGAATTGAGGTGTGTTATGCCATACACAGTGGATGAATAACACCAAGAAACAAAGAGATGCAAAAAGATCCAAAACCTACACTACCTGAATCTTTCGTGCTCAGTCACGCTCGAGATCCCATTCTCGAGACCGCCCAAACCACATATTTGGGACCGCTCAGTGCTTGCCTCTGAGTGCGACCTACACTATCCTGGATTCATGTGCCTAGGTACGCTCGAGATCCCGTTCTTGAGACCGCCCAAATCACGTGTTTGGGACCGCTCAGGGCTCATTCCTGAGTACGCCCAGGACTTCGCTCCTGGGTACACCAGAGCTACACGCTCGGAGTGCCACGAACCACTCATTCGGGAAATCTTATATGCAGAAAGGAGGTAAGTCAACCTTTATTTCATTTCAGCCTATATTTCATTTCTTTAATTGACTCAATTGTTTCTAACCGGAACGAGCTAACAACTTAATTTAAACTATTACAATCATACAACCATAAGTAGTCCGCATAAATAAATTATTTCAGATGCTACTGCTATTTGTATCTTGCTAACATAAAGGAGATGTCTCAAAATATAATAGGCATCATGAACAAGCTTTGTATTGTTATCCCACGAATAGCATTCCATACATACCATATTTGTTCATGCCAGACAAAATGATAACAAGTTCAAACAACATGCTTCAAACATATGGCTATTGGCTAGGATGCAAGAAATACATAGTTTTCATCAAGGCAATCTCATTGCCCCAATCTCTCGTAGCCGCTTTACATTTTTCTAGTTTTTAAATACATATATACTCGCCGTAGCCTTCTTTTTAGGAAATTGCGTATCTCGGTATCGCCGTATAGGTATCACGTATCGGAGCAACATAGGTTATCACACGGTGTCTCATTTCAACTTGTCATAGTTAAATTTCCGTTTTCAATGAAGCTAGTGCTTCATTATCAATTGAACAAGGATAACAAGCGATAGCACTGCAAAGTATAAACCTGCTACTAAGGTCACAACATTCACTTCCATGATTCCATATGTA